>OX352773.1:76911828-78273090 GCA_947095535.1 Poecilobothrus nobilitatus | reverse complement strand
AATTATAGTGAGTTTTTTTGGCTTGTTAACATATGTATCTAATGAATTTTTAAAGTTGCCGAAAGAAAATTAATTTATTTTTAATTTTAAACTTTTTTTTTTAGATTTACATATAATCTAAAGTCTGGCTAACCAATAGGTGTGATGATGATTGATGATAATACATTAATTTTACACTATAGTAAATTATCTCTGTTAAGTTTTTGTAACAAACTCAGTTTGAACGGAAATTAATCAATGAATGCTATTCGGTATGTCTTAATTCGTATTTTTTAATTTGTTCAATAATATTTAACATTATGAAAATTGTTTCATGATAATAAATAATAAAATATCATGCAGATTGTTATTTGTTTTTTTGAATAGTTTAAAATGTTGTTGATGAAAATTTTGGCCAAAAGTATATATGATCTTAATAAGCAAATCATTTCAATAAAATTGTATATTGTAAAATATTATGTATATTAAATATTATAAATTATATATTGTAAAAGTATGTATTACGGGGAGCACAACGTGTCGCTGGGCCTAGGTGTAAGGGCAGTTATTTTGTCCCCCCTGAGAAAGAACATGTATAAATTATCTTAGGTAAAAAAAGTGGAAAAATAAAATTATCTTAAATAATATCATAAGATAAATTATCTTAGGAAAAAAAGTGGAATCCTAGGAGAAATTCAAAAAAAAATTGAAAATGTCAATTTTACGAATAAAATTTTTTTTAATTTTACTTCTATAATTGGAACATGGAACTTTAACTTATAACAAGATATTGGTGAATCTAACACCAGAATTAAAAACTTTGAGCCAAAATTAAAAGAATAATAAAATTCAGTTTTTTTTTAATTTTAAAATTTGGTTTCAGTTTTTCTGTTATATTGTGAACTATATAGACATAATTTAAAAATTTCATTAGATTTATTTGTAAACTTGCTTTTGTATAATAATAATATAATTTTTATACAGATCTGACTTTATATATACATTTTTTTTTTTTTTTTTTTTTTTTAATTAACATATTGTTTTAGAAAATTTAAATAAAATTATTAATTAATTAATATCAAAATAATAATACTGTATACATTGAAAAATTACATTGGTTTTAATGTTAGCTAAATTTTAAGCTCTTTATCACTTTCATAAACACTTTATTATTAGTTTAGATAATGGTATGTATACTCTTAAACCATTTTAATTTATTTATAAAATTGCTTTTCAATTTTAATATTTTTAATACTAACATAATCGAACTAAAATTTTTTTTTTTTTAATTTTTAAATACTTCTTATTATAAATAACAAAAGAATAATATTAATGTATGCATGGAATATTTTTTTTTTTTTAATAATTGTAATTATTAAGCGGATTATTATTATTATTTTTTATTTTTTTATGCTTTATTGTGTTAGCGTGGATGTAGAATGATGTAAGGTCGCTTCTAATTCTTTACAAAGTTTTTAATCGAAATTTTTCTTTAATTATTTTTTACAATTTTTTGTACCAATATAAATAGTGTTCACCATCTTCAACCATTAATTCGTCAACTCCTAAAAATTACAAATTTGTTTTTTATTTAGCAATTAATCTTTAAAAATGTTAACTGATAAAAAATATTACAATTTTTAATAAATATATTAATTATACAGTTTTTTACTTACCAACTGGTGCTATTAATTGATTCCCTGGTGGATTTTCTGGATCAGCTTGTTCTGGTAATCGATAGAGTAACCAATAATTATAACTGAATAAAGATCAATATATAAAATAATTAAGTAAAATATTTTAAATAATAAAAAAAAAAAATATATATATATATATATACATATTATATGTATATATTTATATGTATATATATTACTAACCCTCTGGGTTCTTCTTTTTTTCCTGCTAATGTATGAACATAATGACCATTAGGCCACTCTCTAGCTTCAAAAGCAAATCTATAAAATTTTAAAAAAATTTCATATTAATTTTTAAGACACAAACATTTGTATAAATATTAATTTTACCTTGAATCACATTCAGCAGCCTGTGTCATGGCACGGAAAAAGCTAGTATTTTTAGGAGATGTTAATGTAAGTGAATATGATTCACTTACATTTGATCCAACCCATAAAGTGTATGTATAAGTAACATTTTTTGTTTCTGATTCTTCAGCTGATGAAGTTAACCCATAAGGTACAGCTAATTTTGGTTCACCATTTTCTTAAAAAAAAACAAAATCAATTAAAATAATTTTCAAAATCTTAAAATTAAATTCAAGTTAATTTTAAATTAATAATATAATATTTATTTTTGTTTCCATCTTAAGAGGAATGTTATTAAAATATTATATTACCTGAAGGTGTATCACTACTTTCTCTTATAACATGATCACATTGTAAGGCTCTAACAGCTCCTAATCCTTTCCATCCAAGTGCTAATATTATATCTGCTGTTAATCCAACACCAATTCCGGCATCTTGACCATCTTTTAATGGTTCTTCTGTCCAACCACCATCATCTCTTTGACGATCAAGAATCCATTTTGATGCCGCTGATCTATTCCATGGATCTGGTTCAAGATCTTGCAATGCTTGCATTGCTAAAGCTGTACTTCTAAGTGATCCAAAGCTACCCTTTAAGTCTTGTAAACTAGCCAAACCTCTGGCAGGTCGACGAACAAAATGTTGTAAATGTCTATGTCGATGGTCAGTTACTATACATCTTAAAGCAAGTATTACCATAGCTATAGTATCTACAGTTTGATCTGTTACTCCACTTGCTATATCAAGTAAACGTCTTATTTGACGTTTTCTAACATGAGCTGCTGAACTACATGCTGCTAAAGTTGTTAATGCAAATTCATTATCTAAAACTGGTTCATGATGTTGTAATAAAGCAACAAGATCATGACCATGAAAACGTTTAGGATCTTTACAAAGTGATGCTAATGCTAAAGTATAACGTGCAAGCTTATCAGGATTAACTGGTTTTGGTAAGGCATTATGGTGACGATCAAGCATAGATAAAATTTCAATTTCCATTTCTTTAACAGATAATAAATCTTCCAATTCCTGAATTTGTTGTAAATGATCATCGCTATCAACTGGATCTCTTCCACCAGATAATTCTTTAGCTAATATGACCATATGTGTATCATTACTCCAACCATAATCAGCAGCACGTTTTTCTTTTAACCAATCAAGAGCTTTTTGAATGCCTTCTGCTTCACGTTTATCAGGACTAGATGTTCCTATCATAGAATTTATATTAATTGCTTCATGAATTGTATCACTATTAATTTCTTGAGCTGTTGTTATCATTGTTACTTGTGTTGATGTTGTGCCAATTAACGTTTGTGTAGAAAAAGGCACAGAAGTTGTAGATGAAAATGAATTTGAATGTGGGGTTATAGAAGAAAATATTCCATGATTTAAAACAGGATTTGTTATTTGATCTGGTGTTGTTAATGGATTATCTGTTGAGAGTAATTGTGATGATGTAGCAGCATTTTGATGTGATACCGTTGAAGTTGGTGTTTGTTGAAATTCAGTTGAAGTATGCAGCTGATTTATTGGAATTAATTGTTCATGTTCTGCTAATGTATATGCTATTAAGAATGTTAACACTAAAAATACGACTTTTGAATCCTGTGCCATTTTAAAAAACCTAAAAACAAAATATTATTTTTATCATTATTATGTAAAATATATTTTTTGACATTAAAATAATTCATTATTTAAGTTTAACATATTATAATCATTTAAAAAATTTGCAAATAAAACTAAATATATACAAAATTCGTAACTTAATATTTTTGAAGGTTAAAAAAAGCTTTAATAAAAAATAAAAATCTACAAAATATAAAAAGTTTAAAGACATTTATATGTAGAACTTTATGTAAATGCTAAAATAAAACCATAATGGTCAATTTTAATGTATTTTTCTTTGATAAAAAATTGATTTTAATTTTTATCAAGTTTATTATAGTTAACTTTTTTTGATTAAGATGATTCCGAATATTAATAGTTTTACCATAGTTTTATAGTAAGAAAATTATTGATTGTTTTTGTTCTACTTCTTTTATAATATTTCTATTTCGTGTAAACATTTGGTCTTTTTTATGAATGACGTTAATTTTATTCCCTCCTTTTAATTTTTACATTTTTAGTGTCGTAATAAATTTAACGATAAGAATCTCTTTCAATCAATTTATTATAGTTTTATAATTTCTCAACTTTTTTATATGCATTTATATCCCAATTCCAATATCCGAAAACTCTAATTTTTAAAATTTCATTCAAATAAAGTTTTTTTTATCAAATACCAAAGTTTAATTCTAAATATTTGAAATTAGACGGCTATTGAATTATTTAATATTACCAAATGTTTTTATATAAGCATCGAAAATATTTTTTTATTTATTTATTTATTTTCTAACGTTATATAAAGTTAACGTGATCCTTTTAGTGCAGCCCTTTACTATTAAAAATATTGCACAGTTTTTTTTTTTTATCTTTTTATTTCATTATTTATATCTATGTCTAGTAAAAAGTTTACAAAACTAGATTAAATTCTTATGTCTAGATTACCATGTAAAACAATATTTTTTAAATTGTTAATTGTTTTTAAATTAAGACTATGGTGAAAATAATAATTTTAATTTCTGTTATATATTTAATTGCAAAAAAATTATAAAAGACTCAATTTATTTTCTATTCTGTTGAATAAAACTTAAAATTAACTTAAAACTGGCTTAACCTATATAAAATCCTAATATTAGTGTAATTATTACAAACAGTAATTTACTCTTCTAACCACCAATAATTTTTGTTATTGAACCTATCCTTTGTAGGGATGTATGTCAAACTTTACACTACCCAATGTCAATACTATTTGGATTGTACTCTATTTTAGTGCATGTAGCCCGTCTACTATAATGAAATAGTAGCAGGAGATGGCTTTTGTTTTAGATAAAACCTTCTTTACAAAGAAAAAAGCAAAGTACTTCAAAAAGCTTAAACAAAAGACGAATTGCATATTTTCCGGCGCAAATTAAAAATAATGACAATTAAACTTGAGTAGAGAATAAATTTGATTAAATTTTTATTTTAAATACTTTTTTTAAATAATAAATTATGTATTTATATTAGTACACAACTGGTGTTTCACAAAAAACATATATTATTACGTTTACATATTTAATTAACTGAAAATCATAGGCCTTTTTACATATAAAAAATTTTTTGCAATGCTTTATATAAGAAATCAAAATAAAAAACAAAAAAAAAGTCCCCTTTTTTTAACTCCTTCAAGTTTAATGTATGTTTCAATATTAAAGAAACCTCAAGGATTATTGATTTAAAAAAAATGTCCTTTTTCTATTTTAATTATTTAGGATTTTTAAAAATTATTTACATTTTTTCCGATTTTTAAATAAAATTATTATTTCTTTTTTCAAAGGTTTATTACAACCTTTTATGTATATTAAATAATATACATAAGCTTCTCAAACTATATAACGAGTACCATAAATTATATATCAATAAATAAGTTAAATGTTATGCCAATAGTCAACGACAATGAACTTGAACAAAGAAAACAGTTAATTAAATATTTCTGTTTTACAAAGAAAAAAATAAAAATGTTTACATAAAATAAAAATATTTTTATTTAACCGTTTCTGGAGAAAATCATAAACCAAGAAAATTTCTATAGGCTTATGATGTTTTCCTTGAAAAAAAATATATAATTATAATAATTATTAATTTTACCAATTTAACCAATTCAAAATTTAAACTACGTATAGGTTTTCAGATTTAGAAATATGAATTTATTTTATAAAATGAAACTATCAATGTTATTTTGCTGGTAACAGTTATTTCATTTATGGTGAAAATGTAGATTGCAAGCATAACATACATTTTAAGACATGATTAAAATAAAATTAAATCAGCTACCATTTGAATCTAATATATTCGAACCTTTGAAAATTATAACATCTGACAAAAGATTGAAAATTATATTATACTTATTCAAAAAATTGTATTTAAAGTATTTTATTGTTATTACTATATTAAAATTGATTGATTAATTGATAATTAGTATTATAAAATTTTTTAAATTTATTACAGGATCGCTAAGAATGTAGTTTGTTATTGACAAAATAAAATAGCATGAACTTGTCTATTTATTTCAAACTTCAGATTTTAATATTTTCTAATGTTCATTCTTATAATGTTTATTCTTATAATGTTCATTCTTATAATCATCTAAAGTCCCTTTTTTTTCGGTGTTTGTTCTCATTTTAATAATTTTTATTTTGAACACTTAATTATTGCTTAAAACTAGAAAAGTTTTTTTTTTTTTTAGACTCTATAAGTTGTAAAAATTTCATGTGTTTCATATATTTTTTTTCTTTTAAAACCATACAAAATATTATAGAATAAAAAAGTTTGAGAATCGTTTAGTTAGACACTATTATTCAGAACACACATAAAATATATTAAACAGTTTTTTTCTTCTAGAAAATTTTGTAAAATAGCCTGCAAAAAAATTTATATATATATAATAAATAATTAATTATATTATTAATAATTTATAACACATTAAAATAATATACAAAACAAATATATAATCTAGAAAAATATAAATATTAATCAAAAAAATTTTACCGTCAGACCTAATAAATGATTATTTAACAAGGGTCTGATTGCATAATTTCTTTTTTGTTTTTTTTTTTTCTTAATTAAAAATAAAAATAAAAAAAAAACAATAAATCAAATAATTAACAATAATTTAAATAATTTATTCCTTTTTATTAATTTGTTTCAATTTTATAATTTTATGTTAAAAAATCAAAAATAATATAGTAATATATAATTTACCTAATTATATTTTCCAATATGCAAGAAAAAATATCTTAAAAATTTATTTTAGTTTTTTTTTTCTTTTTATTTTAGTTTAAAAATATAAAATTTATTTAATATTTAATTATTAAATTTTCTAGTTTATGAAAAAGAACAAAAGTTTTAAAAAAATTTAAAATTTTATATTTGCAATTTAGTTATTTGTTTTTTCTAAAGCAATTTTTTTAATTTTAGAATAAAATCCTTTTTTTTTTTATTTTTTTAATCCTTTATTTAATATTCAGCACAAGTAAACACAACATAACTTTAAGATTTTTTTTTTGTTTTCACTGTTTTTTAAAATATATACATATAATTATTAAGTAAAGAATTTTTTTCTTGACACGTAATTTTATATTTTATTTCTTTATTTTAATATTTTTCTTTTGTTTTAAAATTTATTTGAAAGAGGAAATTGAGAGAAAAGGAAAAAAGGAACACAAGGAAACTAAATAAGTATAGCAGCAATCTATATATATTCTAATTAAATGCACTGGCAATTTTCTTTTATTTTTAATTAAATTATATCGTAGAAATACTTATATAAAAAAATAAAATTTTATTAATTTTTTTTTTTTATTACATAAAATAATTTTTATTTTTTTTTATTTTCTAATATAAATTTTTTTTCTTTTATTAAAATTTCTTCAACCGCAAACGAAAACCTATAGTTCCATACTATGGTGTTAAACTTACAAAAGAAGTTTTAATTTTTTTGTTCTAAAATTGAAAAATAAAAAAAGCAACACAAAACAAAACAATAACAACAAACAAAACTTCAAATTTTAAAGTGAGCAAATATTGACAGTTTTTTGTGTTTTTTTTTTGTTTTTAGTGAGAGTAAAAAAAAAATATTTCACAGCATATTTTTCGCTTTTCACTACCACGAAATGAAAACTAACAAACCTTTGAAATGAAAAAAAAAAGGACAAAAATGTCAAAAAATATATTTTATATATATGTATACATTTATATAAAATACATATTATATTCTAATATATATGTGTGTGTTGTATTTCCAACAAAATTTTTATTTTTTGTTTTTTTTGTCGGAAAAAAAATCAATTTATATATTTTGTAAATAAAATTAATAATAATAATAATATAAATAACAAGAAGAAGAGAAGTAAATTAAATATAATATGTAAATATGTATGTATTTATATTTGACACGTCTTTCAGATAAGGAATTTCTAAGGCGACTGACAAATTTTAAATGACATTAAAATTTTCTCTCTTTGTTTAAAAGGAGAATATAAATCAACATTCAACAACAAAAATCAACAATAACAACAACAAAAACAACGATTTGAACTAACAAAAGTTTATTTTAAAGTACTAATATGAGTGTATTATACAGACAGATCTTATATTAAATCGATGTTATTTTGCATTTTCTAGATAGGATTCAAAGGATTATATGATTTTAATATAAAAACAAAAAACTGTAAAAAAAAAAAAGAAAAAAAGTTACAATGACAAAAAGAAAGGATATATGTATCTATATATTATAACGAGAAGAAAATGTGAAAATTATTTTGTATTTTTAAATTGAATACACGTTTTTAGATGTTACGTTTTTTTTTTTGTTTTTCCTTACGGTTTATGACTTGAATATTAAAATAAAATTGAATAAAATGAATAATACATAAAATTAACTTTAAAACAGTCAGTCAATTTAAATTATTTGTTACTTAGTTGATTGAATAAATGAAATGAAAATAAATTTAATGTACATGAAACATGTTTTAAGTAATGATTTTGAAATACTGCTAATTTCATAACTCGGAAAAAAAGAAAATTAGTTAATCTTTCCGAAATAATAATAAAATATATATCTTTTACTGAGAAGCAAACTATGTTATTTAAGGTTTTCTATAAGGAACTTATTGAAGTCATATAAAAAAAATTTTTCTGCTGGTAATAGAATAATGAATAGTGTTTTTATATTATTTTAATAATATATAGTATCATTCGATTTAGCACACTTGATTCTATTAGAAATTGTTTTTTAATAATTAAGAAAATTATTCATCATATTACACTGGTGAAGGATTCATTTCTGTAGTTAATTTCTATACATACTTGTTACAGTTAAAAAACAATATCTTGAAATCTTTAAAAGTTAATTGCCATACTATACCATTTTTAATACATTTGGTTATTATAGTTTTTCACTTTGTTTGTTCGTCCGTTTGTTTACAAATTTCTACACCGTTTAAGATGGAGTAATGAAATTTTAACTATGGATACCGTCTAATTAAAAAATTAATGTTGCAAAAATACTTTTTTCTATAGGCCTCAAAGTTGGAGACACTTTTAAAAATCCCGGCTATTTTAAAATATTTATATCTATAAAATTCTGCTTAAAATTTTTTCAATCTAAAAAAGTCAAATGTCGGAAACAATTAAGTTTTATATATAGATTTATATAAAAATTATATATATTTTTTTTGCAATTTGGTATTTATATTTACCGTTATTAAAACACAAAATTTTGTCTGCTTAGCATAAATTATATCTCAGAAAGAATTTTTATACTTTCGACTGTTTAAAACTTATTATAGAATTCGAAAATGGAAATATAAGCTATTTTTAGACATCTGATATGCAAATTTTTACACGTGTCTTCTCTGAAACTGAAGAAAGTGTTTCTTGATTTTTCACAATTTCTTAAATTCTAAAAAAAAAACTAGAAATTTTGTTGTAAAAGAATTTTGAACTTTGTACAATCTCAATATATTTTTATTCTCTTTTTGAAAATGTGCCTCTTTAAAAACCTTTTATTAACAATAAACAGTTTATTATAATAAATACATATTACTTTTTTTTTTTAAAAAACATAATTTATATATTTAAGTGATCTTTTACTAAGTGATTTGCAGAGTTACTTATAATAAATGTATTAAACATTCTAAAGATTATTTTATAAAGACGAAGACGAGTAAAAAGTGAAAATATCAAAAAAACTTCTTATAAAAGTATACACTATTTACGAAATCAAATTAAAAATGATCAAAATTAAAACAACTATCTGTAGAAGAAAATGAAATAGACATTTTGAGAAGAAATTTTTAAAAATTTATATAATATAAGAAATTCATTAAATAATTAAATAACTTAAAAGACTCTTCAGAGTTCAGTATCCGAAAAAAGAAATTAATGAAAATAATTTGATTTTACTCTAAAATTTGAATTAAAAAATTTTTATATCAAGTATGACAAAATCTGATACCTATATATTTAAAAATGAATTTGATCTATAATCATTCATCGTCATCCTGTTATATTAATATTTTCTTTTTCTTATGAACAAAAAAAAAAAAATTTATTTCCGGTTTAAGAGAGATCAATTTAATTTTTGTGTACATAATATAAAATTAAAAATATTTTATCGATTATTTTAGTTAATTAATTGTGTTGACTACATAGCACTTAAAATTTAATAAAAAATCTGTGCTAAATTGTGTCTATTTAAAAGTCAATTAAAGTTAGAAAATTGCTATTAAATTTAAATTTTTATGTTACTATATTGGTGCTTGTGCACATAATCAATAAATGTATGAATTTTTTTTGCTTTTTTAGTTTTTTTTTTTTTAAACAAATTAAAAACAAATATCCCATATTTTGTTTTTCTCTATATATTCGTCATTAGAAATATCCTTTTCATTATCCTTTTTTTTTTGTTTTTACATTATCAAATTTTCTCTTTCATTTTCTCAGCAATTGATGAGACATGCGCGCTTTCATTTTTTAAATTAAAAATTTCTATTTTTTTTTTTGTTTCTTATGTTGTTTATTTTTTTTTTTATTCCGGAATTCAAAATGATAAAAATGTGAAAGGATAATAATAGGGGGGTTTGACTTTTTTGATTTTTTTTTTTTTTTTGTTTTTTTTTCAGTTTTTAAATGGATATATTCAAAATGTCTGTTTTATTAAATCAAGAAGTTTATTTTTAACAAGAAATAGAAAAAGCAAAAAATAAAATGTATAATAGACATATAAATTTCTTTGTATAATGTAATAAACAAATTTTATATACATATATATGTACATTGTACATATATGTATATGAATGTATTTTCATATCTATGATAAACTATTTATGTTTTATGAGAAATAAACTATATCTTATATTGTGTTCCTTTTTTTTTTTTTATTGAGGTTTATTTTTTTTTATTTTTTATTTATTTTTTTTTATGTATTAATTATTGATTTTTAAGGCAATATTCAATGAATTGAAAATGATAGTACGGTATAATATATTTTAATTAAACGCTTGTTCTTTCAATATATATAATTAGAAATAATTATTTAACTATATATGGTAATAGATGTATATAGGAGAAAAACGAGAAAAATTCAATTGATTACACATAATAAAATTTTGGTTTATTGTTTTGCTTTTTTTTATTATTTTTTGCTTTGATTTTATTTAACAATTTTGAATTAAATAAATTATTGATTATTAATAATAAAGATAAAGAATACTAAAATTAAATATATGTACTAAATTTTTATCTTTTAAGCAACAAATTTAAAGGTATAAAAATATTCTGGAGTTGTTTTTATGTATATAGGCTATTTTCCAAAAAAATAAATTTTTAAATTTCGATGTTGATTTGTTGAATGTTAAGACTTTCTACGTCTGTAGAAGAAATAATTTTATCAACTGACACTTCTTTCGAATATATTTTCTTTTGGCCAATAAAATAGCCAGATTAACTTCAATAAATAATATTCGTTACATTCTAAAATATTGTACCAGATCCTTTGAAGTTCATTGTGATTCATAATATTAATGTAATCATAATGTATACTTTTCCTAAGCTGAGCAATAAATTAAAAACCATTTTTTCTTCAGTCGTATAGTTTTTAAAAGCCTGGCTATTTTTTAAAAGAATACAGTCTGTTAATTACCCTTTATGGGTAACTGCAATCCGTTTTACGTATGTACATATTATGATATATTAAGATTATTAAGTGCATTAATTTTTTTTTTTAAATTCTAAAAATATAATATATATATATATATATATATATATGTATATGAATTTTTTAACAATTTAACAATAGTTATATTTCTTATTAATATTAATTTTTATTTAATTATATGAAAAAAAAAATACACTATTTATTTAAAATTTTATTGATAAATATGGTAATATATTTTTTTTTTATTCTTTTATTTAATATTTAAAATAATTATGCACTATTTATTCATCATTATATAACGTATTTATAAAGAATACAAATAAATTTAATTTAATTTATAAACGGATATAAAAAGAAAAAACTATCTTTTATTTAAAAATTTTTGAAATATAATATTTTTTAATGAAGTTTTCATGTTTTTACGATATATATATATATATATATATATATATATATGCATATTTTGTTTTGTTTTGTTTATTTAAAACTCATATTGAAAAAAAAATATATATATATTTATTTGCAGTATTAAATAAGCACAGTGAATCACTTCTAAAATGAAAATCAACATTTTTAATTTTTATTAAAAAGGTTTTTTAAACTGAATAATAAAAAATTTGGATATTAAAATATCAGTTAGATTATAAAACGTTTATACTACTGTCATTTATAATTACATGGTTTAATATATTTGGATTTTAAACACATTTTAATTTTTTTTATTCTATTTTAAAAATTGACAATATAAGCCGCCATAGTATAGAATATTACTACATCTTGAGCGATTTACATCTACAGAGTGATTTTTAATAAAAAATTTCGTTAGGTTAATTTTATTTTATATAGTACATTATCCTTTACAGTATAGCTTTAACTTATACCTTATTTATCTATAATCAACTTATGTTATCAGGTTTAATTCCAAAATAATTCTTTTTGAATATCCAAAGTTTATTGTTGATGATTGTTACAATTTTATTAAGATATTTTGGACCTTTACAACTACTAATTAATTAATATTTAACCATTTAAATAAAACTTATAATCTAACCTAAACTATACTTTATACGAACTAATATTTATCTATTTAGTTAACATTATTTAAAAATTTGTATTGAAGGCTTCTTTGAAAAACTATTATTTGTAGTGAACCTAATGTTAATATTTGCTATTTGATCTCTAACATATAGTTAATGTTGACTTATTCTGAAGTATTCGTGACAAAATATAGAAGGGGAGATTAATCATCGATTTTATTAGTTTGTTTTGTCCTCTTTATAGTGCTAACACTGTCTTTTCAGACAGATATTGAATAACTGGCTGAAAAATGGGGAGCGCGTCACAATTATGCACGCTAAAATCCACCTACGACAAAATCTTGCTTGTTCTTTTTTATCTTGCATTACAAAATTTATCTTCCTAAAATCTTGCATTACAAAATCTTTCACGGACAAAATCTTGCAAAATATTTTTTAAAGGAAAATAGGTTTTTGCTTCGTTTTTAAAGAATGTAGAAGTTATAAGGATGATTTTAGAGTTGGTTTCAAAATCAGAGTTATACACCTATTACAGAATATTTTTTCTATATATATATATGCTGAATTATGATTCAGGATAAACTTTATAGTTCGTTACAAAATCAGTATTTCAATCATTTGTTTAGAGGGGGCTTGGAGGCGACAGCCCTCACTTTTTTAAGTACTTTGTTGTGACATAATTAATATGTAACATACAAAATTTTGTTCTAATAGATTTTGAAAAAATTATTTTGTTTTGAGAGATTTTCGAAAGAAAGATTTTATATACAAGATTTTGGTGTATAAGATTATGACACAAACCCCTGGAAAATTTTCTTCATAATTATTAATTTATTTTCAACAGATAATTTGAAGTTTCTGTTAGTGAATTCAATATTCGATTATATTTATTGATCTTATCTAAGCTGGCGAAAATGTGTCGATTGAGATCCTAAGGTATAGTAGTTGTATAATTAATATTTAAAACTATACCTGTACTTTCTGATAATAGATAATAAAATAATTTACATTTTACATTTTAAGTCATTTCAATTGAGAAATATAAATTTTGTTTTTAATAAAATGAACTCAAATCTTATTTTTTCAAATAAATTTTTGCTTGAAAAAGTAGAATTGGAATTCAAGCTCAGTTTAATGAATACGACCCAATATATGAGCATTCATATTAAATTTAAGTAATTGAAAAAAAAAAACAAAAACATAAAATCAACATAATAAATTGAGTGTTTTTAGAAGTGTTTCACTGTATAGCTTGTTTACATTGACAAACAATCTATTAGTTAATTCTTATAATCAAGTATTTTATAATTTTTTTTTTTTATTTTTTAAATTTTAATAAACTATCAGATATCATTGAGGGTTGTTTATCCTTTTAACTATCCTTTCTATCTAAAAAAAACTGTTAATACTACATACAAAACACTTCAATCATAATGACATTTAACAAATATTAACTATATAATAATTAGAGGTTTTAAAGTATTTGCAATTTAAAAAAAAAAAAAAAAACATGTTATTTTTAAAATTTTTTTTTTTTTTTTTAAATTTCTTTGTAAATATACAAAAACAAATTACGTTATAACAGTTAATAATATTTTTTGAATATATTTTAGAAATTAGTATTTTTAACATATTCAAAAAGTTAAGTTTAAAACAAAATGTATAGTCAAAAAAATTAACGGTACCGCAAAAAAAAAAAAGAAAAATTATAAAAAAAAAATTTTTTTTAAAAAACTCTATATTAAAAATGAAATTAAAAATAATAAATTATTAATTAAAATAAAAAAATGGAAATATCTGGAAAAACAATAGGAATTTTCTTTACTTCAAAATTTTTTGGATTAGCACCTTATAAAATTAAAAAAAATGAAAAAGAATACATCAAAATTAAGCGTAGTAAATTTTTTACTGTATACAGTATAGTTTTAATATTTACAATGAGTAAGAGTAAAATTGAAATATTTATAATATATTATTATATTTTATTTAAAGTCACAAATCAGTACCTTTATTCTAAAAAATTGTGAATTTGGTTGTTCTAAAAAAAACGTGCTAATTGCGAAACAAAAAAATAACTTTTGAATGAAACTTTTGATCCAGGCATCCTTAATCCTTTATTTAAAAAACATGTTTGCAAACCCTGGTTCCCTTTTTTTTCTGAATAACAAAAATTAAAACAGAATATTTTTTTTTTTAGAATAATAAATATGATCCATTAATCGGTTTAAAATACGGTTTAAATTCATTTTCTTACATTTTAACGAATCATTATTTTTTTAATTTCTGCTCATATTTTTAGGAACTTTTTTAAAGGCAAACATATTTCAAAAAAAAACTTTTGATTTCCTATCAGTATGATTTTTGTTTAATTATTATATATTTTTTTTAGAAATTTACAAAATATTTTTTTAAAAATCTTTTACCATTATTTTATTTTCAAAATGAATAGTAAATAAACCTTCAGAGAATTTAATGATTTAAAAATTATCACGTAATATATATTTAATAAAAATTTTTTTTTTTTTTTACGTATTGAATAGCGAAATTATAATAATTAGTAGCTCCTAAGAGAATTCAATTCGTTTATGACTGCGTATTTAGTAATTATTTGTTAATCATTATTATAAGCCATTCAAGATAATCTAATGTTTATAAAAATGTAAATTTTTTACATTATTATATAATAGTTGAAAGATACCAGATGAAATAAAATTATAAAGTAAATTGCAAATACTTTTATTTCGTAGTTTATTGGAAGTGGATTAAAAAAAAAAAAAATGTTTATTACTATAATTTTAAAATAATAGTAATATTAAAAAAAAAATTAATGAATTAAAATAATTTTGTATTATTTGATATATAATTTTTGTTGGTGGGAAAAAGTATTATTGGGATGAATTTTTGAATTTTTAAAATTCCACCTTTTTCTGTGTATATAGTACCTAAAATAATTAAACAAAAGGAAAGAGCAAAGTGCGTTTTTCTCTCCCAAATTTACGTGACCAAAATACTTAAAGTTATATAACATCTGAGAATCTTAAAATTTACAATTTCTTAAACCAATTTTATATACTATTTTTGGCAGGGGAAAAGAAAGCCTAGAGCAATAAAACCTAATAGGCCTTTTTTCACTATTGAGTTGAGAAATAAGGTCTAATTCGTAAAATTTCACTTTAAGTCTTATTTCTCATTTCAAAGAGAATTAAAGCATATAGGCCTTATTTCACTTTAGAAATATTATATTATTATTATATTTTTCCAATTAATTTGGCGATTTTAGCTTTATTGATTTAGGCTTTATTTCTCATTCAAAAGTGAAATAAGGGCTATTAGGCATTATTGCTCTAGGCCTTATTTCCCCCCGCCATTATTTTTAATATTTTAGAGTTAAATTTCTCACAACAACAATAATCATTTAGGTCATTTTAATTTACTCATGATTTGCCACTGTCCTTTTAAAATAAGTTGCATTTTTATTACATAATAAATTAATTATTTTATTGGGACCTCGGTGGCCTAGTAGGTCAGAACGTATAAAATACGCTCTAAAAACACCGAGGGAGTGTGGTTTCGTATTCCACACGCGTCGTAAGAATAATTTCCCCTTACGACATTTACAGCCACGCCTGAAAAGGAAAGGCACTGTGTAATTTCCTTGTCACTATTATGTGGGAGGGAAATGCACTAAAAAAAAAATTATTTTATTTACATACAAAAATAAAAGTTTTTTCCTCTATAATTCAGTATATCTTACATATCGTGGACTTTTATTTGATGCAAATTCAAATATGCCTATTCGGTAAGTTAAACAATAACTTAATTATTTCATTTACAATTTTTACGAAATTTTTTTTTTTCTAATTCTTATTCTTTATTCTTTTTCTCCTTTTTCTTAAATATTTTTTATACATTTTTTTCTATTGAAAAGCATGGTATTTCCTTCATGTCAATGGCACAAATTACTTAATACAAGTCACTTTTCAATAATAATCTAAAGTCTTTTCAAAACTAATAGTTATAAAAAATTTGTATTTTAAGTATTTAAAAATATATAAAGATAGTATGTATAATTTTGATACAAATTGGTAAACTATTCTCATTTATATGTAAGCTATTATTTATTAATTGTTTGCCAAAATATTTTTAAATATTTATTTATTGCCAATTTTTAACTTAGTAAAAGTACAAATAAATTAAAAAATTTCAATTTGAAATATGAAAATCCAAATCAGTTTTTTGAATTAATATCCTAGGATATCCTTAGCAAAATTTGACTATCTCAATTAAATTAAACGAATTATCAAAAAGTATTTTATTTTAATAAAAAAAAATTTGTTTTAAAAAGTTATGGCTGTTTTTTTTTTTTTTGTTTTTGCTTTTTCTTCTCTGCATTGTTCTTTTCATAAAACTTTCCAACTTTCAATGAAACTATCTAAAATTGTTAACTTTCTGATGGGGATAAAAAGCGCCTCTTTTAGAATGAAATCCAACACATCAAAAGTTGTAACAGCCTTGGATGTATCTGTTGTTGTAATGTCAACACTTTCTGGTGTTATTTGCGGCTTAAAAGGTTTAAAAGCAACTAAATATTTAAATAAAATTATTTATGAGGTAAGAATAATATATAAATTGTTTGTAAAAAATAAATATATCATTCGCCCACAAATATGCAAAAATGTTAAAAATAAGAAATAACTACTGAAAGCCATGAGTACTTTAATTTAGATATAAATAAATTCATTTTTTTAGTTTTGTTTAGAATAAGATAAGAAAAAAAAATTATATTTAAATGCAGAATAAAATTATTTAAAAAAAATCTAATCATAAATCTAATTTAACTATTTCATTTTTACAAAAAAAAATAATATATTCTAAAAATATAATAACTAATAAATAATATTAAAGGCAGATGAAATGTTAGCTTTGTATAGTAATCATTTTAACGGTCAAATGCGTTCATACATAATGTTAGCTATATCAATGTTTACTATTTCTACAATGTTAGGTAAGAGAAAATATTGTTTTAGTAATTTATTTAAAATAAAAAATTAAAAAAATTAAATTTCTTTTTAAGGATTAGATATATGGACTTGGAATTCGAAAGCAACTCAAATGCATTTATCTTCTACTACAGGTTTGTAACTAATATTTCTTTCAATTCGATTTTGGATTCTCTTTGTTTTATTTTTATCTCAACGCAATTAAATGCATCAGAAGATGAGAAAGAAGTCCCCTGATGGCTCTTTAAAAAAAAATAAATAAATTATCATTCCTTTTTCTATTACAGAGGCCAATATTTTATGGTATATACCATTTTATTCATTATATTTCATTTTGGTTGCACTACACGTACAATTTGCTAATTCTGGATATGGTATATCAAATCGATATAAACGTTTAAATTCTTTACTTAAAGATTCATTTTTAAATATTAGTAAGTTATACTACATTAATATCCATAATTTAATATTCACATTATTTTATATATATATCTATTTTAGCAACAAAAAGTAATAGCCAACAAGAATTTGATGAAAAATATGGTAATTTGAAAATACAAGATCCTATTAATATATCACAATTTAAAAATTGGAATACTGAATACATTAAAGTTTTTCATAATGATGATCCTAAAAATCTTATCATGCCAGTACGACCAATATCTAAAAGTTCAGGACGTAATATTAAAACAATTACAAAAACTGTAGTTTTACCTTATACAACATCATTATTTGCACAAAGTAAATTTTCCGATTTATTTCTTTTTCTTATATTAAAAAAATGTAATTTTAGGTAAAGCTAATTCATATGCAACATTAATTGATCAAATAGCATATATTCATGCATTATTAGGAAAAGGAGTACAAACAGTTTCCTCGTAAGTATTATTCGTTCACTTTGTATTTATAACATTATTGTTTTAGCTAGTTATAAAAAAAGAGGGTTCTGGGAGCCATTTTACTACTAGAACATGTAACTTCTTGTGCTGTAAACAGCCGTAAAAAAACGAAATTTCAGTTATGCATATATTCAAAGTTAATGCAAGGACAATCAACCATTTTTTTAGTTAATATTTCGTAATCAAGCTTTTTTTGCACTTATAAATAAATATTTTAATTTTTCTTATTTTATAATTTAAATATTTTTCAACTTCAGAGCATTTGGTATGGCTGTTGTATTTATGCTAGTATCATGTCTACTACATTTAGTAGCAACTGCATACTTTCTTTTCCTCGAATTAATGGAAGAACATCCGAAATTTTCATATTTACAATTTTTGTGGATAGGATTTCATTGTGTTCGTTTATTGTTAATTGTCGAACCATGTCATGACACAACTATAGAAGTAAGTATAGAAACAAAAAATAAAATTTTAACTCAAATAATTAATTTAGAATAAAAGATAAAATAATAATTTAATATTTTAGGCCAGAAAAGCAATTCAAATAGTATGTGATATTCAGAAAAATAGCAACAATCCCTTGCTTGCACGAAGTGTAAGTATAACGTATTTAATATAAATAATTTATTTTCTTTAGACCCACGTTGGCTTTGATTGAATCTTATAATATTTATAATAAATTATTTTAAACATTCAAATTATTATCAATAAAAATAATTTATTTTAGTTGAAAAAATTTTGGCAACAATTACTATCAGATACACCAACATTTTCAGCATGTGGTATGTGTAATATTGATCGTCAAATCCTAACCTCAGTAAGATGATTTGTTTTCATTTTCTTTTTCTATTATATATTTATTATTTTTACGTTTCAACAACTGATTTAATTGATTCATATTTCTTATATTTTAAAAATTTACATTTTATATCAAATTTTATCTTAATTTTTTCTTTTATTTTCAGTTTAGCAGTGCAATATGTACCTACTTGGTAATTTTGATACAATTTCAAAATTCCAATGGGTAAAATTATATTAATTAGTTTATTTATACAGAATATTACTATAATTAAATAAAATTGTTTTAAAAAACATATTTAAACTTTCTTTAATTTAAAAATAAAGTGAACAAACAACAATTTTTAAAATCCTAATCTAAATAAGACAGTTTTAAGATTTTTGTTGTAAAAAAAACAGAAACAGTATATTCTATGAAATTAAAATTCTTGATTTAAGCATAAATTCCTTAAATCTAAAGGCATTTATCCATTAAGCATAAATTGAATACATGAAAATGTTTTAAAATATTTTTTAATTATTTATTTATTTACTTATAACTAAACCTAAAAAAATTTTAAAAAAAAAAAAATGGTTATTTTTCACAAATTAAAATTATTAGCTTTAACAATAACAAAAAATTTTTTTTCGCTAATCTTAATTTTGTCTTAAATGAATTCATTCAAAAGAAGTCTTTTTGAATATTTATTTAACAATAGAAGTTTTTTTTTGCTTTTTTTTTTCTTGGAAAGTCATATAAAAAACCAAGGTTATTTCAAAAATTTTAAAAGTATAATTAAAACTTAATCCTAAAAACAAACTTAACCTTTTAAAACAAACTTAACCTAACTTAAAATACACTAAGAGTATAAAATTATATGTTAAAAAATGCGCCTGTAAATATGTAAATTTTTGCATTTTTATTAAAAATTATTATTAAGAAAGTCTTCCTAGGGGGTTTCTGTAGCCTAGTGGGTAGGCGTATGGCGTATTAACCGAAGGAGTGTGGATTCGATCCCTGCACAGGTCGTAAGTGTTTTTTTCTTTACATATACCCCCCTTACGACTAAATATAATGTAAATATATAGTATATAATATAAACAAAATAAATAATATTAGTATATAATTTAATAATAGTATAAAAACCTATAATGGCCTTTAGTAGTCGATGGTTCAATAATATTGCATTACATTTATTTTTGTAATATTAATATAAATAAATAAATAAAATAAATAAAGTATTACTACAATCTTTGAGAAAAGTAAACAAACAGCCTATTATTCAGCATATTAAAAGCATTCTTATTAAAGTGAATTACATCAATAAACACATATTAATCTTTGGTCACTTAAGAATAAAAGATAATGAACAATAAAGGATAACCGATAAAGAAGCCAAACGTGCGACAATATACATCTAATAAAAGAAAATTAAGCCTGGAAATAAAATTCTGCAGGATACACTTATAAAACTCATATGTTACAAATAAAAAACCCTTTTTTGAAAATATTAGATTTCCACTCTGCCCCAGCACTTTTATTTTGTATTGATTTTTGTATTTGTTAAAAAAATTATATTGTATTAAGAAATTGCTTATAAATTTTAATATGTATAGCTTAATGCAATAATTTTCAAATTCTTTATCATATTGATAATAGCTTTAATAGCAAAGAGAGTCCTTGATAAATTCTGACTGCAATGGTGTCAGACGAAATATCATTTAAAAGTAAAAAATGAAATAAGATTTAAAAAAAATATAGTAAAATAATTACTTAAGTTTTGGCCGTATTTCATTCACGAAAGTAAATCCAAATATCTTTTTAGTTCTTATTTAATTTTTCTAAATTTTTAATTTTTTGTGTTTCAATTATCGTTTTTCTAACGGGAAAAGACTTTTAAATGACTGTATAAGAGCTAATGTATAAGCAGGTTTCTTGGTTTGTTATTGTATTTATTGATACATTTTACGTAATTCTTTTTTTAATTTTGATTTATTGATCGGAAAGATTATTAAATAATTTTATTACTGTATACATTGTTGTTGATACCGAATCTTGTTAATGACTTATGGAAATTAGTCCTCAAAACAATAAATAAATTTAGTCTCCAAAATTTATATGAAATTTGTATATAAACAAGTTGGAAATAAATAATTAGGATGGATTACAAAATTATGCTCTTTTTCCAGAATATTTACTTGCGAGATTATAAAATATAGAAAGAATTTTAATAATAGTTAGTTACGTATATAGAGGGTTATGTACACACTCTGAAAAAAGGGTATAATCCTGACTTTGTAACCAATTCTTCAACAAATAAAATCTGTTCTAATCTCTACCGAGTCCTATCCTTAGTTGCATGTTCGTTTTGCCTACCGCGACCGTACGCTACTTAGAACTTTGCCGCTTCGCGCACTCCTTTCTCTTCTTATAAAGTAAAATTTCATAATGCAGAATTTTTAAAACTAAAATTTGGTAGCATTTCAAATTTTTTATTGTTTTGGACGATATTTCATTTAGTTTTGGAGTTTGCTTGGTTCTTTTTTCATTCTTGTTTGGTCTTTATTTCACTAAATATTTGAGTATTATTTAATTTTTGAATAAATTAAAAAAAAAAACTTATTTCATTCTATCTTATTTCATTTTTTACTTTTGGATGATATTTCGTCTGATGCTATTGCGCTGAACCAAATCATTCACTTTATTTTAAGTAATGCGTTTAGTAACAAATTATTTATTTAACATTTTTCTTTTGATTTGGTTTTGATCAATTTTTTTTTCCAGTCACTTTCCAAAGTTTCTTGTTGAACAATTTTTTTCGGAAAAAATATCATCCTAATATCTTATATAATCCTAAGATATTAATTGATAATTTATCCATAGATCTAACTTCTGATACATTCATTAGATGTTAAACTATATAATTACAACTAAACTTATAACTTCATTTTAAATAAGTTCAATGAAGTGAAATAAAAGTCTTCCAAATGATATATAAACCTAAATATAAATAAAAAAAATTTCTGATCAAGTTCAAACAATTTTTTAACAAAAAAAAAAAAAAAACAAGAGTATAATAAAATGAATCTATATTTAAAAGTTTTTCACTGAGTATATCTTGTTTTATATATTGACAAACAATCTATTAGTTAATTTTTATAATCAAATATATTATGAATGAACGATCAGATATCAGAGGGTTGTTTATATCCTTTCACTATCCTTTCTACTTTAATACTGTTAATATTATATACAAAACACTTCAACCATAATGACATTAAACAAATACTCATAGTAACAATAATTATAATATAATGATAATTAAAGGTTTTAAAGTATTTGCAATTTAAAAAATATGTTATTTTTAAACATTATATTTTTTTTTTTCTTTTTGTAATTTATATAAAAACAAGTTACCTTATAATAGTTAATAATATTTTTTGAATGTATTTTAAAAATTAGTATTTTTAACATATTCAAAAAGTTAAGTTTAAAACAAAATGTATAGTCAAAAAAATTAACTGTACCGCAAAAAAAAAAAGAAATATTATAAAAAAAAAAAAACTTTAAAAAACTCTATATTAAAAATGAAATTAAAAATAATTAATTATTAATTAATATAAAAAAATGGAAATATCTGGAAAAACAATAGCAATTTTCTTTACTTCAAAATTTTTTGGATTAGCACCTTATAAAATTGAAAGAAATGAAAAAGAATACATTAAAATTGAGCGTAGTAAATTTTTTACTGTTTACAGTATAGTTTTAATATTTACAATGAGTAAGAGTAAAATTGAAAAATTAAAAAAAAAAAATTAATATTATTTAGAATAATTTAAAGTCACAAATTAATAGAACGAAACAAAATTTCCTAAATTTTGATTGTTCAAAAATTGTGGCTTATATAAAAAAAAAGTATTGTGTCTCGCATTCACAGTACAACAAAATATATTTGATTCAAACTTCCTTCCAGACATAGCAAAACTATTTAAAAAACATCTCAAACTTCTTTACAACACCATTTTTTTTTTTATCCCATGTTATGAATAACAAAAATTAAAAGTAGTTTTTTTTCTGAATATTACTAAGATCTGTATTATGTCAAATAAGCTTTTAAGTCTATCTTTTCCAACATTTTAACGAATTCTTCTTATTTATTTACTTACTCGTCTAATTGGCACAATATATCTTGAAGGTCATCGGTTTGGGTCAAATAGCAATTTCTCTTCAGCTGAAGATTGGAAGTTTTTTTAATTTCTGCGATGTTTTAATTTCGATTTTTGAACACTCAAAAGAGAGTTCGGTCATTAATACCGCTTTACGTCATAAAGTTTGGATTCAAAAATTCTTTTTGATAGAGCATTTTGTTTTATATGCTGTGCGTGGCGTGGCGAACTCTTGTGTATAGTGCGTAGAGTTGGAGGTTATTTATTTTCATCTAAATTTCTTTGATTGACCTGCGATCATAAATACAACGAAGAATTTCATTTTTATCTCTCGTTTACATCGCAAAGATGCACTTCCTGTATTTCTTCTTCAATCTGTGTAAAAGTTTCAATGCCCGCTCGACCTGATCAGGAAAAGTTGTTAATGTTATCAGCGAAATTTTTTAACTCCAGAGACTTGTAAATATATTTTCTTCTATATTACCATTAAATCCTTCATTATATCTAAGTTTTTTTCATGTTTTTACAATTCTCTGAGTTAATTTTTTTTTATTTTTTTTTTTGCTAGAAATTTAAATACATTTATTTACAAATTATAATTTAAACTGTTTTACCATTTATTTCTAAATAAATAGTAAATAAACCTTGAGAAAAAATTTAACGGTTTAAAAAGTATCACGTAATATTATATTTAATAATTATAGAGATTTAAATTCGTTCCTGACTGCGTATGAACATTTTATTTAGTAAATATTATATATTTGTATATTTGAAAGATACCAGATGACATAAAACTATAAAGTAAAATAACAAACAATTTTACTTTGCAGTTTGCAGTATATGCAGTATATATTTTTTATATAGAGTGCCATCTTTTATATTGATTTATCCTTTTGTCTTTTATTTATTTATCCTTTTGTCTTTTATTTTCAATCACTTTTACAATTAAAATTCAGTGATATTAAAAAGAAAAGACTTCTCTTTTAAATCAATTGAAATTTTTTTTTTCATATATGCTAATATCTGGCAATCTTAATATTTTAACTTATTTAATTTCTTTTAAAAAATCACATTCTTTTACGTGGTTTTAATCTAATCGTGATAATTTAGTACCTGTGCTTTTAAAAGAGTTAACAGTAAATAATTAACAAATTATTTTATAAAAAATTTTTAAATTAAAATTAATTGGTTTGCACAAAAAAATAAAAGTCTTTTCCTCTATAATTTAGCATATCTTACATATCGTGGACTTTTATCTGATGAAAATTCAAATACGCCTGTTCGGTAAGTAAAACCATAATATAATTTTATCATTTCATTAAATATTTTTTTATTCTTGCTGTGAATTGAATTCTGAATTTAGCAATGTACGTTCGTCCGACCATCCGTTCTTACGTTCGACAACTCAAAAAATAATTCTGAATTTTTTACCATGTCATTTTTTTTTATATAAATGCAAATTTCCCAATTAAAATTGAATAAGTTTAACGGGTTGGTCGAGTAGCTACCACACAACTTATTTTTTTATATGAGAATAACTCAGTATCTGTAGTTAGGCTAGGTATCTGATCCAACAATTTCTGTGATCCAACAATTTTTATTAAATAAATAAAAAAAAAATTATGTCGTCTAACGCAACAGATTCGAGTAGCTGCGAAATTTATATCTTCATTTATTAACTTAATTGAGCTGACATCTTGTAAGACATCTAAAATTTTGTAAAGGCTGATCTAGTTTTATGGCAGAAACTTTAGAATTCTGTAGAATTTATTGATTTGGTTCAACGGGTTCGAATAACTGAAACATGAAACTTCGAAATTTATAAAATATATATATTATATATCAGTACTTAATTAAGTCAGATATCTTACATTTTCTAAAGGATGATTAAATTTTATGGAAATATTATATATTATGCTCTGCTATAGAGTTGATTCTGCACTCTTCCTTTTCTGAAGTATTTTTTATCTTGTAAATAATTTTAGAAAAAAAGAACTAAAAAAAAGTTTTTAAACTAACTAAAATTATAAATATGACATAATTGCTAAGGGACTTCTTATAAAGGATAATATTAAAATATGACAAAGGCAAATATTAATCTAAATTTAAACTTATATAATGATCCAAAATTTTTAACTTGCAATTACATTTCTATTTATATTTATTAGTACTAATTAATAATAAATTTGTTCAAAATTAATATTTTTATAAACGTTATAACAATTTCTTTTTTGCATTTGTCTCTTCTGCATTATTTCTTTCATACATTCTTTCTTTCTAAAACTTTTAAAATTTCAATGAATCTAAAATGTTTAATTTCTAAATGGGAATGAAAGAGCTGCCTTTAGGATGAAATCGAACACATCAAAAGTTGTAACAACCTTGGATGTATCTGTCGTTGTAATGTCAACAATTTCTGGTATTATTTGCGGTTTAAAGGGTTTAAAAGCAACTAAAAATTTAAATAAAATTATTTGTGAGGTAAGAATATATAAAATGTGTTTAAAAAAATATGTATAATTGGCCTAAAAATATGCAAAAATGATTTAAAATAAAAAAAAAAATATTGGCCTTATATGTATATATATAAATGGCCTTTGTAGCTGAGGGTCTTACTGATCGTTATAACAATTTATTGTATTAATATAAGATTAAATAAATAAATAAATAAATAAATAATTATTCTGGTAAAAATATTAAATTTTGAAAGATCCTATACCATAAATCCAAATTAACTATTTCATTTGTACAAAAAATAATATAATTTGCAATAATAATAACAATAATAAAAAATATTAAAGGCAGATGAAATGTTAGCTTTGTATAGTAATCATTTTAACGGTCAAATGCGTTCATACATCATGTTAGCTATATCATTGTTTACTATTTCTACAATGTTAGGTAAGTGAAAATATTGTTTTAGTAATTTATTTAAAATAAATAATAAAAAAATTAAATTTCTTTTTAAGGAATAGATATATGGAATTGGAATTCAAAAGCAAATCAAATGAATTTATCTTATACTACAGGTTTATAAATAATTTATCTTGCAATTCGATTTAAAATTATTTTTCTTTTACAAATCTAAAACGCCAACTTGTACTAAGAAGTCGTTTAATAGTTTTTTTTAACCTAGATTTAAAAAGAGCTATAATAATAATTTTAAATTTGACTTCGTTTTTTATTTCAGAAGCCAATATTTTATGGTTTTTACCATTTTATTCATTATATTTCAATTTGGTTGCACTACATGTACAATTTGCTAATTCTGGATATGGTATATCAAATCGATATAAACGTTTAAATTCTTTACTTAAAGATTCATTTTTAAATATTAGTAAGTTATACTACATTAATATCCATAATTTAATATTAACACTATTTTATATATATATCTATTTTAGCAACAAAAAGTAATAGCCAACAAGAATTTGATGAAAAATATGGTAATTTGAAAATACAAGATCCTATTAATATATCACAATTGAAAGATTGGAATACTGCATACATTAAAGTCTTTCAAAATGATGACCCTAAAAATCTTTTAATGCCAGTACGACCAATATCTAAAAGTTCAGGACGTAATATTAAAACAATTACAAAAACTGTTTTTTTACCTTCTACAACAACATTATTTACACAAAGTAAATTTTTCGAATTATTTCTTTTTCTTATATTAAAAAAATGTAATTTTAGATAAAGCTAATTCATATGAAACATTAATTGATCAAATAGCATATATTCATTCACTATTAAGTAAAGGAATACAAACTGTTTCTTCGTACGTATTATTTTGTTGGTTTTATATTTATGATAAAAAATTTTAAAAGTTTTAAAAAGGGCACCCATTACTATACAAATTCCTACAACTGGTTGTGAATACTAATACAACAGAACATTTATCTCCTGCATGAATTTTCTTCTTTCGAAGATTTTTTTATTAAATCGAATTAAATTTCTTTCTATAATATTATGGCAGTACCGAACGACTGTTCTTTGGTAACGTAAAAAAAAACTAAATTTTAGTAATGCATATAAGTTAATTCTAAGGTACGATCGAATTTTTGAACTGCTTTGTTTGGCGTATTTGATACAGAAGCTGATTTTGATAATCATTTTTTATGAATATACTCATTTAAAAAGTCAAATTTTCTCATTTTGATATTGTTAAGCATTCATAAAAATGGATTTAGTAAAAACTTATGAAGTTTCAAGAAAGCCCGTTATTTTGTAAATTAGAAATCGTTCCGACATGATTTAAAAAAAGGTACTCACCGATTTTGTAGTAAAATTTAAATATCATAAAAAAAAATAAAAAAGTTCAACTTTTAAGCCCGCCCCAAAAAACATAACCCAAAAACTAAGGAACCACTTTTCGGAACTTTTTTTTACTTTTTTTCTATTACAGTACTGGGAACTGTTACTGAAAAAATCTGTTTAAATGTTAATACATTTGTATGTAAAATATATACATATATATGTATAACTACCATCCTTAAGTTTTTCATAAAAAAAAATATATTTTCAATTTTCTTCTTTTATTCATATTTTTCACTATCAGAGCATTTGGTATAGCTGTTGTATTTTTGTTAGTATCATGTC
The DNA here is from genome assembly GCA_947095535.1 of Poecilobothrus nobilitatus. Lineage (NCBI taxonomy): Eukaryota > Metazoa > Arthropoda > Insecta > Diptera > Dolichopodidae > Poecilobothrus > Poecilobothrus nobilitatus. The sequence goes on along the minus strand of OX352773.1, from coordinate 78,244,782 downwards.
TATTACATTTAGTAGCAAATGCATACTTTCTTTTCCTTGAATTAATGGAAAAAAATCCGAAATTTTCATATTTTCAATTTTTATGGATAGGATTTCATTGTGCTCGTTTATTGTTAATTGTCGAACCATGTCATGACACAACTATAGAAGTAAGTATATAAAAATAAAAAATAAAATGTTAAGTTAAATAATTAATTTAAAATAAAATATAAAATAAAAATTTCATATTTTAGGCTAAAAAAACAATTCAAATAGTATGCGAAATTGAAAGAAATAGCAATAATCCCGTGCTTACACAAAGTGTAAGTAAAAATTTAATAATTTAATTATAATCTCATCCCCTTTAGCGCCACATTAGGCTTGCATTGAATTTTAGTACTTATAAATAATAACTTTTTTTTATTAAACATTCAAATTAATGTCAATAAAAAATAATATTGCAATGCTTTGTCTTTAAATTACACATTTTTTTTGTTTTAGTTGAAAAAATTTTGGCGACAATTACTATCAGATAAACCAAAATTTTCAGCATGTGGTTTGTGTAATATTGATCGTCAAATCCTGACCTCAGTAAGATTTATTTTCATTTTTCTTTTTCAATTATATCTTATTTTTAAGTTTTAATAAGTTCTTTAAATGATTCATCTTGCGTATATTTTTAAAATTTACTTTCCAAATCTACTATGTTTTAATTTTTTACTTTTGTTTTCAGTTTAGCAGTGCAATATGTACCTACTTGGTAATTTTAATACAATTTCAAAGTTCCAATGGATAAATTTAATAAAAATAGCTTGTTATTTACTTTATTTTATATAATTAAATGAATAATTATATTTATTTAATATTTCTTTAAATTTTAAAAACTCAGCTAAAATAAAACTTAAATTTTTCTTTTTTTAAATCTAATAAATAACCCTGTAAAATAAAAAAAAATATTTCATGTTTTATTAAGGTTATGAAAAGTTTTAACATTTATTTTAAAAGGGCACGTGAAAGTGATTAAATTTTACAAAATTTTTGTTAGCTAGGTAAATCAAAAAATAAATCAGTCAACAATTTAAATTAATAATGAATTTTTAAAACATCCTTAAACATAGGTGACAACGAAAAATACGAGGGAATTGTATCGAAACGGCACCTTGTCTGTGCTAATTATGCTCTCTTGATAGATATCTATATAGAGCAGCTATGTAAATCAACCAAACACCCTTAAACATTTCAACAGGGCCCTCAATTGTAGAAGTTAAGAATATTACGTATTGAACGTTCTAGTACGGTTTCAGATCCTGCAGAAGTTGCAGTCATTTTTTATTAGAAAAAAATTACTAGAATTAGAAAAATTATTAGAAATGATAATCCTCCTATATGTAACTACATAATATATATATATTAATAAGCAATAATAATCTTTAATAAGCTTAGAAACAAAGCGGTTTTAGTAATTCAAATAATTAAAAAAATAATTAAGACGTCAATATTGAATTTAAAAGTGTTATTAATTTTTATTTCTGACAAAACGTGACTAAAATTTAACAAATAATGTTTTTTTCTATATTTTATTTAACAAAATTTTTTTTAGATAAATTATCGTTCCAAGGCTTAAAAATTTTTTTGTTTGTTTTTATTTATATATCAATGTCAGCTAATGAATCATTACCCTGTTCCAAACTTGATTGTATTCTTTCTAAAAGATCAGTTGCAACACTCGCAAATTGTTCCCATATTAAATCTGGTGATTCACCTTTAAAAATTTTCTCTTCATCTAAATATTCTACTAAATGACCTGATATTTTATCTGTTTCATCTTCACCAAGTGTATTAACGACATCACAACTATCAATTAAATAATTCCAAAATGCTTGGCATACTATACTAGCCAATAACCAATCTGATTGTTTAGCAGATTTTTCTAAAATTTCATTTAATATTAATGGTCCACACATTTCATAAAATGGCATACGACGTTCCCAATCACCTAATAAATTAACCAATACACCAGAGCATGTTGATTTTAATTCATAATCATCAGATTTTAAACATTGAATAATTTCTTTTAAACCACCAGCTGTACAAAATGCATCTCTTGCTATTGCATTACGTGTCATATTACCTAAAACTCTAGACACTTCTGCTTTAATTTGACTTGAACCTGATTTTAATGTATTGCATAATGCAATTGAAAGTTCAGGTATTAATTCATTCATACTAGTTAATTCATGATTTCCATCTATATGTATTTTTTCATCAGAATTCTCTTTTTCTGGTCGATCTTGGTAGAAACATAAATTATGCATTGCACCCAAAATCGCTTGTAAAAGTTCTTCAATATCATCTGTCTAAAATTTTATTTAATACAATTTTATTTACAAAAAAAATATATATCTATTAAATTTAATTACCAATTCTTCAGATGACATTTGGTTTATTTTCATTAACATCCTAAGTAGAACTTGTCCTAATAAAGGTTTAGAACCAATTCCATATCCAACATCTGCATTTACACTCATATTTGCAATAACCCGAATTAATTTAATTAAAACTTCTACTACTGTGTCATCATTTTGATTTTCTGTTGACAATTTTTGTTTTGATTGAACATTAAGTGTATTTAATAAGTATTCCATTGCAACATCATTATGATAAAACTATAAATAGTCAAAATAAAAGTGTTTGTTTGTTGTTTTAATTATTTGAAAAGATTTTTGTAATCGCATATGTTTTACTTGAAGTCTTGCACTATCAAATCTTGCCATTATATTTCCAAGTATATACCCCAATCGACTTAAGAGTCCTAGAGGTTTTTGTGGTACATCATAATTTTCATTTGTTAGACATGGACCTAAAAGTACGCCAATACGACCAACATATTCAGCTAAAGCACTACAACAAGCATTATGATCTGACAAAACACTAAAAATTTAATTTTTTAATGTTGAGAATTAGTTCTAAATAATATTGTTGAAATATTTAGTTGCAATATTATCTAAATTACTAATATGTATTTTATAATTATTTTACCTTAAAGTTCTTACGATATTTGTTTGAATTTCTGATTCACCTAAGGTTATTTCAGCTGCTTTAACTAAATGCGGACAAGCTAATTCTAAATTTATACTTTTTGTTGTTGATGTAGGTAACGTATCATCATCTGTATTAATATCAATTTCATCCATTTGATCATATGTTTTACTATTTCTTTTTTCATTGCTATAATCATTATCATTATTTTCCAAATAAATTTGAGGAATTCCAGCTAAAGCTCTTAAGGCAGCTGATAACTGATATAAAGCATGAAGTGGTTGTCCCACTAAAGGTTTTTCTGCACCAATTTCATTCAAAATCTGAAGATGCAATATCATTAATTGAATTGCTCCAGCTTTTGATAATCTAATGGCTAAAGATTTTTTTTGTTTTTTATTTATTATTTGATCATTATTTGAATTTTTATTATTATTGAATCCTGAACGATTATTATCATTATTTATATTTGTTGATTGATTTAAACTTGCATTAAATAAAAATCTGACTGCACCATAACCATAAATACAAGCTTCTGGATCATCTAACGGACTAGCACGACCTAATCCATTAATTAATAATTCTGGAACATCAGTTTCAAAAAATAAATAATCATTCAATTCATTTCTTGCAACTTTAAATACAAGTTTGCATGCTCCAGTTAAATTACTTCCTGTTACTGATAACTAAAATTATAATAAAGAATTGAATATTACATATAAAATAAATTTCTTATGCAAATTACCGCTAATACAACTCTTGCAACAGCTAAAAGTATTTTAGGAGATGAACATTCCACTAAACCGTATAAACCACCAAGAATAGAACCACGGCGATCACATTTTATTGGTTCTTTAACTCGAGAATAAAGTTCAACTAATATCTAGAAATTTAAAAAATAAAAATGCATTGCTTCTAAATTGTAAAAAAAAAATAAAAATCAAAATTATTACAGCATTTATATGTTGAACTGTTTCGTCACTACAATCCTTTATACCAGCATTTGCTTTTAATAGTTCAAGAAGTGTTTCTGTTGTTGACTGTGATAATAAATTACTTTTCAAAAGAAGGCGCGTTTTAGATGTTGATAAGTTATTTCTAAATAAATTGTTATGTTCACCACCATTACTATTATTTAAATTCGCTCGATCACACGAATCAAAGCTATTTCTAATGCCAAATTGTGGAACTTTTACCTGAACTTCAGTTTCCAAAAAATTATCTTCTTTATAATCGTCACATAAAACTAATCTTTCAGAAGGTTTAAGAGGCATATCAAATGATCTTGATTGTCTATGCCAAAGTGGATGTAAATCTGTTTCTCCATCAGCACAATCTTCATAACAGTAACAAAAAAATTTTTACACATACAAAAAGATTCTAGTATATAGTAATATAATTTACCATTTCCGAATTCATCAGTTATTTTTATAGGTGATAATAATGAAGGGATTTTCTTTTTACTTCCTCTAAGATTTATATTTTCATTAAGCATCCATGTTGAATCATCCTTATCTAATAAAGTTCCAACAGATCCAGATCTTCGAAATTGTATATATGTATTTTCATCAGTTGTTTCATTTTGTTCTGAGGGAGGAGATGTTTGTTGATAAATTGGTTCCAATGGTGGTAATGGTCTTCCACTTTCAAATTGTAAGTATCGTAAACTATAAAATAATATGGATTATTTGTATTGTTTTTTTTTCTTGTTTTAGAAAAAGCATAACTACCTAAACGAACTAGGTGGTCGACCAGGTGGTGCTAATTTTGCTCCATATAATTGTCGCCGAGGATCTCTAGGAGTAACAGGTCGACGTGTAGAAACAAGTCGAACTAAAAATATAACAAATATTTCAAAAAATTTAATATTAATACTTATCTTTTATTACAATAACATAATATTATCTGTTTATTACAATACAGATAAAATTACAATTAAATTAAAAAAAATAACATTATAAAAAAATACGCCTACAGTTATGCAAATATTTCTTTTAATTTCACAGTAACCCTAGAACTGTAATGCAATGATTCTTTATTAACTATTACTATTCTACATTTGCTACAGAAATTTTTAAAGTAACTTAATACAAAACATTTACCTCCTCCAGTTAGCAAAGATCTAGCTTCACTGACAATTTCAGCACTAGATTTTCTAGTATTAACATTAATTGCAGTAATACCTTTTCCTGTTATTCCTAAATCAGAATAATCACGAATATTATCTGAATCTTTTATTTTTTTCATTTCTCGCTGAAAATTCATTGTATTCGTTTTTATTGATTTTATCTTAAATTCTATTAAATAAAATTTATGTGTTTTATTTTTACAATTTACAATCGAATTTCAATAATTGTTTTTGATTTTGTTACTGGTGGTATCAAATTATTACGATTCTTTATTAATTTTTGTTTTGGTGTTATAATTTTATTTGATTGATGATGCTGTTGATTAGAAGAATGTAAACGTGAGCAAATAAGTTTTGGTATAGGTGATGGTATCGGTTTTAATGGTACTTTTCTACAAAAATAACATTTACAACGGTGACATATTTTTACAGGAGAAATACAATGATTATCCGGCTGATGATAATGATGATGTAAAGATGAAGGATAAACTGGACAAATATTACATGCAAAACATTTATTTTTTGTTTGTGCTAATTCAGGTAAAGTTAAAATTTGTTGCGAACAATTATGTGGTATATGATAATGTGGCCTTAATGGTGCTTGCCAACAATTTCCTTTATTATTAATTGATTGATGTTTTAATATTGATGAAGTTGTTGTATTTTTTCCTGTTGGTATTTTACCAATTGATGATTTAATTGTTGTTGTATTCTTATTTAATATTTTATTAGATTGTATTGATGACGATTGTAATTTTGGTAATGTTGTTAATTTTTTTTTTTTATTTTCAATTATATTAACTTTTTTATTAGTTGATTGTTCAGGCAGTGCTAATGATGATAATGATGTTTTTTTATTCGATTCTATTGGAATTGATTCAAATGATGGCGTTTTGGGACAGCACTTTGGACAAATTATAAACTTTACAATTTGATTAACTGGTTTGGACATTTAATTTTAATTCTTTTAATTCTTAATAGTTTTTGATATTTTTGTTTAAATATTTTTAACTGATATTATAAAAATAAAATAATTAATTAATAATTATAATATTATTTTTTATATATTTTATTTATTTTTTTTTTTTAATTTACATTTAACTTTTCCAATTTACATTCATTTTTATCAATTTAAATTTATAATATTATTAATAGAAATATTAAAATAGTAATTTAGATTAATCATTTAAATACTTGAAATTCCATTTTTAAGTTATTACACTATATGCAAAAAAAAGAAAAGAAAAGAAAAAACCATTTTCTACCTTACACTAAAAGACCCCAAAAAAAATCAATATTTAATAGAAATATTAATAAAATAAAACTTATCAAACGCATATATATAGAGACTATGAGCATTTTTCACGGAATAATTTCGATTACCTACTAATAACTTACTCGACAAAAATAAATACACCATGCCAACCGTTAAATCGTAAACAAACTTAAAAAAAAAAGTCAACTATTCAAAAGAATAATGCACTTAATACGTATAACAAAAAAAAAAAAATAATGTCTATAGAATAAATAATTTTGAACGTTAAAAACATTTAATGGTTATCATTAACTTTATAATTAGAAAAATTAATAGTTATAGTTATATATAATATTTATAAAACTTTTGATGAAAATTATGGTCCTGATCAGTTTATCTTCTTCATTCCAGATTAATATGTCTGACATATTTCAAATGAATTTTTCTATAGTTATACAAAATATAAACAAGATGTGAATTCCAATCATCTTCAAAATATTTTTTTTTTTAAATTAGTTTGATACTCTTTTGAATATCCTCTCTTACAGTACACTACTTCTAGTCTTTTTTTCAAAACTCTTTCAAATATAAAATGACCGTACAGTTTTTTCAATATTTAAAAAACGTTTACGCTATAAATGATATTATATAGTACTGTATAAAAAATAAATATATTTTTTTTGCAAATTTTATTAATATATTTTACTAAGTCACGACACAATGTCTATAGGAAGCCAAATAACAATGAAATTTATGTCTCCACGACTCGGTCAAATTTTAAACGTTTTAAAAAATACACAAAAATATATTTTATGGTAAAAAAGTAAAAATAACTTCATACAGTCAAAAATGTATCTTTCTTGTACTTGTATTTATCGAGAATAAAAAGAATTTTCACAGGATAAAAGTGGGTTGTTTCTCAAAATTAAATCTCAAGTTTCTTAAATCTTGTTCTTTTTTTTGTTTTTTTTTATTTTTAAAAAGAAACATATGGATATCGGAGGTCGGATATTTAAAATACCTCCTAATTTTTTTTTTCATATATATTGCAATATCAAAGTTTTTGAAATAATGAGGTCTGCTGCCCTCAAAACTCCGTTAAACAATTTATTGAAACTCTGATGTTGTGACCAACTCTAAACTCTCTCCTAATTATAATTTTTCATACATATTTTAACATCAAAAGCTTTAAAAATGTAGGGGCTGCCGCTACCCAAACTCTCGCTACAGAAATTATTGAAACCATGCTTTTAAATTCAATTCTAAAATCCCTTCAAATTCTCAAAATGTATCCCTTCTCGTATATACATGTATAATATATAAATATTCTGGAAACGGCGTAAAGCCATGATTTTGAATCAAACACAAAAAACTTATTTCTGCATTTTCTGAAAAAAAAGAAGAAATTTACAGAGATTTTGATAATACAAAATTTCAAGAAACGGGATTTTAAGAAATGAGATTTTAAAAACAAGATTTTAATAAAACTAGTTTTTGAGATACGAGCATTTGTAACCCTCCCGAAAAAAGTTCTAATCGCATAAATTTATGCTTTTCTGCAATATGAAAACATAGCGGTTAGTGTCAAAAATTCACATGATACATCTTTAAATTTATCCTATATTCCTATCATAAATTTCTTTTTGTTCGTAATACAAACGTATGTATACAGATATTAAAAGTATAAAAGCATAATCATATTAAACTTTTAAAATAATTTTTATGTTTTTAGTACCTGGTCTCTTGGTAAATGTTTTTAATGTAAAATTATATTGTAAATGAAAATATGTTCACTTAGAATCAATAATATTTTATAGATAAAATCATAAAATATAAATATAGATCAATTAGAAATACACGATATCAAATTATTTTCTTTTTCTTTTTTTAATATTTATTTTATTTGTTTTCCTATAATCTGTATTAATAAAAATCATTTATTTAATAATAAAAGCAACTTTTTTGTTTGTTTTTTATTTCTTATTAAAAAGAAATTTTTTAAAGTAATTTTTCAAAGAAAATTGAAAAGTTTTCCGATTATCATGTAGATAGGATAATATAGGATATATAAAGTAATTTTTACTTACTTTTTATTTAACTGAATCAATTGTTATAGTCATATCATGTTACATATGTTACTAAAAAATAATAAAAAACTTAAAATATTAAAATTAGCAACAGGAGTTGATTATTTATTTTTAATGAAATTGTCTATAAATACATTACATAAACATATTATGTGCATAAAATATAGAAAGATTTTCTTTATATGTATATGGAAAAATGTTATTTTTCTTTTATATCTTGAGTTAAAAAAAATTATGATTGTGTCTATATAAACCTATATATAATATAGGTTCAATTAACTAAAAATAATAAAAAAAAGGGTTTTTTTTTGGTAATAGAGAATACATAGATAGAAAAATTTATAAAAATAATTATTTATCATTTATAAATAAATGCTGAATTAATATTCTACCAATTCATATGTAATATGTATATAGTTTAAAAAAGATTTTTTATTTATTATCTTTCTTTATAGTTGTTTATGTACGAGTATAGTTGATATACTTTTTAAATAATTAGATATGGAAATGATAACATTTTTTGTTTTTAATATTATTTTTCATAAATTTAATAAATTTCAAATTATATATCTCGAAACCTCATTATAACAGTATATTCCACATTTATTTCTATCTGTTTCTATCGGGTTGGTGTTGGTCATAAAACCGAAATGGGTTGGTGTTGGTCACACAAATCGAAATCCATAAATAAAAATTCAAATGCCAAAATCCACGAAAAAAAACCCATAAAAAAATTCACCAAATTAAAAAATGTGAAAAAAATATTCTGGAAAAAGGAAAACAATTTGATTTTGTATAACAAATTTTAAAGTTCTTCCTAATTATTTTTATTGGATACATATTTCAATATCAAAAATATAAAGCGCCACCAAGGCCTGATTTTGTAACCATTCCTAATTATAATTTTTACATATATGTATGTATATACAAATAATTTAAAATAACTCCACATCTCCGCTAACGCCCCCGCTAAACAAATCATTGAACCCTGATTTTATAATCAACTCTAAAGTCTTTTCTTATTATTTTTAATTTTAAATACATATACATATTTCAACAACGAAGTATTTAAAATAATTGTGAATTTTTGTTTTGTAGCAAAAATCATTATGGATATTTTTTTTTGTGGATTTTGGCACTCACTTATATTTCGATCGGATTATAATTTTTTACGAATTTATTTTTTAAATATTTGTATTAAAATTAAAATAAATTAAAAAAAATGTAATTCTAAAATAAAAATTTTTTAATGCTCAGCAGATCTATTTAGATCGATAGAAAAAAGCAAAAAAAAAAGGACTAAAAACTATTGTTATTATGGATTAAGATTATTGGTATTATAAATATAAAATTGGTTTGAAATAACTTAAAAATGAGTGGTAGAAAACAAAAAAAAAAAAACAAAAATTAGAAAATTAAAATTTTTATTAGCCTTATGTACAAATAATTTATATAATTTACAATATTCATGATTTTTTTTCGAATATAATAAATTAGGCCAAAAAGAGTTCACATTTTTTTATTATAAACCACGTTTTATTTTTTTTTCGTTAAACTTTCAATGTACAAAATCTCTTTATATTACAACGCATTTATTCTTACTTATATATTTCAGAAAAAATGACTCATAAACCATGAGAAATGTCTAGTTATTTTTTTATTAATATTATATATTATTAATCTTTTGTTTTATTTTTGTCTCACTATTTATACTTTAATTATGTTATGATTTTATTCAATTTATAACCGATACTTTGCAAAATTTACTTTTTTTTTTTATTAGACAATAGATACTTTTATAGATAGTTTATAATTTTTTTTTTTTTTTTTTTTAATTGTTTATTTATTAATTTTGATTTTCAAAAATTATTTATTTAAAACTTAAAATAAATAAAAAAGGTTTTTATAAAAAATAATAAATAAAAACAAACTATTTATATATATGTATATTGTTTTTTTTATTAAACTAGGGTATTAATAATATTGTTGTTATAAATACTTATTTATATAGAATAGTTATAAATACTTATAATTTATATAGTAAATTTATTTTGTTTTATAATGGGCGTCCAATGTCCAAATTAATATTATTATTAAAAGAAAAGCTTTTAACTATTAACTTAAAATGAAAATTAACTGTTGTAACTTTAAAAAGAAAATTATTAATAAACTTTTAAATATATTTAAATTTACAATTAAATTGTATTATTTAATTTAAACAAAAAAAAAAAAAGGAAGTTTAACATTGAAGACCAAGTTGAATACTAACTAACTTTTATAGAGAAATATTACATTTAATAAAGGAAAAGGATTTCCCAAATCCATATTCAAATAATAGAAAATTTATATTTTTTTTTTCCTTGTAAAAAATAGAAATTTCCATGCCAACCGCAAATTTATAAACAAATTAACAAATTAAAAACAAATAAATATAAATGTACGGTTAAATTTTTTTTTTTTTTTTAAATCATCTTTTTTGTAGAGAAACATTACAATTTTCATTTAAATTTTTTTTTTTTTTAATGTTACTGTTATTAATACAATTTATTATTTAATATTGCATAAAAAATAATATATTTCAATAAATAAATTTATTAAAAACCGTTACTCACTAAAAATAAATAAATATAATATAATGACAATATATTTTGCTTGTATGTATGTATGTATTAACAAATGTTTTTAAGGAAATACAATTTTCTTTCTTCAATAAGATAATAGATGGTGCATATACACTAGATGTATTTAAATTTTGTATAATAGTTTTGTTTTAAAATAAAATTTTGATGGAAATTTTTTTTTTTTTGGAAATTATATTTAAAAAATTTTCTAAAAAATACAATACATAATTTATAAATAATATGTATTTGAATAATAACTAATTTTTTAATTTTATTATGAATAATAATTACAAAAATTTATTACATGAACAAAATGCGAACTTATTCCTAATATTTTTCGGTCTTAGTTCATTATGAATTAACCTTGAATATTAATTTTGAACTAACCCCCAAATAAAATTAACTAATCCCAAAGTTAAATTTTTGCAAAAATATGGGGTATTTATACCGTTCTCAATCAAATTAATTGTTAATGGTTATTACTATATTTTGTTTTATGTTTCTAAAAATACTAACTATATCAGGTTTTATTTTGTTTTTTTTTTTTTTTAATTTTAAAGATAAATTTAGCTTTTTCTTGTATTTAGTATATTTGACAAGAAGAGTTTAATATTGTGTATAACAGATTTGTTGCCGTCCTGTATCCTAATATAATATCCATATGAAATATACATATGAAGTGTTCAGAATTTTTGACATCAATCTTTCAATTTGCGATAAAAATTATTTGCCTATGTATATGCTTGCCATATGTGAAATTAAATAGTCTTTGCCTTAAGGAATCCCTACATCCATAGCAATGATAGTTTTTTTGTTTTGAATAACAGCCACGTTAATAAATATTAAGCATGGTTCAGCGCCGTGGAAAGCAATTTCATAGTTTAAGATTTTCTCGTTCATGATGTCAAAAGTTCTTTTTTAAGTAAATGCCCTCGCCTAGATAATCTGTAACTTTAATTGGTCGTTTCATAAAGCGGTGCTTCAGAATATCTCTTGAAAGCCAACTTGATTAGAATTAAATTCAGAATTTTGATTGATGTAAATATGTATGTATCATAGATATATTACTAATATATTAATATGTCTATGGTATGTATATACTAAATACTGATTGATGTATATTGAATACTGAAGTTCACTATTTTAGCCAAGATTTAATATGGATTATTGGTTCTCACTTGGAACAATTTTTCTATATATTTTCGAAAATAGCATACACTTAATAAAGAGAAATATAGCGGTTCACAGTTCTGATCCTCTGATTTTATCGTGTATATTGAAATTAATATTATTTGATGGAAAACTCGCTCAACGATAAATTCGCTCAGAAACAATAAATTTGACTAATTTGAGCTAAAACTCTAAGAGCTGAATTTAAGGTTTTTAACAGTATGCTGTGATTTTTAACCAGGTAATAACAGAAATTTTCTAGGTACCACAGTATGATTTAAATATGTTTTATTATCCATATCAACACAAATATTCGTTGTAGTCTCAATAAAAAATATATTACCAAAAAACGAATTGAAAATGATAACAATTTAATTGAAAAACATTTATGCGGCATCATAGTTTATTGCGCCTCACCATCTTCCACCTGTGAGTGAGTTTTAGTGAATTCCATTTAACTCATTTATAATCTAGGACTGGTATATTAGATTTTGTCATTTGGTCGTGAGCTATTGTTAACAATTTGTTTGAATTTAACATTGATCGATAAGATTTGAAAAATATTTTAATTCAAATTTTTATTTGTAATTTAATTAAACTGAACCTAATTTAATAGCCTGAGAAAGCCTTTAAAATCTAATAATTATTTGTCAATATTTTTTTGTGTATATTTTGAAAAATTTAATATGTACATTTTTGAGATTTTAATCTAAAATTTTTTTTACAATTATTTTTTTTATTTATTGCTGTCAAAAAATCTAAATTTCTTTACAAAATGGTATCAAATTTTTCGAACAAAGCACCAACACTAAGCTAAAAAATATCTTTAATGTCAAAGAATTCGCTAATGTCAATTAATTCGCTAAAAATACAATATACATATAGATAAATCTTTAAAGTGTCAAAATTTCTATTATAAATTTAAATAAAAAAAAACCATTCTAATAAAACAAAAAGTGGAATTCTCAACACTAGTAATAAAGTGAAAATAGCTAATAAGATTGCTTTCAACAAAAATGACTAGGTTTGTAGACAATTTGGCACAAAACATAACCTAAAGAATTACCTTATTTTTGTAGAACCTGTATCGAACTTGGGGATGTTACACCACACAACATTAAACAGCTAAAAAAATTAAATACGGTTGTCTTTCCTGTTTCCTATAATGATAAATTTTATATTGATGTACTCGATGCCGGTGAGTTAGCAAAATTAGCATACTATAATGATATTGTTGTTGGCGCAGTATGCTGTCGTGTTGATACAACCGAAAATCAAAGAAGATTGTATATAATGACTCTTGGTTGCTTATATCCCTATAGAAGATTAGGTATTGGCACTGTCATGTTCAATCATATATTAAATTATGTTGAAAACGATGGAAATTTTGATTCAATTTTCTTGTAAGTAAATTTAAACTATTTCAAAAATTGATCCAAAGCTTAGTGATAATAATTTATGTGCATACTTTATATTAAATAGTTAAAAAATTTCATTGAAAATGCATTTAAATTTTTAGGCACGTTCAAGTTAATAATGACGGTGCTATAGATTTTTATAAAAAATTTGGATTTGAAATTGTTGAAACAAAAAAACATTATTATAAAAGGATTGAGCCAGCCGATGCGCATGTTTTACAAAAAACTTTGAAAAAGGACGACGGAAGTTCTAATAATTCTTCAGCACCCACTGTCAACGGAACATCAAATGGACAAGTAACACAAATTACAAATAGTCAACAAAATAATCAATATCAAGTTAATGGTAAAAGATAAATTGTTATAAAAAAAAATGACAATTATATAAAAACTGAACCTTAACTGAAACAGGAAAATTGAACATCTCTAAATTCTTTTAAAATAAATAAATATTTCTTCATTACATGTTTAAGAATCGATAATTCTTTTGTTATCATTTTAAAATTAAATAAAAAAAAAATCGAAAAATTTTATTGGTAAAGAGATAGAAATATAGTTTAATTTTTTCTAATTCATTATTATTAAATTGTTATACAAAAGCACTTATTTATATCAAAGTATAAATTTTTTTTTTCTGGATGCCTTGTATTTAAATTAATAAATGTTATCATATTCACAGCAAATGATTTAACCGTGGCTAAAACCTAATGAATTTTTTCAATTTTTCTCCTATGTAAAGGCAAAATTAGTTTTAAATATGAAGACTCGGAATTTATATATATATGATTTACGGAATGATGTACGGAATTTGATATATATATATACTTATAAAAATACCTGCGAAATATTAAAAATTAATTAGAGCCTAAGTAATTTTGATTCAATAACTATAATAAAAATACTAAAGAAACCAAATTTTGAATTTACCAATAAAACTGATTGAAATATGCGAGTAAAATGAGTAAAACAGGATTATTTTATGGTCCAATTAATTGATAATTTTTAACATGTCCTTAATTAATAACGAGTCAAAAAACTCCTCAACTTTCTTCAAAATATTTTAAAATTGGTCTAAATGTATGAAAACAATTTTTTCTATATTTTATACTAAGCTAAAATATTTAAAAAGATTTTTATTAAAAACAATGCAATATATATTTTTCTGTTGCAAATGTATAAAATACAAAAAGCCATACGTTATATACTGGTTTTAATCTATAAAAAAAATTAACAGCAAAACTTTAAACAACCTCAAATGTATGTATGTACTTAATTGTGCACTATAACTAATTATTCTTTCGCAATATAAAAATTTATTAGCTGTTAACTTTAAAATAATATTATTGAGCAATATATAATTACGTTAATAGGTATTTTTTTGTTTTAATCTCATTCAATACAAATACTTAAGTTTGTAATAAATATAAATAACAACTTCATTTGATACCTGTTTACATATCAAATTTTAAGTTCGAAAATAATATAATAAATAGAAATTTTTAACTTTACATTGTAAATTTACAATTTTTCTGCTTGAAGTATTTTGAGTTATATTGTTACGAGCACTCTTTATTACAATTTTCAAAAAGTTCTGCTATATGGCATACACAAGTTTTAGAACCTTCCATGGCTTCGCTAGACATCTAAAAATATAAAATAAGTATATTAATTAAAAAAATAATAAAAAATGATACCATAGTAAAATTTAGAAATCCATGCGGTAAACCTTGTATTATTTCTAGGGAAACAGCACCATTTAACTTTTTTAATTTTTTGGCAAACATAACGCAATCGTCTAAACACGGATCCATATCAACAGTCTAAAATATTTAAGAAAAATAATAAAAAAATCATAATGTAATTAAATAATATACAACTTACTAAAATTTTAACGTTTGGATATTGAATTAAATGTTCATCAGCCGTGTAGTAGGGGGATAAAAAGGGATTTTTTGGTACTTCAAAAACAAAATCTGTGTTTGAAGTTCTAGCAATTAATGCATCAATTTTTTTAACATTTTCCTTGTCTTTAATTGGTACTTCAATTTTATTAGAACAAATAAATTTATTTAATGTAGTTGAAATGCTTGATACAGCGCTATTAAATTTACTTTGAATAGAATCAGGAGAAGCAATTTCTCTAGAATGTCTATGTAGACTATTTTTTTCTAGATTATCGTTAATTTTTTGAGTATTAACTGAAATTATTTTTTCTTCGGACTTTAAAGATTTCTCTTCCACCACCTTTTGCATTAAACTATCGGCATATTCTTCAGATTCGTTCAATTTTTCATTAGATTTCGAACAGCTTGTTATACTGTCCACAGGCATATGGGTTATTGGTTGAGAATCATCTTCAAATGAAGTGCAAGAACTAATGTCCCCGTGAGATAACTCTGTTTTTTCAACAGTTTCATTAAATTTTTCATCATTAAGGGAAGCGCTTGCAAATGTGTCACTCGTAGCATCACTAACTTGACTAATTGTGCCTTCTCCATTTGTATGATTATTCTGTAAATTTTTATCAATGGAAGACAAATTTACGCTGTATGTTATATTATTTGCATTTGATTTACTTAATTCATTTGAAATATCTATTGGATAAATATTATCATCTGAATTCTCCGATTTCGTACAGGTATATGCTTTAAGGCATCTCATCATGAAACCAAATGGCAATACAGGATCCATTAGGCATAACAGTCTTGCAGGGCTTGGTGTAAAATTTATTAAGGTGGGACAGTAAGATAAAAAAATTCCATTAGGTTTTCTAATTTCCATTTGCACACATTTTAAAGTGACACCTAATAAAGAAAACAAAAATGTTATGCATAAAAAATTTGTGCAGGAAAGTCCAATAATTTTAATTTGAGTTGAACTTACCTAATACCAGATTAGCTCCAGCCGAATCTCCTGCCACTACTATATTTTTCCCAGACCAACCAATTGTTTCAGCATTTTTAATTGCCCAGCAATAAACATAAAATACCTCATCTAAAGCACGTGGAAATGGTGCTTCTGGAGCTAAACTGTAATCAACTGATAAGATTGGTGCTTTAAGGTGTGCCGCCCAATCTCTTAAATATAATTCATGTGATTTAGAACTTTGTGCAACAAATCCACCTCCATGACAGTGAAACAATAGATTATCTGATAAACCCAACGTTTTACTTTTATTTTCATGTCCTACAATTTTTTTAAAACGTTCAGTACTTAATAATCTAGCTGATATTGGTTTGAGACCTAAATGAATTGTAGGCAAAGGTATATCAATTAATTTTCCTTTTTCTGTTTGAGATTCTAATGCAATAGGTTCAGGATTAATATTAATAACTCTATTTACTTTAACGGCCGAACCAACTATTGTTGGTATAGCAAGCATTAGCTCACTTTCAGCTAAAAACCAAAATGATTTACAAAAATCAATTGTAGCATTTTGCGATATATTTACAATTCGTTTAGCTCTTAGTTCTGGATTTAAAAGATATTTTCCACCAGTCCATACGGAACTTGTTGTTTTAGCTATTCGTCCACCATTTGAATAATAAGATTCAGAAAAACCAGCCATTGTTATTGAAATGAATCTTAAAGCGCCTTGTATTGTTTTACGATATTGAAATCCTAAACATCTTCCATAGAAACTATGCTGATTAATTTCTTCACCTTTTTCAAATAATGTTTCTACATTATAATTTGCAAAAAGATCGCCATCTAGACTCGATTCTCTTAATATAAATAAATAATCGAGACAAGTATTTAAACTTGCCTGTAACGCATTGCATGATTCAATTTCTTTTAAATAATAACCTTTACGAAAAAGAATTTTTCCTCGACTATTTGTTAAATTTTTACACACTCGTAAGCCATGAAAAGAACATGCTTCTGCTACTCTTACAAAACTTCGATAACCATTACCTGGTGTATTTTCATCAAAATCATATTTATTCACGAATGTACTAATTTTTTCTACTGATTCTTTACATTTTTTAATATTTTCTACCCATTCCACAAATGTACTGTGAAAACGCTTTCCTTTCTCGGAATTATCATTTTTGAAAAATTCACTATTATTATTACATTCTTCTTGCAAATCATAATACACTTTCAATGGATCATTGTCCAAGAGAGTTTCTAAAATAAAACAAATTAAATAAAAGTAAATATTTATAGTGAAAAAGTAAAAAGTTAATATATTTTAACCTTTTACCTTTAACAAATTTTACAATTGTAAATGGTTAACTTTTTAATTTAAAAGTTTTATTTAAAAGAAAAAAAGTAAAAATAAAGAAAATATTTATATCATCCCTTTCTTTTAAAAATTTTGCAAAGCTACCGGATACAAGTATTTTTTATATTCATAAATTTTTTAGAAAAGTCATTATCAATGTGCATTATATAAATAAAAGTATGTATATTAAAAGATGAACGATTAATTAGCATATATTCATGATAAAAAAATTAATTTAAATTAATTTATTTTTTCTTTCTTATTTTTATATTCACATTTAATATTTATGTACATACCTTTTGATAAATTCCCATTTTTATTTTTTGATGACCCAGATAATTGGGTTTCTGTATTTAAATTTGATTTGGCCTTCATATTGATATTGTGAGATTCATGCATTAAACACTTTCTACCAATTGATAATCTTTGTCCATTAGCCATTGCCTAACATTGTAAGATTTTATTTTAAGATAAATTTTACACTGTCCGTTTATTATTTAACTAATTTTTTTTTTTTTTTACAATAAATATTCAAACCAAAAATAAGCAGCTGCCCAATTTCTTTAATAGTAAAGAATTCCTAAACATTCTTTCTATAATAAACACAAAACCATTAAAATTTACTTTTTGAAAGACAAAAAAAAAAAAATAAAAACTAAAAAAAGAATAATAAAAACTTTATAATAAAAATTTTCTCATTGAACTGTTTGACTTTTAACAACGTTGCCGTTTTGGTATTTGTGACACTATAAAGTCTAAACAATTATCATATCTGATGGGTACATAATCAAATATATCGTTGTTTATCGTCAAAAGATTTTTCTTACCCTTCTACTTCTTCAATTTCCAATTTAAAAACTATTTTAAAAAAAATTTCCATAATCGCAATTGCACTCAAATTTTAACAATTATTAAAACTTGCAGTGATTTATGTTCCACTTGAATATGTTACAAATATTATTAAGTTTCACAAATAAAAGAAAAACAATTTCAGGTTTAAAAATTAAGGATGTAAGAAATTAAGAAACCTAAGTTTAACTTTTAGTTTTTTCATTGAAGTCTTGATACAGAAATCTTAATATTGAATCTTAATACAGACTAATTGTTAATATTGAATCTTAATACAGAATAAATGGTTCCGGTTCGACAAATCAAAAAAAAAACTTATGTATGTTTGAAGGTACCTTTAAACTTTAAAATCTAATAATGAAGTGAACTTAGTTGAACAAAGAGCGCTTAGTTCCCACTAAGTTTGTACTATACAAACAAAATGATATTGAAATTGTTTTTTATATAACCAGACGGACAAGTAAAACAAAAAATAACCGTTATCGCACACCAAAAAAAACCAAAAATAACATGTTAATAAAGCCAAAGGTAATATAAAAAGATAGTATCTAAGCATTAAACAAAAACATTTACAAAAACAATTAAATTGCTTAAACTGAGATTTAACTTTGAAAAAAAGCCTTGAATTTTTAAACACGTAATATTATACATATAAGGTGTGAAAATTAAAATAAAAAGTATATGTTTGCATATTTACTTACAAATTTTTTATTTATTTTGAATTCTTTTTTTTTGTTTTTGATTTTAAAGTTTCAAACATTACAATTTAACTACAAAACATTTGGTAAAAAGTAATGGTTTTATCAGGTTTTATATTTTAACAATAATTTTGATTTTATTATACCTATTAATATTTATTTTTGAACTTTGCTCAGCATAACAACAATTAAAAATAAAGATAAATCTTTAGCTTATGACAACATTATATTCGTATGCTTTAAATAAGTTAAATTTTAAAATAAAAAAAAAAAGTTTAAAAAAGCTAGTCTTTTTAAATGTAACGGTTCATTTATTACTGAGCAGCACAATGAATAAATTTGATGCTACTGATAAAACCGTTAAACTTTGATTAAAATGGAAAAAACAAACATACTTATACATATGCATGTACATATGTATGTACATGGAAAAAAGTAAATTAGTAAACTTTGAGTCGTAATTTTGTGCAATAATAATTGTTAAATTTTTTTAATTAATAGAACTACTGGTTAAATGGTTAATTAAATAATTTTTTTATTTACTTACCTTTAACTTATGCCAAAATTTGTTTTTGTGCCAATCTAAATTTTATTTTTGTGTCAGATTTGAACACTGATGTTTATTTTGAACGTATACATACGTTCTCTACGATTCGTAGGTTGTCATCACATGTAATCGTAGTTTTTCGTTTTAATTTTAATGCCATGAACAGTTGTGTAGACACATTTTTAATATTAACAATTACACTTACTCCTAGACAGCTGTGGTCCTCTATACCCTATAACCATAAAGCATTCGTACTTCGCAGCGGCTCCTCGAGCTGATTAATGTTCCTAAAAAATCAAAGGATGGTATTCTGATCAAATGCCACCTCGGACAAATCCTTCATCAACTTATAGTATCGTCTCCGCGTTCTGCTCCTAACCTCTACGCACTTCTCTATCGGCTTTGCCCCTACTTTTCCTGAATGTTTCCTTCGGCTCTGCCTACTTTTCCCCGAATGTTTTCTTAGCATATGACCCGTGCTGATTTTAACATAGAATTTGAAATCTGTCCTGTTAAGTTTCAGAGCTTTAATTAAGTTTTTTTTCCGTCTGGTTCGTCGCAGAAAACCCTCGTATGTTTGGAACCTTGATGAGTTTGTAACCAACTTTCTATCGTTTTGTCAACGATTTCGCTACTAAGCAAGTTAGTTCTGTTGACTCTATTGAACTTGCTTACACTGTTCGATTAATAATTATTTAATATATTTAATAGTGGCATGGACTTTTGCTGATGTGATAAGATCTAGCTTTTTCAGCTAAAAACCAAAATTATAATTTACAAAATTCAATTTTAGTATTTTGAGATATAGTAAGACTTCGTCTCTTCCTATGTATGAAAATGTATATTTTGATTTATGTTACTCGACATTTATTTATTGAAAAATTTTGTTTTCAGTTCGAAAATTGATAAAAGATAATTGCTTTTTCTCTTTAACTAATGGTAGAAAACTGAGAAAATTGGTTTCTTAATTATTTGAATATTTTTTAACTTAACATATATATATAAATAGTACCATAGCAGATAGCGGGTAATAAATGTATTATCAATAATAAATGATAATGTAGTAAGTGTTTATCAATAAGAATCCTAAAATAAAATATTTATGTAATGCTTCAAATAAAATAAAATTGTTGCACAAGGATTATAATTTTTATGTTTTAAAATATTTAAAACAATAAATATTTCGTCAACTTACAACATTTATTAATTTTTAACTTCATATTTAACATAATTTACAGAATTAATCCAACGACATGAAAAATCTGCATTAACTGCGTACCTGTACAGTTCTTTAATTATTACATAGCGATCAGTAAATTAAGTATTATTTAACATTTTTTTTAAATCTAGGATCAAAGTAAAACAAAAAAAAAAATATCATGTGCGATGGAATGCAAAAATTTAGAATATACATATATATATACATGGATTAAGGTGTAAACCATTACATAATCCAGTTACAACTTTTTTATTTTTCTCGAATTAAATTAAAACAAAGGATTTAGAATTATTTTTATTCAAATATTTATCAATTTGAACCAAAAAATCTATTATTTAAAATTGTAAAACTATTTGCAACTGGTGCATGTATTTCATTTTAAGATTTATATATAAGAAAGTATTATACAGAGAATTAATACTATGTTGGCTATATTGAAATATTCATGTATATTTTTGAAAAAAAAAAAGAGTCTAAATATATGCACCTAATTAATTATTGTTTTCATTTTTTTACTTATTTACTAATATATAGTTTTAATTTTATTTTACTGCAATCAGCAAAAAGAAACATTATAAATGAAATTTAACAATTTAATCTTCCAAATTTCTAAATGCTTGTTGCATATCTTCATGTAGTTGGTCAAAATCTGCTTTAATTTTTGCTTCACCATCTTTTACAGGATCCTATAATTTTGAATCAAATTTGTTTTTAAAATTTTTTTTTATAAATACTAATCTACAATACCTTAAATTTCATTGAAGATAATTGGTACATAACATTTCCCATTGAATCTCTTATAACATTCCATGTTATTTTATTTTCTGATTGAGCAGTTGATTCAACAGCATGACGTGCCAAATCATAAAATGCCATAATATTTTTTAACATTCCAACTGTTTTATAGAATGGACAGAAACGATCATAGGCTGAATATGAATTTTGTTGTAAAAAGTCGTCTTTTAGTAATTTGGCAACTTCCAATGTAATTTTATCAGTTTCAGCTAATGAAGCTTTACCAACTAACTGTACAATTTCAGATAAATCTTCCTCTTCTTGCAATATTTCTTTTACTTTAGTACGATATGGTACAAATTCTGGGAAATTTTTATCATAAAAATCATCCAAAGCACGCATATATTTACTATATGAAATCAACCAATTAATAGAAGGGAAATGTTTACGCTGTGCCAATTTTTTATCTAAACCCCAAAATACTTGAACAATACCGAGTGTTGCAGATGTTACAGGATCAGAGAAATCACCACCTGGTGGTGAAACAGCTCCGACAATTGATACAGAGCCTTCACGTTCAGGATTTCCAAGACATTTAACGCGACCGGCACGTTCATAAAATGAGGCGAGCCGAGCTCCTAGATATGCTGGATAACCAGAATCGGCAGGCATTTCAGCTAAACGACCTGAGATTTCACGAAGAGCTTCAGCCCAACGAGATGTTGAATCAGCCATCATAGATACGTTATAACCCATGTCACGGAAGTATTCCGATAATGTAATACCTAATTGAAGTTTATTGTTTTTCAACTTTTACCATTTACACATTTTATTATCAATTCTCACCTGTATAAATAGAAGCCTCACGAGCAGCTACAGGCATGTTAGAGGTATTTGCAACTAATGCTGTACGTTTCATAATACTTTCAGTAACACCATCGATTTCAACGGACAGTTCAGGAAAATCTCTTAATACTTCAGACATTTCATTACCACGTTCTCCACATCCAACATAAACAATAACATCAGAATTAGAATATTTTGACAAAGCTTGTGAAATTACAGTTTTTCCACAACCGAAAGCTCCAGGAATAGCTGTTGTACCACCTTGAACGCATGGGAAAAGTGAATCAAGGACACGTTGACCAGTCAAAAGAGGATAATTTGCTGGAAGTTTTTCAGTGACCGGACGTGGCTGACGTACTGGCCATACCTGCAACATAGTATGTTTTGTTTTTTCACCATCAAATTCGGTTTCTAAAACTACGTCATCAACACAATAATTTCCAGCTGGTGCAATATATCTAACAGTTCCTTTTGCTTTAGGTGCTACAATCATTTTATGTTTTACCAAGGTATTTTCATGAACGATACCGAACAAATCGCCACCAGTAATATGAGATCCAACTTTTACATTAAGTGGGTTGAATTCCCATTGTTGAGTTTTTGATAAAGCTGGAATGTTTATACCTTTTGGTATATAAATAGATTCGGTCTTTTCGTTAATATCTTTTAATGGACGTTGAATACCATCAAAAATACTACCCATAATACCTGGACCTAATTCTACAGAAAGTGGTTTCCCAGTACGTAATACTGGATCACCAACAGTAACACCTGATGTTTCTTCGTATACTTGAATTGTGGCCATATCACCTTCTAAACGAATAATTTCACCTACCAATTCATAGTATCCAACACGGACCAACTCGTACATAGCAGATCCAGACATTCGTTCTGCTGTAACGACTACGCGAAAAAAAACCAATAACGTTTATCTCTTTAACATATAATCTTCGTAAACTTACCAGGTCCAGAAACTGCATACACACGCCCATACCTACTTTCATTATCTTCATCGTCGAATTTTTTTAATCCTCCAGTCATTTTTAGAACTTTCAAGATCTAGGAAATAAATTAGAAAATATTATTTAAATAAATCCATATATACATATATTATGAAAGACATAAGTAATGTTTTATCAAATAGTCAGGTCATGTGACATTTTTTAATTATGCTGCACAAAAATGTCATACCAATTTCAAAAATTAATAATTTCTTATAAGATTTTAAATTAGTTTTGTTTTATATACATTGAATTATTATTGAATTATTAATTAATTGTTTTTTGAATATTTTTTCTTGAAAACTTATTTTTATCAAAGCTATATGAAAAAAAAGTTTTTTTTCAATCATGCGCAAAATTATTTTAGAATTTTCTTTATAACGATCGATAAGTCCAATCTTGTAAGTGTTTTTTTTTAATACTCAAAGATTTAAATATACTCAAAATCGAACTAAAGTATTTTTCAATTAAAATTATTAAAAATTCTTACTTTCTACAAAATAAAATTATAATAAGTTTCAACAACCACGTACCAAGTTAATATCCCTAGAACTATTTCTTTTCTGAAAAAGTCATAAGACTCGAAAATTTATCTTGACATTAGTCAGCTGACATTCTATTTTAATATCATTTGAAACTTGGTATTGGACATTATATCAACAATACCAACAATTAATATTAAATTTATTGTAACATGCAATTTGTAACTAAAATGTCAAATACAAGATTAATGCCAATGCTTCTCATTTAACAAAGGGAAATAAAAATAAATAAAAAATATTATATAAGATCTTTTCAATGTTGTTAAATCTTAAAAGTTGTTTATATTTTTTAAGTAGTTAGAAATATAACCCACGCAGTTAAATAAAATTGCATTTACTTTAAAAATATAAACAAGTAGTAGTACGTTTTTTAAATGGGGAATACTCATTAAAAAATATTTTGCAAACGAAAGATTCAGTTACGTAGTAAAAATAAGTTAAAACTATGTGCATTTAACGGATATATGGTTCTAATTGATTTAAATTAAAAAATTCTTTCAATCGATATAAATTTGTTGCAATTTAAAACAATGGTACCACTTTTCCTCTTTTTATTAGTTTAATAAATCAATTTTGCTTTTTCAATAACAAAACTTAAATATATTTATAAATACAAAATATTATTTCAACCTTTTTAAAATATCTAATTTATAAATTATTATTTAAATATAATTAACATATGTGAACAACTTTTCCAGCTATAGTATAATTAAAGGTGAAAAGAATAAAATATAATGTCAAAATGTCAAAAAAATGTTGTCAAATATGTACATATGTATATCTAATTTGACAACAATAATTCGTGAAAATAAGTTTCTAAATAAATGAAATATAAATATTAGCTTATTATTCTTATTCTTATACAAATTTATCAAATAGTTTTGAAAATTTTACCAGAACTTTTTATAATATAAAACGTTTTAATATTTTATTTTATTATTTTAAAAATTATTTTAAGAAATTTTTAACAAGAACTTTAAACAAAATTGGCACCAATTTAAATATTTTTAGAATGTCTAGTAAAACATATGAATTAGACAAAATATGCCGCGTATGTTTAGTAGAAAAAAAAGATATGCGTCCATTGTTTGGAGAGCTAGTAGCAGATATGTTAATGGAAGTTGCTAGAGTTGAAGTAAGCTGTTCATATTATTTGCAATGCCAACGATTGCAGTTTTAAAACTTTTTTTTAGATTGAAAATACTGATGGTTGGCCTGATAAAATTTGCATACAATGTGTACACCAAGTATCACGATGCCATGCTTTTAAAATGCGGGTTGAAAAATCCGATGAAGAACTTCGTAATTATATCAAAAGTTTAACTGTTTTTGTACAAGATATTGATGATGATGAAGACGAAGAAGAAGAAGTAG
Source organism: Poecilobothrus nobilitatus (assembly GCA_947095535.1). Classification (NCBI taxonomy): domain Eukaryota; kingdom Metazoa; phylum Arthropoda; class Insecta; order Diptera; family Dolichopodidae; genus Poecilobothrus; species Poecilobothrus nobilitatus. The sequence continues at coordinate 78,219,046 of OX352773.1, read as the reverse complement.
TAGTAACCCATTCTAATCAACAAACACACCATTTGCCTTTAACAAATTCAACGCAAGTAAAGCGACAGCATGCAATTCAACAGGCTATAGCCTCAGAATTGGATGACTCTGATCATACACAGCATACAATTCAACAAATTACAAATATTACCTCACCTCGTTCAGTTTTACCAGTTTCATTATCAGCTCAATCATCACCAGATTCACGTTCGGTTGATATTTCTAGTACTGTTAGAAGTATAGATCTTGGTTCCGCAATACGAAATGTTGATCTTTCAAATGTAGGAAGAAATGTAGATTTATCTACATCAGCTCTAAGAACTATTGATGTAAACACAATACAACCACAGCAAATGGTTATATCTAATGGAAATATACATAATGCTCAAATAATAAGTCAAATTTGTGGTCAACCAATTACACAAATCGTAAGTGCAAATCAATTAAATCAATTACTTCAATCAGGAAGCACAGTTCAAGTACTTCAAAATGGGCAACCAACGTTATTACAAATTCAGCGAACTGCTGATGATAGATGCGAAATTATTGTTCAACAATCAGATCTAAGTGATGATACACAATATTTCGAAGATGTTGTTGATTTAGATCCCGATGATTTAGAGCATACAGAACAAAATATCATTCAAATTCCTGAAGACGTTGATGAAATTGAACTTGATGAAGACGAACATGGCACACATATATCACACGAGGAACTTACTTTTGAATTGGAACCAGAAATTTCTGAAACAGAAGCTGAAACAGAAATTGAACAGGACCATGAAATTGAAAATGAACATTTACATGAACATTTACAGGAACACGAACATTTACATGAGCATGAAATAGAACAAGAAATAGAACATGATCCAGATCCAGAAATGGAAAATGATGAAGGAGAAACAGATCCACAATATATTGGTATTAAAAATAAAAATTGTTTATTATTTTTGTTGTAAGTAATAATAGTCTTATAAATTTTTAGCTGAATTTATTAATTCTCAAATAACATGTCTCGGCCCGGGACAATATGTATGCAATTTATGTAGAAAAGAATTTAGACAAGTAAAATGGTTACAAACGCACATGAAATCTCATTCAAATTGGATAAAGGTAAATTTAAGAAAAAATGTAATTTTAAATTAAATTACATAACGACCGACTAACAGGATATTATATTTACTATATTACTTTTGCTGAAGTTTTTTGTGTTAAAATTCCAAAATTTTTATTAAGGCTAATTGTAAAAAACAACCACAGTGCCAAATTTGTGGCAGAAGTTTTAAAGGGCCTGGTATGCTAAGAATGCATATGAAAACTCATGAGGTAAATTATACATCCTTTATAAAATTTTAAATAAAAATGTTCTTTATTAAATTTAAGCAGACTGTGGAAAGGATTTCAACATGCTCTATATGTGAAAAAACATTTAAATCAAAAACCATTTTATACCGCCACAGACAAACTCATCAACAGGTAAAACAAATTGTTTGATTAAATTTAATTTGCAAATTCAAAATATTTTTAATTTCAGAAATCATATCAATGTGGAAACTGCCTGAAAAATTTTTCATCTCCTTATACATTATCATCACATATGGTTAAAAAACATTCACATGAGCATCCGAAGTTTCAATGCTCACAATGTGAAGAATCTTTTGATGCAATTGATATGTTAAAGGTATTTTACTGAAGAAAAAAATTTATTGTAATTAATATTAAATTATTTTTAGGCCCATATGCAGCAAACAGGACATAGTATACACATTTTAAAAGGGGACTATATAAAAACAGATTCATTATAGGTTTAAAAATAATTAAAGTTAAAAAGAAATAGTTTGAAAAATGCAAAAAAAAAAACAAAAAAAAAATGTTAGAAACATAAATAGATTTCTTAGATAGATTTTAAACCCTATATAAGTAAAATAATATTTTTAATTATTTTTAGCAATTTATGAAAATCATAAATAAACATGTAAATATTCTTAAAAGGGTAATTGTAATCATTTTATTTATTATTCTAGCTTTTCTATTGTCTATAATCAAATTTAAAGTTAATATTAAAAAAGTTATGTAAGTTATTTTTATTGAAAAAAAACTACTAATTTTTCAATAGAGAATTTCTTTTTCAAATAATTAATATACGATCAAATTTTTTATTTTAAAATAACGGTAAGGTTTTCTTATTTTGTTAAACTTGTCTGTTTAAAAGTGCGCCAATAATATTCGGCAGGAACAAAATGAAATTTATTTTGATTGGATTAAATTTATTTTGTTAATAAATAATTTTTTATTTTGAGTCTCGAATCTCGTTTTTTTGTTAAATCTAATCAAAAACACTACCACGTCCTCAATTCGCTTTAAAAAAAATCGCATAGAATTTTACCACTGCATTACAATCAATGTCAGCAACGCAAATGGTTTGAAATGTTGAAAAAGTATATACAACGCTTTTAATATATACTATCTTGACCCCTAGGCGTTAGAAAAAGCGAATTTGTAAACAAAAATTGTATTAAATAAAGTTAGCAGTGATTCTATTAAATAAATATAAAATAAATGAATGAAATGGATAAAGTAGATGATGCAGACTTATTGTAAATATTCACAAATAACAATTCAATGTATGCTATACTGAATACTATCATTCAGTAAATGAAATTGAATTTCAGTAAAAGATGAGAAGAAAAACAAGCGATTTTGCAAATTATATTTTGACCTCTAATTTGACACTCTCTGAAACATGTGAAACTTAGAATAGAAAAAAATTTAGTATCGAGTTTATGATTTTTTCACATATTGATTTATTGTAGAGTAAGTTTATTGCGTGTATTGCTCTCCATTCTGTTTTAAAATAAAATTAATTGCGCGTATGGTACTGTGTTTCCACATTACTTTATAAATTGTTGAAGACTTCAAACATGTCAAAAAACTGTCAAATAAACAAAAGTCTTTTAACTCTTTTCGCTGATTTCCATTGAATGGAAGCGTGGCGAACTAAAATTTGAAAATTTGTTTAATAATATTCAAAATAATTTAAAATATAATTCTTAACAAAATGTCTGCACTAAATTTAACTGTTCGAGTTCATCCAGTAGTTTTGTTTCAAATTGTTGATGCTTTTGAACGCCGGAATGCCGATTCACATCGCGTCATCGGTACTTTATTAGGTATTGTAAATATATACATACGTACATATAAACATACATTAAATTTGTTCCAAAAAAAAAAAAAAAATAGGTAATGTCGATAAAGGTATTGTTGAAGTTACAAATTGTTTTTGTGTACCACATAAAGAACACGATGATCAAGTTGAGGCTGAATTAAGTTACGCACTAGATCTTTATGATTTAAATAAGAAAGTTAACGCTAATGAAAGCATTGTTGGTAAAGTTAATAGAAATGTGTTCATATGTAATATATTTTTAATTAAATTAAATTTTTAGGTTGGTGGGCAACTGGAAATGAAGTTACAAATCATAGTTCAGTTATTCATGAATACTATGCACGAGAATGTAATAATCCAGTTCATTTAACTGTAGACACAAGCTTACAAGGTGCACGTATGGGTCTTAAAGCTTATGTTTGTGTTTCGTTAGGAGTTCCAGGCGGTAAAACAGGTTGTATGTTTACACCTATTAATGTTGAAGTAATTTGTTATGAACCAGAAGTAGTTGGACTTCAATTGTGTCAAAAAACGTTAGGTATTGCAAACCCAATGAGACCTAAAACAGTATCACCAATGCTTGATTTAGCACAAATTGCCGAAGCTTCAGATAAACTACAACATTTATTAGATCAAATTTTAAATTATGTTGATGATGTTGTTAATGACAAAAAACAACCTGATAATGCTGTTGGTCGTTCAATTTTAGATTTAATTCATTCTGTACCAAATATGACACACGAACAATTCATTCAAATGTTTAATTCTAATATCAAGGATCTTTTAATGGTTGTAACATTATCTCAATTAATAAAAACACAATTACAATTAAATGAAAAATTAACATTCTTAACTACAAATTGATATTTGGAATAAAAATAATATTGTATCAAAAATTATAAAATCATAACTGATTTTATATATATATATTTTTTTGTAATAAAATACTAAAATAGTAATTTTAATACATACCTATTATATTTAATATTTAGTTTTAATATTTAAAGTGTCTTTAAAAGGTTAGCAGAGTATAGCAATGCCATGTTTTTATTGAACTTTTGTCTAAAACATATAGTTTGAGTTATTTTAATGATTTGAATATATGTACACATACATAATCTTTTACAATTCTCGAATTTATACATCATTGATTCTATAATCAATTATTAATCTAAAATGATAACATATCAATGAAGATTCAAAATAATTATGATTTTGTATTTTACTAATTTTAATAAAATCTTAGCAAATGGTTATATTTTTCTACAATTTTTATAATTTTTGTGAGCTTGTAAACTCAAATCTCAATACAATAATAAATAAAATGAAAACATAAAAGTAAAGTTTTCATCAATTTCTAATATGTAATTTATTCCAATAAAGTTGATTGATTATGAATTTTTTATGTTACTTTCAAAAACATTAAATAATATTATAATAAATAATATAAAATGATTGAATAGTAAGTTAATACATATTATAAAATTATTCTTTTATCTAATATATCTCATATTTCAGTTTCATTTGTAAAAAAATGTTTGCAAATACAAACAGGCTGGAACAGAAGAAATGAAAATAAAAGCAAATTTTATTTAAAAAGAAAAATATTTAATAAAGTATTAACTTACTTTCTTATACTGAACTAATTGGTAAAAGCTTTGTGCAAGAAACAAGAACATACAAGTTGTAATATTATATTCTTAAGAATACCATACATTTAAATAATAAAAGTTGACTATTATATTTGATATATTATGTTAGCGTCATAATCTACAATATTGTTTATTATTGTTGGCTGAGGTTAGCGTAAATAAGCAGTAACTTTTAAAATCACATTAAAATAAATTATTTTTTATACTGCAATGAGGTATAAAATGTTGATTAAATCTATAATTCGCTGCCTTTTTTAACATGTTAATATGTTTTTGAGTTTCAGAATAAAAAATTTATGTTATATATTATATATAATTTGATTTTTTAAAAACCAATTTGGTACCGTAATTTGCCTGGTTCGTCAATATAACAGAAAAGCAAAACGTTCTAGTTATTTTTAATAATTTCATATTTTCTGCAAAATAGAAAAAAAATGAAGGAAATGTATTATATTTATTCAACAAATGAACAACTAACGCATTTATCGTTTACTATTTTAACTACATAAAAAAAATACACTTTCAAAAACTATTGTGTGGTGACTGGTGAATTTTCTTATTTTTTTTTTTCTATACAAATGAAATTCACTTGTCACTTAATTAATATACATACATTATCTAGTATCAGTATGTACCCATATCGTAGTCATGTTATACAAATACTTTTAATAATGATATTGCATTAAAATTTTAATTTTTAATATAAAATCAGAGTTTCACAAATTAATTAGTAAAGTTTTCTGGTAGGCATTTTCACTCTTCAATCAAAACATTTCATGTCTGTTATCATTATTCATCCATATTTTCTGGTAAAACTAAAAAGAATTACAAACAAGCAAGATTATTAACCTACTCAATTTATTTGGCTTTTAAATTGCGAGTATAAATTATTTTAAACTCATAAATTCTCATATAAATATAAAAAAAAAGTATCTAAACTTTATTTTTTAAGAATTTATTGTAACAAAACAAAAAAAAAATGAGATGCTGAGTGTTAAGTGAATTTATTAGCAACTAGCACGAAGCAGGGAAAATAGCAAACGAAAGTGAATATGTAGTTAGGATAAACATAAAAAAAATGTGCATGTTTTATATATACATACATACATATACTGTATTGCCATTAGTGACTGTGACTCGTCTCGCCATGACACAACATTTTTCATAGAAAGGCAAGGGACTGTTAAATTCAAACTTCCTGTAATCAATTTATTGACAGTAATTTGTGGTATCTATTTCAAATAGAATTAAATTATATCATTTTCAAAACTATTTTCCTAAAATAACTATGAACCGACGACATGTATGATAGACTCATGTATGCAAATAAAAGTGAAATATAAACCAGAGTAATATAACTTATTATGTGCATAATATGGCATAATGCATTCATATTCTGTAATCTAAATATTTCTATACGTAATATAAAAGTATGTATGTAAGTATGTAAGTACTACATATATTTTTATATTTTATATAATTACATTATATGTATATAGATACTTCATATTATATTAGACGAAACCATAAATAAAACAGGGTATGTAAAATTAAAAGGTTTTAAAGGAACACATTTTCAAAAAGACAATAGAAATTATTTTAGAATTGTGAATAATTTTGTATCAAAATTTGTCATTTTCTTTAGAATTATATTAATTTGTAAAAATTGTGAAAAATCGAGTGGAATTTTTTTTTCAATTTTAAATAGTAACCATATATGTATATTATTAAGAAAAGTCGATATCACATGTAGAAATAATAATGTTGATGCTTTAAATTTTTGTCTCATAAATTTGCACAGGTGTCTAGAAATAGCGATTTTTAAATTTTTGACACCTAATAAGTAACCCTTAAAAACGTAGGAAAATATGTTCACAAATTTACCAAGCTCCTTCAAAATTCCAAAATTCTGACTAAAAGTGTTCGGAGGATATTGCGCGGATCAAAATGTTGCAAAAATTTTGGTTTTTCATAACAGTAAATTTATAATTGTATAACTTTAGTATTGAATTAGTATATTTTCAAAATAGGTCTTTTCCCAACTTCGGGATTCTGTAGCTGCATAAAATTACATAAAAGAAGTCGTTTAAAATTCCATTGTTCCATCTTAAACACTGTAGGAGTTATGTAAACAGACGTACAGACAGAATGAAATTAATAACCAAACTTTAAAAAATGTGCTAAAAACAAATTATTTTGAAAGAGAGTGCGTAATGATAAAGTTACCAGTTAACTTTTTTTCTTCTAGTTTTCCAAATATTTATTTGTAAATACATACATACATACATATTAGCAGAGGATAAACCAAAACCAAGGATATGCAAAAACAAATTTAAAAAAAAACGATTTTACTTTTTAAAAATTCATGAAAATCAATTGTATTTAACAACTGAGCAACGATATTATTGTGAAATAGTTATTATCTGATGATTTTTCATAAAAAATAATGTTTTTTTTTTAAGTATTTTTTTAATTAATAATTATAATAATGAAAAACGTTATTCTTTTTGATTGTTTACCATTACCTCATTGGATTCCTAAAAACTTTAATAATTTAATTTTTATCTAACAATTTAAAGAATAGTTTTTAAATTTAGATAATTTTATTTCTCTATTTTTCTTTAATAATCTCCTTAAATTATTTGCCTGAAAATAATAACTAAATCAATATCTATATATAAAAATAAAAATATTACCAAAATATTAAATATGTTATATATATTATACAAGTATTACCTTAAATAGATTGATTATTATTATTATTATCAAAAGATTTTATTATCACATTAATGAAATTCGCGAAAAAATAATATATTCCCATGCTCAATACACTTTATAATACAACTTATCAGTTATCAGATTCTTTGATTATTTTTAAATTTTAATTTTAAATATTGATATATATTTAATTCGCCACTTACACTTTCCGCAAAAAAAAAAAACAAAATAAAAGTAAGAAAAATAAAACTTTCATATTAATATTTTGTCACATCAAATGGTATAAACTATGAAGTAATAGAAAAAGAGATTTATTACATTTTGTAAACGTAAAGTACATTATATATGATTAAATAGGTTATATTGTGCAAAAATTGTATTTAATTGCATTAAAAAATTTTAATAAAATATATGATATCGTATATAGTATCAATTTCTTTTATGTTTTTTGGTTTATTTCAGTGAAGTGAAATTATGTGAAATTATTATAAAGAAGGTTTTTATTTTTACACCGATATCTTATGGTTTTTTTTTTCTTTTTTTTTTTAGTTTTCATAAAAACAACAAGTATTTTTTAATACAATTTGCATAATTTTATATTAATTTAGTTTAGATATTCATTTCATCAATTTTTATAATTACAAGTAAATTTTTACAGATTACGTTTTTTTTTTTTTTTTTTTTGATGTTTGATAATTGTTCAATTGTCAGGATCGTATTAAGCCTGTTTGCATTGATGATAATATATTGTTGGAACAAGGGAATGAAAATGAGAATATGATGGATAATGTGGAAACTATGTTAGGAGTTTACTCTTATTGTTAGAATTAAATCTTTCAATTAATTGACAATCAATTACTATGTTAGAAAATATTAGATCTTATTATATGAATGTAGAATTGCTTTACATATTTAAGTTAGATTATATGGTATATAATAAAATGTTTGTTAATATTTCGATATTTGTTTGTTTACAGTATCAAAATATAGGAAACATAAACTTAAACTGTTTATTATTGGTCTATTGGTTTATTAGTAACATTTAATATTTTTAACATATTTGAAGTTTAAATATTTCAATACCTTTTTGCTTATTACTAAATATTTAAAATTATTATTATTCTTTGTGTAATGTATTTCCGAAAAATCTTATATACAGATAATAAGTGTAGATTTAAAATGTAGAACCAATGTTACAAAACCAGATAGAATCGATTTTATGATGAGTTCTTAATACTGTGGAAACCGGCACTGATGTTATTTATATTGATTAAATTAAAATTAGTTTAAAAAGAATTCTAATTTTATCTTTTTTTATTAACATGGATTAAATCTAATTTAGTCAATAGAAGTTATTAAGAATTTAATATGTAGGCATATAATATTAGATTTTTCTCTATCCATAATTCTATATATACTTATATATTTTTGCAAAAAAATTAAATTAGGTAGATCCAAAAAAATCTAAAAAACTAAAATTTGTTTGAAAAAACTATTAACGCCTAAAAGTAGGTAATTTCATTTTTCAGTGATATTATTTCAACAGAAAGTTATTTATTTATTTATTTATTTTGATCTTGATAAACATAAAGAAAATGTACATGTTTTATATATACATACATACATATACTGTATTGCCATTAGTGACTGTGACTCGTCTCGCCATGACACAACATTTTTTATAGAAAGGCAAGGGACTGTTAAGTTCAAACTTCCTGTAATCAATTTATTGATAATAATTTGTGCTATCTATTTCAAATAGTATTAAATTATATCATTATTATCAAGATCAAAACCATATTCCCTTATTATTTTATTATAATAGGCGGGCCACGTGCAAGATCATTGACTATATTCCGCGAAACGTAGATTATTCGATGTTGAAATTTGATAGACATATACCAGAAAGGGACAAAAACATTAGTAGAAATTATTGGTGGTTAGAAAACACCTACATAGAAGATTAAAATTATTTTTAATTATGTAGGATAAGTAGGATAGCATAGGGTAAATTAAATTTGATATATAGGTTAAGATAGGTTAAGATATGTTAAGATAGGTTAAGATAAGTTAAGTTTTTATTTTAAAACTCAATAGAAATAAATTTGGATTTTTAAATGAAATTTTTACCAAAAAATAATAAATATAAGGATGTAAATTACGATGGAACATTCAAAGATTTATTGTAATATTAAAATATAAAACCTAAAATTAATATAATAAGAAATCATGCCATCTTAAAATTAATTATAAAACAAAGAAGTAAACTGATATTTTTAAATTTTTTTTTGTAAGTTATTTTTATAAGATCTAAATAAAGAATAAAAAAAAAAAAAAAAAAAATTTATTTATTTAATCTAATATTAATACAATAAATTGTGATAATATCAGTAAGACCCTCGGCTACAAAGGCCATTTTGGTCCTCGCTATTAAGCTTTTAATACATTACATTATGTTACTTATATATTAGTTAAATTAGGATAGTTGCTCTGGATAGGGTTTTTATTAATCAAAACATTAACAATTGATTTCTTTTAAATTTTTACTTTGATTTTTAAATAAAGATGAACACGCCATTGCGCTATTAAGATTAAGAATTTATCTTGAATAATAACAAATACAAATTAACATAAAAAAATAAAATATTTTTAAATGTTAAAAATTAAAATTATATAAACCACTTTTGTTAACTTTTTTTTAATAGGTAAAAATAGTATAAGATTATAAATAAATCAGAAAAATAAAAGTTTAATAAAAAAAAAACAAAAAGGTATTCAAGAATAAAGTGATGTAAATGATGTATTTGCTATAAATAAATTTTGAAAATTTTAGCATGACAAAGAAAGTAGAAAGAATTCTTTGTCATCTATTCATTTTTTGTTGACCTTTATTAATTACATAAACATCCTGTATCCTGTTTGGAACACCACTTTTTTGGAACAAAAATCAAAACTAGCACATATAGTGATGTTACAGTTTAAGATGTTTTCGTGTTCAATTAAAATGGATTGAATAACTGTTTGGTTTTTTCTTATTAGTCAATATACAGTTATAATAATTAGAAATTTTGCTAAAATATATTTTTCTTCCTAATTCTGTTGTACTTCAAGCAAGTCATTTTAGACCTTTTTTTTATACTTTCAATTGATAATGTTTTTTTTTTCTAAGGGAGGTGGCAATCTTCCAAAGACACCAAGAATTCCCCCTTGGCAGTGTCAGATTTTTACTGAACCACCTTCCCCTACTTTTAACCAATATGATGGGATGAAACCTGCCACATGCTAATGGAGTATATTGGCTAGGGCGTTGGGATATGATAGGATAGGACAAGGAAGCGGAAACATTGAATTGGGAGTGGGACGGTAAGGGAAGAATGATTCTGCCTATTATTATTTATTATACTATTTTGCTAACAATGCCTATATTTAGTGCATGAGATAATTAATTGCAGGCAACCCCACTGCCTCTGTAGCAATTATAATTATTGGTCTTGGTCTTAGTATTAGGTATTAATATTATTATTATTGTGGATTACAACGTGAAGTAGTATATAATACCTTTCTGTATGGTATAACCAAGGGATAGCTCCACTGTAGCACCTATTATTGTTATTATTATTAAAATCAGCACAGCATAAAATTTTATTGTTGTTTACGAACATTCTTAGAATTATTTTTTAATTCTTATGTGAGAAATATGCTATTCTTTTTCAAGAAGAATTAAACTCTTTCTGGAACTTCTATACATATATAAATAATTTCACTCAACTTAAATGTAAGTAAATGTTTTTGAGCAATCGAAACCCTTTCACAAACCATGTAATTTTAATAGAATTAAATTAATAAATATTTATATTATTCAATGATTTAAGAGTTTTCATGTATAACAAACTTAAAACTTTCAATACAATTGTTATGTAGTTGATTATATGCGTTTGTTAAAAAATAGTCAAAAAACAATTTAATAAAACATATACATTTTCAAATTACTATTGACTTAATTAGTTTGACCTAATCTACAAAATTTAAAACCGGGTTTGATTCTCGCAATATATTAGTAATACATAAATAGATTTGAAGCTGTCAAAGAAAAAAAAAAATTAAAAAAAACTCTACTAGAAGAATTCTTATTGAAGATTTTGCAAAGAACATTATGTATTTAATTTATCGTTCCTTAATGCTTGTATATTTAGGGTATATGTCGTGAATATCTTTTATTAGTTGTGTTTATCTCCAAACTGAGTTTAATTTTTTTTTTTTTTTTTTTATATTAAAATTTATTATATTGAAATGGTAATATTATGTTTATTTTAAACTCATATAAAATAAACGAAAATAAATCAATTAAAAATCAACAAATTAAGTTCTTCTTGTGATTGTCACAATTAAACATGCTTCAGACAGACATCATAAACTTCCTTTTTTTTTTTTGTCTAAAATAATTAATATTAGCAGATTTATTTATTTTTTTTTTTTAAATAATAAATTATAAAGAATTGCATCAATGAACATTATCAGAATAGCGTGAATTATTTGTCAATATTAAATATGACATCTGCAACATTAAAAGTAAATGAATGGATGGTCATCTTTATTATATCCGGTAACCAAGTTCATTACCTTCACCTAAAAAGTTTAGTTTGTCTTTTGTTTTTATTTTGATTTTTGATTTGATGAAGTAATTTTTAAAGCTTTATTTTAAGTAACAGTTAACAATTATATTATATATTATATAGATAGATGGATGTATATATGTATATCTTGAAGTTTTTTGTTTTTGGTTTTACTTATGAAATTATTTAGAAGTAGGTACTATTTTTTTTTTTTTATTATAATAACGACTTTTTGACAATAGGAAATCCTATATACATATATGTATGTATATATATATATATAATTCTAATTAAATTATAAATGTATATTACAAATATTGTTTTTTATATTTAAAATTATTGAAAATCGTTGTTTCTGTCATCAATCAGGCACTACAATATGTGTCTACAACTACAGAAAGGGGAAACATTTCCTAATAACTTCTTTAAATATAGAAACTTGAACTAACTATAGTAATTGGAAGTATAAATAAACTATCACTCTTGGTTGAAACAAAGTCTAAGGTTATACCTAAACGCCTTGGTTGAACAGTACCTAAGGTTGCCTAAATGCATTGATTGTACAGTGGTCTAATCTAAAAATAATTTCACAAATTAAACGAAATCAAGCTCCGAATATGTCAGAGGTTTGTAGTACTATAGGATGAAATGGAAGAAAATTGTAATTAGAAGTAAATAGGAGCTCTATAAATGAAAAACAAAAAACAAAATATGTTTTAATTCTTATACATATAATGTACATATATACATACTAACCTAACCTATAACCTAGGACTATATATATATTTGTAAACATAAAAAAAAAAATTTTTTAATCGTTATTAAATTTTATTTTATTTTTTATATGTATTTTTATTTTAAATTACAAAAATTTTAATATAACACGAAATTTCTTCGTGCTATTTCAATAATATTGTATAATATACATATATATATATATATATCATTTATATATAGTTTCGTCAATACCCAATCTGTTAACAACTTGTTTGGGTTTTATTATTTTTATTTAGAAGTGATATATATATAGACAATATTTTAAATACAAGCTGGAATAAATTATTAGATTTATTTTTTTTTTTTTTTTGGAATAACCTGTATGCCTAATCTATGTACATATTGCCCAATTTAAAATTTTATTCCGAAAAAAAAAATTGTCTCCAATATAATAATATTATGTTATTTAGTTTTATTTCATATTCATATTATCTACATTTTCATATCTGTATGACTGTATATAAGTAATATGAAGAAATTTTTCTTTTACCCAAAAAAAAAAAAAAAAAAAACGAAAAATAACTACCAAAATACAAAATATAAAGAAAATATGAAAATTTCCCAAAAAAAGAAAAAAAAAAAATTATTTACGATTTATTTTCAAACCTATGGTCGTAAATGCAATTCTATTTGTTTTTTTTGTTTTTTTTTAATAACGAATTTTCGAAATTTATAATTCCACTAATAGTTGTGAAGAATAGTGGTCATATTAATGATTATTTTTTCGAAAGAGATTAATAGGATTCTTGATTTCTTGCCATAAAAAAAAAATATATATGTAAGTATGCATATCAAAATTATATGGTATAGGTACGAGTACTATGTATCATAATATTTTCTGAGTAATTTAATGAACAATCAATATGTCAACATTAATTATTTAATAATACATAGGTATATATATATATATATTTTTTTATTGATTTATTTTATAAATAATATTTTATTAAATTTTTATTCCAACAAAAAAAATTATTTATTGAAAATAAAATATTTGATGATTAATAATGAAGTTAACAATTTTAATTAGTATTTATATAAAAAATTTTATGATGATTTGAAAAATGATTTTGAAATTTATATGCTTAATTATAGCTATATGATTTATGTTTCTAATTTTATATTGGAATTGTTTGTGTTTTTAAAAATTTTTTAATTTTGCAAAATTATTATTATATCTCTATAATATATTGTATATATATTTAAATTGAAAAATAATAAAATCTATATAATTAGAAAGAATTAAAAAAAAAGTAAGAAGAAAAGAAGGACTTTTTTTTTTTGGAAATTCATTTTATTGTTTTATAGAAAGGATTTTATTTTAATTTTATAATTAAAAAGTTTTCTGTTTTTATTGTAAAAAATCCATAATCTGACAAAATTCAATACTTTAATAAAAAAAATCGTTTGAAGTACATGTTGTATAAGAAACGGTTTTGTATTACCGGAGTTTTACGGGTATGTCCGATGGAAGTTCTAAAAATTTTATATCTATCTCTTATAGATTGTCAAAATCAGATGCAAAGCAACGTTTAGTGTTATAAGACTTAGATAATATGGATTTTAGACAAGTAGAACATACTTTGTCATGGTAACATCTTAGGAAAATTGCCAAGATATTTGGTAGCAACAACAACACTCTTGGTTGTTTCAGAAATGACTTTAAAAAAAAAACTTCGTATGGTATTAAAATGGCTCATTGTCTCTACTATAATTAAGAGACCTCAATTAGATTTATAGAAATCAGTTATATAAATCAAAATCAACCAACCATATAGTAAGAAATTTTTATAATCAATTTTCACTTTTCATTTTAAACTTATCTCTTATCTCTAACTATCTTGTTACAGTGGCAGTGGGTTTGCCTTCAATAAATACCTCATTCAGAAAGGTGTTGTATATACTACTGCAAGTTGTAACTGTTGTAACGGCTATTGCCACTATTGGTAAAATAATAATAATAATATAGTGGATTCATTGTTTCCTTACAATCGCACTCTCAATCCAATGTTTCCGCATCATATTGTCCTATCCTCTCCTATTCATAATTTCTAGGCAATATACTGCGTTAGTAGGTAGGGGTTCCATATCGTTATATTGGCTAAAGGGGGATGCGAGTTTAGTCAGTATGAACTTGACAATGCTAAGGGGGAATTTTTGGTGTCTGTGGAAGATTCCCACTCCCTTAGGAAAGAAAAATCTATAGCGCAACCATAAAGAAACATAATATATAGTTTCTTTATGCTATACAACACTAAAAAACATGATTTTACTTTAATATACATATTAAGTTTTTATTTTTAATTTTTTTTTTTTAAATGCATTTCTCTGCCACATAAATATGAACAGGAAATAACACAGCCTTTCCTGTTCAGGCTTGGCTGTAAATTTCATAAGGGGGAATAACTCTTACGACGTGTGTGGGACTCGAACTCACACTTCCTCAGTGTTTACAGAGTATTTTATAAGCTCTTACCCACTAGACCATCGAGGTCCCAAAAATTCTATTAAAAATGTGAACAAATTTTAAAGACCCCCATTTTTCAAAAGACAATATACCCATTTTAGAATTTTGCCTTACACCAAAATTTGTATAAATTCTTAAAATTTTTTATATGTATGAGAAAAAAATTGGGAAAAATCAAGAGACCGCGCATTATTGCTATAATTTTAAGGAAAGCCTTTAATACTAAATCGTAACAAAAGAACCCAAGATTAATATATTTGGAAATAGGGCTTCTTTCAACTTTTAGGGACTCCGTAATGGTTATGGGGTTATATAAAAATGTTGTTCTACAATATTAATTTTGTTAAGAAATTTATACTCATGCGGGTAAAATTTCATTGTTATATCTTAAACGATGAAGAAGTTTGGTAAACAAATAGATTGGTATAGATGGAGAGACGGGCAAAGTGAAATTAGCAAATTTTTCAATTTATTTTTTTAAAATATGCCAAAAACAGAATTTAATAAATTTATTATTTAGTAATTAAAAGCTATTTATAAAAAACAAAGAAAATTCTTTGACTTCAAGAAAAGAAAATAATTACACATTCTATAATTTAAATTTTATTTCTTAAATTTGATTATAACTGCAATATTTAATTTATATAACTAAAATAAGTAACTGCTAGTTTAATTTGTGTTTAGAAGTCAAGAATTATTATAATATACATTATATTATAATAGTAAGAGGTCATACTTGATTAAACTGACCTGTAAACAATTGTTATTTATTTGTTATATAGGTACCTACTATCTTTATCTATCACCCGCTATATTGTAATAATTATTATCTTTTTTTTCTTCTTGTATTTATTATTTAGTAATAATTTTTTTTTTTTTTTATTGTTTAAATTTCAAACTCTTATTGTTTTCCTTCTGTTCTTATTTTTGTTCTTCGTGTGTTTATTTTTTTTTTGTAGCTTTACTTATTGTTCTTTCATATAATATAATAATAAATTTTAGCTATAAGGCATGCTTTTATTTATGTAATTTTTTTTTTTTTTTTTTCAAATATTATTTTGTAAAATATATTTTGGAAAGAAACAAAAAAGAAAAAAACTCAAGCAACAGCTGTAAAAAGACTAATAACAATTACCAACAACAATAATATTAACGGTGTGTGCGGCGGTAGCAACAAAAAGTGCAAATATTTACAACATGGAAATTGGTTTGAAAATTGAAACCTTTGAAGGTTTCATTTTGACCTAAAATTTTCATCTCTTTTATTATATAGAAATTCAATTTTTTTTTTATTAGAGTTGTTGTATTTGTTATTATGTTCATTATTATGTTCGACAATATTACAACAATAACAATTATAACAACAATAACAACAAATTGAAATGTCAGCTATATGTATATGCAATTGCATGCAGCATGATACATGAATGATGCATAATGGATAAAAAACGAATGGTGATAATGATGATGATTATTACTTCATTTTCGGTTTTTTTTTTATTTTTTTTTTATTTTCTAACTATGAAGAAACGAAACTATGCTAAATATTCATAAATAAGAAATTTACTATTTTTTTTTTTCTTCTATTTTTCAATTATTAATTCTTTTTCTTACAAGATTTTTTTTGCAAATGAAACTTCAAAGAAAAAAATAAAATAAAATTGTAAAATAAAATAAAAAAAAGTCAAAATGAAATTTTTGAAAAAGGGTGGGATCTACTTTATTAAAAGTATCTTTAAAAAATTTTAATAGAATGGGTAATCTTTTTTTTTTTTTTTTCATTTATTTTTAAATTGAAATTATGCTATAGAATAGATATGTACTTACATATTTCATATACTTATGTACAAATATAATATAATATATTTATACATATTTAGCTAAATATTTGTATATTAGTTTAAATAAATTAATTTTAAACTAACTTACTAACTTAGATTGGGGCAGAAAAAAAAAAAAACAAAAGATAAGAAGAAAAAAACAAAATAGATGTGATTTTAAATCCCAACTTAAAAACAAACTTTGTAATGGTACTTACAATGTGTTTTAGGGTGTATATAAATATTGTTTTAAATTTCTATTAAATTAATCAGTTTCTTACATTTCAATTAAAAAGTACTTTAACAGTTCTTTATTTTTTTTTTTAACAATTAATTTAAATATATATTTAACAAAAAAGCAAAACAAAAAAACCAAAATATGAAATACATTGTGAGTATTTCGAAAAACAAATTTATTTTTTTTTTTTTAAATATACTCGTATCTAATTTATGTAAAAAATTAACGTTTCTTGTAAAAACAAATAAAATTTAATTTAAAAGAATAGTGATTTTTAGCTTAGAATACCAGCATATGATAACTTTAAAAAATCCTTTAGAGTGGTTATTAAATTAAAACTTATTTTCGAAAAATAAAATACTTTAAAATTTGTTTTTATATATGCATTTAGTTTAAGTTCGAAAGTTTTCTCGTTATAAATTTTTTAACAAACCAATTAATTTTAAAATGAAAATATTAGTTGTGGCAGCTTGGTGGTGATCTTGTAGACAGTTAGTTTTAGTGACAATTTCAAAATTTAAAATTAATTTAAAAAAAAAAAAAAACAGAAAAACAAAACTCAAAAATGAAAAAAAAAAAAAAAAATGGATACAAATTTGATCAAATATTTGCGGTTTTTTAACGACTCAATTTTAAAAGTCAGCAATAATTATTTATTTGTAAAGTTACATTTAAAAATTTTTCAAGTGTAATAATTAAAAATTTAAATTTAAATAAACAATAAAAAATCAACTTAAAAAATATTTAACGGTATTTGTAAATAAATTATTTTCTTGATAGTAAGTGTTAAAAGGAAGAGTTTTATCTTCTTGTCTCTCCCCATATACGATTTTTTCAAAAAGCTATAATTAAATTTAAAGATTTTTAGATTAACTATTTGTCAGTGATTACTGATTAGTTAGTTGTAGGTATTCTAAAATATTAAATTTTATTCACTCGTTTTGTTGCCTTTTTTTTTAATTTTAAATATTTGTTTTTAAGGTTATGTTGTTTAAAACATATAAATATATATACATATATAACTTTTTTTACTTTAAGTGAAGATAGATTTAAAATTAAAATATTTTCACTTAAAGTAAATAGAGTAGTGTTTTATAGTACATAATATAATATACATATTAAAAACAATGTTTTATTTGCAGATTGCAGTATTTTTATTAATCGTTGTTGTCTGCAATTATGCAGTAGGAGAACAATTACAAGAAGCAAGTGAAAAAAAGACTGAAAAACGAGGAATCTATGGTGGATTCGGATATGGTTTCCCATCTTACCATGGTGGATATTATGGAGGTTATAGAAGTTATCATGGTATATAGAAAAATATTAATATTAATTTTTGATATTAAATATTAATATTAATTTATTTCGAAAACCGTAACAAAATTTTAAATTTATAAAATAATTTAAAAAAAAAAATCCATTATATTTATTTCTAAATAGAATTTTAAATAGAATTATTTTTTATTTTATTTTATAGGATATTATCCAGGATATTACGGCGGATATGGTGGATACGGTGGATATGGTGGATACCATGGTGTAGGGCTTGGTCATGGTGGTGGTTATTATGGTGGATACCTTGGAGGGTATCATGGTTTGGGTCATTACTAAATCGATTTAATTTATATATAATTTTATTTTTTCATTTTTTTTTTCTTAAAAATAAAATATAAATTTTTGGGTCAACTTTAAAATTATTTTAGATAAAATTTGCTTTATTTTAAATTTCTTTTTTAATTAAATATTTCCCAAAAACTACAAAAATATAAACAAAAAAAAAAAAAAATTGTTTTTGTAATAAAAAAAAAAAATTAAAATAAAAAATTTTTCATAAAATGTTTGATGTTTCCTTTTATAAGAGTTATTCGGCTCAGTAGAATGAAGGGTTTTTATAACATTTCCAATTAAAAATCTTTTCAAAAGGCATTTCTTCAATAATATTTCATTTAATATCAAATTTAAATGTTCCAACCAATTTCCCAAATTATCGAAAATTGCCTAAAAATCATCTTTTTAACTTGTTAACTTGATGAATTCGAAAATATAGCCAAAATTGAATTTTGAAAAGGTTCAAATAGAACAAAAATGTCAATATTTTGCCTTAATTTGCCTATATTTTGATAACTGCAAAAAATGATTCAAATTGTACTTAGTCAGCCAAGATAATTTTTAAATAGACTGTTATCAGGCTAGAATGTATGATAAAAGATATTTTTTATTTTATTTTAGTCACATAGTTTTGAATAACATTGTCTGTATTAAAAACTTTTCTAATCAAGTAATAATCAAAGCGCTTAAAATATTAAGTTGATCACTAATCGTATATTAGCTTAAAAAGAGTCGGTTTAGATTTAAGGAATTGTGTATAAAAAAAATTTAAGATATTTGAAAAATAAATAATATTATTTATTAATGATATTAATATTGAAAAAAAATCTTTTTTAAGTCAGCAAAAATACTATTTATAATGATAACCTTGATGTGAATGTGACCCACTCGGTTTACCTATTAAAAGAAATAATTCAAAATTGATTGCTTATGTAAAAATAAAAAAAAATCAACCTTCATTATAATAAGCTACTTCGAATTCTTCTAAAGTTGATGGTTGTCTTCCATAAGGTGGTACTAAAGTAACTGATGGTCTGTTAGATGAAGGCGATGGAATATTTGTTGGATTATTATTTATAATAATTGGTCGCCATGGTATATTTGGAGTTTGTTGAGTTGTTGGAGGACTAGGTGTTGTTTGTGGCGGTATTTGTCCTGGTAATATTGCTGATCCTGAACCAACTGGTGTTATTTCGGGACCTTGTGTAGGAGGAGCAGATGGCGAACCTTCTGTTGGTTGTGGCTGAGAACCTATTATTATTATTGGACGCTGAACACCAACAAATGGTCTTGGAACAAAGAATGTATTAGGTACAATTGGGTTATGTGGAAAAATTGGATGCGCAGGTGGAGCTGATGGTTGAGGTGCTATCGGTACAACTGGAGTTACTGAAGGAAACGGAGCAACAGGTGCAATCGGGGCAATAGGAGCAACAGGGGTTGCAGGAACTGGTGATGGTATTATATGTGAAATTGGATAATTTTGTTGTATGTGATATTGAAAGCCAGTTGCAAATGGATGTTGTAAAAAGGGTCTGTGTTCTGGTGTTGCAACTGGAAAAACAGGTTGTATAGGTACTGGGGCTGGTACGGGAACAGGTACAGGAGCTGGCGCAGCAACAGGTGTATGAGCTATCGGAATTTTGTAATGTGGATATTGTTTTTGATAATAAAATTGTGGATAATTTGCTGAATAAGAACTAACTGTTGCACTACCCGGTCGAATAACATATTGAGTTGCTGCTGGATATGCTACTTCTGGCGCTGTTCCAGGTAAAGCAAATTGAACACCTGGTTGTATTAATCCAGTGGCAGTAGGATCGATATGCAAATGATTAGGAAATCCATAATGCAATTGACTATTTGATACTATAGTTGGCCTATGAAATTTTTGTTCAGGATAAAATCCAGGTATTTGATATCCATATGAAGAACTATAGGCATCGGGATATAATTGATTTTCGTAAAAATGTAAATTCGAACGTTTGAAATTAGTTTTTTGTTTATTATGCCCGGAATTAGCACTTTTAATATTTTTACCGGAATTAAATGATTCTTTTGCATTTATTACATTAACTATTATAAAAACTATTGTTAAAATTAATAACACTTTCATTTTTTGTTTTTTTTTTTTTGTCTTTTAAATTTTTATTTAATATACTTTGTTACTTTTAATTTTTATTTAAATCCCTTGCCTTATTGTTTTAATTTCTTATATTTGACTGAAATTACTATTTGGATTGGAAGGTGTTTTTATAAACCAATTGTGTTTAACAAATAAAATTAAATATTGAAGTATGTCTTTATTTTATTAATTTAGTTGCCTGATATTAAAAAATGAAGAGTGGAAACCCAAAATTTTTTATAGAAAAATTTTGTAAATTATAACTTTCAAAGTTCAACACAGTGCTTTCACAGTATTGTGTGACAAACCTTAAATAAGGACTTAGATTTTCTGAACCATAAAATAAATATTCTATTTATAATAGTGTCATATTCAATCATACTACCAACTTTATTAAATTGATAAATTGATAAAACAAAAAAAAAAAAAATTAATTTTTTTTCTTTACAGACCAGAGATATAAGAATATTTTTACTTAAATAATATAGCAGAAGGTTGTGCTGCTATACTGCTATAGGGCTATATTAAGATCAGCAAAATTCTTTAGTGATTAAAAACGTCTTATTTAGTCAATGCAAAGATCTTTTAAATCAATAGATTTTGAAAAAATTCGGTTAAAAATGAATTGTACATTAACATAATTGATTCGGAAACTGTACTATTAACTCATTTTATAGAAGAATATATAACTTAATAGTTTAAAAAAATTTTAGCATTCATAAAACAATCACTTTCTTCTTTTCATTCATACAAAAAACAAATTTTTTTGCTTTCAAATTGTTATTTTACTTAAATTAATTAAAATTCTAATCATGGACACAAATTACAATATCTCTTAATCGACCTTAAAGACTGTCCGCTAAACCGAATAAAAAGAAATTTTTTGTTTTTATTTTTTGTTTCCATAAAACTATGTTTTCATTACTTTCGTTTTCATTTCTAAATTATGGTTAAATTAAATTCACATTATATATTGTTATGACATGATATTATTTTTGGCAGAAACCAATCGTATAACAAACAGCCCCTTTAGACTTAAAATAAATATCTTTACAATTTAGGGGAATAAATCACCGTATTTTCAACCAAATGATTTTATTTTAATACTAAAATAGTAAAATTAAGAATTGATAGTAGTGCTGATAGATTTACTTTTAAAGGTAAAATTTTTTCTTTCCCAAATTGGTAAACTTGGCTTTAAAAATTTTGGATATTTAATTTTCAATCATATTCAATCACAATGTATTTGTTTTTAATTTTTTGGGACTTTTGGAGTTTAATATAACTATTATATATTTTCAATTACAATATGTTAAATTTAAATAAAAAAGGAAGGATGATTAAATAAATATTATTGAATAAATTTAAAATACTTTCTCTTAAATTCATAATACATAACTGTTTTAATTTTCACGTAATCTGTATGATTCGGTTAATTATTCAATTACATTACATACTTATATGTATTTTTTATATAATGTGAATATAAGATGGTAAAGAAATATTATGGTTTTGTTTATTTTATTAAAAAGATTATCTGATGATATTTTTTTTTTCTTAATTTATGAAATTGAATATAACATTTAAATATAAGAAATTTAATATCTTACAATGTTCGAATACAAGTTTATAGATTTAGTTCATTTGTTTATTTAATTCAAGAATTGATCGATATTAAGATCCTTTTACTACATTTAAGTAGGTAGGTATAGAAGCTATATTCATGCTTAAACCAGTTTAGGTCCACTGTGAATCATTTATTTTTTCCTAATTAAACAATTGTGAGATTATTACAAAGTACTCTAAAACGATTAAGTCCACCTTCGACAAATCGAAAGGGTTCTACTTAAGAAAAATTTCTTCTTTTTAGAGTAAGAGCCGCATATTCGCAGAATAGTTGAAAGATTGATTTCTCTTCACCTTTGCAGTTTCTGTAAAAATCACATGAGGGATGTCGTAATAATCTGGCATGACTTTAGCTAATAACTAATTCTATTGCAAAATAACAATTAATTTTAATTTTTTATAAACTAACTACATATAACTTACAAAAGTAAATTAAACACTAACCGAAACTGGAGTTTTGACAAATTAAAATGAAAAATATTGAAGTGGTCATTGAAAATCAACAATAAATCATTTACTGGCCAGAATATAACACTGTTGCTTCCATACCTATAGCAGTAAGAACAGCTTTTAAGGATTTAACATAATATATAGCTTATAGCAGGATAATTCTCATACAAATCATTAACAATGAATTCCCATAGGACAAACCATTAAAAACCAATTACAGCACTGATACTTTTTGTTCAGAGCAATTGCAAACTTAATCATTTTTTCACATTTTTCTGGGAATTCAATAAATATTAGAGCTACATTGTAAATTTCTAACAGAAAATCTGATGAATTTGTATTGAGTTTCTTGAAAGTATTTCATATGCATTATGCTCTGACCAAATAAGAGTTATATAAGTTTACTTATTTATAAAGATACTAAAATACACATGCACATAGCTCATGATGATAACTAGTTATTTGACAAGCTATAAAGGTAGAATATAATCTATATGATTTAACTATAAAATCTTTTTTCTTTATTGAACATAATTCACAGATCTTTTATTTTATCTGCTATCATTAAGATCTCTCTGCATAAATAAAAATTTCTAAAGAGGTTGATCGAACTTTAATTGTCACATTCTCGTAAGATAAGATTCAAGCCATTTTAACATTATGTCATCAACATCATAGATTTAAAAAAACTTTTAACCATACTTAATAAACTCCTCGCCGGCGGTCAAAATCCTTTTGAAAATCAAAGATTATTACATCAACCTGTATAGATTTAATTCTAAGTAGATGGATATTTTCGTTGTAAATTTAAAAAAATTTA
The DNA here is from genome assembly GCA_947095535.1 of Poecilobothrus nobilitatus. Classification (NCBI taxonomy): domain Eukaryota; kingdom Metazoa; phylum Arthropoda; class Insecta; order Diptera; family Dolichopodidae; genus Poecilobothrus; species Poecilobothrus nobilitatus. Next base: position 78,194,966 of record OX352773.1, on the reverse strand, counting down.
TAGTAGTACAATGTCCTGAATAAAATTGAATTCTGTTGGTCAGCATTTGATCGACTAGGACTATATTAGATAATATATTAACTAATATCTATATTATCTTGAAAATGTTTCTAAAATGTTTTATCCTTATTTTATCTATATAAATATTTATATTTTGTTATTTATAATTTAATTTTACTTACCTTTTAATATTTTTGTTTTTTTTTTATTTTTGTTACGAGGGAGGGTGCAAAACATCGAAAATCACTGAAAGGAACTACACGAGGACCCTCTGAATAATGTTGAACTTTAGCCAACCAAAATAGAATCAAACTTTAGCATGGATTCTTTAATACACACTGACATAACGTACGGGTTGATTTTGGCAATGAGGAAGTGAGAAGGATGCTTGTGAAATTGGGTTTGGAATAATTTAGTATATTATGGAAGATGAAGGAATTTTTAAAATATGGAATAAACAAACATTTTTAAATACCTTACAATTTAAAATGATAAAAATTAAATTACTTAATTACTTAAATGAATGACGAAATAAAAAAAAAGTTCTTTGATACATTATTATTTATATTTTAATCGATTATGAATTAACAGAATTTTATTTTACATTTGGGAAAAAAAAAAAATCTAAAAATAATTTTTTTATTAACACAACCATAATAATTAAAAGTAAAATAATAATTTTATACATAATATATAATAAAAATTTTATTGTATATAGTAATAATAATCGAAATTAAAAAAAAATAATATTAATTTTATGCCTAACATGTTCAAATTTAATTTAAATTTATGTACATAGATATACCGTTTTATGTATTATTTTACAAATATTTTTTGATTACTTCTTATAAGGTGTTGGAACTAAAATAAAAAAAAAAACATATAAATTAAAATAATTAGTTAAAATAAATTTAATAACTACATATATATTATTAATTATAAGAAAATGCTCTTATTATAATTTATTAATTTTCAAATATTAATAAAAATCTATAATGTTTCCTTCAATTGAATTCTATAAGTCTTATTTAGGTTAACAGAGAAATGATGAAACCTAAAGCTATGTTATGTTCATTCTTGGAAATGAAGAATTAACTATAGCAAATAAGAGCTAATTTTATTCAGGAATACGGTATAGACAAAACAAAGTAGTGATATTAAAAAAAAATTTAAAGAATTTTAGTATAAAGTTGATCGAAGGTACGGAATTGTTAGCAACAAAATCCGTGAGATATTTAGAAGCATAATGTTAAAATACAAACTAAATTATAAATTTCAGATAACTAAGCAACTAAGCAAAGCCCGTAAAGCATTCGAAATTGCAAGAAATCTATTTTAATAAAAATCCCTATTATACTTAGAATAAAAATAGTACCATATCAGAGATTAATAAGACCAATTTCGATTAACGGATGTCCAATCTGGTATACAATATAAATCCATATAATATGGAGCTACTAAAGAAAAGACGGAAGAAAATGTATCAGTTATTGTTTAGTAAAATTTAGAACACCCATTGTTATTACTATTCAGATAAAGTAATTTATAATGAAAGAAATATCAAAAAAATCGACTACAGAAGCAATTATATATTATTTGACAAAAACAAATTAATAAACAAGCCAGAATGTAAACCAACGGTTTTTAAAAGCGCATATTTCCAAAAGATAATACAAACTGTTTAGAATTGTGACTTGCACCAAAATTAGAAATGTTCATATAAGAAAAAATGTAAAAAAAGGACTTTTTTGCAATTTTGAGGAACTGTAAATCTGGAACTTTATATAACTAAGAAAAATGGTTAATACACGTAAAAATATAATATTGGATCTTTAATTTTTATATCTTGCCGAATAAAAATTTGTACAGATGCCTAAGTTACAGGTGTCTAAAAATAGCATATTTTCAATTTTTGAGTCCGAATAGGTCTTAACTCCCACCCCCTGCGATATAAAAAAAATTTCTGAAGAAACTTGTACTAATTCTAAAAGTTCTTTTTTGCCTTAGAATTTCAAGCCTCTATCTAAAAGCGTGCCGGAGTTATGAAAAAAGAAATATCGTGCAAAATTTGGTTTTCACATAACGGTAAATTTAAATACTGAAAATTATATAATTTTGATATTGATTTACAAAGGTATCCAATCCTGTCGAATGGCGTTTTCAGATTGAAAAAATGTTAAGCGAAACATGAAATATACGTATTTAAAAATAGGGCTTTTTCAAAGTTTGAGAGGCTGTAGTTCCCTGATGGATGGGGCTACAACAAAATAAGAAATTTAGGATACGAAATCAAATTAAACACTTACTAAACTAAAAGGGATACAAATGAAAATGGATAGTAGGATCAAATTTTTTTTGTTTTATTTTTTTTTTGTTTTTGAATTTAAAATGTAGCGTAAGTAACTGTAGGAATAACTTTTATCTTAAATTATAAATTCCAGCTTTAGTTTTTAAATTTTTTAAAGTAAAAATATTAACTATGTATATAATACAAACTAAAGTAGTAAAAAGCAAAAAAAATATATAAAAATATTAATATACAAGTATTTAGAGACATTAAAAATAAATAGAAAAAAAAGTTGTAGTTTTTAAGAAATTTTATACACGAGAAAAAAGAAAAAAAAAGATCAATAAAAACAAATATGTATTTCTAGAAAAAAAGGTCTTATTTAGGTTTTTTATTTTAGCCCTTATTAATATTAGAACAAAATTACAACTTTATGTCTTAATAGACAAATTACCTTTAAAAATGTATTTATTAATTTTTGAACCTGAGCATCGATGAGATTTTTTTAAATTTTTATATGTATGTTCTAACTTATAGCTCAGTCACCGCTCCAGTTAGTAATATCGAAATAAATAATACAACTATATAATGAAAGTAATAAAAATAATAATAATTACGTACTAAAATGAAAAATTGAGATTTTTTTAACCCCAAAAAATAAAGTAGAAAATAAAAGGTATTAGAAAATATGCGTTACATTTCAATCAAAGAGAAATGTAAAATAACCAAATTTTGATATTTCATGAGAAGTTATATAGGAAAACTAAAATTAAGAACCAAATATTTGCAAACATATAAATTATTTTGTCTAACCACTTAGAAAAGAAAAAATTGGATGAAAAAAATAGTTTACGTTTAAAGGACTAAATATAGAACTTGATATAACTGTAAAGTAAATTGATATAAAAAGAGTAAAAAAAAATACAAATTATTATTTTGCTTATTGCAAAACTCTTTCGCATTTTTTCATTTGTATGGAACATTTGGTAACCAACTTAAAGATTTCTTCTAATAATTTTGTACATTTAAAATAGAGGGGGCTGCCCCAAAACCTCTCTAAACATATTTTTGAAACACTGATTTTGTAACTAATAATAAAATCGCCTTTCTAATATTATTTTTTGTACATACATATTTTAGCAAAATATTTTTCCTTTTTTAAATAAAACTCCTACTTTCAAAAAATGGTGAAAATTTGTTTGCCAATACAGAAAATTTGACATTTTTTTAAACATTTTTTTGTTTTAGATTATTTTCATTCAACATTTTTGTTTTTCAACAAAAAGTCTGAATCCCGATTAAAATAACTGGTATATATAGTTGGTAAATTCGTGAAAATAAAAATAAAAATCAGATACATATTAATTGTGAAACATATTAAAAAAAGAAAATATTTAGATCTGCATATTTACATAATATTCTTACTAAAAACTTATTTTAACCGTTTTTAGCACATTTGCAAAAAAAACTTGAAAAAATGTATTTATTAGTTTCACTCTGTCCGTCCGTCCGTCTGTTTACACCGTTAAAGATGGACAAAAAAAATTTTAACCATGGTTAGGTCTCATAAAGGAAACTATTTTGTGGAACAACTTTTTCATGTAGCCCCATCCATCCAGGAGCTACAGTCCCTCAAACTTTGAAAAAACCCCATTCTTAAATGCATATATCTTATGTTCTGCTTCAGATTTTTTCAATCTGAAAACGTCATACCACAGGTATTTTTTTTAACTTTGTAAATTAATATCAAAATTATACAATTTTTTTAAATTTAGTATTTAAATTTACCGTTACGTGAAAACCAAATTTTGCATGATTTTTCTACTTTCATAACTCCAGCACACTTTTAGATAGAGGCTTGAAATTTTTAGGCAAGAAAGAACTTTTAGAATTAGTATAAGTTTGCTCAGAAAATTTTTTTGGGCCACCCCGTGTTTATGAGCTATTAGGGCTCAAATATTGAAAATTTGCTATTTTTAAACACCTGTAACTTAGGAACCTGTACATATTATACTTCGGAAAGGTATAAAAATTAAAGCTACAGTAATATATTTTAACGTGTGTTAAAGGTTTATTTTTGTTATATAGGGTTCCAGAGTTACAGCTCTTCAAAATTTCCAAAAAGCCCCATTTTCAGATGTATATATCTCAGGCTCTGCGTAATAATTTTGCAATCTAAAACCGCCAAAAGACCGAAAATTTTATTATTTACATAAAACAATATTAACATTATTCGATATTTTGTAATTTACTATTTAAATTTACCGTTATGTCGACCTTACATTTTGCATGAAATTTCTTTTTTCATTACTCCGACAGGCTTGAAATTTTGAGAGAAGAAAGAACTTTTAGAATTAGTATAAATTTGCTTAGAAAATTTTTTTGCACCATCCCCTGTTTAAAAGGTATTAGGGCTGAAAAATTGAAAATTTGCTATTTTTAGACACTTGTAACTTAAGCACCTGTACAAATTTTTTTTCGGCAAGACATAAAAATTAAAGCTCCATTAATATATTTTTACGTGTGTTAACGGTTTTTCTTAGTTATATAAAGTTCCGGACTTACAGCCTCTCAAAATTCCAGAAAAGTCTTATTTTCAAATATTTTCTTATTACAAAAAATTTCTTAAATTTTCAAATTTTTGTGCAAGTCATAATTCTAAACAGTTTATATTGTCTTTTGGAAATGTGCGCTTTTAAAAACCGTTGGTTTACATTCTACCTTGTTTAAATTTAAATTTAAAAGTAGAAAGGGTACAAGTGTTATTTGGTGATTTAATATTTAATTCAAAACTAAAGAAAGTAAATATATTAAAATCAAAAAAAAAAAAAAAACAAAAAATGCTTAACTAATGCTCAACTATGGGGGTAACTTATGCAATTATTTTTTCATAAAAATGTGATATTTATAGTTTAATAAATACCGTGTTAGATATATACTGTAAAGTTTTACATCCAAATTAACTGATATTACTTTAAGCTTGATTTATTTGCCTTTTAAAAACTCAATTTTATGACCAACGTATCATTTTTCTTATAATAACTATAAGTTTCTTTCAAATTAATGTAATTCCATTCAACTTAATTGCGAAAAATTGTTTTAGCTGCAACACCAGCAAACTCTAAAGATAAAAAGTATATGATCTAGTTTATAAACAAAAAAAAAAAATGATCTAGTTTATTAAATAACAAGAACAATTGTGTTCAAAATAACACTAATGGCCAAAAAAAAAATTGTTGAAAGTTCAATATTAAAATTTATTATTTCTTTGTAATCTTTGTAGTTTTATACAACATACATAATACATATATAGATAATATTACATACATAATACATATATAGATAATATTATCAATGCAATACCTATTATGTATTTTCCGTTTTGTCTTCTGTGCAGAACATTATAGTGTTGCCACTTTTTTATAAAATTCTTATTTGTGAAATCGTGATGAAATCGTTTGAAGACACAATCGATTTTGGCGTTTCTAGATAAAATTTTACTATTATTCAAATTATTATTTACTATTTTTTCAAATTCACAACAACTAAAATCTTGTCAAAACTAAATGGATATTTTTTTTTCTTTAGTTTATTCTCTTGCCACATAAATGAGACAAGGAAATTACACTTTTCTTTTTCTTTTCAGGCATAGCTGTAAATGTCGTAAGGGGTAATTATTCTTAGGACGTAAATGGCTATTTAATGTAAATTCAAAAAATCACTTTAAATGTATATAAAAAGTGTAAATTAGTATTTTTATTAAATTTGGAATAAAGGGTTAAATACATAAAACTGACGTAAAACTCAAATCTTAGTTTTTGAAACCATAAATACGCTTCAATTCAAAGGTTTCAAACAAAGTGTCAAAAATTAGATTTGAATTCAAACTGAGTTTTATGCATTCGATCCAAAATTTAAAGAAAAACAAAATAAAACTAGAATTTATTTTACTTCCTTTATTTATAACATAAATAAATAAATACATATTTGTCTAAGCTTCAATTTTCTGGAATCATTAATTTAACTAAGCCCTTTATTACTCAACTGTAGCTATTACTATTACATACAAAATGTCGAATGTATAAAACCGAACTTAAACTGAAGTCTTTCTTTTTCAAAAAAAAATGCTAGTTCCAAACGTAGTTTTTGAGTTGAGTTCCACCTCAGTATTACAATATTAAAATATGAGATTAATTATAATTCGAATTTTTTTTTTTAATTATATTATACTAATTATATATTATAAGAAAAATCTATATAATTTTTTTTTAATCGGTATTTGAGCGACCTTCGAATGAAAGGCCGGCGTCTTAACCACTATGCCATTGGATAATTACTGCGATAGTTTATTATAAAATTAGATTTAGATTTTTTTAACGAGCATTTACAAAGTCTTTATTTATTATTAAATTGGACTAAACTTCGGATTCTTGTATTATTAAGTATTATTGAGTTTGTTGTATTATTATTAACTAATTATTAATTAAATTAAATATTATATATTTTTATAATTATCCACTGATGTGACTTCTATATTTTAATTGCTAATAGATTGGATAGCTAAATCTTAACTACTGTGTGGTATAGTGATATCGGTGGATATCGCGTAGTAGTGGATTCTCGGTTTGAGAATTAAAGTTACTTATAGATTCAATTCTTACCAAAAGTTTACAGAAAATATTTATCGATACACAAAATAAATTAATATTTTGATTCATTTTATTTTAGTTAATAATTTTTTTTTTTACAAACTATAGCAAAAAAAATTTTTCAATCCTATGCATTCGCTTTGATTTTTTTCTTGTTGTTTACTGTATTTACTTTTACCTTCAATTGAAAACTAGAACATTTGAAAGCTAATTTTATATTTCAAATGAAAGAAAATTTTAAATTCTTGTTTTTTGGTACTATAAGAAGTACATAAATACAGAAGAATTAACAAAAAAAAATATATAAAAAGATATGAAAATAATTTCCTACTTATGTATATGTATCTATAGTCTATACATATTTTTATACATAATTATAAGTATACATAGATTTTATGTTAATTTAAAATAATTGAAAGTTCTAATTACAGATTATAGTTTTGATTTGTTTTAACTTTAATTGGATTTACTAACAAACTTAAATAAAAAAAAATAAAAAAAAAAACATTTAACAAAATAATATGAACTTACATTGGCTTGATCCATAATAAAGAGATGGTGGAACATTAACATTATAACGAAGATTATTTACATAATATTGTTTATCATAATTTTGGGAACCATCAGAACCTGTATTACTTTGATTATTATTAACATCATCATTTCTTGAATTTTGATTTTCTGTTCCTGTTGCAGTTGCTGCACCACCATCTGGATAAATATTATTTGAATTATAATATTTATTGTAAAAATTTGGACCAGATTTTCTATTATAATAATCAGGATGTACAACAACTTGATAATCTGGATTATATGGAAAAGGAAAATTGACTTTTTGCGGATAACCAATATCTGGAGCAGGTGTTGTTGTTGTTGTAGTTGTTGTCGTTGTTATTGTTGTTTTTGGTGCTGCTGTTGGTGGAGGAGTATATTGCTTAGAGCCTACAGATAATTGAAATAAATTAAATAAAAAATTTTTCTTTGAATTTTTTATATCAAATTGTGGTGTTGTTGGTGCTTCAGTTGTTGTTGTTGTTGTAGTTGTTGCAGTTGTAGTTGGAATTGGAATTGGTTTAAAATTATGAGAATTAAAAAATGCTGGATGAAAAAATGATCTTTTAAAATGAAATTTTTGATTTTCATCAAAACAATTTATTACTTTCATTGAAATTAATATGAAAGCAAGTATATATAAATGTTTAATAAACATTTTTTTTTTGTTTTTGTTTTTGAAAATTAAAAAATTATTAGAAGAAAATTTTTAAAAGGATTGATTAGATGTTTTCTTTTCACAAATCTATTACGAACTAAAACAATATTTGTCTTGTACAAAAATTAATAAACTTTTAAGAAAAAAATTAAAAGACATAACTGGATTCAAATGGTATTTTTTTTTTTTTTTTTTTTTTTTTTTTGTTGCATTGAAGCTAGTCAGTCAGTACAAGTACACTGAATTAAATTAAATTGACTGTTAAATTAAAAACCAGTTCAAAATAAAAGTTTAGAGCATTGATCCTATTAATCGATTTTAAAAATTTTTAAAATAATAGACTTTCTATGTTTTATGAATATAGAAAATTTTAGTGTTATGTGACTTATTAATAATATTTGATATTTTTATAGTGTAAACCAACACCTTCAGTATAACAAAATACTATATAGATATTATAAATTATTATGTAATATATAATATATTATATGTATGTTATTTTCAAAAATGAAAATCTATTAAATAATATAACATATAAGAGGCAAGGATTTAGTTATGTTATATTGTTGCTGGTTGAAGAAAAATTCTTATTATGTATATATATGATAAAAGAAATAAGTTTATTCTGTATATGTATATATTTATTTTACATTCTATTTGAATTTAATTTTTCTAATTTGAAATCACTATACATAATCAAATCAATTATAGGTTTATTTTTAATTCCGCTGAATGGTATTTTGCCAAGTTGCCAAGTTGCTGAGTTTTTACTCCTAAATCTTTTATTTTTTCCTTATCTTTTTATTATGAACAGCTTTTTAAATCTCTAATTTTTTTCAATTAACCAACTTAATCCTACTTCTTTTAAAGTAATCTTCTTCTTATGTGTTTTTATCCTTATTTGATCCTTAAAATTAAATTCTGATGTCTCGGGTTAGTTTCAGAGATGTACATTGACTATATAAAATGAATAGGTAATGCGTCGCTCTGCAATGGGAATTCCGTGGGAGAAAGAGATGGTAATAGTGAGAATGAAGATTTATATTTTGTGAAATATTTTGCGTTCTAATGTTGAAATCATTTGTTATATAATGATTACTTATCATATTTTTTTTATGATGATCACTCATTATCACAAATGATCACATTTCAAATTTCTCCATTTAAACTACACTTAATATCTGTTTATACAGTAGCAAAATTGAAATTTGGAGTATTTTAATGATTTGATGTGACTCCTTTCTATAAGTAATTGCAGTTTTTGGATAAGTGCAAAATAATTAAATTGGAATTAAAAAAAAAGGAGTCAATCAATTTTTTTTTATTTTGCGACTTTAATTCCACAGAATTTTAATATCTATAAAAAGTGACAAATTTATAACTATATTGAAATTATTTAGGAATTAAATTAGTTTATTTCCAATATGTAGTATTTTCTTAGGTATAATAGTAATGCTAGTAAGTTATTATAAAGAAAATGTCACTTTTTATTACAACATTTGTTATTTAGAAAAATAATTTTACATTATTTATTTGCGAAACGTTTAGATACCTATATGTACATTTGAGGTGCAAAAAAAAAAAAAAAGAGTGGTTTAACCCACAATCATTTGTTTTTTTTTTTGTTTATGACGAATTTTTTAAAATTTTATTAAAGTATAGAAAAAATAACATTATTTAAGTAGCTAATATTTGGTTTGAAATTTTTTTATTAATGATCGTAACTAATACTAATAAATGTTAGTTAATGTAGTACGTAGTATATTCATTTTTATTTTATAAAATAAAAAAGAGATCAACAATTATTTTAAAAGTCTTTGAAGAATTCAATATTTTAAAAATCTCTTGCAATTTTTCGCTTCAAATGTTCCTTAAGAAATAATATTTATACATACTTGTAATTCACATACATTTTTTAAATTTATTATAACATACATTTTTTTAATTTATTATAATATTAGACCCTATTAAATTTTTGCATGCGAATACTTTTTACACCTATACCAGAAAAGGTATGTTTCAATTTTTTTTTTTTTTTTTGTTAATTTATTTCTTTTAAGATATTTGAATTAGCATTAGTTTCACAAAATAATACTAAACATTTATAAATACTGTTGATTTGGGTCAATAGCTTTGAATATAATTAACCTAATCAAGATATATGCATACATACATACATAATATCATATACAACATAAACAGTTTCATTGTTTTATTGTTTGTTGACAATATGCAATTGTTTTGTTTTTTTCTTGTTTTTTTTTTTTTGAAAAATGTGCATTTTTTGGTTTTTGTTTTAAATACAATTTTTAATTTAACAATAAAAATAAACATGTATTTAACTAGTTTAATTGTTGTAATTGTTATGAAGTAGAATATTGAGTTTTGATAGAAAATGTTTTAGGTAGCATAACAATAAAGGAGAAAAAAGGTCGCCTATAAATATGCATTTTATTTTATTTTTTGGTTAATTTTATTTAATTAGATCCGTGGTGCCTCGGTGGCCTAGTGGTTAAGCACGTGGCTTATTAACCGAGGAAGTGCGGGTTCAAATACTGCGCAGGTAGCAAATTTTATTAATTAAAAACAAATGTCCCTACCAAATATAGTAAAATATAAAAATGTAAATATAAAATATATAATATAAACAAAATAAAATAATATTGGTGTATAATTTGATAATAGTATACTATATATAATGGGCTTTAGTAGCCGATGGTTATTGTAATATTGCAATATCCTATGTGATTTGTAATATTAATATAATAAATAAATAAATCGCTCTGTACTACTATTCAAATAAATACTTGAAGGGGCCTTGGTGGCCTAGTGGGTAAGAGCGTACAAAATACGCTGTAAACACAGAGGGTGTGAGGGTTCGAATCCCACACATGTCGTAAGAGTAATTCCAAAATCATGTCACCCTATTATACTACTGTTAATAGACGGGCTACAAGTAAATCTATTAAATATAACTCGGGGAATGTAAATGGAGAAAATTAAAAATACGACATCTCCATTCCCGGCAAAGATTAATTAATTAATAGAAAATTTAGATGGTTGTAAAATGCTTATGAATTAGATTAGAATATTAAGAATGCAGATTATTTTAATTAGGTTAGGTAATAATAGGTTAAGTTTTATTTTATAAAAATTTTATGAAATAATATTGGTTTGTGTTTGCCCAATTTTTACCAATAGTCACTTTAGTATAGTTCTAAACATTCACTTTTTTAGCTTTAAGTTTTATATCATATATTATATAGCATAAAATTAGCATATAACATATAACACTTTAAAAATTGTAATTTAAATGTTAATTATATTTATATTTATAAGTTAAAACCGTTTCTGCAAATTTTTTTTTAAGATTAAGTAAATTAAGTGTATAATGGGTAAAAAAAAAATTTAATTAAAAAAAAAAAAAGTCTGACCAATGGTGCAGTGCGTAAGTCACCGGTCTTTCAGATAAAAGGTCTCGGGTTCAAACATCGGTCAGATCAAAAATAATATATAAAATATAATAAAATAATGTAAACAAAATATTAAATATTAAAATTAAAAATTAAAATTAAAAAGCTAGAACCTAAGAAGAGCAGTGGTCTAGATGACATACCCTCTATTTTGGTAAAGAATTGTACTGCATTAATTATTCCGTTAACTCTTCACTTAGTATAGTAATTATTATAATATTTAATTCTTCACTTAGTACTGGCGTCTTTTTGGACTGTTGGAAGATATCTACCATTACTCCGTTTCATAAGAGTGATCCAAAAAATAATATTAGGAATTACAGAGCGATAACCAAGCTTTCTTGCATTCCGAAGATATTTGAAGCCCTAGTCAATGAGAAGCTTAAACATTTAATGTGGAATAAATTGCCGGATACTCAATATGGATTGATGGAAAGCAGATTAATTAGAACGAATTTGGCTATATTTACAAATTAATTATACAATTCAAATGGTAAAAATTGATAAGTTTGCATTATATAGTTTTGTAGCTAAATCTGAAGTTCCGCAGGGATCTCATTGTTTAATCTTTTCTTAATTGATCTTCCTTTATGTTTGAACTTTATGTTTGAAATTTCTTGCTCAGTTTCTTGCACAGTCCGATACTGGAATTTGGCGCAGTTATTTGGTATTCTTGTTACAGTGTCCACATTGAGCACATTGAAAAGGTTGAGAGAAATTCCCCCGTTTTGCTCTTAGAAGGTTTTGTTTCTCTTCGGCCTTCTTATGAGGTCAGATGTAAGTTATAATAACTCTGATCTGCTGCTGTTTTTTTTGTTTTGTAAATACTGACCAAAACAATAAGAAATATTAGAATTTTATTTAAGTCGTGACCAAATATATATACGACGGTTTACATTTGTAGCAAATGGAAAGTATTTTGTAACAACTCGTGAAATTTGAGAGATCCATGCTTATATCATTATAATTTTTTATTGGTTTCCATTTCTAATACTTATAAAGACCTATTTAATTCTAAAAATGTGAATGAAGGGTTAATAACATTTAATTACACAAAATTGATTTTTCGTTTTATTTGTATGTAAAAATATTTATTATTTTGATTATGTACATGTGAGTTTTTTAAAATATTTTTATAAAATTATATATGTATTTACATTTTTCGTTATAAAAAAAAAATTTTTATTCAATGTTGTAATATAAAACAAACTAAACAATATTTTTAACATCTGAAACTTAACCAATAGATTATAACTATATTAAAAAACAAAATAAAAAAAATAATTCTGTCTAAGCAAATTTATCTTCCAAAATTTCAAATACATATTCGAATACCAACATCATAATTGCACCGCCAGGACCAAGCCTCATAACTTTAGGAACCAAACCTTTATATAATGCACTTAAACCTTCTTCCTTGTATACCATCATAATGGTTTTTAAAGTTCCTCTATATTTAATTTTCCCAGCTTCAGGTTGTGGTCCTTGAATCCTTGATTTTGCAACGTCGAACGGTATATTAACAAGAGAACCTAGGGTTCCAGATGTAAAACCAATTGCGAATTTTCTAAAAAATTCTAATGTAGGATCTTGATTAACTGGATACATATCTTTAACAGAATGATAAAATCCAAAATATATCATATTAAATGCACCATTTCGACCCATTGTTGCTGTTAAACCTTTGTTTAAACCCCTTGATCCAAATCCACCTTGATTTATAATACGTTTAGTAACTAACACAGTATTAGCAGCTTCTTTCTATATTGAATAATTTAAAAAAAAATACACTTATTTACAAATATCATTTTATTTAGATGTTTAACTATGAAATACCATATGAGCTTTATCAGCTTGTTGCGTTACTTTAACAACTTCGAAAGGATTAACTGCTATAGCTTCTGCACATCCAGCGCCTAGACCAGCTAACGAAAATGTCTATACGATAAATAATATTTAATGAAAAAAAAGCATTTTTTAATTCATTTATACCAAAGGTGTAGGCTTGTCAGAACCAAACATTAATAAAGGTTTAAATTGTTCAAAGCAAACAAATTTTAAAGCTCTTTTCGGTGTTTCAGCCATAATTGGTGGCACAATACCTTTCCAAAATGAAAAAACTCCTTCATTTCTATACATTTTTGAAAAACAATCAAAAACTCCCTTATATAACTATATATGCAGAGTAAAATTATTAACATCTTAAATTTATTTAATAAAAAAAATATGAAAAACCTCTGTATTATGCTTGCTAGTTAATTTATTTTGTAATTGAAGTCGCGTTTTAACTACATCTAATGGTTGCATAATCGATACTTCAACAAAACCAGCCGATCCTCCTGCCAAAACTTGCATACATGCTCGTTTTAAACCAGTTAATTCTCTTTTAGGTTCTTCCATTACGGACATTTTCTTAGTTTATTTTTATGTTCCTAGAGTTTCCTAATTTTATTTCCTAATAATCAATAATTGAATACAAATTATAAAATTTGACAGTTATAATAATTAAATATATTTTAAGTTTATGTTTTTCTTTTTTTAATTATTAGTAAAAATATGTCATTCAAAAATGTTCATATTAAATATGTATGTACGTAATTTTTTTTTATTATTAATAATTAAAAGGACCATGGTCATCTGTATAATAATTTTGTTGATAATGTTAGTTTTTTAAAACTTAATATATCTATCTAAAGACTATCTTTAGATTTAATAATCACATTTGATAAAGAAAATCATTTTTTGATAGAAACAAGACGTGCGATATAAAAAATCTTAAATTAAGAATTAGACTTTTAATAAAAGTGAGCACAACTTGTGCATAATTTTATAAAAGTAACCAAAACTATTTGTGCTGTAATAATCCAAAAAAATTGGTCCAAAAACCAAAAAATATTCAAATGTAAAAAATATCCTTTACGATAAATAAGTTTTTGAAATAATATTCCTTTGCAATAATATACAGGATGATTCTCTTTTGGTCTTGAATATTTATAGGGTGCTTTTGATATCCTATGTAAAAAAAAATTGTTATATATTTTTTTATTAATTTACTTATATCTCAAAAACTCCTACATATTAATTAAATTTAAATAAGTTTAAAATACCGGCAGTTCAGATTTCCAAACAATACCTATGGAAATTACACATAATTTTTGATTTAAACGAAAAAAGATTTCGAGATATTTTTGATTCAAATTTTGAGATACATATTTCTCATTTGTTTTAAATTTCCTGCCATGTTATTAGGGTATCATTATTTGAATTATTTGAAAAAAGCTCTTTAATTTTGTGTAAAACGATTTTTTTATACATATCTCGGCATTTAAAATAATTGAGAAAAAAAATAATGGAGAAAATTTGAAAGGAATAAAAAAAAAATGTTTAAAATTGACAATTTTTTCAATTTTTTTTTCGTTTAAATGTTCATATATTACCATCTGTATTTAAAATATGGAAAGATGTAGTGTAAAACATTTGAACGGTGTATTAAACCTATGATCTAGTTGCGTAGTTTTTGAGATACATATATGTATGTAAGCAAATTAAATTAAAATACTGTCTGAAAATTAGTTTTTTTATACATATGAATAATTTAGAAATTCATTTTGGGTCAAAAATATGACCGAATACGTAAAATTCTCTCAAAGTGTTTTCTGTTCGCAGTATTTCTCAAGCACCTGCCAAATTACATTCATTCATTTCTTAAAAATTTAAGTATACTTCTTAGTTAAATGTCATTAATAATCTGTTTAAAATCTGTAAGTAAATATACATACATATATTATAATATTACAAGTTTAAATTTTTGTTTCTATTATTATTCTTATCAGAAATTGAAATTTTTACAAATATATTTTTAATCACTTTTTAATTGTTTTATTATTACAAAATATTTCTTAAAATTAAGATGTATAAAAAAATGTATCCATGTATGTTGTAGAAATTAAAAGTTAAACTAAAACAAAAAATTTTCAAAAATTATTTGAAATACCAAAATATATTTAAAATTTCATATAATATGTATGTGAACGTAGTATAAAAAAAAATTTAAAAGCTTATAGGTAAATATTTTTTTTTTTTTTGTAGTTTAACGGTAATATAATATTACCGTGTATAAAAGCTTTTCCAAAAATTATTGACATTTGTAATATACATTTCTGTCATTTTTTTATAGTTTTGATGGTTTTGATTTTTTAAACTCACATTTACTTGTATTTAATATTATATATAATCATGTGCATATATATATATATACATACATACATTTAAATAATGTTTTACATTTTGTTTTTAGTTTAATAATTTAATAAATTTAAGATATTTTCTTGAATCATCAAAATTCAAAAAAATAATTCCAAAAAAAAATTGTCAAAATTAAAAACAAATAAAAATATTTTTTTTTTTTTTTTAAAAACTTTTAAAACCAAAACTAAGAAAACTAAACTAAAAAAAAAAAATAAATTATGAAAAATTATAAATTAAATAATGATAATAATAATAATAATAACAAAAATACCTAAAATGTATAATTATCCAAAAACTTTAGTTCATTTATTATTGTTGTTCTTCTGTTCTGTTCTGTTATTATTTGTTTTGATAACAAAATATAAAATATTATTTTGTTTTGTTCATCGGCAAGCATATAGTAATATTGCGAAAGCTGGAGACAAACTGACTAAATAAGCTTTTTTTTTTTACTATTTCATAGATAATTTGTATAATTTAAACATGGATGTTTGTACATGCATATAAATTATACATCCATATCCCATATATAAATAAATTATATTATCGCCATGTGTATTTGTATAATTATTGTAATTATTATTATTATTATTTTTTTTTTGACATTTAATTTTATATATTTTTTTTGTATAGCGTCTATAGCTACATACATATTTAAAATACTTTTACTAATTTAATAGAATTTGTGTTTGTCATTCCAATAGAGAGTGTTATATTATATTATGCCAAAAAAAAAGAATATCGGATTAAACGCTTACTGTTCTAATTAATCTAGATGTGGAAAAAATAATTAAATATTCAATTTATAATAAAATTTGGAAACATTAAAATTACATTAAAAATTATTTATCCTACATAAAGTTTAAATAGTAATGTATGTTTTTAAATATTTAGTATATAAAGCACTTTATCGTAAATAAAACATTGTATTTAGGATAATATATTAACGTACTAATATTTGGTGTAAAGGCAATTAACACTTTTTTGGGATTTTTTATTTTCAATAGAGTGTGGGAGGTTATTTTATATTTTACTTTTTAATTTTAATAAGATATCTCTATATATACCCAGTCTTTTAATTTTTATCGTTAAATATTGAAATTTTTAAGATCAAAATCTTTAACAAATATACATATGTATGTAACTATACAGACATAACATACATTACGAAATGAGTTATAATGGATAGGTTATTAAATTTTATATTTTAATTTTATTTTAATAAAAAAAATGTACATACTTAGAATTATCATTGTCATGATTGACTATGTTCAGCCTCTGACTTGACTGTTATAACAATACAACATGCTTCTCCAGATCAACTGATTCTTAAATGGATAGTTTTAATATATTATCGATTATATATCTTGTTCAATGTACAACATTTATCTTTAAATGCATAAATATTTTGTTAGTACCGTGTATAGCTGCTTAATACATTTTATTTAAAAACCTCTAGTGTCATCTTATTAATTATTTTAATGGTATATATTTTACTGGAATAAACCAGAACAAGTAGATCTAAGAATCATGAAATACTTGAATTTTACTAAATTTACTTTTCATAAAAACTTTAGAAAGATAGGTCTCATCCTGTATGTTAAAAGACGATATATGAAGTACTTATATTTCTTATATTAAATATTTTGATGCTAGATGTTTTCTATTTTCTATTATTGATATACATATGTATTTGGATTAGATTAAGAAAAAAATATAAATCTATATTTAATTTTAACCAGAAACTATAACTGAAATCAACACTTCATTCACTGTGTCATCCAGCTAATATAATACCATAGCTAATAAATACCAAGCTAAATAAATACTTAAAAAATCATTAGAGATTAAACCAAAAAAAAAAAAAATCAATTAAACAACTTACAACATAATTGTTTAAAAAAGAACAAAGAAAGATATTCAAAACTAAATTTCAATTTAAGAATGTAATGCGTTCTAATATTTTATTTAAGAAATATACACATACAAATATATGAACTGTACGTTACGTACCGTACGTATAAATTTAAGTGAACTTGAACTTGAACTTATTGAAGATTTAGTCACTATAATCACAAGTTTTACCCACAAATAAATTTGACAATTTCAATATTATGTATGTTTATGTATGTATGTATGTATAATAATATAATTAGTATGGAAATGGAAATATAATTATGTATTATAAAAAATATTAATTAGTGATATTAAATTTTTATTATTACTACATATCTGGTTATTTTATTTTACGCATTGCTTCTTTACCTACATAGGTATTTTTTTAATATATTGTGTAGGCAATTATTATTTTTTTCTTTTTTATTCTGCCTTGTAGTATCTATTTATAACATATATGTATCTACTATCTATCTAAATATACATTTGTAAGTACATATTATGTACATTGCAATAACGATTGTATGTACCGATATATGCAAAGTATTTTTGAAAGGATGATAATGTAATTATTATATACCTATATGTTTATTTATTTTATGATAAACATATGTATGTAGTATATACATAATTATTTTAAAGTTTCAAGTAATTTATTAAATATTTTGGTTATAAAAATATGAAAGTAACAATTGTTTTTTATTTTTTAATTAAATGCGAGTGATTTGTTGAAATAAAGTCATCTTAGAACAATTAAAAACAAAACCATACTCATTTTAAGATCTTAATACCCCATAGTGGTTGCATCAACGTTTTCTGAAGGTGAACGACATAAATAAATAATTCGAAGTAAAGATTAAAAATTTTAATTTACAGATTAATGAAATCATAATGTCAAAGAAAATTCTTGTAAGGATGTTATTGTCCAAAAAAGATAATAAAACCTTAATCTTGGAGGTTTATCTATATATTGAAGTTGTTTTTAAAATTTAGCTGTAGGTATTTGATAGTTAAAAATATCCATTAAAACAATAAAATATTATCTGTTTTCTTTTTTATTTTACAACAAAATCAATTTTAGAGCTTTTAAATTTTTGTAATTATAAACACATTTTTAGAAAGATGCATATGAATATGTTCATGAAAATTATTTAAAATAAGTATAAATTTGTTTACTGTTTATCGTATCTATTTGTTAACATTCTATTTTTATTTAATTAATTTGGTTGATTTGTAAGTAAATCATTTATTTGCTAGAAATCGAATAATGGTTCAGTAAAAGCTTCTTTTAATTTAAATTTTCTTCGAATAGGATTTTTTAAGAAATACTTTAACACTTTTTGAGTATAAAGGTTATTGATTTTGATTTTTTTTATTCCCTTGTTCATTTCGTTTGGAAACGGAAAAAATACTTTTTAAATATCTTTAGAATGTTTTTATGAGTTCTAGTCTTAAACTTGTATACATTAATAGTTCCATGCTATTTCTTGGGCAATATAGACTTTAACTTATTATTTTTAAACATTTATTTATGAATACTTGAATCATTTTTATAGTGTCTCTATTAAGTTTTGCTGATAATTATATAAGATTTTGAATAGAATATTTACAACTAAACAAACTAAATAATTATGTATTTACAAAGAAATCAACAGACTAAAATTTAAAATCAAAATATGTTATTTTAGTTGATAATTTAATTTTATCGTGTTTTTAATGTTTATTTTATGATGGAATAATTTCATTCATTTTAAGTACCTACAGATTTAATATACGAAAATATCAAAACTGTTTCTTCTATTAAAAAGATAAGACCGATTTTTCTTTATGTTTTCAATACTTTTCTTATAGGTATGTAAAACTATATTTTGTAAGTAAACGTAAAAAATAAAACATAATTTTGAAATAAGACTATTTTGTAGGTACCTACATAAATTTATTTAATATGCAAGCTGTATAAATTTCCAAAATCCCAAAATAACAAATTTATTTTATAAATTAATATAAGAATTGTAATTATAGAACAAAAACTTTTCTTTCATTGTGACATTTTAATGATATTATGTAGGTTAATAGTGCAATGGAAATTTTTGAATATTCCAAAGAATATCTTTCTTATAATTTCATCAGTCTTTTTTGGATTTTTAAATTAATTTTATATTTTTTTTTTTTTTTGTTTTGGATAAGAATTTTTTTTTGTGTTTTATAAATATCTATTTTTGAATTTAAAAGTATTATTGTTAATATTATATTTTATAAAAACATACGAATTTATTTTTTATAATAAAAAATAAAAAATAAAAAAAAAAATAAAACAATTTTCTTTTTTAAACTTTTCATATCTATAAATAAAATTATGAAAAATCATAAAAAAGATAGGTATCAAGCTTTTGTTAATATTTAAATTTTCTTTTTTTTTTTATTCCATTCAATCAATGAAAATTGCAAATGCAAAATTATTTTATCAAAACAATGCAAGTATGTAATACAGTAAATATGTAAATAATATTACATATTTTACTAAACTAAACACTTGTTTAAGGCAACATGGTAATTGAGGTACCACAGAAATTATGCAATGAAGAACAGTGTCACTTTTTTTTCTAGTGTAAAAAAATTCATACAAATACATTTTACCCAGATTGTTCAATCGTACACTGACTTTAGTCTATTGCAAACCACCCTAGTATTCTTGATCTCCGATTTCTAATTCCCAAAATACGGTGGTTTTTTGGACTATGCTATTCATAGTATTAGGTTGTTTATGACAATGTCTGTATACGTATAAAATAAATAACGGGTACATTTTGGCAAAATGCGGTATGTTTTCTTTTTTTTAGGCGACATTTTGACAATTAGTATAAAAAATCTTAGTGTGAACAATTTTATATCGCTAAACTTCAAGACTGTGTTGAACTGTTCAATGGCAAATGTAAAATTTTGTTTAGTTTTTTTTTTCTTTTTGCTTGGGGCATCTATGGGTTTTAATACGGCTCTGTATATTATGGATAATGTACTAATGTAAGAAGTATTTAAAATCAGTTTTTATTAATTAAAACAAAAATAAAAACGGCACACCCACATGTTGAAAATTTGCTGAAAAATATTTGAAATTGTTAAATATGGCTAAAAAATATTTACAAATAATGTATTCCTAAGAATACGCAATTATGCATATACATATAATATATTTTGTTTATTTAAATTAGAGTAAAATCAATCATTTAAGTACCTACGTAAGAAAGATCTTTATTTAAGATTTTTATTTAAAGAGATCTTATTACTTTCCTACCTACGTAGGAAAGTAATAAGATCTCTTTAAATAAAAATCAAGGGTGAAGATGCCACATTTTAAACTGATAAGTAATATCATACAAAATTAATATTACACAAAAAAATAAAATTGCATCAGATAAATACATATATAATATAATATAACAAGCACTTATATTACATAAATAAAAAAAAAATGTATATCTATAACTTAACAATACTCTACATTCTACAATTTAACAAATACATTTTATTTTTAAAATATAAACAATTCAAAATATAATATGCCTTTTTTTTTATTTTAGAGAGATTTAATATAATGATCATTGATCTCTATAATCTTAAAAATAAAAAACTTGTCAAACGGTATATCAAAGATTGAAAATAAATTATTAAATACATATTATTAAATAAAGTCGAGCTTTGGAAAATTAAAAAAATTAACTACTAAAATTTATGTAAGTAACATGTGCATTTATTTATGAGAAGGACAGAAGACAATATATCATAACATCGAATCTTTATGTTATATAAACTATTAATTAGGTATGTTGTTAATATTATTGAAAAATCGTCAAGAAGCATAAGCATTTTTTTGTTCAATAATTTTTCGCCTAATCTTATGCAAATATCACTCAAACATTATTATTTGCTGAATACACTGTGTATTATAATATCAGATATTATTATTATCATAGAGTAAATTACTACGATATTAAGAAATTATATTATATACATTAGCTCTAACCGGAAATCCCAATTATTATAAATTTCTCGGTTAATACTTATTATGCTAGATAATTGTACCCAGTTAGATTGATTCAATTTAATGTTCGGTTAAATTACATTCAGTATTGTATTTCTTGTAATGATGTTTATCTGTTTTCTGTTTTTTTATTAATAAAAGATAATTTATTGTAGCTTAATGTTTTGTAATTTATATAGGTACTAATTAATTTCAAAATCGGCTAGTTAAAATATAAATTTAAAAAAAAATATTGATTTTTTTCAGCCAAAAAAAAAAAAAATTATATTAAATTATCAAAAACAAATCAATAAAATTATTCAATGAATTTATATTAGCTTAGATTTGGCTAATGTTGTTGTTCTTTCTTAGGGGGAGTATATGACTGCCTTTACACCTAGGCCCTGTGAGCCGTTGTGCTCCCTTGCTCCACGATCCGCTCGCTAACTACAGCGTCTCGTCAAGCCACTCTATTCCCTTCATGAATCGCACTATATCTCTATCTATTTAGTTAGATTTGGCTAATATTTTCTTAATTTTTTTAATATCTTTCATTAAATTTTAATTTTAAATGTACCCACTTTATCACTGGTACCTTCAATTATTTGAGACTACTTGTGATAATTTTAATAGATTAATTTTTTAACAAGAGTCAAAAATAGAAATTATCAAATAGTGTCGAAATAGTGCCTTTACAATCAATGTGTGAAATATTTTTATATACCCAATTATGTACTTATTTCAATTTATACAACACAGATGGAAGAAATCTTTTTCAAACTAACTTACTCTTCCATATAATGAACAATATAAAATAATAATTTTCTTAAAGATAAATTACCGATCGGAAAGTGGTCAAAAGCAAAAATACATATGTATGTATACCATATATATGTACATATTGAGAGCAATGCTCAGTCTTTCACTAAGAAATAAAAATATTTTAAAAGTAAAAAATAATCAGGATTTTATGATTAAATAGATAACAAAAACCTAAAATAAATACGAACATACATAGATAGAATGTACTTTGATATGTGTGAACATTCATATGAACTTTACTTATGCACATATTTTATATATTTTGTTTATTTATTAAAATAATGAAGCCTTAATGAAGCTTATCTCATTTTTTACAGATAATGATATTTAAATATTAATTAATAATTATGTATGTATATAATATTATTGTTAATTTTTTTTAATAGTGTAAATAAAATCACATTTAATTTACAATTATAGGTACATACTACATAGGTATTTTACTACATACATACAACACTAATAATTAGGCCACTTTGACTTACCTAATTTTCCGTTTAATTAGCAGTTTTAATTTTTTTTTTATAAAGTTTTCATGTCATGTGATATAATACAGATTTGTTTTATTTATTGTAATTCTTCCTTGTATAAATTAATTTTTTACCATTCTATACATTTATGTGTATATATGTATATGTATTATCATATTTTTGTAGAATTCTGTTAGTGTTCATAAACTAGGTATGCAGAATTTTTTTTATTTTATTATTTATTAGTTGCGCTGTAACAATTTTATTAAATTCATAATAATAAAATTAAATTAAATGAATTTGTTTTAGTTTGCTCTTGCACACATTATATATATATACAGTATGCATATATGTATGTATATATCTGATGCTGTTGGCCATATTTCGAATTCAATTAAAAATTAAAATATAGATTTCCAATGTTTGTCTATTCAATTTATTCAGAAAATAAATAATTTTTGGCGGCTAAAAATGAATAAAATATTAACAGATTATACATAATACATATGTACATATGAATATATTACACTCTTCGTATATAATGTGTAATAAAAACTGTATACAGTAAACTACAAAATAATATAAAAAATTTTTTTTTTTTGCTAATTGAAACTTGCCAAAGATTTAACGGCTAATGCAATATTTTTTATTCCAAATTAAAAAAAAAAATGAATAAAGTGCAAAAATGTAGTAAATAAAATGGATATTCTTGATTTCGGTCGTTTTAGTATGTACATTAACATACATTACATATGTAGTATTTTTGGTAGTTATTATATGCAACTATACATCCATATATATTTTTGCTTTTATCTAAAATCTATTCAGTTAGCCCATGAATTTGAACCTTTACTATTTAAATTAATATAACTGTATAAGATATAAAGTTCGATTAAATAAAAAAAGGTCAAAATTTTTTAATTATTAAAATTTACTTTGTAGGTAGAAGGTTTATTTTGAAAGTCTAGGTATAATAATATCAAAAAATATTTGTATTTCATGTACTATAATATAATAAGTAATTCTATTATAAAAGGCTTACATAATGCTGCCCATACACGGCGGACTAGGTTGAAAACTTAGTACGCGGAGTTGATAAGTTGTATTGTGTATGGGCAAGTTGTAAAAACATTTTGATGGTTGAAAAATTGGTTGGAAGAATATCAAAAAATTTTGATTTTTGTGGGCGGAGTCTTTGGTTTGTAGTTGAGTTGTATCGTGTATGGGCAAGTTGTACAACTTAAATGTCATTTTAACATTGAGATTTTTTGATTTGAGAAAATAATAAAAAATATAAAGTACATAATTACAACGGTTGGATGATAGATTGTATAAGTGTGTGGTATGGTTCTAAAACCTGTCCGTAACAACCTAGTCCGCCGTGTATGGGCAGCATAATACAATATAATTAATGTGTATTGTCTCCGTGGAATGGTATGTAATTATATGCATTTATGTTAAATATGTAGGTAGGTATGTGTGTACTTACACATTATACTAGTGCATAGTTACAAAAAAAAAATTTATTTTCAAAAACAAAACTGATTTAAATAGTGTATGTTTACGTTTTTTAATATATAAATTTAAATATTCGAATTAAATTTATAAATATGTATGTATATACATATGTACAACTATAGAAGTCAGTATAAAACAAAAGATATGTAATTCAACAAACATAACAGATTCTTTTTTAAAAATTTAATCATCATATTAAATGTACTTTCAAAATTTTCATATTTTAAAGTTTGTTGATGTTTACGATAACGATTTACAATCTAATTCTTGCATGAACAAAACAAATGTTTACGATGGGTAAAAATGGTTAAAATGGGTCGAGCGAAGTACTTCCAAAATTGTCAAATGCAAGTTTAATTAATTTACAATTATCACAAGTACGAAACGATATTTAAAAGTTGTACCGAGGGTACAAACAAAGAAAAGAAACGACGTTTATTATTGCTTTCATGGGAGACACCTATTAGCATAAAGAAGAATGTGTATTTTATAAATATTCTCTGATTTTTTAATATTCATTTTAATTTTTCAAATAAATTAAAACAAATAATAAAGTTATAATTATTTAGTTTGCAATTATTAGTAAAATTTCTTGTTTTTAATTTATATTAATTAATTAATTATTTATTTTTTTAAATACATTTTAGGTGATATATTAAAAAAATAATTTTTGACAGTCTAAACAAGGTTATTCGATGTACCGATTTATCTATTATGAAAAATTAAAAAAAAATTTTTTTTTTGACATTTACTTTATCAGCTGTTAATTTTTTACTTAACACATACATATAAAATAAAAATAAATTTTTAAAGCAGAAGTTGTAAAGTTAAAGAAAATATTTTTTAAATTATTTGATAAATAACAAGTGCAATGGAGTTAAATAAATTGTGTTTTTAAAGTTTTAGTTGTTTTTAACCAAAATATAATAAAATAGACAACTAAATTATAGTAGAATTGTTTGCAGTAAATTTTCACTATGTGGAATTGTTAATTTCGTTTACGCAAAAAGTGTTAAAAATTTAAAAATAATATTAGAAAATATGCCGAAAATATGGGTTCACAGACTTTTGAGTAAGTTCAACTATAATAAATAAAAAATTAAAAAAATTATTCAATGAAATTTTTTGTTTTAGAATTTTACGCCAAGGAGTCTGGGCCTCCCTAACTGGTGGCTGGTTTTATGATCCACACCAAACAGTCTTTTGTAATGTAATCCATTTGTATTTGTGGTTATTTTTATTGTGTGGTCCATTTCTAACTTATTTGGTAATTTTAATTTTTATTAATTCATAATTTCTTTTGCAAATGTTTTTAAATTTTAGTATTTCCCAACAACATTTTTAACATGGATTTTATATTGTATCATAACAACAATAACTGTTTCCGTTTTAAAAATATTAAATATGGCTTTGCATTTACTTTATGACAAAGCACAAACAGTTTCAGATCCCAATTTTAAACATGATACAAAAAGCACAAAAAATCCCGTTAGGTAATTAGATTTACTTTTTATTTTTTACATATTATTTTAACTTTGGTATTATTTTTAGTGACGAATGCGGAATAGAAATGCAAGTTATAGGAAATGATGTTCCTTCAAGGATATCCATTGAGCAACCAATTAATGAAGTTAGTGAAGCAAATAGTATGTTATCGCTTGACCATGTTACAAGTACCATTGGTTAGTATTAAAAAGAACACTTAAGCACTTATATTTTAAAAAATTTCAAAAACTTAATTTTAGATCTCAAAGTTGATGTTCATCGCAAAAATAGTTCTGAATCCAGTGATAGTATATCAATGTATCCACCCAATATTTATCAAAATGTTCTTCAAACAAATGATAATAATCAGCACACAAAACGTTTATTGATAGAAAATTTACAGTCGTCACAGAATCAATTAACGGAAGCTTCTCATACAGCAGTTTCCAATAAAGAAAGAGAGCTATCACGTCGGTATTCAGATAATCTACAAAAAACCGAAAAATCATCGGAAATTCCATCTCAATATAGTGTACCAGTTTTTAAAGATTATACACATAACTCAATGCTTGTTAAACATAATCCTTTAAGAAATAGACAACATAATCGTAATTTTAGTCAAGGTCAAGAATTTCTTTCAGAAATTTGGAAAAACACTCAACTAAACGGTTTACAAACACCTTCACCAAAAGCACTTTCTTGTTCTTTATATCAAATTAAATCTGCCCAAGAATCTACTTTTAACAAAAATAGTAAAACTCTTACTGGCGATGCGGAAAATACTTACAATCAAACAGAGGAAATAAAACGTAACATTACTAAAGAAAAGAAAGTCGATCACGGACGGGATTTATCAGCATTAATTGCTGTTGTTGAAGCATATCAAAATGCTGATCAAAGTGACGTTAATCCTATAAGTTTTTATTCCACAGCAAGAGAAGGCGATAAATTAAAAACACAAGAAATTTTATTAAAAGGTAGTACAGATAATAATCCTATCAAAAAAATAAATAAAACAACGAAAATTCAAAGGCATCGCAGTACAGAAAGCCATGAAGAAAATCAACGTCACAATACTCGGAATAATTTATTTAAAAGTCCTTCGCGTCAAGATCACACAAATCTTCCAATTGTAGATAATAACTCATCTAGCAGTACCTTACAATTAACAACGATAAAAAAGCAAGATAACCTAACTGAAAAACATCCACTTGTTAATTCACAACATCATTATCACCATCGATTAAGTGATAAACATTTAAGGTCTTCGGATATGTACCTGTCAAATAGTAATTATACTAAGTCTGATTTAGGCATAGAACAATTCGAAGAAAATTTAATTGATGGTAGTAGTGATGCTAAAGATGTACATAGCTTACTATCACTTAAACAGACAAATCCAATGAGGAAAGATTCAGATAGTACTATGTCTGCTTTACAGTTACCAGTTGCAGCTTCTATTTCAAATTTAGATCAGCAACAAAATCAAAACAAAAGGCGGCACTCAAATACCAGTTGTAAACCTGAAATTAATAACAGCGGTGGATCAAGTGGTAATAAAACATTAAAATTAAACATTTCTAAATATTAAGTTAAAAAAATTTCAAAGAATTAAATAGCAATTTTTTTTTTTTAAAGTAATAGTATAAAAAAAAATATCCTATTGAATTTTCACATTTATAGCATTGCAAAGAAATCGAAAAAAATTGCTATTTTTTTTACAATTTTTTTTTTTTTTCAAACAAATTAATTTATATTTGTAGGTGCTATAAGTTCTAGTGGCTCTCAATCTAGCAATGTTCGTCGTATAAAGAGCACTGCCTTAGATGTCGCTTGTCCGCAACCATCGGTATCGAATTTATCCCCACATCCCAACAGTACTGAAGCTATAGCTGGGCAACTAAAGAATCCTCCATTGTTACCTCCACCAAGCAAGTGCCTTGTTCGAAATCAGCATCTGACATTTTGTTCAAAATTTGGTGGAAATATAGATAACAGTAATCCAAATATTAGTATAAATATGGAAAATTGCGGTTTAGAATATATCAGTATTGGTCATAATGAAAATTCTGAGACTGTTGTATATCCAATAGCTGAACATATAGAAAGGATAGATGAAATTAAAACAAGAAGTAATATTATTTGTCCTTTATCACCAAATAGAAATAACGATAAAGAAGATCAAGTTTGTAAATGTGAAAATAGAGAAAATGAAGAAGATTTAGAACAAAATAAAAGAACTAATGACGAAAAGCAAAATTTAAATGAAAATTTTGATAATAACATCATCTGTATAAATGATAATAATGATCTTCGTAATAGGGATATGGATAAAATTGATAAGAATAATAGTAGTGATGATGATAAATTTGAAAGTGATGGTAATGATATTGTTTGTGTTAATGACAATGATGATAATTTAGACGGCAATAATTTCCTAGAAATGAAACCATCTTCAAATACAACAGAATCTGAGTCAGAAATAGAACGACCTAGAACACTGTCTACTGATTCTGAAACTGACAATAATGGTTCTAGATCACCCTTGTTAAATAAAAGTGTTAGAGATAGTTTTAAACCAAAAGTTCCTGATGGGCAGCAACCAAAACTTATTTTATTAGGAAATGATAAATTCAATAAAAATATGAAGAAAAGTAAAGCTTTTGGTAACAATTTTAATAAGCAGGAATCAAATAAAAGTGGTGTTGATTCTGGATGTCCATCTAGTGATTATGAGCAAGTCAGTTCTAGCTCGAAAGATATGCTTTTAGATAATGGAGAAAAGTCAAATAGAAAGGTTGAAAATATGTGCGATAAAACATGTACATTAAATGAAATAGAAGAAAAAATGAAAACGTCCAATGAGTGTAGAGAACAACCGCGAGGTTTAAATATAGCGCAAGAAGAAGCAGATATCGAAAATCTGCGTTTAAAAGATGCTAAAAGTTTAGGCATGAAATTTATTTTGTTGTGGTGTTAATTGTTAAAATTTTATTTTATTTATATTTTAGGAGCAATTCCGAAAACTGCACGTCGACGGAGTGGTGAAATTCCAGTTGCTCAAGGAATGGGTGCACCATTAGGATTGACAAGCTTAAGTACTATAACTACAAAACGTTCTGTGCCAAAGTCAATGAGTCGTACATCATCCTCCGCATCTTCGCGTAGTTTTAGCGCCGAAAGCTTCTCAAATGATGTTTACAAAACATATAGAGATCGTTACTCTTTTATTTTAGGGCCGGAGGTTCCGCATCAAGGTTTTGTTCCAAATTCTGTTCATCAAAGTGGTTTTTGTGGTTCAATTAATCAAAGTGGCTTTTCCACTCGTAGAAATATTAATGAAAGTTTAGCAAATTTTCGCTTAAAACGCTTAAATATTATAGATCCTGATAATCCTAATAATGTTGCTTGTTTAGGTACAGGAAGGGATGTTTTTGTTGCTGGTGGAATAGCAAATTCGAAATTGGATGAAAATTTAGATTTTGGTTCGGATGATTTACAAAAAACTCATGAAACAGCAACCACTTTATCAATACAAGGTTTAATGAATGAACAGTATTCTTTCGAAAATTCTCTTGCTTCCGCAGTGGGCGACCAACGTCATTCGAGGCATAGAACAACACGCCAATCGTCAACAGGAGCTATATTAAATGTTGAAATAAATGATTCAATATATTGTGATTATTGGCGTTCCTGTCGTTTATCATCAGAAAAACCAGTTCAACCCAAGAAGTTTTTTAAATATCGTTGGAGATGTTTAGGAAGACATGAGTTAAAAATAACTATGGATAGATTACAACTTTTGGCACTATTTGATCGTGATTTAAATTGGTTTCATGTTATTTTAGCAATTATACTATCGAGTTTAACATGTTTTTTAGGATCATACATATTGCAGCTTGAATTGTATAAAGATATATTTGCATTTGGATTCTGCATTGTTATTGCAGGAAGTCAATATTCATTGCTAAAAAGTGTTCAACCAGATGCAGCTTCACCAATTCATGGTTTTAATAAAACTGTTGCATATTCTAGACCAATATATTTTTGTTTATGCTCATCACTATTAATATTTAGCTTTCAATTAGATGAACGCTTTAAAAATGAAGCAAAATTTGGCACACAACATACATCACACGAAGTTCAATTTTTTGGAATTACATTTGCTTTAAATTATATAATGGGGGGCATAACAAATTTTTTATCAATTATTCTGCTATTATTTCCAGTGTTTTTTTCATTGGGATTATTTCCACAAGTGAATACATTTTGTATGTATTTGTTAGAACAAATTGATATGCATATTTTTGGAGGAAATGCAGTATGTTCTTTGTTATCATCAATTTTATGTATATTTAAATCATTGATTGCTGTTAGTATTTTGTATGGACCAGCATTTGGTGGATTAAGTGAAGAAAAAGGAACGCAGCACTTTTTATTTTCTTTCTTTTGTTCTTTGCTTATTCCTATATCATACCATTTATCACGATCTGCAAGCGATTTCAGTCATATTTGGACTTTAATAAAATCGGGGCTAGCAAACACTATACCCGATGACGATGATGATGATGAGGAAGAACAAAAAATTATATCAAAAAAAATTGTTAAAAAGAGCGTTTCTGATGACAAATCTAGTAGAGGACAAATAGAAGAAAATTCTTCAAAGGTAAATGCTTTATTATAATTAATAAATAGGTAGGATTCATTTTGAACAATATCAATATATTATAAAACTGATTTGGTTTCAATAGGTTATTACATCTCCACCTTCTAATACTGTGTCTGAAGATACGCGAAATAATCTAAAGACTGATCCAAATCAAACATCAATGGATGCTGGCGATACTGGTGATTTAAGTCAGCAATCCAAAACTATATGCAGTATAGAATCAAAATTAGATATGAGTGAAGATAAAACTGATGCAAACAATCAACCGGAAGAAAACGAATTATCAACAGAAACTCTAGACTCAAATAGTGTGTTTAATGGACTAGAATCTGAACAATCAGATCCGTTACCTAAAAAACTTCAACAAACCGTTAACAGTCGTTTGAAAAATGATTTAGTCGTTTCTACAATTTTAGCCATTTTGGTATTAGGTCTTCATTGCAGTACAGTGTTTACTGTACTACAACCAGATTTAAATACAGTACTTTACATAATTGCTGGCTTATTGGGTTTTATTTTACATTATGTAAGTTTTTAGAAAAATTAAAAGTCATAATTATTATTAATATTAATAAATATATTTAAGATATTACCACAAATGCGGAAACATATGCCATGGTTGTGTTTTGCTGGTCCAATTTTACGGCAACAAGAATTTGGTCAATTTGAAGTTTCAAATGCTGCTAAAGTAATGTGGTTCGAGGCAATTTATGTTTGCTTTTCTTTTCTTGAAAGAAATGTTTTATATCCACTCATATTTATTTCTGCTCTTACTGCAGATTCTCAAAATATAGCCAAAAAATTTGGAACTTCTCTTGGTGCATTAATTGTTTCAGTTTGCTCATTAAAATGTAAGTTTAAATATTTTTATTATTGCTTTTGCAGCTGAAAATGTTTTAAATAACTGACAAAAATAATTTTAGGCGTAAGGAATGCATACTCGGATCCAGCTAATCAGTATTTAATTTTGATTTTTTCTGTTTTACTTTTTAAACTTGATTTTAACTACGCTAACGAAACTTTTCTAATTAATTTTTTTATAATATCAATTCTTTTTAAAAAATCGTGTGACTTTTTATTAAAGGTAACAGTTTTAATTTTAAATTAATATTCATAAGTAATTAACTTTTTGTTTTTATATTAGTTACAATTTATTGTTACTTATATTGCACCATGGCAAATAACATGGGGATCAGCATTTCATGCATTTGCCCAACCATTTAGTGTTCCTCATTCAGCAATGTTATTCCTTCAAGCTGGAATTAGTGCAATACTTTCGACACCATTAAACCCGTTTTTAGGAAGTGCTATATTTTTAACTTCATATGTTCGTCCAATTAAATTTTGGGAACGTGATTATAATACACGTCGTATAGATCATTCTAATACACGCTTAAGTTCACAACTAGAAAGAGATTTAGGGGCTGATGATAATAATTTAAATAGTATTTTTTATGAACATTTAACAAGATCATTACAGCATTCTCTTTGTGGTGATCTTCTTTTAGGGCGTTGGGGTAATGTTAACCAAGGAGATTGTTTTGGTAACTTTTAAACTAAATTTTTTTTTAATTTTCTACATTATTTTTAATATTTTTAGTTCTTGCATCAGATTATCTTAATTGTTTAGTTCATATAATTGAACTTGGCAATGGATTGTGTACTTTTCAAATGAGAGGTTTAGAATTTCGCGGCACTTATTGTCAACAAAGAGAAGTTGAAGCTATATCAGAAGGAGTAGAAGATAATGATGCGTGTTGCTGTTGCAATCCGGGACATATTCCAAAAATGTTAAGCGCTAATGCTATGTTTTCAACAAGATGGCTAGCTTGGCAGGTAGTTGCTGCTCAATATGTTTTAGAAGGTTATTCAATTTCAGAAAATTTAGCAACTGCAACTCTACAACCTTTCGAATTTAGAAAAGTTTTAATAACATATTATATAAAGGTAACGTCATATAAAATAATATTAAAATATAGTGAATCATAAAATAATAATTTTCAGAGTATTATATATTATGTAACAAAAAACTCAAAATTAGATAAGTGGTTAGAACCAGGACAAATACAAGATTCTCTTTCCTCGACACTTAGCAGGCAATTTGTCGACTTAGATCCTATATTTAATTATAATCTTGATGAAGATTTTGATTTTCGTGCGTTAGGAATAACAAGATCAAGTTTCTGTTCCATATATTTAAATTGGATTCAGTTATGCTACAAAAAACGTAAAGATTCTTCGGTATCAACAAATTTAGCTTCTACTGAAGTTTTGACTCCCAATGTATCTGCAGAACAAAAAATATGTTCAGAAAACATAAAAAGCGCAAAAGATTCTTCTGACAACATGAAAGGCGATGAATATTTTAATGAAAACCTAAATGCATATAAAATTTCTGATAAAAATAATGATAGTTCGTATAACAATTCGAAGAGTAATTGTAGTGATTTGAAATCAAAAGAAGATCCAGATTTGAATAACTCACGAGATATGAATGCTCAGTCCTTATATTGTGATTCGACAGCAGATTTACAAAGTAACGAAAATTCGAAAAACACGGATATTAATAATTTAAGGGATGATAAACTTGATACTACAGAAAAACAAGCATCCAACGTATCAACTTGTCGTCCTACTGTCAGATGTCGTAAAAAAGCTTACAGAAGACGTCTCAAATTTGGCGCAGGAGTACATACAGATCCACTTAAATCAATATTACAAAATAATTCAAAGCCTGAACCGACAGATACAACATCTTCTGTTTCTAGAGATTCTCCTTTAGTTTCTCTTTGTCTTGCTTTAAGTCTTCTTGCAAGACGTTCATTAGCTACGGCTAGTCACAGTTCACTTTCTGGTGTTGAATTTTTTTTACACGGTTTACATGCGTTATTTAAAGGTGATTTTCGAATAACCTCACCAAGAGATGAATGGGTAAATATTATGTTAAAACTATTTGAAAAATAATAATACAAAAAATTTTAAAATTTGGATAAATTACATAAATAAACAAAAAAAAAAATATTAATACAGGTATTCGCTGATATGGAATTATTACATGGCGTTGTAGCTCCAGCAGTTAAAATGGCTTTAAAACTTCATCAGGATCATTTTTCAAGTCCAGACGAGTATTTAGATCCATCAATTTTATACGAAGCAATGTCTTCTCATACAAAAGAATTAGTAATTTCGCATGAAGCAGATCCTATATGGCGAAGTGCTGTTTTAAAAGGAGCTCCAAATCTTCTAGCCCTTCGGCACGTGATGGAAGATGGATCTGATGAATATCGTATAATTCGACTTACTAAGCGATTTTTAAGTTTTCGAGTAATAAAATTAAATAGGGAATGCGTTCGTGGTTTATGGGCTGGACAACAACAAGAACTGATTTATTTACGTAATCGAAATCCAGAAAGAGGCAGTATTCAAAACGCAAAACAAGCTTTACGTAATATTATTAACTCATCCTGTGACCAACCAATTGGATATCCAATTTACGTTTCACCTCTCACAACTTCATATGCTGACACAAACGAACAAATTTGTCGAATAATTGGTGGTGCAATTACCTTAGAATCTATTAAAAGCTTAGTATTAGAAAGTTGGCGTAGAATACGTAAACGATGTCGTGAAGGTTGTAGTAGTGGCAGTGGGGGCTTGGATTGTGATGGCATGAGTGGTTTTAATGAAGCACCAGCAATATATTTTTCACCAATAGTGGCTGCGAATACTACAGGAAACTTATCTTACGGTAGTCAAAGTTTATCTGGTACTGGAACGCGAGGGAGTTTAGCTAGTATGAACAAGCCTAATAGTTCAACATTATTAACAACATTCTTAAAAAGAGATATAGATCAAGAAAGGGATATTGCACGAGATTCAAAAGTAAATAACAGCTGTAATAGAAAACATGAAAGCCAAACAAACATGAATTTAACTTCCAAAGAAAGAGATCGTCGTGCAACATTGCCTATAACCTCAACAAGGTTATCAACTAGTAGTCGTGACTTTAATCTCAAAGACTCTGCAGAAAGTAGTCATTCAGGAGGTTTTAATAAATTAGATTTTCCAGAAGCTGTAAATAAATCATCAACAAATAATAAAATATCTAATTCTTCTGGTAATTTACAAGATTATGAACATAAAATTATTAATAATATGAGTCTTGATTGTTCCAAATCTACTGAATGTTCTACAGCAAATGAATTTGATCGAATGGAATCTTTGGATGAAAACGAAAGTCAAACAGAACATGATTTTATGAAAGAGGACACATTTTGTCGAGTACATATTTTTAAAGATCAAATAAATCATCCATTGATAGAGTTGAATCGTAAAGCTATTATTGTAGATGGTTTAGAAGTAAGATAATAAAATATGATGTATTATTAAATTGAAAAATTATTACTTTCTTTTTAGATTTACGATTGTTTAGATTTGGGTCGACGAATTGATGTTATTTGGCCTAATGAAAAAATGCGTTCTAATGGAGGTCGATCAACATGGCAAAATTGGTCACCTCAAGAAGGTATGGTTGGATATGTTAGACATTATTGGCAACCCAATCATCCCGATGCAAGATTTCGTTCAAACGTTAATGGAACTCTTTACCTTATTGAAATAAATGATCACTATGTACCTGTTGGTGAATGTGGTGTTAGGGAATATAATCAAATAAATCCAACAGAACAGCAGCTTTCTACGTTTTCATCATCAAATGCACTAACATCTTCCATATTGGAAACATCAGAATCAAATAAAAATTATAATGCTGGTGCAATTGCATTAAATAAAGATAATTTAACAGCAATTTCTACTAGTAATAATAATAATACTGCAAATGATCCGACTGCTTCATCTTTAGCATTAGCTTTAAAATCACTTCCACATTTTGAAAATCAAACATCCTCTAGTTCGGGTTCATCCGCTACAACAGCACCCGAAATTTTTTCACCAAATACAGAAATTTTATTTACTAATTCATTAGCAAAAAATTCAAATGATTATCGAGGTTCTTTAGATATAAAGTCTGTAAATAGTTTTTATCTTAATTTTCAATTTCAAAATTCAATTAATAATAAATCAAATGATATAGAGAATGAAAATAAAAGAAAAGCGCCTTATCTTCAAGAGGAACAATTAGTAGAAAGAAAAATAAATTTTCCTATTACTGAAGATTCAATAAAATCTAAGAAATTTAGTGATTTAAGTTGTGATGAAGATGAAGATGATGACATTGATGAAGATGATGATGACGATGATGATGATTTCGAATTTCAAATTGAAGAAAAACCTGATAATATAGAATAATAATATTAATAATAATTAATTAACTGATACAACTGTTTTTAAAATTTGTTGTAAAATTCAAAAACAAAAACCAAAAAAAAAAAAAGGGAAACAAACAAATTTTTTTTTCTGACCTTTAATTCAAAATGAAAGTTATTTAATTTTTAACTTTGTTTCTATTCTTTATTTTTTTATTTTTATTTTGTTATTTTTTTATTTTTTTAATAATGATCTTGAAAATTTGTTCCATTAGCATGCTTTTTAAATATTATATTTAATGTTTAACTAAAAAAACGTATATAAGAGTTTAGAATGAATAAGTTGAAAAGCTCTCGCGTTGCCTTAAAAATTAGACTGAATTTTCTTTTTATTTTATTCAATTTAAAAAAAATAATAATATATATATTTTGAAAAACAAAAAAAAAAAAAAGAAAACAAATGTAATAAATGTGAAATTTAAAATATTTTCTGTGAAACTGAAAAACTAATAAGTTTTCAATAATAACTGAATTACATCGTTGTAAAAATCAAAAAAATCCAACGAAAACAATATTTTAATGGAATTCAAATATTTAAACAAATAATTATTTTCTAAATTATTAATGTTCTTTTTTTGACTATTGTATAAAAAAAAAAATACTTAAATTAAAATAACTGAACAATTGTTTGTTATATAATTTTTTTCTACATAATTATTTTTTTCAAAAAAATTTATCAAAAAAGAGGGGGATTTTTTTTTTTTATTTCATCTGTATAATATCTCTGTAATGGTTTAAAGTGACTCTGCATTGGATTATTGTACGTTATTAATGGATTGTATTTATAAAAATGCAAAATTTATGGATGAATAACTTATAAAAAATAAAATATTTGCCACTGAAAAAATTAAATATTTATAATCTATTCGTAAAATAGATTAGTTTATTTTTTATAATTTTTTTACTATAATTAATCATATCTTAAAATTAATTTTAAAAAACAAAGATATATAATGTATAACTTCAGTTTTTTTTTTTTTATTTAAATTGCCGTTTAATAAATATTTTTAATTTTTATTAAACTGATACGGATAAAAATAATTCAAATTATAAGAATTGGTTTTCAGATCAGGATTCAAGTTATTTAAATTACATTCGAACATTTAGCATTTACCAGTTTAATTTCGTATTAAAAAATTCAATTTCAATTTATATTTTAAGTACATCTTGCAGTCTTTAGTAGAACTGATTAAATAATACTGCAGTATATTCATCAACATGAAGTATTTTCATAAATAAATTGTTTGATTTTCTTTAAAATTTTCTTTTTTCCAACATTGTATTGCGGTAACTAAATTATAATAAAAATTTCTTTATCATTCAATTTTAACCTTTTTATGTTATTTGTTTAAAAGCATTTTTACGTTAAGCATTTCAATCCGGAACCATTAAAATGTTGTTTTTAATAAGAAACATGATTATTATAAAAAATTTATATAAGTTTATTAAAAATAATTAATTATTTGTATATTTAAATTAAATATTATGTTATTTGTTTAAGTTAAAAAAATGTATATTTAATTTTTTTTCAAAACTGATTTTTTTTTTTTTTTATTTTTATTATAATTTAATATAAATTGCACTTAGATAAAGGCAATATACATACATTATAACATGCATATATATTATATTCATTTTATTTTCATTAATATATTTATTTTTATATATTTTAAAGGTTGAATTTTTTTTTTTTTTTTTAGGAAATTTAGAATTTGTATTTACTATTATTATAATTTTTTTTTTTTTTTTTGTAAAACATAATGCTGCTGGTTCGAAATTTTGTGGTAAAAAGTAATTACATAAAATAAATAAATAAATAAATAAATGATTAACTCTAGGAAAAATGTGATGTGTATCTATAAACTAGATGACACATTAATAATAATATAAAATAATTTATAAATATATATATATATAAAATATATATTTTTAATAAATACAAAATCTTAAATCTTAGATTTGAATAAAATTTAAATCTTAAAAAATTAAAAAAAAAAACAAAAAAAAAAAAATAGTATATATATAAATAAAATAAAAACTTATATTTACTCAAAAATACAAAAAAAAAATTATATATATACATATTATATATATAGAAAACTAAAAAAAATAAAAAAAAAATTTTTAAATGTAAAAAATAAAAAAATATAATAAATTATATAATAAAAAAAAAATATGTTATTTTTAAAAAAAAAAGTTGTTATATAATTATCCTAACTCTTTTTTTTTTTTGTTTTCCTTAAAAAACTACGACTGTCGAATAGTAAATTATTAATGAAATTAATTAATTAATCATTTAGGTAAATTAAAAATTGAGTATTCGTAAAAAAAAAAAAAAAGAATATAAATAAAAAAAAATTAAAAAAAAAAATATATATAAAAAATCACTAAATTTAAGGTTTAAATAATTATGTTTTATTTTGTAAATACTATAATTAAATAAAAACTTATTATAAAATAAAAAAAAAAAAAAAATTTTAAAATATTTTAGTATTTTTAATATTTAAACGTTTTTTTAACGTCTTTCGATTTTCTATACACTTCGAATCAAAACCAACAAAGGAAAATGTAATTACATAAATTTATATAATATATAATATATATTGTAGTTAATGAAAGAGTGGCTGAGTGTACATACATAGTTTCCATATTGAAAACTTTAATTTGGACAGTTGAACTTTGTTCTTTATTGGATAGAGGGCCTAGGATCTATCACCTGGGCTTGAGATTTTCGGAATAGAAATTTAACTTTATTCTGTAGTAGAATTGAGCTTTAGTGTATTGTAAATGTAGAAAGCAAAACATAAAAACATTTTATACTTCAGACAAAACAACATCAATGTAAATGAATAAATGGAAATTTCTGGAAATCTCATCTATCTATCCAGTCAAAGATTATATATGCCTCTCATCTCATAAATTGTCCGTCTGTTTACAAAACTTCTATACCGTTTAAAATAGAGAATAGATGAAAAAGCCTAATGTTTAAATGTGTATTTATTTCTTGAGTTCTGCTTTACATATTTTCATTTTAAAAATGCCAAACGACAGGATTTTTTTTTTTTTAAATCAATATCAAAATTATACAATCTTTTTAAATTTAGTATTTAAATTTACCATTTTGTAAAGCTAAATTTTGCAAGATTTTTCTTTCTTTAAATCGACATAACCCTTTTAGATTGGGCCTTGAAATTTTTAGAGAAAAAAGATCTTTCTGAACTAGCATAAGTTACCTCGGAAATTTTTTTTATGACATTCTATAAAAGAACTATTAGGGGCAAGAAATTTAAAATTTTTTATTTTCAGATCCTTGTAATTTAGTTACCCATGTACATTATTGCTAATTGATACACAACATTTAAAGGTTTAATGTTTATTATATTTTATTATGTTTATTAATTTATTTTTACGTGTCTTAACATGGTTTTTTTTTTATATATTTAGGGGTTTCCTTAAAATTGAAGAAAGTGTGTTATGATTTTTCACGATTTTTCATTTAATTGGTGAAAAATTAACTTTGTACTTTAATTTCCTTCATTGTTAATTAATTATATATTAAGTGCCAGTTTCACCGCTTTCTGATAAATTTCTAGACAGCTATCTTTTAGATAAACTATCTGGTAGATAAAAGTACTAGATAATATTGTTTCTGTTTTACAGCCAAACTAATAAATTATCTAGCTGATAACTTTATCTTCTGGATAACGTAATCGTTATAAAATTGTATATTTTTAGGATGAATTTGTTCTAAAAATGATTAAAACATTTTTTTTTATTGTTCTGTTATTGTCTGTTATTGTTCATTCTTCTCCTGCGATTTCAAATTTCAGTTTTAAAAAAATATACAAAATATAAGTACAAAACTTCAAAATATATATACAAAAATTTAATTTTGCATTATTTCATAATGGAGAAGTTAAAGAAAAGAGATAGGGCTGTAAATTTCAGTCAAGAGGAGACGGAAGAGCTCCTTAAACAGGTGGAGCTAAAAATAAATATTGTAGAAAATAAGAAAAGCGATTCCGTAACATGGCAGAAAAAAGAAAACGCCTGGAAAGCCATTGAATGTGCTTTTAATAGTGCGATTAGAGGCCAATTTCGAGACTCCAAACATTTGAAAATTAAGTATGACGCCATAAAGAGAGATACAAGAAAAAAAATTGCCTGTCTTCGTGCGCACCGTTATAAAACTGCTGGTGACACAAATAATGCACCTCCATTAACGCCCACCGAAATGAAAGTGAAGGAGATGGTATTAATTTCAGTTGAAGGAACCGAAAGTGTTTATGATTCGGATAATAATAGAATAGGTATGTGTAAAGTTTATAATAAATTTCATTAAATTCAGATTACTGATTTTAAGTTTTAATTAGAAATGACAGAAAATAGTGAGGCCAACATTATTAATTTAAATGAAGAGATAGTGAAGCAGGGTTAGAACAATAAATTTTTTCATCTTATACTTGTTTCTTAATAGTTTTTTAACGGATTTTTTTTTTCTTTTTTAGATGATGTAAAAATTGAAATTCCAGATCCACCAAATTCTATCAACGATATGATAATTCAAGTTCCCGATCCATCAAATCAACATGTTCAAAAGAAAATTAAAAGGGTTGAAAATATTTCCAAAGACTGGCAAGGATGGAGCCCCAACCTACTAAAATCAAAGAAACAACCTGCCTTGTGTAAACGTTACCTAATGTCTTTTACTTTATCCGTTTATTTATTTAACAGTGTTTTTTTTACAGGTAATGAAAAGAAGAAGATAAATTTTGAGAAATTAACAGAGATAAAATTAGAAGTTGCTTTCCTTCAAAAACGTTTAGTAGAAGAAGAATTAGAAATTAAAGCCACAAAGAAAAAAATATTGCAAAACGATTTGGAACAGAAAAGGCAAATGTTTGAATTGAAGATAGAACACAAAAAAGAAATATATAAGTTGGAAAAAGAACATTTATTATTACAATATCAAAATTTAAAAAATAGAACTGATTAATTGGAAAAATTCTAAAGAGTTAAAACATTATTATACACATATTTTATAATAAACTTGAAAAATAATAAAAAATTAAGTAGTTTCTCCTATTTTTTTCTCTCTGATTTATTACTACATCATTAGCATTGATCTCATTAACTTCTTGTAAAAAGGACATATACAAAAATGTCGACATCAAATTGTTCATCACACATATCTACACCTATATTATGAATTGCATTAATTGTTTGATCATGACATGAACCAGACCAACTTGCAGCAATGTCAAAAATTTTAATTTCGCGTCGTGAACATTAAAAGAAAAATTGTGCTTTCTGCCCTGTAGTATTCTGCATTTTTTCCGGTTCCTCCTAACTGCCGGTTTAGTTAATTTAAATCTTGATCTAAAATCAACATCATCAAGTAATTCATAATTTGACCATATTCTAATTATCCGTGATCTACGTGAATGTGATATAATATTAAAATATTCATAAATTTAATTTTTTATGTACTCAAATAAATCCAATTTGTTTTAATTATAAAAATTCAAAAAAAAAAAATTTTTATTTTTAATTGCAAAAATAAAAATTTTATTTTCTATATATGTAAAATTTTATTTACAGCATAATGTGCCTGATAAATTATCAGAAATGTTATCTATTAGATAGGGATATCAGACAGTTGTGAAACAGAAATTTATGATTTATCTATAAGATAAGTTCTGACTAGTCTATCAGCCGGTTTATCTATAAGCGGTGAAATTGGCCCTTATATTATTATAATAAATTTTATAATATAATATAATTTTTTATTATAATAAAATTTTATTTGAAAAAAATTGTTGTTATTTAAAAATAATATTTTCTTAATCCATTAATTTTTTTCTAAATGATAAATTAAATCAAAATTTCGGGGTTTCGCTAACATTGGATAATTTATAACTGTGATTAGATAAATTATATTAGTGATAATTGTCATATAAATTTATTAAGATCAAAGAAGACGTAACATAACTTATGGAAATACGTTTGTTATGCGTAGTTAGCAATTAATGAACTTTATGTCATTACTCATTACTTATTATGTATTGTGTTTCCTAATGTTGAAAATTTATGTGAATACAATCTATAATGCAGTTTAAGAAGAATATTACAATAATTTGTTCTACTCTCAATAGAATATACTGGTGTGGAATCATCGTTCATCATATTACATATTCTTATTCAGCAAAATCAAACTGTTGACATTTGAATTAAATATTATTTTCACTTTTCTTCAATTTTTCAAAATTTATACATTAAATGATATCATACAGTTTGAAATTTTCTGGTATAAATAGGTTCATAAATTAATTGAAAAAAAGAAAATGGTGTAGTAATTTTTGTATGATGTGTGTTTAAATTTTTAGACTAGTTTTGTACATATTTTTAGACCATTTAAAATAAATTTTTTTTTTTTAAATATTTTGTTTAATTTAAAAATTTCATTCGCAGTGATTAAATTAATTTTCGTTATAATGACTGATTTTTAATAGTTTTATATTAAAATTTAAAAATTAATTGAATTTCATTTTAAATCTCATATAATCAAATTTTTATTTAAATAAGTATAATTAAATATTTTTACTTTTTTTGTTAATTTTATACATATGTACATATGTATGTTCCTACATATTAATTTTATACAAATGTAAGTATGTATATTTCTATTTCTCTTGACCATATCCTACATTAATTTTTATAAGGCCTGGAGATTGAGAGAGGAAAGTAGTCGTCCTTTATAGTACTCCTTTTTTTCAAAAAAAAAAATACACGTAGTCTTATGGAAAAATTTAGTAGTCCTCCTAAAAATCTGGAAATAACACAAAAACTTTTCGGAAAAAACAATTTCGTCCTAAGGGAGCATTAAAGTTCCATCTTTTTTACGTCTTTTACGTCATATCGAAAACTCGAAAAGAAAATTGTTAAAAATGAGCATTGCAAAATGAGCAGAACAAAAAAATCTTTATGAAATGTCATTTTTCGAAGCTTTTTCTCACAATACATTTACAATTTGCACAAACACATTTAAATATTTCGATGTCCAGACCCTCCAAACCTTCTAAAAATTAATGTAGGTTATGTTCTTGAAGAAAAGATGAAACAATGAAATTTTTAATGTATACATATGTAAATAATGTTTGCGTTCCTTTTACTACATAGTTGGGTCTTGGGAATAGTTGCTAAATGAAACATCAATAATCGTACTCTTTCTCAAAGACTGGGGTACTGGGTAGTTGGGATGGGAGTAGAAAAGAAATGGAACGCTAATTTAACATAACCTTATTTTTTTCCTTTTATACTCTTTTTCAAAGGCTGGTTTAGTTGCGAGCAGAAAAAGAATAGTTTACTCTGTAAAAGGAAGGCAATTTTTTGTTTTATATAGATGATATATACATAATATGTTTGCAC
Organism: Poecilobothrus nobilitatus; assembly: GCA_947095535.1. Lineage (NCBI taxonomy): Eukaryota > Metazoa > Arthropoda > Insecta > Diptera > Dolichopodidae > Poecilobothrus > Poecilobothrus nobilitatus. The sequence continues at coordinate 78,151,469 of OX352773.1, read as the reverse complement.
TATGACGCTTCAAAATAAAAATGTAAAAAAAATGTTTACAAATTAGTTTCCACAAAATGAATACCTCAAATAAATATATTCCCCATCAGAAAAATCCTTTTGATAAAACTTGAAAAAAAAAAGATTTCCTGTTGAATGTTGAAACTCTTATTTTGCCCTTAGCTATAGCATAAATTTTAAATCTTAAAAGATTTACATTGAATTGGAAACTGTTATAGAACAAAGATGAAAACAAAACACATAAACTTCATAGATATAATTACAAATATATAATTTTTTATTAGAATGTTATATATATATATATATATATATATATATTATAATTTGACTTAATATTTAACATATCACTTAATATTTAAGAGAAAAAAAATTTTCTTTTTGTGTGTTTGTTTGTTTATTTTAAAAGTTTTTTTTTTTTTTTTGGTTTTACATTTTTTTTTTCTTTTAAATTTATTAAAAAATTAAAACAGTTTTTAATTTTTATTATTTTTAAGATTTGAAAATTATAATAATAATTAATATTTATTTTATTATTCGCTATACAGTTATTTATTTTCTTATTTTTTTTTTAATATAGAATTATTATAATTTTAAATTTTATTTGCTTTTTATTTAATTGAAACAAAAAAAAAAAAAAAATTATATAATATTATTATTATTATTATATACATAATATGCATTGTATACTTTTTTCTATTATATATAATATATCGATTTGTATTACATATTTTATAATATATAAGTAAGTAGGTTTAATTTTTTTTTTGTTTAAAGTATAATAGGTCTTTTTTAATTGCCTTTTTTAAGTAAATATTCAAAAATAATTTGTTAAGTGAATTATATTAAATCTTGAGATCTATTTATATATACATAATATAAATAATATATAATATATTATTCTAGAATTGATTAATTGATATATAAGGTATATTATATAATAATATGTATAATATTTTTCAAATAATGTCCACTTGAAAGGAAGTTTATTAAAAACAAAAAAAAAAAAAAAATTGAGTTTGCTTGAGTTTGTTAAAATAGGAAAACTTCAATCGAACGAATTTCTTAACCGTTTTAAAGGTTTTCATTTGAACGTGTTTTAAACATTGGGCCTTATGATTGAAAATGTACGGAAAACGTAAATGCTACCGAAATGTCAAATTAACTATTACGGTACAGAATTTATCGTACGAAAAACGTTCTTTTCGAAGTTATTTATTTGTATGTTTGAAAACGCACGGCGTTAGTTTGTTGTGTTTAAGTGAAACGCATAAAACGCATAAAATCATATTCCGTTTTAAAATTAGATTACGTTTTAAAAAAGATTAGATTACGTTTTACAAAAATTAAAAAAAATGCATAAATGTTAGTTTTTCATTTATGTATTTTAAACTTTTTAAATAAAGAAAATGAAAAATTTAAGTTTTTTAATTTAACTTTTCTAATGTTTAGGAGAAAAACAACAAGGTAAAAGAAAATAATTTGGTAGGGAATTTTACTTCTAACCGTTTAAATGAAACTTCGTTTAGGGAAGAAACTATTCATGTTTTAAAATCAATTGCAATTGAAAAAACTTGTTAATTATAAATATTTTAACTTAAAATCAACAAAATACAAGTATTTTATTACCACTTTTTATCAAAAAAAAAAAAACTTTACTTTTAATTCTGAAAGCTAATTCTAAAATTTTGTAAAAAAAAAAAAATTATTTTTGTTTACCTATACTTTATAACTTGACGTTTATATTATACTAAAAATTGTTTTTGACACCTGTCATTTAATTTCGAATTAAAATTTAATCACGCGTTTTCAATCATACCAACATAGAGTAAAGGTGAATAATTTTTTTCGAGTGGCAGATTTTCCGCACGTTTTCAATCAAAAGTCCGAAAAAATATGAAAATTTAATGTATTGAGTTAAAGACTTGTTGGCCAAAAATTACTTAAGTAAAATACTGTATAAAATTAAAACCTTGGTTTTTTACATGAAGAAAAATAAATATGAAAACAAAAAGTCATCATAATTTGATTTAATTTTTTGAATTTGTTGATCATTTTCATTTTTTTCGCAGTTTTTTTTTTTTTTTTTTAATAATTTTCAAAGCTAATACGTACGTAACTTACATGTAATTTTTAATTTGTTTGTGGGAAATTTAAGGATAATATTAATCTGTCTGTCTATACAATTAAATTATTATGTATTTTTTTTATATTTTAAGTTAATTTATATGGTCTTTGGCCTTTTATTTATAATAATTACAAAATTTTTTAATTTAATATATTTATAATATAAAAATCTAAGGTTTAATTTTTTTTTTTTTTTTTTTTATAACAAATTATTAATATATATGTATATTATATATTATAATTATATATGTACATAATAATATGTTGTATATGTATTAATTTTAAGTAATATTGGAAGCGAGTGTTTGTTTTTTATTTTATTATTATTTGTAATTTTTTATTTGAAGGAACGTTTAATTTTTTTTTTTTTTTTCAATTTATTCTTAAAAACAGAAATTTTTTCGATATTCTAATTTTTTAAATTTTAAAATTTTTAAGTTTTTTATAGAGTAATTGTAAAAGAATTACTTAACTATTCTTTCTGTTATTGATTAAATACTAAAAAGAACATACCTCAATTACTTAGAAATAAAACAGGAAATTTAAAAAAGACTTTATAGTACGAGTATGGTTATTTTCTAATTAATGTATTACATACTGGTTTTTTTTTTTTTTTTTTTTTTTGATAAAAATGTTAGAGCTGTGTTTCTAATATTAAGATATTGGTAAAGATTTTTGATTGATCTGAAACAGAAAAATAATTGAATGATACAACCTTTCCTTTTAAGGCCATAAGTTACTAAAAAAATCATTATCATTTATTATTATTATTATGTTGCAATAATGATTTATTTGACGATAAATGAATTTACTTAATTAATCAAATATGCATCATATTAGGTCTGATTTTATCCGTACTACGGCTTGACTATATCCGTAAGAAAATTAATATTTTTCGTTCTAGACCTAAACTTAAAAGTTAAAACTTAAAGATACTTAATGTAAAGTATTTTTGTTGATAACTTAAAATTTTCATTACAAAATTTATTCAGTATCAGTATTCATTTTCTACTACTTAGTTTGTTTTTGGTTGAAATAAATTTCGAAATTGAAATAATTGAATTCTTAGTAGTAGAAATTGTATAATAGAAAATCGATCAATATTAAAAAATTTAATGTTTTTATTTAAAAATAATTGGTTATTATTTTTTTTTAGAATAGGTGCCTTTTATTTGTATAACAAGTATCTTATAAAAAAAAAAAAAAAACAGAATATCGAAAAAAAATTAAATTATCAAAAAAAAATATTACTTTTTATTTTCAATTTATTACAAAATAAAAATTAAATATAAAGCTTTATTAATTTTTAATTAAGTTAATTAATTATTTCGTTTATCATTTTACATTAATATTTTTATATTTTAATATAATTTCAAATAGAATATAAAGGGTTATACTTAAAGACATTTTTCTTTTTTGTTAATTGTTATAAAAAAAAGTTTAGTTAGTTAGTATATAGTACTTTTAATTAGTGAAATACAATTAAATCAAAAATAGATCTCAAAGATTTTTTTAAAATTAAACGAATAGTAGTTTTTTTTTTTTTTTTAATTTAATTAAAAAAAAAAAATAGAATTGAAATTAATTTAAACTTATTTAATTAAGTCATTATTAATTTTAAATATAAATGTTTACAAAAAATAAAAAAAAAAATTAATCATTTGTTCATAAGTTAATATTAAAAAATAAATTAAATAAAGCCATATTTAAAATAATATTTTTTTTTATACACATTATTGTACAAATTTTATATATTTATATATTTTGTTTATGTATATATATATGTATATATATATATATGTATATAATATATATTCTAAGTCTTAGTCTTGTTATTACACTACTTAGGTAAATTTGAGTATCATAGCATCTTCTTTTTAATTTTAATTTTTTATTTTTTTATATATACACTCATCCTTCGCTTTACACTTGATTTTTTATATGGTAACGATTTTCACATGATTTTTAAATGATTAATTATTATTTTAAATCTATATTTTAATGTTTTTTTTTTTTAAAAAAGCATGTTGCGTCTGGTTTTAACATGAATTTTTTTTTGATTTACACATTGTTTTTTTTTTTTTTTAAGAAATTTATCTACTGTGTAAATCGAGCGATAAGTGTTTATCTAATTATTTTATTATAATTATAAATGTCCGATGATTTTATAACTAACTTGCCAAAAAAAAAAAAAACAAAATGGTATTTCTATTATTTTTTTCTTTGTATTACAGTTGGTAATAAATGGTAAGTAAATCTTTTATGTCAATATTGTTAATTTTGTTTTACAAAATATTCAATAAATCAATTTATTATCGAAACAAATTTTTTTGTTTTTTTTTTTTGTATGAATTATTATAAGGAATATAAATTTAGTACTCAATGAAAAAATATTTATTTTAGCCTTTGATGATCAGGAGTACTTTTTAATATATCTGGTTGGCCACCTTGTGATGAACTCATTGTATTTTGATGACTACTGCTACCTTGACTTCCACTACCATAATGAGATGAATTTAATGTATGAGAATGTTGTGAATTTAATGTATGTGTTGCATGTGAATTTAATGTATTATGTGCTGTTGTTGTTGCATTTGTTGATACACCAGTACTAGCACCACCACCACCTCCACCACCACAACCACCACTACCAATAACACCAACAACAACACCACTGAGTATTGGTCTTGAACGTAAATTACGATGTGAACCATTTCTAGTTAATGTATTCATTTGTGGTGTACCAGGTAATGTATGACCTAATGCATTCATATAATCAGCAATTAATAATGTTATTTCTAATATTTTTGGTTTACTCATTGCAAATAATAATTTTTGTTCATTTAAACCATTTGTTAATGTATCTTCAGAACCAATAACTAACATAAAATCTTCTTGACAACCACCAAATGTTATTACTGATGTATATGGATAACGATATATTGGTGCCATTGAACTTAATTCTAATATATTTAATGCATCCTCAGATACAGCTAACCAAGCCATCGCTTGATCTGAATGTCTTGGTTTTGCTTGAAATAATGATGCACCAAAGAAAGGCCATTTTCGACAACATGTTAAATAAATACGAACACAATCTAATGTTGAACGTCCTTTTAATAAAATCCATTTTGATATTAATAATTCTTGAATTTCTTTTAATTGTTCAGCTGTCATTGCATCACGATAACGATATGGATAAAATTTATCTAATGCATGTAATGATACACTCATATTATTAGAACCAGTACCAGAATTTTTTGATTTTTCTATAGAATAATCACCCATATCTATTTGTGACATTAATGATGCTAATTCTAAAGCTAAATCACGTGATAAAGGAAAACGACCTTGTACTATTTGCTGATTAGTTTGATAACAAAGTAATAATTTTTCTTTATCTGTTTCAAATTTTGTTGTATGTTTCCAATATAAACGATTTTTATAAGTTAATTGAATAACACGTGAATTTTCAAATTTTCCTGAACCTTTTTCACGTAATGCTGTTTCCCATTTTGATATTACATCACAGAGTTTAGCTTGAGGATCTAAATAATGTTCTAAATCTTTTTCAATTGGATCATCACTAAATAAACAGAAACCATTACTTGCATCACGACAACCAATTTCTTGAGCAAGTGTCGAATGAAATTCTTCAATTGTTGATGAACCATCAAATGATATAACCTGAAAATTATAAATTAATTTTATAATAAATGTATTTTTAAAAATTTTGTTTTCGTTTAGATTTTAATTCAAAATAATTTGTAATTAAACTTACTTGATATCCATTGTTCATCATATGAACAGGAATAGCATGTGGTAAAGAATGATGATATGGATTTTTCATTAAAATGGAAAGAACTTCCATACGTGATGGTTTTGTTTCACGACCACCATTTAGTAGTGTTCGTTCTAAGGCACGTTCACAATATGCTGCATATTTTCCAGTTTCCGTTTTTGAATCAGCATTTCGAGATAAATGTAATTTTAAGTACCATAATAAACGACTACTTTTTGGTATAAATAGGGAAACAGCTAACGATAAAAGTTGCCAGCCTTGAACAAATGTATATGGTGGAGGGTTTGATTTACAATCGATTATGGGTGGTAGAGGAGGTGCCTGAAATTTAAAAATAAATTTTTTTTTCTTTTTATTTTTTTTTTAGTTCTAATTTTAAAATAAATTAATTAAAATAAATAATTAAAATCTTATGAAAGAACTTATTAGATAAAACTTATGAGAATAAAATAATTAAATTTATTTTCTATCACTAAAAATATTTAAAATATATTTATAAATTATTTATATATATTTATATATTTTTTTGCTAAATTTCGGTATGCTCCCATACCTGTATCGATGTCGGGGAGCTTCCATTTAATTGAGCACCACTTCCTTGTTGCGTGTCACAAGTAAAAAGGCTCTGTGTTGCGCATAGTAGTAATTGCTGTAAAAATTCATTCATTGATTTTTTTTTCAGCTATAATTTTTTTGGTTTTTTTTTTTTTTGAATATAATGTATTTATGTCAAAATAAAATTTGAAAAATTTTCACATGCGTTTTATTATATACATAATATTTAACAAGATATTTCCGAGGGATATTTTAAACCATTATAAGAAGAAAATTTAAAAAAGATTGAGTTTTTTGGGCTAAAGATCTAAAATTATTAACTACTTATTTATTTTTTGGCTGTACACGAATCTCGGTTTTAATATGAACTTTATTATCATTTTATATGAACACTAAAATGTTAACATTATTAACCTTGTCCAATATCGATATTTATTAATTTTTTCCTTCTGGTCATTTTATCTAAGTTACTGCAAATATTATAAAAGCTATGAACCTATTATTATTTCTTTTTTTTTTGTATCGTACCGATATATATGTATGTAAGTATCGATACTAGTCTATATTTTTTAGGCATTCTTTGCGTGTTATGAATGGTGTGCCAACTACTATTATTACAATTTTGTATTATTTATTTGGATATGCGAACTGACTGTGGTTTAAATTTAAGACCTTCAGACTGAAAAGCCGGCGACTTCAGTACTACGTCATTATAGTCAGATGAATCTAAATATAAAGGTAATTTATAAACTAATTTAACCTGAAATAAATGAACTGTTTTAAAAATTTTAGTAAAACTAATGGTGTAAAACAATAGTAAAACTAATGGTGCACGGAAATAATGGCACAGAAAATCAAGTCGAATTAATTAATCCCTTGCGTTATGGAAATAAAACCAAAATTAGGAATTTTCAAAATTCTGCTTTATTATCGGTTATTATACAGTGGTTTAAAAAGGAAATAAAGTCGAATCGGCCTTAATTCCGTTTTGCAAATATTTTTTTTTTTTTTATATTGACATCAGTGATATATGTTGGGTTTTTGTTAAAAAAGCTATAATATATGTAAAAAATAATTAGCATGATTTTTGAGTTGGATACAAAATCAGAGTATAAATATATAAATATAACGGTATAAATATATAAATACTGGGGGAAAAGGGACAACCTTAATTTTGTAAACTCAAAAATTCCTTCTAATTAAAAAAAAAAAATTTTTTTTTGGGCATGTTCAAAATGCGTTAATTTCTTTTATTTATTATTTTGTTTACATATTTTCTATTATAATTATTCTTTAGAACTTGAATATTTGGTTTGCGGGTGGCAACCTATCCACTATTTCAAATGTTTTGTTGTTTATAAATATGTGTACAAAAATTATTAGGAAGGATTTTTGCATTGGTTACAAAAATAGGTTTCATTATTTAGCGGAATTTTAAAAAGTAGTATTAAAAATGTCGACCCTTCGTGGCAGAGCTATTATTTTACTTTTATATACATATATTATATATTTTGATTTTATCATACTTAAATTAAAATTTCGAGAACAGAATTTTAGAAATTTATAAAAATAAAATTCGACCTTTTCAAAACAACCATTCGTAATTTCGGGTTTATTTCCGTATTGAAAAGGAAATAAAGCCGATTAGGTTTTATTGGCTGCGGCATTATTTCCGGTCACCGAAGTAATTATGCTTAACTTTAAGTCAAAAATAAATTTTATCTTACAGCTTTTTTTATAGCTTTTATTTAGTTTTGATTATATTTGTTAGTATTTTTTCATCACACTTATATGAAAATCAGTTGCATTTATTAGTATATATAATGTGGCATCAAACAAAGGTCATCAACTGTAACACTAAGAGTACTATAATATAATTTTTTAAAGTATATTAATGAATTCAAATGTTGCGTATAATTTATCTCGAAATTTCAATATTAGAAAATTATCAACTTTGGAAACATTTACTTTTTTAGTTCCGAAATAATTGCGATTATTATTCAAAAAATAGAATTGTTGACTCTTAATATTAAAATATAAGAACTATACCCTTCTTTAATGTGGTTATTTTTTAAAACAATATAGAACTACAGAAGAATTATTTTTAAATAAATATGTTTTAGAGTAGAATGTAGTTTAATTAAACATATTGAATTTGACTAAAAATTTAATTAAAAGTATACAATTTGTAGCATTAACGTTTTCTAATAAAAATAATATATGTATGTAAAATGTGTATTTTAATTTAAGTGTATAATTAAAAATAAACTCTATAAAAAGTAGATACTAAATATATAACTAAAGTAACTATAATATATATATATATATATATTGATACAAACTATAGTTGGTTTAACTAAATTAACGACAATGAAAATGTTCAAATTTTATTTATTTAATTTAGGATAAAAAAAATAACAACAAATAGTATATAATAATATTTTTTTTTTTTTTTTTTTTTTTTAAAGTGATATAACTTTTGTAGAAAAATGAATTCATTTGAATGAATATTTACTGCAACAAGACAATTATAAATATAATGTAAAACAAATTGTTTCGAAAATTTCGATTAAGATATAGATAATTATTAATTATATTGATTAAATTGTTAAATAGTTATTAGACACATAAAAATAAATATTCTATATTATAAAACATTCATAAAAAATTTAACTAAAATATAATATATATGTATATATGTACATAATTTTATATCATAAGTAAGTAAAGTAAAGTAAAATAAGGTACTTATATATATTAAATTAAATTTTTTTTTTTTAAATATGTACAGTGATTTATAATATTTAGTACATTCATTTATTATTAATATCTATATGAGTATGTATATTTTATGAGTCACCCCTAACATTTTTAAAAACGAAAAAATTCTGGAAAAAAAATCTCAAAAAAATATATTTATTTTCGATATTCTAGATTTTTTCATTTCAGATATTTCAAATTTTTTCAATCCAGATTTTGGTACAAAATTATTCCAGATTCTAGATTTTGGTACAAAATAAATTTTAAAAATTAAGATTTTATAATATTTTAATTCATTCAGTTTTATGTTTTTTTTCATAATCACATGGTACCTATTTTTTTTTTTTCCATTTAACCATTAATTGTTCAAAAGTATGTTTTTTTTTCACTTGATGAGATCTTTTTAATAAGTAGGATTAATTTTAATAGTATATACTGTTTATATAAAGCTTGAAAATAGCTTCAATAATACAGTGATAATTAAGTTGTTTAAGTTGAAACTTATATGGTAAATAATTAGTCTGTAATGTTTCAAAATTTAAAGCTAAAAATATATAAAAAAAAAAAAAAATTCTAGACCAGCTATTTGTTGATTGTTTTATATTATTTATTTTATATTACGATATAAAAATTTACGATATAAACTATACAATATAATATTTAAACTATACTACCAGCTACGACTGCGTTGGTCGTTGAATATGAATTCAGCTAAATTTGAATTTATTACGATTCCATTGATCGATTGATCATGATTGATTTAATCTTTTCATGATTGTTAAGATCCCGTAAAAAAAGTAATAATTTCTAATTGTTACTTAAATTGGATTTTAAAATTTGCTTTCGCTTTACGCGATTTTGTTTCTATATGATCTAATTTTGTTTCTTAAGCATGTATGTATATGCATCACGTACATTAATATAAAAAATTATTTGTTTTAAAAAATAAATTAACACTTTGATTGCCAGATTAATTTTTAAAATTTTACTATTTAATATAATTTGTTGTAGTTTAGTTTCATGTATAAAACTCATTTTTAGTACTTTTGTACCGTGTACGTTTGAATACTTAAGTTTGAATACATTTTTTTATTCGTTTCCTTTTCTTGCTCTTCATTATTTTATTTTTTACTTCTTGGTTAACGTACAGAAAGGGAGTAAATATAAGTTAATCTGTAGCTACAATTCTTTCTTTAATTTCTATTCCTATTACATAACACGTAATTTATATATGTACTCGTATTATAACTAAATTTTATATTTCTGACTGTACATATTTTTGTATAATATACACATTTATTTTAAAATTATTTATTTATTTTATATATAACTACAAATATATATTTTGAAAAACATACACATGATAAATATACATTTTTATATATATATATGAAGATATTAAATAAAAAATATATTTATTTGTAAAAATTTAGATTTAATAAAAAAAAAAAGTGTATATGTATATAGCATGCAATTAAAAAAAAATAATTAAAAAGTACACATGTATATATATATATAATTATAATTTTTGGATATATGATATATAATTTTGTTTAATATATTTATTTATATATTAATATTTTAAGCAAAGCATTTAAAGCTAGAGCGACGCGAATAACTAAGCATTTTTTTTTGAAGATAAATGAAATTTTTTTTTTTTAAATTTAAACGCAAATAAAATCTTAGTTAATTAATAATTAAATATGAAAATAAAATAAAAAGAATTTTGATTTTTTTTTTTTCTATCAATTTTTTTAATATTTATAAAAAATAAATTATTGATTATGAACTTATATATTATTTTTTTTTATTATACATACTAACTTTTATAATTGTGCTATTTTGTTTTTTTTTTGTTTATTTTCAGATTCTAAACACACGATGTATTAACTACAATTTTGTAAATATTTGTATTGGGCCCTATTGCACCAACTCCTTATCACTAATTAAATAATCATTTTTTTTGATAAGTTTTTGTTGTACCAAAAGCATATTTGGTAATAACTCAATAACGTTTTGATTTGTAAAAAAACGTTCACTTATCAAAAAAAAAAAAATGATTATTTAATTATTTGATTAGTGATAAGTGGTTGGTGTAACAGAGTCCTGAACCCATTTTCATAAAGCTATTAATCTAATATTTTAATTTATTAACTAGTAAAACTAATAATTATTGGAGTATTATATTTTTATTTTATAAATTCTTAAAAGTACTTTAAGTTTTACTAAAATGGACTCATAAAAAGAAAGAAAAAGTTTTATTAATATGGTCTTGTGAAGATAAAATTATATGAGCGTTGGAAAACTTATTGGAATTCAAGTTATTTAGTATAGATATGACTTAATTGTTGATGAACTAGTTGACATTGTCTTTTGTCATCTGACATTTGTTTTTTGTGTCTAGATTAGATTAATAGTTATATGAAATGGGTTTCTGATGATACATAATTTATTTGCTTGATGAAATATTACCAAAAAATATGATGAACTTTATATATCTAAATATATTTTTTACTTTATAAATTTAAATTGCAATTTGCAGATTTGCAGTAAAGGACTCTTGAAAATAGTGCATGTATTTGCTAAAAGCAAGGTTTTGTTTAAAGATTTTTTTTTAAAGTTTGTAAATTTAATTTTTTATTTTGTTAAAATTTTAAAAGTTAAGATTTTTACATGAAGGTCTAATGATTCAATGGGATGACGATTAAAAATTAATTTGAAATAAATTGTATATGCTGGGATGACTCCGGATTAGTTTATTCCAAAAAATCCATTAATGTATGAAGTACATAATTAAATATACCACAAACAAATTCTAAAAATGATTTTCATTATAGACAATTATTACATTTATATGTACATACATATTTCACATCTTTAAATCTAAATTTTATAAATTTTTTTATGAATTTATAATGAAATTTTACTGGTTGAAAATATTTCTGCCTTTGTTACACTATTTATAAACACTAATTGTTTAAATTATATATATTATTAATTTTAATATTGTTTAAAATAATGTTTTAAATTTTTTTTTTTTTGTTGTGACTTGTCCAATTGTGATAAATAAATTAAAACAATTAAACTAAAACATAAAACAAAAAATATAAACTAAAAAAAACTAAATCAAAAAAACTTAAACTAATAAAAAGCGTGCAACTTAAAACTTACGCGCGTTTGCTTGCCCAGTTTCTTGTTTACCTGGACCCCTACGCTTAATTTTTGTCCGGTATGACGTGATGTTTGTTTAACAAGTGCACAAAATAATTCTGATTGTAATTCCGGTATATCAAGACATTGTTGTAGGGCATTTTGACCTAATACTACATGATAATCAATACCAGGTTGATTAACAGCTACAGATATAAATAACTGACAACTCTAAAAGATGAAACAAAAAAAAAAAATATTTTAAAAATTTATATTTGATTTAAAACAATTTAATAATTTTTAAATTATAAATTTTTGTTATAAGTAAGTTTTTTTTTTTTTTTACTTTAAAAAGTTTTAGAGCTTCTGTTTGTAATGCTTCGGAATGTAAAGAGGATAATGGTGTTATAATTGGATCCTTAGTATGTAAAAGAATAGGATGACGCCATAATACACAATCTTTTAAGAAAGCAAAAAAAAAAATTATAAAATATTTTAATCAAAAGGTATTATTTAATTTGTGGAATAATTAAGAATTTTTTATTACTTGGATCACCATCAGTCTCCATTAATTTTTGTATAAGTTGTTCATACTGTGTACCAGCATGAGGACCACCACCAGATACAACCGTTAAATGATACAACCAATTATCACGTTCTTGTTTACTACCTAATATTAAATAAGTTGGACCTGTATTTGCTGGATATATAGCTACCGTAAGACGTGCTTGATTAGAACCTGGTTCATCATGTTCTTCAGAATCTGAATCAGAAACATGTTCAACTTCTTCAACACGTGCATCTCTCATATTAATTTGTCCAAGTGGATTCTTTAAAAAAAAAAAAAGAAAAAAAAAAATACAAATTGACTATGTAACCTAATTTGAAAATTAATATGTATTTTTATACTAACCGATTCACCCGGAGCTTTAAAATATAAAAACATTTTTCCTAATAGAACACACCAACATTTTTTAGCATGACCATTTTTAACTTTTGTTACCCAACCTTGTACAGTTGGTTTTTGATCATCTTTACTTAAAAGTAATTTTGTTGCATTTCTTCTTTGAACATTCTGTAAAACACGTATCCAATCATCCATTGTTGCATTTGATTCAGCTGTTAAATAATAAACTTTTTTTCCTGTATCTATTTCAAATGTGGAAGCACCATCTGCTTTACTTATTTTACATAATTCATCTAAAAATATTTGACCTTGTGGTTTACGATTAATATCATTTTGACTTTTCCAATAATTAAGTTGACCATTTTTTAAAACAAACCATCTTTTACGCCATGTTTTTAATTTTCCACCTAATTTAGCTAAATGACCAGCCTAAGAAATAAAATATTTTAAACAGTTTAATATTATTATAAAAAATTTTATTTAATTTATTAATATTGTTATTTATACCTTTTCTAATGTTTCTACTTTTTTATTTGGTGAATCTGCATATGAAGTTCTCATCATAAATGGTGGTAATGATGTATCCAAACATGTTAAATCCGAAACAGCATCCGGTGGTATGGCATAATCATCTGACATTCCTGATTCAAAGGAAGTTTCTGAAATTACTATTTTTTTCCCATATGATGAGGAAAAAAATGGTTTACGTAGATTTGAGGTTTTTGCTTTTTTTAGTGAATGTTTCGAATAAAATAAATTGTTTTTTTTTTCATTTTACAGGAAGCCAATATTTTTAAAATTGCACCACACAAACGATATAATTATTGGATTGTTTTTTATTTAACAGGGATTTATTAAAACAAATGTTCATTAAATATTAAATTAATAGGATTTTAAATACCATTTAAAGTTACAGTTAAAACAAAAATATAAGTAAATCACTACTACAAAACACATACCACATTATAACTTACTTTCTACAAAATTTTAAGTTTTAAGCATTATTTTAAATCACCTGCATTAGAATTGACAATTAGGCGAAAGATTAATAGGAAACTTTATTTTAAATTTTAAGACTCCGGAATATGACAATATTGAAAACATGAAAATAATTTTTTTCTTGGAGGTTTGACAATGTTTTACACGATTCTAATGAAAAGAAAAACTAAATAGGATAACTATAGGTGGTTTCTTATTAAAATTATTATGCAAAAGCTTTTTTTATACAAATGTTAAAGTTAAAAGCAATTAAAAAATGTTAAAGTTCAAAGGTACACACTTTAAATGAAAAGAGGATTTCAAACACTATATATAGGTTGTGAATAGTTTATAGAAAATTATACAAATTATAGCTTACGGTTTTTTCTTAATATATTAATATATTCCAATCACATTTTAAGCAAAAAAATTAAGGAAAACCTCAACCACTACGAAAGCCAACAAGAACACAAAACAAAAAATAAAAAAAAAAAATTATAGGATTTTTGTTTTACCTCGAGTCTTTGTATTTTTAGGACTTTCAGAACCGCTTCTTTTTGCTGGACTTAAACTTGATGAAGTTTTTAAACTTTTTGATGGGCTTGATGCACTACCAGATGTACTAGTTTCTGTGTTTTCCGTACTAGAAGAATTGTGCGAATTATGTGTTAAAATAACTGCATGATCTTCACCATCACTAGAATCATCACTTGAATCACCAGTAAATGGCATAGATCTAATTTGAGATGCTCGCTGAAAATATATTTTATTATTTTTTTTTTATATTTACTTAATTAAAAAATATTTAAGTATTACCCCTTTAACCGTGGCATATACAGGCACATTTATATCACAGAATCCTCCACTAGCAGTTTGTTGCCCTCTTTGCTCCTTATTTATATTTGTTGATGAATTATGTCCTGTTCTACTATCAATATCAGTTTTACTAAGGGTAGAATTTTGTCCATCAACATCTTCACCTGGTCTTAAACCATCATTAGCTACTTGATAAATTTTTGCTTCCCAACTAGGAAATCTATGCAATGGGGGTGTTGGTGGCCTCGGTGTCATTTTATTAAAGTCTTCACTATGCCCTACATCACTAGCGGTTGTTGTCGTTGTACTTGATGTACCACCACTTTGCATAAAATTTGGATTGTTATTTTTTATCCATGCTGGAAGTTTTTCACGTGAAGGTGTATAAATTTCTGCATAATCATGTGCAGCATCTGTATCAGAACTATTTGGACTTGGAGGTCTGTGTAAAATTTGTGTTTGTTGCGATAATGGAAGAATATTTAATCCATCAACAGCTGCAACTAAATTATGTTCTAATTCTTGTGGCTCCATTGATAAATTTCGTCGATGTTGATGATGTGGATAATTAGGAACTAATGGATGATGTCTATGTTCTAAATTTGGATCTAAAGATTCACTACGCCTTCTAGAATTATCAGTACTTTTAAAATCTTGTGAATCTAATGTTAAAGTATTATGGACAGATGGTGCTACTAATACACTACTATGTCGATTTGACGATGTGGCAATATGATTTTTTAATAATTCCAATTGTTGATTACATTTTTGATTTTGTTCACGTAATAATTGATTTTGTTCTTCTAATTCACGTAATTTATTTGTAACCCATTCTTTAATTTTAGCAGCCTTTGCTTCTACTTGTCTTGCATCTTGTAATCTTAATTGTCGTTGTTCTTCAACTTGAATTTCTAAATGGGTTATTGTTTTTTCAGCGTCTGTTGAAGATCCTTGCAATTGAATATTATTAACTGATGAAATATTTTGTGAATTTTTTGGTTGTAATTGATTTGTTTGAGATTGTTGTTGTGATTGTGACTGGTGTTTTGGTGAATTCGTTGATTTCGGCCAATCACTAAGCCTTTGTTCCATAGCCCGAACCTAAAATAATAATTTTAATTTATTTATATTATATATTAATTTTAGGTAAATTTGTATAATTTTTCTTAGGATAATATTAAAGATTATCAAACATATGCTAACATAAATTAAAATTCAATATGTTTAGACTTGATACAAAGATATATTTTTTTTCTTTATTTTTTAATCTTAAGAAGAGCTAAAATAGTAATTACTTAATACTTAGTAATTTTATAAATACCATAACCAACAATGAAGATATGTAATTGTTACCTTACATGAAAGAAAATGATACATAATACTAGCTTGTATTAAATTTACAGACTGTGGTTGGACATCAATGAATTGTATTGTATCCATGTTTATGCCGTTAATGTTTTATTAAGTATTTATTTAAATACTAGCACTTGCAGAAGTACAATAACTGCTTATAACTTATTTTCTTGCATTAGAGAGGATTCCACTACGATTTCAAACATAATTAATAGATAGAAAAATTTGAGGTCTCCTATGGCTTGGGTTGTTATATCTTTAAATCAGTACATAATGTTAATTGTATATAAATTTATACAATGACGAAAAAGTAATGGACTATAAACTTTGATCTTGTATTTACAAAGAAACAGAAAAATAGATATACATACATATGTTACTGAAATTTTCTATATAAAAAATGAAGTAGGAGAAAATAAATAATTATTGATTATTTATATTTATGTATGAACGTATTATGTATGAACGTTCGAATACATGAATCATGTATAAAACATTAATGAAACATTGACAAGCTATTGATGAAAACAATGATGTATAATTTAAGAAATCCAATATTTTTTTTTTTTAACAGAGCAGTATCAGTTTGGAATTATGATATGCACCAAAATTTGTAATTTGTCTTAGAATTTTATATATAAGAAAAGAAGGGGTCTCGGTGGCCTAGTGGATAAGAGCGTATAAAATGCTCTGTAAACATCGAGAGAGTGTGGGTTCGAATCCCACATATGTCGTAAGAGTAATACCCTCTTACGACATTTACAACCACACCTGAAAAGGAAAGGCTGTGTAATTTCCTTGTTCCATTTATGTGACAGGGAAATGCACTAAAAAAAATATATATAAGAAAACATTGTGAAATGTCAAGAGGCACTTTTTTCAATTTGAGGAAAACTCTGTATAATTAAGAAAAACATTTAAATACAATATGTAAAAAAAATATAAAGTTGATTCTTTAATTTTTTTCACCTTGAAAAAATTAGCACAAGTGGCTAAAAATAATAAATTTTAATTTTTTATACCTAACAGCCTTTAGTATGAAAGAGAAGCTGAAGGATTTCTGAACGATTCTGGTAACAAATCTAAAATCTTGCTTCTCTTAATCCTACTGGAGTTATGAAGGAAACAAAAACTTGTAATCACATAACAGTAAATTTAAATAATAAATTGTAAAAAATTGTACAACTTTGATATTGATTTATAGAGCTAAAAAAACATTTCTGTCGTTTAATGTTTTTATAGTTAGGAAAAATATTAAGAGCATGAGATATATACAATTGAAAATAGCGCTTTTTCCTACTTTGAGAGACTGTACTTCCGTAATAGATGGGAGTACATTAAAAAGGGATTCCATAACAATATTGTTTTTTAAGAAACCTCTCCATGATTAAAATTTAATTGTTCCATAAACAAAAATCTTTAATAAAATATTTAAAGGTTTATATAATATTAAACCTTTCTATTCTTATTCTACAGCAAATTATTTTTTAATGCGATTTTTGAATTAATAACATTTGTAAGGTGTGTATATTTAAAAAAATTGATATTTAAGTTCAACTTGTTTATTGTTAAACGTTTCCAATGTTTATCATTTTATTAAAAATATTTAAAAAAAATCAATTAATGAGCTAAAACATTCTTTTAATAATATGAAGAATGTTAAATAATTGTACATATGTATGTACCATTAAATATGTACCTAAATCTATAAATTAACACTTAAAATGACTTTTTACTTGTTTACTTTTAATTTTTACTTTTCACTCATTTAAGAAGCGTAAGACATCCACTAAGTCGCTGATTATTCAGCTGCAACTATTTAAGAATATTATGAAACATAAATACATATACATGATACTATAATAGTGTATCATTTATTAACATATATACTAAGGTATATATTTATTTATTTCTAATTTATATTACGATATAAATTTTTGATATTAGATATGACTATAAATCCAGTTTTCATTAAATGCAAAACATTTTTATTAAAAGTCCGAAGATTTAACCAATACGCCACTACGCCAGTCAGATAAAATGAAACCATCTCATTTCTCATTATTTTAATTTTAATTTTGTATTTTTTTTTGGAAATGAAATAACAATTTTAATTCTTATTCATATATGTTTATGCTGCCCATACACGGCGAACCAGGGTTTTATAACAGGTCCGCGGAGTTGATAAGTTGTATCATGTATGTGCAAGTTGTACAACTTAAATGTCATTTTAACATTGAGATTTTTTAATTTGAGAAAATAATAAAAATATAAAGTACATAATTACAATGGTTGGATGATAGGTTGGATAAGTGTGTGGTATAGTTCTAAAACCTGTCCGCTTACCAAGTTTAAATGGACCATGTTCGAATTAAAAGATAAAAATTCACCATAATAAAAATTGATGCCACGGAAAAAGAACTTTCTAAAGTAACACTTTTTTGCAAACCCATAACTACTCTATGAATTATTAAAATTATACGATATTATTATTATATAGTTAGAGTTATTTAGATATCTAATTAGAATATTAACTATAAGTTAGTTAGATATCCAATTAGAATAGTCGTATATGATATTCCATAAAAAAAAACTTCGAAAAACAAAACGAATTTGAGAATTAGAGAAAAGAAAAAAAGAATTTCGTTAATATTTTTAATGAAACTTAGCTTGTTCCATTAATTAGTCATACTTAATTTAATAATTATATTACCTATATATAAAATGTTAATACTTATATTGAATTAAAAATGCTGTATTATAATTATGTGAAAAAAAAAAAAAAACAATTTAAAATAACCTACATATTATAATACTGTAATCCATTCCGCGGTTTGTTTTATTACACATTTCACAAATATAAAATTTATTTATTTATTTGTTTATTTTTTTTCTTTTTTTTTTTTTTCTTTATAGATTTTCTTTAAACAAGAAAACAAAAGAATATATAGAAAAATTTTATATACATAAGTTATTTTTTTTTTTTTTTTTTGTTATAATTTTGTTTCCATTAAAGAAAATTCAATTAAAAAAACATATTGTATTCCATTGATTGATTGATTAATGAATGAATAATAAAGTTCGTATTTTCAATACAAATATATTCAATTTAATTATTTTTGTTTTTAGGTTTTTATTTTTTCTTTTTTTAATTTTATTTATTAGGTATATTTATGCTTTTTTAATTATTTGTTTTAATTTTTAATAAATTTATTTCATAAAATTTTAGTTTAATTTTTAACATAATATGTATTTAAAAAATATATATATATATATAATATGTATAAATATATTATATTGGTCAAACCTATGGTTAAACCTTATTGTCTTTTTAATGAGTTTTTAGTAAATATAATTTGAATATATGTATGTAACTAACTATGAATATTTTTTTTTAACTTTTTTTTTTTTTTTAAGTTTAATTATTTATAATTTTTATATATATTTTTTTTAAATCTTTAGATATTATATAAATAATGTCTTTAATTTTTTTTTTTTTTTTTGTTTTATCTTATTGTATTTTTTTATGAGATGGACATTATGGACGTATAACAGTAATGAGAATTTGTAAGATATTTTATAGATTTTCTGTAAAAAAAAAAAATATATATATATAAATAAAATTTTATTAAATTTAAATGATGCTACCAGATTGGATAAAATAATTTTTTTATTCTTAAAAATTTACATTTCGAGTATTAAACACGGAGGTGGAAATCTTTTAAAGTTATAAAAAAAAAAAAAAACAATATTACAGATATAATATCCGAGATATTTTTCATAAAACCTATTTTAATTCTCCGATTAAAATAATAGAATGAACATAAATTTCTGCTTAGATTGTAAAATAATTTTAATCATAGACAGAATTAAAAATTTAAATAATAGAATTTTGGAGTAGCTTTTTTCTTAAAAATTTCTTTATATTTTAAAAAAGAAATATTTATCTATAAAAGTAAAAACAAGATGGGAAAATATTTAAACACCTAACGACGATTTAAACATCTATAACGAAAACATATTCAAATCTTGTCCAGATCTTAAATAAAATGATTCTATTAATTAATATTTTAGTGAATTTAACTGTGCCCGTTAACAATTCATTAACAAAATATTTTATTTTTATATTTATACATTTTTATCTCAATGAAGGTTAAAGTATGTATTCATAGAGAGTTGTCTTGAAAAAAAAATTTAAATGGAATTAAAACCTCAGAGTCATTTATATTTATAAAAAAAAAAAAAAAAGACTATAAAAAAATTTATTTAAAATAAGATTAGTTTTTTTTTTTCTTGGCTGCTCAATTATTTATAAATTTAACTTAATAAACAATTAAAAAAACTTTTATTATTACTTAAATAATATTTTAAAAATGACATATGGACCTCTAAAAAAAAAAAAAAAATTCTAAAAATTTATAAAAAAAAAAAAAGGTTTCAATGTATATAGTAAGTACCTATATAAATTACCTATAAAGGAAAAAAAAAATCGATTCTTATATTTTTGAATTAATTTACTATTTTAACCTCATCATATATATTTTAATTGAATGTCCGACCTTTATTTTTTGTACATACATATATTTATAGGTGTAGAATAATATATGTATTTAAAAATACCCCATTATAATTTCTTTTTGTGGTTTATTATTTTAAGCATTTATTAACTTACATTATTATTATTATTATGTATTTTTATTTTTGTTTCAAATTTTCTTTTAGTTAAGTTCAACAATGATTTTTAAATTTATATACTTATGTACATATATATATTTGTATCTATAGTAAAGAATTAAGAATCTAAAGATTCTTTATATATTATATTATATAAAATTTTATTTTATTTTTAAATAAGGGTGTTGAAGTTTGACTGGAACATACATAATAATATATAATATGTAATATTGTATGTAATTTTCTACATGTGTATATATGTACATATATATATATATATATAAAGAATAGTCTTTGGATTTATATTTAATATTTCTTGTTTTATTATTTTATTTTTTTTTTGTATTTTATTTTTACAAAAATGAATAAAGAGAAAAAATCAATAATTTTATTAAAAAAAAAAAAAAAAACTTAACCCTCTATATTTTTAAAGAATTTTTTGTTTTTTTTTTTTTGTGCGGTTTTCCCTTATGTTTTTTCCTTCCTCCTTGATTTTTTTTTTTTTTTTAACTCTCTATTATTTTTTTAAATGATCATTTTTCTATTAGAAAGAGGGTGAAACTAATGTATAGTGTACATTTTATATATATATATATATATATATATAATTATGTATATATAGAAATAGAAGTTTGTGTATGTGTATATAATAATTGTATTTAATATTCCATTTTACTCTACGTTGACCTCATATAATAATTTATTTTATACTATGATGAAAATAAAATTGTACCGACTGACTGTTTTTCAGTTCAGTACAAAATATTATTTCTAATATGCAAGTACATATACATACATTATTATTATTATTGTATATACATATATAAAAAAATACGAATGATTAAAATGTATGCGTTATGTAAAAAAAAAAAAGGGAAAAAAAAATAAAAAAAGAAAAACAAACAATTTTATTCTTTTTGTAAAAAATGAATGAATAGATCATTTTGTTGGGGATAGGAAAAAAAAAATGGTTCAAGAAATTTCAAATGAATCATAAGTAATTTTCATTTTGTCATTATACTCATACTCATATTAAAAATTTCTATAAATGTATATATATATATATATATATATATATACATTTGTAGATACATATATATATTATGTTTAAATTTCCAATAGGAAAAAAAAAAAATCACATATTAATTTATTAAATACTTTTTGTTTAAATAAACCTAAATGTTAACTAATTAAAATTTATACCAAATTTGATTTAACAAGGTTGGAGGGGGTTATTTTTAATTATTATTTAACGATATTAGTATATATGTATGTATATAAATTTGAATTTTAATTCTTTAAATTAATAATTAATTATATTCAATTTGTTTTTAATTTTTACATACTCCGTTTTATTGTGGGTTTTTTTTTTTAAACAACTTTTATACGAGCTAATCACTGAATAAACTAGAAATATCCTATATATTTTCATATACCTATAGAAGATATTTTCTATATAATATGTATATACATATATACTGTATGAAATAAAATAAAATAAGAAAATTATGTACTTTTTTTTTATTATTATAATATATAAGTTAATATCTAATATCCTTTTATACTACATATTTTAAAAAATTCCAAATAAACAGGATACTATAAAATTGTTCTTTTTTCCTATACTCAAGAAAGGGCCTTGACCTCAACAAAAAAAAAAAAAAAAAAAGAAAATTATTAATAGTTAATTCAGTTGTAATTTAATTTAAATGAATTTTTTAGATTTAGTTTGTCTAGTTAGTATCTATATAGTGGTAAAATTATTCCTAGATGTGTTTTATGTATGTTTTTTTCCCTAACAGCTTTTTATTGCTTAAGTCTAGACTATAATATTGGAATTGCATTTAATTATATCCTATATATATGAAAAAAAAAAAAAAGATTTATAAATTTTTTAAATTTTTATGATACATTTGTTTTTTTTTTTTTTAATTTTAATTTCACAACTAACAAATTATAATACGATGATTATTTATTTGCACCATTAATTTTTATTATTTTATTTTAATTATTTAGTATAATTTTATGTTTTTTTTTTTTTATTATTACAGATAAACTTATTGAATTTAAAAAAAAAAAAAGAAAACTTTTATACCGCACATAAATTATACTATATACATATATATTTTATTATATATTGTCGGGGAAATTTTATTTAGTTCTTTTCACGTAAAAATTTCATAAAGTGAATCGTGCGAGTTCATGAAGCAGACTAAAACAAAAATCCTTTTTTGTTCTTTCACTAAACAAAAAAGAAGAAAAAAGAAAACAAAAAACAAAAAAAAAGGAACAATGAAAATTAAAAATTCTCATTTAATCTGTTATATATATTATATATATATACTTATAGCTTATATATATGTCAATATATATATACCAAAATATATACCTAAATAAAACAGTACAAAAAATGAATGAGAGAAAAGGAGGATAAAATTTTATCTTATTGGATTCTTTTTTTTTTTTTTTTGTGTGTTTTATTCAATAAAAAACAGATTTTTATTATACAAATACGTTACGTAGTCGTATATATGCATGGAATGGGTTGTCTGGCAGAAAAAAAAAATTATTGTTTTTTTTTTGTTACACAAGTTGTTATACAAAAAAAAAACAAAAAAAAAAAAAAAAACTTGTTTAAAACAGGGATTTAAACCATCATATATCAAAACCGAACACTGAAAATTATAATGAAAATTTTTCTTTTAAATATCAGAAGAGTTGTAAATTTAATACTTTTGTATCTTTGTATAATAATAAAGTAACGTTTTTCTGAGTATGAGTTTTATAACTTGAAAAGAAAATTTAGGTCATATTTTTACCTCAATGTAAAATTTTACATTTAAATTATTTTATTTCGAAAATTTTTTGATTCAATAATGCAATAATGCAATTCTATAAATTTGATACCTCAATACCTCGCTATGGTTAAACAGTTTACTATATGTATAATGAAATTAATTTTAAACATTTTAGGCGAGATATAATATGTCCTTTTGAAATTAAAGAATTATTGTATAGTAATACTAATTGTAGTAAGAATTATTAAAATAAAAATTTAAAAAAGTGGCTACTAAACAAAAAACTATATCCTCTGTATAATTTATCTGATTAGAATTAAGATCTGTAAATTGAAATATGTCGAAAGTATATTTAAATAATATTATTAAAAATATTATGTAATATTGGTTTAATTACATATGTATCAGAAGAAATTATCAAACTATATTATCAAAATAAGTACTTGTGAATATACAAGAAAAAAAACTTAAATAAAAATGATCTAAACTATAAGGTATATGAATTTACTTAGGTATAGGTACATAATTCAAATAAAAATGCGAATCCAATTTTATGCAGCCCTGTTAATTGTTATAATATAAATGGTATTTCAAATTCTTTAATAAATTCTTTTTTGTTTTTTTCTTATCTTCTTCTGGACAACTTTTTATTTTTTTTTATTTTTATGTAAATTCTCTATACTGAAACTGAATTCTGTTCTCTGGCTGGATGCAATATAAATTTGGTATTTTGTATAATAGAAATACGAAATTTGAAAATTCTGCATACAATATTGTATAACACTTATTTTTTATTATTTTATATTTAGGTGTATAGTGAACTCAGATTAGTGATTAGTGGATATACATTCATAAAATAAATGCATTTTATATGAGATATGTTTAACTATAACAATATATATTATATGATATGTATTATGTATATCATATTATATTATGTAAAAAATGAAGTTGGTATAGAATAAAACTATACAGAAGCATAATATTGAGAAAATAAAATAATATAAGTATATAGTTTATAAAATTCTGTAGAAAATTTTAAAAATTGTTATATTTCACATATATATATATATATATATATTTGAATAATGAATACTTTTATTTTTTTTTTTTATATGAAGAAAGTTACCAGGGTTTAAAAATTTTGTTACTTTCTTTTTTACACATTTCATTCAGTATTTAGTAAAAAATAAAAAAAAAAATAATGAATAGGTATCTGTAAGTGCACTAATGTTCTGTCAATAATATAAATAAATATTAGAATAGTATTGTAATACTGTTAAAAATTATTCCTATATAATTATTACATATGTAAAAAATTTTATTTAAAATTTTTAATTTCTTTAATTTATTATATATTATTTTAAAAAATATTTGAATACATAATTACATATGTACACAATATCGGTAACTAAATAGTTTTAAAAATTAGTATTAAAATTTCATGAAAAATACTTGTTGAAAGTTCATTTAAAAAAGTTTTTCTAAATGGATTAAGGATAAATTTTTTCAGAGGGGTGACGAGTTATTAAGATGACGGTACTTTATATCTCTAAGTTTCCGAATATTATGTATATGCTATTAGGTCCGATGCCGCCATCATGTGGCCGAAAAATACATTACAAAATTTTCTTATAAAATACTGTTATGTGATGACGTCATCTAAATTGATAGTTACCCCTTTACGGAAGTTTATCCGTGGGTTAACAGTTATTAAGTAAATTATAATATAAATATTTTTATATCTGATTGAAATTTTTACATTCGTAATTCTTAATGATGTTCTTTCTTTCAGATCAGGAACAAAATATGTGTAATATAAAATTAATAACTAACAATGAAAAATAGAAAATTTCATAAAAGATTGGTGTTTTACTTTTATAATTTTATATGTTATAGGTAATCAATACTTAATCAAACAAAAAATAATTTTACTTTAAATAATTTTATAAAGTTGATAATAAAATTTGGTTAAAAATAGATATTTTTAAAATAAAATTAGATATTGTTATAATATATTTATCAAATAATTTAAAAGAGATTTAGGGGAGAATTAAAGAAAAGGTTTAGGAAAAATCCTTTTCAAATTCTGTTTTAAAAAAGAAAAATCTAACGGTGAAAAAATTTAAACAGTTCAGAATTTTAACTATCTAGATATGATTTTAGATAGTAAACTAAGATGGTGTGATCATATTGATCATATAATTTAGGAAAACCACACCATAATATGTATTCACCTTAAAAATACTATCAAAATATCTAAGCAATAACACGTTGGGCACGAAATCCCAGTTACAAAATTCCAAATACAAAATCCCAAATACAAAATACCAAAATTCAAAATCCCAAAATACCAAAATCGAAAATCCCAAAATTTCAAAATCCCAAAACACTTTGGTTAGGGTCCCCGATCGATATCCTGAAAAAAAAATCTTGAATTAAAATTATTTATTTTTGAAATGATGTTTGGAAAAGAAAAACTCCTGCTAAACAAATTACTGGAATCCTGATTTTGTAACCGACTATAAAATCATTTCCTAATAATTTTTTTTACATACATATTTCAACAGTAAGACATTTAGAGCATTAAACCCCCGCTAAACAAATTATTTGAAATCTGATTTTGTATTCAATTCCAAAATCCCCAGTAATTATATATTTTACATACATATTTAAAAAAAAGAAACTTTTAAAATAATGAGGGCTTTCACCCCCCAAGCCCACACTAAACAAATTATTAAAAGCCTGATTTTGTAACAAACTATAAAATTCCTCCATTTTTAATTCAACTATAAAATCCCCCTATAGTTCAGAATCTCGCATTTAAGTGACAGAAAATAACGCACCAAATTATTTTTTTCTTAAATTTAATTTACCAAACCAATTTTTTTTACTTAAAAAACTATATACATATTACATACGAATGGATTTACTTTTTGAAGTTTTTGGATTTTCTAATTTGGGATTTTGAAATTTGGTATTTTGGAATTTTGGATTTATGTTGAATTTAGAATTTTTTCATTTGGAATTTTTTTTTTGGGATTTCGTGGCGCTCCTTAATAATACACTATATATTAATATTTTATTCATCCTTTATTTTATCCAATATAGTTTATCTAAAACCTATATGGAGCAGTAGAGCTTCCTAAAGCAGCTTAAATAATAATATATTACATAAAAATGCCATCAAAATTATACATTTTCTGCGAATCAGGCATACCCAACCAATTTACTATACAATGAAAGATATATAAGTCTCCATGAAATCTGTAAGTTCCAATTATATATGACAGTCTTTAAAATAATTAATAACACATAACACATAATTTTATCTTAAATATAGGATGGTTGTTATTCACAGTAACAACACGAGAAATAAGTCTAATTTTTATCTAAGTCTATTTAAAACAAAAAAAATCAGAAGAATAATTGTTTATATATAATTGTCTCAAACTAGAGATATAATGAACTGCCGGTGGAATTGAAAAAAATATAGACAATATAGAAATTTTAAAAGGAAAAATAAGAAAATATGTTACATTTATAAGTGCACTAAATTAAATAGTATATAATACATATTTTAGATTAATTACAAGATTAATAGGTATTAAAAATTATTTTGTAAGTATTGAAACTTGTATTTTTTTTCAACAAAAAATATATATAGGATTTCCAATTTGAGTGATATGATTTCTTTTCAAAAAAAAAATTATTAAGGAAATTCAAATGTTTTTTATTTAATGTGAAGTACAATCGATACAATTAAGTTCTGAATAAAACGTCATTCAAATGGCCTCCACGACTTCTTTTGCAGGAACGAATTCGATTAACCCAATTTTCGAGAACTTTTTCCACTAAATCAAGTCGTATGTCATGAATAGAACGTTCAATATTGACTTTTAAAGCTTGAAGAGAATCTGATTTATTGCTAACAAGAAATAGTCTAATGGTGTTAAAGAAATAGTCACAAGAAATAGTCTAATGGTGTTAAATCACAACTTCTTAGAGGCCACTCAATGTCAGAATTTCTTTAAATAATTGAATCACCAAACTTTTTTCGCAATAATTCGGTTGTTGCACGTGCTGTGTGGCACGTAGCCCCGTT
Organism: Poecilobothrus nobilitatus; assembly: GCA_947095535.1. Lineage (NCBI taxonomy): Eukaryota > Metazoa > Arthropoda > Insecta > Diptera > Dolichopodidae > Poecilobothrus > Poecilobothrus nobilitatus. Next base: position 78,123,447 of record OX352773.1, on the reverse strand, counting down.
TTGTTGGAACCAGATGTTGTCAAGATCAACTTCTTCCAAATTCGGCCATAAAAAGTTGGGTATCATCGATCTATACCGCTCTCCATTGACAGTAACGGTGTTACCAGCTTCACTTCGAATGAAGTACGGATCGATGATTCCACCAGACCAAAAACCACACCAAACTGTCAATTTAGGTGAATGTAATGGTTGTTTATGAATAATTTGTGGATTTTCTTCGCACCAATATCGACAGTTTTGTTTATTTACCGCACCACTCAGATGAAAGATGATTTTCTTAAAAAAAATGCAATTGGAGAACGATTATTTTGATAATAAAATTGAATAATTTGTAAACGTTGTTCTTGCATATATCTCTCCATGATGAAATTGTAAACATTACTGAATACAATGAAAAAAAAAATTACAGATCATGACATACTACAAATGGCCGCAATGTCACTTAGAAATCATATCACTCAAATTGGAAAACCTTATATAAATAATTTTTATACAAAATTAAATCTATTAAAATAATAATACAAATGTTGAATTATGGAAATAATTAATAAAGTAAAAAAAAAAAAAAAAAAAGAGTTTTGTTAAATTTGGATTCGTCTCCGAAAGACAAGAATAAGTTAAAGAATAATATTTATGTAAATTAGAAAAACAAATATTCAATAAAATTTGCAAAAATCAAATAAAAAGAAAATGTTTAGAAATAAAACAAATAATTAAGTTCTTAAGAAAATTGCATTCACAATAAAATATAAAGTTAGCGAAATTATAAGTATAGAATTTAAATGGAAATTCTAATTATAAGAAAATATAAAGTTTTTTTTTTTTTTTTTTTAAAGATGTTTTAAATTGAAAGAAATATTTGTTTGTTGGAAAAATTCTTTTTTATTTTTAAAAATTAAAAAAAAAAAAAAACCTTAAAAATTTAAAATAATCTTAACTATTTTGTTTTCTAAAATTAAATTTTTTTGTGTCATTAAAAATTTAAAAATTTGTAAATAAGTCAATTCTTGTTTTAAGATTTTGAGATATGTATATTATAAATTTTTAGAAAACATATACAAAATATGTTTAAAAATTTAAGGTTTAAATCGAAATTGAAAGTATATACATATGTACATATAAGTGATTTTATTTTCTGAAAATAAAATAAAAGTATTATGAATTTCTTTAGTAAACACAACGATATTTTAAAAGTTTTTACAAATATCAATGACGATAGAGAAAATGATGCAAGGATAAAAATTTCAATAATTGGTTGTGGACCATTAGGTGGAGCATGTGGAGCTGCTTTAATTTATAGAAGTTTACCAGCTAATATTATTTTAATTGAACCTATTAAAGAATTTTTTGGTCGAGAAAAATCTTTGTATCATAGTCTTGATCATTGTTCTCCGTATAAAAGTTTCTTTAAAATAAGTTATAGTAATGGTAATTATATACATATATACATATACATATATAAATTCATATTAATTATTTTTAATATAATATTTTTATATATTTAAAGATATTACTGCATCAGCTAATTCTGATATATGTTTATTTTGTTTTGAACATCAAAATAGTAAAATTAATAGGACGCGAGAAAGTACATATTATCAAGATAATATCACAAATTTATCTAAATATGTACCAGAAATTGTTAAATTGAGTCCAAAAGTAATTTTAGTTATGTTAACGTATCCATATAATGCATTAACACTTATGACATATAAATTAGCAAAAATACCAAAACATCGTATAATCGGTGTTGGAACAAGTTTATCAACATCAGAATTTCAAACAATTATAGCAAAAAAATTTAATATATCACCAAAAGAAGTTGAAGGTTATGTAATTGGTTTAAATGTATTTGGTAATAAAATTCCTCTTTGGTCAACAGTAAGTGTTTGTGGTATTCATTTGAATACAATAATACCAGGCTTAGGTACAGATGAAGATCCATTAAAATTATCTCAAGATTTTGAAAAAATTGAATCGAAACGTGAAATATATTTTCAACAGTTTGGTCCACCACGTTGGACAACTGCACTTCTTTGTTCTAAACTTTGTCGAGCAATTATATTTAATACAAAAGAAGTATTCACAATTCCAACAAATATAAAAGGTTTTTATGATATTAGAAAAACATGTTATATGAGTGTACCATGTACAGTTGGAAGAAATGGAATACATTCAATATTAAAATTACAATTGAATAGAAGAGAAGTAGATCTATTAAAAAGAAGTGCTGCTGCATCTCAGTCTATTCTAAGTCAATTAGTAAAACGATTGAAAAAAAATAAAGAATTGTAAATACAAAAAAAAAGAAAAAACAAATTAGAAAAAGTAATAAACAAAACAAATCAATTATGTTTTTTTAAGCACTGTTCTTTTTAAAAAAAATTGAATTGTATTTTATATTACTTTTTTTTTAAAAAAAATATACTTATTAGTTTCATTTCTGTTGTCCACCACCTTAATTTTTTTAGATTTCTAATTGTTTAAAAAAATTAACACTTCAGTTGATTTCGTATAAACAAGTTTATTAAGATTTATCGACACCTGACAAACTTAAAATATTTTATTTTAAAACGTTGTTTGCATGTGAACTTTTAGTAATTACCGTACATGGTAGTTTAATATGAAAAAATCTTTAAAAATTTTATTTGAAAGAAAAAAACAATTAATGTAATGGTATTAATGTTTAGTTTGCCGACAAATATGATTATATGTATCTACATGTATCTTTTTTTAGCTTTCTTTATTTACTTCAACACACTTCAATTTTGCTTAATATTGTAATTACCTTTTTTACTTTAATTGAAGACATTTTTACTTTAAGTGAAGAGTTTTTTTTTTCAAGTGAAGTAATTTTACTTTAAATGATGAGTTTTACTTTAAGTGAAGACATTTAAAATAAAACTTAAAGTAAAAAATTGTAAATAATATACAAATAATATTATGCATATACATAAATATCGAATACATATAAAATATCTGGTCCAAATCAGTATGAATTACATAAATATTAAATATTTATATATATAACATAAATGCTGAAGTACCTAAATATTCTTCACTTAAAATAAAAATGTCTTCACTTAAAGTAAAAATGTCTTCATTTAAAGTAGAAATATCTTCACTTAAAGTAGAAAATATTCACTTAAAGTAAAAAAGTCGTCAGTTAAAGTAAAATTGGTATATCTTCTAAGCAATATATTTAAAATAACACAAAAATGGGTCTATGACCGTTGGCCTAAAGCTATTTCGCAAAAAGACATTTCGTCTAATGGCCTTTCACAAAAAGAGTTAATAAAAAGGACAATTCGAAAAAAGACTTTTAACAAAAGTGACACTCACAAAAACACCTAATAAACTAATATTTAAAATTATTCAAATGGTTCATACAACTATATTGCCATATTATTTATATGCCAGATTCAAAAGCATTAGAAGCGTGCTTTGAATTAAACGCGCATTGAGTTGAAGCTGCTTTTACAGAAGTGAAACGAAAAATTTCTTAAATATATTTGTAAGTGTGCTGTCGGGAGTATCGAGGATCGAATCCAATTCATATCCAACTTGTTTTTTTTTAACCTTATTTTTATATATGTGTATATATAGTCAGTATGTCGAAACTTTAAACGAAGTTTTTTATCAACTTTTTTTGTTTTAATTCTTATTTTTATATATATATAGTCAGTTTTATTGTTATATATACATATATAGTAAGTGTCGAAGATTTAAACGAAGTTTTTTATATGAAAAAATGGAATTTTATGTATGAAATAAAAAATTATATATTAAACTGCTCAAAAGCTTATTTACAGAGCTTGATTTAATATCTTTTATTTTTAAAATTAATTATCAAATAAATTTTTCAAAAATAAAATTTAATACAGACAAATTATATGGAGTAACCGACGAAACAAAACGAGTGGTAAAAAATATTTTAGTGAAATTTATGTATTAATTCACTTTATTCAGATAAAAGAATAGTAATTTTTTAAATTATTACTATACAGATTTTATGGACAATAATTTATAATCAAAGTTACACAGATTTTAGAATCAAAGTTTTTTTTCTTTTATAAAAAATCGATAAAATTTCAATTTAAAATCAGTTATTTAATTAATTACCTATTTAAAAATTAATTAAAAATTTTTAACAAAATTTTATGTTGTACTTATTAGTTCTGATTTTTAAATACAAAAATGAGTATATTTCAGGAATCAAATAAAAGTATAAAATTATTCCCGAATTTGAAGGTGTTTGCTGAAGAAAATAATGTTAAAAAAATTAAAATTACATTAATTGGTTGTGGAGAAATAGGTGGAACATGTATAGCTTCATTAGTTTATACAAATATATCGGCCAATATTGTTTTAATAGAACCAATTGAAGAAAATTTTGGAGCTGAACAGCATTTATTTGAATCACTTTCATATTGTGCTGCAAATAAAGCTCCTGTAAACATAACATGTTCTAAAGGTATTATAAATATATTTAATAATTAATTATTTAAAAATTTTATTAAAATATATATATATATATATATATATTTTTTTTTTATATTTAAGATATTTCTGAATCTGCGGATTCTGATATTTGTTTAATAGCATTTGAACATACACAAAATAAAAAAAAAGAAAAATATTCAAAGAGTAAACTTTATGATAATATCTTACATTTTTATCATTATATTCCAAAAATTATCCAATTAAGTCCAAAGGTTATTTTAGTTTTATTAACTTATCCTTTTACATTATTAACACAAATATGTTATAAAATTGCTAAAATTCCAAAAAATCGTATAATTGGTTTGGGAACAAGTTTATCAACATCAGAATTTAGAATAATTATTGCAAAAAAATTTAATATATCACCAAAAGAAGTTGAAAGTTATGTAATTGGTTTAGGTGTATATAATTATAAAATTCCGGTTTGGTCAACAGCAAATATTTGTGGTATTCCTTTAAATACTGTAGTACCATTAATTGGAACTGAAGATGATCCATCACAATTATATCATGAATTAATTTCATCTGATATAACACGTAAAGATTTATTTAATGTACATGGTCCACCACGTTGGACAGTTGGTCTTTTATGTGCTAAAATTTGTAATGCAATTGTATATGATACTAAAGAAATTTTTACAGTACCAGCTAATTTAAATGGTATTTATGGTATTAAAAAAAAATGTTGTGTTAGTGTACCTTGTTCAATTGGTCGAAATGGAATTCATTCAATTATTGCATTAAGTCTTAATTCAAGAGAAAAAGAACAATTAAAACAAGTGGCTTTACTATCTAATAGAATATTATCACGTTATGTATTTACAACACATATGGATAAAAATAAATCATTAATTAAAGAATCATGTTAATGTATTCTTTTAAATATGAAATATTTATTTAAATTAAAGTACATAATTTATTTAAAAAAAAAAATCTAAAAATTATATTAATCTTATCATAATTTTGTATTTAAAAATAAATATAATTAAAATTTTAAAATCTTTTTGTTTTTTTTTTTTTTACCAATTTTTATAAATTTTTTTTTTTAAAAAGGATTTAAAAGGAAAATTTTCTTTTAAGTTAACTTGATTTGTTTTTTTTTTGCTAGAATTGCCAGAACTGTGCGTTTTCTAAAGAAAAAATATAAACAATAGTCCGAAAATCTTTTATTTAGAGATAAAAGTGAAATTCATTAATAACTAATAACTAAAGAGTTTAAATTTGGAGAAAACAGATTTATTATTATTTTTATTATATTTTTTTATTAAAATTTATTTAAATTTCATTTTATTCTAAGTCTTACAATTTAACATAATATAAAAATAAAAAATAATATAACATTTATTATGGTGTATTTAAAGTATTAACCGCGTATTGTAAATAGATTTTTTTAAAGTTTTTAAATGTTGAAATTTCTAAATCAAATTAATATAGAATATCCACATTTTTTAACAATAATAGACGTTTTTTTTAACAATAATAGAGACTTTTTTTTCAAATCTTTCACAGAATGAAATTTACATAATGTAAATTATAAACAAAGTTAACTCTGCATTTTAAATCTTAAGTTTTTTTTTTCTTTTTTGTTTTTCCTAATAAAAAATTTTATGTAAATTTTAATTTGAACTCAGATAATATATATTTTTAGATAAATACATATTTTTACACACCATCAAAAAACTTTTGGTTAATATCAAAATTTAAAGTTTTATAAAATTCTTATTTTGTTTAAAAATTCAAAATAATGAGTAAAAATCAGATATCATCTAATAAATGTATAAAAATTTTTTCAAATGAAATTTTGGAACATAAAAATAAAAATCAAATAAAAACAAAAATTTCATTAATCGGTTGTGGTGAATTAGGTGGAACATGTATAGCTTCATTAGTTTATACAAATTTAATGGCCAATATTGTTTTAATAGAACCAATTAAAGAAAATTTTGGAGCTGAACAGCATTTATTTCAATCACTTTCATATTGTACTGGACATCAAATTTTATCATTAACATGTTCCAATGGTATATTCATATATATATATATATATATTACATATATTAAAAAAAAAAACATAAAATATTTTTATATATATATTTTAAGATATTTCTGAATCTGCAAATTCTGATATTTGTATAATAGCATTCGATTGTAAAAAAAATGGAATAAAAGAAAAATGTTTAAAAAGGAAAGCATATAATAATATCACAAAATTTTACAAATATATTCCACAAATAATTAATTTAAGTCCAAAGGTTATTTTAATTTTATTAACATATCCTTTTACATTATTAACACAAATATGTTATAAAATAGCTAAAATACCAAAAAATCAAATAATTGGTATTGGAACATGTTTATTAACATCTGAATTTGAAATTCTTATTGCAAATAAATTTAATATATCACCACATGAAGTTCGCGGTTTTGTAATTGGATTAAGTTTAAATAATTCTAAAATACCAGTTTGGTCAACAGCAAGTGTATGTGGTATACCTTTAAATACATTAGTACCATTTTTAGGAACTGAAGATGATCCATTACAATTATATCATGAATTAAATTCAAATGCAATTATACATTCAAAACTATATGAATTAAGAGGTCCACCACGTTGGGCAATTAGTCTTCTTTGTACTAAATTATGTAAAGCAATTATATATGATACAAAAGAAATTTTTACAGTACCAGTCAATATAAAAGGAATGTATGGTATTACAAAAAAATGTTGTGTAAGTGTACCTTGTTCAATTGGTCGAAATGGAATTCATTCAATTATTGGTTTAAATCTTAATATAAAAGAAACAGAACAATTAAATGAAGTTGCATTCTTTTCTAATAGAATGTTATCACGTTATATATTTACATCGAATATGGATGAAAGAATATTAAATTTACTAATTAAGGAAGCTTGAATTATTTATTTAAGTTAAATTATAAATATATTAATTACTAATATATTTAATTTAAAAAAAAAAAAAGGGAATATAGAAAATTTTTTATTAATTTTTTTTTTTTTTTTCAGTACTGTAATAATATAAGCGTTTTGGTAGCCGTTTTATAATCATAGCGACTTTATTACCTTTTTTTTGTTTTGAAAGAATTTCTGTACTCCATATATTATGTATCAAATTTTGTTTTATGTGTTAAGGGATGTTTTTGGAAAAAAGTTCAAGTTTAACCTTAAATAAAAATTGTTTTGAAAGAAAAAGGATAAAAAAAATGTGAGAGGATATCGAGAGATAACAGATTCTCAGATAAATCAAATCATATAACCAAATTCTGTTATCCATTTTGTTATTCGATTAAAATTAAATAACATAATAATATATGTAATAACTAATAATATAATGAATATAAGTATAACCCAATTTAATAAAAGAATATTTTTGTTTAATTTTTTTCAAATTTTGAAAATAAAAATATTAAATTTTTTGTAATTTTATTATTTTTACTTAAGATCTAATATTGTATAATTTTGTGTAATATAAATTTGGATTTTCGATATACATAATTTGTATGTATAAAAAAAAACCTTAAGCCTCCTTCATGAAATAAAATCCCGTTATACGTATATTTATTTCTATTACATGTTTATATGACCTCTAGTGTGAATATTACCTAAATTGTTATGAATAGATTAAACAGACTCGATTTAATTTTATTATTATTATTTTATTCAATCAATTAATATATATTATTACATTCTATATTTAACAGTTTATTTATTTCTATATTTCTTTGTTGATTTCTTCATCCCAGTTGAAGAATAGCAGTCTTCCATCCTATTATACAAATTGAGGTGTTTGTTATATGTACTTGAGATATTTTATTTAGTTAAATATTTATAATATAGGCTCCTATATTTTCATATTTATGAAGGATGAAGAACTAAAGGATTTAAAATTTATGATAAAGGGTATATATAGAAAGTGAGAATCTTTATTTAATTTATTGTAGAAGTTTATACTTAAGAAAGGTTGACATCGTAAATGTACTTTTACGACGTCGCGAATATAATGTTGCGACGTTGTACATAAAAAATTTTACCCTCATGAAAATTTTCTCTTGATCGTAAATTCATTTTATATTGTATTGGAAAACTATTTTCGCGACGTTAAAATAAGTCTAAATATAATATGGTCATTTTCATAAACACTGCAATAGTGCCCTAGCAACCTATTGCAAAAAGCCTCCGTATTTTAGGAATAACAAGTCGGACGGACATGATTTAAAAAAATGTACTCAACGATTTTGTAGTAAAATTTAAATATAGTAAACAAAACGAAAAAAGTTCGTCTTTTAAGCCAGTCCTAAAAAAAAAGGACCACAAAAACGTAAGGTGCCATTTTCTGGCGATTTTTTGTTTTTCTTTTTAAGAAATTTAAGAAGAAGAAAACTATTGCTGTATTGGGGAGTAGGTTTTTTAAATCGCATAAGTCTGACTTTTAGTTTCTAAGATAAGAAAGGACTTCTCCAAAATAACGGCCAGTATTTATAAAAGTCGACATTTCATTTTTGATGTGATCGGAATTGCAAACAAAACACATTGTATGTTCGACACAATACGTTTAGGTCCATCAATTTTCATATGGTATTATTTTTTTTACATTGTATCAGGTTGTAGTTTTTTACGACATTTTCGATGTCACAGAAATTTGTTTTTTTTTTTTGCTATATCAAAATGATAAATGAAATTAAAAAAAAGGAATTAAAAAAAATTTTTGAAAATTCAGTCATTTTTGTTTTTTAAGTAAATTAATTATGTTATTATTATACAAATATCTTTTGATAAAGACAGTTCCAAAATTCTGATTTTTTTTTTTAGAATTGTTTTTTTGTTCTTTTTTGGAAAAAACAAAGAACTTCATAAAAAATAAAATAAAATCTTGGTTAAAATCAAAATTTAATTTAAAAGTCAAAAAATAGAAAAAAATGAGTTTATTTTCAAAATTTAACGAAAAAATAAAATATTTTTCCGATGTAAAGGATATTGTTAATGATCATAAAATAAAAATTTCATTAATTGGATGTGGTGAAATAGGTGGAACATGTGCAGCTGCATTAGTTTATACAAGAATTGCTGCAAAAATTACTTTAATAGAACCAATTAAAGAAAATTTTGGCGCCGAAAAATGTTTGTATAATTCTCTTAGTTATTGTGGTCCAAATTTTGGGAATATAAATTGTAGCAATGGTAAAATTATTATTTCTAATTTTAATATATATATATATAAAACAGGTATAACTATTTTTTTCTCTAATCTAAACTATAGATATTTCTGCATCAAAAAACTCTGATATTTGTTTAATAGCTTTAGAATATCATCAAAATGCAAAAGTACATCAAGAAAAAACAATTTTACAAAATATTTCAAGATTTTATGAATTTATTCCAGATATTATTAAATATAGTCCAAAAGTTATAATAATTATATTAACATATCCATTTACTTTACTAACGCAAATATGTTATAAATTAGCAAAAATAGAAAAAAATCGAATAATTGGTATTGGAACTAGTTTATCAACATCAGAATTTCAAACAATTATAGCAAAAAAATTTAATTTATCACCAAGAGAAGTTAATGGTTATGTAGTCGGATTAAGTTATTTTGGGCATAGAATTCCACTTTGGTCAACAGTAACTGTTTGTGGTACACAATTAAGTAGTATTGTACCACTTTTAGGAACTGAAGATGATCCATTAGATTTATTTGCTGAATTTCATAAAACAGAATGGACACGTGAAAAATTATTTCGTGAAAAAGGACAACCACGTTGGACAATTAGTCTTCTTTGTGTTAAAATATGTAATGCAATTGTAAATAATACAGAAGAAATATTTACTGTTACAGCTAGTGTAAAAGGAATGTATGGTATTAATAGGCAATGTTGTGCTAGTGTACCTTGTTCAATTGGTAGAAATGGAATTCATCAAATTCTTAGTTTACCTCTAAATCCTAAAGAAATTATAGAATTTAAACGTGCTGCAACAATATCTAGTGATTTCTTAAGATACATTTGTAAAAAATTTACTATTAACAGGAAATTTATAAAATATATTAGAGATGAAACATTAACATGACTAAATATTTATATATTCATTTATTTTTTTTTTTTGTTTTAAATTAAATTTTAAAAGTCGATTTTATTTTTTTTGTAACTTTTTAAAATTAAAGTAAAAAAGATAAACAAGTATAAAAAATATTTTTTTCTTTTTAATTATACTACTTGAATTTTGGTTAAATTAAAATTTAAATATGTATAGCTTATTATTTTGAATTTATTTTTACTCTTAAAAATATTGTCTTTATTTTACGTTTTTCCTTTTTGAAGGAAATTTTTTACAATAATTGTAAAACGCCTATAAATATGCAGGTTAAAATAATTCTATTAAAATCATTTTCAGATTGATTGATAAATTGGGGCTTCGGTAGCCTAGTGGGTAGGCGCGTGGCGTATTAACCAAAGGAGTGTGGGTTCGATCCCTGCACAGGTCGTAAGTTTTCTTTACATACCCCCCTTACGAACAAATATAATGTAAATATATAGTATATAATATAAACAAAATAAATAATATTAGTATATAATTTAATAATAGTATAAAAACCTATAATGGCCTTGGTAGCCGATGGTTCAATAATATTGAATTACATTTATGCATGTAATATTAATATAAATAAATAAATAAATTGATTGATAAATTGAAATGCTTAGAAATATGTGGAATTAAAATACCCTTGCAAAGAAATAATTATTTAATTATTGTAGCAATGTATGCCTCAATGCGACATAGTGAATATTTCCAGACAGAATTTAGCAAAGTATTCGAAATATTAAATTTAAAAAATTTAAATATTTATTATCTTTTATGTGTTGATATTAACGCAAAAGGTAAAAACTATGGAAATAATAATGATAATTCTAGGGGAAAATTTGTCGAAAAGTTTATCCTTAAGAACAAATTCCATTATAAAATAGAAATTTATTCTTCTTATACTCCATCATTTATTAGAGCCAAGTCGTTTTTAGATTTGATACTAGCAGATTCAAGACTGTCTTTGAACAAAATCCAACCAGGTAAATTAAAAACATTACCATATGATAGCGATCATGCTGCAATCGTTACTGATGTTTCTTTAACAGGAAACGAAGATTTTCTATTCGAAACACCAGTAAGGAATTTCAATTGGCAATTTAAAAAAGCAAACTGGAAAAAGTTTCAAAAACACATCAATGAAAAAGTAGTATCAAATCCAAACAATTTCACTATACCGGTAAATAGAAACTTAACAATTAATGAAATATTTTCAAATTTAAATAATAAAACCTCCGTAGGTTTGGATAACATACCAAACATTGTACTAAAACATTTACCTAACATTCTAATTGAAAAATATTGTATATTATTTAACAACTGCGTAAATAAGAGCTATTTTCCAAAAACTTGGAAAAAAGCCAAAGTAGTTGCAATAAAAAAAAACAGATAAAAATAGTAGCGATCCTAATGGATACAGTCTTATCAGTCTCCTACCAAATATCAGTAAAATACTAGATATACTGGTTAACAGGTATCTCATTATTGAAACTGAAAAAAAAATATAATTCCCCTAAATCAATTTGGTTTCCGTTTTAAACATAGCACTACACACACCATGACGGATATATGTAGGCAAATAAACGGTCAAAAATGCATAGCAGCATGCTTTATTGATTTAGAAAAAGCATTTGACACTATTTGGCTCGATGGTTTGGTTTATAAAATGTTAAGCTATAAATATCTTTTGTATCTTGTGTTTCTAATCAATGATATGATTCGATATAGAACTTTTAGAGTAACATCTTCCAATAAGAAATACTCTAAAGAGTTCTATGTAGACAACGCGCTCAAACAAGGAACGGTTAATTCGCCGATATTATTTAACATCTTCATAAGAGAACTGCTGAATTCTCTAAATAATAATTTAAGGCCTAATTACAGCATTCCATTCGCAGATGATTTAACAATATATGCGCTAACGAAAATTTAATAAGCACGCAATGTAGTTTACAGAAACAATTCAATAAAGTTACTAATTACTGTAACAGATGGAAACTTAAAATGAACTAAGGTAAATGCGAAAAAATATTGTTTCGAAACACAAATGCAAAGGTAAATAGCAGCGTAAGAAAAAACTGGAGAAGATTTAATATTAAAACTCCAAACGGAATCAAAATCAAAAATTCAAACAGTGTCAAATACTTGGGTGTACATTTTGATTATCTAATGAAGTTTAATACTCATGTTAGGAATCAAATATTAAAAGCAAACAACGCATTTATGTCGTTGAAAAAAAATGTTCTATTCGAAGTTTCTTTGTAGCAAAGTAAAAACTCTATGTTACAAAAGTTTCATAAGACCTATATTAACGTATGTCTGTCCTATATGGTTTAACATAAGTGCTTCAAAAATGGAAAAAATGCGTGCATTTGAAGGAAAATGTATAAGAGCCTATACTAACTTGTACAGAAAAGCTCAAACAAACTATATACATTTTCACTCGAATAAAACTATTTATGAACACGCTAAATTAATTAGAATAGATAACTTTTTAATTCGGCTAATTCGAAATCATATACATAGGAGTAGTCCAGATGAAGAAAATTCTTTAATATATTTTGCCGTGGTATGAAAATGAGGAATACCTAATAAAAACTCTAGAATCTGGTTTTACTCCACCCGAGAGCTTCATTTTACTAAATAAAAATAATTTAATAGAAAATTCAAATAAAATACCAATAATTTATCATTACAATAGCCATTCACTAAGAAAAGAAATACCAATTGATTTAAATAGACATAATATTAATGATGAAAGTGTATTTAAATTTGATATGTTTATTCCTAATAAAGATAAACTAATAGATAAAATTCCATATTTCTGGAAACAATAGAATAGGTTTTAGGTTAGTTAGATTAAGTTAGAAATTAAATTAGTTTTAAGTTTTTATTTTAGTTTAGTTTTAGTTTTTTTTAAAAAAACATAATATACTTATATAAATGATTGATTTTTGAAAAAAAAAAAATAAAAAGATTGACATAATTTGTTAATTTAATTTAATTTTAAAAAATAATATTAAATATACAAACTATCGACTAGTGGTCATTGTATAGATTGAATACTATTATTAACTATATGTATGCATACAGTAATTTAATTAATTTTATATTTTATTATTTATTTATTTACATTTAAATATTTAGTTTCACAATTGAATATCCCATTTTTTAGTAATTTTTCTTCCAATTAATAAAACTTACTAACTTTTTTTTTTAATATTAACACTTCTTTGATTAATATGATATGTGCTGAACCGCATACGGTTACCAAAGCCCCTTAATTCTAATAAATTCTTATACAGATAACTATTTACAAAATTATTTTATCTTCTAAGTAGGTACATATGTATTATTCAAAAAACATCATTTTATATTTTCTGACAAATAAATAAATCTAACTGTTTATAACACGTTATTGACCAATAAATGAAAATAATTGACCATATGGTGTTAATAACAAACAAAAACGAACTTTAAAAATCTAAAACCTTTCAATTCTTTGCTCTGATGCTAAACAAATATATGTATGTATGTATGTACATAAAACATCACTTTTCTTTTCTTTAGGAAAATATCTTTATTTTAAGATTTTGTTGATTCTTTTTTTAGTAATTTTATGAAATGGAAAAATAGAAAAGTTCAAAAGGTGAATCGAGTGTCCCATTAAAAAAAAAAAGCTGTATTACAGAATTTTTAAATAAATTTAAGGTTGACATTAGAATTATACATTTCTTAGCTATAAAAATCATTAAAAAAAAATATATTTTTATATTTATTATTATTTGTTTTATTCATTTCAAAAAATGTCGAAAAATAGCAGTTTTTTCTAGCAGGTCCCTAAGCAACTTAGACCTTTACTAGATTTTTTTTTTTTTTTTTTTTTTGTGCGTTAAGAGACCATACTTTATTTATAAAAAAACATTAATGCAATTATCTCATTTCATTTTAGTTAAATTTTTTGTTCGAAAAATACAAAATGAAACGTTCGGTTTTCCGGAACGGAAGTAGAAAATGGGTTAAAAGACAAGAGAATCTCGGAGCCATGTAAAGTAAAAAATAAAATTTAAAATTCATTATTATATTCTTAAATATATTTTCAGACTTAAAATAAGAATATAATATTTATGAGCAGGATATCAATTAAAAATGTTTTAGTTTAGAATGCCCATAAAAATATATATATAAAATAATGCTTTTTATTTCCTTAAACTTTTACAAATATAAAATGTTTTTAAAATATTGTTGAAGTCACAAATAATGAATCAGTAAAATTGGAAAAAGATAACTTCGAAACAAAAACACTGTACTTTCTATAAATTCAAATGAATTCTTTTTTTTTTTTTTTTAAATAAAAAATAAATTAAGTTATATTATATTATTTTTAAAAAAATCAAATAGAAATAGTTTTTCGTTAAGACAGTTCAATAAAAATTTATAATTTTTTTTTTACTTAAATCAACTAAAATTCATATATAAATCCAGTGATCAAAATTAACAAGCAGAAATTTTTTATTTTAAATATACCCTACAATACATACATAAATATGGATCAATATTATAGTAATCAAATAAAATACTTGTCAAATTTATCAAAAGATCATGAAAATAAAATTAAAATTTCATTAATTGGTTGTGGAAAAATAGGTGGAACATGTATTGCTGCATTACTTTATTCAAAAATATCTGCAAACATTGTTCTAATAGAACCAATTGAAGAAAATTTTGGAATTGAAAAAAATTTATATGAATCTCTTAATTACTGTGATAAAACTTTTAAAATTACTTGTAGTAATGGTAACATTAATTTTAATTTATTTTATTTTTTAAAGTTAAGAATAATTTTTTTTTTTTTTTTTCTACTTTTTTTTTTTTTTTTTTTTATTAGAAATTACTGCATCAAAAGATTCTGATATTTGTTTAATATGTTTTGAATATGTAAAAAGAAATAAACTAAATAATAACGAAAATATAATATTGGAGAATATATCAAATTTTCATAAATTTATTCCACAAGTTGTTAAATATAGTCCAAAAGTTATATTAATTGTATTAACTTATCCATTTTTTGTATTAACACAAATATGTTATAGAATTGCTAAAATACCAAAAAATCGTATAATTGGTTTAGGAACCAGTTTAGCAACATCAGAACTTAAAATAATTTTAGCAAAACAATTCGATGTATCATTAAAAGATATTTGTTGTTATGTAATTGGATTAAGTTCTTATGGATATAGAATTCCTGTTTGGTCATCAGCAACAATTTGTGGTGTTAATTTATGTTCTCTATTATCATTGTCTGAAATTGAACAAGATCTACCACAATTATGTAATGAATTTGAAGCAGCTGAAATGATACATGAAAATTTAATACAGATAAGAGGTCCACCACGTTGGACAATTGCTCTTTTATGTTCAAGAATTTGTAATGCAATTTTAAATGATACTGAAGAGGTGTTTGTTTTAACAGCTAATATAAAAGGACTGTATGATATTAAATATGAATGTTGTGTAAGTGTACCTTGTTCAATTGGTAGAACTGGAATTCATTCAATTCTTTATTTAAATTTAAATTCTAAAGAAAATATAAAATTAAAAAGAGCTGCTAAAAAATCTTATTTGTTTTTAGAATATTTATTAAAAAAATATACTGATGACAATGAATTATTAGCTTACTTTGACGAAGACGAATGTTAAATAATTAAATTATTTAAATTAAATAATTTAAATTTTTTTGGTTTTATTTTTTTTATTCAATTTTCAAAAAAAAAAATTTAATATAGGTACAAAATTATAAAATATGAGATAAATACAACTGACAAGTACAAGGAGTAGTGATAATTGTCATCAAGTCTTTTTAAAAAAATAATAAAATTTAGAAAGTTCCTTGACAAAAGAGAGAAAATCAAAACATTTTAAAAAAATATAAACTCTTAAGGTAACAAAAAAAATAAATTCAGATTGTTCTCCTCTACTGCATATAATACCGAATAATAAATCGATATCGAACAAAATAAATAACGATAGATTTTCGTTATCGTTTATCGTAATATAAACTTTTTGATAATAGGGCTGAAAATTAGTTCTTAGACTCACAAACATTATCGAAGTAAGATATGTTAAGATGAAATTGGTTTTTCTTTTCTCTGATTGCAATTCTAGTGTAATTATCTTTTCAACAGAAAATTCAACGATGCTCGAATTCAACAGAAAATTCTTTTTTTTGACGTTTTTTGTTAACTTTGTCGAAATTTAGTGAAATTTTAAACTTTTAGAATTTTATTTCTATTTGATTTGAGTGATTTGATTTATTGTATGATGAAAATCGATTTTGGAATTATATTTTCATGAGCAAAGTAGAAAAAAAAAAATTAAAATTAAAGATGAAAGAAAACTATAAAAAAGGAGATGGGTGAAATAAATGTTTAAATGCAAATTAGCATTGTATTTATATACACATATATAAGCAAATATTTGTAATGTATACTTTCAATTTTAGGTTCAAATGAAATTTCAGATATAGTTATCAACATAAAGCAAAATAATGTCGCAATGGCACAATTTACTATCATTTAAAAACTGGGATTAGATTTCTTAGAAAGAGAATTATGTTCATTATGAATAATTTTAACTATAAAGCATATTATTGTTTTTATTAAATTCAAATTTTCTAGAGTAATTATCTGCGTATAGATAACAATCGTATCAAAACAAAGGCCAACAAATAGAAATAGAAATTTTTATAATTTAAAAGAAAAAGATTTTGCAGCCCTGAAAATTATCACGCTGGAAAGTTTTTGTTTTGTTGATTTAGAATTTTTTTTTAAATACTTTTCTTATATTTTGGTGTTTAACATCATTATTACAGTTATATAATTGACAATAAGGCAAATGACAATTAAGAAAGCATGGCGCGACCATGATTCTCATATCTGATATTTTAGTATGACCAAACAATAAAAGTTAAATTTTTAATTTTTTTTAATTATCTTACCTTTATACGTAAATCCATTTATATTTCTTTTTTTCTTCCCTAGTCTCTTATTGAATTATTCTTTTTATTATATTTTTAATACTAATTTTAATTTAAAAAACAAAATAAAACATAATAACGAAATTTGAATGCCTTCAGAATTTTTAAAATTAAAAACAAAAACAAAAAACTTAATTAAATTTCTTTTTACTTTTTATATTAAAAAAAATATAAAAGTTGAATATCCTTATTCTCATTATATTTATAGTTAACTTATTTTTATAAATAATCTGCTATAAAATGTTATTTATAATTTTCATATTTGTTTTTGTTTATTGTTTTTTTTTCACAGTTATTCGTTAACTGTAATTATTCACCACGTTTTCCGGAAATAACATTAATGACTTTTGTAACATTTCATCTCACTTGTTTTTTTTTTTATTTGAAATGTTTTAGAAAAAAGTACATAATATAGCTAGGTATGTACGTACATTTAATATTAATTTATTTAAAGTTGATAATTACTTTTTTAATGTTTTTATTTTCTAAAGAATCATTTTTATATTTTACTATTTAATATCTGCATTTATTGGCTTAAGAAAACCAAAAAAATTTTTTGACATTTCTTTTGGAGAAAACGGTATATAACACTGATAATACCGTAAAATTAATTACTTACATTTTATTAATTTTGTTATGTTTTATTTATTATTTTAAATAATAAATTAAAATTTTTATGTACATACAGATATCTTTTTTTTTTTTTCAGGATTATTTTAAAAATTTAGAAATTATTGCTTTGAAATTGAACTTAAAATGTACATACATACATATGTATATATATATATATTATTTAAAACAAATTCAAATCACCAATTTACCAGACATGTCAGCTGTCAATTTTAATTTTTTTTCCTTCTGTCAATTTTATTTGTATTTTAGTTTTTGATATGTTTTTTGTTTTTATTATTTTTTTTTGTGTTTTGTTTTGTGTTATATTATTAATTGTATTTATTCTCCAAAAAATAACTAACACATATTTTTTTTTAATATAATTTATATTATAATAAAAAAATGAATGATATTTAAATTTTTTTAAATAAATTTTATGAAACATGCGCATTAAAACATTATAATATTTTTTTGTTGTTATTTCTGAATTTTTTGTTGTAGTGGTCGCCATTAATTATCTTCATGTATAAAAAAATATATATACTCGTAGATACATATAGATATTTAATAATATATGTATATTGTATGTACATATATAATATAACCTTTTCTATATACCTATGTATAATTTAAAACTTGCGTGCATTTATATTATTACATATTTTAAACTGTTATATAATATAAATATATAATATTAATATACATATATATATATATATATTTTTATATATTATAATAATTATACCTATTTAAAAATAATTTATTACAAATTAATTATTTTATTAATTTATTCATACAATTATTTTTTTTTAGCAGAATTCGTTTTAGATTATATCGGATTATACCAGATTATACCATTATATTTTATTCCTTAGAAGTCAATTATTATTTTTTTTTTTTTGTTTATCTTTGATAATTAATTAATTAAAAATATTCCATCATCATTATTTTATTTGTTATGATATGGTGCAGGGTTAATATTTAATAAATAATATTTGATAGATAAATTAAAAAAAAAAATCAAACAAACAAAACAAAAACAAATTAACTAATATCGTAAATAATAAATAACAACGATACAGTAAGTAAATATCGATTTTAGAGAATCAACTAATTATATTTATTTTGTTATTTATACAAGATATAAATTTTATTTTATTTTTTTTTTTAGAAAATTAAATTTTAATTTCTTTTTCACACAATAAATATTATTTAATTTAATAATTTTAAATTTTTATACATGTACATAATATGTATTTCAATTTATTGATTAAGTATTAACTTTTCTCACAAATTTTTTAATATTTTAAATGGACGATTTTTTCTTTTTAAATTGATGCTTTTTTTTTTTTAAATTTTTATTGATACGAATTTTTCATTTTTTAATATTTTTTTATATTGAATTTTTCGTGGTAAAAGGAATTTTAGAAACATTCTTTTCATCCGTATTGTATATAATGTAAATATGTAATATGTATGTATGCATGTATCTATGTATATACAGGAAAAAAAAAAGTGTAAATCAATTTTCTTTAATTTTAAGAAATTTAAAAAGGATTTTCTTTTTTTTTTTTTTTCGTTTATATTTTTAACACTTTAATTTAACTTGAAAATAAAATTTAATTATATTTGAAATTTATACATTTACATTTGTGTTTTAAAATTAGATTTAATTTTGAAACCTTCACGAGAATTTATTTAAAAAAAAAAAAAACAAAAAACTGAAAGCTAGTGATAAGATGTCATTTATCAGCCATATTATTGTTACAAAAAAAAGTTATATTTTCGGAAACAACAGATTG
This sequence comes from Poecilobothrus nobilitatus, assembly GCA_947095535.1. Lineage (NCBI taxonomy): Eukaryota > Metazoa > Arthropoda > Insecta > Diptera > Dolichopodidae > Poecilobothrus > Poecilobothrus nobilitatus. The sequence goes on along the minus strand of OX352773.1, from coordinate 78,103,397 downwards.
GAGAAAAACAAAAATTTTAATATACTTTAATCTGCTTTAATATATATAGTTTGTATAAATATTTGTAAATCAATTGTAAGTGTATTAGTAAAAGTGTTTTGAATAAAAAAAAAAAAAAAAAACTGTTGACAGCAAAATATAACAGAATTACCTTAAAATATAATAAAGTTAATATAATATACATATGTATATTCTAGATAAAAAGAAGTACAAAAAAATCGAAAAAAAAGCACATTTTCTGCAAACACACCCCTATTACAGTATACATTATATTTGTATTTAACCGTTTAAATTCATAAAACAAGAGTTTGAAATTGAGTGAATAATATACTAAGTTTTATCTATTTAAAAAAAAGAAACTTTATATGTACCTATTCATATAGGTACATACATACATCCCCGTCGATATCCTGAAGAAAAATTTTGGAACAGAAAAGTCTCCGAAAAAAAACTGAAAAAAAAATCTTAAAAATAAAATTTTGAATTATAATTTATTTATATTTCAAATCATCAATTTTCGGCACGGATTATTACAAGTTATTGGAACTGTGATTTTGTAAACAACTCGTAAAATTTTTGTTAATTATTTTACAGCAACAAGTTATTTAATATAGTGAAGGCTGCAGCCCGCAAAATCTCACTAAACAAATTATTGGAACTCTGATTTTGTAACCTTACTAATTATTTATTTTACATACATACATACATATATATTACAACAACAAGGTATTTAATATAAGGTTATTTTGTGTTAATGTTTTTTTGTTGAAAAACTTTTAATTTTGTTATTTTTTTAGTTAAAAATTGTTTTTTTTTTAAAAAGAAAAACATTAACTAAAATATTGAAAAATATGTTAAATTTTTTTTTAGGATTATTTTTTCATAATTATTTTTCAAAATTTTATTCGGGGCCTCGGTGGGTATAAAATACGTTATAAATATACCAAGGCAGTGTGTGTTCTAATTCCACACACGTCATAAGAATAATTCCCCCTTACGACATTTACAACCACGCCTGAAAAGGAAAGGCTGTCACATTTCCTTGTCACATTTATGTAGCAGGGGAATATACTAAAAAAAAAAAAATGTATTTTTTAATATTTACTTTGGTCAAGATTTTTTTTTTCGAAAAAACTGCGTGCTCTCCACAATGTATGTATCAAGTTATTGTAGTAATTTGAATTTTTACTTAATTACCGTTGTGTATTTTGAATCAACTTAAAGGTTTCATAAATTACATAAATTATTTAAAGAAATAGAATTTCGAATTTTTGTTGAATTTAATATTTTCCAAACTACCCTGAATCTGAAAAAATCAGTTTAGGAAAAATATCCAGTCATTTCTAAACGATTGAACTTGAAAACTTTAAAAGAAAAATTGGTCAAGCTATGATTTTATGCCAAAAGTTTAGTTTTCTACCAACATCTTTTAAAATAATTTCTCATTTTCCGAAAAGGATAGATCTTAAATTTTTACTATGCAAAACATCCATTTGACAAATTTTCAAATAACATTAAATAATATAAGTACACATATTCTATAAAAGGCGTAAAACTCTGATTTTGTAACCAACTCGAAAATCCCTCCTAATTAAAAATCTCGCATATACACATTTTATATATATATTCACGAAAAAAAGGAAACGCTAATTTTGAAACCAACTAAAATCTCTTCTAATTATTTTTGTAACCCCTACTGAACAAATTATTGAAACTCTGATTTTAAAATCTTTCGTAAATTATGGCGGTCCGTAAATTATAGCAATGTTATAATTTTTAAACGATTTTTATTTATGTACAATAAATACATATGTATGTATAATTCATTAAAATATTTACTTAATTTTTTGTATGTAATTAAATATTAGTATAAGTATAAAAAACTCAAAAGAAGAAAACTGCCAGTTTATTTACATTTAATTAATTTAAGATTTAATTTTATTAGTTCACAAATACAGATATGAATGCTGTTAAATTACTCTGGAAATGTCATATTAGTTGCTTGTCAATATAAAAAGGGTATTCACGAGTTGATGCAAAAGTGCAAATTTATTTTGCACCGTAGCACATATTTGCACCAACTCGAGAACAACCCTAGCATGCATTTTTATTGAACTGTCAAATATCGTTGATGTGCTTGTTTTGTTTACATAAAAATTTAATATGCTTACCAAAAATTTCAGATATTTGTATATCTTCATGTCAAGCAAGAAAATAAATGCAATCAAATAAATAAGCATCAGAAATAATTTTTTTCCCACTTTTTTTAGGAAATTTTTATCTAATATAGCGCTTACAAAAAATATATAAACAAAGTTTGCCATGGTCTTGCAAAAATATGCAATAGGGTTTAGGTCTTGCATAGTCTTGCAAAATTTTGCACATTTTTATACATCAAAACAACAACAAATTGTGCACTTTAACTGTCAAAAAATTGAAATATGCTACGGTGCAAAATTTTGTACTTGTGCAAGAACATTTTGCACCAACTCGTGAATACCCTTAAAGTTTACTTTTGAATTATATTTTAGTTGTGCAGATTTGTTAATTATTACCTTTACTATATAAGCTTATCAACTAATAATAAATTTTCAACTGTTTAATAACAACCATATTTGTCAAACATAAATTCTATCATTTATGTTTGACAAATGACAGTTACATTAGAAATTATAGTTTTAGTGTATTTAGTATAAAAAAGTCAATTTATTGTATTGGTATTGTAGTTGAATGATAAATAACAAAAAAACCTTTAATTATTTAAAAAAAAATAATGTAGTAGACATGTAAAATTTTCAAAATATAAAATACGCGCAAACTCATCTGCAAATTTCCAAAAAAAAAACTTTCAATTTTTTCCTTTGAAATTTATTTGAAAGAAGAATATTTTATTTTAGTATCTTATAAAATTAAAAATATTAAATGTTCAAAAAAAAATATTAATTATATATAAAATTGAAATGAAATTAAAAAAAATGTGAATTTATGTTTTAAATCTTATCTGTACATTAATTGATATGCATTTATTACATATATAAATTATATTTATAATTTATTTGTATTTGGCATATAGAAAACGATATATGTACCTACATAAGTTACATATTAGGAAATATTTACACGAAATATCGTATATACCTACTAAATATATTTCAAATTAAAAACGTGAAAATAAAACCTATAAAATAAAAGTCTCATATTATACATAATGTATTAAATTTTTGTTTTGAAAAGGTCAGACTTAATTATAATTATATAATAGATATTTAAAAACTTTAAGTCTATATTTATTTTAAAAATAGGTTCGGTAATTTCTCGATTAATTTGGCATTTCTTTTTCCTATTGGCTTTTTAAATGTTTAATTTAATTAACCACCGGAACGTTACAATTTCAATGTTATATGTATTTATTAATTTCTTTTTTTATAGTTTTTAAATTAAATGCTTTATTTCAAGTGTTAAAAAGATCACATTAATGTAAACAAGTAAAAAATATGTTTTTTTTATTTTTTTTTTTAAAAGGACTTTAGATTTTTAACAAAATTCAGTTAAGTAATTTTATATTCTAAAAAATAAACATTCCAGAAGGTAAGTACTTACTTTATCTTCAGCTTCTTCTGCTCTTTCTTCTGCATCAATTACTCGCTGTTCAAGCTCTGTAAGCTGAAATTAAAAAAAAACATATATTAAATACCTAAATAAATCAATTAATCATTTTTTTTTATTAAATTAATAATGTCATCCCATTAATTACGGTACATGATAAATATATTTCAAAAAGTATATAAGTTTTTGGATTGTGTCTTAGGTAAACTTAAATAACGTTGACTTAAAATAATTTTATGATATCGTAAATTAATGTTAATAATTTTACGATATTCTCATATATATATTGCTTTTATAAATTTTACTGTTATTTGTATTAAAAGCTTGTGCTATTTCTCACTAGGATCGCTTTAAATATTAATAAGTGATGTAGTATTTGTTCTTGTTATACATGGGCTTTTTTATTTTACACACTTTTGATTTTTGTGATTTATTTAAATTGTATTTTTTTTAAACAAAATAAAACAATAAAAACATATTATATAATTAAGAATTTAAATTATATTTGAGTTTGATTATTGTTTTGTTTTTATTTTCAAGGTTGAGTTTTCATTTAATTTTTTTTATTAATGAGCTAACATATTAGAAATTACTAGATACTAGTTCTGTGCTGTTTCAAATAAAGGAACATTTATGAAGAATACTTGCTTAATATATTTGAACGCACACTCTTTCGGTTAATAAGTCATATGGCCCCTAGATTCAACATTTACAAAAATACTAGTCACAACAAATTCTAGGCGGTATAAATTCGACAATTAAAAAATATTAATTATTGTTGCATAAATTATGAATTATAAAAACACTTAGGATCAAAAAGAAGTGCTTGTGATTTCAAAACAATAATTACGCAGTCAGTGCAACAAATGTGAATCACAAATGAATGTATATATTATACGAGGGTTATCCCAAAATTACCCGGCCAAAACTTGGACAGCCCTCGTATATACCAATTTGATAAATATTTATACATTAAATTAACTTATTATTTTTTATTTTTCAAATGCCAAAATTAACTTATTATTTTTTAAATGCTATTAAGGTTCAAAATGGCTGCTAAATGCAAATAAAAAGGTAAATTGTGCGAGTGAAATAATTGTTTCATTAAGGGATTTCGCCTAGTGGAATTCTTTACTAGTGAAACTGTCAAAGTTGAATTAAGCATGTACAGTAAAATTGTGTTTAGTGGAATTTACTTAGTGAACCTGGTCTGGAAATAATATTTGCAGAGAATGCAAAAATCAACCGTAGTTTTTCTAAATTTACATCTGTCAAACAAGACGAAAGATGGAATACAATGCAGATATTTGGATGAAAGACACCAAAACGATATTGACATTTGGATGAGATTTCTTAAAAAAGTGTAATACAGAAAATTTCGTCTATAAAAAACAATCGAAAAGTCACATCAATGCTCTCTCCACTTGATCTTTGGAGCCTAACAGGAACACTTATATTGTTTTATAGGTATGTTTTTAGGAGTCAATACTTGTTTTGATGAGATTAAAAGTTTGTTGCTTCCATTCAAAATATTCCAAAGAGAATAAGGAAAGCTTCTGCTTCCCATCTCTAAATAGTTTAAATTCCCAAATGGTATAATTCAGCTTTTGGAAATTAGGTTGTGATACGAATATCGTGAATGTAAATTTGATAAGGGATTACATATCGTTCAAAGATTCAAAATGAACATTAACAACTTTGTTCACAATATTTCCGTCATATTGAACTAGGAAGGTGGTGTTTAGTTAGTTAAAGTCCCACACAGTTATAGACAACGTGTGCTCGTTCCACTGCTCTATAGTGGAACCTCTCGTAAAAAAAGAAGAGGAATTGCAGACTTTTCTGCTTTTATATTACTACGAGTATATATAAATCTATCTGTTTCTATACTTTTATTTAAAGGATGAAAAATATAAATTTATGATTTTGGATTATTGTGTTGACCATTTTTATTATAATATATATATTTATATTTTAATATAAATACATATATGTATATTTAAGTGTTCTCATATTATTTTATAAACAAACATATAGCACAAAATGAATTTATCAATATGCCTGTTTGGCCTTTTGTTTCTCGAAATTTTTGTTTTTTTTTTTGTTATTATTTTTCATTTAAATATGTATTAGATAGAAGAAAATATAGTGTGACCAACACGTACATTGTATATTGCCAATGAAAGATTACTTCTATTATTATACCTGTAGTTGTAAGTGAATTGTTTGTTTTGATTATTATTTAGATGGTTAAGACAATGTCATGCATATCAATTGTTTTTTTTTTTTTTTTTTTATTTTTTGTCATATGTACTAGGACTTATTGATTCGTAGTAGGTGGAAATTTTCCTTAAAAAAAAAAAGAAAAAAATAAAAATTGAAATAAAATTACAAATCACAAAAACAAAATCTTAAAATACTATATAATACTGTAATAAATATTTTATATAAAAAATAAAATTCTGTATAAAAGAATGACTATAGACAGTTATATAATATATATGTATGCATAAAGTATATATGTACATACTAATAGATACTATTGTATAATTGTTTTTTATTCATCTTAGAAAGGTTCTATCCTTCCTTTCTTTCCTTCCTTTCGAACAAAAATATAAAATTGAAAAATTAAATTTGGTTTTTTATTTATTGTAAATTGATAAAATAAAAAGAAAAAGGATTTACCAGTAGAAAATATATAAAGAATCCTTAGAGTACAATTAGTATTATATAATAAAATTATATCTAACTAATAGAATACGTGTCAAATATAGGTTATAAATATAATATAAAACAACAGGTTAATCATATTTAATATAAAAATAAAAACATAACTTGAAGATTTTAAATGTATGGAGATTTAAAATGTATAATAATCTTTGAAATCTACAAAATTTAAATTTATTCAATATCTACCTGTAAATAATTAATAATATTGCTTTATTTTTATGCTATATTGAAAATCCTCTTATGAGGATTGAATTATCCTTTTGAATTATACGCTAACACTAACCCCTACTAAAGAATGGATCGTTAATAAATATTTTCTATCTTTCGGAGTCACTTACAATAGAAAGTTATAAGGAACTGACTTGTTATAAGAAAGAATATTATGTTTTTTTTATAATTTTACGATAAAATTTTCGCCTGTTTTCCGAACTTCATTCAAGCGCATTTATTTTGTTATAGCTTCTTACATTTAATTTTCATTGGAATAATTCCTTTGAACCACAATTTTTTGATTCGCTTTTCACCATACAGTTCATGAGTTGAATCCAATGCGACCAGCATATTTATAAAGAGAAATAGCGAAGGTTAAAGTTTATTTTATTTTTAGGTTATTCATTAATTCGATAATTTGTTTCTTTTATAAAAAAATTGAAAATTTAATTAATAACAAAATGATATAGTATTATTGGTTTAAAATTATGATCCAAATCAAAATCGTCTTGTAATAAAATTATAATTTATATAAAATTGCCATATACAAAACCACAAAAAAAAAAAATTTCAAATGAAATGAAAAGAACCTAAAGAATCAGAAACATAATATTAAAAATAAAATATAATAATTTAAAAGTAACACATTCTTAAGATAGTGGAGGGAGAAGATTTTCATAAATTTAGAGTAAGAAAAAAAATTTTATTTTATTAAGATTTTTTTTTTTTTTTAACATAATGGGAAAAGAAAAAATTTAAAGAAAGTTTTTTTTATTTAAAAATAACAGAATAACAAAAAAAAACAAAAAATTCACTTCATTCGGCTTTTGTAATAAATTTTAAAGATTAAAAAATCAAACAAAAATAAAAAAAAACCTTTTAACAAAATTTTTTTATTGTTTCGCAAAAAAGAAAAATTTTAATGAAAAAATTTTTTTTTTTTTCTAAATTTTTATTAAGTAATAAAAATATTGTTGGACGTGAATTTTCAATTTCTAGCTACCACTTTATATTCCCACTCTTTTATTTTCCTCTTCGTCTTCAATTCTAATAAACAGTTTTTTAATGTGTTTTGGGCCTGGAATTAAGGATTTTTAATTTTTTTAATGTTCACAAAATAAGGGTAATAATGTATGTTTGATTGTATATGTTTATTTGTGGTGGATAAAAGAAAAAGATATATTTTTAACGATTGAATTATTATAAACTTTATGACCAAAAAAAAAAAAAAAAAAGAAAGAAAAAACAAAAAACAGAATTGAGGAGTGATTTATAAAGTAAGAATATAAGAGGTAAAACGCAGTTTTGCACACAAATGAGGCTTTTAAATCAATGAATTAAATAATTGTTCCTGCAAGGTATTACAATTAAATATAAAATAATAATATTAGCTTTGACTTTTAAAAAGTAACATAATTGTAATTTATTTCAATGTAGATTTCACATTTTGTTTTGCTCTAGAATGTGGGCAAAAATATGAGCCACCTAAAAGTATGCAAATATTTTATTTGGTTTTATTTTACTGAGTCCAAATTCAGCACAGGTAACAAGTTTTATTAATTAAAAATAAATCGTTCTTTCTATCAAATATAGTATAAATATATAATAAATAATATTATTTTATAAATTGTATACGACCTATAATGGCCTTAGTAGCTGATTGTTTAGTAATATTGCATTATCCTATATGATTTGTATTATTAATATAAATAAATAAATATTTTGAACAGAAATTTATAGAAATCGAAGAACGAATCAGTCAATTTGCATCTGCTTAAATTCCTATATAATCCCATTCCTACAATTAAAGTTCATAATTCCTCTTCCTTATTCCCTCTCCTTTCCTCATATTTTTCATCAGTCTTTTATACTGTTTCGCAGTTAGGGTGATTAGCCTATTATACTGCCTAACGCGGAGAGGTGGTTTTAGTAGGTAAAAATCTCTTACTTAGGAACTTAGGTTTTCTTGATGTGTTTTGAAGATCTACACTTCCCGCAGGAAAAACAAAAAAAAAATTTTACAATGACTGCGGTGTTGCATTACATTAAAAGATGTAAATTAATATATTCTAGGTATTTACCTGTGTTTCATTTTCATACGCATATTCAAACAAAAAAGCTTTGATGGATTGTTATAATATTTTATTAGCATCATAAATCTTTATTGCAATCATAATGTAATATTACAATATTGCAATCATATGAATTATAAATTTTAAAATCTCTCAATTATTTTGTTATAATATATCAGTGATTCAGTTTAATTCAATACCATTGCCGTTAATACTATGGGCTGTACCACTTTTTTTTTAGCCAGTATTATATTGCAATTGAACATATTAATTTTAAAACTGTATACAAAAAAATAAGGATAACAATCTGTTGTTATTTAACATTACCTATCGGGATTAAATTTATTATGATAAAAACCTGTATTTAAGTAAATTATTGTGTAGAACCACAAAATAATTTTTAATTTTAATTTAGGTTTTTTTTTTGTTGTTCAATGAAACAAATCCCAAAAGGACAAAAGAAAGAAAAAACTTTCATCTAAATATTTTTTTTTTGTCAATAAGTCAAAAAACAAAAAATTCAATAGCCAAAAAATTATTCAGCACCTTTTTATTCTGTTTAGAAAAATTCAGCAGTTTTCTACAACAATATTTTATTTTGTATATACCTATATGAATATATATTGTATATAAGTATAATATTACCTATATTTATATATTCATATAAAAATTTAAAAAAAAAAAAATATATATATATATACATATATATAAATTTGTAAATGTTTGCAACATTCTTATATATGTTGATATTGCGACAAAAAAAAAAATCACTAGACCCTAGCCAAAAAAAAAAAAAAATTTCAAACACAATTTACATTATCCAGGAGTCTATATTGCAACAATCACTATACCATCACCGAAACCAGACACAAAATAAATTCATCACATTATATTTGCTAGGAATGCATTTATTTTTATACAGGATGTTTCATAAAACAAGGAATTAATGTAAGTAATATATATACATGATTTTAACCATAGAACTTTGTAAATTTACGTAATTGAAGTGGATTTTATCGGATAAACTATTGACTTCTAAAGTATTTCGGTTTATGATAAAATAAAATATAGAATATTTAATTAGTTTTATTTGATTTTGTGTGCTAAACTGCTAAGTGCTAAGTATCTACATTCGAATCAGAAAAAAAAATGAACTGTCTCTATATCAACTAAGTATATGCCATTTTGAGAATAGAGATTTAGATCGAGAATAGAGATAATGGGTCAAATGCATAAAAATGAGCCGGAACTCAATTCTCACTTTTTCATACTAAACCTACGACTTCAAGTGTAGTTTTTGTTCGAAAAAATAAGATTTGAGATCAAACTGAGTCGGAACTCAATCCTTATTTTTTCAAACAAAACTTACCAGTTCAAATTAGATTTTTAATTTTATTCACTTGAGTTAATATATCTTTTTATTTTACAGGGTACTCAAGCTCTAGGAAAGGATTCCTTTATACAAAGTCATTATAGGTTTAAGTAAAGGAGACAGAAATTACAGCGAAAGATAATAATAAGGTAGAGTTGGAAAATAAATTGAAAGCAAACCTGTATAGGTCCTTTTTGAAAAATTGCAAACTGTATAATGGATCATATTTATCAGACAGGAACACATTAGATGTAAGTATGTTCCACATTTTAGCGGTTTTCACAATAAATGAGTTTTCATAAACAATTTAAAACCACATATGAATGTCAACTGTGTAGAAATCAGCACTTAAAGTTGCAATTATTAGTAGAGATCATTAAAGATTGAATGAAAAATTAAGTTACCACATTCTGAATAGGAAGGCAGCTGAAAAAAGTCGCTGAAAAGAAAAGAAGAAAGAAGGATTCGGACAAAATTCCGAAAAAATTATGATGTTGTATATTTTATTAAATATATATTATTTATTGATATATATATAATTTTTTAAATCTTTTTAGCATCATTACAGTCTTTTTCATAAATGTTACATAAATGTTTTTTAATAGTTTACTATATAGGACAAAAATAAAAGTAATATAATCAACAAAGTATTATAATATACGATGATGAGTTTTATATTTTCAGGATACCCTGTATATAGCTACTATATCAGTCAAAATAAGACTGTATAGTATAATTTACGTAAACAAGTAAACAAGAAATTTATTTTCGTTGAAGTGTAATTGAAATAAGAGTTTTTCCAAAATACTCTTTAGAATAAAATTTTACATATATGTATGTATGTATATATACATATATACATATATATATATATATGCAAATTATATCTAATTTTAATATATCTATATATGTATATTTGGATTTAGTAAGCAAATATTTTTTTTTTTAAATATAAATTGTAACGATACATTTTGGCAATAATTCATTTGAAAAAAATTTTCAGCGCTTATAGAATTATTTATAATGTAAACATGAAATATATATTGTATTAAATAATCGAAAAAATCGTATTAAATGCAGTCATTTTTTTCCCATTTAAACATTTTCATGTCATATAGAAAATAATAAAAGTGTTCTACTTACATATTATTATGTAAAGAGAACAGCTTAGCCAAATTTTATTATAAAAGTTCATTAACCTAGAAATAGGTAACTAAATATTTTGATTTATTTTTTTAAAGTAACATAATATTTATACTGTTTAGTAAATCTGTAATTTTAAAATTTTCCTTCAAAAGTTTTATAAAAAAAAACTTTGAAAATCAACAATAACAATCAATATAAAAGGGCTACAATAAGGCCTTCTTTGGGAAAAAGTTTTAGAGAATAAATAGTAGTAAAGAACGGAAGAACTATGAACGCGATTTTTCTTAACTTAACTGGAATGTAAGATATTTGATGAAGAATTTATTATGTTTGAACTTAGTTAGTCTAATATGGTAATTGGTTTGCAAAAGCAGCTTAATTTTGTTATTACAAAATCTTACATTTTAAATTGGGTCTTGAACGAAAGACCTCCAAACTAACACGCGTATAAACAATATTAGAACCGTATTGATAATTACGGATCACTACCCGATAAACACCCATGCAGCAAGAACAATATACAGTAAAGTTTTAAAGAGGTAGGAATGGAAGAGCAAGACACTATACCTCACTTTCTCTATGAATAAATCAAGTGTGAAATCAAACTACAAATCCGAAGATCTTTAATTTTCAGAGATATAAATCAGTTATTGGAAAGTCACATTGAAGAATTAATTTTATTTTTAAACTCTAAAGGCTTCGTTTTTAGAACATATAGTTGACAACCAAAGTTACACGGGAATGGTATCAAAATAGCATCTCTTCTGTGCCATTTCTAATAGAATTTTAGAGAGCAGGAGTATAAACCAATCAAGGCGGTCTTTGATTTTTTGATGATCTCAGAAGATTAGTACTTTCATTAGCAAAAAAAAACAATACTGTTATAGAGTGTAAAATAAAAAAATTTAATTCATTATTTAAACTTTTTTAAAGTATCTAATATTGAATGTTAAAAAATAAACATAGATACTTTGTATGTTATATATATATTATATATATTCATTTAATTTTTTTTTCATTTTAAGGGTCTTTGTTTTTGAGCGGTTATGCTTTCCAGAAAATTAAAAGAAGTTCCGTTATATTAAATAAAAGAAAAAAATGTTTATATCCTGAATAACTTACAGGATCAAAAAAAAAAATTTTTTTTTTTTTATTTTTTTTCTAGTTTTTCTTTTTACATAAAAATATGTATAGTATATATTGTACATATATATATACATATATTTATATGTATATACATAAATTCTATTAAAAAAAAAAAAATAAAAAAAAATATTGCGCATTTTTTTTTTTTTTTTACTTTGATCAAATAAAAACATAAAAACGCTTTAAGGTATACATAGGTATTGAATTTAGATTTCTTAATTTTAAATTTTTATATACATTTTGTTTAGTAAAATTTTATTATTATAAAAAAAAAAGAAAAAAATTCAAAAACAAGCTATAATTTTTTTAAATACAAATTGTCTGTCCCATGGTCTGTAGTTAAAAATTTAAATCAGTTAAAAAAAAAAACTATACTAAAATTAACTTTAAAGCAACTCTTAAATTAATAAAATTTGAATAAGGCAATTTGTAACTATAATAATATTGTAAATATTAAGATAGACCACAGAGATTTATTTTTGTAACAAAACGTATACAATAAATTTGAATCTTTTTGTGCCACAATACAACTTCCATACATGCTTCTAATTCCCCTACGCAAAAGTATATTTCATTTAAAATTTGAATTTTTGTTTCCCGTTGTGAAGGTGTTAAAATAAATGAAATATAAAATTTTTTTATTTGCTCTTTTTTATTTTGCAGAAATTTTTAGTAGATTAGAAACTGGCAATGTCCCAAAAATTTCCAGAATATTTTTATAAGAAACAAGAAAGCTTTAAAAATCACTTTAGGAATTATTTAGGACAATGCATACTATACTATATTCCGTTTAGTTTACGATATTTAATTTATAATTATTTTATTTTCCATTTTTCCCATTATGAATTTTCCTTGTACAAAAAATCAATTATAACCTTCCTTGTCCGTCGCTAATATTTAGTCATATTCAGAGCATATTTGTGTTAAATTTTTTTATTTAAAAAATAAGAGAATTCATTTCCATAGTTAGGTATCACATTTAATTATTAGGGTCAGGAAATTTTCAATTTTTTTCAATGAAATTCGATTACTTGTTCCTTTTTTAGTTTTTTTCAGTATAGAATATACGTCTTCCATATAGTGTCCTTATTCCTTCTCTACTCATAGAAATGTTAGTTTTGATTAAGAAAATTTACATATTTTTTATCGTTTTCAATGGAAGTGTTCAAATGCCTTCAAAAGAAGACGGATGTATACATTAGCAAATTTAACTTAGATAATTTAGTCAAAGAATTTTATGAACAAGTGTTACTGCTTCTTATTTAGAAATCTAAGCATTTTTTAGAATTATATCTAATATGTTTGTTATAAAAATTTAGTTGGTCCCAGCAATTCAAATAAATGAAACTTATTGTTTATCTCTTTGAAAAGTAACTAAATAGCCCACATTTTAAAGAAACTCAGGGCTTAACAATATGAAAATGAAATCTAGAATCATACGGGTTTGGAGACAGTCATATATTTTAATTAAAAAAATTTATATGACTATTCACCTATAACTGATTGCAATATCAATGAAATAAAAAAATATGAGCCACAAACTTATTTATATGATATATATGATATGATTCTGAGGGTCTATACAGTAAAATATGTCAAGTGGACCATTATTTCATATACTATACACTTACTTATAGTTAAAAAGATTATTTGATTTAATTAATAAAATATATTTAATTACATTTATAACATTTAAATTTTCAATTTTTCTTTAAAAACATTATACTGTAATGTAATGCAAGGAATTCCTGTATTTATATACATATATCAAAATAAAAAATAAATTATTGTATATTTATATTCATATATATATATTTATGTTCATACACACAATATATTTTCAAAGGTAATATTAAATGAAAGGTATTCAAGGATATAAAAATTGATAGATAGAAATGTTAAGAGAAGACGTCGTGAAAAATATAACAAAAAATAAAAACCAAAATAAAAAACCCAAAATAAAAAAACAAAATAAAAGATAAAAAAAATATATAATATACTAAAGATAAAGTACAAAATATCATGAAAACATTAAGTAAAATCGACAAACAGCAACAACATAAAGAAATAAGGAAGAAAATACTGAAGACGAATGAATAACAAAAAAAAAAAAATATTTAAACAAAATAGAAAGAACTGAATTGTGGAAAATTGAAATACACATAATAATAAGTAAATCAAAATAAAAATAAAAAAAAAAAATATATTTTCAAAAAAAAAGAAAATGAAAATTTGAAAAAAATAAAAAAATGTTTCCTTGTGGAAAGGTGAAGTAAAATAAATACAAAAAAAAAAAAAAAAAACGAAACAAAAAATTAATATGATGACTATAAAAATAAGTAGGAAGAAAAATATTTTTATTTTTTCTTTTATTTTTTTATGCTTTGATTAACTGAAAATGAATTCAAGTGAAAATATAAAATATAAACAATCTGATATATTCATTTATTATATATATATATATATATATAGTTTGTGATCAATGTATAGAAACACATTAAAAAAATAAAAAATATATAATTTTATAATAGTACCCTCTATTATTTCAATAGAATCCGAAAATGATATGCTTTTGATTCAATAGGGTATGATCATTCATCATAAAAAAAAATTCTGAAATTAGATATAAGAGCACAAGAACCCTATTATTGGAGGAAAAATAAACTTTAATCAGTTCGTTTAAAAAAAAATCTTTTATTAAAAAACGGACTCATATAGATGGGCAAAAAATGGGCAAAATCATCTTAACTAAGCACAATATTCAGTAAACTATCAATTATTATTTTAAGTATTTGCATTCGAATATACTTTTCGATTTCAAAAAAATTTTCAGATAACAAAACAGAAACGTCAGATTTTTGCAATGAATACACCAATTTAATATTAACAACTCTAGAATACCCTCTGCTCCGATCCGGTGTTCCGATCAAATTGAATAATTTTTTACAAATTTTCAGATTATTGGACTATGGAGATAAACATATAATACCTACAAAGATTAACATATATTTCCGTATAATTCGAAGTTGCATAACATGTTGCATAACCAAATTTTATAGAAGTTATTGCCATAAATTTCAGATGTCTAGTTTAATTAAGTATCAAAATATGTGAATATAAATTTCACAGTTGTATGACAGCTACTCGAATCTTTCGTGCTATAGATAGACCAATCAAATTATGCAGAACCATAAAACTTAGCTTTTTTTTTTAAATTTCAGATACTTAGCTTATTATATACTGAATTAGGTTTACTTATATATAAAACAAAATGAAAGCTATTTAAACGCGCTGATCGAACTTGTTTAAATTCAATTGGCACTGGTAAAAGTGACATTTATAAAAGTAATATAGCCGAACTATATATTTGAATGACCTGTTTATTATTAATAGTTAATTTATTTATTTGTTGGATAGTAAATTTGAGGTTATTGTGAATATTTTTGTTTTCTAAGATATATACCTTTCAAAATGTTTACGTTACCTTGCAATTCTTGGGATCTCGATGGGATAGTGAGTAAGACCGTATAATATACGCTGTAATACAGAGGAAGTGTAGATTCAAATCACATACACGTCATAAGAATAATTTCCCCTTTCGACATTTACAGCCACACCTGGAAAGGACAGGTTGTGAAATTTTCTCTTTTATAATTAGTATGTCATTTGCATATAAAAATATAATTTAGAAGTTCTAGAGTGTTATTGCATGTTACATATAGGAATTCTACAATTATTTTAATCAGTAAAAGGTTCCTGCATGATGAAAACCAATTTTAAATTATAATTGTCGTGGGTGTTCTTAATTTACAGAGGAATGTTTATATTTTATGTATATTCTTGAAGATATTGCAATATTTTATTTTTTTTTGTTGTAAAAAAATTTAAAAAATTTAAAGTTTATTGAATTTAGTCGTCAGATTGTTTTCTAAGGCAGTTGGGAATGTTCCAAAGAAACCAAGAATTGTGTGATACTACCAAATACCCCCTTATTGGTAGTATCAGATTCTTACTGACTAAATCCACCTTTGCCTTTAGCCAACATAATGTAATGAAACTCCTAACTGCTAATCCAGTATATATTGGATAGTGAGAAAGATATGAGAGAATAGGACAAGGATGCGTAAACATTGAATTGGGAGTGGGACTATAAGGGAACAGTGAATTCGTCTTTTATTATTACTATTTTGCTATATTAGTGACGATAGTCATGAACAGTTACAATATGCAGTATAGTATAAAACACCTTCTTGTATCAGGTAATACTTAATTGAAGGCAATCCCACTGTCACTGCAACAGCTATTAATATTAATACTTACTTACTACTTATTATTTACTACCTATAGATTTTTTTAATAATATTTTAAAATTAATAAAAGAAATTTATACATATACATATTTTGTAAATAACCCTATTCATTTCTCATTGAGTATTATATTATTAATAAATATGTAACCTCAGGAAAAACATAATAAAAAATTGCTATTTTATTAACATCACGAAATATTGATTTAATCGTTTCAAATATATGAAACAACAGTCTATATATAAATAATATACATACTTATAAAGGTGTATAATAATTTGAAAAATTCTTTTTGAGCTTTGATAAAAAAAAAAATGTTTTTTTTTTTTTTTGGGAAAAAAATGAAAAGAAAAATGATGGTTGGTAACATGGTAACATCATTATGGTAACTTTCAATAAATTCTATTTCTTTTTTTTTTTTTTCAATTTTATTTTATTTGATGATATAAAATTAGATTGAAAACTATGTTGAATAAAATATCAAATGACAAAATATAATCAAAGGTGTGTATAAATCAAAATTACAAAAAATAAAAATCAATTCATATTTTTTTTGTTTTTATTTATAGTTTATTATTATTATTTTTTTTTTAAATAAATTTGTTTATAAGATTAATGTATTGAAAAAAAAAACAAAGTACAAATAGATTTATTTTTCTTTTAGTTATTGTTTATTTTATTTTCTTGTTTTATTTATTCTTACTGTTTTACTGTGACTACAGTTTAAACTTAACTTGTGAGATTTGACAGAAATTCAATGAAATAATTACAATGATTGCATACATTTAGGAAGCAAAGAAACATTTAATATGAATGGGATTGCTAAATATGTTAAATATATATTTTTTTTCCTTCACACTGCTATAAGGAGCATAGCTCATTCACTAAGTCATTTTTTATTCATATTTGACTAAATTTCAGTTTCTATAATCATTAATTTCACTAAACCATTGATTATTCGGCTGTAGTAGCTATATTGTACAAAACTATGAGACGTAAATTTTTCTTTATTTCTACGTCATCTATTTATCTTATACAAGAATTATATAACTCTGAGATACATGTGATAGAATTATGACTGTATACAATATCACTGTTTATATTAACTTAATATTTTATAAAGAAATAAATTTTCTTCTTACATACTTAATTCAGGGCCATCCGATGGAAAGAAATAAAAAAGAACTAAAATAAAAATAAAAAATAAGAAAAAATTCAATGATACTCAGACATCATGATATAATCTAGATTTCACTTTTTACATCTTCTTTTACTAATGATTTTATAATATTATTTAAACATTATTTTTTTTTTTCTTTTTCACTTCCTTGGGAAGCATAGGGCTTCCACAAAACCTCTGTATCTAACTTTATTTTCTGATAGAAACTTGATTTGTAGTTTTTCCCTGTTTCTTCTACTTCTTTCATTACTGTCCTCCTTTACCTAATTTTGGGCTTTGCCACTTTCCTTATTTCTTGATTATTCCAATCAAGGACCTCTCTGGCTATTGAAGAGTTTTTTCTAAGGGCGTGGCCAATTCATTTGTATTTTTTTCGCTAATGACCAAGTTTATGGGTTTTTGTTTGGTCATAATCCATAAATCGTTATGCACAAACATCTGTTGGGAAAAACTACTAGTTTTTGGATTATTCTCACCGTGACTAGTCATGTTTCGCCAAGACACAAATCAAGAGCGATTTAACACATGTTTCGGCTCTATTAATTTGTAATGATCGTCACACTTTCTATAGTCTTGCAAACGCCGCTTTTACTTTCTTGTTTCACCACTATACTTGAAACTTTTTTTTGAAAGTAATTTAAAGTTTTTTTTATGTTATAATTGAACTTCAAGGATGTAATTTTCTCTTTTTGTGGCAAGGTGGGAGGGGTCTGTTTCTATTTTCGGGAGCTATTTGGATTGAGATTGTTAATTATTACAACCGTTGGAATAAATTATTAATATTTTTTGTAATTTAATAGATCGATCGTTCTCTTTTTTATTATTTCCTGATTAATAAGAATTAATTAATATACTTTTTAAAATTTTATTTTAAAAAAAGATTTAATTCTAAAAATAATTTTAAATTTCATTACGGTCAGTTTTTATAACTACAATGATTCATTGTATTTTAATATATTAATGGTATGATATAGTTAAAGATCTAATCTCTAAATTAATATCTTGGATTCTTTAAAATAAATTATAAAAAGAAAAAATTTATCGCACTATAAAAATTAATTAATGAAAAGAAGAAGAAGTAAATTTAAAATTCGGTTTTTAGTTTAAAACAGATTAGAATGGACAGAAACTTTATAAGTGGGATGGGAAAATATTTTCAAAAACAAAAAAAAAAAAAAATATATATAATTTATAGATGCATTCGCTAATATAATTTTTAACATTTAAATTTTAACCAATTTTAACCGGAATAGGAAACTCAATAGGTAAAACTGATTTCTGAGGTTCTGAGACATAATATTACGGTTCATCTAATACAAATTTTTCGAAAGTCTGAAATATCATTTTAATCTTAAAAACGATTCGATTTCGATTCTCGAAAAAAAATAAAGTAAATATTTGGAATAAGTTGAAATTATATATATGTATGTAAGTATAATAAGAAAAATAAATTTTTTATTGATGTTTTTGAAATTATTTATTCATTTACTTCACTTATAACATCTATATACCTATATATACTATACCTATATAGAAATCAAAAAATACATGTTCTAATAATTGTTAATTTCCTTTTTCATTTCAATCGTTTTAGATATTTAACAAAATTTTGAAATTGAATAATTGATAAATTTAACTTTAAACAAACTAAACATTGTCGTTTTTTTTTTTTTTTTTTTGTTCTAAATTAAACAAGTTTTTATGTTTATTTTACATCATTGTTAGTTGATTTGAAAAATGTTTGCCCTCCTCTTAAATAAGAATTTATACGTTGTTTTTATGATAGAATGAAAAATATTTCTGATAATAATGATTTTTATTTTATTGTGTGAGTTACCGCTGATTGTATAAAATTCAATACGACACACTTTTCATCTTTTTTATTTATTTATTTATTTATTTGTAACTTTGTTATTGTTTTTCTGTAGAATTTCAACTAAATTTAACTTTTATTTGCTTTCTGGAATACCTATATTATTTTCTATTTGTATATTTTTATATTTGAATTCATATATTTTGCATTTTATTTTCAGTGATTTGCAAAGGTTTTTTTTATATATTTTTTTTTATTGAGGTTAGAGCACATATCAAAATCGAATTTGATGATTTAAAATAACTGAAAGTTGAAGGTCTTTAGTAAATAAGTAAATAATTTGTTTAGAAAATTTTTAAAATAGAACAATAAAATATGAAAATTTTTCAATTTCATATTATTTAAGCACTAAAATATTATGAAACTTGGCATTTTTAAAAACAATATACATATGTACTAGACGATATAAGATGACTAATTATTTTAAATTTCTATTAGTAATTGATTACACTTTATTAAGAAGATCTTGAAACGTTTAATTTTATATTTGGTAAAATATTTTTTAGTTCAATGGTTTAATTAAGAATTTTTCTTTTTTTTTTAATGCATTTCTCTGCCACATAAATGTGGACAGGAAATTACACAGCCTTTCCTATTCAGGCGTGGCTGTAAATATCGTAAGGGGGAATAACTCTTATGACGTGTGTGGAATTCGAAATCACACTGCCTCGGTGTTTACAGCGTATTTTATATGCTCTTACCCACTAGGCCACTGAGGCTCCTATTAAGAATTTAAGATTAGAAAATTCTAAAGTATTTGTAAGATTTGGCTAAGTAATTTGAAGCGAAATATTGTATTTTTCATATGCCTGAAAAAATTTTAAATACTGACTAAGACTTTTACAAGAATTGAGTAAAACGATTAATTATGCTAAAAAGCATTTTATGTTATTCAAACTTTTAGTTCAGGTTGGGGGTTAGTTTTAAAGAAAACTGGCAATAAAATATAATTTTAATAATAATACTAAAAAATATCTATTTCATTTATTTTTATATATGGAAAATATGAAAAAATTTCGTTCTTTAAAATTTTTTAACTTCGAATACTGAATTAAAATTCTAATTTGATTCTAAAGATTAACTTAATTACTTAATGAGGATAGGAAACGACTTAGTTCGTATTATATTCACCAAATAGTTGAAATAACGTCCTGTTGTTGTAACGGGTCGATCCAATTAATATATTTTATTAAGCAGTAATTATGCTTTGATAGTCGCTGTTTTAAGATTCATATACGATATTGTATTATTGTATACTAGAAGTGTGGATGTAGGAGCTATTGAAGAACTTATTCGAATTTCGAATTATGTTAGTTTAAAGACAATTATGTCTAGATAAAAAAAAATTACCACAAGGACATTATATTTTTGTACTACTACTGATTTGATTTTTGCTAAATCTCACTATAAGGACAAAATGAAAATAATTTTTATGATAATTTTCAATTTAATTTTTTTTTTTTTGCATTTTTTATTTTCATTTTTTTCCCTTAACTTTTCCCCATTTTAGAGTATATTATACTTCAATTTTGAAGACCACTGAATCGCCACCTTAGTAAATATTTTTTTAAAGAAAAAAAAGAAAAAAATAGCAGAGAGTGTGCGTTCAAGTACAAGAAAAAATAAAATAAAAATAAAAAACGATAAAAAAATGAAATAATATTTTGAACAAGTATAATATTTTCTTTTTACATTTCCTTTCCCTCTTATCCTCTTTTTTTTTTTTTCTCTCTTTTCAAACTTTACAAACCTTGTTTCTGGCAATAATCATCTGAATGTTTTTTTTTTCTTTTTTTTTTTTGAAACCTAAGGGGTGAGTTTATTACACAGGAAAAAAAAAAATTGTAAAAAATTTATGTCAGTTATTTTTCTTTAAGTGTTTACCTTTTCTTTTTGTGGTGAAAAAGTTAACAGAATTTTTTTTTTGTTACACCGAAACAAAAAAAAAAATTTCGTAGAAAATTTAAAAATAAAAAAAAAACAAAAAGACAAAGAAATAAATATATGAAACTTAGATGAAAAACAGAGAAAAAAATATTCACACAAAGAAAAAAAAAAAAATGTACCAAAAACAAAATAACGGTAAAAGTAAAGTACATTTGGTTCATAGGTAATATTATTGTCGTTGTCGTCATGCACTGAGATATAAAAAAAAAAACAATAAAAACAAAATAATAATAACAATAATAATAACAATAACAATAATAACGGCAGTTTATATATTTTTTTTTTTATTGTTGTTGCTTGTTATTATTTTTGTTGTATTATATAAGAAGAAATAAAGAAAAAATAAAAAAAAATTGCGCAAATTGATACAAATCACCCAATAATCACCCCATTGCATTTATTCTAATGGTGTTTTTACCTTTTGCGGTTGAATACTACATATTATATATATATATATATATATATGGGATAAATATTATATATAATCAGAATGTTTATAGTAAGTATCTGAGTGTCAGGTAGTAAAGATAAAATAAACAGTCCAATAATATAATTTTGTACATATATAAAAAAAAAAAGAAAATTTTGTGAAAAACAGAGCAAGCACTTAAGCCATTTGGTTAAAAGAGGAAGTTTATACACACACACATATATATATATATATATATATATATATATATATTTATAAAATATATTGATAAAATATATTTATGCATATAAATTTTATATACTTATGTAATATAAAGTCGATCTTTTTCACATTTTGATAAAATTTTCCTTTGGGATTGTCTTAGATTCTTTTTTTATTTCTATACATATACTAGTTATTTTATAAATATAAATATAGATACAGGATGTATTCAAAAACTGTATATATATATAGACTTATAGCTTAAAGAATTTTTTTGATTATTTTGTAGGTTTTCTCTGATTTAAAAGATTAGTTGAAACCAGGTTAAATTTGGAGGGAAAAAATTTTATTTCAAAGTATTACCGTTAGTATGAAAATGTATCGATAAAAGTTTAAAAATCATAGTTTAAGTATCATAAGTAATTTCATACATATCTTTTTTTATAGAAAATTTATTAATTTATGAATTAAAGATAGTTAGTTATAAATTAAAATGTTTTATTTAAAGTGTTCATAAACAGATTTTCGAATGGAATTAGAAGATCTTGAAACACTGCTTTTAAAGAGCGTTATAAAAATCTACCATTAAAATTAAAGAATATCTCTTCAACATCTTTCATTTTTTTTTTGGAATGCCCTGTATAAATATATTATGATTGTTTATATATATATATGTATAAAATATTTGCACCATAAATTAACTATACTTATACCATCTGGGATATTTAAAAAGTGAACAAATGTAACATTTATTTTATTTCATTTTCATTTTAATTTTTGGCTTTTTTTTTTTTTTTTTTTGCCAATAATATTTAATACTACCTATGGATGGTAGTTAGCAGTGTAAGGTATTAATAGTATCTTAAATTTGATTTTTATATGAGAAATTTTTTAAAAATAAAAAAAAAAAATAATTTTTCACCTTAAAAAAATAAAAATCTTGAAAAATATTTGTTTAAAAATTTAAAAATACATTTTTAAAATATTAACAGAAATGTTTGAAATTTCATTTAAAATTTATTTTCTGTAATTCTGATTTTTGTTTAAAATTTTATTATATGCGTTTCGAAAGTAGTATTAAAATTCGAAATCGAAAAAAATTAAAAAAGTTATTTTAGTCACATATTTAATACGAAACTAACAAAGAACAATTCAGAATCTTAGGTCTAATAATGGTCAATAAAGGGAACTAAAAAGAAGAATTTTTATGTTAATAAATCTAAATATTGACAAAAATTTTCAAAAATCTCTTACTTGTCGCTCGGTCGCAGTTGATAAATTATAATATTAACTTGAATAATATTGTTAATGTTTGACAGGATCTTTTTTCTTTCAAAGAAAGAGAAATGATACGAAAGCTTATAATTTTTCAAGAATTTTTGTAGCCTCATATTCATTATTCTGATTAAAAATTGAATCCAATGATTTTTATAACATTCAATCAATAATCAAATTAATAAAAAAAATATCCGACCAAATGTTCTTTAACCTGGATAAATTATATTAGCAATTTGCATTTATTATTCATTTTGTAAAATTTTGATATCGGCACGATAATTGAAGTTAAACTAAGCTTCCATATTATTCTATAAAGAAAAACATACAGACTTATCGTATAAAATAATTCGACAATAAAGATTAATGTAAAATTTTATATTATCAATAAAGTATTTAAAAAATCCTGGATTAAATCAAACCACTGGTAATGGAAGTTCCTTCTTCTTCATATTCTGCTAATACACTTTTAATTAGCTGTAAAATATAATTTATATATTAGATAAAATTTCCTAGATACTGTTTTTATCAGATCACCAATTACCTATACCAATCATTTTTTTTTATCGATACCACTAATTTTGTTCTCACTTTCTTACAATTTTCTAATTATTAAGGACACTTTTCTTTTTAGCGAGACTTTATGTTAACATTTATTTAATTACTTTTCCAGAAAAAAAGATTGGAAATCTTGAAATATGATGTAATTTTGCTAAAAAATAAAACCTCGATGAAAAAAGATGATCAATTTTTAACTAATATATAAACTGAAAGTGATCATCTAGTGCTAACAGAAGTTATTCTTTCGATAATCGAATATGATTTTTATTATTCTAAGCTTCTAGCTACAAATTTCACTTACAATATACATTTTTTGCATAATAAAAGTATAAACATTAAAACGTCTAAGAAATTTTAAAAAATCAGAAATTCTTATTTTAATTATTACACAAAAGGTAAGCGGAGAAGCGATGTCAGTTAATTTTCGATGAACCGAGTTCTTGAATAACATCCGAAAAATTATTTTCTCGATAAAAAAAACTTAAAATTGTGATTTTCTTAAGAAATTAAATTTTCTATAGATTATATTAGAACTCATATATGTATATAGATATATTATTTATAATACATATATAAAATCACATATTTCATCATATTAGCTTTGTAAAAGGAGGGTGGATATAAATAAAACAGAGTACAGGTAAAACTGTTTTTTTTTTTTTTCGTAAGACAATAATGTATGTGTTAATCATCGTTTAAAGGTAATTTCTTGGTGAATCAATACTATATACTATTCCAATCCAATATGTATTATATATAAATAGTGTTGCAAATGTGGTTGGTAAATCCCTAATATACTTTTCTTTCATGTTATATTGGTCAAGGTATTTATCTTTGAGACTGTAAGTATTATTATATATTATAAAAAGATAGAAAAAGAAATAGAATATACTTATAGAACCAGGAGAAAAATTATTGATAATTTTCGTTTTAATTCCCTATAGTATAGTTAAATTGTTTCCAATATAAAATGGTACTTAAGATACTTCCGATTTGTTTTTTTTTTGTTTGTTTTCCTTCTTAAAATGAAAATGAAATAAAATTTATCAATAAATTTAGTCGATTTATTTATTATTATTTTCGTTTTTTTTTTTTTTTTTACTTTGTACCTATAATAATATGTATACATTTAAATAGAATAGAAAATTTCTATATTAAATATATTATAGTAGAAGGAGATGATGTATCTATTAGTATTAAAAGGAAAAAAAAAAATCCTTAAAATATTTGTTTTTGATTAAAATTAATGTTAAGATATAATATTTTGAATAAAAAATAAAAGAAAATAAATTTATAGTACAGTTTTGTTTTTGTTTTTTTTTTGTTTTATATTTTGTATTAAATTAATGATTTATTGTTCAGAGAATAAAACATTAAAATTTTAGTTTAGTTTAATTTTGAACTTATGTTGGATATAAATTATAAAAGTACATGAAATGTGTATGTTTTGTACTATATTACGTGATGTTAGTACAAGTAAAAACTTTGTTTTAAGTTTTCTGTTCAATTTAAATGTAAAATTAAAAAAAAACAAAGCAGAATGTAAACCAACGGTTTTTAAAAGCGCACATTTCCAAAAGATAATACAAATTGTTTAGAATTATGACTTGAACCAAAATTTGAAAATTTCATATAAGAAAAAATGTGAAAATATAGGATTTTTTTTGCAATTTTGAGGGGCTGTAAATGCAGAACCCTTTGAAAAACTAACTAATATAACTAAGAAAAACCATTAATACATACGAAAAAATTAATTAATGGAGCTTTAATTTTCATATCTTGCAGAAGAAAATTTGTACAGGTGCCTAAGTTACAGGTGTCTAAAAATAGTATATTTTTCAATTTTTGAGCCCTAATAGGTCTTAAACAGGGGATGGTACAAAAAAATTTTCTGAGTAAACTTATACTAATTCTAAAAGTTCTTTCTTGCCTGAAAATTGCAAGCCCCTATGTAAAAGCGTTCCCGAGTTATGAAGAAGAAAAATCATGCAAAATTTGGTTTCATATAACGGTAAATTTAAATACTAAATTTAAAAAAAATATATATAATTTTGATATTGATTTACTTGATTTACTTACTATTGATTGAAAGGCAAAAAACATTCCTGTCGAATGGCGTTTTCAAATTGAAAAAATATTAAGCGGAACATGAAATATATGCATTTAAAAATAGGCCTTTTCAAAGTTTGAGGGGCTGTAGTTTCCTGATTGATGGGGCTACATGAAAAAATTGTTCCACAAAATTAATTTTTTCATGAGACCTACCCCATGGTTAAATTTTTTTTTCTCTGTCTTTAACGGTGTAGAAGTTTTGTAAATAGACGGACAGACGGACGAACGAACAGAGTGAAACTAATAGGCACAATTATTTTTGAAAATGTGATAAAAACAATCAAGAGTAAATTTAGACTACTGGAAAGTGTTGAATGTTTTGGTGTAAGAAATGTAATACAACGAAAAGTTATATTTTTCCTTACTTTAGATTTGTCTGCAAATAAAAATACTGATTTAACTCTACTGTTGTCTCGTACTGGTCTTTTCGATTCAAATTGATTTTAAAATCAAAAAACTTGATTTTCTTTAGTTCATAAAGCTTTTCATTTCTTCCAGTAGCTAAGATTTAATATTTTCTATGAAAAACAACAATAAGTGTCGCTTTTTTGTTTTGGGTCAGTTAGTTGCAATTTCTTTTTTATTTCAAAAGAGTTTCATTTTTGTCATTTTTTTTTTGAATTTCCCTGTTTTATTTTTGAAAATTTAATGAAATACAAATACATGTTTTATTATTTGTAAAAAAAAACTTATATTTTAATCTTTTAAAATTATTCACATATATGCATGCTATTAAATATGCATTTTTAAATTTAAATCAATATGATCCAGCACGAGTATTTAAAAATATTTTACTAGTACTGGAGGGTTAATAGCAAAATCTATTCTAGTATAGGTAGTATAAAATGATGTTTAATTGGTAAAATAAGAAACAAAATAATCACTGTATTTGACATCAAATATTATACGATCATTACATACAAAATTAAGTTCTATTAAATACAGATATTTCCACTGCAAATAATGATCATCGTGCAAATAATGATTAGATTTATGCCGTTTATTAAGAGACCTCATAAGAATAATTTTGTAATGTATTCTTACTATATGTAGAAAAAAATAATTTCTTTAAAATGAGGATTTTGTTTTTGTTTTACCCAAAATAAAAAAAAACATCCATTTCGTTAAATGCATTAACTGATTCAAAAATGTTCCATGTGGTTAATTTAGATTGATTATGATACTTAAATAATTTTTTTTAGGTATAATCATTGGTATAAAAATTTTAGGTTGGTGTTGTAATAAAGCATGATACAAATAATACATAGATGGTAAATAGTTTATTTGTTTATTCATATATTTCTATAAAAAGCTTAAATAGTGTACTTTTAAGAAGTGTAAGAAGAAGTGTAAGTGTAAGATAATAATCTTGTTTTGAGTCTGTGCGGAATAATACAGTTGACAGCATAAACTAAAATTATTTAAAAAGATTACATCATTGATGGTGATAATTTCTTAATGTCAAATTAATTTGCTGTTATACGTCAAAAAAAATTCATAATAATATAGTTTTAATTACTTTTAGAACAATAACGGTATAATAGTAAACAATAAAAATAGAAGTAATGAACTGTAAATTTGAAATTTAATATAACTATATAACCTATATTATATTAAATTTTCAAAAGTAGGTATAGATATACATATGTATATGTATATAGTAGAATCAATCAATAGAAAATATTTAATAAATATTTCCATTAAAATGGTACAACATTTTTCCTTTGTAAAAAATTTAAATTTTATTTAAAACAAAAAACAATAAAGTTCTTTGAAAATAAACAAAGCAAAATACATAATATAAAACAAATTTTATTAAAAAAATAAAAAATCAAAAATTATTTACAAATACAAAAAAAAAAAGAAAAAATAAATAAATAAATAATTGAGCGATTTCAAATTTTATAATTTTTTTTTTCAATATTAAATCAAAACTCATTGTTATAAAAAAAATTTTGAACAAAACAGATAATTCATAATCAATATTTTCCTTATTGATTGACATCTAATCCGGTAGGTAGGTTTGATTTACAAAGTCATCTAAGTGACTTTGATTTAGTTCAGTTTTATAATGTTAAGTTTCAACAAAATCCAATCATAAAAATTGTTGTAGCCTATATAAATAATTAAACTCCCATCTAAATTTTAAAACTGTAAACACTTAAGTGAAAGGCATGTCAATCGAAAGGTAAGTCATAGTCTAGTCGAAAATGTTTAAATTGGGTGTTAAAATTAGGGTTGGATACAAATGCTTGTTTTTCAAAATTTCGTTTTATCAAAATCTCGTTTCTTAAAATCTTGTTCATTTTTTTTGCTTTTTATTGTTCCTGTTTTTATCTTTTTTTTACTTTTAGCACATTTTTAAAAAGAAAAATATCGATATCAAAGGTCGCATATTTAAACTCTAAAATACCTCCTAATTTCTTTTTTTTTTTTTTATTCATATTGCAAAATGAAAACCTTTGAAGTAGTACGGGCTGCCATCTCCAAATCCCCCCCAAACAAATGATCCCCCCTACTCTAATCCCCCCTACT
Organism: Poecilobothrus nobilitatus; assembly: GCA_947095535.1. Taxonomy (NCBI): domain Eukaryota; kingdom Metazoa; phylum Arthropoda; class Insecta; order Diptera; family Dolichopodidae; genus Poecilobothrus; species Poecilobothrus nobilitatus. The sequence goes on along the minus strand of OX352773.1, from coordinate 78,074,693 downwards.
CTAAACTCTGTCCTAATTATATTTTTTCATACAGATTTCTGCAGAATATTCTGGCCGCTCAGAATAACCAACGAAGATCTATGGGGACTCACAGGAGAGGAACCCATATAGAGACAATGAAGAAAGAAAAAATGAAGGTGGATAGGCCACACGCTAAGGAAACACCAGTACAACATAAGTCGCATGGCCCTGGAGTGGAACTCCCAAGGAAGCAGAAGACGCGGGCGTCCAAGTAACACCTGACGCACTGTAATAAACGAACTCCGCCAATGTAACCTCACATGGGAGAATGCAAAAACATCAGCAGGAAACCGTGTGAGATGGAGATGCCAAATGGAAGCGCTATGCTCTCTCGCAGAGTGAAATGGACAAAAAAAAATATATTAACAACAAAATCAAATAATTGATGTCCTTAAGTGTATTTACATAATTTGTAATACAAATATAACAATTACCAAAAATAATAAATTTTGTTAAAAAGAAAAAAGAATAAAAAAATGAAATAAAAAAAAAAAAAAAAAAATAAAAAAAAAATATATATAAATCAAATATTTTCACAATATACAGAATACATAAATATATTATATATACATATACATATACACATTTATAAATAATGTATTGTATACATAAATTACCTTATTGTAAAACAATAGAATCATCAAACTTTTTAATTTAATTTAATAAGAATTTCGTTTTTCGTTGTTTTTTGTTTTTTAACAAATAAACTTTTAAGAAAATGTACTTGAAAGTACATTTTGAATAGATTGTTGAAAAGAGTTTGAAAAGAAATTTAATAAATTGTTTTTAATCAAATCATATTTATAGAAAAACTTTTGTTAAATATTTCAATTTTTTTTTGTTTTTTTTTTATTTGTTGTTAGTTCTTAGTTGTTGTATATAATATTATGTAAGTACAATAAAGTCAAAAAATTTCATTTATTTTTGGACCTTTTAAAAAAAATTGTAATTTTTAATAAACTTTTAATCTTATGTATATTTTCTTTTCTTTTCCTTTTCCTGTACTTTCTCGTATCCAATTTATAATAAGAAAGCAAAAAAAAAAAAGTTTATTTACCTATTCTTTCATCATTTTATTTAATATAATAATATATTAACATTATATAATGAAATAATATATAAATATGATATATATTTTAATATATTTAATATAATCCGGTTTAATATAATGACTACAATATTTTGTAAAATTGTGTTACAAAAATAAAGTACTTAGAAAATTTGACAAAAAAAAAAATAAAAGAAAAGTTGCAGGCATAATGCTAAATATTTTCCCGACCAGAATATTTTTTTGAAACTATACACAATAAAGAGTAAAGACTTAATTTTAGGGTACAAAGAATTCTTTTTTTTTGAGCAATCTCTTCCAAGTAGTTTTTTTAATGTAAGTAAACACAAAATAATTTCTAGTATTCAAGATAATGAATGTTATGGCCTCCAGTATTCTACACTTAGAATTTAGGTAGTCGGGAAATTTGAGTAAATATAACAGTTTACATATATATACTTACAAAAATCGTACATATGTAGGTAGTTGAGTAAATAATATAGTATGATTTTTGTAAGTAAATTCCTCTGTTAAAAGTTAAATGTTGTGATTATTAAAATTGATGGCTATTAAATAAATTAAAAAAAAAAAAAAGAAGCTAAAATTTGGAAAATATTCGGCTCAGACTACATTTACAGACATTTACAGACTACGTTACAGACATTTTTGAGTTAAAAATTATTGTTGTTCATTAAAAATTCTTTAAATGTTCTTTAAACATTCATTTCATCATTCGGTTTTATTGTATAATTTTCGACAGCTAGTTTTTAAATTTTGATCTAAAAATGGAAAAAGTGATATAAAAGTTTGTTTTTTGGTCTTGTTTTTTATATTTGATTTATACAGTGTGTATATTTATCCGAATATTCGAATATTCGTTTGTTAACATTAGTATATTTTGTTATCTGTGAGTTATAAGGTATAAGTTAAAATAATTAGTTTACATTTGTTTTTCTTATATTATTGATATTTTATAAAGTATTAATTATATTTTGAAAAAAAAAAAAAAAAAATTTCTAAAGGAACATCAGAAAAAAAAAAAAAATTAAAAAATAGACACAATAAATTGATATTAATTTATACACATATTTGACCAATGGTGCAGTGCGTAAGCCACCGGTCTTTCAGGCGAAAGATCTCTGGTTGAAACCTTGGTCAGGTCAAAAATAATATATAAAATATAATAATCTAATAATGTAAAGAAAATATTAAATATAATTATAATTGAATAGTTGTACCGATATGGCCCACATGCTAAAGGCAAAAGGGTCCTAAAAATATCGGCAGATATTTATATCTGGGCGATATAATATAAAAAGAAAAAATGTATACACATATAATTTTAATCTGGCCAATGACGCATTATGTAAGTAACAAGATCTTTCAGGAGAAAGATCTCGGATTGAAACCTCGATCAGGTCAAAAATAATATATAAAATATAATAATCTAATAATGTAAACAAAATATTAAATATAATTATAATTGAATACTTGTACCGATATGGCCCACATGCTTAAGGCAAAAGGATCCTAAAAATATCGGCAGATATTTATATCTGGACGATATAATATAAAAAGAAAAAATGTATACACATATAATTTTAATCTGGCCAATGACGCATTATGTAAGTAACAAGATCCTTCAGGAGAAAGATCTCGGATTGAAACCTCGATCAGGTCAAAATATTATATATTATATAAAATATATAATATTTTGACCTGGTCGATATAATATTTAATATTATATAAATATTATATAAAATTATAATAAAAACAAAATAAAATATATTAAAATTTAACGACAACTACACCTCAAAACCGAAGGTTGACTTAGTTTCCCATCACAATATATGTGATGGGAGAACGAAAATAAATAAATAAATAAATAAAAAATTTCAATATAAGATATACTATGTATTCCAGATTTAATCTGAAAGAAAATAATGAAAAAGAAAATTTTATGAACTAAAATTAATTATATAGTCTAGACACGCTATAATGCATTCAGTGGTATTCTGCAATCTTGATTTTATAAAAAATTTGAATACTTTAACGAATGATCCATGGTATATATTCGAAATTTTAAAATCTTATTAGTGAAAAATATTATTAGAGAATAAATGGTGGTTACTGAAAAAAATTCACAATACCATCATTAAAAGCTGATTACTACGATCTTAAAATTTCCAAAGATTAAAACGAAAGGAACTAAACGAAATTTGGCTATAATCAGCACCAAAAACTATAAATAATAAATAAATTCATTGGTTAATTTTTGATATGATTAAATAAATTATATATTAACTATATAAGTTACAGCCATATAGTTAAACTTAATATTATTATTTCTAATGTTTGAGATTTAAAATTTAAGAATAATATGTGTTAGTTTCTAAGGTAATGAAAGATTTCAAAGTAAAAAAGAATTGAAAAAGAAAAAAACTTCGAAGGTTAAAAAAAAAAATTGGAGAAGAAAAACTATTCTTATAAAATCAAACAAGAAGAAGATAATCACATTAATTTCGAATTATACTATAGATCTAGAACTGAAATTTAAGTGAAAGTATGAAGGGGATAAAAAATACAAAAAAAAAAAAAAAATAAACAAAAATCACTTTTACTTTTCTAAATATATATATAACAAATTTTAACAAATATGTGTACATATATTTAAATTTATCTATATAATAAAAATAAATGATATAATGTATAGAACACGTGCCACAACACGCATAATATATACTTATTTTGAATATAATATACCTAATCAATCAGAAGGACATAATTTTAATAAATTATATACATTAAAAAAATTACTTCTATATATAACAAATGTCAGACTACAGTAAAGAATTTGAAACTCTACGAATTTTTTTTATTTTACCCAAGTACATACATACATACATTTATATTTTATATTTAACAAAGAAATTCAAATAATATGATTGCAAATATTATTAAATAATTATAAGAATGTTCATTTTAATTAAATCCTATATTTTATATATATATATATATATATATAGTTGAATAAACTGTCAAGTTAAATCATATCAGTTCTTCTCTTAAAAAATAATTCAATTAAAAAAATTATTATTGCTTACACCTGTGACACTTTGGATTATAAAAAACAAAAAAAGCAAAAAAAAAAAAAATCAATAAGAGATTTTCAAGGTTTCAGAACAAGGGATAAAGTATTCTATCAAAATGGAATCAACAAAATTGTATATTAGTTATATACTATACAGGGTGTTGTTCAATAAAAATTGAAAAACTGTCACAGCCGTAAATTAAAACAAGAAAACATATTTTTGATAAAAGGAAGATTTTTTGACCCCATGAGTTCCTCTCTATTGTTATGCATATCTAACTATATGCATATAAGTCTATCTTTTAAAAAATATTAAATATTTTTACGTTAGAATTATATACAATATGTTGTAATAAGATTTATGATAATTAACTGCTTAAATAAAAACCAAAAAAGCTTAAGTAAAATTAATCGTTATATAGGTAATATAAAGAAATGATTAAGTCTTTCGATTATTATTCTTTTATTGTATGTGACTATGCATTTATAAAATCTGTATTTTAATTATTTTTAGCATTTAGCAATTATCTAAATTAGCAAATCTTAGTAACGCAATAATATCTGTGGATAACAATAATAACGCAAACATCACTATGGATAACAGAGCGATAGAATGTGTAATCAGTTTTAAATATTTCGGCTCCTGGTTGCACGAAGACTGAGAATTCTGATAAGGAAATTAAATGCAGAATAGAAATCGCTAAAAATCCTTTTTATAAGTACAGGAAAATATTAAATAATCGTGATGATAACATTAACTTAAGATTGCAATTCTTTAAATGTTCTGTTTGGTCAGTTTTATTATATGGTGTAGAGGCCTAGACACTTAAAGTAACTATGATAAACAAATTGGAAGCATTTGAGATGTGGACCTATAGAAGTCTGTTAAAGCTATCATGGACAGATTACATATCCAATATGGAAGTGCTACATAGGCTGCAGAAAGAAAGAGAATTACATTTAATAATTAAAAAACGAAAAGTAGCCTATTTTGACCATATAATGCGAAAAATAAAATATGAATTACTACAGCTTATTGTCGAAGGCAGAATAGAAGGAAGACGAGGAGTAGGAAGAAAGCAACTATCATGGCTGAGAAATATTAGGGAGTGGACTGGTTTCCGAACAATTGGAGACTTAGTTCATACAGCCACAAATAGAATAGAATATGAAACATTGTAGCCACCTTAACATAAAATTAAGACGCCGACATCCAGCAGTGGAAAGGCATCAGAAGAAGAAGAATTCTTTTTAGTAATGCAAATTTAAACGTTTTAAGCCATATTAATTCTCTGTTTTTTATTAGCATATTTCTTTGGCATATATGAAAAAAAAAAAGTAACTAAGTATGCAGTATTTTGATTATTTCTTAGAAATACCTAAACTTATGTCTTTTCACCTTACAAGGGAACAATTTTCGTTGCAGATACGAAAATTTACATAAAAAAAAAAAGTTTTATTTGAAGAAGAACATTTATGACTTTCTAACTAAAAAAAAAAACTGTTTAAAACATTTCTTATATAAGCTTCGAAATTGTATAAACTTTAATTTCAAATAACCAGATAAGTCAATTTTTCTTACAACGACAGCCAAGAATTTTCATACTGTTGTTTTGCGTAATTGTTTTTTTTGAAAATGATAAACTAAGCTTCAATTTTAAAACATTTAAACCAAAGTTAATTTTTATTTTAAAGAAGAAAAATGTTTTTCTTTTTTTAAAAATTTTAAAAAACCCAGATTAAAAATTAAAATATTTAAATAAAAATATTATAAAAAGTATTTTATTTTGGATAACCTCTTTAGTTGTTTGGATTGAATTGTCAAATGTAGTTAATATAAAAAATCAATTTTTTTAAGTTAATATTTCAACTCACAGACCTTTTTATTAAATTTTAATATAAAGATTTTTGAGTTTGCAGAATTTGTCATAAGAAGAATTAAAGGAGAAGAAGAGAAGCAGTATGTAAGTAACATTCAGTTCTGCACTTACTAAACTAAATTTTTTTTAGTAGTATAAAATAACTCTTATTTAATTTTCATATTAGAGTTAATTATTAAAGGTAATATTTTTAATTTTTTTAGGTGTAAATAATTCTTAACAAATTGTTAATAATAAACTTTGATTTAATAAAATTAAATATGTGTTATTTATAAAATTTGTTTTTTTTTTTAGTTTTTAAATTTTGAAAAATGATGATGATTCTTTTTAATCGTAAATTTATGGTACTTTTATAGTTTCATTATTTCTTTTTTTTATGTGTATATATATATATATATATATATATATAATTACGATAATTTATTTAAATGAACATAAAGTAAATTGTATTTGAGAACAAAAAAAATTATAAAAGAACAAATATGAGTAAAAATCATAAATGTTATAAATAATATAATAATACATATAATAGAAAAAAAATCGGATCGATTTTTTATCGTTATTGGAGTAATAGTAGCAAGATTTAATTTTTGTTACTTAAAGCTAGAAGTGATTCTAATTCAATGATTTCATTTTATCGTTAAATTATTGCACCCTAAAAGAAAGTTAAATTACTTGTTCGTTTAATTAAAAAAGTTTATTATTGTTCTACAGTCAAAAAAAAGGATAGCGAATTACTGAAGATACAAATTTAAAAGGCTGACAGAAAATTAATGGATTGGATAAAATTTTGTTTTTTTTTTTTGTACACACCGATTTGAAATGGTTTTAATTACAATTATCAAATTTTCCAAATTCGTATTTTAATCTAATTAATATGTTGTTCTTTGATAAGAAAATGTTCTGACGGACAATAATATAGCTTAAAAAAAAAAAATTTTGAATTGAAAGCAAAAACAAAAAAAAAAAAACTTATATAACCTAGAAACTTCTAAAAAGAAAAAAAAGAAAAATATTTCTTTTTTCGAAATAAGGTGAAATGTTCAAGTGTCAGTAAATACAAAAAAAAAAAAAATAATTTTTTTATTTTTTTATTACATCGGTTATTTCCTAAATCATTATATGTGTCATTTTTTTTTATGTATAGTATGACACATATACATATATTACAAAGAAATAAAAATAATATCCAAAATAAATATATAAAATATAATATTTAAAGGCTTTTTGTTAAAGTTAAGTTGTTTTTTTTTTCCCCTTTTTTTGTTATTTTTATTTTCATCTTTTTTTAAAGGCTATAATTTATTTATTTTTTATTTTATATACATATATGTATATATATATAATATAAAATCATTTTTTTTTTCCCATATTTATTTATATTTTCTATGCATATTTAAATTAAATAAATCAAAATGTGTCAGTTAGATTTTTAGTAGTATGTATTTTTACTCGTTTAGTACAATTTCATTTTTTATTTCAATTCTTTTTTTTGGTTTTTTTTTTTTGTGCTTGTTTGTTACAATTTTTTTTTTTTTTTATCAAATTTGAATTTGAATTTGAGTATAAATTCTGTATTAAAGATATAAATTTAAATCAAACAAAAACCAAAAAAAAAAAAATAAAAATATAAAATAAAAAAAAAAACATAATAGAAATAAATAAAAATCCCAAATATTATATGTGTATATTATATATACATGTATTTACAGTGGGATACAAAAAAAAAAAAAAACAAATGCGTTGATAATTTTTTGACTACTGTTAATCTTGAAAAACATTTTACATGTTACCAATTTTATTCTAGAGTTTATTGAGTGTAAAATAAATAGTAAAATTATAATAAACTTTTAAAGGGCTACCAAGGCCATTATAGGTTTTATACCATTATTAAATTATATACTAATATTATTTATTTTGTTTGTATTATATACCACATATTTACATTATATTTGGTCGTAAGGGGGCTATGTAAAGAAAAAAACACTTACGACCTGTGCAGGGATCGAACTTACACTCCTTCGGTTAATTCTCCACACGTCTACTCACTAGGCTACCGAACCCCCCAATGGAAAATTAAATAAATTTTAATGAAAAAAAATTCCAAAATATTGCATATATTTAGGCTGCATATAAATAAAATATATACATACATTTTTATGTTAATTATTAGCATTAAGTTACTTTATTGGAATTTAAAAATAAAGTTTTAGATATAACTTAAAATTGTTTTTTTTTTCTCCGAAATCGAATTTTTTTTAGTCACCAAAACTAAAGATCAGTTAGATTTAAAGGTGCTATATTAAAAAAAAAGTTTAAAATATACTGAAAGGTGATTTATTTTACGGTATTTTTAATATATTTTAAGGATCTGATAATATTTTAAAGGTTTATAGGTTTATATTTTAAAGGTTTATTTTTGAATGCATTATTATGTTAACAACTGTTTATATGATAAATAGTAAAACAAAAACAAAAAAAAAAAAACTGAACAAAAATGGATGGATTCACCATTATCACAAAATGCTGGGATAAAAATTCCCCAGTTTTTATACTATGTGTTTCATTTCTACTGTTATCTTCCTTTTTTTTTTTTGTTTTTTTTTGCTATTTGTTATTGTTACACTCTTTGTTGATGATGTATATTTTGCTTTCTCTTTCTTACAACAAAACCCAAAAAAACAAAGAAAAATAAAAAATTAAATGAAAAAAAAAAAAAAACAAAATACAAATCCCAAAAGGACTTCATTCGAGGAAAATGAAAAAGACTTACAATATTACCGCAAAATCATCTAAACTGCCTTAACAAAAAACAAAAAAAAATAAAAATAAATAAATAAATATATAAAAAAGAAAGAAACATGAAGATCTAGTGTGTATTAAGACAACACAACAACAAAAGTAGTAATAACATCAACAAGAATAACAGTAACAAAGGAAAATAAATCGATGTTATAAGATATATGAAAAATTTAGTTAAGTTTTTGGAAAAAATTTGTTTGTTGATTTCTCTTTTTTTTTTTTTTTTTTAAATGTAAGTACTTAACTATATAGAACAATACTTTGTGAGGGCAATCCTCTCATCTTAAGCTTTAAAAAGAAAAATATATATATAAAAAAATTTTTTTAAAGTTTAAAAAATTTGCTTAAAATTTATATTAAATTTTTATCTTAAAACTGAATTTTTCTTTATGCAGATATTGATTAAAAATTAGAAAATATTAAATTTGTTTATTTAGAGAAATTAGAAACTTTGAATTTATATAATCTTGTAAGGATTGTCTCTTGAATTAAAAGCTAATGCGCTTTTAATGCTGCGAAGAAGAAAAAACTGGTAGTCGATAGAAAAAAATGAAAAAATCTAAAGGATATTTTGTACATACTATGAAAGTGTCAAGTGAACAGGGTGATGAAATTGAAAAAAAATCAATTTAAAATATTTACTCTTGATTAAACTCAAATTATTGATTTTTTAATATATATTGTCAAACAAATTTATTTTCATTAACTATAAACTGATATTATTTCTATAGTATAATTTTTATACGTGTTAATATGAAAAATAACCAGATGCTGTTATTAAATCATTAGTTTCTTGAATCATTCTTCTATATGTACATATAATGATAAATTTGGTATATGCTTATAACTTTGATACTTCCACAATAGATAAGGTTTTAATTCAATTTAAAGTAATAGTAATTTCTTATGATACCACTGAACGTTTAATTGACGTAAATATGTATACTAAGCATATGACTTTAATATCTTAACCTTGTGTTTTAAACCTTTGAACTTATATTACCCATCGTATTTTAACTTAAAAATATGTAACGAAATTTATAATTCTGATAAATTTAAATATTCTATTCATTTTATAAAATTTTCTTTAATATACATGTATATATACATTGTACACATATAGAGTGAAATACATCCAATAGATTAAATTAGGATTCAATGAAATAAGATTCAATTGATTTACAATTCGAATAATTTTCAGGTTAATTTTAAATTTATTTATTTATTTTTTTTTTTTAACTTAGAATTTGATTTAAATATATAGACTTAGGTATAGTTATTTATGAAATTATACTAAACCTAAAATCTATAATATAATATTTGATATATATATATATATATATATATATATATATATATATATATATTTATGTATCTGCATACGCAATGTTTTATACAAACATCATATAGGAATATACTTATATACATTTGTAAATGTAAATGAATATTATATTACCTTATATTGATTTATAATATACATACATACATATATATATATAATATACATATATACACTATGATTTTTTTTTTAATCAGTTTTTCACAATTTTAACTCAAAAATAAATAATAGATATATAAAATGCATATATTATATATATATAATATATTTATATATTAATATATATGCATACGTATGTACTTACATATGTCAATATACGAATTCCTGAAGATAATGAAATTTGCTTAAATGAAAAATAGCAAAAATATATGTAAAAAGTAGTTGATCCATTATGTACATTGTATGATATATAGGAAGATGAGATGAATAAAATCAAAACAATCTTCTGCTACTTTTCACAATTTGATGAACAAAAAAAAAAAAAAAACAAAAAAAAAGTGATTGGAGAAAAATATATGCAAACCTTTCTCATTACCTTTTAATATTATCCAATATTATTTTTCCCCCTCCTTGTCATTCTTTGTTCAAACATTACATTATTACAAAATTATATATTTAACCTAATGATTTGGTCAGTCAAAAATAGCAAAAATAGATTTGTGTTCATCTACAAAGTGATTACAATATGTACGATAATTTTTGTGTAGAATCTCGTCAAGAAGATCCACATAAAATATTTTTGAAATGTATTTAAACTGATTATCCTTTAATGCTGTATACGATAATAATAAGTGAATTTTATGTAATTATTAAAGAATAATGAGATATCGTATTTTTTACAACACTTTTAATTATAATCCTTGATTCATTACAATATTTAAAAGGAAAAAAAAAAAAAAAAAACATTTAGTTAAAAAAAAAAAAAAAAAATTTTCAAAGTAATTAAAAAATCGATTAATTTTATTCCTTGTAAAGCGCTATAAACTGATATTGATTTTTGATATCCTTAAAGTGCAGCTTTTTCAAATTATTAGAATTGGTATATTTGTAACCCAAACTTTGCAAATGAGATTTTTCGAAGACCACTTAGCTACCTATTTTACTGTAGGTACTGTACGCAGTAAAAGTTTATAATTTTAACTGTACATTTAAAGCTGATCAAAATTTATTCTGAGACGTGATTCTTGCCCAGAATCTTTACTATGATAAATTTATGGTTATAGATATATTCTACATTTTTTTGCGATCATAGGTACAAATATTTAAATGACATCAAAATGAATTTCATTTATACGGTTTTAGGATAAAAAAAGATTAAAAAAAGGAATTAAAAGAGAAGCTTGGGAATTATACGGGCATAGAAGGTTAGAAAAGGGACTTTATTTCCTATAATTTCAACTGAAACATTATTGGAGTTAATTAAAGATGTTAATAACTAAAAGTAAACTATAGTGTTGTTTAAATATAATTTCTACTATGTATATTTTATATACATACATATATAGTATTTTATTTTTTTAGTTAAAACAAAAGTCATTGCTGTTAAACTTTTTATTCTTTTTTTGTTCTTTTTTTTTTTTTTTTATTTTTATTTCCATTTTTAATTTTGTTCATGTATTTAGAAAGAAATCTTTCATCAAAGCTACAAAACAAAAAAAAATTAACAAAAAACAAAGCAGAAAATAAAAAGAATAAATGCAAAAAAGAAAAAAAAAAAACAGAGAAAGACAGAAAATAAAATAGAAAGAGAGTAGTACCTACTAAATTATATGTATATATATATATATATATATAAATATATATCCTATTGAAATACAAAACACAAATAAAAAAAAAAAAAAGTCAAGTCAAAGCATCATCATTTTGGGTATAAAACCTTGAAATAAAATGTAAATTTCCCAAGTGAAATTTTCCATTTTGGTTTCTTTTCTTTCTTTTTTTATTTATTTGCCATTTTTTTTTTTTTGTTTAATTTTTTATTTTTATTTGTTTCTTTTTTTTTTTGATGATATGCCCTTATCTTAGTTTCGATTCTTTACTCTTTTTTGTTTTTTAAATTTACGGGTTGTTGTTTGTTCATTTGATGTTTGGTTCTGGTTAAGGTCGACGTCGTCATCTCCACACAACGTGAATGAATATTTTTTTTAAATGAACTTCAATATTTTTTTTTTCTTGGTTTGATATTTGTGTTTTGTTTTTTTTTTTTTTTTAAATATTAGTTTAAATTTTTCATCATCACAAGATGAAAAAAAAAGAAAAATCAACAAAACAAACAAAGAAAGAAAATAAAATGTAATTTATAAATACACTTGAAACAAAAGGAAGGAAATGAAAAAAAAAAGAAACAGAAATGTTATTTAAGAGATTTGTCGCTTTGGGTACAATTTGACCCATTCAAAGTAAACTCTTCAGAAAATTACACAATTCTTCTTCTGTATATATCATTTTTTCTCTCTTTCTATATATATATATATAACGAAAAATTTGTTTTTAGTTTAATTTTTCATTTTTCTTTATTCTGTTTTCCCAAAAGTTTTGCATAAAGAAAAAAAAAAAAAAACACAAACAGAACAGAAACGAAACATAATTTTTGTTTTCTTACTACTGAACTTGTGATCTAATTTTGGTATACATTAGTTAGTTAGATAATGATTTAAGGTGTCTTATCTAGTTTAATAAGAAAAAATTTAAGAATAGCTTGTGTTTTTCCTTTTTTTTTACAAAACTAATGTCTAAAGAGTTCTTCTGTTTCTTTTTCTGTTTTTTTTTTTAATAGCGTTACAATTTACAAAGAATTTAAATAATTTAAAAACTTATAGGATATTGTTTTTTGTTTTTCTTAAATTGCATACAAGTTAATGCAGAAAATGTTGGCCCTAAGGATATAATTATCTATGATGATAAGGAAACTAATCCCGATATTGAAAACATAATTAAAGTGTACAACAATTTTCAAAAGAGTTTAATAGAAAAACAAAAATAAAATTTCTTTGTTTAAAATAAAATGAAAAACAAAAAATAATTACTTAATGTGAAACAGATTTTTTAAGGGGTATAATTTCAAAAAAACAATATAGAGTTATCATAGAGTTATCATTTTTACAACAAAATTTTCAATATGTAGAGGATGATAGCAGAACGCGAAAATAATACTACACTTTCTGTGCCAATGTCCAGTTTTGCAGTTCCAAAAAATAAGAACCTTGGAAGAAAGATGCTGGGAGGCTTTACTAAGAAAAAACTTATACATTCATAAAGAAAATAGTTTAACTCCATAAGAAGTGGTAAGTGATGAGGCACCGATCGGAGGATCCCATAGAGTTGAAGAGTTTAGATATTAGGGCAGAGAGAATACTCCCATTCTTAAAAAAATGTTTACCTCTCTTAAATATTCAAGTTTTTAATCCTTTTAATACATACTGAGTAATCACGTGATTCAGCAATAAAAAATTACATTGTTCAGATGATTCAATATGTAAAATTGTACACAAATCTAATAGATTAATTTAAATGACGACTAAAATTTGTGCAAAATAATTGTTGCAAATAATGGTAATTTTAAATGACAATTTGAAAAAATTGTGATTGTGATTTCTCTGATTTATAAAGCTTAAAAAATTTTTGTTTGCTTTTGTTTACAAATTTTAGATTTAAAAAAATAACCACATTGAAAAATTATTCATTATATTCAACTTTGGAGAGCTATAATCTCGCAACGGGTGAGTCTATAAAAAAAAGTTGTTATACAATATGAGTATTTTTTTTTTAAATATATTTATGTATGAATATCAAGAATTTCATTTTCTTTTATTTCAAACGGTGTAGAAGTTTTTAAATAGACAAACAGACAAACAAAATAAAACTAATAAAAACTTTTTAAAGTTTTTTGAAAATTCTTTTTTTTTTTTGTTTTTTGGTGAATTTCTCTGCCACATAAATGTGAACAAGAAATTACACAGCTTTTTCTTTTCAGGCGTGACTGTAAATGTTGTAACCCACACGTCCTCGGTGTTTACAGCGTATTTTATATCCTCTTACCCACTAGGTCACCGAGGCCCCCAAAATTCTATTAAAAATTTATGTTTTAATTAAATATACCATAATAATCTCTAAACAATAAAAACTTAATATTATATCTTGATAAAGTTCAAAATTACGTTTAATGCCTCTCAGGCGCTCCTGTTATATATAAGTAAGTCTCGTTCCTTGTGATATTCTTTTTTTTATTCAAAAAATTTGTATTTTTTTAATAGCTACCTTGTAAATCATGAAATTTTTCTTTTCAACTATTCTAATACTATAAGACGTGTCAAATACTTATTTATATATTATAAATATTTCTTGATGCAGTTTAAAACTGATTATGGAGATGTAAGAAGTTTTGAAATAGGATACTAACATTGTTAAACGGGTTTCCAATAGTTGACATTAGTCCCTTCTACAATTTAGAACAATTTAAAATAAATCGTTATAAGTTTTTAATTTTTTGTTTACGTGCAATACCAGCAAATACTCAAATCATTTATTTTTAATCTAAGCAAAACTTGTCTAGTTCTGTTTAGTGTGTGAATACTAATAATTGTTCTGGATTGAATTGGAATCGCTATCAACTATTAATGTGTTGAAGCAGTGTTGATTTATTCTTTATATTACTTATAAATTAATTATAAATTATAAATTAATTATAAATTGCTGATTTAAGGAGACTAAAAACCATTTCATTTTTACCGATTCTAGTAGTACAGTAGTATGCTTAAAATATGATTAATGAAAGACTAATGTTTCGAAATGAATTGATGCTCAGAAGAAATTGTATTAGTTCAATTTATTAGAAGATTTAGGATTCTAAAACTTGTAATGAATCTTCTTTTTCCATCCTGATGACATATTTAAGCTGTGAACATATCCTATATTCTTTACAAAAAAAAATTGACATTTTGAAGGACTAACTATCAAAACTTATAACTTTTAAATAATATCATCTATTGAATAAATTTATTAGGTTTCTGTGTCAGAGTGCACGAAAATAAAAGAAAAATATTAAATCGATAAAGTTTTTTTTTTTTTGTATTTTGGTTTCAGAATTGTTTTTTTTTTTTCAAAAGTAAATAAATTTAATTTAACATGATACAAAGAAATTAAACTTTTTGAACTGCAACATAAAAATATAACAAATTTAAAGTT
This sequence comes from Poecilobothrus nobilitatus, assembly GCA_947095535.1. Lineage (NCBI taxonomy): Eukaryota > Metazoa > Arthropoda > Insecta > Diptera > Dolichopodidae > Poecilobothrus > Poecilobothrus nobilitatus. The sequence continues at coordinate 78,059,328 of OX352773.1, read as the reverse complement.
CTTTGAACTCCTAAGGTAAAACTTATGCTGCTGTTATGTTCAATTGTGGTATGTGGTATAAACTTTTGCACAAAAAAAAAAAAAAAAACGAAGAAAAAAACTTTTCAAAAATCTTCATAATAAGTAATTTGTTTTAATTTTTTTTTTTTTCTTCAATTTTTAAATGGAAAAAATTAAGGCACGAAATTTTGTTAAATAATCTGAAAAGAAGTACTTAATAAGTTGGCGTTTTCAAAAAAAAAAAAATATATATATATATATATAAATATATTTATATATAAGTAAAATAAAATTACTTCAAAAAACTTTTTTAAATGTTAAAAGTTACTATTATTTATTTCTATAGTATGCTATTAATTAAAAGTAGTTAAAAACATTTTTTCTATTAAATGAACAATTTAATTTGAAATAAAGTAAAATTCTTTCAATTTTTTCAAAATATATTTTATGTTATACGCTTTTTAAAGAGAGACATTAGAAATGAACAAGTATCAATAACAGAAAAGATTAAAAAGGACAATTAATTTTATTATGATAAAAAAAAAGGAGGAATTTTAAGTTTGTTATTAAATACTTTCATGTTATCTTCAGAAAAATTGTATAGATGATTATTGATTTTCCAGAATATATATGGAAGATTAAGTTCATAAGATAAAAGATTAAGCAGCTATGTATTTAGTTTTAAGAAATAAATATTTACTATATTATTAATGCATTGTTTAAGGACTATTTAAAGGTTTCTCAATTGTAATCTTGAATTGTATACAACAAATAAAATTTGAGTTTTTAAACATTTCAAATCTTAATAAACCTTTTGAGTCAAACTATAAATCATCGCCTATTAAGGTCATTATTGGTCGTCTGTTATTATTAATTTATGTTGTAATTTTATTTATATTATACATATTATATTTGGTATCAAGGGGGATTTGTTAAGAAAAATTAAAATTTAATAATATTCCCTTCAGAATTTAAATTCGCATTTTTTCGATTAATCATTACGATCACCGAGGCCTCTTAAATATTTCTATTTAATTTATAATATGTAAACTTAAAAACTTGTTAACAATTAGAAATTTAGTAAATTATTTAGCAATTTATTTAGTGACTTGTAATTTAAATTTACCCTTTTCTTTTTTTATTTTAAACTTTTTTAATTTTTATTGTATAAAATGTTAGTAAAAACGAAACTTAAAAAAAGTTTGCAAAACCCTATTCATAACCCTATTCATTTATTGCATATTTATAGGATCATGTAATGTTGTCGATAAAGTTTTATAAACTTATTACAAAAGATGTTAAATAATCTATTGATCTATTTAAAAAAAAAATTTTATTATGAAGCATTGACATTATGTAGATATCATAATATTTAAAGATTTATTAAATATTCAAGAGTTCATAAAGCATCGTTGATTTAAAATATCCAATAAAACCATTTTACATTTTCGATTTGAAAAAATTTATACAATTTTATATTATGTCTAGTCTACATATATATCGAATGATTTTTTTTTTTAAGATTATCCCTTCTTCTAATCTAACTATAACTAAATATCACTCTTTATCAAATCTGGAAATTTTTTTTTTTTTAATAAAAAAACTCGAATTTCCTACATGGTAAATCCGATAAGTAAAAAAAAAAAAAAAAAATGTTATATATGTACTGTGAAACATAAGAGTCTGATTTATTGTTAAATAATTACAAATAAATGTACAAAAAAATGTTTAGTACTAAATTCATTTTAAATAAATCCTGTTACATATTAGTTAAAAAAAAAAAAAAAGGAAACAAAAATAACGAAAAAGAAAATAATGAAATTGTTTGTAAAAAAGTTTTTAAATAGCATCTAAAAAGGCGAGACAATGTCATTAAGATAAAAGTAAAACAACTTCAAAATATGCTGTTCCTTTTAAATGTTTAAATTACACATTTGTATACATATACAGATATATGTATATGAATTTTGAAACATAACAGTATAAGCAAAAACAGTAAAAAACCAGAAGAGAATTTTCTTATATTGTTTTTCGCGTTTTTCCGTTAAATTTAGAAAAAAAAACAAAAAAAAAAAAATAAAAATAAAAGTCATTCTTTTCACTTTTCTAATTATATATATATAGATATATACATATTATATAAATATGTATATTTAAGAACTCATATGTATCTGATTACATATGTTTATATTGTGGAGATGGGGTACCGATTGTGTGTTTTTTTTGTTTTTAATAATACTGTATATGATAAAGAGGGGCTGCCTGACTTTTGTTTATAGTAACTAAAGCTTTCAAGTTTGTTATTTTTCTTGTTGTTATTTTTGTTGTTGTAATAAGACTATTTCAAATCATAACAGTAAAAATATTCTGTTTGTTTTTATATATATATTTTTTTTAATTTTTTTGAATTTCTATTACATTCGGTTCATTCCTTTTTTTTTTTTATTTTCTTAATTTGTTTATTTGTGTTTTTTTCTTTTTTGTTTCTGTTTTTGTTTTCAGTTCTCATCGGTTCACAGTTAGAATTCGAAATAGACGACAACTTACACACATTTTCATGGTAATTTAAGTCAAGCGAAAGTACCCATTTAAAAATAAACTTTTTTTTTTCATTTTTTTTTTTTTTTTTTTTTACATATGACAAACAAACATTTATAGAAATAATATTTGTTTCTAAATAATGTATTTAATAAGTATGTACAAGTTATGTATAAGTTTCAGAGTTGCCATTGTTTTAAAATGAAAAAAAAAAATTTGTTATTGGTAAAAGGAGTATGAGTTATATGTTGATGTAAGAAATAGTTGTTTCATGTATGAACCAGTTAATATAATTTTCATTTTTAAAGATTTGTGTCTTGGAAAATTTACTTATACAATAACAAATAGATATTCGACGTTGAAACTATTTATTATTTTTAGGCAGCTCAAATCTATGGCTATTTTTTTGCTTGCGAAATAAAAATAATAACTTATTATTAATAATTGCGTCATATTAAAATTTTGGAAAGGAGTTAACTTGAAAATGAGCAAGAATACTTTGAATACATGAGCAAGAATACAAATTACATATTGAAATCTATTATAATTTTGTATAAGAACTTCAGCACTGAATTTTTATCAGATAATAATAATACGAATTTAAAATTTTGCTATTTTGAATCTTGATATTATTAAAATGATTCAATAGGAAAAAAAAACAAAAATCAAACCTTTAGCATGCACTTTAGGTTTATGCTTATAATAGTTTAATGCACCGCATTAAAATAAAATGAAATCTAGAAAGTGAAAAGCTAGATCAAAAAGATGATGATAGTCAAAAAGGAGCAGATTATAATAGAAAAAAAAGTACAACTAAATGATTCAGAAACGATTTCATGACAATAGCAAAACGTACTATGATTACATTATGACACAAAACTATCATTAAAACACTAATCAAAAAAAAAAAATCTCAGTTACAGATTTAGTCTAACTTATTTTGGATTCTATGATAAGCTGCGACTTATTTCAAAAGCTTATAAATTTACAGTTTTGTTCTAATAAAATATTAAATTTGTAGCAGGGGCATCGGTGGCCTAGTGGGTACGAGCGTATAAAATACGCTGTAAACACCGAGAGAGGGTGGATTCGAATCCCACAAACGTCGTAAGAGTTATTCCCCCTTACAACATTTACAGCCACGCCTGAACAGGAAAGGCTGTATAATTTCCCGTCTACATTTATGTGGCAGAGAAATGCATTAAAAAAAAAAAGATTTGTAGCGAGCGTGTAGCGTATCAAACGTTTTTAAAAACACAGTGTTAATTTTAATCCTTAATATTATATAATTGAATTGCAATGGTGAACAAATAAAAAGAACGGATCATATAAAAACGAAAATATCACAAAATTAATATAATTTTGTGTTAAGCTGTTATAAGTTCTATAGTTTTAGACTTAAGTCAACTTAATTTGGAATTAAATTTTAAGTTGACATAGATTTAAAAAAAAAAATCTAGTAATTCGTTATAAAATTTTTAAAGAATATATTTAAACATTTAAAAACCTAATTAGTTGTTGTCTTCTAAAATTTTTCATAATTTCCTGTATATAATAAGATATAAAATAGAAAAAAAGCAAAGAAAAAAAAACAAAAAGAAAATAAATATATAAATAAACAACACAAATCGACCATTTATTTTAATGTATTTTAAAGTTATTAGGCACTGAATTTTAATTCAAACAAAATATTTAGGGGATGGTAAATAGGCGGGTGGCAATCCTGATACATACTATATAAGGTAATATAGGGATCTATAGAAATAAATATTATATAAAATATCTATATATATATATACATATATATGTATTATATAAGTACTGAAAAGACTACAAGTAATAACGGGAAAAAAATAAAAATCCTTTAGCCTTTTAAATTGCAATTTTCTTTTTCGTAATCTTAGAACAATAAAAATAAAAAGATGTTCTTAAGCTGTTGTTTTATATTTTGTTTTTTTTTTTTTCTTACTATTATTATGTTGTTCTACCCGTTCTTAATGTTCAGTGATTTTGGTCTTTGTTATGTATAAACATTTTTATATATACAATTATTTATGTATATATATATATATATATATATATAAATAAATATAGTATTAGAACACTTTTAAGATTTTGTTATTGGTATTTTGCTTAGTTTCTTTTATTTTTCATTTTTGGTGTGGTGTTTAAAGTATGAGAGAGTTAGGAGAGGGGTGCAAAAAGTATTATATTTTTTTTTCCGCTGAAATATTTATTTTTTTTTTTTTTTTGTTTTTTGAATGAATGGATGAATATTATATGGGTGTTGGTAATGATTCTTAATGGCAAAAGAATTGTTTTGTATTCAAATCTCGGGTATTTTTTTCCTTTTATTGTTTATATAATATATAAATACTTATATATCTATACAATATAAAAAATGTACATGTGTAAAATTGGAAAATAAACGGGTGTTCTTGCATTCTAATTTATATGTATATATGTATATATATATAAAAAAAAAAACAATATTAAAGACAACAGAAGTAAATCGATAAATAAACACATACATATACTTACAAATACTTATTATATATTAGAATATTTATTTTTAAATGAAAAACTGATTTAAAGAATAACATTTTTTATTTAAAAAACATTATTTTAATGAAGAAACAAAAATAAAAATAATAATAAAACAATTTTTTATTTTTTTTATTTTTAAACTATTATTATTATGTAGTTTAGTTTGATTACAAAAAAAAACAAACAACAACAACAATTTATATAAATACCCCTTAACCCGTTTTTTAGTCCTTTAGAATTTCTTTTATCGTATAGTCTTAGCTAAGTTATATTATTATAAAACTATATGTTCGGCTTATGAAAATTTATATGTAGAACGAATATCGCGAATATAAAATTATTTTCCATCTAATTTTATTCCCGAAAACTGGGAAGGATTATAATTTACAACATTTAAAAGTTTAGGACAAACATTAACAACGTCGTTCTAATGTTTCATTTTCTATAAGTCTTCCTTTTCTGAACAGTTTATTGGAACTAAATGTCTATTATTAACTTATTGTTTTTTGAAAAAAGAAATGTGGTATCTGTATCTAATGTGTTAAAATACCACAGACTCATAGAGAAATCAAGCTTGCACCACTTCTCGATTAATAGTTGCCTTTCGCAAGTCCCTGCATCTACCCTTATAAAGAAATATATTTCAACTGAATAACTATATAATATATTAATTGGCGATTGGATATCCGGAAGAATTGCATAGTATAAAAAAATCACTATAAAAAAATATTGATATTCTATAAAAAAATGGAATTCAGTTAGTTCAATCGTTCCTTTCGTTCAATTTGGCGGACTACCTGTCAAAAGAATCTTTCGAAAAAAAACTACTAAGGGAAGGAATGCTGAAAGAAAGCAATAGAAAATTTAAATTTGTTAGTTGATTAATTAAGCCAGAATTCCTAAAAAAAATATTTCATTAAATTTTAAATTAAATGACTCTTAATTATAAAAAGAATGATTGAGAAATTTTTCAAGGTTTTGCCAGGGTCAAAAGAATTGTTAAAGGATGAGGAAAAAAAATAAAAATAAATTTAAGCCTATAAATTATTAGATACAAAATCTTGTTCATCAGAAGATTAAAATTAAAAGTTACAATAACCTTGGTATTATTATAGAAAATAGAAAGGCCATTAAAAATTGTAATGATGAAAAATACAGATATCAGGTTTACTTTTTTTTAAAAGGGCGGTGGAAAATTTTCAAAATCACCAAAATAAATTGTACATGATTTTTCTGAATAGTGGTGGATTCTACTATGGAATTGTACATGATTATTCTGAATAGTGGTGGAATTGTACATGATTCTTCAGAATAATTATAACCAATAAAAACCACCGTCTTTTAAACCAAACTTTAGGATGCGATCTTTAATACAAATGTATAATTTGGTTGTTGAAATAATCCATTTCACTTAAGGATGTGGGAAGGACATTTGGGAAAACTGGATTTAAGAAAATATAGGATGGGTAAGAAAAGTTTTACCTATTATTTTTAACAGACGCACCGTGTTTAACACACACACATTTTTAACGGAATAAATCATTAGTTAAAAATTAAAAATAAAATAGGAAATAATTCAGACTACAATTTCATTACAGTAATATTATCTATTCAATGATTTTGTATATAATTCAAACTTCATCCTTAATATATTGATTTTTTTTGTTTAAACCATAAAAATTTTGAAAATACAATAATGTAACGTATTTTAAAAATCTATTAATGTAATAATATACGAATGATTTTAAATTAAATTAACAAATAATAAATCATCTAAATTCTAAAATATTAAATTGTATAGTTTTGTTGCAATCCTATCCTTGGATTGTAACATAAGGTTAAAATTTAAAACAAAAAATGAAAGAAATAAAAAATTTTTACATTTTGTTTTTTTGGTCTAAAATTGGCATATTGCCATGACAATTTTTTTTTTTTTTTTTTTGTTTTTTAATGTCTGTAAAATTTTATAAAAATAAATATTATTGGATTATTGTTAAATCATGACAAAATAAAATTTAAGTATTATTAATTTTTGACCCTTTAATATTTTATTAAATAATGAAAAAAGAACAAAAATAATTATCGTAAGGCGGACATGGGTTAATAATCTAAAAAGGATAAAAATCCTAAATTTTTAGAGGGGAAAAATTTTTTTAATTCATGTTAAAGATAAATTATACCAAATTTTAATTTTATATGCATACAAGTTCTATTATTATTTAAATTTTCTTTCAGTTTTTCTTTTAATTGGCATTAAAGGACTTGGATGACAAAGAAAGAAAAATAATAAGAAATTCACATTTTAAATTTCTTTTTTGTTCTATAACTTATATTTTCTTAAACCTTTTCAGTCTAAGTTTATAGATCTTTATAAATTCTTCTTTTGTAATATAAATGGACAATCTTTATTTATAATGGACGGATGTTTTAAATGGTATGAAATAGAATTTCTTAGATAGGGATTATATGTATTTACTAATGATTGCAGTTATAAGAGTAAATTGAAAATTAAGCATATAAATAGGCAATAAGATATAAAATAACTTATTTGTATTTTTTTTTTTTCATTTATTTAATACTTATAGGACTGATTAACAAATCTTTAACATGATCTGTAATAGATAGGTTTAATTTTCTATTAAACTTTAAAAAATGTCGGGAAATTGAAGATTTTCGTGGATATATTTAAAAAGAAAATTGATGCCATGTGTTATTTTCTTCTTTGTATTACGATATATATATATATGTATATAGATAACAATAAATATTTATATAAGATATATATATATATAGATATTTATGTAAGATATATATATATATATATGTATTATTTCCATCATCAATATGTTGAACATGGTTGAACATATTTGTTAATTTTTTTTTTGTTTTTTTTTGATAATTTTTTTTTAAAAATGTTTATTTTAATTAATTAATTTATTTATTTTTAATTACTTTTTAATTGATATTGTATTATTAAATTAATTAAAACTAAAATAAAATAAAGATAAATAATAATTATAATACATTCAGAAGTAAACTATTATGTATTAATTTAATATCAGAATTATTTTGAAATAAACACCAAAAAATCAATTTGAAATTTATGACATAGACTAGCATCTAAAGGATATCTACACCTTTCAACTGATAACTCTGTTTTGTTCAACGGATAACTGATAACTCTGTTTTCCAAACTCTAGAAAAAGATTCCATTATACAAAATATTGTATAAGGATATCTACAGCTTTCAACTGATAACTCTGCTGTTTTGTTCAACGGATAACTGATAACTCTGTTTACACGGTTCCCAAACTCTAGAAAAAGATTCCTTTATACAAATATATTGTAGATTTAGATAATGAAGAAAATAATTGAAGGAAAATAGGATAATAAGGGAAAGATGGAATGTAAATTGGAAGACACCTGTACAGCTTCTTTTTCAAAAGTTTCAAATTATTAAATGGACGATATCTATCAGAATCGAAAGATGATCAAAATTTTAGCGGTTCTCCCAATGAATTATCATATACCATAACTGGTTTCAAAAAAAAATTAGGAATTACCACGTTTTAGCATCGACTAATATTACGTTGAAATTGTTTAAAAAGAGGCATTACTGATTTTAGCTTAATAGAGCAAATGTCCTACAAGATATCTATAAAATCTACAAGATATCTATAAAAAAGAGATAATGCTCCAATATTACGACGTATGTTAAGAGAGGTAAAAGTTATCTGAATAATAGAATCGTCCATTAGGTGTAGGGTATGTTTTTAGATTTTATCTAGGTAACCGAATGAAAATAAAGAGGCTCCAGTCCGTATCTGAGAGTTGTACTCCTTGCTATTTATTATTAAATATTCCTCAGGTAGCGAACTAAGATTGAAGAGTTTCAATTATACATGACTTGGGTAATATCGGGGACTGACTACTTAAAAATGGCCTTTCTCTGCATATTAACTGGATAGTGTATTTATTAAGTTTCCGTTTGTGGAATTATTAGTTTCATTAAGGCGTTGATTACTGAATTATAGCTAAATTGTACAAGTCTATTGAACTCAAATATCTCTTTTTATTTGTGCCCCATATATTATCTTAAACAAGAATTTAATAATTATTGTTAATTATTACTATTTGATTCTACATTTTAGATAAATGCTTAATGTAAAATATTAACGTAACTGTATATATGAAAAAAATTTAGAGAGATTTTATAGTAGGATAGAAAAATCAGGGTTATAGGCTTGCAGAATATGTATATATATGTATGTGCAACATTTTTAAATAGGAGTGTTTTCATACTTGAGAACAAAATTAGGGTATTAATTATTTGTTTAGCGAAGGTTTACCCCTCGGTAACCTTTTAATTTTAAACGTTTTGTTGTTAAAATATATTTGTAAAACAATAATTTAAAGGGATTTCAGGGTTGTGTTAAAAAACAATGTTACAGTAATTTGTTTAACGGTGGCTTGAAGGCGTAATCTCCTATAATTTCAATATTTTATTATTGAAATATGTATGCAAAAATAATTAGGAAAAGTTTTAACGTTGGATACAAAATCAGGGTTATACATTGATATTTCGAATTAGGAATGATTTTAAATTGGTTTTTTATCTAGATTATAGGCAATATTTGCAAGCAAATTAAATTCATTTAAATGAAATACAGCCAAATGAAATCCAGTCAAATTATAGTACAGGCAAATAAAAATACTAATAATTGACATTCTGCCAAGTGCCATCCAGACAAATATAAGTACAGGCTTGCGATACTAACTCTTTCCAACTCTTCTCAAGATGCCAGTTTTTATAATTTGAAATAATTAAATTCCTAAACAATATGTTGGCATTATTTAAACAACCAAAATATAAATATAAAGTATATTTATTTTGTTGAAGTTGTGAGTTTAATTTTATAATCGCTCTAACACATATAGGTATATATTATAAAAAGGATTTTAACAAAATTTGCGTGCAAACAATAAATAATTATTTAAAACTTATATACTTTGATATTATAATTTTTTAAATTAAGCTATTTCGTTAATACATTTAATTCTAAAAAGAAAAGGATTTTCTGGTTTTGTTGTGTGAATAAAACATTTAAACAACAATTTTCCATTTTTCATATAACAAAAACAGAGTACATATATATACTTATATACATATAATATGTATATAATTTTATTAAAGTTTATTTTTTTTAATTTGCATTCAAAATATATTAAATAGAAATTAAAAACGCATTAAAAGGATTTTGAAAACGAATTTTGTTGTACAAAAATAAATTTTCATTGCGATTTTCATTTTTCTCCTTTTTTTTTTTCTTTTTTTGTTTTCCAAATGAAAATTCTTTTTTAATGCCAGCAACAATAAAATCAAAAATAATATTCTAAATTTGCTAATTAGATAGTTTCTATCCCATGTATGAACGTATATTTTAAATGGTATATTTATGGTGTCAAAACAAACACTTAATATCTTTTTGATAATTTCACCAACAGAGAAAAACCATAGTAAAGTAATTTTTGTTATGGTAATTATAACAAAAGCCATACAATTTATTAAATTTTATTAAATTGTTTATATTTTATTATGATTAATCGCAGTATATAATACAATATATAGATATTATAATTATATATAATATATAATTATGTGAAAATTTCACAAGTTTTTAATATCTGTTACTGTCCAACCAAATAACTACGATTACATATTGACTTTTTATTATTATTAACGTTAGACTGATTTACAATTATCATTCTGTTATTCCTTTTAAGGTTATTAAGGACATCAGAAGATTGTAATACAGTCACTAACTATCATAGCCACTAATGATTCAAATCAAATTTAAGTTCTTTTATAATATGATATTACACAAGACGTATAAAATGTTTAGAAAAAGATTTTCATTATATTTAGAAAGATTATTAAGGTAGTTTCCCATTTCAACGGCACATAACGATGCAGTGACGACAACGCATCTTGATCGAATCGTACTTCTATTCACACTATATGCATAAAATTATAAACAAAATATTATGAAATTCATGTTGCCGTACCGTTAAACGATGGCGTGGTTTTTATTTAATTTTTAATTTTTTAATTTAGTAACTTATACTATGGGTTTCTTATGAAAATATTTATAGTGGGGCCTCGGTGGCCTAGTGGGTAAGAGCGTAAAAAATACGCTGTAAACACCGAGGGAATGTGGATTCGAATCTCACACATGTCGTAGGAGTAATTTCCCCTTACGACATGTACAGTCACGCCTGAAAAGGAAGGCTGTGTAATTTCCTTGTTACATTTATGTGGCAAAAAAAAAAAATTTTATAGTATAACAGAAACATTTCTCAGACCATTTCATCTAAAGGTGAGCTGAATTCTCACTACTTAGGCACGTACTGATGCCGTCATACCGCTTCATTGCCTTTATGGTATGAATATCATAAAGGCAATGAAGCGGTCATAATCATAAAAAATGCATAATATAAATATAGAAATACGTTAATTCGTTCATACATCGTCGTGATGTCATCAATACGTGCTTTTGTAGTGAGAATTCACCTTTACCTTACAAAATCGAAATATCAAAATTTTAGATTAAAAATACAAATAAATTTAAGTTGAAAATTAAAATTAAATAGAATCACAGACAAAAAAAAATGTTATTAAATAAATTATCAGAATAATATAAAAATTTTTTAATTTAAATAGACTTTTGAATAAAAATTCCTAAATTATTTATTCTATTTATTAAAATTTATCAAAGTTTATAGTATTTGGTGTTCATGGGTGTATACGCATAGCGTGGTTCAAAAATAATGTTGTCATTTTAATTTAAAATTCACTTTTTTATAACATTATTTATTTATGTATTTATATTAATATGTATTACAAATCACATAGGACATTACAGTATTACAAAACCATCGACTACTAAGACTAAATTATAAGTTGAATACTACTATTAAATTATATAATAATATTATTTATTTGGTTTATATTATATATTTACATTATATTTGATACCAAGGGGGATTTGTTTTCAATTTATAGAACTTGCTACCTGTGCAGGATTTGAACCCGCACTCCCTCGGTTAATAAACCACGTGTCCACATCACTAGGCCACATTTTTAATATATACATACATTAAATACAAAAAGAAAATTAAAGACATTGCAGCAGGCTTAAAAAATTCTTATTTTCACAAAACGTTTTCCTACTATAAAAACCCTGTGGAGGAAAAGGTTTTACAAAGACGTTGTATTTTAAAAACTGGGTTAGACTAAACATTTTTAAAAAACCGTTAGGATCCTTCAGTTAGATCTCTTCACAAATATTACTTTTCCAATAGTCGATTCCTTTATTTTATAAACTAGCTGTTAAACTCGCATAACCTATTACATATTTTCTATCATACATTTTAAAAAGAAAATATAAAATGTTTTTTTCACCATCCTGTTGAAGATTTTAAAAAATATAGGCAATATAAAATATTTAGGCAAACCCTTTTTAGTCGATAAACCAAATGTAAAATTTAAAAATTAAAATATTTTTTTTTTTTATATTTCTACTTTGTAGTGATAGAAAAAAATGATAGTCAAAATGAATAATTTTTGATTAAACTAAATTGAAGTTAATTTAAATGTAAAATTAAAATTATTCCATTAAACATTCAATTTTTATAATTATAAATGTATTGTATACTTCATAAAAGTACAGTAGCCTTTAATTATTGAAAATTGAAGTATTGCGAATGAATTCTTTGTTTAATAGTTATCCAATTTACAATTTTAATTTTGCAAATTAAAGGATGGTATCTTTTCATAGATTACGTTGAATTAACAAAAAAAAAACCCAAAAAAAAAACAAACTTTTTATTATTCAATTTGGTAATTTTTTGAACATTAGTTTTATATTAAGTATTTTTTTTTTTTTTGTGGGGTTATGTAGAATAATAGAAAAGAAATGAAGAGAAAAATCCGAAAAGGATTTGTGCTGTTTGGAAGGAGAAGCAATTATTTGTAGATTTAAATAAATAATGGTGATTAGTGCAATTTTAAAGTTGTATTAATGACTGAAATTAAAATCTGAACTTCTATTTTTAACAATTGAAAAAAGATCAGAACAGGAGTTTATTTAATGTTTAAAACTTAGTAAGAATAGTAAGCTCTTTTTAATTCATGTAATTTTCTTTAAAAGACGACAAATTACGGGAGAATAAATTTGAACATATTTTCTAACTGAAATTATTTAGCCAATTTTAAGACAGAACTCATAATTTTTCATCTAATTTCTTATAGAACCTGAAACATTATATTTTGTAAGAAACACCATTTCCCTTATAAAATGTTATCACATGTCAGTAGGACCGGAGTTGCTAAATTTGAACTTACTTGAATGTATTGAAGATAAAAACAAAATGAAAATTTCTAAAACAATTAAAAAAAAAAGGCCATTATAAAATTCATTATAAGTAATTATTGATTTTAAGTAGGAATAAAGAATAAAAAGTCATTGAAAAATCATTTGTTCTGCTTTAACGCTATCATATTAACAATCATCACCCTTTAGAATTGTCTGTTTTTATACGCATTTATTGGATTTCTTCTAAAATCTTTATAACTTGTGTCTGCATCAACCTATAATTGCTATATAAAAATTTTATTACTGAAATATCGAAAACATTGTTTCAGTGAAGTCTGAAATTGAAAAAAAAATTATCATTTTCTTTTATATGGATATGAATTCAATAGAGATAATTAGAAGCGTTGAAGCTAAATCTTTAATCAGTACGACGTAATACATACAGAGTAGCTTTTTCTCATAAATACGTAGTAGAGCCTATTTTAGAACTAGAACAACGAAATATAGGAACTCATTTTTAGCTCGTACGTTCAAATTATGGAACACATTACCAACACAGTTGCTCTCCCAGTTGTATAATTTACAGAAATTCATGGTCCCAATCAACTTGTATCTGTTAAAATTACCATTTAATCTCACTCCTACAATCTAAGTTTAATTTTCCTATTTCTTATCTCTTTTTCTTTTCTTATCTTATTCCTCGTCCATTATACTGCTTGTCAGTTAGGGTGATTAGCCCATTATAATGGTGGGAGGTGGTCTTAGTGGGTAAAAATCCCATACTACCAAAGGAACCTAGCTTATCTTGGTGTCTTTTGAAAATTTACATCTGCCGCAGGAAAAAAAAAACAAAAGGAAAAGTTTTTCGCAATCTAGCACTATTACATAATCACAATCTTTGGTCTTTCAATTATTAGCCATATATATATAGAATATAGTTTAAAATAATATGTAAAACTATTAAACTACAATTTATTAAAATGTAAAAGATTAGAAAATTATCTTAAATGTTTAAAAAAAAAAAAAAAAAAAAACAGAAAATGGTTGTTATTTCAAAAATTAAGAGTATACTTAATAAAAATTGACGATTATTTTATTTGTTTAACTAAATTGAACTAAAAACAATTTTCTAAAATCTAAAACATTTGCAACAATATGTTTATTATATCTTAAATATGATGTTGAAAAATCTGGTATTTTTCTTCAATAATATTATATTATAATTATCATATTATTGTATATACATTTTTATCTCATTTTCAGTATCATTTTATTATAAACGATATAATATGTGTTTGTTATAAATAGTTTTCGTAAAGTCCAAATTTGATTAAAAAAACTAAAGAACTTAAAAACTAAAGAGATTTTTTGTTTAAGTAAATTGAATATATTTTCATTTTGTACAATGGATCACATTTGTACAAAATTGTACAAAAAAAAAAACATAAAAAAAAAAAAAATTTTTAATGCTAATAAAACACATACAATTTATATAAATCGTTTTTATCTATTAGATTCAAAATTACTTTATAGTTAAAATAAAAACAAAAATAAAACGAACGAAAAGAAACACATCTGCGAATTTTTATATTTTTTGACTTCATTTATATTATACAAACATACATACAAACATTTATACATACATTATATTGTTTCAATAAAAATTTATTACAAAAATGACTTCCATATAAATAAAAAAAATAATAATAAAATTGACAAAAAATAAACATTCATACATATATACATATTTAATATGTAATAAATATATGCATGTAACTTTAAGATACGTACTAAAGATATTTACAAATTCAGAAAAAAAAAAAAAAATTATGTATATATATATATATTTATCTTACCTTTCGTAGCATTTCTTCTAAGGATTCCATATCAAGCATTTCTGAATAGTTATTATTAAATTGTGTGGAACAATTTGATGATATACTCGTATAACGTTTACGTCTACCAATTGCTGGTGAATTTGTTAAAGATCCACAAGCACTACTATTATTTAAATCACTTATTGAATTATTATGCTGATAGAATATTGTTGAAGCAGTATTTGTTATTGTTGTTGTTGTTGCTTGTGATTGTTGTTGTTGTTGTTGTATTGTTGTAGATGATAATATTGATGATGATGATGTAGATGATGATTGTAATGGTGGTGTTATAATTGTATCACAACCACCACTTCCATTACCAATTGGAATTCCACTACAAACATTACTACCATTACCAATTTGAATTTGATTAAAAGATGATTGAGATGATGAAGATATTGATGTTTGATTTTGATTTTGATTTTGATTTTGAAGTAAAATAGCAGCAGCAGTTGCTGTTGTTACTATACTACCAATACCACTAACACCACCACCCCCACCACCACCACCAACACCAGTCGTTGTTACTGTTTGTCCACAACAAGTTATTTGATTTTGATTATATTGTTGATTATGATGTTGATGAACTGCAGTTGTATGTAATAATTGTTGTTTTTTTGGTGATGATTGATGATGAACAATTAAAACATTTGTTGTTGGTATTGAAGACATTATTTTTGATGGTGATAAATGATGATTTATATTTTGATGTTGATGATGATGATTATGATTATTATGATTATGATGTTGAAGATATTGATGATGAAGTTGTTGTTGTTTTAATTTTGTTGATGTTGTTGGTGATGATTGATTTAATACAATATTATTTAAATTACTATTTGTTTGATTACATTTATCAATAATATTATTAACATTAACAGAATTATTTGTTTTAACATTAACAGAATTATTATAATTATTAACAGATGATGATGATGTACGACTACTTGTTGTTGATGATGTAGACGATGATGATGATGATGATGAATCAATTATAATAGTTCCAGAATCCATTTTAAATTAAGATTTTTTTTTTTTTTTTAAAGAAACATAAATAAAACACATGAAACTTAATAAAAATTTTACTGTATATAAGTTTTAAAATTAATTTATCCTAGGTTTTATTAAAAAATTAAATTTTTAATTGTATTTATCACTATTTATCACTAAAATGTGATTTTTTTTTTTGTGTTTGTTTTTTAGCAATTTACAATTTAATTGAATTACATTTTGTTTTTAAATTATAGTTTATATAATATTTAATATAATGATTTTAATGTTTATTTATTCATTTTAATAATATCACATAGAATTATGTAATTTTTGTAAAATTATAGGCTAATAAAGCCATTTTAAGTTAAATATTATATATTTTTTCTGTTTAAAGGAGTAAAATTTAATTAAAAATGAAATTTTGCATACTTTTAGGATGAAGGAGTTTTTAATATAATAAAAATTATAATTAATGTACTATGATTACAAAATAATGAATATAACTCGATTAAAAACGATTAAATTAAATAAATTTATATAAATAAATGAGTTTAGAGTGTTCTTTTCTTTTCAACATTAATTTAGAACTATCGTTATTAAGTTAAGAAAATTTTTTTTACAGTTATAACTAGAATAAAATGTAAGAAGAGTTAAAATTTTTCATGTCTCACATAGATTAAACGGAAACTTTTCACAGTAATTCAGATGGGAATTTTTCACATAACGGTAAATTTAAATACTGAATTGTAAAAAACATATTGTTTATTTGATTTAATTTATAAAATAATGTCTTAAACATTTTAGTTTAAAAAAATGTTCAATATAATTTAAATGTTGGGTGATTGCAGAAATTTAACAGATAAAAATAGACAAAAAAGTTTTTCAAGAAAATTAATTTTTTAAAGAAAAATTAAATAAAATCAGAATTAAATCGAGAATTGGTAATAGACAATAATAAAGTAAAATTGTATTATTTAATTTTATACTACTAAATTTTGTATGATTAATATAGTTTCTTGACGATTATCGATTAAAAGCAATTAAATTTCTATATACGGAAAAAATATAATATATTTCTGTATATAAATGTATATTATTTATATATCCTCGTATAACTTTATATAAATACAATATAAATAATCCAAAAGTGTTTCCTTTTTTTTTTAATTATATTATGGAAAATTCTTGTTTTCTACATTAAAAAGTGTTATTTTAATTTAATTGTGCACTTTTGGATATAATCCAAATATTTTTAATCACAATTTAATTTTCTTTTCTTTTTTTTTTTTTTTTTTTAAGAATCTTAAGCACATAGTTTACGAAAATTGTTGAAATTTTAAATGAAATTTTTTTTTTTTGGATATTTAATTGGATAAAAGTAAAATATTATAAAAAAAAAAACAAAAAAAAAGTATTAAAAGAAAACTTAAGAGAGATTAAAATAATGTTATCAAATTAAAGAATTAAGATTAAAATAATTTTATTGCAAAAGATATTAATACTTATCCATATATAGGAATAAAGGGATTGTATTTTGTATACGAATGGAATTTTTCATTAAAAATTTTAAAATGCATTTTAATATATCAAAAATTAATGTTTTATACTTTATAAATTAGAAATTTTAACTATTAGAAAATAATATAAATATATACGTAATATTATAAACCAATTAGAAATAATAATGTTTTAAATATGCTGTTAGAAGGATATTATGGATATGAATATGATATCTTATTTAATTTAACAATTAAATTTATTTTTTTAATAATTTATATTTAATGAGTTGATATTTTTAAAATATTATTTATATTGAAATCACATACATACATGAAACAGATACATATATAACTAATGTTCTTTAAGATACTAATGTGATTATCAGCTTTTATAAATTCAACATAATATTAATTCTAAAATAATTAATATATAAGATTTTTCAGGACCTTATCAAAAAAGAGTTATGTGGTCTAATAGTTTCTTAAATAAATAAAGACATGTTAAAAGAATGGAGAGAAAAAAAAAACAAAAGTATAATAGAATTGTAATGCAGTAAAATTGTCAAAACTATAATATTCTTAAAGTGTTTAATATATCAATAAATATAAAACACTTATTTTAATAAATAAATATGTTTTCTTTTTTGTTTTTTTTTGAATTTCCCAATTTTCTTTTCATCTGTATCATATTGAAAAAATTAAATCAAAAAATAAAAGGATTAGAAATCATCTTAATTAATAAAAAAAAAATTAATATTAATTCATTTATATATATATGCATATCTAAAATTATATATATGCATATCTAAAATATCATTTAAATCAATCAATGAACTTTGAACCAAAAAAAAAAAAAAATATTTATTAAATTAAAAAAAATATTGAATTTTCTTTTTGTTTATTTAATATATTTTTTTTTTTTGAATTAGTTTTCAAGTAAATTTAAGAATAATATTTAAGAATAAAATTTATTTACTATTATTATATTTTATAATTTCTTTAAAATTCGCTATTAATAAAACCCCAATACAATATGAAAAATATAAAAATAAAAAGTTTAAAGAAAAGAAACTTTAAGAAAAGTTTTACACAGTTTTTCACAGTTGCGAAATAAAATTAGTCCTTCTTAACAAAATTTTATTTTCTTTGTCATCATTATTCAGGAACTCATTAATATATATACAATACAATTAGATTCAGAATTGAAGAAAATAGTTAAAAAAAAAAAAAAGGAAAGAAAAAATCTCATTTCAAAAAATCAAAATTTTGAATTTATAAAATTAAATATTCAATTTTTAAATTGAAAAGGATAAAAAGGATAACTTTAAAAACTAAAAAAATGTACTAATGAATAAAAAGTAAGTAGCTGATTTTCTAAATATTCTCTTATAATTTATTTATTTCAAAGTATAATATTTCGCAAAATATACTCGTATCTAATAATCAACATATTACTGAATGAATATGGTGATGAATATGAATTGAAAATTCAAAAAAAAAAAAAAAAAAAATTCCGTTAAAATAGTGAATAAATAAAAAATAATGAAAATATCCAAGTAAGATATTTTATTATATTGAAAAAATTGTTTTTTTTTTTTTTTAAATTAGTCTACTTTATATGTATATATACATATATATTTCAATTTTATTATAATAAAAAAAAAAAATTTATTATTTATTTTTATAAATATTGAACACAATATTTGTTTTTTTTTTATTTATTTATTTTTTTATTTTTTATTATTATTAGCACAAATCATATCTTTTATATTTTATTTTATTTATTCATTTATTTATAAACATATATGTATATATATTTCTTTTGTTTTATTTATTAGTTGTATAACACAATTTTGATTTAACACGAACTTTTATCATTTTTTCTATATTTATTATTTATTATTATAACAAAAAAAAAAATTTTTTTTATTTTTTATTTCATTTTTCTATTATTTTTTCTTTTTTTTAATTCATATTGATTTGTTTATTTCACTTTCAGTTTTTTTTTTTTTTTATTTATATTTTTCTTTCTTTACAATACACATTTTTAATTATACTTTTATAAATCACAGATATAAAATTTTACAGAAGAAATAAATGAAATAAATACAAAATATAATAAAATTAATATTTATGTAATTTAAAATTAATTAGAAGTACCTAATTAAAAAGGAATATAATGTAGGTATATATGTATATATATGTATATAATACGAATATATACATGTAATTATAAAAATTAAAAACAAATAAAAAAAAAAAAAACAAAAAAAAAAATTATAAAATTAATCTGTTTTATATTTTAAAGTTTAAAAATATATAAGTATATATACAGTAAATCAATTTATTTCATCTTGTGTATATTGTTTTTATTTTAAAAGATGGTTACTTTTTCATTTCACATACGTTTAAATTATTATTATTATTATTATTACAAAATATAACTGTATATACAAATATATATATATTTTTCTCTGTTACAAAAATATATAAATATTATATATTTTAATATTATTATAGATGAATATGCCGTAACAAGGACATTGTCACGAACACAAAGTAATCAATATAATAATAACGGATATACAACTCTCTCTCTTTATATATATATATATATTTATAGATTTATATTTATTTATATATATATATATATATGTACATATAATAAAAACTATGTCGAATACAATATTTTATATTTTATTATTATTTTTTTTTTATTTTTCTTTTGTGATGTTCTATTTGTTACATATAGTTTTATTATATTATAATCTATAGATACATCCTAACTGGTTTTTTTTCCTCCTTTGTTTTTTTTTTTTGAGATGATATTTTTTCTCTTTTTTATTAAATTTGTTTTTATGGTGTTTTTGTTTTCGTGAAAGAATAAAAATGAACGGTATTTTTAAGAAGATTTTATTTTGGTTTTACTTAAAAAAAAAAAAAAAAAAAAGACAATAAAAAAATTATAAATAAACAAAAATAAAAAATTTAAACAATTAATTTTGTACCAACCAAACTTAAATTTCAATTTGAATTGTTATCAAAACCGAAAACAAAAACAAGAAAAACAGAAAAAAAAAACATACAAACATAACAAAAAAAAATTTTTTTCGTTTTAGTTTCGTTATAAAATACAAAAACACAGTACAAAAAAAAAAAAAAATCCAATTTTTATAATTTTATTGCGTGTTTTTGACCGTTCAGAACGTTTGAAAGCTCAAGTGCAACTGAACTAAAAAATACAAAAATTTGAACTTTTTATTTTTCAATAAATACTCTGTAGAAAAAAAAAAACAAAATCTGATTTGTATCGAGAATTATAAAAGTGAGAAGAAAAAAAAAAAATAAAACGTCCTTTAAAAAAGGAAATCAATATGAGAAAAATTTTTTAAGGATTAAAACACAAACAAAAAAAAGGTAAATAATGGGAAATTTTTGTTTTTATTTCACAGCGCGGTTAAGATGTGAAATTCTGTTATTTTTTTTTTTTTTTTTGCTTCATATTTTATATTTATGTATATATAATATAAAAATCTGTTATTATATACAGTATACAGTACCTATATGTTATTAATGTATATTTTGTTTTATTTTATTTGTGTTGTATACCGCTTGTTACAGGTGCAATTTATTTAAGATTTTTGTTTTTTTAAATGGGCTGCGAAAAAAGGATATATGTATATATACATTTTTTTTTTGTTGTTATTATCTTTAAAAATTTCCCATTTCCTTTTTATGTTGTACTTTGATAAAATACTGTTAATATATTATACTGTTATTTAAAAATTGTACCGTTGTTTTTTTTTTTTGGTTTTCTGTAAGGGGTAAATTGAAGTTAATAAAAAGAAAAATATGAGATATTACTTGAGAAAGTATCAATACTAGATATGTATATATAAATATTTTTATGTATATATAAATATAAGAATATGTGAAAGGAATTTTTAATTTTTTATTTTGTGTTCATTGCGTTGTTTTTTTATTTAATTTTCAAAAGTCAAGTTCAATGAAAATATAAATATGAGTTTAAGGGGGGTAAAATTTTGAAGTGTTTTTTTTTTTTTTGTTGAATTTCGGAAAAATGTTTTTTTTAATTTTTTTAAATTATTGGTTTTTCTTTTGAGTTAACATGCAATTTTATTAATATATTTTAAATGATATAGTAGCTTATAAGAGTTTAAAATTAATATTATATTAATATAGAAAATAAATATGTTAGAAATATATTAATTAATTTTTTATCAGATATTGCAATTATATATATATAAATATTTAAAAATATATTCCTTCGATATACTGATATTAATTTCGAAAATAATTTTGTATAAAAATTGTCTAGATTGGGAGTTTATTAGAATTACAGAATGAAGGAAAAATATATCCTTTTACGTTGTTTGAACGATTGATTGGATGGTTAAAACATGGAAAAGTGTAAGGATAGAATAAGGTCAATCTTATTTAAAAGATTTTAGATGTGATTTTGATAAGTAGGTATTAAATATTAGATATATTTTTAATAATATTTTTTATAAATAGTTTTAATAAAGTTAAAAATTTTACAGAATTTCCTTTATACCGTACTTAGACTTGTTTTTTTGTTCTCCTATTAAAAAAAAAAAGGATTATTTTTATTTGAAAATTAATTAAGTTACTTTAGAATTCAACTAAAGAAAATTTTGAATTGAATTACAAATTGTTTGAACAATCTTTGAAAGAGTTTTAAATATAAGATTGAAATAAGTTTTACTGAAATGTTTATCATGTTCACTTTTTAACAAAAAATATTTTAATATAAAACGCAATTACAAAAATTTAGAATTATAAATAAAGATAATTTAGCATATAAATTTTACAAGTATATAAATAAAGGGCACACTTTTGATTCGACAATGCATAAACTCAAACATATATTAATAAAAATATATAGATATATATATATATTATATATATAATGTCTCACGTAATAATTGAGTGGGAAAAGGTCAATTCTTATGTATTAAAAAAAAAAAAAAAAACGCCAACATGTTTATTTATTTTATAAGAATTTATGAACATTCTGTTTAATTATTATTCAGGAGGTTGCAAAAAAAAAAAATTATTTTAAGGTTGTAATTTTTCTACTGATATTGATTTTTGTTTTTTTACGGTCTCTCAATGTTCAGAAATATTACCTATATAAAAACAAAAGATTTAATTCCCAACTTTTTGAATATCATACCAACTTAATCGTTTTTTTCATAAAAAGACTTGCTTGAATTTAAATGTTACTTTAAAACAAGTAAATGTAACAACAAATCGATGCAACCGACTTATTAATACCCTACACCTGAAAAATTCCAATCAAATTCATAAGATTTTTTGGCATCTGCTTGAACCGTTTCCTTTTTCTTCCTTATTCAACTCGAATTTTAGGAACGTAAAAGAGGCATCCTTTAACACCTTTGTACAAAATTTCAAGTTTCTATCTTTATTTATTTCGAAGATATGCTTGTTAGGCTTGGGAGGCATGTGTCAGGTATCCGAATTGCCACTCCAATTCATCAATCCATCTCAGCGACATAGAGAAAACATTGCAGAACACTCTTGTACCAATTCTAAAGGTTCTATCTTTGTTAATTCTGAGGATATACTCGTTTGCTCTGGGACTCGTTCGGAAGCTTCCACGATCCGAACCCATGTACCAAATTCTCTCAAATTTCAGAGAGTTAAATCAAACATGAAAGAACACCATTGTACCAAATTTAAAGGTTCAATCTTTGTTGGTTCTGGAAATATACTCGTTTGCTCTGGGACTCGTTCGGAAGCTTCCAAGATCCGAACTCATGGACCAAATTCTCTCAAATTTCAGAAACTTAAATCAAACATGAAAGAACATCTTTGTACCAAATTTAAAGGTTCTAACTTTGTTGGTTTTGGAGATAATCTCGTTTGCCCTGGGGCTTCTTCAGAAGTTTCCAACATTCGCACTCATGGACCAAAGTCAATATACCTTATACTTTAGGTGTAGGGTATAAAAAGTATAATATTTTTAATATTTAAAACCAAGGTAATTATATTGAAAAAAATGATGCTAAGTAATAATTATATGAATGGAAAAAAATTTTCTATCTTTCTTCAGTTTTTGACGACGAGTAGGAAAAAAAATTATAACTTTATAAAAATATTCATATATTTTTCCTTTTTTTTTATATTTAGATATAATTAGTTAACAAAGTAAGTTTTATAATATTTAAATAGCTTGTTTATGACCTTAGCGTAAACCTGTGTGGGTTAATTTTTCGAATCTAATCGTTAATTTAATTATATTTTTAAATTTTTTACTTTAATTATTTGTTTGTTATACAAGAGAAGAACTATATACAACTGTACAATTTAATAAGGACTTTATTAAAATGAGAAAATTAGTTCATTCATACTTTAAAAATATCTACATATATTTTTTTTGCATAAATAGTTATTTTGCTTGTAAAATTCAATACTCAAATACTAACCTAAAAGTATGTAATTTTATGAAATCAAATTTTAAATGGACTAACAATAATAAAAAAAAAAGTTGACTTAACACAATTAAAAATCTAACGAACAAACAGCCCATGATTGAAGCGATCAGGAAAACATTAATGACAATAAATAAAAGCATAAAATTAATATGGGTTCCAGGTCACAGCGGAATCGTTAGTCACTGGCAGATGAAGAGGCTAAAATGACTATAAAAAGTCCAAGTTTACTCTCTGCAAACCACCACTATAATGTAAAGGTAAAACAAATCTAAAACATTATACAACACATTAGACCAATTAAATGGAACAACTCAAGCAGTTTCTTAGCTGCTGGACTGCTGGGTAGCTGCAGAAAGTCTGAAATTAAAATTTGCCGTATAAGACTATAGGTCATACATTAGCAACAAAAAAAAATTCTCTTTGAAAAAATAAGTCCACCAATATGTCCGCTTTACGTAAACTTTACACAAATAATTGAACTTCTTAAGTTATGAAAACAAATTTGCATAACTTATAATATATGGGATACGATTAATTAAATCAATTTGGTTACACAGACAAAATTACAATAAAATTATACATTGTTTAATTAAATTATAATAATATAAGTTAAGTAGTAAATAAGTATGTATTAATTTATTATATTTTTTGTTAATTAACAATATTCAATTGTCAGCCCATAATGGCCCTAACAGCCAAGGGTCTAATTAATATTGTGTACTTCCTGTGTGTTTACGTAATATTGGAATAAATAAATAAATAAATAAAAAAAATATAAAATAAAATTTGTAAACTCTGGTATACCATCTAATATCACTGTGCCCTAAATAGGTTATTGAAAAGAGAAAGAGAAGTACACCATCTGTAATCATATTTCACATTTAAATATCAAACATCAAAGAACTTTTACTTAAAAACAAAATTTTTATTCATCATAGAAATGAAATTCTTGTAAAATATCTAAATTTTTATCATACAAATTCTGATTCAAGCATATAATTAATATTAATTGACTTCTTACAAAAAATAAAAAAACAACCTTTAAAGCAAACAGGATAATTGCCATATCTGATTTAGAGATTTTAAAAGAAAATATCTAAATATCTATAGTTTATGTTGTAAATATACAAATGTAAAAACAGATATTAAAGAACACATTAAAATTTTATATAAATCATAATATATTTAAGTCAAAATTTAAATGGAATTTATCTGTAATACACTGAACTGTCAACATTAAAAGAAAAATTAACAAATTGGGAAATAATAATATAAGAATCATTAAGAGTTTAATTAACAAAGTAATTAAGGTATCTCTTGTAGAAGTCATATTTAAAGATTTACGTTTTTACGGTTTACGGTTTTTTTTTTGTTTTGAAGTTTAATGAAAATAAAAGATGTAGTTTTATAGGTAATTAAGAAAAAAGGACTAAATAAGGAATTAGTGAATACAAATAAAAATTTAAATTCAATTCATTAGTTGTTGTTTTTTTTCCTTGTTCATATAATTTTTTTTTTTTTCAATTATTTTCAACTTTTAAAAATTGTTTTCATACAGTTTAAAACATACTTATAAAATTATATACATATATAAAAAATTTTTTTCCAATACTGATATTCTTCTATTATAAATTTATAAATATTTCAAAATTAACTTATTACTTATACTCAAGTCAAATTCCCATAATACTAAATATTATTTTATAGGGTGTCAGTTTATGTTACTGTTTTTATTCCTTTATGATTTTTTATCATATGTATATAAAGCAAACAAAATAAGAAAATAAATAATATAAAAGGTTCAATATCACGCACATCTGTATCTATTTACTTTTAAAACCAAATGGTAAAGCTGTTAAGTATTTTTCTTTTTTACTTATATGTACTATATAATATATCTATAGATCCTATACACATCTATACAATTTTTAATAATTTCAGTTTTTAAAAAATAATACTTTAAAGCTCTGTTCAGTATTTTCTCAGTTGGTTTGTTTACAATATAAGGACCTGTAAAATTTACTTTTGTCAAAAATTAAAAAAAAAAAAAAAAAAACGGGAAATTTATTTTCTCCTTTAGAAAATTTTTACTAGAACACGCATAATTTTTGCGCAGGTTTCTCTCTAAAATTTTTCCAAAATTCCCATTAATTTTTACAATTTTATTCATATTTTCCTGAAATATTTTCTATTTGTGTTAATATGTATGAGAATTTTTTTAAATCTGCAAAAAAAAAAAAAAAAATTATTAGAATTTTCCAAACTCATGAGTTCTAAAATTCTAGTACATATAACTAATATAGAAAGGTTTTCTTTTAATTTTCTTTTTTCATTTGATATAAAAAACAGAAAAGAAAAAAAAAAAAAAACAGATCCGAACAAAAGAAAATATAGAAATGACACGATGGAAAACTTAGTGTGGAAATTTTCTATTTTGGATCGTTTTTTGTTTTTTTTTTTTTTTTGTTTTTTTTGCTGTTTTTTGTAAATTAATCTTAAATGAGTAGTCTCATTGTTTAGCTTGATAACATTTTCTAAAGATTGATTTCATTACATACAGTTAAAAATAAAAAAAAAATTTATTTAAAAAAAAAAAAAAAAATCCCTAGAAAAAAAGTAACTAGAAAAACTGTGGAAATTTATTTAAAACTTTTTCTTGCCTTGAATAATTTTTTTTTTTTTTTTTCGATTTTTTCATACTTTACTTTTTCTGGTCGTTGTTTATGGCGTAACGAAAACGAAAGAAAAACAAAAAAAAAATAAGAATTTTAAAGGAAAATATAAGAAAAAGTGCGATTTGTGCAGAAAATAAATTTATTATAGGGGATAAAAAAAAAAATTATATTAAAGAAAAGTATAGTTCAGTGGGAAAAAAAAAAAAAAAATTGAGAATATTCTTCTTTTTAAATCTGTTTTTTATTATTATTATTTTTGTCGCTTTTTTTTTTTTTGTTGTTTTGTTGATGGAGGGTATAAGAAAGTTTTTCTTTGATTTTATTTCTTACAATATTTATTAGAAATTTTTGTTTTTTTTTTTTTTTTTAACTTTTCTAGATATTTTCAGACTTTTTGATTTCCTTGTTTTTATTTTTCCTTAAAATATATTATATTATAATAATGAAGTGACCAAAGGTTTAAGATTTATTATTTTATGTTCAAATGGAAAAATGTTTGCGTTAAACGTTACAATTATTTTATGCAGTTTTATGTGCATCCATTTTTTAAGGTGAAGTAATGACTTTATGTATGAATCTTTAATATAATGGAAAAATTATCTAATTTTCTTAAAGAATTTTAAGATTTATATGAGTTGGTAAGATAATATTAAATATTTAAAACGAATTTAATATAGAATTCGATAATCGTTTAGAACGATCATTTATCTAGCTAGAAAAAAGTGTTTTAGATCCAACTTAGCTCTGTTAATATTCTGTTTTATATCATATGGTACGTTTCGACTAATTGACAATTATATTGTCATATTTGTTAAATTTGTTGTAATGCTTAGTTCACCGGTTCAGCAAATTTGTTCTGAAGTATTAAGTAAGTGAAAAAATAATTTAAGCAGATAAAATGCGTCTATTCAACTCAAATTTTTTTTTTGTAATTGGTAGTTTTTATTATAGCGTTTATTAAAATTACAGAATGAAGGAAAAATATTTCCTTTCACGTTGTTTTAACGATTGATTAGATGATTAAAATATGCAAAAATGTAAGGATAGAATAGTGCAACCTTTTTAATAGATTTTTTCCGTTTTAGAGAAATTTTATATATTATATATATTTTTAATGATATTTTTTATAAATAGTTTAATATAAAGTTAAAAGTTTTGCAGAATTTCTTTTGTACAGTTGTTAGATTTGCTTTTGGTGCTCCTATTAGTGATTTTATTAGAAAAAATGTGTATTTTCATATGAAAATTAGTTAAGTTACTTTAAAATTCAACCAAAAAACACATGTCACATTGTGTCACAAAATGACAGTTGAAAAAAGTGTTACGAAGAAAAAGTTAAAGTTAAATCAAATATTTTTCCAGAGAGAAAAAGAACTTTTGCAGAAAATTTGAAAAAAAGAGAATTCAAATTTTCATATAAAACACATGAGTGTGGCTAAAATATCCGAAGCGATGAATCCAGCATTAACATCTGTCAGCGTATGTTAGTTTTTTTCAGACTTAGATATGTACTCAAAAGAAAAAAAAAATACTCAGTATATTTCTTCTAATTGATCATCAAAGACTTAAATTCTCAGATAAAATGACTTTGACAAAGGCTAAAATGACTAGAAAATACTTTACCTATTTTACTTCTGGTTTATATTTTTGCTCTTAGTAAAAGTAGGTTGCAAGTAAATTTTTCATAAAAAATATCAGTGATCTTGTAAATAATGATATAACTGTAATTAATAATTTTTAAAAAGCTTTAAAATATGGTATTACATAGCAGTTAATCAGGTTTAGACGTTAAAATATAAATAAAAGAGATTATAAATAAATTTTAAAACCAGGACTCGGGTTTATAAAATCCATAATTAAAATTGATGTAACGGTTACTTTACTTTTACTAATATACTATATTATTTTATTCGATTTGTGTTTTTGTTTTCATTTCTGTTGATCTTTTTTGTTGTGTTTTGTTTTTTTTTTATATATTCTCTGTTTCTGTTTTAAATGTTTTTATTGCTGTTTTTTTTTAAGTTTTCTGTTTTTAAGATGTTTGATATTTTTATCATGATGGAAGACCACTTTTAAACTTTGATTGACGAGACTTTGCATTATTTTCATTTTTTTATTTTTTTTTTTGTTTTTTTTTTGTTTTGGTAATTTTTATTTTTAGGTTGACTGGTTGGTTTTTTTTCTTATGTTTTGTTTTGGTTGTAATTCTATAAGGGAACTAATTTGGTACTGATGTGTAAGTTGCCCTTTAAAAAAAGATAGAAAAACAAAAAAAACAAAAATTAAAAGATACAAGATACTTGTTTTTTTCTACCTTTTAAAAATTCAAGTTTTGTACAAGACAAGTATAATTTAAAAAAAATATCGTTTATTTTTGAAAAGTATTGGGAGTGACGTTTAAAAAACAAAAAAAAAAAAACGTAAGAAAATGATTTGATGAAAAAAAAGGACACAAAAAAAAACCATATAATCAAATTATGTTTTTTTTATTTTTCCTTCAATAAGAAAAAGGTGAAAGAAAGTATTTTATAGTTTAAAAAAGAAATTATTAAAAAAAAGAAAAAGTATTAATTTAATTGTAACCATAACAAAAAAATAAAAAATAGAATAAAATAATAAAATAAATGTGGAAAGTATAAAATTATTTGAATACTTTTTGATATTGCAAAAGAAAAAAAAAAGAAATACGATAACATTGCAATAAAGTATTTTATTTATAGAATATATCTATTAAAACGAATTGGTCTTTTTTATTTTGTAAGTTGTACCAAATTTTTATGTAATAAAATATCACTTTAGTTGATTTTTGAGAACTGAAATAAGTGATTATTGGTCTACTATTAATTAGTGACTATAAATTTTGAAATGGTTACTTCTGATGATGATGTCAAATAACCAAACATAACTGATAGCATAACTATGTAGATTACTTAATTCAGACCAGTTTCTCATCTTGAATACCGTATAAGAATAGCAATTAGCAAAGAATGAAAACTTAAAAACTGAATAAAGTAGCAGCGTTTTTTATGAAAATTAGAAAAAGCAGCAGCATTTTTGGCCTCTATAAAAATCCTTAATTTTATATTTACCATTTAGAGAGTTTATGTAAAAATAGCGAATTTAATCGAAAGAAGACTAAACAAGGAAACTTATAAAGTGTTTTTCCAAGAAAAGTCAATATAAGTTATGAAAACACTTTATTTTATTTTCGATTTCCTGTAATAAGGAGTGCTTATCTAATTTCTTCGTTAAATTAACACTAATTTCATTTTCTTAATAAGCGTTAATGAAATAATAAATAAATTATAATAGGTACTTGGAAAGTTTGAAATCTCTATTATTGATAAGTTAGTCTACAGGATACATTTTTACCGTTGTAATAAATACCAATGAAAAAAAAAAACTTTTAAACAAATATCTTTGAAATCAAATTTGTTTTATTTGTTATACCAATATATAGTTATTTGTTAAAGGATCGATCAATTTTCGATACTGCATACACAATAATATCCTTTGATGTTCGAAAAAAGAATTTAATTCGACTTTGATAATTTTTTTTTATTATTTATTAATAAAAAATAGCAAAAAAAAAAGGTACTAAAAAAAACATTTTTCTGTAGTTGTAGCGAAAATTTTTGTTTTTTTTTTTCTGTTTGGAATTATTAAGTGTTAGAACTTATCATGTTTTGATAAATTGCTTTTGTTTATTTAATTAAAAAAAAAAAAAATTATTTTTTTTTCATAATTTTTAAAAACTTTATCTTATTATATAAAATAAATCCTGATATTAAATATTGTGTAAAATATCGTAGTTCCGGTTTTTATAAAATATATCCAAAATTAACATCCTCTTTAACTCTTACAAAATAATTAGCATACTTTTAGGATACTCCTAGTTTTTCTTTAATCATATAATTAAAAACGTTTGTTCATACATATTTTTAAAAGAATATTTATAAATATAAAAATATATTTAAGAAGGCTGCAATGTATTCAAATAAACTACATCAAAAATATTGTTATCGGATTAAAGGCTGGCTATTTAAAAGAAAAAATCAAGGTTCGTAAAGATTTTTTTATTATAATTAAAAATTAGTTTATAGAAATAAGGATTTAAGAAAGAAGAAGAAAGCTGTTATGTACTTATCTTTTTACAATTTCAATCTGAAAAGAATCCTTAAATAAACGTACTATTACATTGTGGGTGATTAAATTCTTTTTTAGAAAACTATCAGAAAAATGAAAATCTTAATTATTCCGATTTATAATCACACATTACGTGACGTGACACATTATAAGTATAATATACATATCTAATTAAATGAATTCCAGATATTTTATATTAATTTAATATTTTTAAAATTAAAAAGTAAAAAAAAAATTAACTATTTGTAATGTAAGAAGGTCAATGAAATTTATATATTCAAAACTTATTGATTTACGCTCGTAATAATAAAAAAAAATATTCAATAGATATAGAAATAATATTTTAAAAAATATGTTTAAAAACTTAAAAAAATATAATCTTCTAACATAGGTGAATATTTAGACATTTATTTAACTTTTGTGTTTTGTTTTAATGTGAAAGTAAAAACCAATACTGTTTTTGTTACACCCATTTACATCACATATAAAAATTAATGTTTAAGGTATTTTCTTTTGTGTTTTTTTATTCGGAAAACAGATTAGTATATGGAATTATATTCTAGTGAACTCTTTGTTATTCTGAAAATGAATAAAAAAAAAAAACTATTATAGAATATAGTAATTGTATGGCTTTATTGAATAGGAAATAATTTGGTTTTTTTTTTTTATTTTAATATCTATGAATTTATTATAAAGTTATTATATTATGTCAAAAGCTTGTATATGAATATATGCACAAATGCTAGTGAATTGGAAGAGATGTTGGTATCATTGAACTTAGGCCCTTGACCTGTATATTAGTTTTTATGTTTTAATTTTTAGTCTTTCAAAACCTCTTTATTCAATTGAATTTCATGTCTTTTGCAGTTAGCCTTCATAGGTTATTGAACCACTTATATTTTCCGTTATTGATTATTGAGCGATATTTTAAATTTTAGACTTGATAGGAAATCACAAAAGCTCTTCGTTTAACTTATCTTTCATCCAAATAGTTTGAAAATATAAGTTTTATTCCATTGTATACCAGAGTTGATGAGATGGTTATAAAAGACTTATGATATGAATAGTTGAATCCATAAAATCAAATCATATTTAAAATTGAAATAAAGAAAGTAATATTAGTGGTTTATTCGAAAAAAAGAATTCGATCGTTTATAACTGATAATTTTTTAGGAATGATTTAAAAAAATTATTTGTTTTATATTATCCTATCCTATATATACCGCTATCAATTTTGAAATTAAAAGATTATATTTATTTATTAATTTTGATTGCGCTTTTAAAATTGTGATTTAAATAATAAAAAGAAAATATAAAACTTTATTTTAATACTTGCCAAAAATTGAAATTTTTAAAAATGTTTCATAAATACCTGAAAATAAAAATTTTAAAGTAAAATTAATTAAAAAGTATGTTAATAGTTTATTTTTAAAGAATTTATCTAAAATACATAATAATAAATCTCAGTTTTAAATAATATTAAAGAATTTATTTTTAAAAGGATTAAAGGTATGGATTCAAAGGATTACAAGACTAGGAAAATATATTCTTTGGTATTAATAAAAATTCTGCTAAAAAAAATTTTTTTTCTTAATTAAAATATGGTAGTATATGTGTACAATTAATTTTTCGTGTAGGGGTAGAGTTCATAGCATTTTAAACCATTCTAAACCATTTCTTTTTTAAAGTTATTCATATTTGAAGATGAGAGAGTACCAGTTTATGGACACAGTTCCATATTACTTTGGAGAGCAAACTATACCCTAATACTTTTGAAGTACTACATAATCAATTTTGTTGATGGTTGTGTCTCCTGTTGACTTTATGTCGTGTATTACGATATTGCTGTCTAGTATAAAAAAATTTTCATCTAATTATTACAGGGCATTACACACGTGTAATCAAATTCTTAGTGAAAATAATAATTTCAGAAATTGGAGATTAAGTCTTCAAAAAAATAACAAAAAATGATTTAGTGGAAATGCAGTGTTCTTTATAAGAGAGGCAAGGACAAAACAAAATTACTAGGCATTGTCAGATTATTAACAAATCGTTTTGAATTATTTGAACCTGATTTTTAATATATAATTGTGTTTAGTTTTCTTCTTTGGTTAGAGTTAAGACTAGGACCAACATTTAATTTATAAAATAATTGGTATGAGTCAAAGCAGTTCTAAAGAATTATAGTATATTAATAACTAAAATATATTAAGTCAAAATTCCTTTAAAAAATTTTTATTTTGGTAAAATAACGATGTTTATTCGTCGCTTCCTGTATGTAGTTGAAGGATAATATTGCCATAGATTAAAAGTAAATAAGTGGTGTACAAACAATGTTTAGAAAATGTTTAAAAAAAAAATACCAGAATTAGTTGAGTTCAAAAAACTGTTATAGATGTTATGAAAGGACCAAAAATTTTATTACATTTAAAATTAATATTCGTTCGTGTATAAAAAAAGGAATAAATTTTCATTCCAAAGGAAAAAAGAAAATATGGGAAAAAAGAAAGTAAAAATAAAGGATTGAAAATTAAAAGAAAAAAAAAATACACAAAATATTTTTTTAAGGAAACAAGAAAAAAAAAAATTTTTTTTTTTTTTTTTTATGTAGAGAGAGTTGTTTATTTTTTCCTATACAAAAGAATTTCTGAATAATAAATTAGAGTTTGTTGTCTAAATCATATGGACACCATTCCATAAAAAAGAAAAAAAATAATTTTGTTTTTTTTTTCAAAGTTAATTTTATAACAGAATTTATTGGGGCTGCACTAGTTGGTTTTTAAAGAAGTATATATAAGTTTTTGGGTTTATTACAAAGAATACAAAAGATTTTAAATGTTAAATATTATATTAGATTTAATAATAAATGTTATATATAACAAAATTTTAAATGAATAATTAGTTAATATGGGTTTTTATAATAGAAGTGTAAAGTTTGTTATGTTTCAGTTTTTTTTTATTAAACCTAAACAAATTTTTAATTTTGATTTTATAAAGTTTTTTAATAGATGCAAGTCACGTTACATTACCGTAAAAAATTATTTAATTTTTGATTAGTGATTATTTAAAGCTTAAGAAAACTTATAGAATATATCTGCTAGTTTAAAATTAAGTTTGCAGTTTTAAATTACAAAAGTATAAGTAAAAATCAAGAAAAATAATATACAAACTTACAAACTTATCCGAACATTCTAGTTTAGGGCACATTACCGCGTATTGTTACTTTTGATAAATGAAAAAATATTCGAGATTTTTACACTTTTAAAAATCGGACATCGCAGGATTGCAAATAAGATATTAAAATGTTGATACTGTATAATGCTTACACAATTAGACACCAGTATCAACATTTTAATTTTGCAATCGCAACCGTTCGATTTTCAATTTTCAAAGCATCAAATTTTGGAATCCGATTTTCTTTTAGTAAAACTGGCACTTCATAATAAGGGTTCAGCCTAAAAGAGGTTGAAGGAACGAATTGCAAAAAAAAATTATGTTTTAAAGAATTACAAGTTTTCATGAGTCCAAGATTTATGATAAATATAATATGAATTTTTGGTTAAACACGTAGTCCATCGGTCGTAGTCTATGCTTCTACTCAAAACCAAATCTAACGGAATATTCTACAAGAATTGTAAAAAATCTAAGAGAAATTACAGTTTATGGAAATTTTTCTTTAGTTTTCTATTCAAGATCTACCAAATTTCTATGTAAATTTTAATATATATTTTGGTGTGACAGTTTTGATGTTGACAGAAGAAATATGAAAACAGAACATCAAATTCAATTCTCAAGGAAAGTTGTCTTTAAGGTATACGGATAATTTAAAAAAGTCGATAATTTCAAAAAATAAAAATTGTCCTATATACATATGTTCCATCGTAGAATGAAAAAAAATGCTCTTTAGCCAAAGAAAATATTTAAAATCAGATGAGAAACCTTTTGGTAACCGAATTCCGTTAAATTTACATTGTGCTGATTGAGTAGAAACAGGACGTGTGGTTAGTCTTATTATTCTTAATCTTATTATTTTGGAATTTTTAAAGGTGGCTTCAGATTATATGTATTTTATATACGACATGCTTAATTCAGCAAGTCAAATGTAAAAACAGATAGTGTGAACGCTAAAAAAACGAACATTTGACACATCAGATGACATTACATATGTAAATTTTATTTTAAAACCGGTATGATATGTATTTTTCATATATTCATATACAGTTGAAGTGTTTGGTCGCAGAAAAATAAACGGATTCAATTAAAGAAAATATAAAATAAATAAATTTGTCAAAATTATTCCTGTTTAATTTTAATTTTTTCATTAAAATAAATTTTACAAAACAAACAATTTTTTTTTGTATATAAAATTTATTAAAAAACTGTTAAAATTGTCAGATAGTGTGAACGCAGGAAATAAAAACTATATTTAAAAATTTACAAAATGTCTAATCAGCTGTTTTTCTTTTGCTTTTTATTCAGCCATGTCATATGTAAAATACATTAAAATACATATAGTCTGAAGCGACCTTAATAGTTTTGGAGTACAACTTGATCTTAAGTTAATTATATTCGCATAACTACTTAAACAAATCTTTACAACAGAAACAAAATCTTTACTAGAAAGTTTCTACAACTCGATCAAAACTTAAACTTAAAGGAAAGAAAATTTTTTAATAACTGTTATCTTATTTTTAAGAATAACTGTATGTGTTGCTACAACTTTTAATTTTTTTTTTTTCATACAATTATGTATGGTTTTTTTTAAATTCTGTTCTTTTGTTTCATTTATTCCTTTTGGAACATAAAAAATTAAAAAAAAAACAAAAAGGGGGATTAATTTCTGAATTAATTAGGATAAATGAGCGCTGTGTGTATATTTTGTGTGTTTGTTATGTTTATTTTTGTTCCCACTTTTTATTTTATTTTTTTTTCAAAATACACGCAAAACGCATTGCCTTATTTTTGATACATTTATTTTTGTTCATTATTTATTTTGGTTTTTATGAAAAATGAATGTAACATGACTGCGTCAGACATTTTGTGTTATTTTCTATTTTGTTTTTGTTTTATTTGTCAACCAAAAAATTTTATAATTTTATTTTTATATACAGCTATACTTTTTTTTTTGTTTTTCTTGATTAAAAGTTTTTGAAGCGTTCAAAGTTAATCTCCACTTATAATGCCTTTTGATAAAACAGTTTGAATTATATCCAAATTATGTGTATAAGGATAGCAAAAGGATTAATCTATAGGGTTGACTGATTTATCCTTGTAATCAATTACGTGTCCATTGAAAAATTGGGTCAAGGTAATTTTTTTTTTTTTTTTTTTGTTTTTAAACTCTTTAATAATATGTAAAGGAATTTCTTTGATTAAGGATAGTTTTAATTATTGTAATAAAATGAAAAATGTTATGGGCCAAAAGGAATATATAAGAAAAAATTTGTGAATAGAAATTTAATAAAAATTTTTAAATTCATAATAACTAAGGAATTGCTTGTTGTGAGATTTATCCAGTTTCATTTACCGTACCCCTTTCATTAATCAATATTTTACAGGGCAAAACATTTATCATGGAATTATTAAAGAAGAGCTCCGCTCTTGAGTACAATTTTTTGTTTTAAAGGTTAAAGTATGAACTTGCTATAGTTTTTATTAAAACAAATCTATTAAACTAAACTCAAGTTTTTGATTTAATCATTGAAGATATTTTCAATTTTATGACTGTTCTTAAAACGTTACCTTTCATAAAAAATAAATTCTTTATTCATTTCTATTTCTAGAGCTGTAGGTTAGGATGTCAACCGTATTATTTCCTCCAGTTGTTCAAGCAAATGTAAAAGTTGTGATTTTGCAATTTTTTTTTTATTACTATATACTTTTAATAAAAAAAAAAAGTGTAGAAGGAAATTTCAAAGTAAAACACTTCAGTTAATGTGTTTTTTATGCAATTTTGACATTTTTATTATTTATACTTGTATTTTTGAATAAACGGATAACAATCTTAAGGTATTCAACGGAATATGATTAATAACATTGAAGTGACAATAGCTTTTTATAATTTTTCAGGAAAGGAAAAAAAAAAAAAAAATTCTGTATAAATTGTTTTCATCAAAATGTTTTTATGTACTTTTTTTTTGCCTTATTAAAAATTTCAAATAAAAACAACCCACCATTTTAAATTGATTTGCAAGAACCATTAAAAATAATGGTAAGTATATTAAATGTTGTAGCAGAGGACAAAAGTTGATAATAATAGTTAAAGAAATTAATGAGCTTAGATGATGTTTTAAATTAATGAATTAAATTTATCTGCAGTTAGCCAAATTCTGATATGCAAAACACCATTTTGTCTAATATCATTTGGCAAATGGAAGATTTTCAAATTTTTCATTTGGAATAATGAGGACACTTATTCCACTCCACACTCGTAAACCCTGATTTTTATAACCCTGAAAAAAACGTATAACCCTGATTTTGTAACTAATTATAAAATCATTCTTCTTATTTTTTTTTTTTTTGCGGGCATATTGCAACAATAAAGCATGTGTTGGTTTTTAAATAAAATTTTACTACATATTTTTTTTATTTATATGACCTGGCCAGGGTTTGAACCCAAGACACTCCGATTGAAAGGCTGGCGACTTAACCAATACGCCATGAGCCAGATAAAATTGAATTAAGTAAATAAATAAATAAATATACGTAGAGAAAAAATTTTCATTTTCTTATTAATTTTATTTTTTCTTATTATGAATGTACGGATTCGTACAACAGTCAATTAAAGAAAAGCCAGAAATATTTCGGTAGTAGAAATTTTCGGGGTATTTTTTTCCCCCAAGATTTAGTTAAACTATCTTATATGGATCTGAGAAGCATTCAAAATTTCTTTTGTCAGAGAAGTATAATCGTTGCATAAATCTAGAGAAACTAAACACAAACTGTTATTAAATAGGAATCTATACCTCCTATGTTTTGAAAGTGCATTAATGACCTGGAGTTTAGAGATTACTCACTCTTTAGTTCATTTCTTTGTCAATAAAAATCAAAAATAAGGACTTCCTATAGAAACTTCTTTAATACATGCACAAATTAATTAAAATTTTTTTATTCCATTTGCTTTTTAATTTTATAGTTAACTTTCAATTTCTGCTACATTTACTTCTAGAATTGCCTATATAATATTTTCTATCTTATGAATTCTCATTATTTGATTACAATTTTTTTTTTTTTTAACTCTACACAATATTACAATGCTATATTGTAAAATTATTTAAAAAAATATTTTAAAAAAGATTATTACCATGTTAGGAAATATTTTCAATACTCTTAATTTTAGTTTTAAAGCTTTAAAAAAAGGAAAAAAAAAAAATTTTAAAAAAGGTTATAATAACCATCTGTAAATATATATATATATATATATATTGTTAGAAAATAGTAATTAAATTCTTGGTTTTTTTTTTTGTTTTTTTCATTTTAATAACTGTGAAACCATATGGATAAAACTATCAGGAACCTTAATTAAAATTCCCAAGAAGTTAATTTCAGAAAAAGTTATCTATATATAGCATGTATAGTTAAGGATTTTTTTTTTTTTTTAAATCATTTCCCTATAACTATTTACTTTCAATACTTAAAAAATTTAAACCCTTTTTTTTTAGTTATTATGAATAAAAAAAAAAAAAAAAAATTAAAAAAAAAAGAAACATCACAATGTAATCGAATACTTTTTATAATATCCTTAAAGTGTTAAAGGTACATTAACTATAGTTTTCTGTTTTTTTGTTGTAACTTATAGTTTGTTTTTCGTTAATAAATACCCATGACCCACAGTTCTTATACCGTTGTTCTTTCTCACCCCCCCCCCCCCCCCCCCCCATTTTGTATTTTGTAATGTAGATGTATAGAAAAGAGAGAAAGAGATAGGTTAATGTGAAGAAAGGATATGCTAATTTTTACAATAGCTAAATAGTTTTTATAAGAAATTTATATCCTTAAAAAAAATTATTTTTTGTTTTTTTTTTTGTAGTTGAAATTTTTTTGTTTTTTTAAACTTTTTGAATATTTTGTCGATCCTGCTGACTTGTTGTCTATTTTATTCTCTTTTTTTTTTTAATTCTTTATTATAAAATTTATTTAGAAAGTATAAAATTTGGAGCCGTTTCTGTAGAAACCATCTGAAAAATTTTTTAAATTAGAATAGAAAAAAAAAGAGTTAATTATGTACATAAATAAAAAATAAGGTACCTTGTTTTGTACTGCGCCTCGTACAAATCGTAAAATTCTTTTTAATCTTCTTTTCAAATCCTTCTTCTTTCATACAGTACAGAATACCAACTTTAGCCAACAATAATAGTTTTATAGCCAAAAAGTTTGGCTAAGGGGGAATTTATTAGCAAGAATGTCATATTTTGAAAGAAAATTAAAAATTTAAAGAATCTAGAACTTACTGAGTTCGAAAATTTATTAATTCTTGACATTTTTTTTTATAAGAAATCAAATATAAACTAATCAGATGACAAAGGATATAAGAAGTGCAGCATAAATAGTATAAATTGTTGGCAAATACTAAATATTTTCTTGTTAATGTTTAAGCCCACAAAATTTAAACTGAAGTAATCAGGTTTTGTGTCTGTCTATAAGTCTTAGTTCCAATCCAACAATTAATTTATTGCATTGGTAAAAGAATTTAATAATCATTATGGAATATTATGCATTCAAGCTAAAGAATTAACTGTTGAAAGATTAAATTTTGGAGTGCAGAATTTCAGATCTAGTTAGCTATCACAATTAAGATTTCTAAAGTGTAAAACTATTGTTTTTTAATAAGTGTAGAACTATTGATATAAAATGTAGAAGAATAGTAAAGATTAAAAACTGATGGATAATATAATGTAGGATTGAATGTTTAATGTCCAATTATTTGGATTTAGAGATTGGAAATCTAAAGAGGCGAAGTTGATATTTCAAGATCCTACTTATAGTTAAAAAAAAATCTGATTTTAAGTTTAAAATAGTTAAAATTACATTATTAAGTATACTACAATTATAAAAACGTTTAAAAAAAAAACATCCTGTTTCATTTATTTTTTCCACTCATTATTCTTTTTGATTTTTTATTAATTTTTTTATTTTTATTATTTTATTTTGTTATAATGTCGTGCCCTCAAATTAAATATTCATAATAGTCTTATAATTTAACAAGATATCATATTGTGGTGTCCTTTTCGAATTGTGAAATTAAAGCCAAAGTAGGTCAACACTATTATTTTTAAATTTATATATATATATATATATATATATATATATATATATATAAAATTATAATAAGTATAAATATTAACTATATTGAAAATCTTTTAATAAAGAAATAAAGAAAAGCACATAATTATTTACAAATGTATGTACATATTATGTATATGTATGTATGTATGTTTATATAAAATATATTTTGTAGTAAAAACTAATGAAATAATTTAATTTGGTTGTCACGATTAATTGTTGATGGTTCGCCATATGTTAAATGTTAAATACAAAGTATTATTATATATATATATATAGGTATATATTATATCTTATGTATAAATTAGTTGAAAAATAAGGTGAAATTTAATTAACATATCTAACCTTAACTAATTTTAAGTATAAAAAAAAATATAAATAAATAAAAGAAAAATAAATTTTAATGTACATAAGTACATTTAAATTGTAGGAGTTATTTAAGAGGTACATATGCTAATTGCTTTTTTTTTTTTTATAACTAAATTATAAATAAAATTTTATATTTAATTAAACATTAAAATTGTATTTTAATTCTTTATTTATTTGCATTTAAGGTAAATTAAGATTAAGATTATCTAAGGTGTATAAAAATAAACTGTCGAATACAAAAACGAGAAAATATTTATATATTTGGTATGTGTATTTTGTATAGTATATCCATATTGATTGATATTTGGGACGCGATTTAGACCGACATTTAACTATTATTAAAAAAGTAGTGGATTAATTACAATCAAATTTATTATCACATTTTTAATCTATATTTAGTAAGAGAGCAGAGTGGCCATATGCCCGGATTTGACTTTAAAATGTTGCAAAGTACAACAAAATGTCAACTCTCTTTCAAGACCTGAAATAATACAATTGGTTGGTGTTATAACAGTACATTGTCGGTATCGGTACAAATGTTTAGAAGATTATGTATATATGTATGTGAATCTTAACTATATAATTTGCAGAGGAATTTAGCTATAAAGAACATGAAGCACTTACTCCACACCTCTCCCAGTTTGAGAACAAGGGCGAAATATATCATTAGTTTGTTTTTCCAATATTTTAGTAAATTCTCTCATATTAATCTGAGAAGCTTTCAAAACTTCTTCTGTCAGGAAGATTTAATCTTGCATAAATCTAAAGGAAAATTAACATCAAATCTTGTCAAAGAGGCACTTGTTAATTTTCTTTTTTTAATGTGTACTACGAACCTAAAGTTTAGTGATTATTAACGCTTTAGCTCAGCTTTCATCAATATAAAAAAAAAAAAAACTAAAATGCAAAAATCTTATTGTTGTTGACATCATTTAATGTTTTCTTAATTATAATAAACTATAATAATCATTTTTGCAACAGTTACGAGCTTGTTTGATTCAAACTTAAAATTACTATAGAGATAATATTATACTGAGAATACTGAATAATTATACGGAAAAATTAATTGAAGACACTTATAGGATGTAAATATCGAAGATATTTTAAAATATTTTAGGTGAAAACTGATAAAAATTTAAAATTTCTCGAAAAATTGACATTAGGCAAGACCACCTCTGCTGTTCAGTAATAGAACAAAAAAAAATTGTAAATTTCGATCATGTTCCAATATTTGGTTAATCGATCGACTTGAGTTAAAATTTGATTTACTTTAGGTAGTGATGGTGATCAAGTAAAACACAAGAAGACATATCATTAAACAGCTAGTTTATAGTGTTGCCAATTCTTAATAAAATACTATTCCTTAATCAATTGAAAGTTAATGATAAATTCCATAAAATTAAATCTTAAATCACTTCCTCTTATTTTAAGGAATTGTTGAATCTATTTTAACTCTCAAGTCCAATTGAATTTATTTTAGGATAAATATGATATGGAATACCAAATCTATTAAAATGCATATTAGAAAGAATTAATAAATTAGTATTATAAATAGTTTAAAAGTAAAATTAAAGCGATTCAAAACTATCTAAGAGACACAATAAACTAGAAAAATACAATGCAACATGCAACCAAATATACATCTATTTAAAATTTTTTGAAAAAGGGACTTTTTGAATCAAGAACATGCTAAAAAGCATCGCGAATGTTAAAGAAGTCATAAATAGCTCCTACCGAGAAAAAAAAAATCCCCGTGTTACGCTACATCCATGTCATATAATGTGTAGATAAAAGAAAAGAATCTGTACATATTATTTTTGATATTTTATTTTGAAATAAAAGGCAAATCACCCAATAAAAGCATTCTCAAACCGGACCGTTTTCTAATTGAACCGATTGATTTCTAATTCTTTTTTTAGATATATGTATATTATATTATCCTGCAAAACCTTCTCATCATTGAACTGTATTTATTTTTTGTTTTTCAGTTTTCAAAATATTCCATTCAAATAGAATTTTGGAATGTTTTGTTAAATGGTAGCGTGAACAATTAAAATTTTATTAAAAGAAAACATTTTTCTCTTAAAAATTTAATTTTTCTTTTATTTATCCTTTCATTTATTCTTTTAATTTTCCTACAATATTTTAGTAATGCTAATTGAAAAAAGAAAACAGAATTATAAAAAATTATAAACTAGCTGCAATAGACAATATTTTCCATTAGCAAACTGGTTTAAAGGAGAATACTTGGGTACTTCAACATTCTTACATTAGAGATAGAAAACATTTTAATTAATTAAAAAAAGACTAAAGATTATAAGAATACATTTTTTGTTTTAATTTAATGTACCCAATTGGTTGGTGAAATTTTTAATCCGTGTTCTGCTGACTGCTATTATACAGCAGTATACAGTATTCTTGCTGACTAAAACCACCTTCCCTTTGCGTCAATACAAATAATGACACAAAAGGTTTTAAATAATTTCAAATATATTTAAATATTTTTATTCTAAATGAGGCCATTCTCTTTTGCTAAATATATATTTTGTTTTAAACTAGATCACTTCAGTCTACAATATATAGATAACTATAAATTACCTTGACTTAAATTTTATTATATTGTTTTGAAGTACAATTGGAATAATTTTTGCAATTCATGTTAAACTACTATTGTATTCTGTTTTTTTTTCCTCCCTATTATGTTTTTGGTATATTAACACGATTTTTTTTTTGAATTTATTACCATTATTATTTAGTAATGCATTATTATTTTTCATATAGTATAAATGAAACAGCTTATTTATTTCATAACATAAAAATGTTTTTAGTCAAAAAAAAAAATAAAAAACAACTATTTTAATAATATGAGTGTTAATAAATGCATATTAAAAACAGCAAGGACTATTTTCCCTTTGATTAAATTTTACAAATATTCACATATATAAAATATTGTATCTTTTATATAAACAGATATTTCATACTGTTTCATATTAATGAATTTGTCAGACATAAAATTTTTTTTGTATCTAAATACAATACATATAAGATCCACCACAATGAAACGCAAAAAAAACTACATATTATTGTTTTCAGATATAGAACTGTTTCCAATATATTTGAGCTTATAAAGAATTTAATTTTTATTAAATATAATGAAACTTTTTATTTTAAAAAAATATAAATTAATATATCATTATTATTTTATTTAACCAAATAATAGTTACAATTGCAAAGTTAAATTTATGAAAGTAGAGCTAGTAACGAGGTTTTCTTTGGTTAAGAAAACTATTATTATTTATTATTTATTTTGCTTTATATATATATTTGCACTATATTTGGTATCAAGGGATCTGTTTTCCATTAATAAAACTTGCCATCTGTGCAGGATTTAAACCTGCACTTCATCAGTTAATAAGTCACGTGCTTAACCATTAGGCCACCGAGGCTTCTATGTAAATTAATAATTATTTATTATTTTTAGCCTTAGTAGGAATTAGATAGGAAATCGAATAATATAGGCATAGATAGAAATATCTTCAACTTTTTAAATTTTTTTACTTATTTCGAATAACTTACACTACAAACTTGTGGGGTTTCTCCCATTTATTTTCATAGAAAATCAATTGTATATTTAAACAACAAAAATTGATCTCACTAAACCCTTTTGGAACCATTGAAGTTTTATTTTTAAATGTTTCATATTTACTAATTTTACAAATTTACCATATGAATGGGTAAAATCTTTTTCCGATTACAATACTTTTCATAAACTACAAGTAGAAAATATATAAAAAAAAAACAATTTAGGTGAGAATATAATAAAAACATAAACAGGACACAAATAAATTTTCATATTACCAAGAACAAAAACAATAAATTTATTACATATCATTTAATTAGATCTTTCGATTTGGAT
The DNA here is from genome assembly GCA_947095535.1 of Poecilobothrus nobilitatus. Taxonomy (NCBI): domain Eukaryota; kingdom Metazoa; phylum Arthropoda; class Insecta; order Diptera; family Dolichopodidae; genus Poecilobothrus; species Poecilobothrus nobilitatus. Next base: position 78,014,611 of record OX352773.1, on the reverse strand, counting down.
TTACCTATTTATTAAGGGGGTACATATTAAATTGGTATTATACCAAAAAACAAAATAAAACAAAAAAAAAAAAACAACAAAATAACAAGTTGTCATTCATAATTATGAAAATCATTTTGATTTCCTGCCTTTATCGTGTTCTATAACTAGTTATACTATATAGGAATTTGGGAATGGAAATTTTTATTTTGTGAAATTACCATTCTTGTAAAAATCTACTAGAATTTTCAAATTAAAACGAGGAAGAATAACGTTAGTATGTTAACAGCCTGTCACTCTGCTTACAATATTATTTTTTTAATATTTTAGTATTTTAAAATAATTTGGGTGAATTTTATAATTTCTAGAACTATGGGTTGTACATATATTCAAACTATATGTTTATATGTACATTCTTCTAAAGCAGATTCTAACCTTCCACATAACGATTATCAATCCAAAACTTTTTCAAATATTCTATAGTACCATTTAATACTAAGCGGTAAATGTATATTAAATTTACTTAGTACAAAATAGTAAATATAATTTTAAATATTATATTATATTATATTTAAATATTCCATTGACAGAATAATTTCTTATAAGTACAATAAAATACATATATGTATGTAAATACGGCGCTATATAATATACATATATACTCTTATCATTCATTCACTAGTGACATATACGTTATGTAAATAAACATGATATTATATAAGTATGTATATATATCAATATCATATAAATAATAATAAAAATTCTTCAAGCAACCGTTATGTTGTTTATTTATTTACATTTTTTGTACTACGCATTATATCCTCAACAATTTCAAATTATCGAGTAAAACAAAATGGAAAAAATTCGTTTTAAAGGAATTTGTTAGAAAATTTGAAAAAATCAACTAACACTTTCGTCAATTATAAAGTAACCCTATATTATTAAAAAAAGTTGTTAACAGAAATAAGAGTATAATGTTGAAGCTTTAATTTTTGTGTATTAATTCAAAAAAATTTTAACAGGTGTTCAACTTACAGGTGTTTAAAAATAGGAAATTTTCAGTTTTTGACCCCTTACAGCTCCTAAACGGGGGGTGATACAAAAAAAATTTCTTAAATGACTCATACTTATTTTGAAAGATCTAACTTTTGTCAAAATTTCAAGTTTCCAACTTAAACCGTTTAGAAGATAGAAGCGTTGAAGGATTTTGCAAAATTTGAGTTTCACATAACGGTAAATTAAGACACCGTATGCCACAAATATATATTTATTGTATATATTTTTTTAAAGCTAATAAAAGTAGTAATCGTTTGGCGTTTTCAAAATGAAGATATACCTTATACAACTTGTGCTATAACAATTTAAATATAGAGCTTTTTTGAACCTTTGGGGAGCTGTAGCTCCGTAACGGGTGGGGCTACAAAAAAAAGTTATTAAAAATAAAATTAATATTTTTGTGGGATCTATCAGCAGTTAAAATTTCATAGCTCTATTGCAAAAAAAATGTCGGGATCTAAAAGTTAGGTGTTCGAGAGCTACCCTAAGGCTTGGTCCAAACTGAACCAAAAAAAATAGGGAACCTACAAATTACTCCCAGAATATTTTGTGTAAATTTCAAGATTCTAGCTTTCTTAGTTTTTGAGTTAGCGTGCTGACGGACGGACGGACGGACGGACGCACGGACGGACATGGCTCAAAAGTCTTAGAATTTTTTTCTGATCCGATCCATACCTTTGAAGGTATATCTAGCTCGCTTATTTCGAGGTGTTACAAACGGAGGAGTAATTTTATTATACCCGATCCTATCGTACGGGTATAATAAATACTTAAATCGAAAGGAAAATTTAACAACAAGTTTTTTTGCGATGATTATCTATTATTTTTTTAATTTTTTTTTTTTTGTTTATTAAATATGAAATTATTTGTGGGTAACCGAAATACCTGTGAATACTTAAACAATATTTAATTAATAAGATTCTTAATATACTAAAGAAATATAGAGGTTTGGAATGAGGAATGCAACATAAAGGATAATTATATTGTATACTACATGTATGCACTCTTATATCATTAAATAGGTTTTGGAGAATTTCAGTGAAAAAAAAATGGCGAAGCAGTTCTAAAGTCCCTAATTCAAATATTTCCTTACTTTTATACAAGTTACCTACTTAATTGCACCCTGTAAACTAAAATTAAGATATATTAGACCCGGTTTGTATTCTTCTAAATTGATATTAACTTTATCTTATAAATTTCTTTTTATGTATATATCTTGTAGACCCTCGCTATTTTTTAATCAAGAATATTTTCATATTTAGATCTTATAAGCACTGTCTACAGTTCTCTCAAAACTTATTTGGACATCATGAAATCATCAACAGAAATTCAAAAGCAAACATAAAGAACAAATAAGTAATTTTATAATATCCTTGTTATGGAAATTTGAAATATTCTAAGGAGTAGGAGATAGAGAGCATTCGATTTTTATTATGAATATGTGCAAGAGATAGCTTAGAAAAAAATTATTAGGTAGGCTTTCCATTTATAAATGTGAAATTCTTATATACAAATATTTTTCTATAATATTAATAGATGCAGGGTTAAAAGTTTCATTGGAATAAATCCCATGGGAAGTTTGATTACAACTGTAAGACATAGAACTTTTGTCTCATATAGGTGAATAAAATACAATTAATAGTTTTTACTTTTTACTTTTCCCTTTTTTAATTTTTTTTATTTATTTTAAAGTAAAAAAGAATTGTATAGAAAATATTTTGTAAAAATTCTGGAAAAAACAATAGCTCCGGTTTTGTAGACAAACACCAGCTATGCATAAAAATATTAAAAGCAAAAAAATTAACTACGGATATGGTGGATAAAGTTGCAAAATCAAGCGTTCAATAATTGAGAGACAAGCCGCTCGCTAAACAAATTATTGAAATCTTGATTTTAAAACCAACTGTAAAATTTTTCCTACTTACTTTGGTCATATGCATATTTCAACTGATTGTATTTCATACATCTTGTAGTGTAGTTTAATTGGGGACAATATTCGTTTTTTCGGGAAAATTTTTAAGAATGAGGTTTCGAGATTAAGTTTGAACAGAAATTGTCACCAATTTTCGGGATGTAAATTAAAACAAAATACAAGTTCAAAATACTTATAGCATAAGTATATATATAATATTATTATTATTATTTTTCTAAGGGAGGTGGTAATAGCCGTTACAACAGTTACAACATGCAGTAGTATATAACACCTTTCTGTAATTTATTGAAAGTAACCCCACTGTCACTGAACAGCTATTATTATTGGTATTAGTATTACTTATTAATATAACCACAGTTTTACTACACCACCACCAGTGGACCACCAGTTGATTATAACTTGCAGTAGTATATAACACCTTCATTCATGATATAACCAAAGATAGCTCCACTATAGCAGATTATTGTCGTTATATTACTATTATTTAATATTATTATTATTAGTACTATTATTTTTATTATTAATTATACGATATATATTATTACGATATAAAATTACCACATATTTTTTTATTTATATAAGCTGACCGCGGTTTGAATCCAAGACTCTCCGACTTAACCACTACACCACTATGAGTCGGATATGCCGGAAGTATTTCATTTTTAGTTTGCTGAATTTATTTTTATTTTAATGGGACTTTTGGCTCTTTAAAATCAGTCTCCAAAAAAAAGGCCAGAAATAGAATTGGACACTAAGAGAAAAGTCTAATCGTACTTTTAACCTATTGAAGTTTGTATGGTGCATAGACAAATATTTAAAAATTGGATGACTTTTTTAAAAGGTCAATTAGATGTACTTTGGTGCAGTTAATAAAGAAGATAAAATTAATTCTTCGCGATCAAGATCTCAATTCTGTACTTGGAGATTATTTAAACCGTTACGCTACTGCTGTAACCATAATACTAGAATTAAACAACTTTTAAACTTGTTGGTTTCTTTTTCATATAATTCAAAAAAAAAAATTTGTAAATGTATTTCTGTTTGGTCACAATTCCATAAATAGTTGTAGAAACTTCTAAAACTTAATAACGGTTGTTTCATCAAACAGTATAAGTTTATTAACAAAATTAGTATTTAATATATGTATACTTAATATCCGGATTTTTCAATTGAAAGCTACCGCCAAAATTTTAAGAAGAAAAATTTAAACTTTATATTTAAGTGAATATGAAATAATGTCTTTTAAAATTGAAAGTGTTCAAATGGATGTACATTTAAGTGTAAATTCTACACAATTATGGTAATTTATATTCGATAATGTACATGTATATATATATATGTATTATATATTTTTTTGGCAAAATATCAATTAACTTTATAAGTGGTGTAAAAAGAATTTTTCAAAATCATAAATTTCAAGTGGTTATTGAACTATAAGTTTTAACTATATATATATATTATATATATACTACATATTATAAATTTTATACAAAAAGATTTTATATAAACCGAATGTCATAAACTTCAATATTATATATATATATATATATAAATATGTATACATTGTATATATTTGTAATTTAATATTTTTATTTGTATTGAATTTACTAATGTTCAACAAAATATTGAAGAAAGAGGGTATCAATTTCAATGGCAATTAATTCAAGTTTTTGAATTGTTTAAATATCTTGTCCTTAAATACTCTGTTTGTGAAGTGATGACAACAAATACAACAACATACCTATAACATTTAAGTGTATTATAATTAGACATTGAATTTGTTTGCATATTGATTATTAATATTTTATTTTATAATATAATTGAATTTAATTAAAATGCAAAAAATTTATTTACTATACATATGTATATTACATACATACGTAATTATAATGATGTATTTTATCTTTTGAAGAAATGTCAATTTTTTTGCATATTAAAATGCTAAGTATAACGTTCCTGATGATTTTCTGCGAACATACTAACAAGTGAACTGTTTTTCGTTTGTTATTTATTATGCAGCACACCTAATTTCGGTTTTTTATTTATTGTGACATAATTTAAGACATTTGGTTGAAAAATGACAGTGAAAAGTATTAATTAAGGTTAAAAATGCAACAAAAAGAGTTTAGTAAATAGCTTTCTAATGAGGACTTATTGGTTAACCATTTTAATCAACATCATATACAAAACCTACTAGGCAGAGGTATTAAATGTCTTAATCTTTTCTTAAAATTAATTAAATTACCTGTGATTATTATTGAATTTGAAAAAATAAACACTGACATTTATAAAAAAAATATTTTTACTTTCTTCAGCGATAATTGACACTTATATAAACCTTTTAGACCTTCCTTTTAAATCTTTTAGAGTTTTATGAGATTTAATTTTCAATTAAACATATGACATATAAGAATCTTTGTCAATTTAAAATTATACTTTAGAATTGCTTTAGTAGTTTTAAAAATTGTTTTATTACTTAAACATATTATATACACACAGACACAAATAGAAACAAATGAAGAAAATTTAACAAACAAAACCTATTAATAATTTAAAAAACAAAAAATAAAAAAACATTTAAATTTAACTTTAAGAAATTTTTTTTTATCCTTCTTTTTTTGCTTTGTCCCATTTAATAAAAACAATAATCTATTATTATCTATATTTGATTCGATTCGATTGGATTTTCTTTAACTTTTTGACTCTCTAATTTGGTTTTTATTCTTTTTGGTTTTTTTTCTTTTGTTTTAAAGGATTTAAAAAAAGTACAAAATAAATGTGCTCATCTCCTTTTGACTTTTTCGTATACTTAATAAAGGTAAACTCAAGTAAGTAATAATTATGTAGTACGCAATTTTCATATAATTATTAAACTAATCTCACGATTAAGAATTCCACGATGTTGAAATGAGAGTCATAAATGGATCCAAGTGTGTCATGAATGATCTGGAAAATAAATATCTGAAGAGAAAAATCGGGAGCGTATCATATGCCTGTATTTCATTTATCTGTAGTATCATTTGCCTGTATTTCTGGATCATTTGACTGTATTTCATTTGTCTGTAGTAATGTTTTCCTGCATTTCATTCTAAATTAGGAGAGATTTTAGAGTTGCATTCAAAAGCAGGACTTTACACTTTTTCCAGAATATTTATATATATGTGTATGTGAGAATCTGAATTAGGAGGGACTTTAGTGAATTCAAAATCAAAGTTATACGCCTTTTACTGAATATTTATATAATATATTTTTGTATAATATGTAATACAGACAAATGAAAATACAGGCAAATGATAATGCAGATAAATGAAAATACACGCAAATGATAATGCAGGTAAATGAAATACAGTCTTGTGATAGTAACCCGAAAAATCGTTTTCAAATTATACTAATGTTAGGGAAAAGCTAACTAAAAGTGAGGTTACAAAAATGAAAAAGGTTTTAAGCATCTCAGATAAGCGGATAAATCTAAAAATGTTGTTGAAGTCTAAACCCCACAACGTCAACCCTAGACAGCTGGTGTTTTTGATATATCTAAGGATTCAAAGAAAATACCTCAAATGAATAAAATAAACGGTTATGTAGAATTATCCCTCGTTTTTGATGCTCGGCAATGGAAATGCTTCAAATACAGATAAAACTGTTGACATACAAAATAAATGTACTGAATTTCATTTACTTATTTGAATGACAGAGTTCTCAATTTTCTCTTATATACGAGTATCAACTTCCTCAATTGTTCGACATACTTAAAAATTTAAAACAAATGTTGTATTCTCATTCTTAAAGCCATGGCGTTCTGTTAACATACAGACTTACCAATATATTTAAAAATAAAAATAAAAATATTTTTGGAAATATTGTATTTTCTGGCGCTGGATTCCTATACTTTCTTTACAATACGATAACGATACAGTAAAAAAAAAAAACGAAGATATCCATTTGTTCAATTTTATTTTCAGAACAAAACAAAAAATTGTTAAATATAATTTTGCGTATCTAAGCCTATTAAAAGTTTTTGTTTTTCGTTTTTTCGAAAATAAGATCTTTTGGGTCTAATTTTTGTATTTTCATTTTTTTAAATACAACTTTTGCTTTGTTTTTTTTTTTTTTATTTTTCGTTTTTAACTTACTTAAAAACTTAAAAGTTAAAAACTCCCCAAGTAGGAATATTGGATTTTATCCTTTCTTTCCCTGACTGTTACTATTTTTGTTGTTTTATTATTATACACAAGGAGTGAGGTGCTAGTGGTACCCCAAAACTAAAAAAAAAACATATCAAACAAAGAAAATGTATTCACCTATAGCTTTTAGAACATAAACAGAAATAGAACAGAAATAGAAACACAATAGAAAAACTTTTAAATATTTTAGACATTTCCCTACCTACCTACCATATTAAAATACAAAAATAACAAAAGGAAAAAAAAAAAACAAAACAATGTTATGATATTTGTGCCTTTTTCACCGGAATCAGAAAAAAACAAATACGACATTTTCCCTAAAACTCCTACTTTTTAACTTATTCTCCTCATTCTTGATATCTTATTTAAATGTATTTAAACACAGTAATAAGTCCAATGGATTCATATAGATTGTGTATGCAAAGTTTCTTTCTTTATTTCTGCTTCTTTCTCTTACTTGCTTTTTCTTCTGTTTATACTCATTTTTGTCTTCTTTGTTATATTGTTTGCTGCTCTATAAATAGATATTACTATGCATTTCCGCCTATTGTGTCTTGTTTGTTACTGTAAATTTACATTATACATTTATAAATAAATATATATTATAATAAGTATATGTATAATATGTATGTGTGCACCTATACATCGTGTTATATTTAAACGTATGTGTTAAAGAAGCTATCATTTTGCACGGATTCTATAATAAAATATATTTCTATACATATGTATTGGTACATATTAGTATGCCAGTGCTCGAATATGAGCAGATTTTTATTTTTAATTTAAATATTAACACTTTACATTTTTATTGCGAAAGTTTCCATATTTAAAATACATTTTGTATTTAAATATACATACGATAGTGTTAACACACTTTAGAATTTCGGAACCGGATATATACATAAAATTATTATTTCTTTCATCTTTTGAAAATGTTGTTCTCGGAACCAATATTTGACTTATTTTGTTTACATACTCTCAAAAGTATATACTTATTTCACACAATTTATGTTTCAGTATTTAATAAAGCTTTAAAACAATTTACATCACAAAATCAGAGTTTTCTCTTTTTCCAGAATATTTATACAGGGTATACCCGACTCCATGGTCTTCCTTGAAATGGGTGATTGGGCATACCGAGACGAACAAAAAATTGTATTGGAGGGATGGGGGGTCTATTCTGGACCCTTTTCGAGATATGAGGGGTTAAAGATTTTTTAGAAACTTTTCTTAAAAAAAATCTACAACTTTTGAACGGCTTACTATAGAGATATAAAAAGAAATGTATTTTATAGAGTAAGTTGTTAGCTTTAATTTTTATGTCCTAATGATTCCATAACCCCAACAGTTACAAAGTTATGGAGGACACTTTTCTATTCTTCATATCTTAAAACCGGTTAGAGATAGAGAAAAAGTTATTAGGTACTAATTATAGGGCTTGAAAAGCTGTCCCGAAATATGCTAAAAAAGTACCCCAAATACAGGGTGTTTCAAAAGAAAATTGAGTATAGTAAGCCGTTAAAAAGTTGTAGATTTTTTTATGAAAAGTCTCTAAAAAATCTTTAACCCCTCATATCTCGAAAAGTGTCCAGAATAGACCCCCCTCCCCCGCCCACCAATACAATTTTTTGTTCGTCTCGGTATGCCCGATCACTCATTTCAAGGAAGACCATCGAGTCGGAAACACCCTGCATATATATGTATTTGTGATGTTTTAAATTAGGACGAGAATGTGAAGTGAAGTGAATTTGGTGAAAGTTCTTTATTTTGTTTGTTATTTTTTAAATTTAAAAATTAAAAACTCAAAATAAAAGAACAAAAAGCAGTTTTAATTTATTTAAATTGGGGTTTTTTTAGGTGGGGTACAATCCCATCAAAATTAACTGTGGTGTTATGACTCATTACTAATGGGACATAAGACCGTATCAAAATTATGGTTTTAGAACCCACTATATGTAAGTTCTAAGGTCATAAATATTAAAAATATTATGAATTATTACTCAGAAATTTATAGGCTTGTGTTCCAGCCTATGGCTTCTGGCCTGTGGGAGTATGACACGGCACCATGTTTTACAATATATTATATTTTTTTTTACAGATGTAAAGAAATGGTACTGAATATCTGAAATTATTATGAAACCCTGTTCTATGACAAATATTTTTTTTTAAATTGTTAAGGTTTAGTAAAACTTTATATTTTTTTTTTTTCATTTTGTTTGTTGTTTGTTGAATGTTGAATATATTATTCGATACCCTTTTTATTTAAACATTTTACAGTTGATTTTGTTTTTATTGTTGTTGTTTTTTGAATGGAACAACAAAAGGATTACTTTTTTCTTCTATTCTCTGATATCACTTCGTAGATATTGTTGATAATATATATATATATATTTTTTTTAATATATATATATATATATATTTGTACATAGAATATAAATTTCTGACAATAGTCGTCCAACAAAAAACAGCATGTCAACCTTCATATGAATTATTAACAGTGAAATGAAATAACAAACATACAAACATACATTCTTTATTTTAAATTGTATGTTTTACGGTAAAGGATAATAAAAATAATAATAATAGTAATGTAAAATATTATTAGGATATTGAATATTATATATACATATATATAAAAAAAATAATAATTCTGATGTCCTTGTTTATTGTATTTTCATGTATATGTATTACTTTTTTATTTTTGCATTGCATATGTATTTAAAAATATATAAGTATTAAGTATGTACATATTTATATATATATTAAATAAAAAAGAAACAAATAATAAAAAGAAAAATAATAGCGAAATTTTTAGGTCATTGATTTTTTTTTTTTTTTATTCTTTTATTTTTAGTGCGTTCGTTTCATTAAATTGCATACTTATTTCTATTTTGATTTTCTTGTATTTATCTGGCATTTTTTTTTTTAGCATTTTCATAAATTCATTCATTTGTTTTGTTGACCTAAAAGCTAGATTTTTTTTTCATTTGATTGAAAATGAAGAAGTATATATAGAGAAAAAGATTATGTAGTTTTAATTTTTAATATATATGATTTGATTGAAATTGAAAACTTATAAAATTTAAAATGAAATGAAAAATAAAAATAAATCGAGAGGTTTAGAAACTTTACAGTTAACATTAATTGGAAATGAAAAAGAAATAGACATAATCGATTGTCATAAATTTTAGATTATTTTTTTTTTTTTTGTTTTTTTGAGTTGTTTTAAAACTTGAAATTTTGTTAAATGAAAACCGTTTTAATGTGAAGAATTTAAATTTATAATGATATTATAATTATAAATGATTTAAGGACATTAAGCATAATATATACTTTGCATATGTGAATAAAGAACATTATATAAATATATAAATATATGAATAAATAACAAAAAACCTTTGTTTGGACAAATAATTTTCATCTTCTCAAATCTCACGTAAAATTGCTTTTATAGTTGAGACAGTATCGCTTAAGGCTCTTATAAAAGTAAGAGAACGAGATAAAAGCAAAACTTAATTTGGATATCGAATAATCAAGTTGTAAGTTTTAACAAATAAACAAAATAAACACAGTTTTAACATAACTAAAATACTTAGGAATACAAGAATAATAAAGGACTTTGCTCATTTTCGACTTAATGCACAGAACAAGTTTTTATTGCTATTATCAAATCCTCCAGTTTTAAATGTTAATGCGGCGTTAAAAGAAAAAAAGAAACCTAATTTTAGAAGGATAAAACATGGAATTGATAAGGTGTATCCTCTCACCAGAAAAAAATTAAATTCCGATGATTTATGATCAATGGAGGGTCAATTTCTAACGGTTCCGAGATAACAGCCTTCAAAGTAATTTCGCTTACTTTTTAAAGAAATAACAACATCTTTGCCCCTGAATAAAATAAAAGTTATGAACTTTCACACTAATATTCCTATTGTGCTTAACGTTCATTTTTTCAAAGGCAGTTATCTCGGAAACCGTTAGAAGTAGACCCCAACCTCCAGAATAATTTTTTGTTTGTTATGAACTTCTCTATCGCCACCGTTTTTCGTGACCTTTTAGTTCGAGACACCCTGTATATATGTATATGCAAGGGATCAAAATGTTTAATGGAGAAACTAAAGGAATTTTTAACGAAAAAACGAACAAAATATTCAGTTTCATAAATACAAGCCTTATAAATTATTTGTAGTGATAAAAAAAATTTTTTTTTTGCATTTCATAACCATATCTTTTTTTTCTAGATTTTTAAAATCTTCTAAATTTTACTTAAAATATTTCTATAGAACTTTTTTTATAGATATATCTTACAATTTTGAAAATAACTCAGTATATGTATGTTCTACGATGTGTTAGTACTTACAATATTCATACTTACAATAGTATGTGTACACCTATTTCAAGACATCCTGTACACGTACATTTTAGAAAATCCAAAAAAAATATATATAAAGCACTTTCAAATGGCGATTTTAAGGGGATTTCAGCTTTGTACCAAATTACGCTGCACAAAAAAAGAATATTAAAACCTGTTTCAAAAATTTAATCTCAATATCTCAAAAATCATAAGAGAATTAACTAAACTGCAATGGCATTTTTAGCACATTTCCAAAAAAAATTTTAAAAGATGTGCCTATTATTTCACTCTGTCCGTCCGTTCGTCCGACTGTTTACAAAACTTCTACACCGTTAAAGATAGAGAAAAAAAATGTAAACCATGGGTACGTCTTATAAAAAAATTAATGTTGTAGAACAACTTTTTCATTTACTCCCCTCCATTAAGAAGCTACAGCCCTTTAAACTTTGAAAAATTCTTATTTTTAAATGCATATATCTCATGTTCTATTTAAGATTTTTTCAATCTGAAAACGCTGTTCGACAGAAATTTCTAAGACAATATCAAAATTGTGGAATTCTTTTCAATTTAGTATTTAAAATTTACCGTTATTTGAAAACCAAATTTTGCATGCAATTTTTATCTTCATAACTTCGGCACCCGTTTAGATATGGACTTGAAATTTTGAGAGAAGAAAGAATTTCTAGAATTAGTATAAGTTTCTTCAGAAAATTTTTTTGTACCGCCCTTTGTTTAGAGGTATTAGGACTCAAAAATTGAAAATTTGCTATTTTTAGACACCTGTGCAAATTTTCTTCGGCAAGACATAAAAATTAATCTTCAGTATATATATTTTTACGTGTGCTAACGATTTTTCTTAGTTATATAGGGTCCAGACTTACAGCCTCTCAAAATGGCAAAAAAAAATCTTATTTTCACATATTTATGTTATTATATGAAATTTTAAAATTTTGTTGCAATTAAGTCACAATTCTAAACAGTTTGCATTATCTTTTTTTATTTTCTTATCTTATGTGCCCTTTTAAACACCGTTGGTTTACATTTTGCCTTGTTTGATCTCTTCTAACAGCAGTTATAGTTCTTTACGCCAAATATAAATGTATTGTTTACTTTAATACAAGACAAAACGGTAACGTTTTCTTTGAAATTTATAAATTTTTATATATAGTGAAAATTTTTCATTATAAGTTAAGTATTTTTTGTGTATTTCTAAAACATTTTTTTTTTCCTCATATACAATTTTGATTATAAGATTTTCTTTTTGTTTTGGATATTACTATAATACGTATTTTATCCGACTTTATATACTGTGTAATAAAAATCTACAATTTCTAATAAACACTTTTGATCTATATATAAAGGAAAAACAAAAATGACTAATTTTGATTCTATAATCAACATTTTTTTATAAATATACCAGGTCATATCATTTAAGATCTTATTATTATAATGTAAATGATTAAGAATATCTTTTAATGACTTGTTTTTCTTTTTGTGTCATTTATGTATATGTGCAACAGTCATGCAAATAAGTATCATCTTAAAAAAACACTCTTAAACATCATAAATATACATAATAAAAAAAAAAAAAAGGAGAAAAAGTCAAAGTAAATTTCTAACAAAAAATCTTTGACAAACTTTTTGCTTATATTTTTTAATACAATGTATAGTTATATAATGTATATTAGACTATACAGATAGCATAATATACTAGTTAGCTAGCTACACTATAGCATTCATAGACTTTTTTTTTTTGTTTTAAAAGTAATACTTAACCTAAGTTTTTTTTCTTTTTTTTATGTAACCATCATATTCTGCTATTCTTTGGCTTCTAATCGTTGACAATAATGATGATAAGTATCTATATTTTATTTTGTTTCTTTGTTGTTGTATTTTTTTTTTTTATAAAAGTGTACATTAGAAGTAATCATCATGTATAGTCTAGTGTAGTGAGTGAAAGTGTTTTTTTTTTTCTGAATAAAATGCTTTTTCATAACGATAGAACAACATTATAATAATGACAAGTTAAAATGATAGAAACTTATTATGTATACATAATAAAATATTCTGGTACAGTAATGGCAAAATAATTTCAAACGGAAAATATTTAGAAAAAAATCAATCAAAACTTAATTTTGAGCTTCGACAATGTTAAAAATCTTTTAAATCTGAGATTTGAAAAATTTCTTGAAAAACATATTAAATGCTTCTATTATATAGGATTATTTCTTATATTATTAAATTTTTCTTTTAGTTTTTATTTTACTGACATTGGATTCTACTCATAAGGAATTAAAAAACTAAAATCAAATTAAATTGAAGTAATTTGTATAAGTAAATGTTCAAAACTATAATTCTTATTTATGTAATTTGAAAATATTACCCGATTTTAAATGTTGTTATCAACTTGATTACTTTAAAGTTGTTATAATGTTTTATTTTTGTCTCGGAGGGCATCTACTAGAAAGGGCATCTTCTAAATCACTTATTATTTATATTAGACTAAACGTTAGTTCTTGAACCATTATACTATATATAATAAGCCGTTGTTTATTTGGTTGTAGTTATAGATATTGTACAAGGTTATAGAAGAAAAAAATGTATTCTAGTTGTGCGCCATCTATTATTTTATACAATAAACAGCTAAAACTATTAAAAAAAAATGGAGAGGAAATTTATTAAGCTTACATAATATAATTCGCTTTGTCAAAAAAGATATCTTCTAGTTTAAAAATTAATTTTATTTGAAAATTTTATGTATTATGTATGTTAAGATCAGTACAGAGCAGTAAATTAACAAAATTTACAACATTTACAGAGGAGTAAATTAACAAAAGTCTTAATATCAAACATAAAGGACAAATGCGGAATATTTAAAATTTCATTTTCTTGAGATGTTTTTTTATTTACTGAAACTGGTACAAAATTAAAAAAAAAAAATTAAATTAACGGTTACTTCTAATTTCATAATATTTTTTATATAAAAAAAAAACATTTAAAAAATTCTATTTAAGGAAAATTCTATACAAAATAAGCTTTAACCCTATATTAATTCAAATATTCTGACATGATCAGCTGAATACGAATACTTTTTGGTTTAAGAATTTTATAATTACTTTTAAACAATAATTTTACCATTACTGTGGTGAAAAATTTAAAATAAAATTGGATCATAATATATATAAAAATACAGAAAACTCAAACTCAAATAAATTCAACTCATCATTTTTCACTCGAAAATGGCTCGTATGCATATGACACAAAGTTATAATTGTTGACATTTTAATGTTTTTAATGGCAACCGTTTTCATTATATTAATGCCTCATAAATGTATGCATATATATATATTACATAATATATATAGACATAAAGTTAATGATAAGAACTATTTTAGAAATATATACATCTATGTATGCTATCAATTTAAGTCTAATTATAATCATGATGATGACAACGAAATGATGCAATCAAAGAGACAAAAAGTTGAAGTCATTTTATTAAAACATTCTTTTTTTCTTTCCTACAAACATATTTGACTTTTTGAATTTTGTTTTTTTTTTTTTTTTTTGATATTTCTTTGCATCTTTAAGACACAAATGTTGCTTTTGAAAAAAGAAAAAAAATAAAAAAAATTAAAGAAAATGAAGACGAAATGAAAGAAATGAAAAAAATTCTGATGAAGAAAATAAATTAGACAAAATAAGAAAATTGTTTTCTTTTTTTTTCTTATATTTTTTTCGTTTTTCTTTTATCACTATTAAAGTGAAAAGTTTGATAAAAAGAACTTGTTGACCTGATGTGCTTGCAAATTTAAAAAGCAGTAATGAAAAATGAAGGTTTTTTAAAAATTACATTTTGAAAACAATAAAGTATTCGAAGTTTTTTTTGAAATTGTCAATTTTTGATGGGTTGTTGTTTCGTAGTGAATTGGGCTACACAAGAAACTTCTTGTATAAAATTAATTTCTCAATACTAAATCGACCATTGCTTGGTCAATGTTTCAGACGTTTTGTAAACTGACAAACGGGTGGACAAAAGGATCAAAAGGAGTAAAATATATCCTTCAAACTTCATTTAAAAAGAAAAAATTCGTAAATATACTGAAGGGATATAGAAAAAAAAGGATAATATTAGTTTTTATTTTTATTCTTGTTCCGTATTTTCTAAGTTACATATTATATAGATACGTACATAATAATATATGATTAGTTAATTACGTAATGGTATTATGGCAGGTTTTTATTTATCAGCTTTACTAGATTATTCCTATACTCTCTTAAGTATTTATGTTTCATCAACAATTTGAAAACTACTTTAAATACCTATATAAAAAAAAAGTTTTTATACCTCACAGATGTATATACATACATAAACTATATATAGTTTATTGAATAAAAATTTAAATGTTGAAATTTTTAAAAATTCTTTATAAAAGTATGCTCGAATCTTGCTCGAATGTATTAAATTGATTAACATAAGTAAAATATTATGTGTGAAAGGAAAATGAAATCAATAGAATTTATTTATTTATATTAATATTACAAATTACAGAGGATATTGCAATATTATCTACTTAACCATTGGCTACTTATACAACTTATATATAGTAATGTATTATATTATATTTTTATATTATATATTTAGTCTCAAAAGGTAATCTATTACTTTTTCAGTAATTTTCCTTCAAATTAAAAGTACTTGTTACCTGTGAAGGATTTGAATCCATACTATCTTGATTAATACGTTATGTACTTCAACCGAGGTTCTTAAGCCAATGTAATAAAATAACTAAAACAAGTTTAAAAAAAAATTGCATAATTATACAGGCTCGAATTTTTTCATTCATTGTTGATTGGATTGATTCATTTGGCATATGATTCTTTTTAGCATAACTATGTTTCAAAATTTATTTTCTATGTAATTTTTATACTCTCTCCCTGTTTAAGATCAACTAGAGATCAAAAAAAAAAAATTCGTTATTTTTAGACATGTGAGAAAATTTGTCGTAAAAAGGATATGCAAGGACGCAAGAATAAGTCAAAAAACACTTTGTATTCGGAATCAATGGATTTTTTCATAATTTTTAAATTAATCGTATTTACGATTATGCGATTTGTATAATATGTAAATGATGTTTAAAAAAAATTAGGTTTAAGCACATTTTCCAAAAAAATTTTAAGAAACATATTTATTAGTTTCATTCTGTTCGTCCCTCTTCCTGAAATTAGTCATAATTTTGATATTTTGAAAGGAGGAAGATCTTTAACAATTAGCATAAGTTACAACAAAAAATATGTCAGTACTTGCCCTTGATTAAGAGCTATATTAGCCGTTAACAATTAAAAAATTTGGATACCTGTGAAAATATGTCGTAAGTAGGATATAATAATATATTATATTTTTACTTGTGGTAACGTCTTTTTTTATTATTTAGAGCTTTCCTTAAAGTCGAAGAAAATGTGTTTTGATTTTTTCTATTTTTTCTTACATAAAAAATTCTATTGAGAAATTAAAGATTTTGAGGCAACTCACAATAAATTTTAAACTGTCTTTCTAATTGTTTTTGTTTTTTTTTTTTGAAAATATGCTCCTTTAAAAATCTTTGATTATACGTTCCGTTTTTTTTTAATTTCCTTTTACATCGCAGAAAATTACAATTTTAGTGAATTCTTTAGATTTTGATTATGAGGAAAAAAATAATGATTAAATTTATAAATTAAAAATAAAATATTATTGATAGAGTGTATTAAAAATATTCAATGATCCCTAAAAATTTAGATACATATTAAATTAAATCTAAAAATATTATTATTAATACTTTCTTCTTTTTTTGTTTGTGATATCATCACTAAAACAAGTAACTACAATTCTCTAAAGTGCTGTTGTAAAACAACCTTTTTTAATAAAAAATTCTTTCAAATTAAGCATTCTTCAAAACTTTGGACTATCGCTGTATTATTTTTCTTCAATTAAATATTATTCCAGAATTTTTATTTTAAATAGAAGAGCTTTTTGTAATCAAATCTATTTTACCCAACAGGAACTTATTAAAATCGTTATTGCATTTTATCTGCCAAATATATATGTATTTATTATGGTACTGTAGATTTTTTTTTTTTAATTTTGTCACTATTATCTTATAATGTCTGTTTAATATTTGCGAATCTTCACTTATTGTTCTAGAAGTAATTTTATGCTAATCAAGTAGTGTCTGTGAACAAAATAGCAAATTCAGATTTATAATTACTAGCACTTTCAAGTAAAATATATGTTTCACAACCACGTGTGACCAGCAAGAATTATAAATAACTATTTTATCCTATAAATGTTAGTATAGATTACGAAAATATGAATGAGGAATGATTTCTAACAATTTCTGACAAAAATAATGATACCGAACTGTAACGGAAGCAGAAAAGAAAATCAATTAATTATCGACAATTGATTTATCAATTAAATTTCTTATATAAGAAAATTTATTTTTCAATTTAAAGGCTTCTTTAATTTTCGCTTGTGTTCCAATTGAAACAAAAAAAAATGAAAGAAAATAAACAAAAAAAAAAAATTTAAGTGGAATTTCACTTCAGAATTGAATATATCCGGAAACATTAAAAAACACTTCCTATTAAAAATACTGCATAAGTGAAAACCACTTTGAGTATATATGTACATATTTTTATCTTGTTAACACCTACATTCTATTTTAATTGTTTTCCGTCTTTGTTTTTTTTTTAGTTTAAAAAAAATATTATTTTTAGTTTTTAATTTAATCATTTTTATTGATATAAAATGACAAGCCATGTTGTAAATATTCTATACTTTTTTCAAGTTTTTCAATCGATTAAGTTTTTTTTGTTTCCTTTCCTGGTTTTGATAATGTTTGATTATAAAGATTTTAAAACAAATAAAAATGGTAGAATAAAATAATTCCAAACATTATTATCATCGAAAATTTTTAAAATGAATAAATTTAGTTTTTTGCAATTTGTATATTGGCCATTTTTTAATCTAAACATATTTTCTCAGTTCTGTTGTCAGCTTCTTTTTTCTTTGTACTTCTAAAATATGCTCTTAATATGTGTTCAGCTTCTTTCTACCTAGAAGCCATATATAATTTTTTTTATCATGTTCCGTTATATCCTTTGCCAACTCCACAACCTTTGAGAGTCATTTATTTGCCTAAGACGGTACGAATATCTAATAAAGAGGTTTGAACACAAGTGCAAGAATAAAGTAGTTACATTGGTGAACGTTAAGGTTCCCTAATTACAAGATTAATAGAAAGCTCATGCTATTTCTAAGAATATTAGAATTTTTTTTCATAAAGAGAACAAGATAGAATTTTCTGTAATTTCCAGAGTTTTAGAAATACTGTTTCATATACTTAAAATATGTAAAGAAGACTTTCCAACATATTGAGATACAGAATGGAGAATCAAAATTTATTTTAAAGCAGGTCAAATTTCATCTTGGCTGTATAGTTAATTATTTAGTTATTATATCATAAGATAATGTAATATTACTAATCTATATGAGCTACTAATGACATTATTATTAGATTAAATACAATAATAAATATATATTAATATTATTTATTTTGTTTATATTATATACTATATATTTACATTATATTTGGTCGTAAGGGGGGTATGTAAAGAAAAAACACTTACGACCTGTGCAGGGATCGAACCCACACTCCTTCGGTTAATACGCCACACGCCTACCCACTAGGCTACCGAAGCCCCGATTTGTTTTCAATGAAAAAAACTTGTTACAATAAGTACAAATATATTGCATAATTTTAGGATTGTAACATTACATTTTTAAAGTTAAACTCTATATTTAGATTTAGATTATATTTTTTTCCCCCTTTCGACAACAAAAAAAAAAAAAATAAAGGAATGTGAGATGGTTAATTCTTTCAAATTTAAAGAAGACATTCTAAGTATGTGTTGTATGTTATATTACTTCGTATTAAGTTTATACATATGTAGGAAACGTTTGATGTTGCTTCCATATAAGTTGGTTAAATCAGTTTGTATTGTTTGATTTTAGTTATTTTTTTTTTTTTGTTTTGAAAGAATTTCCTTTTTGTTTTGTATATTAATAACTAAAATATTCAGATTATTAACAATGGGGGATTTAATTCGTATTTAACATTACATGGTATATTATATATATACTATATATATACATAGTGTAAAAATAACATTAGATTTTATTTTTTAAAGAATCTTAGAAATTTTTTTTTTCCTCATATTTACAATGGGAATGCGTGTATATTTGCATATGTATATGTACCGTTTATTTACAGTACTTCACAAAAGTATTAGAAAATCAATTATTTTTCTTAATTTCTAAGAAAATACAGAAGTGATTTGTTAATATAAAGCTAAGATATATATAAAAACAAAATCAGTAGAAAATATTTACCATCCATTTTATAAACCATCGATAATAAGACTTAGTGATAAATAGATGGATAGAAAATAGATGGTACAATTACGAGTAGGAGTATTTAGTTTCACCAGATATATTCATTCGTTGTAATAAAACTTAAACATTTCTTTTGGTAGTTTAGATTGAAGTCAGAAGAAGAACATGGATTTATATGTCGGGCTGTTTAGTTTAAGTGCTTAGAAAAAGAGTGAAGTTGATCTAAAATAAATTTAAGTAAATATATAAATTAGAAATAGGGTCAAAAGATAAGATTATTCTGGAAAAAAATTCTCTTATTTTAAATTTTGATTAATTATTTTTATTAATTTTCACTTGATTTTTAAATATGAAAATTAAATATTTTACAAACAATTGCTTAATATATATGTAATACATCGTATTGGGAATCTATTGACGAGCACTAGAAATTAGACTACGGTTAATATAAAAAAATATGAAAATAAGAAACCGACTCCAAGAACAAATATATAAAAAGCTGCCAAAATAAAAGTAGACATTTAAAAAAAATTTCTAGAAAGAAATTATTAAGGAAATTCTTAAGAAATTTTACAGTATAAAGATTGGTACATATATACTAAAATTATGATTCTTGACTTTTTTTTCGTAAGATAGGTGAGAATCTTCCAAAAATATCAAATATATTCGCTTGATAGCGTCAGATTCTTACTGATTAAACTCCCTCTTCCTTTAGCTAATATAATGGAATACATTCCTTTCTAATTCCTAATAAACGCAGTATATTGATAAGAAAGTATAGGGGTAGGAAAGGATACGACAGAGATGCGTAAATTTTCAATTAGGAAGTAAAATTGTAAGGGAACCACCGCCTATTATTACTATTTTCCTAACATTGAAGAAGTCAATAACAGGTACAACATGCAGTAGTGGATATAACACTTTCCTGATTGAGCTAATAACCAAAGACAGCTCCAATGTAGCAGTTATTTATATTATAATTATTCTTATATTATGATATACATTATAACGATATAAACCTACTACTTATTTTTATATGATCGGACAGGGATTTCAATCGAAATCTCTCTGTTTAAAAGACCGAATTAAAAGAGAATATAATTCGTAAATATAGCGCTAGAATAGCCACATGATAAAATCTCAAAAACTAGTAAGTTATTTTTACAAAAAATTTAATTTTTTTACAATTTCTATTTTCTGTTTGTGTTTTTTTTTTACAAACGTATTTTAAGTTTTAGCTTTATTAAAATATTTCCAATTTTGGTTCTGAAAATGGAAATAGTTCTACTCAATATTTTTTATCTTTCTTTACATATCTTTACATATCTTTTTAATTCATTTCTTTTCAATTTTGATTTTATTTTAATCTATGGTATTTTTTCACCGATTTAATTTTTTTATACTTTGTGAATTACACTTTAAAGTTTTTAATATACAAAACGAAATGTCCAATTCATTTCTTTCATATATTTTATCATGTTACCACTAGCCTTATTCGTTATATTACTTTTGAAAAACATTGTTAATACGTATTTAAAATATATTTTTTTTTAAAACAAATCCCCCCCTTTTGACAAGAAAAACTTTTTGTAATTTTAAAAGAAGAAAAGAAATAACATTTATTTTACAGATAAATTTTTTTTTTTGTTTTTCCTTCTTATCCAAATTAAAAGGGTTGGAAAATTTTTATATTTATTTTCGTTGCAAGAAAAAAAATAAAAAAAAAAAAAAGGATGGAATGTGACAAAAGACGACAAAGTATAATAATTCAATTTCCTGCAAAATAAAGTGATTCAAAAGAATTAAATAATATGTTTACATTATAAATGCATATAAACATACTCTACATACAATGTATTCTTAATATTTATAGGAAATCAGATTTATTTTTTTTTTTTTTTTAAATAAGAAAAAAAACATTACATATCTTTAAAATGCAAAAAAAAAAAAATCTTTTAAATGTGAATAAAAGGTGAATCAAAATTTCATTTTTAAAGTAAAAAGAAAAAAATAGGAAGAAAGGGAAGTACTGAAAAAAAAAAAAATGTTTCAATTAAAAGCGACAATTATTATAAAATAACATGCTGTAATGTTACTATAGGTTTAAAATTTTATAAATTTTTGTCAAAATTAAATCAAAAAACTTTTTTTCACGTTATTTATCTACATGTTCCAGATTTGAAAAAAAAAACAAAATAAAATTGCAGTTTAATTTTTTTTATAAATTGAAAAATAGGAAATAAAAAACCGAGAAAAACAAAAGTAAAGTACTTTCATCCACATTGTTTGTGTACACTTACCGGTGCAGTTTACTTAAAATGCCATTTTTTTTAAAATCCTCTTTTAGTTTTCTTAAACGTTTCGTTTGTTCTATTTGTAACTTTTGGAAAAGAGGAAAAATTCGTTTTCTCCTGCACATAGTACATAAAATAATTAAAGATTTGATTAAGGAAACGAAATTTTAAGAAAGATGGATTTTCGTTAAAAGTGATTTTATAAAAATGGGATTTAAAAAAGAAAAAATTGGGTTTCCCACATAATATGATAGGTGGAAAATCCTATTTTTTTACAAATTAATATATTAAAATTTGTAAAAAAAAACAAGGATTAATTTTGGTTTTTTTTTAATTGTAATTAATACAAATGACTTTTTTTATTAATTGTGGGTTCACTATCTGTATTAGTTATGTGTTATATTTGTGTGAAAAAAAACATTAATGGATAAAAAAAAAGATATAATATGTAAAACTAAAAGTTTTTAAAAGTATACATTTTAAATGTGTACAATAGAACCAGGTATTGCATTTCTTTAGATCAAGAGATACTATCTTCAATTTTAAGGTAACTCTATATAATTAAGAAAATGGGGTTAATATACGTAAAGATATAAAATTGAACATTTAATTTTATGTCCTACTTACCACAAACTTGTACAGCTGTCTAAAAGTTTTTGATGTATTTTAAATTTTTTTGATCCCAAATAGCGCTTAAAAGGAAAGAAAGATAAACATTTTCTTCTACTTAAAATTTGAAGGTTCTAACTAAGTGTTTCGGAGTTCTGTGGAATAAAGTCATTGCATTATGTACTTGTGAGATGTATGTATTCTCAACAGTTAAGATACTTCTTAAGAGGTGTTCCCGTAATTTTATTTTGATTTATTTAATTAACTATTTTAGCTATTACTTAAGCTTTTATAAATCGACTTGTTAAAATGAAATTGTATATAATAAACATTGTGCATTTTGTAATGCATTTTCTTTTAAAATGTCTCATTTTTTTGTTTTTTAGTGCATTTCCCTGCCACATAAATGTGAACAGTAAATTACACAGCCTTTCCTTCTCAGGCGTGGTTGTAAATGTCGTTAAGGGGGAATAACTTTTACGAGGTGTCTGGGATTCGAACCCACACTCCCTCGGTGTTTACAGCGTATTGTATACGCTCTTACCTACTAGGCCACGGAGGCCCCAAATGTCTCAATTTTGACACAGTCAAAGAAAATTTGGCAAAAATTATTACAAATTAATTGCCAATTGTAGGCTAAAATTATAATTGTTTATAAATATGTTTTAAAACTGCCAACGGTAAATTTAAATTTTATTTATTAAATACAATTCAAGCGTTAACTAGGTAAATAATTTAGTTTTTATTAAGATATAGTATTTTAATAGAATTTTACGCCTGATATCTATCAGAAAGTTAAAAAAATCGGCCAAGACTCAAAAGTATAAAATTTTAAAATTATTAAAGAAAATTTGATATTTGCTAATTTCTTATTATAGGTGGGTAATAAATTTAAAAAAATATTTTTTTAATAAAAACCAAATTTTTGCAAAATTTTAGAACCAGAACTAAATTTGTAGCAAAATTGAGCTTTGTTCAGATTTTAATGTTTTGTTAGAAAATAATTTTCTTTCTTTACTGATTTGTTTTTTGGGAAAAACTTTTTGGTTTAATATACAAAACTAAAATTAATATCGAAGTTAAATAATAAAAATTAATATGGGATTGAAGTCTTCCTTCAATTTCAATATCAGAACAATTTTAAATCAACAAAAAAGTGATCTCTACTTCTTTATACTTAAATATGTGGTGCCTTATACTGAAATATGCCTATTAATATTTACTATAATAGTTTCTTATATAGTTTTGAAGCCATTTATGATGTAATTTATTTTTTAAGATAAAAATTACATAGATTTTACATATATAAAATTTACTCATAATTAGTTGTTTCTACTTTCTATTAATCCAACAGCCAGTTATTACCAATAGCCAACGAAAAAGTATTACTATCTTGCTTGAATGTGTAATACGAAATGTCAAATTACTATCTGTGTAATGTAGGTGTCATTTTTACTGTCAAGATATTTCATTTATCAATTTTTCATCAAACATAGTTTTGGTTTATTTATTTATTTACAAACTAATAGTACAAAATTATTTTGGTGTTATTAGTATAGTCCTCTGCAACTAAAACCATTACGGGCTCAGTATAACTTATTAATGTTAACGATTACTTTTTTATTTTTCGCCATTTTGAAATATATGAAATGTCAAATTACTAGTTGAATTATTATGCAGCTAGGAAAATGTCAAGCTGTTAGAGAAGATATTTGAAAAAATGTAATTAT
Organism: Poecilobothrus nobilitatus; assembly: GCA_947095535.1. Taxonomy (NCBI): domain Eukaryota; kingdom Metazoa; phylum Arthropoda; class Insecta; order Diptera; family Dolichopodidae; genus Poecilobothrus; species Poecilobothrus nobilitatus. The sequence goes on along the minus strand of OX352773.1, from coordinate 77,990,035 downwards.
ATTGTTGACAATATTTATGTATTTGAAAACTGTTTTGCTAGTAATAGCTAGTCAGGTCGCAGGGTAAATTAAAAAATAACTGCAAATTAAATTATAGGCTTTTTAAATTTCTTATCAGAAAAATAAATGTGCTCATAAGAATATAAAACATTCATATAAAATGAAAAAAGAAAAGATAAGTTATGTTGGAGCTATTGGAAAACACCATTTTGATGTTTTATTATATGGGGTAAATGGTTCCACTGTAAAAAAAAAAATATAAAGCTTATTGTCTATTATTTTACTTAATCAGTACATTTAAATGTAATATCTGCAAAATTTATAAATTTATCAAAAATCAAAAAAATGTAATCCGAATTTCAACTTATTTATTTTAAAATGATTAAATAAATATATAGTGAAATACTTTTTTTTTGTTTTTTAGAAAACCATCGAGTAACACCCCTTTTGCTCAGAAAAAACACAAATTCTAATAGGGGAGAAAAAAAAATAAAATAGAAAAAAAGGGCACAAAAAAAAAAAGAAATTGTAGAAAAATCCTACTGGACTGATGAATAGAAAAATTCTGGGATTTCCAATATTATGTATAACCGGATCAGAATAAATTTTGTTTTAAAGATTTTTAAGGATTTTTTCGATCATAAAAAAAAAATTGTTTTTTTTTTGTTTGATGTTTTTTTTTTTTTAAATCTTAAAATCGAAAAGTAAGAAAGAAAATAAAATAAGCCAAAAAATAGGGAAAGTCCTACCTAATCTATCTAAATAATGCCATAATCAATCTTTTTCTTCCTTTAATATTATCAATTTTTATGATAAAACAAAAAAAAGAGAAAGAATGAAAAAGTATAATTTTTTTTCACTACTTTTTTTTTTTTTTGAAAACAAGCTTTTCATGTGTTTTTCATTTCTTTGTTTTTATGCTTAAGAAAAGCCAATTTGTCTTGTAACAAGTTGAAAAATTGTACATTTTCTTGGCGTGTTTTCTTTTCTTTTTTTTTTAAATATTTTTTATTTTTCGTTTTTTTTTTGTAACCAACTTTTATTTTAAATCCCCATGTTGGATTTAAATGTTTTGTTAGTGATTTGATGAAATTCGTTGAAATTAACTTGAGTAAGAAAGAAAATAAGAGAAGGATCAGAAAAAAAGAAAATAAAAATTTGATAAAATGAAGAAAGGGGTGGTTGAAAATTAACTTTTTTTTTTTTTTAGAAAAGTAATATAAAAAACAAAAATTTTTATCATTCAATTAAATCATAAATACCATATTGGCATATTAATAAAATTTTGATATAAAAATATATCTATTAGATGTAAGTTACTTACATATACTGTTATATATGTTTAATATATACAAATCATAAAATTTATTTTAAAATTTTGAAAAATCGAAGAATAAGTATGATGAATTTTACATTTTTTTTTTGGTCAAATAAAAGAATTATGTAAGCGTAAAAAAATTTTCCTAAAAGCCTTTTAAAAAGATTTTTAAGATATATAAATTAAGTAAAAAAATTATAGAATATAATTTATTGCCATCAAAATGTTCTATTTTTTCTTTTACAAAATAAACTGCGAAATATGCATAGACTTTTTAAATAGAAGTAAAAAATAATTTATATCTTAAAGTAAATCTTAAAATCTCATCTAAGCAAATAAAACTTACATTCCATGATGAATGCAATTCCATAACATGAATATAATTCAGATATTTTTGGTGGTTTTGGTGGATCAGAATTGCTCTTCAGTATAATATATATATATATATATATATATATGTATATAAGATATACAATCGTATTGATAAAATCACAGAAGCTTTTGAAATTACAAAAAACTTAATGTCATTTAATTCGTCGTTGGAATGTAGCAGTTGTTTATCTTTAATATAAATATTTTTTTGGGTGACATGATTAAAAGTATTTATAATGCTAAAAGCTGAACATATCTATAAAGTAATGGTTGTACGGCAGGTTAAACTCATTAAATTTATGATATAGGTAGACTAGAACTCTGAAATACAGAAATTTATATTCATACATAGGAAGAATCTTTAAATTGCAGATGGTAGAGAGTTCCTACTATTATTTGTATTCTATACCATCCTAACTCCCTAGCCATTTTATGATTTTTGTAATAAAAAAAGTAATCAGAATTTCAGCTTATTTATTTTGAAATGATTAAACATATAATGAAATACATTTTTTTTTTTAGAAAACCATCGAGTACCGCCCCTTTTTTTCAAAAAAAAAAAAAAAAATTCCAATGCGGGAAAAAAACCTAAAAAAAAAAAAAAGAAAAGGAATTAATGAAAAATTCGACTGGACTGATAAATAAAAAAATTCTATTATGTGTTATGTATTAACACGATAAGATGGAAGATAGATGATAGGTTTAGTGAGTAAAAATAGGTATAAATATTCTTAATATCTTTTGCAGATTCCCACCTTTCTTAGGAAAATAGAAAAAAAAAACTTTTGATCTATCCATGGTTGAAATCTCATTACTTTATCTGAATACTGTTACAGAAACATTAAGTATAGGAAAAATCCTAAGTTAGTTTACAAAACAACTATTCAATGTAAAGTTTTATGTTTTTTAATTTGTCGACAAATTTTTGTCGGATACTTTTAATAAATTTTATAATATGTATAATTACTTTGGTGTATCTTTATAAATATAAAAAAAAAAATATATATATATATATACATATGTACATGTTAATATAAGAAAGTAAATATTTAAAAATATAGAAAAACGAGGAAGAATACAGTTGCCTTTGTCAACTCTTAGATACCCGTACGAACCGTTAGTATGTTCACAGCCTGTCACTCTGCTTAGTTGTTAACAGAAATAAAAAAGTTGTTAACAGAAATAAAAGTATAATGTTGAAGCTTTAATTTTTGTGTATTACTTCAAAAAAATTTTAACAGGTGTTCAAGTTACAGGTGTTTTAAAAATAGGAAATTTTCAGTTTTTGACCCCTTACAGCTCCTAAACGGGGAGTGATACAAAAAAAATTTCTGAAATTTCTTTATTTTCAAAGATCTAACTTCTGTCAAAATTTCAAGTTTCCAATTTAAACCGTTTAGAAGATAGAAGGGTTAAAGGATTTTGCAAAATTTGAGTTTCGCATAACGGTAAATTAAGACACCGTATGCCACAAATATATATTTATTGTATATATACTTGTAAAGGTAATAAAAGCAGTAATCGTTTGCCGTTTTCAAAATGAAGATATACTTTATACAACTTGTGCTATAACAATTTAAATATAGAGCTTTTTTTTTTTTTGAACCTTTGGGGAGCTGTTGCTCCGTAACGGGTGGGGCTACAAAAAAAAGTTACCTACAAATTGCTCCTAGAATATTTTGTGTAAATTTCAAGATTCTAACTTTCTTAGTTTTTGAGTTGGCGTGCTGACGGACGGACATGGCTCAATCGACTTAAAATTTTTTTCTGATCCGATCCATATCTTTGAAGGTATATCTAGCTCGCTTATTTCGAGGTGTTGCAAACGGAGGAGTAATTTTATTATACCCGATCCTATCGTACGGGTATAAAAATAATAATAGAGACGATTATCTGTTTGTAAAGAAGTTGCTCTTTTTTTTTTTTAATAGCTTTTATAGTTGTTTTTGTTTTTGTTTTTTTTTTTTTGTGCAAAATAATGAACATTTTGTAATAAAACAAAAGAAACCTAAATAATAACTTGTTTTGCAAAAAAAAAAAAGAAAAAAAAAATCAATCAGCAGTTAACTCTCTTTATATTTACTTTATTATGACAAGAGTTTAATGAAATAAATCCGTATGTATATATGTATACATATATATATATATATTCGAAAAGTAAATAATAACATTTTATTATTTAGAATACAATATATTGTGCAATTTCATATACATATTACATATATATAGTAAAATGTCAAAAATAAAATATTGTATTTGTAAGAAATCATTTCTTTGTTTCACATTATATAGTAAAGAAAACAAATATGTAATAGTTATGTACATATAAGATATGTATATTACTAACCAGAGATTTACTGTATGATTTACAGTCTAACAATAACAATAATGAAAAATTTTATATACCAATATACAGATTTTAATTACTTTAGATTTCTTATGTCTTAAATTTTCATTTTTTTAAATAATTATTTGAAGTTGGAAAACTTCGATTTTTTAACTTCGAAAAGAAAATTTATTAAAAGCTTATAAAAACATTTTAAGCTGAGGTAAATACAAAAAATTTGTTTTAAAATAACACGATGTTTTAAAGATGTTATCATGTAAATATGACACATTAAAAAAAAATTATCTTAAAGATCGATTTAATTTATTGGTTAATATTCAATAGCATAAAAAAAAATAAATGTATGCATTTGTTTTGATTTATAAAATTAAAGAAATTTTCCATTTTCGGACATTTTCAACTTAAAGAAATGTCAACTTAAAATTTGAGTTCTATATGTTAATTATTTAGGGGATACTATGGTAAATGTTGTATCCGCGTAGGACCAAATGACTATATCTGAAAGATACTTGGTGACTATATCTATAAAAATGACTATATCTGAAAGATACCAAATATCTCATGATTTTACCAAAAAAAACCCCTTAATATTTATACACTGTTGGAAAGGTCTATTACTTCTCTATATTTCGTACATACATATTTTGTGTCTACGTTATATCGTAGAGTTTAGAAAATATAAGCATTTATGAAAAAAACATTTTTTGGTTATTCTATAATTTTTTTTTTGCGCTTATTTTTGGAAATTTGTGTCATTTAAAGATAAGAAGTTTTAAAATTCGTATACCATTAAAGCTGTATCTAAAACCAACGTTCTCGTTACGCTCTCTTAATGCAGTCTACAAAAGAGTGACCACAATGAAATCATAATTTTTAAAAAGTACTTATATACTTATTTAACAAAAATGGCTTTCTTTTAATTTTTATTTTAATACTAATTTGAGATTTCAATGCGAAAAAAAAAGCGTAAAAAGTTAAAAGTTGAGTAAATTTTATCGACTGCGTTGCGGCAGCGTTTAATATGGCCACTATCATACAATTTAATACATTTAATTCTACTCTGACACTTCCATGCGTATAGAGAGCGTAACGAGAACGTACATTATGGATGCAGTATAATTCTTAAAATTTAGTAACAAGGAATTCGAAGGACGTCTTGAAGTGGAAAATGAGTAAGATAGAAAATCAAAAGATATCATGTTTTTATCTTTCTATTAATTTTTGGGATAATTAAAAATAATTTATTAACTAATTATCATTTTATTTTTGGTATAAAAAACTTCATCATATCAAAATATAGAAAAGGTAACTAGAAATTTTAAAATTGCATTTACACATGCGATGAATTTTTCTTGACGGTGAATATTAGACAATCAAAAGAGAGTAACCGTACTCATGAGTCTGATTTCTTCGCAGTCGAGAAATAATATAAATTTATTTTTTCCAATATGCCAATAATTCAACTTTCCGTTTTCTATGCAACATGCAAATTTTTGTCCAGGAATGTTTGCTTGTCAAAACCGTAGCCGTAGCTGTAAATTCTAGTAAGTGCAAAATAAGACTATAACTATACTTATATTTTACATAGTTTTGTTGTATAACTTTATTTTCCCTTTGAAGTAATTTATTTTTTTTGTAATCGCGTTTAAACCGGTTTTTCTTCAATAGGTTAAACTGTTAAAGTATGGAGTTTCGCGAACGATTACTACTCATTTATAAATAGTAGAAAAATCAAACCTTACCTATTATTAGACCAAGTACCAGTGAAGCAAAGAAGCTTATCAGCCCAACTGATATATAATAGATTGAAATTATATGTTATGTTGATTCATTTCGTCAGATTACTTAAAAAAAAAATTCATATTTTGTTGTCCTGACAATATTTTACCAATCAATTTATATCAAATTCAAAGGACCTTTACAACTAAATAACAATTAATATCAAATCAAAAATATCCTTAGCAACATCCACATCTTTTTAAAGTATATTTTAAATATTAAAAACTTTTTTTTTTTTATTAAGTTCTTAAAATTTAATACATATATTGTATACAATAACAACAATAAAAAGAAAAAAAAAACGTCCTTAAGTCTCATAATAATTAAATATTGATCAAAATTTCAAAAATCTTTTCAAATTTCATTCTATTAAAATCATATTATGGAAAATTAAATAATCTTTAAATTTATAAAAGCAGAAAAAAAAAAAAAAAATAATAATAATAAAATAGTATTTAAAGTATATTTCAAATCCTATTAAATGAAAGGATTTTTCAAGAAAAAAATAAACAAAAAAAAAAAACAAAAATTCATATAATAAATATTTTCTTTTGATCTGTAAAAAAATATAACATAATGTGAATGATATTTTTCTTAGAATAATCAATCAAATCAATACAATATATTATACAGATATACGTACATAGTTATGTACAGTATATATGGTAAGTATATGTTATATAGTATATCTATAGTAACATAATATTAATGTACAATCGATATGTTTTCAAAAGTTAATATACACAGTCAAAACAAAAAGTTTTTGTTCGGGGTCTTCAAGTTTAAGAAACTACTCGTATAAAATTATTATTGCCTGTTAAGGTAATACTTTATATTTTTGTTTCTCCACTAATCCATTTATGGCGCGATGCAAAATAGAAGCAAAATATTAATTATAATAAAAATTTACAATATGTGAGGAGTGTTTCGTTTTTTCAATATTACTAGACTCATCAGTAGGCATTTGTAATGTCTAAACAACTCCTGTTTAAGTACTTGTACTTAAATAAATTTCTAAAGAAATCATCTGTGAGTTATTAGAACAAATCAAAAACCTTTTACGTAAGATCTGTTTTAAAAAACAGATTCTGATGAGTTTAGTATAATGTTAAAAAGACGAAATACTCTTAATATATTGTAAAATATGCACAGCTTACCAAAGCAATTTTTAAAAGAATACAATTGTTGATATGTAAAATATATCTATGCATTTATTTCGTTCAAATAAGTAATTTTATTTGTTCCTAAGTGAAACCATAAAAGGGGTATTATAATTTAATTAATTTATAATTAAATATTTTTATTAAAAAAAAATTTTTTTAAATAATCTCATTTTTTAATAAAAATTTAATTTAATCTGAAATTTAGAAAATGGAGCCTCAGTGGACTAGTGGGTAAGAGCGTATCAAATACGTTGTAAACATCGATGGAGTGTGGGTTCGAATCTCACACACTTCGTAAGAATATTTCCCCCTTACGACATTACAGCCACGCCTGAAAAGGAAAGGCTGTGTAATTTTCTGTTCACATTTTTGTGGACATATTATGTAAAGAATGACTCTAAAAATTTAATTATTTCCGTGAATACTTGCTATTACATGTTTATAGTTTGGTTGAAAATATGAAACTGGTGTAGCTTTTTGCCTTACTTGGTTAAAATATTTTAACAAAATTGTATTGCGATAATTTCAAGGGAAAATTGGTTTCTTTTTCTTATTTTTAAGGTAATGATCAATAATGGCTCATGTAGTGTCATCAAGGATGCTATAACTGTAACCCGTATTAGTTTAGAGTAATTGAATTTTATAACACTGATATGCATTAAGCATGTCAAGGACAAGGAGCAGGCAATAATACTTTATTAGTATTAATTTTTGTGATATTATTATAAGCTCATAAAATTTTTGGATGACTTTCTGGAAGCCAAATTAAAATCATCGTTGCTTTATTATTAGAACAAGTTCAAACAATATAATTTCAATTTTAATGTTGCCATATGGAAATGCTGGTCTAAATAAGGAGTTATAAGAAAACAAACTCTCAAAAAATTTTTTCGTTAGATTCACAAAGTAATTAATTTGTATAATTTCCAAAAACGAGAAAAATCAGCGTTTCCTTGAGTATAGCATTCCTTAAAAATGATGCTTACAAAAAATGATATGAAACTGCAAAAAAGGAATCATTTCAAAAATAATTTAATGAAAAAAAATATTGACATGTCATTTTGAAATATGGTTTTAAATATTTTTTGTGGTGCAGCGGAATTTTTAGAAAATGTTACATTCAACAATGTTTACACCAGTGTCTGCAATCTTGTATCCTTTTTCCTTTTTTTTTTTTTTACTAACATTCGTTTTCCAATTAAATTGTAATACTGATGAGATACCAAAACTTTTGCTTATGAATGTATAGTACAAAGTATTTTCCGTCTCAATGAAAAATGAATACAGAAAATTGTTAGAAACATAGAAAAGTAAAATCATTTTTCGAAATATTTTAAAATATAATTTCAAGAAATATTTTTTTTTTTTTTTGAGATGAAATAAATTTTTTTTCAAGAGAAATAAAAATTGAATTTTATATTAATTTAAAAATCCTAATTGAAAATTTCAATATTAATATTAAAATTCATTTTATTAAAATAATAACTACTATAGGAATAAAAAAAAAAAGCAAATGTTAAATAAATGAAAAAAATAATAAAATTAGATGCCCTTAGAGCTAAGTGATAAGTCCAATTTTATTTAACATTTTTACATATTTACTTTCGTCACCGGCAAATTGTTATCTATGAATTTTTGTTGACCAGACATCAATTTTTAATACTCGACATAAACCAAACTGTTACCAGTAATTATTTTTTTAGATGAAAAATAAAAATAAATGTTTCAAAAACTCAGGCATTTTTTTTCAGGCAGATGAAATTTGATTCTAAAATCTATATAATATTATCAATTTCTTTACCAATATTAAATATTTAATAAAAAACTTCCTTTAGTGTTAATTGCCGAATCTAAAATAAAATTTGATAAATTGTAACTTTATAGAGATGTGGAAACAAAAAAAAAAAACAAGTAGTGGGAAAAACCAAGGGTTTTCAAAAAAGCATATTTCCAAAATTAAAAAATATTCCATAATAAGCCTAGAGTAAAAAGTAGATACATATATTCAAAAATAAATTTTTATAAATTAATTTTTGTTTGATTTTTTTTTGGTACGAAAAAATTGAGAAAATCAAAGAATTATTAAGAAAAATTAACACAAAACCACAAACAAAAATATAATGTTGGTGCTTTAGTTTTTGTATGTTACTTCAAAAAAATGTGGACCGGTTTCCAAATTACAGGTGTTTCAAAATAGAGAATTTTCAGTTTTTGAGCCCTTACAGCTCTTAAACGGGAGGTGACACAAAAAAATTTATAATAAAAAAATAACTCATACTGATTTCGAAAGATCATATAACGGTATATTAAAATACCGCATGGCAAAGTCATATATTTATTTTATATATATTTATAAAGTTTATAAAACCAGCTATCGTTTGGCGTTTTCAGATTGAAAATATGCCTTATGAAACCTGTGTTATAACAATTTAAAGATAATGCCTTTTCGAACTTTGCTGGGCTGTAGCTCCATAACCGGTGGGACTACCGAAAAAAGTTGTTCCACAAAATTAGTTATCATTGTTAAAATATCATTGCTCTATTTCAAACGGTGTAGAAGTTTTGTAAACACCCAGACCGGATGAACGGACAGAATGAAACTAATAAGCACATTTTTTCAAAATTTTTTTTAGAAATGTTCTAAAAAAAGGTTCTAAATGCAAAATTAATATTTTTTTAATGAAATTTTACTGCTTTATCTTACTTAAAAGGTGTATTACACGGACAGAGTAAAATTAAAGGTGATGATACAATGGTCAATGTTTAAAATATACATTAATATAAATATGGTTTGACCAAATGCAATAAGGCGCAAAGCAACACTAGGAGTGGGGGAATTTTTTTCTTTTGAATTTTATTTTTAATCGTACATTGCGTAAGAATTACCAAATCATTATTGACAATATTGTAAACATATGCCAAATAAAAATAGTATTATAAAGTACATCAGATTTCTAATTTATAGTCAGAAAACGAACAGATCTATACCTAACCTATAGTCAACCAAAAAAAAAATCATGAATTTTTTAATTGTGTAGTGAGATAATTACAGACATAAAAATACAGTTTCGGCAACAATAACATTAAAATTTAAATTGTTAAATATTAAAAATTTAAAAGAGAAATATAATAACTATAAGTATTTCTTAATTAGCTTAATTAATTCAAGACTGATCCATAATGTACAGCAGATGCAGATCTCAGTATTTTTTTTATAATTATTTGTTTGGCGGATGACGTTTGGTAATGAATTTTAAAATACCCGATATTCTAGCAAAAAATAATAAATGTGTAAGCCCAACACAATGGCATGGAATTACAAGATTAAAACTTCTTTGTAACCTTCAGAACTATCTTATTAAACATTTTTTTTATGAAGCAAATGTATCTATACATATATTTATATATTTAAATGTATCTATATGATATACATATCTTAAAAATTTTTCAATGGTAAAACCAAATAAGCTTGTTTAGCTTATTCTATCAGATTTTATAATCTATTTGTAACGAAACGATAAAAAAATATTGTAAAATTATTTTTAGAAATGCATTCTAAAACTAATAATCACATGATTTTGGCCTTATTTTGAACGTGAAATTTAAATAAAACTTAAAAAATGCATTTCAACTTTATTTCAGCCAGGTAATCTTTAATTAATAGAAAAAATTATTGGATTTTAAAATGAGAGATTTTGAAACGCGAGATTTTGTAGCCAACCCGATATAATATAAGAAATTTAAATCACCAATTAAAATTATACATTCAATTCCATATAATCTCTATTAATGTAAGTATTTTTAAGGATCCAAACTATAAAGAAATATAAAAAAATATACAACATATAATTAGCAAACTTTGAGTTTTTCTCATAATAGTTTATTTTATTGATTTTGCCCCAGAAATGCTTTTAAATTTAACTCATTGGAAAGATTTTTTAATTTAAACTCATCGTATGTATCTACAAATACAATTTTACATATTTTAAATAATATTCGATTCACTTCAATAAAATTATTCTTTGTTTTTTTTTTTTTTAATATAAATTAACATTTTAGGTACATTTTTTTTTTTTTTTTTTTTTTTTTTTTTTCGAATATAACAATCCATCACAGAAAAAGATTCTGAATTTTCCTGAAAAACTGAATTTATCCTTAATTTTATTATTATTATTTTTTTTTTATTTTTTGGGAAAAGATTGAGAAAAAAAAGAACAATATTTTAGCATGGATTCTTCCATTAGGCAAAAAAAAAAAAACAAAAATCCAAAAAGGAAAAGCAAAAAAAAAAAAAAAAATTGAAACTTAGGTAATGTTTGGATATAAAAATCGGGAAATTGCTTTTGAACTTTTGATGCGTGTAAGTATGGTTGACTTGACATAAAGATATCTTTTTCGCTATTTATGCACGTATGTATATATGTATAAATAAATTAGATAGGCCATAAGTACGGTATCTATATCTATAAATATATATTTTCATTTTTAGTAATATCTGATAGGCAAGAAAAAAAAAAAGAGAAACAGAAATACAAAACAAAAAAAAAAGAGCAAAAAAATATCGCTGTAAAATTGATATTATTTGTTGATTTAGTCGTGCGTAAATATTAGGACTCATAAACATCCCAGGACTGACATTTGTTTAGTCATTTAAAAGTCATAAAAACAACAACAATAACAATAATAATAATACAAAAAAAAAAAAAAAAATATGCTGTGATAAGAAAAGTTTTTGATTAAGTATATGTAGTACACTTGTATATATAGATATATGTATATGAGTATATGTATATAATATGTACATATTATATTTTAAATATAAGTATCTTGTATTGATTTCTAAATTAAATTTTTTTTTTTTTTTTTGCTTTTCTTTTTGTTATTACTTATGAGTTTTTTTTCATGAGTTCTGAGTTTTTTTTTTTTTTTGTTTTGGTAAGACGAGTTAGACAACGATGACGATGACATTACACTAGATGAGGTTATCAATGTTATTTAAATCTATTTTTTTTTTTTTTTTTGTGTAATAGAAAACACATAAAAAACATAAAATTTGTGTCATAAAATTGTGTTTCCATTGTAGAGAGACCGAGAGAGAATGAGAAAGAGAGAGGGAGGGAATAAAAATGGTTTTTTCAAGTAAATAAATGGCGTTATGAAATGGCGTTATGAAATAAATTTTAATACTTGATACTTAATTTCTTCTTATTTATTTACTTTAGAATGATTTTTGTTTTTTTTTGTTTTTTCTTTTTATATAAATATAATTTGTAATTACATGCATATTATACATAGTATAATGTGTTATCTAGAGTAAAAAACAGAAATGTTAAATATAAAAAGAAAAAAAAAATTAAAAATTAGATAGAAGAAGAGATTATTTGAATATACAGAATTAAGGCTATAAGTCGTCTTATATTAAATCAGTATGAATGAATATTTTGAATTAGAAATGAATAATTTCAATTATGTTTTTTGAATGATTAAATAATAATTTTTTAATTCTATAGTTGTTACATGATTTAAATTTTTCATCTCCATAATTCATTTCAGTGGATTAAATCAGTATTAGATGTTTGATTTATTGTATAATCATATAATGAGTCTTATTGTACGACAGACTTCTCATTCTTCTTTCAATAATCTTTCCAATTACCCTATTCGGGTTCTAGTGACATTATTTTTTCCTTTTAAATTACTTATGTTCAGAATGTAATCTCGACAAATGTTTATCAGATGGTTTCCCCTTATATATACCATTTTGAGTAGTTAATTCATCTTTGGTGCTGGCGTTTATCATCTGGCCTTTGGTGAACTATACAGATTTTGTTGCTTTTTCCAACAATTGTTCGGTCATCACCCATATACATTAGCTGTCATTATCGTTGTTAGCCAGTTTTATTTTTTATTGAATTGAAGACCGAAAAATCGTTTCCAAAGCTCTTCAGAGTTTAAGAATAGATCTTTTCATAATAGTAGGTATAAAAGAAATTTAAAATAAAGATTAGGATATGGAATAAGGAATTCATTTTGATTTTGTGTTTTTGACAGATAGAAAAGGTTTAATTTTATATAATTCTAATGAAGCAGTACATTCACATATACCACATTCTGTACAATTGTATCTTCCTGTATATAAAATTCAGTCTTTTACAACACAAATTTAAACAATTTATAAAATATATATAAATCCTTTCAAAATTGTATTTCCTTTCTGTTCGTTTCCTTCAGACATTTTTAATTTGCTTTCCTTAATTCAGTTTCCTTTCATTAGTTCATATATATAGTTAAAACTGTAAAATGTGTATCTAAAAATTAATCACTTTTAATTAAAATTAATTTTGATGTTGGTAGGGTCTCCAGAAATTAAAATATTTCATATATAATAATTAAAAGGTTTCTTTAACTATATGAAATTAAGTTTAAGTGAAAGTTAAAGTTAAGTTTTTGCCGTTAAAAAATCGCAAATTTCTATGCCCACTTACTTTTAAAACAATCGCTCGCACGCTTTCTGTGTGGTCGAGGCAGGAAATGCGTTTTCTACTAAATTGATACTTTAACTTTAATATTTTTTAAGCATACCTTCAAAAATAAGGAACATTAATGATTTATTAACCCAAAACATTAAGAAAACTATTCAGCCATTGTAGTGTTTCCTAAATTTTCCAAATCCAGTTATTCAATTATATGTTTAAACTTTTACAGAATGTTATTTTTAAAAGCACTAAAATAAGTTTCTTTTAATTATAAAATCTGTTAAGAAAAACGAATATTAATATAATTAACATCAAGTTCGAAAAAGAAAAAAAAAGATAAAATGGAATATTAAAAACATAAATTAAAGGATGTTCGCTCTAAAATAATTTAATATCCTTAAAAACTATTCCTATCTCTTTCTATTTAAGTTTTAATGTAATCAAACTTACAAAAATCATTAAAACCATTAACTTAACACTTATTATCGTTTAAAATTTTATATTATCTTAAGAAGAAAATTAATTTTATTATAAATTTAAATTGATTATTTTAAATTAAATTGCAGTTGACACATTTTCAAAAGACACTTAAAAAAAATAAGAGTTAAAAATTAAATCTTTTTTATCCGAATTGTTTTCCAAAACGATTTTCATGAAAATTATATAAATTTTTTTTAACAAAATGCTTCATACAGGCTATTAAAAAAGGATTTATAAGCAATAACAATTTTTTGTCTCAAGAAATTTTATAAAAGGTGTCCCACAAATAATTTTATAAACATTAAGAAGATATTTCAACAACGACCTTCAAAACTAAAACATCTTCAAACAAAAAATAAAAAAAAAAAGTAAAAATATTATACGTTCAATAATTTTTTTTTTTTGATTTAATGGGTACTCAAATTCCAAGAAAGGACACCAAAAAATAATTTAGTCTTCTAAAAAATAATACTTCAAATACTTTAAATTTAATTTTTAGCAAACCTTAACGGTTTTCTTTCTGAAACGCTTTTAATAATGCGTCAAATTCAAATGTAATTTTTTCAAACAAAAACAAAGAGTTCTAGTATAGTTAAGTTCAAGCTCAGTTTTATGCATTCAACTCAATGTCTACTTTTAAATCACAATAACTCCAATATTTAAAAAGAAATCAAATTAAGTGGATAAAGCTGTGAAAAGATAAATGGATGTGCTTTAGTTTTATCTATAAGTTACAGTTTTAAAAGTAAAAATTAAAATGAGAATGAAGTTAGCAAATCTTTCAACCCTGAAAGGTTTTAAAAGATTAAGATTATTGGTGCGACACCATGTATATTATTTTTGTATATAATATATTTTTTTTTATTGAAGACCAGATTGTTTCTTCTTGTTAATGCTATAAATTTTCTTTAAAAAAAATTTTTTTTTTTTTTTTGAAGTACTAATGTTCTTTCAAATTTGAAGGTACTCTCAGGTAATTTTTATCATATTTTTGTACTTGTTGCAATAAAGATTTTGAAATACCTTTTAAAAGAAAAAAAAGAAAAGAAAAAGCGATAATCTTTTATTAAGATTATCAAAAAGTATAAAACAAGAGGATTCAGAAGGAAACAAAAAAACTTAAATTTCAAAATACAAATTCATATTCAGGATATCTGATGTTTTTTTTTTTTTTTAATGTTTATTACCAGTAAAAAAAAAATTGTTATATTATGTCCTTCTGATGTGGCCAACACGGATTTCTTTTTGGATTGTTTTTAAACAACTTCAATGTTTAAAAAAAAAATTCTTTATAAAAATATTAAATAAAAACTTTATTACAAAATTATTACCTTTGAAAAGAAAACAAAAACAAACTAAAGAATATTGATTTTATGAAGATTTTCTTAAGACAGATATAATTTGATTAATAATAATTAAGTATAGTTATTTTTAAAAAGATAAATATCAAAAAAATTTTGAAAACTCCAAACTAAAGTATTTCTAAACTTTGACCTTCATTCTTTTATTGTTTCTTTCAATAAGAAGATTGAATCCTTCAAATTTCTTCAATTAAGGTTACCGTATTCTCAATGTGGCAAAATTTTGTACTTCCTACCGTCATTGAAAAAAATAATTATTTTTCTTTATTTTATGAGGGATTGTGAAAAACATTAAAGTCACACAACAATTAATGTTAAACAAAATTTGTAATAGACATGTTTTAAGATGGTAATGGACTTCTTCGATAAGAGACAACCTTTCTGTAAAACTTAAATTCAATTAGTTGAACCATCAGTCTCAAAGAAATGGTGCCTAGATTAATAGAATGTAGTCGTATATCCATTTCTGAGTTGCAAGGAATATTTATATAAAGATTTGTTTTATTTGTATGAGGTAACCCCAAAATCATTTCTATTATCATTTCATTATTTAAATTTTTATAAAAAAGAATAATTTAATAACTGATTATGGACTGTTTACATTTCTTCTTTTTTTGCTACTTATAGTCTTTTTCTGTATAAAAATTTTGGGTTTATAAGTGCATTTTCTTTTAAATTTTAATTAAATAAATTATATAATTGGTTTTCCCGGCCGAAATGTTCCAAGTTAAAACTCATGTCATGTCAAAATATTATATAAAATGTAAGTAGATTGTAAATAATAATCTTGTAAATGTAGTAAATTGTAATCTTGTAAACATCAAAATTAATATGGTTGATGTCTCCAATTGATTTCAATCGAAAAAAATTGTGATTCATGAAAATTTATCAAAAGAAACGTATTGACAGTACAGCTGACTGAAGGCAAAATATACGAATATTACATAATCTAGAAAAATTATTTTGTTTAAAATATAATGTATCTTAGAATTTTCATTGTATAGTTGATATACAATGAATAAAGAATACTATATTATATAATCCTTTTGTTTAAAAAATCTTACAGTAATAGAAAATAATATTAATTTAGTTCAAAGAGAAACAAGCTAAAAGGAAAAACCAAAGGATTTAAAGGAGCACAATTTGTGAAAAATCAAAATAAATTTTTTTAAATTTTAAGAAAAATCCTAACAAAAAGACACAAGGATAAAATCCTAACACACAGACACAAGGAGAAAATCGTAACACTAACAAAAATTTAACACACATAAAATTATATTGTTTAAGCGTTTTATTTTGGAAAAATTTTATGAAAAATTTGTGCTTAAGTACACAAATTGCTAAAAATATGAAAATTTCAATTTTTGACCCTTAATAGCTGTTAATCAGAAGAAATTACTAAAAGTAACTTAATGTTATGTACTTTCTTTTGTTTCTACTTTTTTTAGGTAAATGAATGTAAAATCTGAAACATCTTCTCTAAAAATTTTTAGATTTTAACTGAAAGCGTATCGGAGTTATGAAGGAAGCAAAATCTTAAAATATTTTGTCTTCACATAACGGTAAATTTAAATACTAAATTTTAAAACTTTGTATAATCTTGATTTTGATTTATAAAAATTAAAAATGTGTTGTGTCGTTTGATGTTTTAGATTGAAATAATGTTAAGTAGAATTGGAAAGATCGACATTTGGAAAAAGGACCTTTAAAGACTTTGTCGAACTGTTGATCTGTTATTGGGTAGAGGCTATATAAAAAATTTGTTCTAAAACATTAATTTTTTTTAGAAAACTATTTATAGATTTATATCTATCTATTATGATCTAAAAGTTTTATTAACATAGACAAATTGACGAAAGGATAGTTTGAAACTAATATAGCAAATTTAAAAAATATGCTAAAACCTAATATAATATTATAATAAAAAATAAATAAAAACATTACTTTGTCTTAATTTTTCAACTGAAAGACAAAATCCTCTCTAAAATTTTGTATGAATAAAATAAAATTATTTGAATGTCCTTTTTATTCTTTTTTATTTTCAAAAATAAATTTAAATTTCATAAATTATTTATGAATACATATTAAAAATTTTTTTTTTTTTGTTATTTTTTTTTTATTTTATATATGTATGCATGTATAAATTATATTATGTACCTACATACTTAAGAAAGTAATTTTAAAATTTATATTTTTTAAAAATTAAAAATTTTTTAAATTTCAAAGGACATCTAAAAATTCATACAAATACTCAAAGCAAAGAAAAAAATTATAGATATAGAAAAGTTTTGAATTTTTATGTAAATACTAATTTCGCTATTGCAATTAAAATCAGTTCAATCGGCATGTTCGGATAGCTGCCATTGCCATATAACTTTTTGTTTTATATTAGAATAATTCATTTTTTATCTCAACAATCCCTCCAAAATTTGATTGGTATGGCGAAACAGATTTACGTAGCTATATTCATACAACTTCTTTTTTTATATAAGTATAATTCATCGTCTATATAAGGTCGGTATTTAAAATTTTTTTCAAAAGAAAGAAAAACTTTAAGAAAGAAATTAAGTTTTATACAACAAATTTAGTTAATCTAAGGCAACAGGTTCGAGAAGCTACGAAATTTATATCCTAATACTTTGGTATACTTAATTCAGCTAGACATCTGAAATTTAGTCATACAAAATATATCTCGATATTTAATTAAGTCAGATTATCCTTAATTTTCTAAAGGATTGTTAAATTTTATGTAATATATCCTATATTATGATCGTGTAGGCGGTTGTCCTAGAGGTAAAACTGTCAATGTGTCAACTCTACACTCTTTTATACAAAACTGACGGCCAACAATTGAATAAAAAAAAGTACCTATTATCTTGAGTGTTTTTTTTTTTTTTTTGAAAGTGTACAAAAGTAGTACTTTATATAATACTAAATATCTTTATAAATATTTTCTTTTATATTCTTAAGTAAAATGACATTTGAAAAGAATATATTATTATCCATTTGAAAAATTAGTTTCTTTAAGAAAATATATTTCGTATATACGCATACACATTTTTAAAATTTATGTTAAATTATTTACATACGAGTAATCATAATTCCATGTATCATTAACAATTTTCTAGATAATATATTTTTTTTTTTTGATGAAAATGTATAAAAAAAAGTTTAAAAAAATAATTATAGTTATAATTCTATAAATATAAATTACTTTAAACTTCAGAATCTGTACATTTGAGATAATTTAAAACAAAATACTGACAGTATTTTTTACAAGATAGTATTTAATGGATCAGACATATGAAGCATGGTTAGAGAAGATTCAAATAAACATATATAAATATAAGATATATGTAGATTTAAGTATTATTTAAGGTGAAAAGAAAATGTTATGAACGACTGCAAAAAATTTTTACGAGTACATTCTTATTTTATTATTTAGAATCATCGGTAAAAACACGCAATTACTTAAAAACAGAAATAATAAACAAAAAGTAACAAAAGGTAATGGACCGTTTGATAATCCAGCATAATTTTAATTCTACTTAATTTAAATCGACTCTTAGATTAGTTCAAATTAGTTTAAATCGACTAAACTAATTTAGTTCAAAAGAATACGCACTTTACCTATAATTTCCGCTTTCTACCACAATCCTAACCTCAGGGATTGTTACACATCACTTTTCTACTTAATATTTTTTAGTTAAATTTAATGGATTTAATGGAAGGTAGGTACAACGGACACACCTAGGCCAGTTTAAAACAATTATAATACCATATAAAACTCCAATGCTAATTAAAAAAATTATGAACTTATCATAAACAATTGGGAACTTTTTAAAAACTTATCAAAAACGATTAAGCCAACCTTCGACAGATCGAAAACGTTACTTAAGAAAAATTTCGGCAAAAACTATCTTATTTTTAGTGGAAGAGCTGAACATTCAAACAAAAATTCCCTATTCAGGAAGAATTAATTCCTTTTCCTCTTCATTTGTTCAGTCTCTGTAAAAGTCATATAAGGGAAACGTTCTCCTTATGGCATATCTGGTGATGAAACAGTTTCCTTTAAAATCCCTATTACGTTACTAAAATTACGGTGACTTAGAGATAAGAGTCTAGTTGATCGTTTAAAATCTAATATAGGTCAAATATGTTTGGCAACAGCGCAAGTTTGTCAGTATTTTAGCTTATATATCGTTCAGACGAATATTTAGTAGACTTTGATGAAAGAAATTGCTTTTATAGGAATTTAATTTAGTTTTAGAAGCAATATTAAGGTTGGTATTGACAATGCCTTTTTTTATATAAAGTATTTTGTTCTTTTTCTGGTTACTAAAAAATAATATCAAATAATTTTATAAGTCTAGATGAAATGAGAAAATACTGTGAAAAATTTTATGGATCAAAAGTAGCTAAAATAAATGTTATACATTTCATTACTTAACCATTCATTTTTAATTGATATTACATTGATTGCTCAAGTACTGCAGAATACTACAGAAAACAATTCAAATAAATGGGAATTAAAACTAAAACAATTCCTCAAATGAAAAACTAAGCAATCACATTCCAATTATTTTGATATTCTATATTATAAGACTGCATATTATATACATACATACATAATATATATAACTTATTCATAAAAATTTTAAATTAAACAAAAGAATAAATTTTGCAAACTGTTTGATGCATTTAAAGGTAAACATGAACGCATGCATTGATCATAAAGTCAATATATATGGGGATTTTTTTGATTTGTTTTGTCAATGATGCAGTATTGAAGTTGATAAATCTTAAGGTAAATAAATCTTTAAGTAATAACAACTCAAATATGTCCTATTCAGATCTAGCTTAATCGATTGTGAGGGCTAAACCACGCCTACAATACAATTTTAAATTACTGAATCATGTAATTGTTTAGGCGAGTCTTAAAGTCATAGTGATGATAGCTTATTATCTTATAAAAATTCAAGAAATCCAATTATGAAAACAAATTAGTTTATATATAGTCCTTTAACAGTTGTCTGCACCGGGGAGATCTTCAAATGTAGCATAATAAAAATATACAATCTAAAATATTTTTGTTATATGACTATAGACATAAACAGTCATACAATAGAATGAGGTTATTTGTAAAGCTCAAACTTATTTCGTGTATGTAAATACAATTGATTATCATTTTATGGACTATATAGACTTTGAATTAAGTTATTGGTCAAAAAAGAAAAAAAATATTAAATTATTTCTATGAACCTAAGCTTTTTAATACTATTTTTTGGGCTCTGTATAAAAAATATATTTATTAAATTTTTTAAAATCAAAGATTATAAAATTAAAGGTAAAGCTAAACTTTTCTTTCTTTCATTTAAATTTTCTCAAAAGTTTATATATATTATAATATATGTACATATGTTTGTATAAATAATATTAAATTTTATTCATATATACTTATATATATAAAGTTTAAAATAAAAATTTGCATAATTTATTTGACTATTTTGAGAATTTTTAATTTATTCATAAATTTATATTCAAAAACCTAAAATACCATATAAATTAAAAAAAAAACCATATGAAACCAAATTATTTTATTTAAAAAGTTGACAATTTGTTTTTTAATTGAAAAGAAATGTTTTTTTTTTCTCTTTTTTTTTATGTTAAAGAGTTGTTATTGTTTAATAAAACAATTTTTAAAATTATTGTATTAATTAAATTTATAGAGTTTTACAGATAAATAACGTATGCTATACCACCATCTTTCTTGTATTATAGTTTAAATCTAAAGATACAAATACGGTTAATGATTTTCAAAGAGAAAAATTCTTCAATGTATTCCTGTTAACTTTTTTCAATACTGGAATGATTCACTTTTGAGTCTTTTACAAAATTAACTATAGACGGATTATAATTTATCAGATGTTGTTCGGAAGATTAGAAAGGTTTTTAATGCTTCAAATTTGAAATAAATAAAATTGTTAAATTTACAACAGCAAAAGGTAAAAAGAAACGAACTGAAAAAATTTTGGTAGCACGCGTTATAAATAAAAAGAAAAAAAAAAAAATACTCTAATATGAATTTAATTAAATTTATGGGTTTTATTGATATTTAGAAATGCATTGACAAGGTCAGACGAATTAATTAATTGAAATAGATTGACAGAAATGTAATGAAAATCGACAAAATTAAGTCAGAGTTCTTTTTTTTTTTTTAAAAAAAAAGGTTTCTTAAAAAATTAAAAATAAAATAAAAGTATGTATAACATATACTTTTAAATTTTTTTCTTTAACGAATTGTCTGACAGAAGTTAGAATGGCTCTACGTATTCAAATGAACTGAAATTAAGTCAGGATATTTTAAAATGGCATAGATAATAATATGTACCTATAGAGTATTATAACATTTAAATTTTTTTTCTCCTTTTCATTTCAATTATAACCTTATTAGGTTATCCACTGGGAAATTTTTGAAATTATTAGTTTAGGCCGTTGACTAATACCTATTGTACAAGACTTAAATTTGCGTTTTATAATTCCGCCATCTATTATCTTATACAAGAATTATTTTATTATATATTATACAAAAAATCTATATTAGTTTTTATTAATCTATATGACTAAGCCATAGTTTGAACCCGAGATCTCGAATGAAAGGCTGGTACTTTAATAACTCAGTTCGATGAGCTATTGTTTATATTATTTATACATATGAATTATTATTGAAAAACAAGCAAGTAAAAATTTGTCAAGAATCTTCTTATATAAACATTTTTTCGACTGATTAAAATGTGTCGAAATAGGATGGGATGAATGATGCATTAAAGATTTTAGTCTGAAAACATATTTTTTTTTATTAGCAAAAGTTTAAACTAATTTCATATTATTTTTTGTTAAAGGCAATCATATTTATAGTAAATTCGTATACTTATGATAAAAAGCCATTTCAGTCAGATAAATAGAAATACTGAGGTTCTTTTGAGATTCAAAACTTTAATAAAACTTTAAAACATTAATTTTTTTCACATAACGCAAGTTGTAAAACTTAACTTTATTTATGCTTTCTTTCACATAACGCAAGTTGCAAAACTTAACTTTATATCAAATATCCTTTTAAGAAATCAGTTTTCGCATACAAAAATTTATTTTAACTATTTATTTGAACTATTTTAGGATGGATTAATACAATATCGATTTCTGTGCCAATTGATTCTTTTCATTAACTAAAGAAGGTGAAGTTAAAAGGGGAACTCCTATGATACCAGACAAATTAATAAGCTCCATTAAATTGTTAATAAAGAATCATAATATTAAGAAATTTTTGTTACCCATCGACTTCTCCTATAATTTTTGGTCCTCTCTAACGCCCTTAGAGCTTGAAAGCTTAGCAAATGTCATTTTCATAGGTCTTAAGCTCAAAGAAAAGAAAATCCCAATACACATGCCCCTCATGGTAGTCGACAAGCCACAGAACAGAGCAATTGTAGGAAGCAACCAAACCAAAAACGTTCAGAGATGCACTCTCATCTCTGGGGCAGGCAGAAATGACCTAAAACCATCTCATTTAATTTCCTGACAGTGCATTTTGAGGATGTACATAATTCACCACACCCCGAATAAGGCATTGGAAGTAAATGAAGAAGAAATTTTAATTTGGTTTTCAAAAGTAACAATTGTAATGATAATAGATAGTTTCAAGATTTCTTTGAATTTCTATTACTCAAATATCTGAAAATATCTTAATTTTTAAAATCTATCTTTTGAGAATATATCGTCTGTTAATGTATAAATGATTGTCTTTGTATTAAGTTCTTCAACAACAATTCTTTTTTTTTTTTTTTTTTGTTGTACTATGATTTTTTATAACAGAAAGTTAAAATCATTCTCAGACAATTAATTTATTTTTCAACTTTTAAAAGGAACCACAGAATAGAATACATAGAGTATGTAATATAATATATAACAAAAGGACTTTAAATTTTCTTAAATAAATAAAAAATTAACAAAATATTGAAACAAAAAGTACATAGTATGTAATTTTTAACCAATATAGTTTTGAATATTACAGACTCAACAGGGAAAGGAATCATAAATAATAAAATCAAGTGAATAGAGATTGTAACTATACTTGTACAACAAAAGTTTAGCGAATTGTTAAAAAAAAAGTTGGTTTTTTTTTTTTATGTTAGCAAATAAAATTTTCAAGGTTTACGTTGAAGTTACAGCAATGCTTTTAACTTATTATATTGTATGCATTCTTACGGATACATAACAGTTAAACATCACTTTTTCGTGGTTTTAAAATCTAAATAAAATAAAAAATTATTTTAACTATGGGTATAGTGTTAAAAGATTCTATAAAAGAAAAAGTTTTATATACCTATATAGGTATCAAAATATATATATATAGAGTTGTATAGTAAGAGTAAATAGTTCTTTTCACTTGTCGTCTATTTGATAATTTGAGTGTACTAATTTAGTTTAAAATTTAACTCTAAAGTTAAAGTTTTGTATAAATTTTAGATTTTTTGAAGCATATGATGCAGGTTGAATATCAAAAGAGAAAATGAAAACAAACATTTTGAATAAATAAAATTGTGAATTTTAATTGTTAAGAATTGTAAATTAGTTATATTTTTTTTTTTTAATTTAAAAATATATTTTGAAATTGCCATAAGCATCACCTATTTAAAATAAAAATCCATTTGCTTTTGAAAAACAAAAATAAATCTTTAAAGTGCCGTTTTCAGTTTTAACTTCTCACAAGGATAATCTATTAACAATACAGTTAAGTCAATTTTTTAACCGTATAATGTTGTGTTCAAATGTTGCTTCAAAATTAAAATTAATTTAAATGGATTTAAGTGGAAAAAGGATTTAAAGGACGATCAAAGAGAATGAGCGATAAGAACGACCATACTATCGAAGTGAAGAAAATTAAACACATAATTTTTATTGAATTGTTTTTTGATGGTACAAAGCATTGATTAACGATAAACAGTTCTATAGCATCAGAAAGCCTATACGAATTTATCGATTATAAAAAATTGTCAAAATATTTTATTGAGTAGAAGTATGGATATTGAAAGTTTAATAATACCATATAATTTTTGATAAAATTTAATCATTATGAGACCGTACAGATGGTAGTTGAAGTTATTTAAATAAATACAACATATTGTACTGGAGTATATTTATTCAACATTATTGTGGATCAGTTTGAATCGGGAGCGGTATGAAATCTGGTTTTTTTTAATATTGTTTTTTTTTTATCTTGTTTTTCAAGATCTTATGTTTTTTAATCTTGTTCTTCAAAATTTTGCTTTTATATTAATTTTGCTTTTTTAAAAATCTTGCTAAATGTTTTTTGCAGTTCACTGTATAATGTGAAAAGGAAATTACACAGCCTTCTCTTTTCAGTCGTGGCTGTAAGTGTCGTAAGGCGGAATTATTCTTACTATGTATGTAGGATTTAAACCCTCACTGCCTCAGTGTTTACAGCGTATTTTATACGCTCTTACTCAGTAGAGGCCATCGAGGCCTCACTTTGAGTAGATTACAAAATCAGAGTTTCAATATTTCGTTTAGGGAAGGTTTGAGGGCGACAGCCCCTACTATATGAAATTCTTTCTTATTGAAATATGTATGTAGAAATAATAATTAGGAAGGATTTTAGAGTTGGTTAAAAAATCAGGGTTACAATAATTTGTTTAGTGGTAGTTTGGGAAAGATTTTAGAGTTCGTTGGTTGAAAATAAATTAAAAATTGAAGTAAAATTAAAACAAAAACCAGATTATGAAAAACAAGATTTAAAGAAAAACAGGATAAAACAAGATTATAAAGAACAAGATTTAAAAAAAAACAAGATTTCGTAGGGAACCCGTCTGGATGAATCAAAATATAAATTAAAGTATAAAGTATTTAAAGTAAAGTATTTTCTCAAAATCACAAATTCCAGTTACAGACCTGTAGATAATAAAAACTATATATAGTAAATAAATTTAATTGTTTCAATATTTTCAAATATTCGAAGTAAATAATATACTAAAATTTAATTTACTTTCAGTATTTTTACTGGTACTTATATTTTTTGAAGCACCAGTAACTATTCGGTTTTCGTTTACATTTTGCTGAATACTCTTTCATTTAATAGTACTGGTAATAATTTGCTTATTTAAGTATAAAATAAGTTAAAATCGTCAGCACTGGATTTTACAAAGGATATAAACATTTCATTAAAGCTTAGACAACTATAGTTTTTCGATACTCTTATCTTTTATCATAGCATCAATATAAATTCTTCAAACAGCTATTAAGCGATCCTATTATAAGAACAAGAAGACGGTTTTCTTTTTTTACCAAATCGCAATATTTAAGCGATTTGTATTACAACTCAGTGAATTAAAGCAATTTTTGTAAAGTAAAATAAATAAATAAAAATTATAAATACATAAGTGCAAATTTAATATGTAAGCAATTCAATTCAATATGTAAGCAACTAAAGAAACAAATTTTCCATATAGAAATATCTAACATTTTCATTAAAAAAGTAAAAATATTTTTAAATTACTCACAGCTTTCTTTTCTGGCTAAAATAATCTCAGGGAATTTCTAAGCAAATCTCATTTTTTATAACATAAGTTTATCAGTATAAGAAGTAAATTTTAATATTTTAACAATAATGCAAAACCAAGACGAAAGGGCACACTACGTTATACGTACATTGAACCATTTGACTTTATTTGTCTCTACCAACTTAAAAAAAAAGAAACATCGGCAGACTGGAAAAGAAGCTTGAAAATTTAAATTCGATATTCCAAAATTATGAAATTGACTTTAAATTGACGTTTATGAACACAAACTATTTAATTTATGCAAAGAATATTAAAAAATCTTATCAATAATAAATAAAATAAATTCTAACAAAAAAAAAACAACTTACCTTTTCCCGAAGTAAATCACGTATTCGTCCTGCTTGATTTTTAGATCGATGTAATTCTAATTGCAACTCTAAACATCGTTCTTGCCAATTGATCTATAAATAAATAAATAAATCAATATTTTATTAAGTATTTTTTTATATTATTTAATTATTCTTAAAATTTAGTAATTAATTACTTCTGGTAGAGGTTGTCCATAATTGTTGACTTGACGAACATCTAAATGATCAGTTAAAGATGAAAAATGAGGCCATGGTGCACCATCATCTAATGCATTTAAAGCTGGATTTGCAATCATTACAGCATTTGGTTTAGCAGGTATTGGTGGTGCAATTTGAACAGAACGATATGTACGTCGTGGCATTAAACGTGGAATATTTGGTGTTGATTGGGATATTTGATTTGATTGTCCAGTAGATGTAACTGATTTACCATTACTACTACCAGACGTTGAACTACTAATACTAACATTACAACCGCCAACACTACCACCAACACCACCACCAATTAATGAATTAGAACGCTTTGACATTGCAGGTGATGTACAAGCTGATACTGAACCGGCTGTATAATGTGAAGGCATTTGAGAATTTTGTAACGATGTCGATGGAAATGTTTGATGACCCATAGCATAAATAGTTGCTGAATTTGCCAATGAAATGCTATTACTATCAGGATTTCTAATATAATAATTTTGTTGTTGAAATGGATTATTGTATTGTAAATATTGTTGCTGATGTTCATTATTAATGATATTCTGTGAGGTATTATGATCATTTTGTGAATTATTTTCTTCTTGTTGTTGATGTTGAAAATCATTTTGTTTTTGTTGTTGTCGTTTTTGTAATTCAGTAAGACATGACAAAGAATCAAAAATATTTGAAACACGATCTGACGCTAACGGATCGTCCGACATTTGACATTTATTATTAATTGTTGTTTTTTTTATATATATATTGTATATGTATATATTAAAATTAATTTATTAATTTATAAGTTATTGTTTGTGTTAAATGTTAATATTTATCTGAAAAATAATGGAAAAAATATAATTTTAGTTAAAATGGAGTTGGCATTAAGAAATTAATCATATTATTTTATATAAGTAGGTAAGTAAGTATTAAGTAAAAGTGTTTTAAATATTTTAAAAATGAAAATTTAGAAATTATGAAAATATTATTCATTTAACCAATAAAATATAGAATAGACGAAACCTAAAGAGCGATACACAGAGCTCCATAAAAGACGAAAAGAAGTCGAAAATATTTACATGAAAATTGTTTGCAACAAGACAACGTGAGCAAGAATAATGAAACATAATAATTTTTACATACACTTTCATGATCACTGCGGATCTCACAAGCTCCTCATATATAAACCTAATATTTTTCAAAAGAACTTGTTACTTTAAGGGTAAGGAATATTAAAAAATCTAGCATAATTGATATTAACTTTACATACTTAAGATTTTAAAGTCGGAATAAACTGCTTCGGAAAAAAGTAAGCCAAAATTTTTATGTTGCAGAAAATTTTACATCTGCGGCCTAAAAGTTAATTAATTTTATTTTTCAGATATACTTTTCCAAATTGATAAATCCCTTTTTCTTAACTTAAATCTAATCTAACTTAAATAATTTATTTTCATGTATACTTAATTTATAAATAAAAAAAAAAAATGCCTACAAAGAAAAGAAGATCATTATCACGCACCAGTTAGTAAGTTATTATATTTTGTAGATGTGAATGAATGTTAGACAAACCGAAACTATAATTTTAAGTGGAGTGTTGGTTGGTTGGTCAGAGTTATTAAAATAAAATTTTATTTTAGTGATGATTTCCTAGAAACATCCAGTGTTACTGTTTAAAATGTAAATATTTCGATTAAAATCATTAACATTGATTTGTTTTTTATTTTTTTTACATAAAATTAAATAAAAACCCAAATACTATCAATAAAAATATGGAACCGTGTTGGTGACGTCAATTAGAAATACATTTTTAATCTGTGAGGATGTCTGTGTAAATACATGTCTGGATCTGTGAGGATCTGTGAGTCCGGAACCCTATATAACTAAGAAAAACCGTTAACAGACGTAAAAATATATTATTAAACCTTTAATTTTTATGTCTTACCAAAGATAAATTTGTACAGGCGCCTAAGTTACATGTGTCTAAAAACAGCAAATTTCCAATTTTTGAACCGTAATAGCTTTTAAACAGGAGGTAACATAAAAAAAATTTCTGAGGAAATTTATACTAATTCTAAAATTTTTTTCTTGTCTCAAAATTTCAAAAATCGTGCCGGAGTTATGAAAATAGAAAACTCATGCAAAATTTCGTTTTCACATAACGGTAAATTTAAATACTAAATTTAAAAAAAATTTGTAATTTGTATATTTATTTTTAAAGGTAAAGCAAATTCCTGTCGAATGGCTTCTTCAGAAAGCAAAAATGTTAAGCAGAACATGCGATATACCAATTTAAAAATAGGCTTTTTCAAAGTTTGAGGGGCTGCAGCTCCGTAATGGATGGTGCTATCTGAAAAAGTTGTTCTACAACATTAATTTTTTTATGAAACCTACTCATGGTTAATTTTTTTTTCTTTATCTTTAACGGTATAGAAGTTTTGTAAACAGACGGACAGATAGACGGACAGAAGGACAGAGTGAAACTAATAGGCACTAAAAATAATAGGAACATATGTATTTAATGACATATATATTTAATAAAACATACATATCTAAGAAATAGAAGTACTTATATATTATTATATTAGACAATAGATAGTATACACTTCACTTAAGTTTAGTCTCTCTTAAGAAATTTCATTGAAGAAACTTAAGTCCTTAATGGAATCTCGACTCATAAGAAGAAAAAGAATCCTAATGAATTACCTAAAAAATAATAAGTATCTAATTTTAAATTAAAATGATTTCGTTTTTAAATTTTTAAACAAACCCGTACGAATGTACCATGGGTATTTAAAAATGACTCCTCTGTTTGTAACGCGTAGAAGTAGATATGATAAAAACAAATTTAGACTTAGGTGTATAAATTAAATTAGAATCGAAAACTGAGTCAATTTAGACATCTGTTTGTTCAATAATTCAAAAACTAAAAATGTTGGAGTCTTAAAATTTTAAAGTCAAAATATTTTTATTTTTGAAACATTTACGCTTTCAGACAACTGCCATGCAATCATTTTATTGTTGTATACTTATATCCCAAAATAATAAGGAAATTAACATGAGCAGGTTATTTAGCAGAGCAACTACTTTTACAATATTTCATATTATTAAACCCATATTTTCGAATTGCTACTACATAAAATTTCTTAATCCGATATCTTTGGATCTAATTAGGCCGCAAACTTAAAATTGAAAATACATATGTAAGTATGTATAAAAAAAGTGAATAAAGCGAATGAATTTGCAAATTATAAAAATAATATTCAAAGTATTATGGGGTTAGGTGTCATATAATTTTTTTGCAAAAAAAAATATTATTAAAAGAAAATGAGAAGTAATATAATATTTTGTATTTTAAAAACTGTATATTAAAGAGTTAATCTGGATATTTTAGAGTTGACAAGGATAACTATCCTTTTTTGTTTTAATTTGACATATTTTCTTTCTTTTTGTCCGGACTTTTTTAGACAAAAAAAAAACAAATACATTTCCTACTTTTTTTAACCGTTGATTTGTTTCTTTTTTATTTTTGCTTAAAAAAATTTTTAAATACAACTTTTTAACTGTATTTTCAATTTTTTTACCTTTAAAAAAACAACCTGCAAAAAATAAAAACGTTTACAATGTTCGACTGTGATTGGAATTTTAATTAACTGAAGAAATTACGCGCGTTGTCAATTTTTTCTAAATTTTTTTTTGTCATTACGTTATTTATGTGTGTATTTTTAAGTTTTATATACAAATAAATTTTCTGCTATGACAGTATTTCTGTATGAATGGTAACAGTTTTCGAATAACAATCCTCCTTATTCGTAACTATACAATTTGTTTTTTTTTTTTTCCTTTTTTCTTTCTTTCATTTATTCAGTGCTGGTTCATTCAATAAGTATGTATACATAATCTATATAAAATGTTTTTACTTTAGAAGTTACATAATATTTACACAGTTTTGCAAACAGAATACATAGTAAGCCACATTTACGTTTATTTGTAAGAAATATTTCTTAAAGTTTAAGATATATAAAAAAAAACTAAGTAACTGTTTAAATACCTGTGCAGCTGTGGCTGTTATTAATACAAACTATTTATTATTTTTTTTCTTGTTAAATGTTGAATGTATTCAGCTTGATGTTTAAAATAAAAAAATTTTAAATTGCCCCAAAATGAAGCTTTAAATGTATTTAATCCGTCTAAAAACGTATGTACAAGCGTAATTTGTCGAAAAATTTAAACCTTAAACTTATATTTAAAACTGTTTTATATAAATTAGAAAAAAAAACTAACCGTTCTGAAAAATCTTTATTGAAGGAAAGTAAATCTAAGAGTATTAGTAGCAGCTGGAATCTCATTACAAGAATCATGTAATGAGATTCCAGCTGCAATCGAAAATGAAACTAAGGCATAGCAATTAAGTCAAGCTTCAAGCAAAAAAAAATAATAATAAAGAATACAGACCTGCTAGTTAACATGAAAAATATTTGTAACAGAAGGTGTTAACAGATTTTTAAAACCTTTTTGAGATTCATGAGAACAAATTTTGAAAATTCTAAAGTTCTAGTTTATAACTTTTTTTAGATTTTTTACATGCATTATCACTGATGAACTTAAACTGGGGGAATATAAAACAATAAAGTATTTGTTATGTTATTGAAAAAATGTTAAGCAAAATCTTATTTATTAATAATCCAGCCATTAATTCTAGATTTAGCACAGATAAAAAGGGACCAGTAAAATAACCTCTCATTTTAGAACTAAAGAACAGTCAACATATCTTCAAATTCATCATTTACTTATCTCTTGATATCTTTATAAGGGAAATTATATACCTATTTAAAGGAATTGGCTTAGTCACAGCTCAGTAAATAACGACAAACCTACGAATGTAAACGGGGGTGGTAAATAAACAAAGAATTTTAAATGGAAAAACTAGGAATAAATTCCAACTTTCTTTAATTGTTAAAATGTAGTAGGTGAGAATATTTTTTTATTTGGCCAGACACTGTACATGTTACCAATATACATATTATGTGTAGTTATTTATATACCTATACATATTTAAATGAATAAACTTACAAAATATATATTTTTTATAAAAAAAAAAAAATATATATATATACATATTAGAATGACAAACAATGACAATAATAAGACAACAAACGGATATGCGACGCGTCATTAACTTTTACACAGTGTAGAGAACGTTGCTGAAAGACTTTAGAGGCTTTTTTATTTTTATTTTGTTTTTCTCTTTTTTTTTCTGTTAACTTGATTATAACACAAAAATACAAATTGAAAGAAAATATTCTAAAAGATGAAAATTAAAAGAAAGAAAAAAAGATGAAAAAAAAAAAACACCACTATGGATTTTGTGTGTTCAGTGTTTCTTGAGAATAGAAAAAAAAAAACAAAAAATAATAAAAAAAAAAAAGTAGAAAAGTAAAATTTCCAGTGGTACTTATCTACCAAGTATGATTCAATTTCAATACTTAATGTAAATATTTATATATATGTATGTACATAATATGTATATGTACATATATATGTGTGTGTTTAATTTAGCAAATTCACTGAGAAAAAATTTTTGTTTGAAACGTAGGTAGATGTAATTCATGTTATTTTTCAAAATTTATTCTAATTTATTTATTTACATATTTACTTAATAATGATCTGATGCTAATATATGTAAATAAAATATGATGAAAAACTCTTCTATTGCCAGAATGAATAAAATTGAACTAAAAAAAAAAAAAAAATTCAAGTAAATCGATAAAAAATTTGATTTACTTAATACAGTGATGTTTAATTTATCACTTTCAGTACTCGGTATTAATTTTAGCTTTTTTTTTTTTTTTTTTATCAAATTGAACTCAAGCAACATCAAACATTTTATAGTAACTTAATGGAATAAGTTTAAATTTTTAGTACGTCAGTACTTTTTTAGCATTAATTTGGAATATTTGGCAATATTTTGCTTTAGTTTAGCATTATTTTAGAAATTAAAATGCAATTTCACATTGCAAAAAATTAGACATAATTTGAAGCTAAAATATACTTTAATAAATATATATACAATAATTGGCGAACAATGATGTTAAAATCTAGAAGATGTTAGAAATTAATTTCAGTTAAGATGAAACAAACAAGTTAATTTGAAAAAAAAAAAAAAAGAATAAGTTTTTGGAAGAATACTCAAGTAGCGGCCAACTTATTTCAAATGTTAATGTTAAATGTAGATTTTCAAAATTTTGTACTCAATCTGATTTGTGATAATACTAAAAAAATGACACTTGAAATTGCTATTTTTCTAAAATTTTGAACTAAATTTTCATGCATGTCGATCATTTTAATGCAACCACTAAGAATGTGGCAATATTATCTATGATCATTACGCGAATCAGTTTCAATGCCCAGCAAGTATCCTAACAAAATATTTAGTAGTTTTTTTTCTTGTTTTTTTTTTGTTTTTTGGTTTATTCCCATGCCATATAAATGTGATAAGGATATTACACAGCCTTTTCTTTCCAGATGTGGCTGTACATGTTGTAAGTGGAAATAATTTTTGTGTGTAATTCGAACCCGATTTATTCGGTGTTTACCGCGTACTTTTTATACGCTCTTAGCCAACGAGACCCTATTTGGTTCGTAGTTAATATTTTTTAAAATAACTATAGATACTAAAAAAATTTTTAGAAATTCTAGAAATTTATATAGTGATTCACAAAAAAGAAGAATTTCAGCTTTATGTTTTGTATATTTGATTTATTATGGCTAAGCTTTCAATTACGATAAGTACCTTGTATTAATTAAATCTTTTTTTTTTTTTTTTATATAACTACTTTAAGTTTTATTAATATTTAGGTGAGGAAAAAGCGTAATAAAACACCTCATGCTCCTGATTTCGAAACAAATTCTAAGATCAAAGTATGATATCATCCATCCAAAATCTTGTCAAATAAATAAAAAAGTTCAAATAAAGAGAAATTAATACTTTAAATTAAATGAAAAGATCTTTTATCATGTC
This sequence comes from Poecilobothrus nobilitatus, assembly GCA_947095535.1. Lineage (NCBI taxonomy): Eukaryota > Metazoa > Arthropoda > Insecta > Diptera > Dolichopodidae > Poecilobothrus > Poecilobothrus nobilitatus. The sequence continues at coordinate 77,956,587 of OX352773.1, read as the reverse complement.
TTAAAAGTACACAATTTTATCAGATTTAAGTACTTAATTGTTTTTTTTTTTTTTTAAATTAAATTGAAGTCTATAATAGTTAATCATCATTAACCATTGATTGTATATAAATATATAAACCAAAGAATCTTTAAATAAATCGTATACCATTAGACCATTTAAATTTTTAAATTAATTTAAAAAAAAACAAAAAAAAACCAAAAAAACATTTTCTTTAATTACTATAGAAATTAAAAATTAATTCTTTGGTTTCGAATACCTATAATAAGTATTGATGGGTAATTAATTAACTTTAAAATAATGTTTTTTTGGCTTTTGTTTTTCGTTTTTTTTCTTTTTTATTCCTTGAAAACAATTTTATATCCTTACATGTTGTAATATTGGATGATACCAAATAATCTATTTAAATTTTGTGTTTATAGGAAAAACCCCATTAAAAAACAAAAAAAAAAATTTAAAAGAAAAATTTTAATATTTTATAGAAAATAAAATAAATACCACCAAACTAACTAAAAATTAAAGAAAATATACAATTAACGGTAGTAGATGTTGTGTTGATAATTAACGGAATACGGAAATTGTTAAAATTAAATTAAATTTTAAAAAATCTGATAATTAATCGGTTTTCTTTTTACTTTAATTACCTATAGATAATTAGATAATTTATCTTCTAAGTAGATAATTAAGGTGTTCTTAAAATGAGGAGTGATCCTTTTTGAAAAATCTATGTAAGTATTTCATATATATCAAACTTTAATTTTGTCTAAGGCTTCTTGCCATAATTTATTTTATAAATACGATTTTAACAAAAGAACTAATCATAAATAATTTTTTATAAAATGGGCGATATTTCACATAATAATTTTCATACAACGTCCAACTTTGCAATTCTCATCTAATTATTTCATTATTTTTAGCATAAAGTTGTGAAAAGCTCTAATCTTCAATTTGCATTGCATTCATTTTTGGTTTTGCTTCAACCTAAGTTTCTTAAATGGTCGGTTCTTAATGACTTTAATAAGAGGTCTTTTGGACAAATTTTCGAAATTCACATTTTCTGTTATTTCCAAAAATTGCATGCATATATAATTCATATTTTTATTTTTCTTGTAAACTTTTACAACTTTGAAAAGGACTTTAATAATATTTTCCAAAATCTATGCTTGCCAAATATATTTTTTTTTAGCGAAATGTCTTATTATGCTAAACTGCTGATTTTAAAATGACCCAATATGAAAAATGGAATTTTGAGAATTTATAATTTTTGACAAAGAAAATTAGGTAAATTGGTTTTTTACAATTTGATATTTGGCTAATGGTTTCTCCTTGGGAAATGATTTCTTTGACTATAATTTTTTTAAAGCTGGAAAATAAATGTTTAAATGTTAATATGTTACTAGGAATTTTCTTTTTTAAAAAGGGGAGCAAAAATTGAAATGTTGGTTAATTTTAGTACCATAATTATATATATATATAAGTAATAAGTAATATTTTAATTGAAAATATTAAAATTTTAAATATTTAAAATTGTTTACTATGGTTGTGGAGCAGTTTTAATGGTTGGTTTCAATATTGATTTTTGAATAGTTGATATAAGTACAGTAGAAAATAAACAATTACGTACTTTGTGTTTTTGGGGCTATATGACGACGAATATTAGTAATAAAAAAAGGGCATTATGGGGCAAAAGGGCAAAAGGGCATTACTTACTTCAAAAAATTAATCCGATCAAATAATTTTAAACCATTTGTAAAAATCTTAAACAAAGTGTTATAAAAAGCGGACTAAGGGTTTTAATGGTCAAATGACCTAAACAATAACTTTAGATGAATTTTTTAAAAATTGGATTATCCGCTGTTTTTTCATACGTTTAACTAAACATATTTTAAATGAAATTCTTGAATCTTAAACCCTATATTGATATAATTTATAAGGTTTTTTTTAAATTATTGTCAAATTAAAATAATATTAGAAAAAAACGGACCTCTGTGGTTTAATGGGTAAGAGCGTATAAAATACGCTTTAAACACCAAGGGAGTGTAAGTTCGAATGCCACACACGTCGTAAGAGTTATTCCCCCTTATGGCATGTACAGCCACGTCTGAAAAGGAAAGGCTGTGGATTTTATACTGTGGTACAACCATGTTTGAAAAGGAAAGGCTGTGGCAGGGAAATTCATTAAAAAGAAAAAAAGAAAAATTTTTACAACAATTTTACTTTATATTATTTAGAGCTTGACATATTGATATAATAATTTAGCAATTTTTTTATTGTTTTATACGAATGGTTTTACTAGTCCCAATAAATTTTTTCCTTTCACATATTATACTACGAGCTTAACGTCTATAACCGCAAAACGTAGCTTTAACTGAAACGATTAACCTTAGGTCGATTACAATGGACAATGCTCATTTTCGCCGTATTAAAATGCCGCATATGTTTTATCCTAATTAAAAAAAAAATCGTATTGTCCGAAATTTACAGGTTGATGGAGGACTTAATATTATATATATATATTCATTTTTAGTTTTAGAATATTTTAAGGAAATTAATATTCCAATCTAAAAACAGTACTCTGTTTAAAAACCTCTTTATAAAATAAATAAATCGACACCGACAAGTTAATATAAAAGTATATAATAAACAATGATCATATAGTTGAAGCATTCTTTATTAAATTAGTATAGGTTTAATTATCTCAAGATATAAAATATAGCTACCGCTAAAAATTTGCAGTAATTTCTTATACTACCGCTTAAAATTGAGTACTATTATTTTTTCATGTACTACTTAGTTATGAATTTTTTTTTTACTTATTTAAACCTCCCCAAACAGGAGCCTAACCGTTTTATGGCCGAATCCGGGATATAACCATCAGAATACCGATTACCAAGATATAGCCGAATCACTCTGTTCATGGGCAATTTTAAGTTATTTAACTATATACAGAAAAATAAAAATATGAAAATCTAATTAGTAGTACTTAGAAAACTAAAAATAGCATTAAGTATAAGTATTTAGTCAAATTAAAAAACGAATAAGCGAAAACGTTGGAAAAAAAATTATTTAATTTCATATTTTTGTCCATTAGTTAAATATATGATTGAAAATTCAAACAGCCTTAATTGGGGTCATTCTACAGGTCGTTTCTGAATTATAAGTCTTAACTTATTGTACATTATTTGTAATGTTAAAAAGACAACCAGTTTTTTTTTTTTTTGGTATTCATATAATCAAATTATTTAATATTTTTAATAAAATTATTTTTTCTCTGTGAGGAAAAAAAAAAAAACAAAAATTAAAAATGAGCCCGTGAATATTGTCTCTTGTAGTTTTTGTTATTCTTGTTATTGTAACTTGAATATCAGTCATAAACGACTTGAATGAATGTTGAATAATAATAAAAAAAAAAGGAGCCCAACTGTAGGAAGTATATATATATATACATTTATAAGGGAAAAAAATATATTTATATTTAACAAAAAGAGAAAAAAAGAAAATTTATTTAATTTCATTTCATTTTTCCCAACATAAAAATAAAAATAAAAGCAAAATATAAATGAAAAGTAACATGGTAAAAAGTAAAAAAATAAAAAAAAACGTACAGAAAAATATGTTTTGTATTTCATCCCTTTTATTTTGTTCCTGTCTATTTTTCTTTTTAATTTTTTTTTTTTTTTTGTTTCATATATTTCCATAACAGATTCATTCCACAGGTCGTGTCTGATAATTCAACATCCCAAGGAATAATTTTTCTGCTCTATTCTGCTATTTCAATATAAAAAGTTTAAAACAAAAGTATAAAAACCAAAAAAAAAAATAACTAAACATAGAAAAAAGAAAAACAGAACGTAAAATATCTAGGGAAGACTAATGACAGGAACACACCTGTCTAAAAAAAAAATAATAACGGAAAAATTAGAAGATGAAAGTTGTTGTTACTTGTTACCAATCTTATTCTCGTACCAAGATTTTTTTTAATACATACATAAATATTATATACATATATACATATGCACGAATATCCTATTTTTTTTTTAAATACTATTATACATATGAGTACATATATGTATATACATATGTTTTGTGTGACTTAAAAAATGTTCAATCAAAATGCGGGACGCGCAATGTCACTTATATCTTTTTTGAAGTTAATGAGATAAACCCTATAATTGCTTATTTATAGTATATATCAGATCACTATTGAATAAAAAGAAGATTAGACCAGTAAAAACTGGAAATAATTGATTTACTTACTGATTCAAAAATTTTCTGGAAGGATAATAAGGGTCAATTGTACTGCATTTTAAATCCATTTTTCGAAATAATTTAAAATATTCGTACATTGTAAATTAATTTAAAATTTTAAATAAAAAAATTAAACGAAAACAGCCGATTTTAAATTTTAAAATTAATTGATCGGTTTTTTGTTTTGTCTCAATTTTTATAAATCCTTACGATGTTAATGTCCGATGTTCATTTCTCCTTTAAATTTTTACTTTTACTAACCTTTATATAGTACATTATTTATTTTTTTTAATTCCATTTACTTATTAAAAAATTACTCTTACCTAGAGAGACACTAAGTCAATAGTTTGACAATAAACAAAATCACGTGAAAAAGAATTTTAAAATCTAACCGATAAATCAAATTTAAATCCTACACAACTCGCGAACATTTTTGTTAACCTCTCTTATGTTTGAAAGGGAAAACGACAAAGTCTATTGAGTACTGGATACTTTAACCTTCACCAACAAAAATAACTGGTTAATCGGTTGGTGTAGCTCTATTAAATTTATTTTTTTAATTTTTGAAATTTAAGATCACGGTGTAGAAATTCTGTGCTTGATTGTGGAATATCTGTTATTGTGCCCATAGAATCTGTGATTTAAATACCTAAAAAATTTCATTATTAAATTTGGAAGGAATGCAACTTAAAATATTAACAAAATGTACCGAAAAATAATAAAACTCTAATGGTCACGTAAGTACATTATTTTAAGCATATCGGTTTGATGGAAATCTATAGATGGAAAATTTTAAAACAAATTTGAAAGCTTACAGAAACAAAAAAAAAATTAGAACAATAATAACAACATCAAGGACCAAATAAAAATAAGAATAATAATAATTTTTGTTTGTTTGTTTTTTTTTTTTTTTTTTAAACCAAGTGAATATCAGAACAAATGGAATGGAAATGAAAATGGTAAAAAATCATCATCTTACATTGTTAAATGGTGTTTCACTTCTGGGAGTTATTCTATATAATATATATATATACATAATATATATATATATATAATATTTTTATACCCAATTTATGTTCATTTATATAAAAATGTGAGAAAGAGATGGAAAATAAGCACATGAGCAAATTACCGTTAAGAAGAATAAAAAAAACAGTTATTTTCAACAATATTTATTTCTCAACAACAACATGTCTTTAATATGTTCTTTTACCTTTGTTAATTCTATTTTTTTTTTTCCTTTTTTTTTATTTTTGGTACATTTTTCGCCCAGTTAGAGTTAAAGCTTCAATATTATCTGTTAAATTTAACGGTTTTAGCATTTTTTTGTTTTTGTTTTTTATTTTCTATTAGAACAGTTATACATTAATTGTTACTGTATCTACACCTGTATAAAACTATACCATAGTTTTAATTTCTTTAGAACAAATAGAAAAATTTGCATTACTTACTTAAATACACTTTTTAAGAAAATATCTTAAAATTGTCAAGAACTTAAAATTTGGTTTTATAAATTAAAAAATTCAATTTTAAACTTTGAACGATATTTAAATGAAATTAAAGAATTTCGATTGGGTTGCAGTTTGAATAAAGACTGAATTAAATAGTAAAATAAATTTTAAATTAAAAATTTTAAAAAATATTTTGGATTGAATGCTGTTGTCTGTTACCAATGCTATGATAATTAACCGAAAATTTTTAAAACAATCAAAATACTTTACAATTAAAAATTTATATTCACTATAAAAGTGAATGTCACAAAACGATTTTTATATGACTTTAACTCAGTGGTGTAACAGTAAAGGATAAAATTCAAATATTTAATAGTTCAGTAGCAGCATAAAGTTCTATAAAAGAGTTTAAAAATTATACCATTGACTGACAGTAATGAGCCAAAGATAATATGTATTATTTTTCAGGAAGAGCCGAATTGGAAATACCGATTGAACTAATATACCTATAAAACAGAAGAACTTTTTTGAGGTAAAAAATTAATGAAAAACTTCTTAGCCTTAAAGAAACGGAAAGAAGAAGAAGGAGTTAGTGAGATTTGAAATTTGAGTTCAAGATCAGTTTTATGCATTCGACTGTAAGTTTGGCCGAAAAATCTATTCGAAGATTCAATTTATTCCTATATAACGGTAAAGAAATAATAAGACAATTAAAAAAAGATACATTGACCGTTTTAGTAGCTATAAGTACATATAGTAAAAATACCTTTAACATCCTAGTTAGTAAAGTCTGCCAAATAAAATAAAAATTCATATTGTAACTGAAACGTAACCAACAAAAAAAAAAAAAAATAAGAATTTCGAAAATAAAACTGCAATTTAAACTTTTGTCGCATTTAAAATAATTTAAAGTTTTATTTTATTTTTTAAACTTTCTAAAGATATATTTAGATAAAAATATTAAAATATTTTATTTTCTGTTGCATATTAATTGAACAAATATCCAAGAAATTTCAACAAAAAAAATAAAAATAAAAAAATAAAGAGAAAATGAAATGAATAAGGTTAGTGTAATAAAATTTGCATAATATTATGTTTAAAGGGCAAAAATTTGCATTTTCCTTTTTTTTATATATTTTAATACAAGAAAAACTTCTTAAGATCATCATTGCAATGATAATGATATTGATGAATAATGATGATGCGATGGATAATGATTAAATAAAAAAATTTCCTCTAAGGTATTTTAGTTTAAAATTAAAAATAAAAAAATATTGTACAAAAAATAAAAGAAGAAGAAAAAAAAAAAAACGATATACTTTTTAATTTATTTTAATTTAACTTTTTTTCCCAGAAATAAAAGTTAACTATAAAAATTTTCATTTTAACTTAATTTTGAAATGATAACTGAATTTGTAATTATATAATAAGATACTTTTAACTCTGGGTTTAGTTTTTTTTTCGGTATTAAAATGAAAACGACACCAATGAGAACAACAAACAAGTTTTTTGAAATTGGTATTAAGATTAACCCGCTAAACATCAAATTCGCTTAAACAAAATCTAATTAAAGATTACGGAAAATATTAGTAAGAACAATATACAAGCTCCCAAAATCTAATTAAAGATTATGGAAAACATTAGTAAGAACAATACACAAGCTCCCCAGCTTGGGTTTTAAATTGATCCTCTAAAGCTCAAATTGCCTCTAACAAAACTTAATTAAACTGCAATTTTTAGTGTGATTGTACTATTTGTGTGATTTGAACATGTAGAAGCTGAGAGTTGAGAACGATATTAGAGTTAGAAATTTAAAGGCAAAAAATTCGAAAAGATAAATTAAGGCGATTGAATGTAAAAATCGAAAAAAGGTACTAGAAAGAAAAAATGTTCATAAGTAGTTATTCATTTTTGTTTGCTTAAAATTAATTTTCAAGGTTAGAATTTCGGTTACGATTTTTGTTTTCACGTGTGAATTAATTGCTACATAAGTATTATTTCAGTATCTTATATATCTCTTCCTCAATACAATATAATTTATAAGTAACTGGGTTAAAAATATTGTTAAACTGCAAAAATTAAACTTTAATAAGTAATTTGTAAACTTCAATATAATTTTAAACTTTTGAATTATAAAAACTTTTTGTTTTTGTTTTTTTTTTTTTTTTTATTATTTAATGGAATAAAGAAAATTATAATACATTAATATATATTAAATATAACATATATAGTAATGTAGTTCATCTATTTCTGTTATCTTACCTGTATTTAACAAGTTCAACTGATTTTGAACTAAGATGTTACTTAAAACATTTTAATGAATTCCTTTTGATTAAGTATTTATAAAAGTTTTTTTTGTTTTATTTTTTAGGAATTAACAAATATTAAGTACTAAAGGCTTGGAAATTTAGATTTTTTAGATTAGGAATGGAGGAATAAAATAAAAATTAAATACCCACTTAACTATTTTCAATAATTTTCTTTCGTGTTAAAAACCAACTTGTGAAATTCTACATAATTTGAATCTTCACTTCCTTGGTTGATGTTTCAGAGTCTTAACTCTCTCAAAGCTCATTAAAACTCTCAAACTCTCATCAAAGTTCGTACAACTCTCACTCGTACAAGTATTTTGAAATGTTTCGGAAATTCTCGAAATTTATGAATAGAAATTGCATAATCTTGGGCGTCAACATTTATAAACTGTGGTTTAATGTTTCATTCAAACACGTTATGAAATTGGTGTTACAATTTCTTGTGCAAAATCTACAAAGTATCATGTGTAAAAGATTTTAGGTTAATAAGGAGTGCAATTATAATTTATCTAACTGAAAATCTATAAAAATCGAGGAAGAGCTATTTGGAATGTGTAACTATCTAAAACAGAAATTTTAGAACTTTCGTGAAAAATGAAGACAAAGGGTAAAAAAATTGCAATAAAAATGAGGAACTTACATTTTCTGATCTAAAAAATCTGTTATGAAGCGAAAAGATTACATGTAACAATAATAAGAAAGAGGATGAACCAATATTACCTGATCTGTAAAACCGATTATACTAGGAAAATTCTATAGTTAAATCATATTCGTTTTGAGTCTTCTTTATCCACTATATTCTTTAGGATCATTTTTCTTATTTTCTCCCTATTTAGAAAACAAAAAAAAAATGTAAAAAATAACAAAAAATAAATAATCAAAAACGGAAGGTAGAAAGAGAGAGAGAAAAAAAAGAATGAATAAATAAATTAGTTGAGAAACGTATGGTGATGATACGTGAGTAAATTTCGGCTTACAAAAATTTTTCAATTTTTTATTTTATTTTTTATTCTTTTTAATTTTTACCGTGTAATAAAAGAAAAGCAAAATAGAAAATTTAAGGAAGATGAGAAATTAAATAATGTTAAAAAAAAAAATTTTTTTTTAAGTATTGTTAAATTAATTAACAAAAAATATTAAGTGTATATATATGTATATAAAAAAATATATAAGTAAATACCGTATTTTTTACCTTTTTTTTAATAAGTAAAGGAGTTCATCAATGTTAAAATTCATTAAGTACAAGCGAGTAAATACTCAGAGATTCCTTTTATTTTATTTTGTTCCTTTTTTTTTTTTTTAGTTACGTAAAGAAGATGGTAATGATTAATTGACTTTGAGAAACTTCTTTATGAATATAAAATTTTGAGATTTATTATCTCTTTAAAAATAAAAAAAGGAATTGTTAAATAATTTCTTTTTAGAAAGTATTTAAATTTTACGTAGCACAACTTACTTGTATAATATGTAATATGTAAAATAGACATATTGAATATCACATATGCACTTTTAATATTAGTTACATAAGAGTTTTAAATTTTTTATTTAGGTTAAATAAATAAATCTTCTTGGTTCCATAAGATACTTTAAGTATATTAACAATTTTGAAAATATTAATTAAACATCTGGTATACATAGTATAGAGTTTTTAAAAATTCAATAACCAAATAGAAGCAAAAATGTACTCCATGGGATAGGAACTTAATTAAAAAGTGTTGAAAAAAAACAACAATGGGTACAACAAACAAAAAAAAATTCGGTAACTCAAAAAAGGAATAAAGAGTTTCTTTAGTGAAGAGTCGATTTAAAATAAAAATAAAGTAAAGTAAAAAATGATAGAGAGATATATATAGTTATATACTATATAAGTATATATATGTATATATTCCTGAAAAATTATTGATCCAATTAACTATTTAAATCCTTTGATATTCATAATTAATTTTATTTTTCCTAATATTAATTTTTTAAAACGTAATAAAAAACATAGCAGTTAATGAAAAAAAAAAACCAAATTAATTTCGTTTAAGGATAAGTAATAAGTAATTTGTATCTTAAGAATGTAGTAAAATAATAAATCTTTTTTAAAATTAGCTGAATTTACTTATATAGATACAGTGGAAATTAATAAAATATTTTCTTCATAATTTTAAAATATATAATTTAAAATAATATCTATAGACCAGTTATAGATAAAATTATATTGAAAGGTTTGTTTAAAGATGTATTCTGATAACTACTTAAGTAGTTAAAAATTTTAAATGTATTTTTTTTTTAGTTACCGAAATGAAATGAACTAATACATACATAAGAGTTTATGAAAGAAAAAATTGTGGAAAATTAAAGGACACTTTCTTCAATTTCAAGGAAAGCTTATAGTTTTGGGTAAAAAAGCGGTTAAAATATGTAGAATTAATATTAAAGCTTAAATTTGTAGTTCTATATTTTACTTAAAACAAATTTACACAAATCTCCAAGTTACAGCTATTTAAAATAACGATTTTCCAATTTTTGATCTCTAATCAATTTTAAACAGGATAAAGTATACAAATATTTTTTTCAGATGTAGGTATCTGAATAAAAACATTCCAACAAAACAAAAGATATGGATGAGACAAAATTTTTAAAAATAATGATCTTAGTTAACGGTAAATTTAAATACCAAATACCAAAAAAATTATATAAATTTCTTATAATTACTTATATAAAGATAAATTTCCCGTTATTTGACATTTTTAGATTAAAAAAATCTTAAGCAGAACTGGAGATACTTACTTAGGTACAAATATTTCAAAATAGAGCTTTTTCCAGCTTTCAGGAAGTGTAACTCCGTAATGGGTAGAACTCCATAAAAATGTTGTTCCATAATTTTTTTATTAGATTTATCTTATGGTTAAAATTACATTGACGAAAAAGATTAAACTTAACCAAAACAAACAACATAACATTAAACAATAACCAAATATTTGAAAAATTTTTGGGATTATGTATATGAGCAAAAATATATCTGAACATTTATGATACACGAATGAAACTTTTCAAAATACTATTAAGCTAGTTAAAAAAAAAAGAACAATATATATATACTTATTTAATTTATATTAGGATTAAAACTATCTTATGGGTTCTAAGTATAGTAGGTTGAAAATATAAAGTCAAGAAATCTTTAACTATTAAACAATTATCCTTTATAATAAATATAATTGTAAAATTCTTGTAACTAAGTAACATAAATAAGATTTAAATTCCTATCAAACTATTTTTTTTTATTTTATTTTATATACATTTTACATATGTAACTACTTTTTGAAATGATAACCTTTAGTTTAAAATCGGCGATTTGCATATTTTAACAGAAAAATTGTTGACCTAGTTCATACAAATTACATTTTTAAGGTTATTTCTTACTACTAAACTATAACTAGTTATATTAATATTACTTAAATAAGTAAGTTACATCTTCAGTTCATCTTCAGGAAAGCAATATGCTCTTAGATGCACATATCTATTGGTCCTAGTAAATCTCCGCAGTTTTTGAGTATATGTCCTATTCAGAGTCTGTTTTTCTTCTTGAAATAATTAATTACTTAATTATATATAAAATTTGATAAACTAAGTATAGCTTTATAGTACTTATATTATACATATTCATGTAACTAAATTATACGGGACATGTTAAGTGATATTGAAAAAGATAATACTCTACAATCTACATATAGATGAAAGAAAAACAATAAATCCTTATCAATAAGATCAGATATTACTTATGGTCACTTATCAAGAAAAACATATTCTTAAGATAATACTTAACTATACACTTACATCAAATCGATAAAAATGTTTTTAAAGATCAGAAGAAAAAGAGTCTCCAAACAACGACAACATAAAGCAAATTTTTTATGTCACTGGGATGATTGATTATTTTTACAAAAAAACAAGGCAGAATGTAAACCAACGATTTTTACAAGTGCACATTTCCAAAAGATAATTTAAACTGTTTAGAATTGTGACTTGCACCAAAATTTGAAAATTTCGTATAAGAAAAATGTGAAAATAAGACTTTTTTGCAATTTTAAAAAGCTGTAAGTTTGGAACCTTATATAACTAAGAAAAATCGTTAACTCATACGTAAAAATATATTATTGATATATTATTTCTTGCCGAAGAAAAATTTGTACAGGTGCCTAAATTACAGGTGTCTAAAAATAGCTAATTTTAAATTTTGGAGCCGTAATAGCTCTTAAATAGAGGGCGGTTTTCTGAGGAAATTTAATACTAATTTTAAAAATTCTTTCTTGTCTCAAAATTTCAAGTTCCTATCTAAAAGCGTGCCGGAGTTATGAAGGTAGAAAAATCATGCAAAATTTGGTTTTCACATAACCGTAAATTTAAATACTAAATTTAAAAAATCTATGTAATTTTGACATTGATTTATAAATGTAAAAAAAGTTCCAGTCGAATGGTGCTTTCAGATTGAAAAAATGTTAAGCAGAACATGACATTAGCGAATCTAAAAATGGAACTTTTTAAAAGTTTGAGGAGTTATAGCTCCGTAATGGAGGGGGCTACATGAAAAAGTTGTTCTACAACATTATTTTTTTTTATGAAATCTACCCATGGTTCAAATTTTTTTTCTTTATCTTCAACGGTGTAGAAGTTTTGTATACAAACTGACAGACGGACAAAGTGAAACTAATGGGCACATTTTTGTCAAATTTTTTTTTGGAAATATGCTAAAAACAAAGTTTAAAGCATTAAAAATAGCGAAAAATTTAAATAATTTAATTAATTTTTTTAATAAAATTAAATAATAAAAGAAAATACAAAATCAAATATTAACTAAAAGGAAATAAAGGATATAATTAAAAAATAAAAATAATTGATATTAAATAAAAACAAAAAAAAAAAAAAAACACAAAATCCAATATTCATTAAAATTATTCGTTTTTAATCTTTTCCTTGACCTAAAATTGATCAAATTTTACTTATTTAGAAAGAAAAAATAATTTTTTTTAAAAATTCATAAAAAAAACGTCCATTCAATTAAAAGCTTTACAAAACTCAAAAAAAAAAAAAAAAAAAAATAATTAATTTTGTAATTTCTTAATTCTGAACTTAACCTTTTATAAAAAATTAAGTTAACCCTATTTTTTTTTGTTTTTTTTTTATATTTTTTTGCGCTTTATCGTTTATCTTCATTTCCGTATTTTTCTTTTGCTTCTTATTTTTTTTTTTAAGTATAAATTAACCTTTTCTTTTTTTGCTTTTTACCTGTAGTACAATAAAATTGTGTTAAGGTGTACGTATAGATTTAAAATAAACAAACAAAAAAAAAAAATAAATATTACTCATATTTATTACAACATTTTCATTTTAAATTAATTAAAAACAATTTAATAGTCATATCCGTTGATCTGATCGCACCCCCTTATTTTTGGTCATTTTGTCTAATAATTTGTTATCGCGATTTTGTCTAATTATTTGTAATTTTTTTTTTTTTGATTTGTTTGTACTTATACTGAAACGATAATTTAAAATGTTAAAAAGGTTAATTTGAATGAAAGAAAAAAAAAAAAACAGTAGACTATTTTTATTTCTTATCAATTTAAAATTTAAAAATTAATTATATGTATATGGTAAGTATAAGAAGTTGCTAAGTAAATACTTTAAAATACTTATCAAATTAATTTAATAGTAAAGAAGGAATTTACGATGAAAAGTATATGTTTATACTTAACTATAGGCTTATAAAACTAAAACATGGCATTATGTAAAACAAAAGATTTTAAGGATACATATTTTAAAAAATATAGGGTGTTCAAAATTGAGGTATCATTTTAATCAATTGAGGTATCAATTTAATTTTAATAAAAAACGACTTTTTTTTTGAAATATTAAATATATTTTTATTTTAATTTATTACAAATAGGTTCCGGTTAATAATGAAAAATTATGTCGGCCAAGTTGCCCCCTCTACTACTTCGGCAGGCTTCCAATCTTTTACCAAAATTCTGAATCACGTTGTTCAATAAACTGTTCTCAATGGTTGAAATCTGCTCGATAATGTTGTTTTTAAGCTCTTGAATTGTTGTGGGATTATTGCTGTACACTTTCGATTTCACAAAACCCCACAAAAAAAAATCCAACGGTGTCAAATCGCACGATCTTGGTGGCCACATCACTCCTCCTCTACGAGAAATAATGCGATCTTCGAACTTTTCCTTCAAAAGATCCATTGTTTCTCTTGCTGTGTGGCAAGTGGCACCGTCCTGTTGAAGCCACATATTCTCTACGTCCAAATCATCAATTTTCCGCCACAAAAAGCTTCGGATCATCTCCCTGTAGCGATTTCCATTGACCGTAATCGCATTTCCATTTGCGTTTTCAAAAAAATATGGTCCGATGATTCCTCATGACCACAAACCACACCAAACCGTAACTTTTTGTGGATGTATTGGTTGCTCTAAGATAACCCTTGGATTCTCTTCACCCCAAATTCAGCAATTCTGTTTATTAACATATTCAGCCATTGAGCTGGAAATGAGCTTAGTCAGTGAAGATTATTTTGTTAAAAAAATTCTCAATTCCTTCTTGTTTTTCGATTGCCCAAGAAACGAATTACCGACGTAATGCATGGTCAGTTGGTTTTAATTCTTACGTCAGCTGGATCTTATAAGCCTTTAAATGGAGATCACGAAGCAAAATGTTGAATAATGTGGATGGTTTGATGTTTAATTGCTGCGAACGATGACGAATGGAAGTTTTTGGATCTTCTTCAACACTTCTGCTCACAGCTGCTACATTCTCGGTTGAACGGCCACTACGTTGATAAATGTTGCCTCTGTTATCAAGAACAGATCCAGTTTCTAGAAATTTATCAACCATCAGCTTGATGGCACGATTTGTTGGAGCATTTTCTCTACCAAATCTTGTTCGAAATTTCCTAATTACATCTTGAAAACTTTTACCATTTTCAAAAAATGTTGTAATAACAAAAACACGTTGTTCCTTCGTGTAACGTTCCATATTAACTAACCGGAATGTATTTAGAATATACCTAAAGAAACCTCGTATAAAAATTTCAGGTAGAAAAAAAATGGCGGCAAAATCAAAATGATACCTCAATTTTGAACACCCTATACAATAAAAAATATTTTAAAATTGTGACAAATTTTCTATCAAAATTTTGTAATTTTTAATAGAATTTCTGCTATGAGAAAAAAAATTTGGAAAAATTAAGCGACTCTTTTTTCAATTTTAATTAAACCCTAAGTATATATATTTATACTTACTTAATTAAGAAGCCATTAGAAGCATTAATTATGAAGCTTATACATAGGATAGAGTTTTAATTGCAAGAGATAAATTTGATTAAACTCTTTGTGTTGTAATATTATCCAAAGAGGATTGAGAATAACAAAGTAATGGTGCTTGTTGGTGGGGCTAAACATTAACCCTACTAAAACAACCATAGTAGCATTCACAAAAAAATATAAACTACCACATATGCGATCCATTAAACTGGGGGAAGAAGTGGTGAAACAGAAAAATGAAGTTAAGTACTTAGGTCTAACATCCGACAGCAAGATGACGTGGAATAAAAACAGCGAGACCACAGTGAAAAAGGCAAAAAAAAGCTTTCATAGTATGCAGAAATATCACAGCAAAAACGTAGGGTTACAGCCCTGCGAATCTGAGATGGATGTATACTATGATAATGAGTTCAATTATCATTTACGGTGCTGTAGCGTGGGCTAAAAGAACCCAAACAACAAAGAATGTACCTTATAAAGTACAAAGCCTTGTCTGCATCTGCATGGCGGGAGCTATGCGACCTGCCTGTGTTAGGAACATCGATGAGAGTATCAATTAAAGAATCGCTTTTGTCTATGCACTAATTTAGTGTTTATAGACTTATTGTCGAAAAAAAGGTAATACTAAATTACAAAAAATAAAAATGAGATGCAGAAAAGCAAATTTTCTCATCATGAATTAGTGCTAAAAAATATTACATTACAAGGAAATTACGGATGACAATCGATTTGCGTACCCAATAACAAAAAATATTCGCTTCCCAAGTTTCGTCTTCTTTATTTATGTGACTTAAGATAACAGCCAATTAAATTTGCGGAATATATAAAAGTAAAAACCTTGGATTAAACATTTTATACTAAAAACTCAGAAATAACTGGAAAACAATGCAATTGTTCTGGTACATCAATTCTACAAGGGGAGCGATTATTATTAACATTCAGGTAAATTGAAGAAAAAAAACGGTTTTAAACATACGTTAGAATTGGTTTCAAACAAAAAATAGAAGGAGCGTAGAAAATCAAATAAAGCTTTCTCGATGCTCTTATCGTTTATTAATGATTAACGCGATACTCAAATATAAACACTTCAATTGCCAACATATATATAATTTTAAACGCTACGCTAGTATCGATGCTCTTATCACTTATCGCAGTTCGAATATAAACGCACCCTATATCAGACACAGTACTCAAAAAATATTCATAGCGGTTATTTTTTGATATGGGATTTTGGGTAAAGTATGTGTGAAAAACTATATTATCTTTAATTAATTAGTTTACATTATCTACATCTATACCACTTACCTTTTAAATTAGGTGAAAAAAAAAACTTTAAAAGGAACACCTTAAAAAGATATCACTATAACACATAAGAGCTTGAAAAAATTTATTCAAACGCTTTGCTTTTAAATTCTTTACAGATAAGTAATTACTGAAATTTTATAAAAGTTAAATAAAATAAAAGTTGATTATTTTCAAATGTAACTTAAAAAAAACTTGAACTTGTACGCGTAACTAAATTTTTATTGAAACATAAAAAAAATTCGCATAGGGAAAAAAAAACTATTTCTTTTTTTGCTTTCATAAAAATAAAAATATTCATTGAAAAATTAATTGATTAATTAAAGAAAAGGAAAAAAAAAATTACGTAAATTTAAAAATGTGTTTCGTTTTTAGTTATAATTAAATAGACCCTTTTGTTTACAGTCAAACAAAAATAGTATCAAAGAGTTCATTGTGATAACTTCCTTCCGTGTAATGGCACATCAATACGACGAAATCTGTTTTTACTTTATCTGACAATAAAATTTAAAATCGGGATTTTGGTGTATTTATTAAATTATTAAATGATTTAAAACGCTTTGAGTTTTTAAAATTTATTTGAAAATTATTCTAAAGAAGTATTCGTCTTCAAGTCTTGTCTGTTTAATCTTTTAATATAGATTATAATTGATTCAAATCTCTATGATGAATTAATCCATACATAAAAATAAACTGCTCACGATTTAGTTTCGTAATAATCTATTGTATTTAGCCTTGGTATTAGTAAATTGGTATTGTATTTAGCTTAGTATTTAGTAAAAAGATTAGAGCACATCTGTTGATCTGTTACCTTTGACAACAAAAAAAAATTAGTTGGCAATGTTTTTGATTTAAGAGTTTTAGTTATTAAAGCATAGTCGATACAAACAAAATAAATAAAAGTTATAAAAAATAAACAACTGGTCTTTTATTATAAAGATTTAATTCATATATACAAGTTTTTATTTTCCTTTCTCCTCTTAGGAGCATAGGGTTTACACTTGACACCTACAATTTATGCGATTCTGGCCTTATATTTCGATGTTATTTCAGAAGATGTTTCATTTTGCCAATTTTTTGTGAATTCTTCTGTGCCATGTATTGTTAGAAAGACTTTGTCTTCTTGTTCACTGAGAAGCACCACTCGTTATGTTTGAGTTTGGTTTTCTAAGCGTAAGGCTTGTACATATATTCATTTTCTGTGCCTGATTTGATTGGTTATGCGTTCGTTACCGGTTAGTTTTCAAAGATTTCGTTTTTTATACATTTTATATAGTTATTTGTTCATATAAGGATTCATATATACATATACTTATATATATATAAATATATATACATATAGTTATTCATAATGCATTATTCATTTTTATTTAATTCCCTTATTGTTCCTAATAGGTAAAACTGTCGTAGCATTTATTTTAAAAGTTTTCTGATTTTTTGAGTAATCCTGTAAGTGTGTACCATTTAATCCTATAATATGAAGTATTCGTAACGATATATGTATAATATTGGCTTGCAAGGTTTGCTTAGTGTTAGGAGATGTTAGCTTTCGGTTTCTATCTATAAAAATTTCCTACTTTCAGACAATTCATATTAAGTATGTATTTCTTTTATATTCCTCAAAAATGTATCATTTTTTAAATCTCAAAATTAATAAAATCAGTTCCTATTGATGGTATATTCTTCTACTTCATGTGATTCTCTAGATTCCTTCTCCTCTATTCTTCTGATTATTAACAGATATGGTAAGTAATTGTTACATAATATTTATTAAAACATTCATGAAAGGTGTTACTATCCACTACGTTGTGGTTTAAATCCACTGAATAACTATTGGGTGACAATAAAGTAAAAGAAAAAATTTTTACTGATTGATTTAAAATGATTTAAAAGGGTTAAAGTTTTTGAGATTTATTTGAAAATTACTCGAAAGAAGTTTTTCTCTTCAATTCAATAACATTTGCAATAAACTACTCTCGCAAAAAACATTCCGCATATACGTATTTTCTTGTGTGAAACGAATTCCCTATTGAGACTAGAAGAATATAAAAAAAAAAATTTTCATATCAGGTACATATATTTATTTGATATATTTATAAACCGTGTGATGCATAAGACAAAAATATAAATTGACCGATTTAATTAATTGAAGTAAATCAATAATTTATTGAATTGTAATGGTTATCAATTTAACCTACTTTAAGTATTAGCTATGGTTCAAATTTCTT
Source organism: Poecilobothrus nobilitatus (assembly GCA_947095535.1). NCBI lineage: Eukaryota > Metazoa > Arthropoda > Insecta > Diptera > Dolichopodidae > Poecilobothrus > Poecilobothrus nobilitatus. Next base: position 77,937,733 of record OX352773.1, on the reverse strand, counting down.
TTTAAATGACAATCCATTAGGTATCAGAATGCGTAAAATAAATATTTGATTAATGAGAATTTTATTACAAGTAAATTATATATAATGTTAATAATTGAATTATACATATTTATAAAAATATTATTTATAAGTAGATATTTACTTAGCTATGTGTATATGTTTATATTATGTTAAATGAAAAAAAAAAAATATTCGAACTCTATAAAAATTTTAAACTTCAATTAAAACAGTAGAAACTTGAAACTAAGCTCAAGTAAATAAAAAAAATAGAAATTAATTATGACTTAATTTTCTATTTTAACAGAAGATTTATAAAAAGATTCATCTGCAGAAGATTTATAAACTTTGAAACTTAACCCTTTAACTTAAAAATAATAAGTATATTACCAAATATGTAAATTTTAAGAAAAGAAATAATTTTGATGACAAAATGAGGATTTTAATAAACTTCTAATGGGTATTTGCCGGTGGCGGCTCCTACTGCGGCTTAAAACTTAATTGATATTTTTAAATATAAACATGATAAGTACTCTTATGTTTACTGTGGGTATATGATAACTTAATATTTACTGAAGATACTTTATTATCGATATATAATTTATTAATTTGATTTGCTGTTATTTGGGCCGGCAGTTTTCACTGTTTAAAAATAAGTATACATTTTGACTAGCAACTAGCATATTATGTTATGTCTGAATTTTTTTCTCATTTTTCCCATCGAAAAAAAAAAATATGTATTGAGTAAACGGATTCCAGAATGGATTCTGAGAAAATGTGGTTAGTTATGTGTAATGAGTTAATGATATCTTTCATATCTAACCAAGCATTTTAAATTAAGTAGTATTTAAAGTATACACAAAATTTTGTGGTAATTAAAGGTTTTTCTGAAAGTTTTAATCAATTTAAAAGAACGTCACTGAACTTTAATATAAAAAAAATTATGTCGTAAAAGGAACCTTAATTGTCAAACACATTTTAACATTCGGATCCAAAAACAAGAATTTATCGTATTTCTTAAACAGGAATTTTTTGTTTTAATAACTTAGATCAGTCTCGAATTTTCAATACTCTAAAAACTAAACACTCTTAAGGGTGTTGTATGATTACTTTTTTGATTCACAGTACATAGATATATCATCAATATATAGTTAATCAGTAAAGAAAATTAACAACAGGAATAACATATTATATATATATGTACATAATAATATACATATATGTGGTTATTTTATTTAATAAAAAAAAGATACATCTAATTACTATTAATAAAAAAAGAAAAAAAAAAAATTGAGTTCGTTGAACATATCAAAAATATGTACAATAAGTATAGTTACTATTTAGTTGTTTTTTTTTTTATTTTCATTGTTATTCTTCTTTTATTTAATTAGTTTGTATTTGCCCCCATGATATATTTCTCTTAAAACACTAACTATTAAATATAAAATAAAATAAAAAAACATAACACTAAGAAAACATACTAAATTGATTAAACTTTAATTAATAATACAGTAAAAGCTCTATAGAGTATAGTTTGCCTTGAAAAAAAAAAAACATTTAATCAAACAAGTATGTAAAATATGCTTTAGTTGTTAAAGTGGTTAAATTTTAAAATTTTTATCAGCCTAATAAATCACTCAAATAAAAAAAAAAAACAATAACATATATATAAAACTAAAAAAAAAACTTGAAAAACTTCAAATTAATTATTTAAATTAAGGTAAAACTTAAGATAATACAAGACGTAAACATTCAAAAAATTGGTTTTTCGTTTATTTTACTTAGTACTAAATTAAAATTTAAAACTATTGGCATTGTACTACAAATTTAGATATTTAGTAATACAAAATACATAATGATAGATTTAAATTATATAATGCGAATTTGTGGGAAAAGGGTTCCATTGAACCAACTTCTTTGTTCCCCCTTACTCCTCTTACGAGCATAGAACTTCCATTTAACACCTCCATCTCACGTGATTTCGCGCTGATATATTAATGTCATCACAGGAGATTCTTGATGTATTATTCTGCGCCATGTGATGTTCGGAAGGCCGCGTGTTCTAGTATCTTGAGGGTTCCACTCTAACGCCATACGTGTGATACTTTCATTTGGCTTTCTAAACGTATGGTCTATCCAATTCCATTTCCTACGCCTGATTTGTTTGGCTATGGGTTCTTCACCGGTTAGTATCCAGAGACCTTCGTTGGGTATTGTGTTCGGCTAGAATATGCGACATATTATACTGAGACACTTATTTACAAAAATCTGCAGCTTGTGGGTTAGGCTGTTGGTTACAAGCCAAGTTTCGCTGCCATATGCCAGAATGGTTTTCACGCATGCCCGGAATATTCTTAGTTTCGTTTTTTTGGATATCTGGGAATCCCTCCATAGCGGTTGTAGACGTCCAAATGCTGCTTTCGCTTTCTTTAGCCTGTGTTCCACGTCTTCGTGGGCCCCCACTGGTAGATATTATACAACCCAGATAGCAGAAGCTGTTTACAAATTATATCTGTTGTCCTTTCAGTTGGATGAGTGTCGTGTTGGTATTATTTATCTTATAGTGAATAGAGTTACCAAAGGGTTAGTCTTATAGTTTAGATAAGGCTGGATGAATAAAATAATTAAATTTATTAACAATGAACATTTGTATATTGTATATAGGAACTCGATAATGAAAGCTTTCGAAGCCCTAACAAAATTATAAGAAAGGGCAACAAATTAAAAACTAAGGGTATTCAGTCAGTACAAAGAACAATTAATTTTTAAAAGACAGTAAGAATTTTGAAAAATATGGTTGGTCTTTCTTCATAACCACCATAAGTAAATTTGCATTTTAAAATGAGTACAATTTTATGTTAATTCAGATTTGTTTGAACTGTACTTATAATTTTCTTTCTTTATAAAAATTTAAATCGCTACTATTTTATTTAGGTTTCACTGTATATTATAATTTTTTATTAATAGATACAGTGCGTTTCACAATTATTTGGACAACGCATGTTATACAGGTAAATATTTAATAAAGTTGAAATAACAGATTCAACTAAACATTAATATAACAAATTCGTTATGTACTTCTTTATAAAATAAAAATAAACCGAAATAAATAAGTCAGTAACTAAGTGCTGAGGAAAGTATTTCAAATTACTAAAATTTTAGACAGTGGTTGATTGTTTTGTAACTTAACTATTTATCCAAATTATAAAATTCGTTTTACTTTCGTCTAAACTTCAACATTTTTATAAGAAGTATCACAATAACACACTGTCGGATGGATACCCTTTCTAAAAATCTTTTTATATCCTTTTTGCAGATGCTTGATGTAATTTGCGAATGGTTTGCGAAAATAATGGTTTCTGCGTGTGGATTACCTTAAAATGTTTTGAGAAGATGAGGTTATTTTTTTCGTCTTTGCTTATTGTAAGTTTATGCATTATAAAAGCCCATAAGTGCTTAAACTTTTTCAATTCGATTGTATGTACAGAGTGGGCCAACTTACGCTGACTGATTTGAAATGTTTATTTTTTTATTTATTACTTATTTATTTATTTTGAAATGATTATTTTTTATTTTTAAAGTTTTTTATTTTATTTTTTTTTAAATGAAAGTAAAAATTTAAATCCTTTAAATGGCTTCCATTTTGCTGTTGGCAGTTAATAACTCTTTTTAAAACATTTTGTATTACGTTGCGCAACGTTTCCGGCTCCAATTTTGCAATTTCTGTGCGAATATTCTGCTTTAGTTCCTGAATGTGTTGTGTTTTGTTGACGTAAGCCCGTTTCTTCAAGAAACCCCACGAAGTCCACGTCAAATTAGCATTTTTTGAAATTATTCGATCATCGAAAAGTTCTCGCAGAAACGCCATTGTCTTCCTCGCGGTATGAGCTGGAAGTATATGTCACGATTATTGAAAACTACCGAACGTAAAAAAATTTTCAACATGGTTCAGTATACCGCTCCAGAGACGGTTTTTGGATGCTCAGTTTTATTTTGGAAAAGTATGGACCGATAACTTTATAGCCATAATTTGACGCCAAACAGTGCATCTGAGAGGATGTAGTTGTCGCTGATACACTGCTCGCACATTCTCCGTACCCTAAATTCGGCAGTTGTTTATTGACATATACATTTAAATAAAAATGTGCTTCATCGTTCATAATGCCATTGTTCAAAAAATTTATCGTCCGAAAACATAATAAAATTGAACAATTTTTACACGTTCTTGCACTGAATACATTATAAAATTTTATAAAATTCTTTATAAACTGCAAAAAAAATATAAGCATTTCAAAACAGTCAGTCCAAGTTAGTCCACCCTGTATTTGAATTGGTTTGATTTAAAATGTAAATAAAGTCAAAAGATGCCTCAAAATTAAGAAAATAATGTAAAACTATTAGCAGACAAGGAATGGGAAAGAGAAACCAGTAATAAATAAAGAAAATATACAGAATGTTTTATAAACTAAAAAAAACTCATAATACAAACTTATGACACATTTAATTTTTTTTTAGGTTAGTTTGGTTGGGCATCATAAATAAAGGCACGCCGGAGCAACGTTTATAATTCAATTCGATTAGAGAAACGGTTCAATTCGGGAAACTCATTCGAAAATTTTGTTCAGTGATGAAGCACACTTTTATTTAAATGGCTATGTCCATAAACAGAATTGTCGTATTTGGAGCGATGATAATCCACAAGCCATTAACGAAACACCATTATATCTAGAAAAAGTCACCGTTTAAAGCGCTGTTTGGGCCGGTGGAATCATTGGTTTATATGTCTTCAAAAAAGATGATGGTTAGAACGTTACAGTCAACGGTGAGGGGTCCAGAGACATGATTACTAACTTTTTCGTGCCTCAATTGGAAGACATTAATGTTGCAGACATGACACACAGCGCACAACACAATTAATTTACTGAAAAAAACATTTGACTAATGATTAATTTCACGAAATGGCGCTGTGTTAACTAGCTACCACGTTCGTGCAATTTGAAGCCATTATTTTCTCTGGGGATATGTCAAGTTGTTTGTCTACGCCGATAAACCAGAAACAATTGAGCACTCGGAAGTCAACATTCGAAGCGTTATTGCTGAAATACAGCCTAATGTATGGCAAAGATCACATCATTACATACATGTCCATATCACATACATATACATGAAATCATATTCAAAAATTAATATCAAAAAATTATCTTTAAAATAAAGCCAATTTAATGGATATTAAAAACATTTTCTGCCTTTTATTTCAACTTAAAGTTCTCCGCCTCAAAATAAAAACCTTATATATTATTCTGTAATAAAATTATATTATTCTGTAATAAAATATAAGTACTTATTTGTTGTCTAAATAATTGTGAAACGCACTGTATGTAGGTACTATTTAAACAATAAAATAACAATACATCAACAATAATTCACATACATTAATAAAAACGAAATCCATGTGCAAAATAATAAAAATACAATAAAATAAAATAAAAAAATTAATAAAAAATGAACGAATTAATAATATAAAATTTAATTTATTCTTTAAAAACACACAAAAAAAAAAAATGAATTTTTTTTTTTATTTCTCGTACATATTTATTATTTCGCATAAATTATCATCTGCTCTGCTGTATTATTTTAAAAGAAAAAAAAATTAAAATAACAACAAAAACAAGAAAATTATGACAGTTCTTTTGTCGTTACTCGTTACTGAGAGAAAGAAAAAATTAAAAACAAAAATGAAAGTTACAGTTACATTTACATATTCATCCATATATGGATTTATTTTTTTGTTTCGTTTTTGTTTTTAACGTATATAAAAATAAATTTCTGTAACAGAACAGACTACTTATGTATTATTATATTAGGTACATAACATACATATATGTACATAAGTAGTTAGTAGGTACTTTTAAAGTACAAAATTGCCAGCATCACTTGTTAAATAAAATACATACTGTCCTGCTGTTACGACGATTGCTGTTGTTGTTTTTTTCTTTTTTTATTTTATGTTTATCTGTTATTTTATTAATAAAACTTAACACATTACACATTATTGAAAAATAACATCACACACACAATAAAAATTCAACATGTGTTTTTGTTTTAACTTTTTAATACAAATGTGAAATATGAGAATCAGAATTCAGAGGTCAACACTCAACTCAACACTAACTAACATCAGGAGGAGCAGTTTTACAAATACTGAATAAGTAAAACGAGAGAAAATCAAAACAAACCAAGAGAGATATCAAAAATGTTATTTTATATTGTAATTTCTTATCAAACAAAAGTCAAAAATATATACCTCTGCCATCTCTATTCTCTAATCACTTTACTTTACTTCACTATTCTATTCAATAAACAGTTACCTAATTCGCATCTCTCTCTCTCTCAAATATTCATTTCACGTTACAATAAACTTAACGAAAGAAAATATGGGTGAATTGAATACTGAATAGTGAATACTATCTATAAGTAAAGCAAGTAATTTAGTAAATAAAAACAAGATTAAATAATAAGAATAAAAAAAAAAGTGTAATTAGGAAAAAAAATTTCTCTTAATTTAAAAAAAAAAATTCAAAATTAAAAACCAAAAAAAAAAAAAGAAAATCCCAGATGTTGATAAGAATTTTTTTTAAGCCGGTATTGAAGGTATTTTTAGCTGTTATTCATTTGATGATTCATTATTATATTTTCTTTAATAATTTTTAATAAAATTTGATGTGTTTACTTTTTGATTTAACTATGTATTAAATTTTTTTTTTTTTAAGTTTTCTTTTGCGGTGTTTTCGATTCTTTTTAATGAACCTTTGTACAAAAATTCTGCTCGAAAGAACATTCCGCTACAGTAAATTTAATTTTAAATACAGATGTACATACATATATATTTACATACTTTGAAAAACTTTTATAATTTTTAAGATAATTAACGATATTATTCTGTAATAACATTTTGAAATTATAAACGATTTTTAATGATTTTTAAATCATTTTTTAAACGAATTTTTTATAGAATTTTTTTATGAATTTGATCAAATTAAACATGGAAAATTAATTAGTGAAAAAAATTCTAAAATAAAATTACAGGTGAAAACAATAAATTCTTAAATAGTGACAATATTATTAAATAAGGGACAGAAGTTTTTTTGACAAACAATAAATAAACATTAAAAAATAAATTGTTTATTTTGATTTATAGGTTTATTTAATTTAAGTACATTCGATTAAGATTCAATTTAATTAACATTCCAAAATACAAAAAAAAAAAAACATGTGTTCCGCTCTGGCAAGCTTTGACTTTATTTAATTTAACAGCATTTATTTGATCTAAACTGACATTTTAATTAAAATCTACATATGTATGTATATGTAATTCTTATTTTATGCCTTTAATAACAAATTCATATTAAGTTCTTTAAAAAACAATTTTGTATTTATAGTTTTTTTTTTTTAAATGATTTCATATTTTCTTGTAATTTAAGAATTAAGCTAATTCGAGATCATACCCAATTAACTTTAAAATATAAGAATTATTTGCCTACTTAATTAAAACAAAGAAGTAAGTATTGTCCAAATTAATCTCCATTTCTGATTTGCAAAATTGTATGGGATGGTCGAACTTTTGTATGGTATTGAACCTTTGATCTCAGTCGCTTGAAATGTGTATATAAAAAGATTTAAAAAGAACATTAACATCTTTTTTCGAAGTTTTCCTCCAAATTTTCATACCCATCCATCTTACTTCTAAATTTTCCAATCATTATTTTACTAAAAATCCTTCCTAGATCCTTATCCCTAAAACCAAACTATACATTTTGTATTAAAGGTCCCATCCTAAAGTTTGGTTTAAAAGGGTGGTGGTGTTTAGATGGTTACACTGGTTACACAACAACTATCTTAGAGGAACTTCGTGCAGTGCCTTAAGAGGCTTTTTCCCACCTTCCCTCGTAAAAAAAAATAAATAAATAAACCCACATGCTATACAAACCCAACAAAAAAGTTCTAATTAAAACAACTCCATGACTACTTAAGAAACTGAATCGTTAAAAAAGTAACTGTCTTTCAATTCTCATGTATCTATAGTTTGAACCAATTTAGAAACCAATTTTTTAAATTGCTTCAAACTACAGATACATGAGCATTGTAAACTTTAATAAATTTTATTACAAGGGGAAATAGAGGAACAAAGAGGTATAGATAAAAAACAATTATTTCATGGCTGCGCAATATAAGACAATTAAATATGTATCAGGATTTAAATCATAAACAACAACTGATAGAAAAAAATTTTTGCATAACGATATGCTAATCATATCATCATAATCAGAATCATAGGGCCGTTAACATTCCCTAAACAGATGACAGTTAAGAATTCGAAGTGGAACAAAAGAAAAAGACTATAGTTTTTCGAGATCTTTTATTTTATTTATAAATTGGGGAAAAAAATTAAATTATAAAATTCAAAACAGGGAAAATTTAATATTTTTTTTTTTTTTATTAGAAAAAAATCATGTCATTTTAATAATTACCAAATACATACTAAATAATTTTAACACTATGTATGTATCTATTTTTTTTATAATATGTATTTTAAAAAATTCGTGATTTATTAGCAAATTTATGTTATTTTTTTATTAAGTAAGTAAATATGTAGTTAAAATTTATAAAATAAGTAAGTAACAATTTTTTATCGCCTAGGTAGCATTGTTGAAACTAATATAAGAATAGGTGCCAAAATCATAGTTAAAAAAAGAAAAAAATAAAACTAAATTCATATACGTAATGTACATATATGTAAGTATGTATTATACAAATATTTTAGAAACATTTTTAGGAATTTTTACAAAACAAAAGTATCTAATTTTTATTTAACAAAATTTATAATAAAATAAAATATTTGAATAGTTAAAAATTATTATATAATTTTCTTAAGCCTACGTTACGTCATAGCAAATAATTTTTTTTTTTTTTGTATTTACGTACTTACGACATTTTCAAATGTCAAGAACATGAACGTATGACACGTTTGGAATTTATTGTGATGACTTTCAACGTGATTGAAGTTAGAAAAAAAACATAATAATGACAATTGAAATATAAAAAAAATGTTAACTACTTACTTAAATTAATATTATCATTTTTTTTTTTTTTTCTAAAACTTCTTGCTTCTTTTCCTTTTAAACTCTAATATTTAATCAAAATGTCTGACACAAAATAAAAATTAAATTTTTTATTTATACTTATACAAACACATATCACATCTTAAAACGTCCTGAGTAAATTTAAATATAAATAGATTTAATTTTCTTACGTTACCAATGTTAGCCACATCATACCAAGAATAATCGGTGGCATATATTATTTTCATATACTTAAATAACAATTATTTGAAAATTTAAAAGCGCTATGGTCTATGGGCATATTGTTTGCGTCGAACATATTCGAGTGGTTAGACAAATTAACGAAATATACTTAAATATTTTTTAATTTCCGGGGGCAAAAATATTATAATTACATTTCAATCTGTGAACTTAAGATTAAAATTCGATGTAAAAAGAATGCTGATCTAGCCCGTTGAGTTCCATTTTATGTCTGTATTTTGGATTGTTAAATAAAGTGGGGGTGTATATAAAGTTTAAATGTATAATAAAGAAGTTATGTTAAGGTTACCTTTTTCATTTCTATTTATATCAACCTTAAAAATTTGCTAATAAAAAATAAATAACTGTTAGAGTAAAGTTAAATCTTAATTAACGATTATAATGTTCATCTAAGTGGTAAGTACATTAGTCGGTGTTCGGGCAAAAGTGACCAAACGACATTCAAAAATGATTCCGATATTTAGTTCATCAGTTCTATTTCGCTATATTCTTTACAGGCAAAAATTCAAAGATTCTTATTTGAACATTTTGAGAGCTGATAATCTTAAATATTATAAATTTGCATATATGGTGTTTGGTCACACCCGAACACAGGCGATATATAATAGAACAAAATTAAGAACATTTTTAGTACTTACTTAATTTATTTCAATAAACTTTTTGAATTTTCTTACCGCAGACTCCTATAATAACTATATGTCATATGATAAAACAGAAGAACTAATTAATTAATTTATATAAAAAAAAAAATAGCAACATACATACATATGTAGTTATTTCTTTAACAGAAAATATTTTAAATTCAATGTTTTTTTTTATTCTTCTTGACGCACTTTTTAATAATTTAATATTTTTTGAATATTATTTAAAATATTTTAAAATTTTTAACAAATAAATAAAATTATAATTTTAGAAATTTTAAATTATTACTTTTTGGATACGTCATTCTTTTTAAAATGCTCTGAATAAACTTTGCGTATTTAGTTTCGTTTTCATTTAAAGAAAAAAACAAATTTGAAACTTCAAATAAAAAATCTTGTTTTATTTTTGTTAACACCTTTTACAATGTTAACACATACTAACTACAACTTTTTATATACATAAGTATATTTTTCTAATAAGATTTTTAAAAAAAAAAATAGTAAGTACCTAAGTAGATTTTTAATAATCAAAATTCTTGTAAATGTCATAATATTTTCTTATTAAATACAGAAATATTTCTTATAAGTATGGTTGAGTTCATGTTTTACAGATCTTAAAACATAATTCTTATTTAGTCAGTGCCACTCTGCAACAGAAAATCAAAAAACTGAAAAAAAAAAACAGCCCTACCTTTAAAAACACTTTACTGCACTTCATTGTAGATATATGACATTTAAATTTTTGTATTTTGAAATTTAAAAAAAAACTTAAAATTTATATTATAAACAATCAAAATTTTATATTAATTAATATACTGTTACACCGTTTTCAAAAAAAAATAAAAAAAATTAAAAAGTATATATTTTAGGTTATGTTATTTTCTGATTATCGACAGCATAAATTTCCATTCTGCAAATATGGAAAACAAAAACGCTTTGCATTTGTAGAACTTCGTATAGGATCTGCAAACATGAACTCAATCTATATGCAAACTTGTTTGATTGGTGACAATTTGAAACAATTTTTTTATTTTTTTTTTTATCTAACTAAAATATACTTAAAGATTAAATTAAAACAAAAAAAAAAAAAACTATGATCATGATTTTTTTTCCTTACTTATAAAAAATTTTTAAACTAAAACTAAATAAAATATCAAAAAGCATCCGATCCAACCTTAATTAATTTAAATACAATTTTTTGTTTACATATGTAGGTATTCAAATCCTTCTCTCATAAATAAAATAAATACATACATATGTACATAATATACATACACATATAGGATAAAAAAAAAATTGATTTGATAAATTAAATCTTAAATAATCTCTTATTATTGATAAAAAAATATAAAAGTTTAGAACAGCTAAACATTTTTTTTGACCTTCAAAATATACAAATTTTTATTAAGAAGCAAAAAGTTTTTTTTTTTTTTTTTTTTTTAATTTAATTAGAAAAATAAACAGATTATTTTTTTTTTTTTGATACATATTTAAAAAAAATTTTATTAGTTTCTTTTTTGTTAATTTATGCACAGCTACGGAAATATTAATTTTATAAACTTGGGCCAAATAAGTAATTACCTATTATTTAGAACAGATGGAGTACTAAAACATTTTGTACATGGAATAAAAAAGAATCCTGGCAAATTAAATAAGGTTAGCAATAGTTACTTAATTGAAGAAATAATACTAAAATAATATTCTGGTCATTTAACTGATATCAGAAATACAAAATACTAAGGAATAGGTGGAAAAATAAGAAACATAGTTAAGAATTTCTTAGATTTCGGAAACTTTTTATTATAACTAGAACACAGTTAACATTTGACTAAAGAAAGAATGCTACAAGAGTACTAGATTACCTGCTCTATTAGTAAATGGTCATTCTGGTCATTTAACTGACATCAGAAATACAAAGTATTAAGGAATAGGTGGAAAAATAAGAAACATAGTTAAGAATTTCTTAGATTTCGGAAACTTTTTATTATAACTAGAACACAGTTAACATTTGACTAAAGAAAGAATACTACAAGAGTACTACATGCCCTATTATTAAATATATAGTAGAGGAGTATAGTAGAGGGAGAGAGAAAAAACGATTTTGTTTTTATGGTAAGATTTATTTTGACAGATAAAATCTATTTAACTCTAAACTATTTATATTTTGAAAAAAAAAAAATTTATTAAATATATGTCTAATTTCTTTTAAAATTTGTTAGTTATGTGTGTACGTTATTAGTTATACATATCTTAGTACTTAACTAAGTAATACTTGTGTAGAGGAAGAATACCCAATTTTTTGTATGTAATAAAAATATAAACGATAATTATAGCAAAATAATATGTTTAGACATCAAAAAACATCTTTCAAGTCGATATTTATGATTACTTTCCCGATATTTATAGATACTTAGTTCTCCCTACATTTATAAAGGGTTCACCCAATATTAAATATATGCTTTCTCTTTATCACATAAATTATTTTTGTATTTTATCCCTATACTTACAAAATTATTGATATATCGGTTGCATCATAATTGGAGACAATTGTAGTGGGGTATATACTTTTAAATTCATTTAAATTTAGAAACTGTTCAATTGTTCGGTGTAAAGCAAATATTAAACAAATTTAAATTACTTACGTGATATTTAAAATTAAATTATTTATGTAATTCCGTTAAAAACAATAGAATATACTAAATGGGTTTAAATTATATTTCCACAACTGTTAATGCTGTTTTACAAACATACATACGTATAACTATACATTGAAATTAATATTATTTTTGTCATTTAATAATTAAAATTAATTACACTTTTATTAAATTTAAAAAAGAAAATTTAAAAACAAATAAATTTATCTTAAAAGCAGTTTTTTTTTTTTTTATAAAAATTAAAAAAAAAAAAAAGTCAATTTCAATTCCACACATGTGTTCTCAATAATTTTTAAATAGACAGTCCAAGAAAATAACAACGAAATGCAAAAAATATCTTTATAATAATTAGTTACCCTTATATACTTACATATATATATAATATACTTACTTATAAGTACATATAAATATTTTTTTTTTATTCATATGATGTTTTCCTTTTCTTATACAGAAAAAAAAAAGTTTAGCGTTCCGCTATTAATCTAGTCAGTCAGTCACTCAGTAAGTACATCATCATCATCATCATCATCATCATCATCTTAATAATAATCAGTTTTTAAATCATCACCCATCAACATCACTAATCATTTTTAAAAGCAATGATCTATTTAGTATCTATGATAGTCAAGCAAATATCAACAATAGCTATTACTATCAATAATAGTTAATACTTATATACTTATGTACATAATATCTACATTTTACATGATAGGAAGATATATAGTTATATATACTTAGTTCATAAATAACATGAGAAAATAATAACAACAGCTTTTTTTATAACAAAAAAAAAAAAAGAGATTTAAAAATTAAGGGTAACAATCTATTGTATTGTACATATTATAGTGTTGCAATCGCTTTAAATTCCAGTGCAGTAAAGATCTATTAGAATTTACTCATTTCTATAGTAAATTTTCTACTCAAGAAAAATAAACTCATTTTAAATGATAGATATAAAAGATATATAACACCAGATATCCAATTTGTATATTGTAAGTATTTCTAAAATTGTTTTTTTTTTTAAATACAAATCACTCTCAACACTGATTTCTTTTTTTCCCAAATAAACAAATTTAGGTAGGTTCTTCTCAATTAGAATTTTAATTTTTTTAATAAAAAAAAAATGGCGGTAGTAATACTAATTTGAATTGCCAAATAAATATATATAGAATATCTTTAAGGTTAAAATAAATATTCAAATCGGTATAAATTTCATAAAACTAGTGTTCGAGTAACTCCAAAATATCTGTATTTGATTAGCAACTTTTATTACAATAAAAATAAAGAATTTTAAAATGCGTCATTTTTCAACAAATGACAGTTCAACACTGCATACTTAAGAGTTTTTAAAAATGAGGTATTGAAAAGAAATTAAAAATATTGGAAGTACACAGCAATACAATACCTCTTCCCTATGAAAATTCTCGATAAGATGATTGAAGAGAAAAAACTGTTACAAAACAGTAAATAACATAATAAACTTGTATCAGTTTTGTATTAGAGCAAAAAAAAAAAAAAACCAAAAAAAATTTAATAATTTACTTATGTGCCTTTTACTTAATTAAATATTAGAAATTTAGACATGATCACATGCTACAGTTTTAAAAAAGGGGTTGCAAAAAAGAAATTTACTTAAAATTCTACATGAATAATACATTACTGAACGGATTTTTGGTAATGTTTATTCTGATTTTAATCCAGTGTTTTAAAATCTACTAGATTAAAATAAGATTCATTAAACAGTGATCACAAATATTTAAATATTTTACAATCTTAACTATAATATACATATGAATGTGTATTTGTAAAATAGAAAATTTCAAAAAAAAAATGTAGCAGATTTACTACAAATGTAGTAGATCTGTAAAGTTAGTAATAATATATTTCAGATAAAAAAAATAATCATACTTAAAAATGAAAAACGAAAAAAAAATTAAAAAAAAGTCTTAAATACCATCAGTTATTATATCAATCAAATGTATAATACCATGTACCGTATTTTGATTTTTTTTTTTGTATTTTTGTTTTTTTTTTTTACTCAATTCGACATTCGACAACCGTGTCTTTAAAAAAAATAATAGTGCACTAAAAACAAAACATTGTTTTGTGGATTATTTCTGTATAGAAAAAATCTTGGTAATTGGTAAATGGTAGTGAACAGTGAAGTGATAGTTTGTTAAACAACTGAGAAAAATATTGAGAAAATTGAATAATCAGATTTCAAAGAGAAAAGAAGAAAGAGAAAGAGATTTTTTTTTTTACATTGTGTAAAACTAAAAGAACAATAATAAAAATAACATGTAATGTAATGTAACACACCATATTTTATACATAATAAATACATATTTTATTTTCGTTATAAATTTCATTTTATTAAAAGCCAGCTGGTGGTATTAACTGCTTTTTTTTATTAATTTTTTTTTTTCTACATTTTAAATGTATTTATTTATTTTTATTTCTATAAAATGTGCATAACTACTCAAACAGATATATGTACAATATATAGATAAAGAGGTATAACTCACTTCATAACATTTCTGTTTTTAATTCAACTTTTTTTTAACCCTGTGTTGTTAACACTAAATGCTAATAACTTGGAACCAACAAAAAACCATCAGTAAAATATGCTCATAACCTATCGAAATTTTTAAAATTACATAAGAATAATATTTTCACATTTATTAACAATTTTATAATTAATAGTATCTAATAAAGAAATAATATCTAGATTTATTTTAAAATAAGATATTTTAAAATATAAAGTTGAAAATAAGTACATTTTACACGGTGCTAGGAATCAAGAGTTAAATACATATTTGTAAAAAAAAAAAAAAAACGACTACACCATAAACTTTTTAAAGTTTCCCTAAAAGAATTTCATATTTCTTTCTATTATAAAAAATTAAAAACAATAGAAATCTTATGAGAAAAGAAATGAAAACTATATAGTATTAAAAAATTCACATACTATAATAACATTCCGAACCGAGTTTCCCGCATTTCGTTTTTTATTTTTCTTATTGCTTTTTTCTTAACTAACATTTTCTGTTAGTCAGGAGGAAAAATTAGTTCAATAATTTAGTACAAAAAATAAAACAATACAGATATGACATCCGACATAATATAAACACATCCACAATGACACACACACTATTTACAATTTTAAATATTATATAAAACCTAACGAAAAATAAAAAAATAAAACATTTTTTTCTTCAGCTCTTGTTTTTGATTTGTAAATTGTAAATTTGTAATATTACAGAATAAACGAAAACAGAGAAAAGCACAGTTACATTACATTACATTACAATTTACATTACATTAAAACATTATATTTTATATACACTAGTGTTAATATTTTTGCATACACTAATTTCCAATATTTTCTTCAGTAAATTTGACATACTTAGTTGAATAACAGTATATGTATATAATAAGGATGTAAGCTTTAACTAAAATAAATATTTTAAAAAATGATGATTAATTAGTGCAAAACATATAATATTCGGTATCTGTCCATTTCACTTTTACCATTTATTTCCATTACCATTACCATTACATTTTACCATTCTTTTACTATTACCATTTATACATCCTTTAATAAAAGATAGTTCTTATTATCGTTTTTTATAACACTTTTTAAAAAAAAAACATTGAAAAATTAACTAAATTTTTTTTATCGGTATGTCTGTCTGTTTACAAAATTTCTACACCGTTTAGAATTTTCGTTTCTCTGTACTTATTTGGCTTTAATTATACAGAATATATACTGTATACAGAATTTTTTATGGAGAAAATTTTATTTGTACTTTCTCTTATTTAAGAGCTTTTAAGGGTTAAACATTTTCTATTTTTAGATACCTATAATCTTGGCACATTTTTAATTACATTTAAAGTAAGACATAAAAATGTAGGAAACAATTGAATTTTTACATATGTTAACGACTTTTTATTAGTTATGTAAGATTTTCTTAACATTGAAGAAAGTATCTCTCAATTTTTCATAATTCTAAAATGCTTTAATTGTCTTTTCAAAAATGTACGCCCTTTAATTTTTCATATTGCCTTGTTTTGATTAAAAATCTTTGATTTTCCATATTGGCTTGATTTTATTATGAAAAAGCTGTAGGCACAGTTGAATAATTAAAGCCTAAATGCGAAAACAACCTTTACCTATTTTATTTTAATCTATCTTTTTAACTTATGAAAAAACTGAAGCCACAGTTAGATAATTAAAGCCTAAATGCGAAAAGAAACTTTACCTATTTTTTTTAACCTATCTTTTTAACTTTGTCATAAAAATAAATGTTCGAAAATTCAATTCAACGTATAAGTTATATTAAATATTAAAAGTATAGCTAAATAAAATTTAGTATAAGAATAAATATAAGAAAATAGCAACTTACTGTTTATACTTAAAATTGTTTTGTAAAGATAAAATATATTTGAATTAGGTAATGAGTTTTAAAATCAAGCTTTTAATTTTTTTATTAAACCCGTTAACTTATATTAAAAGAAAATTGGTTTCTCTATTTTATAACTTAATTTAATAACATTTCTCTTAATCTTAATTTAACTATACATGCCAAAAACCCTTATTTTACCCGATTTCTCTTTCACAAATAATATGATTAACATTTTTTTTGCGATTTAGTTACCCTTCTGTTTTTTTCCCCATAAGTATCAATATAATATATGTTCATATATTGCGTAAATCGAGAGATTAGAATGTTTTACATTACTTTCATATTTTATAAAACCACAAATTAATAACGGTAAATTATTTTTGTTTTATCTTACTTAAATTTCCATTTTATATTTTTAAGTGTACGTAAACATATTCAGGCTAATGTATTTACAGTAAACATATACGTGTGCGATGTAATGTGCACGTTTTAAAACAAAAAATTGTATACAATATAATGAAAACTAATTTGCATGGGTGTTGACAATTTACAGTTTTTGAAAAAAAAAAAAAATCACAGAAGAAAAAAAAGGCCTAAACAAAATCAATAGAAAACTGAAAAAAAAAAAAAAAATTGTCCTAATAGATTTTGTGCAAAAAAAACTACACTAGAAGAAATTGGTTATACTTTGTTGCATTGATTATAAATCTGTATGTATGACTGTATCAACATAAATATTATATATATGTAGAGGTACATAAATAGTAAAAGAACTGAACGGAAATAGGGAGTTCATTGTCCCAAAAGTCTTACCTTTTTTTTTTTTTATTTTATTTTATTGTGTATTTGATTCGATTTGAAAAAAAAAACGAAAAAAAAAACAACAGAACATAATCACTTTTTTTTTAGGTACCAATGA
Source organism: Poecilobothrus nobilitatus (assembly GCA_947095535.1). Taxonomy (NCBI): domain Eukaryota; kingdom Metazoa; phylum Arthropoda; class Insecta; order Diptera; family Dolichopodidae; genus Poecilobothrus; species Poecilobothrus nobilitatus. The sequence continues at coordinate 77,919,736 of OX352773.1, read as the reverse complement.
CAATGACAATTTTTATTTTTATTTCTTTTTTAATTTTAAATTTTAATTTTTTTTTCTATTAATAATTTTATAGAAAAACCCTGAGTAAAAACTAATTTCACTTTACTTATTTTTTAAATTGATTTTTTTTTTTTTTTTTTTTGATTATTTTGGATTATTTTTATTTTTGAATTTGATTTATTCCACCCAATTAGAAAAAAAAAACAACAGTAGAAGAAAAAGATAATAAAAAACAGAAAAAAAAATCAATCATTTATCATTTACAATCATCATCACTATATAATTCTCATTTAATATTTTTCACATTGAATCCTAATTTTTTCTTTCTTTTTTTTTTTCTTGTATTCTTTTCGATTTTTATTTTATTTTATTTACAATAAAAAAAAAAAAAAACAATTATATATAACAAATTTAATAATATTTTTATTTAACAATTAAAACCACAAAAATTTATTAAATACAATTTAATTTTTTAAATTAAATTTTAAATAGAAAATTTAAACAGAAAATAAAATACCCGTACAAAGTTAAACTTTATCCGCAACCACTTTGACAGAAACTGGAATTTTATTTTATTTTTTTTTTTTCTTATTTTTCTTGTTTTCTTTGTACAATATAATATTAGTTTTTTAATAAATGTTAACAATTTTAAAAGAAATTCTCTCTGTTCTCTGTAAAATACAGAAAATAAAACGAAAAGGTATGTTTTGTTTAGAGAAATGTCAAATGAGTTAAAGTTGAGTGTTGAATTGAACAATAGCAAGAAAGTGAGAGAATTAAACTACAGTATTGGTAATTGGTTTGGTAGAGTCAGATAGTGTACTAATAGTGAGTGATAAGTGTATAGGAATTTTACAATATTATTATATTTTGTTCATCTGTTTTTGACATATTTGATATTAATGAAATAAATTATATACGTATTTATGTATTTTCTCTTTTTCTCAATTTTTGGTTAACTGTTTCGTTAAATTTGAATTTAACTAAGAAAATGTTTATAAAAATACCTATAGATTTTTTATCAATTTTATTAGTTTTTTCAAATCAAAATTACATGTGATGTAGTTATGCCTTTTATTTTTTGTAAGATGTTATCTGTTATGTTATTTTTATTTTACCAAGTTCACATACAGAATTCAGATAGCAGGAGAATGTATGTTATGTAACTTTACTTTAGTAAAGTAAATGCATTTTCTTTTGTTTTCAAGTGAGCAAAAAATAAAAAAAAAAACTAAACAGGGTGGAATAAAATATTAAAAATGTGAAATTTTAGTTAAATAAAATTAAATTTGACAAACTAATTTATGAATGTAATTTGCAACATGTATGAATATGTAGGTACAATCGTAAAATGTAATATGAACCATTTAAAATACGTCATATAGTTTTTGCTAGTGGGTATCTTACATACCTATGAGCTTAAATATTGAAATAACCACAAACAAATACATTTTTCAACTCTAGTTTGACTACGAAAATGGAAATTTAATGAATTAGTTTGAAGTTTTAAAAAAAATATGTTATTGAATGAGTCTGTCGCTCTAAAATCGACTGTTTCTTCATCAATCACTGATTTTGTAATAAAACTATCACTACTCTGGCAAAATATAAAAATATGTAGTACCTACAAATAATACTTGTACATTTGACCTTCTAAAATTAAAAAATTTAATACCTTTTTTATTATTATATTAATATTAAATGTTTTTTTATTATTTTTATTATTCAATGAATAATTGAGGTACATTATTTTAGGTAAACATTAATTTAATAAATAAAACGACTTGATTATCTTTTACAAAATTTCATATATTTAATTTAATTAGATACGGCGATATATTTATCTAAATTTTGAAGTTGGACTTGAGCTGTTGCCCCGAACCAACAAAATTTAACAGCAATTTATTAATTAATAAAAAATAAAAGCAAGATATGAGTGTATAAATTACATATGTTTATATAAAAAAAAGATGTTTATCGCAGCTACCCTAACCTGACCTGCTGCTTTCGATTCTAGACCATTTATTTTTAATAGTTATGGGCTTAATTGACCCTGAAGTTGAATTTCAGCAATACTCCCTAATTCTCCTTTCGAAATTATATGCTTAAAAATTTCTTATTACTTTAATTATGTACAGAAAGATTGTTAAATAATTGAATGCCTTTGTACAACAAATTTTTTTGTTATCTTGATCTTCTGTAAAGCAGTAGCCTGAAGTCGTCGGTTTTTCTTAAATTATAAAATCTTTCAACATAGCTTAAATTTCTTTATAAATACTGTAGTAATATAATCCACTTTTAACTTTAAAGATGATTATGAATGCGTTGAATTTTAGTCTTTGCTCTGCATCCATTCATTTAAGTTTTTATAACATAAGTGCTGTACTATTTCTTCTCTTACATCTTAAAATTATTCTCATTGATTTATTCTGTAATATTTGTAGCCTTCTTCTTTTTTTTTCTCGTTACATATAAATAATATTGTCGAGCAATAGTCGAAATAAAAGAAAAATATAGAAATATATATAAATTGTTGCACAGTTCTTCGATATTACGTTTCGTACATTCTTTACTATAGAAAGCTTATCTTTTTTGCTGTTTTATTACACATTGGGTCAAATGCATCACTGAACTGAACTTCAACTCAAATTTTACTTTTTTAAACAAAAATAACAGTTCAAGAGTATAGATTTTGTTTGAAAAAGCTAGATTTAAGCTTAAGCTCAGTTTTATGCATTCGACTCACATAATATCAGCATATATATTGAATTTTTATTTGTATGTCCTTGAAAAAAAAACTATAGTTAATAAATAATTATAACATATGAATTTATCAATAATTCAATATTGTACAATATTGTATTTTTAAATTTTTAAATTAAATTTTAAATAACAAAAATATACACATGTATTTAATAATATAATCATTTTAAAAATATCAGTCCTAAATCTAGTAAATTTTTTTTTATATATTAAATATAAAATAAAAAGCAGTATAGTACTTAAGTAGTACGAAATTTTTGTTTTTGTTTTTTTTTTTTTTTTTTTTTTTTTTAAAGAATACCCACCTGAATCATAAAGAACTTTATATAAAATATTACAACATAAAAATGATAAGACAAAATCATTGAACCATTTGATATTAAATGTTAAATAACTTTATAAATACATCATTTTATTTTCTAACTTTTTTGATTTTGATGGTGGACCATAGGGAATGTATATTTTATTCATACATATTTTATTATATAAATACTAACGAGCAATTTTAAGATATTTTATTATACATATATAGATATATATAATTACATATAAATATATATACATAATATTTTATATTACATTTACATTTACAGATATTTTAAAGGAATAAATAACAAAAACAACATAAAAAAAAAATATTGAATCAAAACAGTAATAAATGATTTATATAAGATACATATATGTATATAATATATATATATATATACCTATTCTGTAATCATACAATTTACAAAAACAATAAAACAAAAGGGAAATTTAATCCAATTTTTGGGGAGCAATTTTATAAAAATAATAATAATATTTTGGGCGTAAATTTACTTTTTCAAAAATTCGAAAATTTCTCATAAATTTCATTTTTATTAATAAATTAAAAAAAAAAAAAAAAAGAAAATAGAGAAAAAAAATTTTATTTTTGTTTTTTTTTTTTTTAAATAATTTGTCTATAAATCCAAAAAAAAAAATATTTTCCTAATAATTTCCATCTTCTTTTTGGTTCTGTTTTTTTGTTTTTATTTTTTTGTTTTAATAAATCTTTTCGTTCCAAATGAACAAACATAATAACAAGGATAACAAGGACCTAAAAAAAAAAAAACAAAAACAAAAAGCAAATAAAAAAAAAAAAAACATCAAATTATAAATAAATGATTTTCCATTATGAATAAAATTACTAATAGTTAATTATATATCCTTCAAGATACAAAAAAGAAAAACATAAAAAAAAAAACCAAGATATTTTTATCCTGATATTTAGAAGAAATAATAACGAACTTATACCGAGGATTTTTTTTTTTTTTTGCAGCGAAAAAAACAAATCTGATTTCGAATTAATATGAAATATCTAAGATAAAATTTTCCCCCCTTTTTTTAAAATATATTTTTAGTATAGGAAAAAATAAAAGAGAAAATAAAAAATTTAAGCGTACGCAGGAGTTTTTTTGTTTTTTTTTTTTTTTTTTCCCTTTGCAGAATATCTTGAAAAATAATGGGAAATATTTGTTTGAAAACATATTATAATTATATACAAACTTATAAAATAATATATACTATAAAAAACTATATAATATGTTGGTATATAGGTAAGTATATAGGTATATATATATATGTACAATATATGTATATGGATATATCATATAATAATAAATTTTATGTGTTGAAAACTTTTTGAAATGAAAATATAAAAATGAGAATGACATTTTCAATTGGTTACAAAAATTTGAAGAAAAATCATCATGGGGATGATAACAAAAAAAAAAAAAAAAAAATAAGAAATAAGAAATAAAAACAAAAAACAAATCAAAAAAAATCATATAAAATATTTTTATTTCATTTCTTTAGTAAATTTTTTAAATTAAAGTGAACTTTTTATATGAAAAATTTATTTATTTTTTGCTTTTTTTGGTTTTTCCTTTTTTTGATTTTTCATAGAATCCTTTAAAGATTGCGAAATTAAAAAATATATTATAATATGATTATTAAATAGAAGGAAACTATAATGTATGAAAGTGTAGTCTTATATTTTTTTTTTCACTCAATTTTACTGTATGAGTGTTATTAGTTTTAATCAGTTTATAGATGAATCTATGGAAAATTATTTAGCTGCTTATATTCCAAAAGTTAAATATGTTTGAATTGTGTATTAAAATATATTAATTTGTATTAATCAAATTTAATATTCATAAAATGTAAAATTGATTTATTATTTTTCTAAAGTAATAAAAATATTTAAATGCTATATAAATAGGTAAATTGTTTAATTAATGTATATATGTAGATACTATACACGATGATTCGTAAGCAAGTGCATTGACATAAACCATCATGTAGGCGATAATGTGGAGACAAAAGTTTTCTATGGGGGTTAGATTTTGAACCCAATAGTTTTGGAACTGTGAGGCCTTAAAGGATATTTAAGATACAATTTTCTTTGTTTTGATTAAAATGACCATAACTTCTGCTACAAACAAGATTAAAGCATTTCTAAAAACCTCAAACTTTAATTTGGTATAACATCCGTTATAAATATCCATCGAACGGCGAAAGCTAATTTAATGTATGATATACAAAATTAAAGCTTGGGGCTATTTGAAGTTTAAACACTTAAAAAAATGTTAATATTAAGGCATTAGCAAAATGACATTTTCTTCTACCAAAAATTAAATAAATTTAAAACGCTTTAGAGCAAAATCCTAAAAAATATAGAAGTTTAACTGAATACATTTAGAAAAGCACCTTTCTCATGCTATTAAAAACGTCAGAATGCTTTAATCTTGTTTGTAGCAGAAGTTATGGTCATTTTAATCAAAACTTTTAATCAAAGCTTTTAAAATGACCATAACTTCTTATGGTCATTTTATGGTTAAAGAAATTTTACCAAATGTCCTGAAAGGCTCTACAGCTTCAAAATTATTGAGAATTTAATTCTGAATTTAAGATTGAAATTTTTTATTTGTTTTAGTTTTTTTCCCCCCCCAAAATGTGCATTCGATAATGCAATAATTAAAAGAAATTAATTAAAAATCAATAATAAAACAAGGTAAAATTCAAAACCAAAGGTTTTTAAAAGTGTGCGTTTTCTAAAAGGCAATAAAAGTAGTCTGAAATACTGTAACTTGCACCAAAATTTGTAAATTTTGACAGAATTTTATAAGTAAGAAAAATTCTGGAAAATTATAAGATATTTTCTTCAATTTTAAGAAAACTCTTATATAATTAAGAAAAGCCATACAATTACATAATGTTGAAGTTTTCATTTCTGGGTTTTATTTTAAAAAAAACCTTTTGAAAAAAAACCTGTCTGAAAATAGAAAAATTGCAATTTCTGACTTCTAATATCTTTTAAGCAAGGGAAGATACAAGAATTATTCTTAGGTTATTCTTTTCTCAAATTTCAATCCTATAAGGACCATAGGTCATCCACTGAACCATTTATTATTCTTATTTGACTAAGCTTCAGTTTCTGGGATCATTAATTTTACAAAGCCATTGATTACTCGGCTGGTCTATTGTACACGACTATGGAAATATTTTTTTTATTTTTACGTCATCTATTATTTTACTATATATTTCGATATGATATTATTATAAGAAAAATCTATATTATTTTTGACCACAGCGGGGTCACGGGGTTTTAAAATGAAAATCAAATGAAAGGCCGGTGTCTTCACACAACATTAGCTGGATACAACCTAAAATAAACATATTTATAAAGAGGGCTTTATTAAACTTTGCGTGGCTATAGTTCCGTAATAGGTGGGACTACATAAAAAGATTGTTCTACAAATTACTATGTCAAACAAAGACAAAAAAACATTTTGGATCTTTTTCAAGGTACAAATTTTACCAAATATAACAATAAAAGACTGTAAACCTCAATATAGAACCACTGAATACAATTATATATCTTTATCCTTTTTCCAATTCAATGGGATTTAAAATTATGTATTTAATTTCTGTTTAATATTTGTTTAATTTATTCATTTTAATAATTCTTATGTTTATTCTTATTCTTAATGTTTACCCATATAGTATTCAAAATTAGATCAATAACATGAACGCCTCTAGTAAAGTTTAAAATTTTGGTATCGGTTAACATTTATTTAAATGTAAACGTTAATTATTGTTGAATTTGATTTAACAAGGTAAATGAAGTTTGAATTTATCGCCTAAATAAACTCAATTTTCCTTAGTAAACTTCATATCACAGACTTCGCATGTTAAATTGAATTAAGAATAAAAGTTTTTTTTAAATCAGGTGATTGCTTATAATATTTATAAAGATTTTAAACATTTATTGGTCAAGGAAATCTGCTGCGAAAGTTATTTTAGATTAAATTCAATTCAAAGACTGGTTATATAGATTTGGAACTTAGGAATAGCCACGAACTTAAAATTAAGTATAGACCAAATTTAAAGGAATTCGACACAAAAATTAACTTCAGAAAAATAACTACAAAAATTAAAAAAATTATAAGCATTTCAAATTAGTCAGTCCAAGTTGGCCCACCCTGTATATATGACAAGATCTTGAAAATATTTTTATATTTAGACCATGTGCTAATCGATATCTGTGACCATGTGGCAATACTTGCTGTAAAATAAGTTTAAAAAAATGGAGGCATTAAAAAAGGCCCTAGGGTCTTATTTCTGAAATGTAATAACACCGCAAAATTAACTGTCAATAAATTTTAACAGAATTATTCAAGATTGACTCGTTTTTTAAAATTTATTATTATACAATATTTTTCCATTTATCGAAATGGAAGTAACAAACTCTCTTAGAGATTTAATATTTGTTATTAGTTTTATATAAAAATCAAAAAAAAAGTTATAAGATAGTATTTTCATTTAGTGGGTTTTTGTTTTATATTTTTTATGTCCACTTTTCATTTAGGTTACTTAATAGTAAATGAAATGTATTAATCATAATTTATAATGACTTATGTCCAAATTTTAAATAGCTTAGCGGCTCATGTATTGCTCCTATGGTTAGGTAAAATTTCCAAATTAATATTCACCACACTTTTGTATTTTATACCATTGTATCATTGAACTTTTTCGTTATTGTAACAAAGAGGTTTACATACGGTAGACCTAAATCAATACTATGAAATTGTAAAATTGTTAAAATTTTAGTAAAATCAAATCTTTATCTAAGTTTTAACTAATGAAAATAATAAATTTTCGTTTTTTAATGAAAATAGACATTAGAAATTTAAAATATATAGGAAAAATCTCAATATCTAAACCTTATGTTGAAATTTATCATATATTACTACTTTTATTTTACCAGCATTAAAGTTAAACTTTATGAGTTAGGTTAATGTACAATAAAATTTCTTCGAAATGGTTCAGAATCTTGGAAAATCAAAATAAGAAAGATTTTTGTCTATTTAGTTTTTAATTATCTTTTAATTTTAATCTTCATTTTTTACAACTCATTCTTTGCTTGTGTCTCAATATTGCACAATATTTTACCAACACATGTGTTCTCTAATTTTTGAAATATACCCAAATGCAAAGACAAAGTCACCTTACATTTGCTAGAATTTTCATTTAATCCCACAACCACTCCCAAAATTTACAATCAAAATTTCTTTCTTTTAATTTTTTTCCTTTCATAGGAAAAAAAGGAATAGGAATAGGAAATCCTAAGCCATTTTATTTCTTTACACTTAAGACGCGCTTACCCCATCAATATACTCTTGCTACAAGGGAGTAGATTTTCTATCTTTTACAATTTCCTTTATAAAGTGATAATTTACGTATACTACTTGACCTTCTAGTGTCAATGTGAGCTTTTAATGTATTTGCACATAAAAGTAATAAAAACTTAATAAAAAAAAAAGTTCAACAGAAAAAAAAACCAAATTATTCAATATGCCATGATTGTGAACATTAATAAAAACAGCTTTTTCTTCTTATTTAAATCTTAAATATTTAATTTCTTTAAGTTAATTAAATTTGGATATTATCTTAAAGATTTTATCACCTAAAGATTTATTATGATAATTATAAGAACCTTTTTGTTTTTTTATTTTGTTTAGCTTTTCTATTGTATTTCGTAATTTGCGGATGTTTATTATATTTTTTATTCGTTTTTTTTTTTTTTTTTTTTTATATTAAAAACCATTTATAACCACAACATAAGAAAAAAAGAATTAAACACATGGTTTAAGGAAATCTTTATAAAATATTTTCAAAAAAAAAAAAATTAAAAACTAAAATATTTGACTAGCATGAAATATATTAACTTTTTTCACGTATTTCATATGAAAAAGTTATGAAAAAAAAAAACAATAATAAAAATAAAAAGAAACAACAAAATTTAAAGTATAAAAAGTACAAAAAAAAAAAAAAATATTGAAGAGGAACATTTGATATGTTTTTAGAATTCTAATCTAGTTTTTAAGTACAATACCACACCACCGGCATGTTTAGTATCAAAGACCAAACAAAATAAATAAATGAATAGGACAAGAATGGGTTTTAGCAACTCTAAGATATTCAGATAACAGAATTACTTTCTATAGTCTGAGTCAAGCGACAATCCAATTCTCAGCAGGAAGAGTTACCAAATATGAAGTTGTAAAGGGTTGTCTTGTCGAGAAATATTGAAAATACAAAATATTTTTAACTTGGTTTGGGTCCCAGAACATAAGAGTAAATTACAAAAAAAGAGTTAGCTGATGAGCAAGAAAAGCATGTATCAGAGTTTGAGGTAAGCGTTACCACGTACCTTTATAAATTCGCAACTTCAATATTAAAAAACATTTTTTTGAGTTGGTCAAAGAGTAGTGGCTTTCGTGATAATCTGCAATATAATAAGATCCCTCTCTATTTTATATCTGAAATAAGACAATTGGTTGGTTTATTAGGGGCGATTATCTAATTGGGAAACATGCCAAAAGATAAAGTATGGAATATGCTTATGGATCTTAATTGTAGATTTCGCAGAGAAATTGATGATATAGAGAGTGTGGAGGACTTTCTGCAATTGTCACAGTCTGTCTCTAAAATTTCTTTTTTAAACAACTCTTTAAATAAATTCTCCTATATGTTTTAAAGGTACACTTCTAACTTAGGGTCTAGTGATTACTGACGCGTTATCTCTGCCTTCATCAATAATAAAAAAGAAAAAGGATATAAAAAAAAGAGTATGGAGAAAAAGAGTAAGGTATGTAGAAATTTGGAGGGAAAAGAATTAATCTTTTTCTCTAATTGCTCTTATTAAAGAAGTTGATTTTCTTTGCACATAACATTCAATATAATCTAACATGAAATCGTTTTGATGAACCCATGATTTGATTAATACAAAAAAAAAGTCTAACAAAAGAGATCAAATTTAATTTTAGAATAGCCACATTTTATAAACTAGCTTCATTAAAGTCATTATTAAATTTTTTAACGGATTAATTCATAGCAACTATTCCTGCATGCATATATATTCTTATAATAAAACGTTTTATTATTACACATTTGAAATTGTGATTACCGCCTTACAGATATGTTAAGTTTTTTTAAAGTGTCAATGTTATAATTAGTTAAAAAGTTCTTAATATTATATAGATATAATATATTAATTAAATATGTAAGTTATGTTTGTAATATAAATGTGTTGTCATGTTGTAAGCCAACAGGGCACATGACACTCATAGTGTTAAGCATTAATTTATGAAATTAAAAAATTTTTTTTACAACTTTCTCAATAAGAAGAAGATAAAATACAATAGATATTTTGTTCTTAAAAAACTCCTAAACGAACTTTGAATTTTGTAATACAATAGAAAAAAAATTTTTTTTCAAGGTATAAATAAAAGCCTAACAAATTTTCATACAAAAACTCACAAAAAAAAAAATAGTAAAGAATTCCACAAAAGATTAACATAACAAGCCAACCAACCCATAACATGACAAACCAAAATCGAAAGAAACAATTCTTGGTGATTGTGATAAAGGTGATGGTGAATGTTTGTGCTTTAGTTAAAAATAAGAAGAAAATTTTCTTTTTAGTTGTTTACCCCTTCTGAAAAAAAAAAAAATTATTTTTTCTTTTTTATTTTTACCTAAACCACAGAAAAAGTCAAGCTTTTCACCTAAATCATATCACACACAGAAATTTCTTTATTTTTTTTTTCACATTCCACAACCATTTTAATTTTTTTTTTTATTTTATTTCTTGTTTTTGAGTTGTTCATAAATTTCTGTTTTTGATTTATTATCACGTGCTAGGATTTTTTTTTTTCAAGTTCTTTGTTTTTTTTTTTGGTATTTGGTTATTTGGTTTTTCTTCAAAAAGATTTTCTTTTACTTCTTAACATATAGAAGACATTTACCACTAACACTAATACCACTAATAATACCACACATACTCACAAAAAAAAAACTTAAAGTGTGGAAAATAGAAAAGAGAAAAACAAAAAATTAAGGGAAGAAAAATATAGAGGAAATTAAAAAAATCGCTTCATAGAACAAACCTGGCCCCAAAAAAAATTACAAATAACCTATTCTAAATTTTTTTCATTTTGATGGAATTTCCGTATAATTCATTCACGTGTATGTACATTCTATCTACAATTGTGAGAAAAATTATAACAACATACACAGAGAAGTGAAAAGGATATACATTGGTAAATATGTTTTCAAATTTAATCAAGTTATTTTGTATCGAAAAGTCTTTTTCTTTTGTTGCCAATCCATGAGTGTAAATGTAATGTAAAATGGGTAAGTTATAAGATAACCATATAATTTTTTTTTTGATTTATGGATAGACTAGCCTATTATTAACGTTTCCGGTTTAATGAACTAGTTTATTAATTGTTTTTAAACCGCCCTAGTTCTTGATGTTTCTTAACCGACAATACTAACATTATCATCCTATATTCAATCCTATACTAACATTATCTCATTCGATCTTATTTTGTACAATTTTATTTGTAGATAGTTTGTCTTCAAATTCCGCGTTATGTGGCAGGAATAAGCTACCTTCCTTGATCAAAAGTTCTTGTTTTATTTTTAAAGAAATATACAAGGTTATCTTTAAATTTTAATTGAGTAGTTCAAGGTTTGGTGAAATTTTCTTAAATTTTCAATACCATTTATTACCTTACTTTTGTTGTAGATAGGGACTGTTTAGTCTAAATTAATAAATTTAACATGGGTAAAATATTTTATTATAAAAAAAGTGAATACATATAGAACCATTTTTAGTTTTACTAAATAAATTTCTTTTTCAGTCAATCTAATTCTTGCCAGGTTACAATAATATTTAAATCTAGAGATTAAAAGTAATGAAAAAGTATTACTATAATTTCTGTATACCAGTTACATAACTTCTTCTAAAAGAGTGTTAAAATACGGTCGAATTTTCATCAGGATACAAGATACAGGCAGTAAATGTTTTATTGCATAATATCCTTTTCATTCATATAAGAATTATAGACCATAGTGCATCCAGTAAGTCGAATATTATACATAATATATATTAGACTAAATGCCAGTTTTATTAATCTTTATTATCCCATTGACTGCAGCTATTGTACAAGATTATGAAACACAAATACTGTATTTAACACCCATCTAATATTTTATACAATAATTATTTATTTTCAATTACGATATAAAGTAGGGGGTGTCGGTGGCGTAGTGGGTAAGAGCATATGAGAAATGATAACACCGAGGGGGTGGGGGCGACATTTATAGCCACGCCTAAAAATGAAAGGCTGTGCAAATTTCCTTGTCACATTTATGTGGAAGGGAAATACGCTTAAAAAATATATAAAATATTGCGATATAAGATGTGATGTTACCGGAGCCAATGCCAGGAGTCGAAAATTTAGAGTTAATGCATCTAGAACGAAAAGTATTACAAATTATATACTAGAAAAAAACAAAGTGTAGATTTCAACAATGCTGGAAAGGAGTAGAAAGAAAAGTAATTATATGAAATAAATTCGAAAACTAGTACATAACAGAGATGGACTAGGTCTCCACCTGGAATAATCAATTAATAAAAGGCGTTTCGATAATAAAAAAAGATAAAGTAGATACAGAAAATACTGCGACACATAAACAATTGGGAAATTTAGGCAAATTTAAGTTGGACAAAAAATGCAAAACAATTAGACTTTAAAATTGACTAACTTGGACGAAAATAATTAAATAGACGAAGTTTCTTTTTCTCATAGAAGTTATAAAAACCCAAAAAACCAGTTTTCTGTTTTTAAAAAAATTATTAAAAGTAAAATTATGTTTGCAACTGTACAAAATATATATTGGATTAGATCTACAAAGACTAAAAAGAAAAAGAATGATTCTTTTTGGTTATGAGAGGTTTTTTGTTTTTTTTTTTTTTTTATTTGAAATTAGATGGAGGATGTAGATGAGGTGAAATTATTGTGTAAAGCTGTTAAGAATTATATTAAATGTCTACATGCTTAAATTCGTAAAACAATAACTGTTCACTATGCATACATAAATTTCATTTTCTTTATTTTTTTTACTCATTTCTTTCATTTCAAAAATTTCTTTTTTCTTTTTTTATCTTTTTGGATTTTTTTTTTTTTTCAAGTTATTTTAACTACCATGTATACACATATATGTATATGTATGTATATTCATTTAAGGACAGCTCTAACTTCAAACCAACTTCATATTCAGTCAGAATATGCGAAATCTATGTATGGGGAAAAAGATTCTTTTAGTTTTTTTTGTTTTTTTTATATATATTTTTACCCATTGTTTGTTGTTTAATATGCGATTAGTAACAGCAGGCAACCAGGTATTTCAAGCTTTCATTATTATTATTATATATTTTTTTTTTTAATTATTAGAAGAACGCAATATACAACAAAACAAAAGAGAAAAAGAAAACAACAACAAATCCATTCAAAATACTTAAATATAATGTTATAGGAAGAAATTTAAAAGTATTTTCGGAACAAAAAAAAAAAAAACTAAAGACATTTCATAGATTGGGGGGGTTCTTAGAAAACGGAAGTTAGTGGGAGTTAAATGGGAGTTAAGTATACAGGGTAGCAAATGTAAAGTATTCAAGTAAAATTACTATTAAACAAAAATATGAAAATAAAAGGAAAAAAATGTATAAAAACGATTAAAATTCATTAAGGAAAGCCACTGACTGTGTTTAACAATGGTGTAATAGTTATTTTAATATATGTATGTATATATGTTTGTTTGTACTTAACAAAAAAATAAATAAAAAAGAAAAATGAAAATGAAATAAAGAAATCATAGTAAAACGACAAAATGAGGTTCTTGTTAAACAATCTTAAGGTATTTTTTTTTTTTCGTTTTACGTTTTTCAAAAGTAACCTGACATATTATAAAAGTAATAAGTCTTTTTTTTTTTGCTTTCGAAATTTTCTTTCGAATTTATACAATTGTTAAAAAAGCATATAGAATAATTCATGTTTGACATGAATTGGTGTTAGAATGTTTTATAGCAATGATTAAAAAAAAAAAAAAAAAAAAACAAAAGACGACCGGCAGTTGTTGGTAATTGAAAATAATTTTAATTTTTTTTGTGCATTTTCTTTTTTGTAAATTTTTTTTTTTTTTGTGCAAATGAATTAATTTTTATTTTTTAGAATTTATGACAATTTTTAATGAAATCTAATTGAAAACCAATTTAAAAATAAAACAAAAACTTGCTTTAAATTTAAGTTCGATTCATTGTTTGATTTTTATTGCACTATGCACTATGAATCTTAATTTAACTTCAATTGTTTTAATTAATTCCAAGATAACTTTGATTATCATTTATCTTCAAAATATTCCTCTTAATTTCTCTATTCTTTATTTTTCCAGCTCATCCTACATTATTTTAAATTTTCCAAACTACATTTGAAAATTTTACAAATACCATACCCAAATATCTTTCCCATATCATTATCCTTATCCCCAAAATCAAAGTGTACATTTGTATTAATTGGCCACATCCAAAAGTTTGGTTTGGGTTGGTTAAAATCCAACTCTACAATCCAGAAGAATTTGGTGCCATTCCTTTGTATAACTTTCGATATGTACTAACGGATCCTTGTAAGCAAACAAAATAATAAAAGGAAGATATTTTAATAATTTTTATCTTATATCCGAGTACCTAAATTATATAATAAACCAAATAAGATTTTTGTAATAAAAATGTTTTATCAAATTATTTATAATTAAATTTAATATTGCTTAATAAATTTGCTGGGCCCTCCGTGGCCTAGTGGATAAGGGCGTATAAAATACGCTGTCAACACGGAGAGAGTGTGGATTTGAGTCCCACACATGTCGTAAGAGTTATTCCCGCTTACGACATTTACAGCCACGCCTGAACAGAGAAGGCTGTGTGATTTCCTGTTATGTGACAGAGAAATGCATTAAAAATAAAAAAAAAAATAAAAATAAATAAATTTGCTCCTTTAAATTAAAAGTCTTTCAAATAATGAATTAAATTTTAAAATTGGGAAATTTCTCTAAAAAAAAAAAAACAACTGAAATTGATATTTTATCAAATATTGACTCTAATCCTTCTAAATCTCGTCCTCTCTCTGCCTTTAGCTAGAGAGTCTCATTTTTCAGGCCAAAACTGAGTTCACAATAGATCATCACATATTGTTTGGGTTAAGCATAAAAAAAATATACATAATTAGCCTAAAATTAATTTAAGAATTTTTAGCATTCTTTTATATTATGACAACGAGATTTTTAAAGTTTTTGATATTTTTAAATTTTTTTAAGACTTCTCTTAAGATTAAATTTCTTTAAAAATCCTAAAACCAAATTAATTTTTAATATCTCATTTCAATAAGTAACTAAACCAACAGTGTTTCTTAGAACGCTTTCTTTGTTTGGTAGTGAGAAATAGCCGCCGAAGTCAGATGGTACAATGCAATGTGTTCAATGTTATAGGATCAAACAGGCTCATAGGTTCAAACATGGAAAAACGTTATATAATTAATATTAATACGATTATCACCACATCTTGAAGAGACAAGGAGAATGGGAATATTAACTTTTTTTATATTATTATATAGTTGCAAGATTTTATATACGAGTATATGTACTTATTTACATAAGTCGGCTATAAATTTTGTTATTCAGAATACCTATTTCGAACTGTTAAAATTATCACTTTGAATTTTGAAAAACTAATTACTTTCTGTCTCTAATTATTTTCCCGCCAAATCTATACTCTAAAACTTAATAACAAAGTTAATTTTTAATATAAGTTGTAAGTAAAATAAACATAAACACCACTTACCGTGAGATTAAAACGATTTGAAGATATATGAGTTTGAACTCTATTCGTTATTTTAATAAGGCTTAAATAATCGATGCTAATTGAAAATTAAATAGAACACCAGATTTATATCGTTATACTGTTATTCAAAACATATGTTAAAACGTATACTCGAAATGAACATAAGAGTTTTCTAAATGTGTCATATGGCGTATCATATGAATAAATCAAAGCAAAATAATTTTTTCACTATTAATTTATATTGATTGCCATTGTAAGAGATGATCATATCATAAAAAGAGGAAATTAATTTATTAATTGAAATATTCAATTTATATAATTATAAATATTTTCCATTACTAATCTTTTAAATAGACATTCATATAATTTGGGTAAAAATTTCATTTACATTTTTATTGTCTGCATTATATTTTCTTTTTTTTTCACATTTCCAAAAAAAAATTGAAAAAAAGTGCCTATTAGTTTCACTCTGTCTGTCCATCTGTTTACAAAACTTCTACACCATTAAAGATAGAGAAAAACAATTTTAAACATGAATAGGTCTCATAATAAAATTAATTTTGTGGAACAACTTTTCTATGTAGCCCTATCCATTAAAAACCTAGAGCTCCTTAAACTTTGAAAAAGCCCTATTTTTAAATGCGTATATTTGATGTTTTGCTTAACGTTTCTTCAAAACGCCATTCGACAGGAATTTTTATTAGCTTTGTAAATCAAATCAAAATTATATAATTTTCAGTATTTAAATTTACCGTTATGTGAAAACCAAATTTTGCATGATATTTCTTTTTTCATAACTCCCGTACGCTTTTAGATAAAGACTTAAGCTCATAAATTAAAGCTCCAGTAATATATTTTTACATGTATTAACGGTTTTTCTTATAGAGTTCCGGATTTACAGCCCCTCAAAATTGCAAAAAAGACCTATTTTCACATTTTTTCTTATATGAAATTTTCAATTTTTGGTGCAAGTCACAGTTCTAAACAGTTTGTATTATTTTTTGGAAATGTGCACTTTTAAAAACTGTTGGTTTACATTTTGCCTGGTTTGTTATATTTCCATAATCCCCCTTAATAAAATTTTTCGATTTTTGGAATGAGAACTAAATCTCTTTTAATAAAATTTTTTACAATTAAATTTAGTTTTTTTTTTTTTTTTTAAATAAAATATTATGTTCATTAAATTATGCATCCTAGAATATTAAATAATAACAAAAAGAAAACAAAAACATGAATACCCAATCATAAAACGTGACCTTACATAAAATGTTTGGATTATAGAAAGAAACTTCTTAGAACTACTAAAAATAATATATGCCAGATACTAAAAAAAATTGGTTTTTGTTTTTTTTTTTTTGAATGTTGTATAAATATAGAGAATCCCCATATTAAAAAAATGAACTATATATATATACATATGTGTATATACAAGCAGTCAGGCGGATGTTCTATTAGGAAATTTTTTCGAAAATGAAAAAAATTCGTCATCACCCATATTGAATAGATTCAGACAAGAAAGACATTCAAATATTATCTAGTGTATTTTTTGTTTTTTTTTTGGGGTAGATAAAAAAAAGTGCAAGTTAACCATGAAGTAACGGAAAAACAACGATTTTTTTTTGGTTTCTGGAACAGGAACAAACCATGTTTTTTTTTTTTTTTTGTATTTTACCACAATTATTGTAGTTTTTGTTCTTTTTGGCAAGCATTGTTTAACCACCCTCAAACCGAGATAATCTTAATATCTATGTAACACAGATGAATAAACAAAAATTTATTTAATTTTTTTTTTTTGAATTAAAAACTTACTGAAAGATACAAAAACACAAAAAAAAAAGAAAAAGATACTGATAAAATTTAAATAGCTTGTAATATGCGTTTGCAATATTTAAATAGATAAATACACAATGTATGTATACATTTAAACCCCAAAATCTTTTTTAATTGTTTGTGTGTTGGTGTATTCTATTTTAAGTAAAAAAAAAAAAAAAAATCATATAAAAGCAAAGAATTGAAAAGGAAAAAAAATAACATACCAAACAAAATTGTTAAATAGATAAGAGATAAGATTTATATCGTTATTATAATAATAGTATTTTTTTCCACTATTGTAGCACTATTAAAATCTGACAAAAATCGATTCATTTCTAATTAAATAGCACTATACTGTTCAATATGCACCTTTAACAAATTATCGAAAAAATTCACTAAAAAGAATAGAGGAAAATGAAATTTTAAATAATCATAAACATGCTAATTCTTCGATACATTATCTTAAAAAAATTCGAACACTAATTTTTTTTAAAAACTCTTATATACTGCAGTAAAATAAAGTTTTAATGCATTTCATCACCTCTTTTTCAACTGTTACTTTCAATTTATAATGAAAACTGGCGGCACCGCATTAAGTTAGCCTGAATTATCTTTAGGGACAAATTAATCTTATGTAGGTAAATTAATCTATTTAAAAAAAATTAATTTGCTCCTCCATAAGAAATAATTCGTAAATAAATTTTGTCCCCGCGAACATAACTCAAATACTACATTGAACAAGTGCAGCTGAAGAATAACAAAAATATGTATAGTGTCACGTGACAATATTTAGTAGCCTTTTAATTTTACTTGACTTTTAGATTTTCGAATGTCAAGACGCGTACAAAACTTTTAAATTTTCAATCTCTCTGTCACTCAAAAATCTAACTACTCAGTTAGTTTAGTAACTACTACTATTCATCGAAAGTAAAACTAGTATTTATAATTGTCTAAGAACAGTAAAAGAATGATATAAGCTTGATCATACAGATCCATTTATAATATCTAGTGTCAGTCCTACTGTTTCTACAACAATCAAAGATTTGTAGAGAGTTGATTGCTGGCAGGTTATTTTCGGTAAAATAGTATACTTTTAGGTGCATATATCTTGTTCATATCAAACATATAAACTCTGCAGTTTTAGCTTATGTTTTCTAAGAATTCCTCTTATTCTTGACAGAATCTGCATGTATACGGTCATTCTCTATTCCAATTTATTTTAAGTGGCCATTTACTAGCCAGTGTTTCGACAGGAAGTACATTATATTTCTCCGTTTTTTTTACTGGATCCTATGATTTTTTTTATATCTTTTCTACACAGATTTTTTTCCTATTTACGTTTTAATGCAACTTTAATCTGACAGAGGGACAGTTTCAAAATAGGAAAAAGTATAAAATAAAATAAAGTCAAAGTAATTTTATCAGTTAATTACGTCACAAAATTAAACATTTAATTAAAAAAAAAAATATTTTGTTCTTGTAAAAACAAAAATTCTTTATTTTTTATTTATTTTAAATTTTTATTTTAATTAATTAAAATATTCCTTTCATTACAAACACGTTGTTATTCCATTGTATCCAAATATTTTTCAATGATAATTCTAAAGCTAGAATAAATGATTTTTTCAAAAAAAAAAAAATTTCTTTTGAACTTTTTTAAGCATTCAATGCAAAAAAAGGGAAAAAAAAAAAAACAAAACCTAAATGAAAAAAACAACTATTTTAAAATAATGGTAACATTTTTAGCTTGAATAACTTTTGACGTTTTTACTGCTGCAGATATACAGTCAAGAGTAAATAAAAGAAATAAAGAATCT
Source organism: Poecilobothrus nobilitatus (assembly GCA_947095535.1). Lineage (NCBI taxonomy): Eukaryota > Metazoa > Arthropoda > Insecta > Diptera > Dolichopodidae > Poecilobothrus > Poecilobothrus nobilitatus. Next base: position 77,900,077 of record OX352773.1, on the reverse strand, counting down.
TTTATATTATGTATTCAAAAAATAACATAACTTTTAGGTATGCATGTTAGGAAGTGAAGAAAGGATAAAAAGATCCTCACATACTTTCATATATTAAATTGGTATATATGGTGGCAATGTTCCAAAAAAAAAAAAACCAAAAAAATAATATGTACATTTTAAATGTATGTTTGCATGTATATAATATTTTAATAAAAAAAAACAAAAAAAAACTAATATGAGTGAAAAAATGCACATATCATGGTCCTGCATATTGAAATATCATTTATCGTTTTTGTTTATATAAAAAAAACAATAAATTCAAATATACTTTCATATTGATTGGAATTAAAAATAATCAAAACAAAAACATATTGGCAAAATTGATAAATTTAAGTGCATATTTATGAAGATTGAAGAAATCATTTCTAGGTGAAGTACAGAACTTTATTGGAATATTTGGAATTGAAAAATTTAATCTTGAAAATGTTCTTTTTACAAAAAAAAAAAAATAAAAACTATTTGGTAGTTAGAATTTTTTTTTTTTTTTTTTGAGAGGACCAAAGGATTAAAAAAATATTTTGGTATTAAAAGATTTTTAACACTCTCGAAAAACATCTCTAAATATATTTAATTTTAATTCGACTGTATATTCAAAAAATCATCAAAATACTCAAAAAAATATCTCGAAATACTTTAAAATTGCTATAAAAGATGTAATAACTAGCAAGCTTTAACAAACTTTGTTAGTATTCTTATTATACAAATGGAGGAGCTTAAGAAAATATTAAACAATCCTCATAAAGTTGACAAGAATAACATTTGAGAGTAATTTGGGTAATAAATTTGAATATTTTGGAGTTCACTAAAACTAAATAGGGGCATGAAAAATAAAATATATTAATCCTGTGTAAAATTGGTTCTTGTATATGGCAACGAAATATAGTTACTCAAACACTCAACAATTGACAAACTCCATAAGTATATGGAGAATATGTACCTTAAAACAATAAATAATATAATATGGTTTGGAAAAATTACAAATGAGAAATTTTAATAAATCTCCAAGCAAAACCCATAATATTTAACCAAATAAGAATGGAAATTGATCGGTTATACACTTCGGAAGAAATTGCTCGACCGGCGTTTGATTGCAATCGAAATAGGGAAAAAGAGTTGTGGGTAGATCAAAAACAATTTGGAACGTGTAAATAGTGACGAAGATTGAAAATAGCAAAGCCTAGAATAGAATGCAATACAGAACAGCAAAAAGGTGATATATCTAGTTGGAAAGTCCGTATAAACGATTTGCTATTTCAGAATGTTGTCTGTAAAAGCAAACGATTGACATTTTTTTTACAATTATGTTACAGTTATTTAGGAAAACCTTCCTTTTTTTTATTTTATTCCCATGACACATAAATCACATGACGAGGAAATTGCACAGACTTTCCTTTTCAGGCGAGGCTATAAATGTCGTAAGGGGGAATTATTCTTACGACGTATGTGGGAATTGAACCTACATTTCCTCGGTTTCCACAGCGTATTTATATTGTTTTACCCACTTACCCACTATTTAATTTGTTTTCTTATGTTCGTTTTCTATTTCTTTAAAATTCTGCAAAAAAATAAATTATATGTTAAGTACCTATACATATAATTTATTTTTTTGCAGAATTTTAATAATAAATAATTAAATTAATAATAAATTTAATAAAATTTGTTATATTGTTTTTGATTCTTTATAAGGATTATATCTAAAATTTAATGTGTTTTATATATAGAAATAATTTTGTATCCTTATTATATTTTAAGTCACATACGTATTTAAGTATTAGAAATTACTTTAACAAATAAAATCTATTGTAATTTTGGCACAAATTATCTTTTCTTCAAAACTTAATTATCACAATTATTTTAAGTTCACCGCATACCAATAGAAGTAACAATAGCAGAACAATATAATATAATCTGAAATATTTAACACATAAAAATAATGCAATACGAGTCATCATAACATCACTTCAACAATATTAAATACAATGGTTAATTTTATCATCATCATTGTTATTATCATCATCATCATCATCATCATCATCGTTATTATTATTATTATATTATCATATTTTATCATATTTTATATACATATTGGACAATTTCCTTTTAATCCTTTTCAAGGAAAGATAATTTTAGTTTTTTTTTTAACTATATGTTCAAATGTGCATGTATATATATATATATAATTTCATTAATATGGTATCGCTTATAAACATGAGTTCATAGTTATTTATCTTCAATATATTCTGGGCTAAAATTTTTTTCCATAAAATTTATTTAATCTAAAGGCATTTTACATAAAGTCACTTCATAATGAACAGGATATATTTTATAAATTTTACAGAGATGTTATTATCCACTTTGTGAAATTTAATTTTAATAATATTGAAGTTTTGTTTCTTAAGACCTCTTAAATCAGAGGACAAAATAGATTACGGAAAATCGGAGGACAAAATTTGTTACTTAAAAAAAGATAAATCCAAAGATACCGTAAACCTGCTTCAATCAGAAGACCAGAAAAAAGAAATTAAAAAACACTATCAGTCTTAAGACTTTTAAGAACAAATGAAAATATATGTTCCAAAAATCAATAATTATTCATTTTAAGATGGGCTTAAAATTAATGTACTCTTTTTTAAACAAAATTTTTTTTTTTTTTTCCTAAGGGAGGTAGGAATCTTCCAAAGACATCAAGAATAACCCTTTGGTAGTATCAGATTCTTACTGACTAAACCCACCTCCCCCTTTTAGCCAATATAGTGGGATGAAACCCTTACCTGCGAACGCAGTATATTGGCTAGGGAGTAGGGATAGGGAAGGATAGCAAAATGGATACGGAAACATTGATTTGGGAGTGGGACTGTAAGGAAACAATGAATCCGCCTATTATTATTATTTTGCTAACAGTGACTAAAGCCGTCACAACAGTTACAACATGTAGTAGTAGTATATATATTACTACATGAGGTAATTATTGAAGGCAACCCCCACTGTCACTGTAGGGGCTGTTATTATTGGTATTAATATTCTTATTAATATTATTATTATTTTACTAAAGAGTCAGCGCCATCAGTGGATTACAACGTGCAGCAGTATATAACACCTTACTGGCATGATATAACCAAAGATAGCCCTACTGTAGTAGCTATTATTATTATTATTACTATTATTATTATTATTATTATAATTATTATTATTATTATTACTATTATTATTATTATTATTATTATTATTATTATTATTTTACCACAGAGTCAGCGCCATCAGTGGATTACAACGTGCAGCAGTATGTAACACCTTACTTGCATGATGTAACCAAAGATAGCTCTTACTGTAGCAGCTATTTACTATTATTATTATTATTATAGTTATTGTTTTATTACTATTACTATTATTATTATTATTAATGTTATTATTATTGTTATTATTATTATTATTTTACTACAGAGTCAGCGCCATCCGTGAATTAAAACATGCAGCAGTATATAACACCTTACTTGCATGATATAACCAAAGATGGCTCCACTGTAGCAGCTATTATTATTATTATTATTATTATTATTATTATTATTAATATTACTATTGTTATTATTACTAATATTAATTATTACGATATAAAAGTACTACATATTTTTTATTTATGACCTGACTGGGGTTTGAACCCAAGACCCTTCGATTGAAAGGTTGGCGACTTAACCACTGCGCCATGAGTCAGATTAGTTTAATTACTTTAAGTATAAAAATTATTAATTAGTTTAAGTATAAAATTAAAAGGCCAACAGAATTAATTTAAGTATAAAATTAAAAGGTCATAAATATGATCTTTTAAATAAATTCATATTTTTTCAATCAAAATTTAAGCCTTTAAGCCTGCAAAATAAATATTCGTATTATAGAATATTCATTTTGCGGTTATTTTAATATCCCAGTTTTTTATTTTAAGATAAAGGACTTCCGTTTTAAGAACTTTTTTTTAATGGAAAGTAATTTCTCTTAAACTGTATGTTTTATTTTTTAAGTGCAATTTGTTATAATAAATTATATGTATTATATATATTGTGTATACTTTATATATATATATTATTCTTTAAAAATTATTCAGACGGGTAGATTTATAAAATTTGAAACAATACACTTTCAACAAGACAAAGCATTTATGAAAATAAAGTTTAATTAACAATAATTTTTTAAACATAAAGAGAAAAAATTGCTCTAAATAAAAAATACTTTCAATTAAAAAGGAAATTTTGCATTTAAAAGGAAAATACTTGTCCTTAATTTGGAAATATCTTTTCTTAAATTAAAAAATTTATTTAATATACAAAAAAAATACATTAAAATGCAGGAAGTTTGGTTATTGAGAGCATATAATGAGAAGAGAAAAGTACACAATAAAGTAAAATAGTTTATGGCCCCAGACGAAGAGATAGAAGAAAAACATGGCTGCATAACTCGAAAATTTCGTTTCATTTATCAATAATAGAGCCATTTAGACAAGTTGAGAATAGAGAGTGAACGAGATTATATCCAACCTCCGAAGCGGAGAAGAATAAGAAAAAGAAGTTGATGTACAAAATTAAAGCGTTTAATATATCAAAAGTCTCAATATTTAAATGATCGAAAATTCAATATGTGGCTTGTATAGCATATTGTATGGTATCATTATCATTATCATATTTGTATAGCAAATAGCAGAAACTAAAAATAAAAGCTTAATAATGCATAATAAATCACACTACATTAAACTGGAAGCATAATTTTGTAAAAAATAAATCAACATTAAGTATAGAATGAAAAAGTCTCCAGTCGAAGTCAGAAATTTATAGCCTGCAAAAAAAAACCTGTAACTTTTCCAATAGAACAATAATATCAAAAATTACTTTAGCACAAGATATATATAAAATATTCAATATTCTATTCTAAATATTTTGACTAAAAACCATTTTTAAAAATAAACTATACAATTCATACTTGTAATATAAAATGAACTCTTTCATATTGTAAACATGATATGAAAAAAAAAAATTTAGTTTGTTACATTTTAACAGATTTCTCTTACAAAAAAAAAAAAAAACAACAAGAATAAAAAACATTAAAATAAAATCATGAAAATGCTAAAGTCCTGCAATATTCTAAAAACAGGACTTTACCATAGAAAACTGTGTATATGAATATTTTGTGAATACAAGTAACAAGAAGGATATTAATTAAGAAATTTATGAACCGTATAGGTAGTATTAAAAGTATTTTCTTTTGTTTTTCTTTTTTTTTTTTTCTTTTTGTTTTTTTCTTTTGGAAATGTGAATTAAGAAGGATGATTAGACAGGTAAATCTTAAGATTTAAGTACTTTGTGCAAAAAAAAAATAAATATATAGTTACGTATATATAGTTATGTATACGTATATACATAAATTATGTCCTTAATATTACGGTTAAAAGTTAATAATGTATAATAAGAGAGAAAATGTTATTTTGCTATTTTTAAATATTTATATTACAATACACACGGTATACCTACATATATAATTTGCTAAATAAAGTAAAATGATTCTTTAAAATTCGCCATTGTAATAATACAAGTAAGTATATAATGATTATTTAACGATGTTTCATAAAATTGCTTTTGTTATACAACAATTTAAGTTTAAAAATTGGATCTGAAGTTACTGCAGTTAAAGTTAATGAATTCATTTATAAAAATGTACAGATTTTAGTTTATACATGCAAGAAAAATACTTTCAAAGATTATACATATTAAACGTTTAAATAATTATACTACTCTTAATTGAAAAAGAAAAACTAAAAGAAAAACAAAAAAAAAAAAAATTAAACAATGAATTAATTATTGTTGTTGTTATCCCATCATATGTTTCAATACATATTTAATGCTTAAACGATTACTTAAAGATAATTTTTGTATATTTTAATTTCAGTTTTTCTTTTTTCTTTCAATGTATTTAAGCATAATTAATTTTAATTATGTATAATTAATTACTGTATTTATAAATCTTTAATATTAATTAAAATTTAAAATATCAAATTTTGTGGTTAATCATATTAATAGATTTTATAATACAATTTTTTACATGTATTTGCAATTTCCATAATTATTATAGCTATAATTCTTCAGAAGGATACAACTAAGGTCCTTTCTGTACTTCTGTCAAAATTTTAATTAAAAAAAAATTTATTAATACCACATATTTGTGTAATATGTAACTTTGCTTAATAGATATTTTTTTGGGAATGAAATAAAATTTTGTTTGCAAGATTTTGCTTCCTTTAAAATTCCCGCATACGTTTTTCTTTAGAACTTTGAGATATTGAGAGAAGTAAGAGATCTTTCAGAATTAGTATAAATTACCTCAGAATTTTTCCTTTTATACCTCTTTCTGTTAAGGGGATATTAGCGGTCGAAAATTACAATTTTGCTATTTTTAGACATGTGTTTCTTAGGCACATGTTCAAAATAAAATGCAAAAATTAGAGCTTTTACATTATAATTTTATATAAATGTTAATGACTTTCCTTAATTATATATGATTTCCTTAAAATTGAAGAATAGTTTTTTGATTTTCCACAATTTTTTCTTATATAAAAAATTCTGAGAAAACTTACAAATTTGGGTGAAATTTTTTATTGTCGGATAATGTACGTCTTAAAAAACCTTTGGTTTTACATAAATATATATAATACATATTTTTAACTATTGCTTTTTTCTTCCTTTCCAAAAGGAAAGTTCTTAAGCCCAATTTTTATAAATGCAAACATTTGTTTTGTGTCATTTAAATTTGTAGTTTGTTTGGCATCATTAATAGAAATTATATTTAGAAATTTTTTTAGAAAAAACAGAGTAAGCTATACTCTTTTCTACTCTCAAATACACCAACTATACTCTCAACTACTTTTTTCATGTACAAGGAACCCAAACATTATAAGCATATATGAAAAAAGAAGAATTCTAAAAGATTTATATCTGCAATCGTAGACTGTCTTAAATTTTGCTTAATTTTAGGTAAGTAGTTTAAAATTTTTAGCGTTTTTCCTTTTTTTTTTAAAAGTCAACTATGATTTGTATTATCCTATTGGTTTTTACCATTATTTTTTTTTTTTTATAGATCCCTTTGTTTTTAGTTTTCCCTTGTTTCCTGAAACATTTTTATGTGTTCTCACTTTAATGGAGAAGTCATTCTTTTAGCTGGATTTATTGTCACAAAGATTTCACTCATAATATACTTATGTGACTGATGAGGTGCCGAACATCTGCCACATTAAAACGTAGTTTTTTTTTTTAAATACTAACCCAATAACACTATCTAAAGATTTATTTTTTAAGTGCTAGGTTAAAAACTTGATATAATATATTATCTTTCCTTTAATCAATTCAATAAATATAGATATAGCTCTCCTTCAATCAAACTACCTGAATCCGATCTATCTTAAATCACATTTTTCTTATATAAATGGATAATTATTTTAATTAAATAATTATTTTACTGTATCTTACAACTTATTTCACACAAAAAATAAAATAAAAATCCTATAAGTATGCAATCAATGAAAGACACCGTGGCACATAAATGTCCCAGATAGCTATAACCCCTATTCCCAATTTGAAATGTGGGATATTTTTAGGATATAGGTTTTAAATTTTAGTTTAATAAAAGCTGTACTAGTACGAGACAAAAAAAAAATACTTCTACAAATCACATCTAACTTTTGCATGTATTTTTAATACAGCAAATCACCTGACTATTATAATATGCTTTGAATTTTTTTTTAAGGTAATATAAATTTGTTTACAATTTAAATTTAAATTTATGTGTACTTACTTTGTTAATGCAATCAAATACATTTTCAATAAATATGCATATATATATATATATATAAATAGATAAAATAAAAGATATACTTCTTTTTTTTTTTATTATCAAATATATTTATTTAACTTTTTATGACTGCTCAATTTACAATAAATAAATAAAAAAAAAAAAAATAATAATTATAAATGTAACCAAATTATTTCAAAAACTATATTAATTAAATTACATGCAATTTTAATTATAAATCTCATTTTCGGTAATTATAATAGAATAAAATAAACTAAGGGTGAATTCAAAAATTAAAAATTAATTAAAAATCTACTATGTACATAGTTATATACTTATATATGTATACAAAACAAACAATGAAATTAATGATAGTACAGTAATAATTTACACAACTTATAAACCAAATGGTCCTTAAATTATAATTTCATTTCGAAATAATATTAGAATTATTTTAAATATCGTAAATCTCATCTTCTCGTACATCCTCAAGTGTTTTACAATAAACTCATAACGTAACAAGTCTTTAAATTTAAAACTAAAACATATATATATATATATAGGAGATTCTTTGGTTCATTTGAAAGTCAAAAAGGTTTAAGAGTTTGCCAATAAAAATATTGGATTTAATTTTAAAATAAAACCAATTTTTGTTTTTGTGTTCTGAATCAATTTGATTTTTATAAACTGAAATGTCTTATTATCTGACCAATATCGTAATAGTAAAATCGTGAACTTTTTAAATTAGGTTCTAATTTCGGTTAGTGCTATGCTAACTATAACAATTCTATAAATGACCCAGACACATAAGATTTGTCTATCATAATCGTGTACAATAGGTGTAGTTATTGCTTCAAAAAACTGAAATTTAGTTAAATATGAATAATTAGCGATTTAATGGATGTTCTATAATCCATACAATAGGAGAACGAAGTAGAAGCAAAGTCTCATTAGTTTCAATTAATTCATCAAAATTGTATCTTTGAAATACTTTCGGTGATATTTTCTAAAAAACTTCGTTTTTTTTTGTTAATTTTGTCGTAATTTTTAGTTTTCTTTCCAATTTCAAAGCTCTTGCGCAATTTTTCATCGTTCCAATTACTAAACACATTATTTTCACAATATTTTTCAATAAAGAGTTGAAAAAGTTTGTTAAATATATATTTTTTTTTTTTTTGTTTTTAGTGCATTTCCTTGCCACATAAATGTAAAAAGGAAATTTCACAGCCTTTTCTGGCTGGGAGGAAGAGTAATAAGGGAGAATTACTCTTACAACTTGTGTGGAATTATAACCCACACTTAATAGATGTTTACAGTGTATTTTTTTTACATTCTTATCCACTAGGCCACTGACGCCCCCTAAAAATTTTACTATAATAAATTTAATTTTAAGAAAGTTCAAAATTCTTACTTCAATATTAATTAAGTATATTTAGTTAGAATCTTTATATTTACTTGTAAAGCTATAGTTATTGGTTTAAAACTTTAACTTCGTAAAAGAGTATTGTTTGTATACAATATAAAATATTTTATTTTATAAATTTTTGCAGTTTTTCTTTTTATAAATTTTTCATTATTGGGTGCATTTAGCTGAAAATCCTCACTGAGAATTCACTTAGGTGAGAACTGTCAAAATATCCGATGAATGAAACCCTCACTGAGAATTCTAACTTAGAATTTTTACTTAAAACTGTCTCAGTTCCTCAGTAAGAATAAATTTGATTGAAACCAGCAGCTAATTGTTGTGATTTTTATGAAAAAGGTAAGTAAATATTATGTTCTGGGGTTTACATAATCAATTTTTTTTTTTTTTTTTTAAATAACTCTATATCGCATATTTTCAATTGAAAATGTATTTAAAATCATCTAAGAAATGCTTTTGGATGATTCCTTCACAATTTTCTATATTGTTTTTAAAAATAATGGCAAAAATAACTTCTTATTTTATTTTTACTCATAGATAAACTTTTTAATTTTTCAAATTTTGTTTGTCAAAGTATTAAATTTGACGTTTGAAAAATTTGAGTGAGAGCATCATTCATCGTAAACTGAGAATTCTAAATGAAACTTTTAGTTCTCACTGAGAATTCTAATTGAGAATAAATTCATCTGAATGCGTCCATTGATTGAAAAATCTTCTAAAACACATTTTTATTTGTTCCACACAGTCACTTCTGAACAGGAAAGGAGAATAAATAATTGAGTACGTAAATGTCGTAAGAGGGAATAATCCTTAGGACGTGTGTGGAATTCGAACAAATAAAAATGTGTTTTAGAAGATTTTTCAATCAATGGACGCATTCAGATGAATTTATTCTCAATATATTTATTATGTGTAATTTCCCGTCCACATTCATGTGGCAGAGAAATGCATTAAAAAAAAAAAGAAAAAAAAATTTATATATTCTTAAGAGCCAGTTTGTATTTTTACTGTTATATATACCTAATCAATGAAACCCCATTTTATTTTGCTAAAATAAACTAATTTCACCACACTATATTAAATTAAATAATTTAATCCAATATTTTGATAAACAAAAACGAAAAAAAAAATAAAAATGCAATATAGTAAAATATAAAGTTTTTTTTTTTTTTTTTAAGGCTTTTATCAACCAAATATATAGTTTATAACGGGCATAATTTATTTATTTCACCTGTTAAAACAATTTTAAAAGATCAAAATATTAAATACAGATAAAATATTGGTTTATATAATATAATCTGTTATTTTTAAATGTTTTATTTATTATTATTATTTTTAATTTTATATTTATGTATAACAAACATATGGTATATTAAATATTTATATTTTAACATTTTATTTTTTTTGTTATTTTTTTTTTTTTTTAATTTTTCTTTTTTAAATACAATAAATTTGTGTTTTGTTTTTTTTGTTTATTATTATAAATACATATGGAAAAAAAGAAAAGTTTTTAAATATTGATTTAATGTTAAATTTAATATACAAAAAAAAAAAAAAAAAAACTACAACAAAAAAAATAATAATATTAAACAAATTTATTTGTTTGGTTTTTAACTTTTAGAATTATGCAAAACTTTATACCAAGAACGAGTATGCATTAAACACTCAACAAAGTCAGTCTATAAATACAATATTATTATAATGTATTATTTATATGTATATATAAATGTATATGAAAAGTTCAAAAACTATATATATATATATATATATACATAAAACAAAACAAAAAAAAAAAAAAAACCAACACTTAACGCAACTGGAGCACTTTACAATCTATAATACTATAAAAAAATAGATAAATTATATTTGTATATACATATATATGTATATATATATATATATATATATATATATATATATATATATATATATGTATGCAATTATATTTAAAACTTTAGGTGTTAATAATATTTGGATAGAAGACTTTCATGTGTTTTCTCTTGAATACATATCGAAATTATGAAAAAATAAAATAATATATAAGTACATGTACATATATATAAAGACTAAAATATTACCTTAAGCATATACTCATTGCATATACATATATTATTCTATTTTTAATGCTTTTACTAATAAAATGGATTTAGTTTTCATATAACATACAATACAAAAACAAAAACAAAAAAAAATATTTAATATACTTATTCTTACGTATATTCAATTAAAACTTAATAAATTTTTATCGTTATCAAAATTGCAGTAGCATAATTTCTGTATTCATAGGTTAGTTGGTTTTAGTGATAGATGTTTCCTTAGTTTCTTGTGAAGATCCACATCTTACTTATGAGAAAAAATAAACAAATCAAAAATTATGTTATTTAATTAATTGATATTCATTAAACATTTAATCTTTTCACTAAATTTGTTATACGATTGTACACGTGATTTTGAATGTTGTTGAAATTTCTTATTATTTTAAAAACTTTTCATTATTTTTTTTCTAGAATTGATTTAGTATTTTTGTAAACATTTTTTCGCACATTTTTTTGAAACAAAAAATGTTTTATTTTATTTTATATGCATATCAAAATTCTGTCATTAAAATAATATGTGTTGGAAAGCTCGGCGGATAAGTTTTCTCCTATAGTCTAAGCATTAATCTAGTTTTGCACCTGCCATTTATATTGTGGGACTTTCTTCAAGCTGGGCTGCTATAAGCGAAGCATTGACTTTACTGAAAAGAAATATAGCAGAGAAGTTAGAAGCACTGCCGACTTTCTTTATATGATTTTTGCAGAAGCTGTAAAGAGGAAGAAGAATCAATATTTTATCATTTGTACGTAACTTCTCATGTCTTGCTCTAAAAAGACGAAGGTTTCTAGGAATATTCTTCTTAAATAACCTTTACGATCTGTCTCGGGTGGGGAATAATCGGTTTACAGCTTTTTGTACGACTATAAGTTCACAATTGTTGAATTAGGAAAAAAAAATCTTGGGTATCACAATGAGTTTAAACTGGTCTAAGTGTACCTACCAATATACCGACCTCAAAAAGTTAATAATTTTAAAATTTTTATATTGTATTCTCAAATATTATCATTCTTTTATAATATAAACAAATAACTACTTATTCTGATAGACTTAAAATACAAAATAACGAAACATTTTTTTTTTTTCTACTTTTATTTTAAAGCGAAAAAAGAAATGAACTAAAAATTTCATTACCATTTCAAACAAACAAACATACTAAAAAAAATATAGAATACTAATATTTTTATTCAAAAATTCACCATATGTGAAATTTATTTATATAAAATAATAACAGTAACAACAGCAACAGCAGTAGCAGCAGCAATAGCAACCAAAAACACTAAACAGAAAATAGCATAGGATGATGGTGAATTTGATCCAATATAATTCCTTTTAATGTTTAAAATAAAGATATCATATCTATAAGGATTATCCAAGATTAAGTAATTAATTATTCTTTTGAAACATAATAAATGTTATTACAGGATGCAATAAAGTTTTTCAGTAAAATGAGGAAGCATATAAGGATTTAAGGAAGATATATATATATATATATATATATATATGAATGAATGTATATTATTTTTATTTGTACTTATATGTTGTTTTTTTTTTTTGTATAGATAAATAAATACATTACACGCTTTTGTTATGGTAATTGTATATAGTTGTTTTAGCTTTTGTTAAATGTCTATTTTTAAGTATATATACAAGTATTTTATTATAAAATCATGTTGATTTAAAATTTAAAAATATGTAAGCATAGGTAAAAATTAAAATAAAAAAAAAAAAAAACGAATTAGGAAAACCATATTATTAAATAAATTTTTCATATAAATCTATACTTAAATGTAACCTATAATAATATTGCAATATATTTTGAACTTTTCAATTTAAAAATTAAAAGAAAATTTATACTTTCTTTTTTAACAAAGTTAATAAAGAAAAAACAAAAAAACAAGGATTAATCCAATTCGAAAAAGTTGCAATAAGTTTTACAAACAAAAATATTTTTTTTTTTATTGAAAGTTTTAAATTTTAGATTAATTGAATCAAATAATCATAATTACCGACCGCATACATTAATGTATAAGGTAGGTATTGTTTTCATACGAAAAATTTGTACCCGAGATTTTGGCAAATATGTACTACTCCGGTGTAGAGAAGGCTGTAAAAATTTTTTTAGCATGATGTTCGTCTGTGTGTGGGTATGTTTGTGGGCACGTGTACAACTTAAACAACTGAGCGGAATTTTTTGCAATTTTATATTAAAATTTTTGACGTAAATATATCGGATTGATAAGCTTTTGGAGCAAATCGGACAACCGCAAGTGGTAGTTTACTAGTGTACTTTTTAAGTTTTTTACGAATATTTCGTAACAGAAAAATTTTATCAGAAAAATTATTAAGAAAAAGTTGTTACACAAGTAAAGAGCAACAACTTTGTCATAGAACATTTTTTGATCCCACTAGCTTTAACTTTTATTTCATTTTTTTTTGCTAAATTCAAATTTCATACATCTCCATATGAATTTATATGAACAATTTGTTTTTGTTTTTTTTTTTTGTATCTAAAAATTTATATACATAATACATATGGACTTTTGTTGATACATGATGACATAAAATTAACGATAAAATTTTTGTTAGCAGATTCAATATTAATCTTATGTTTGTTTTGTATTTGTTTACAGTTTTTATTATTTTTTACTTCTAATATTTTTGAAAAAAAATCATGTAAGTAGATAGGTACATAACATAATAATGTAAATTAACGTATGAATGAATGAACATACATATATTTTTACGATTTCATTGCTCGTTATTGTTATTGAATAGTCTGTTGTTAAAACAAAATGTTGCTAAATTATTGGAAGTTATTTTGCTTTGATATAAATTATTATGTAAAAAATCTATATATTTTGGCATTGTACTTTTCGTGTAGTAGTGGTCGGTGCTGTGGTGGAGACAGCTGATTTTTTTTTATATAGACTTTTCTACAAGGATGATCAATCTGTTAAGATTTGTTAGAAATGAGATCAGATATTCTAACTTTAAACTGTTATACATTTTACATAGATAGATATTTTACTTTATTATTCCCATGAATGACAATAACAGGTTTATGGGCTCTTTTCCTTTCGGATGTTGGCCATTTATAAATTTTATTTAAATATCTAAAGCATTAGTACAAGTTACAAATCAATTAAGAAGTAAAAGTGTCCTGAATCAATTATCCTGACGACACTTGACATTTTTTTGTTAATTTTTTAAGTATTGTAAAAATGTTTGAATTTAAACATAAGCTGAAATGTTAATATGTAGTTTTTTAAAAAATTTATTTTTGAAATAGAATTATATATAAATCCCTCCGACTGCGCTGTACTTCCGTTCCACAAAAACAGTGCGGTACACAGAACCGTGCAATGTGAACCCTATTTTGTATGAAAATGAGGGATTAGGTTAGAAATATTAGAAAAACTTCAAAAAAATAAATTAAAAGATTTTATTCAACAAAAATTAATATAATATATAAACTTAAAAACAAGTATTACTTCAAGAACTCTCAAAACAGAAAATTCATTTTTTCATCATTTTCTATTTGATTTACGATTCCATCTTTGCTTCTACAGTAAACTTTTCTTTTTCCGGTTTTTTCTATTTTTAATATTTAGCTGTTGAAATAATTAAAATTTCTTTGTAATTTATGAAATCACAAAAATCATAAATTCTACTAATACTTACTATATGAAACACGTTGTCTTAATTATTAGAATGTTCTTATTTCTAACGCGACCACGAGAAAAGTGAAACAGTATAAAAAAGCTTAAAGAATATTTAAAATGGGGTGAATTCTCTATTTTTTAAATATGGAATATTATTCTCTGAATTTGGTGATTTTCCTATTTTTCTATTGCGTTTTTAATGCATTTCTCTTTAATTCATTACACATAAATGTGGACAGGAAATTACACAGCCTTGCCTGTTCAAGTGTAGCTGTAAATGTCGTAAGGGGGAATAATTCTTACGACATGTGTGGGATTCGAACTCGCTCATTGTTTACAGCGTATTTTATACGCTCTTACCCACTGGGCCACCGAGGCCCCATATATTCTAATGTTTTAGTGCAGAATAGTAAGCGAATAGAATAGTTTTGGTCCTACTCTAGTAACTGGGCTAAACTCATTGTTGTTCTACATTATTTCACTGACCAAAATTTTGCTTATAATAAATTTTCAAATAAAAATCACGTGTAAGTCTACATATATCGCATAATAAAGAAACGGGTTTAATGTCCATTAATCAAAAATAACTAGAGAGAAAGAATATTTAATTTTTTTTTTTTTTTTTGTTCTGTTTGTAATTTATATTTACACCCTATTTATAAAAAATTAAAATAATTTACTAAAATAAAATTTAGTAGATTATTTAATATACACACATATACATGAACATTTTTAAGGATATGTTCCTTAATTCAGCATTATATACTTATATATATTATGTCATATACAGAGTATTCTCACTATCATGTAATAGGTTATACAGAATACCATCACTTGTTACTATGATTTTGGAGATATTGTCAGTTACTACAGTATTAGAAAGTACAAAGGTAAAAAAAGGAAGTATGTTTCAAATCGAAGATAACATTTCGAATTTAAAATCAATTTTTTTATTATACTCAATTATGTCGAGAGCAATTTTGTCATGAAACTTTGTATTCTCGTACTTGTCACCTTTTACAGGACATGTTCTTTTCCTAAACATTAATATATAAAATATGTTGTATATTTGTATGTGTCCTACTGTCCTTACTTGAACATATGTCATCTAATATGCATGTATGTATATGATGAAAAATTGGGTTGATTTAACTTAATAACCATAAAAATGATACCAAAAATATTGTTTTCTATTCTATTTTTTTTTTGTTATTCTTCCTTTTTTAATTAATCAAACTCAAATCCCTTAGTTTCCTTGTTTATCGTTTCTTTATTTTATATAAAATATCAAAATAAATATTTTAAAATTCTAAAGATACCAAGAGATAGATCAAGATACAGATGTTATATTTTTTGTTGTTTTTTATTTTAATCTATCCATTTTTTATTATGAATAGTTAGTAAATTATTTGTTTTTATTTGTTTGTTGTTTTTTTTTTTTTTTGTGTTATAAAATAAACTTTTAAACTTATTTTTAAAGAACCTTTTATTCAAAATGTAAAAAGGGATTCTGTTTTTTTTTTAATGTTATATAAAATAGCATGTAAAATAAAAGTTTTCCCACTCTATATTAATTCCAGTACTTAATTTTTCTTTTTTATAAATTTTGACTGACCGTACTTAGAACTTTTTAGTATTATTTTTTTTTGTTTTTTTGTTTTGTTTTTTTTTGGTAGTTGGTTAAAATGATAAAAATCTATTTAAACATTTTAATTGATAATATTAAACAACTCATTTGTTTTCTTATTTTTTCTCTATAGTTGTATTCTTTTTTGTTTTTATTTTATTTTAGTACATAAACCTTATAAAAACCTTAAAAATTATTATTTGGTTAGGTCCTTTATCATTTCTGTAGGGGTTTTTCTTTTTCATTTTTATGTTTTTTTTATGTAATTTTTTTTTTTTTTGGTTTTATGTAATAAATTTGTATAAGTGAAAATTATTTGTAAAATTGTAGTAAAAGAAATATAAAACTTTAATTAATTTTTCTACAAAATAGAAAATATATGTATATGTATAAGTATAAATATATGTATAATACTTGAATACTCAAAAAGTGTAAGTACTTTGTATAAGCTTAAGAGATCTAACTCAGCAATTTATTATATAATAAAATTACAAAAACAAAAAAAATAATGAAAAAACTTAATAAAAAGTTCAAAGAAACAAAATAGAAAGAAATACCCTGAAAATATAATATTAAATTTCATTATCCTGAAATATACATTTTTAAATATTAAGATTTTCATTTTGAAATAAAATTTATGAAATGTAGGAGTAAAATTTTTTACCATATTTATAATAATAGTGGAACAATTTAAATATAGCATTTTTTTTTCTTTTGCTCAATAATACGCACCTAACTAAAATGGTTTTAAGGTTACTTATCTACTTCAAGGACTTTGATATCTACTATCAGTTATTTTAACCCTAATATATGCTTTTATATTAACTCGTTAGTGTCGGTTTATATATTTATTTATTTGTCATTCTGCCACGCTTTTTATTATATTCATAATCTGTTCATAAAATTTTGTAAGGAAACGGATAGCGTAAGGATTTTGAAAGTGCGAAAAGTTTGGTTCGAATTTAATTAATAACTTCTTTTTTTTTTTTTTAATTCTGTTTTGAACAAAATTTTTTTGTATAAATACATATATGGATTTAAAACTTAATTTTTATCTCTTATTCATGCATACAAACAAACATATATTTAATCTTTTCTAGCAATTTATTTTTACATTAAAGTCCAAGATACTCAAGTTCTACAATCAATTATTCACTATTTATTAATTTTATTTTTAATTCTGATGTCTGAGACTCTTAGTTGAGAAATGGTCATAAAAATGCATAAATTAAAGGATTTTGTATGTCTCTTTCCCCCTAATATATGTCTTTCAAATTATGGGTCGAAGCGATCTAAAATCATCACTCGCTTCTGGGGTTTTTAATATTTTTTTACTAACCGCATACAAGAATGTATAGGGTAGGTTTTGTTTTAAGATGTCTTACCTCTGATCCCATTACCGCGCCATGTCAAGCCATGAAAAGAACAAGAAAAATCACAATTGAGGATTAGCAAAAAAATAATTTGAGGTAAACAAACAAATGGTAAGACAGTCAAAATGTTGAAAAAATAAACATCATATTTAATGTTTTAAAAATATAATTTAAATAAAAGTTAAATAAAATATATTATTTTATCGAATTAAAAATAAATACGTTATGTAAAACTTACCACATTTCATAAATTATCCAGGAAAAGAAAAGTTTATTTAAATAATTGTAACTTATCATTCATTACAATAACCACATCAATATAAGTACACATATCAAAATTTACATATGAAAAGGATATTGCCAAATGTAGATAACATTATTATGTTAACAATTTTTATTTTTTTTTTTGTTAACTTTTATTTGAGATTTTAGTGTTGGTTACAAAATCAGGATTATATTCCTTTTCCAAAAATTTTTTTAAATATATGTGTATGATCTGAATTAGGAAGAATTTTAAAGTTGAATCCAAAATCAGTTTAACTCTTTACAAAATATATATACTTGTATGCATATGCGCGATTCTAGATTAGAAGGGTTTTAAACGTGGATTTAAAATCAGAGTTATAAGCTTTTTCCAAAATATGTATGTATATGTATGTATATGTATATATTCTTAATTACAAGGGTTTTAGAGGTGGATTCAAAATCAGGGTTATTCACCTTTTACAGAATATTTATATGATATTAATATGCGAGATTTTGAATTAGGAAGGATTTTAGAGTTGGTTACAAAATTATGGTTGTACTGCCTTTCCAGAATATGTATATATATATATATACCTATATGTACCTATATATAGTTTATCTATGTGGCAATTAAATATTGATTTATATCCCATGGGACTTTTGACTCTGCAACTCACAATATCTATAATATTCGCCTAGAAATATGCAACATTTTTAAGTTTGTTAAATATACATACAGTTTATGCAGTATATTTGTAGGTTAAGTTATTATAGGTATGTAAGCAAACAACAAAATAAATGTTCAATTAAAAAAAAAAAACAAAATATATGCAATTTTTTGTGTTTGAATTCCTAAATAGTGACAAATTGAATAGTAACAAATTGCTGATCAAGTGATCTATTTTTGATATAACTTTAATGTCTGCCTTTTATGGGAAAAATAGACCTGTTTTGATCAAAGCAATCACCTTAAACTCTATGCATAATTCTACATATAAATGAAGTGAAAGAAAATTGTTAAAGAACTAGGGGGAGCAAAAAATTGTCAGACTAGATCAAATTATGACACACATATTTATGAGGCATAAGCATATGTTATTGAACTGCTTAGAAAAATATGCAAATATTCTATGGAGAAAATTAAGAGCAAAATATGTAGAACAATTGCTTGCAAAAGATAGAGAACAATAGGAAAAAAAAAAACCATATTAAGGATTTTGTAAAGATTAAAAGGAATCGCACAGTGAAAGTATAAGCATTTTAATATGATTAAAATTAATTTTATTTTATATAAAAAGCATAATAAATACAATTTTTTTTTTTTGCAATAGTAAATTGTTTAACTTATTATTCTATAAATAAATTAAATACATATAAAAATTAAATTAAATTGATATTTCCAAAAAAGAAATTTTTTCCTACATTTTAATTCCACATCTATTTCACAATACAATTCGAAAAAACTCTTAAAATATAATTTACACAAGTTTCAGGAAATATTCAAAAGAAAATCTAAAATACTTCTTATACGATATACCACTCAATGACTAATTTAATAATTTATATTTATAGTAATTCCAACATGTATTATGCATTTAATATTATAAATCTTACCAATAAAATTATTGGTAATGTCATCTTCTGATAACACGTAAACTCTGTAAGCATATAGTAGAAGTTAATAAAACGAATAAATTAAAAATGTTGTTAAAAAAGATTTTGTACGTTTTTTAATAAAAAAGAACGAAAAAAAACATAGTAAAATAAAAAAAGAAACAAATAATAAAAGTGACACAAACCATTTGTAACCATAATTTATAGCCCTAAAACTATCATCAATTTAAATTTATGTTAAAAAAAAAAAAAAACAAGAAAAACCAAAAAAAAAAAAAAACATTACTATTATGGCAATACTTTAAATTTTTCAAACATGACCAGTTACAAGATATGTACAACAACTAAAGATTCGAATTGAAAACAAAAAAAAAAAAAAATCAAAAGAAAAGTGAAGCAAAATACATATATATGTACTAAAGAAAGATTTAGTGAAACTTATAATTCGAAAATAAAATCGTCTAAAAATAATTCGAAAAATTGTAAAAAAAAAAATATTATGTTCCTAACTATACTACTAAAAAAAAACCTATACCCAGTTTATAAGTTATAACATAAGCTAAAATTATTACCATCCTTTTATATGATGAAATTTAAGATTTAAGGGATGGTGATGGTAAAACTATTTTTTTTTTCTTTCTATTTCTATTTTTTTTCTTTTTCTATCTCTCTCTCTCTCTCTCTCTTTCTAGAAATCAACAAACCATTTACAAACTTAAATTTTTTCATTTTCATTTATATATATATATATATATATATATATATCCTTGTTTAAAGGTATAATTTTGTCCTTCTTGAAACTCCCAAATTTCAAAATCAAATACATACATGTATATGTACGTATTGTATATATATACAAGTGCAATTACATAAATATGTGATTTTAGTTCTTTTACAAATTTTACGATCCACTGATTATTTTTAACTGCTGCAGGATAAATATTTTCAAAACTAAAAAGGTAGTAAATGTACATTCATTTCGTTTAAATAAATACAATATCTGATATTTGTAGTTTTATATATACATACATGTTAACATACAGTTAAACAAAAATTTCTTAGGTTTAAAATAGTTTATCTCTGAATATAATAAGAAGAATTATGGAATTGAAGGAATAATTTTATTAATATTCTTATATATATACATATTTCTTAGCCTTCTACTAGATAATATATATGACATCTATTCATCATTTTATTATATCAGAAAATTTATTGAAATAAAATTGAATAATATCAAAAAATTAAATTTTTAATATAAATTTAAGAAATTTTTCGATTAAATTTTACATTTCAATTTTAATAATATTTTATATCTAAGAATATATGAAAATTTAGGGAGTAAGATCACAAGTTCACTAATATGTACATACGAGTATATTTTTTAAACTAAAAGAACAATGTAAACTTTATAAAAAAAAGACTAAAACGTGTGGCATTAAACTTGGGAACCGATGGAATTAGAGAAATTGTTGATAAATCAGGTTCATAGATCTGATACATATTTTAATTCATATATGTTTGGAAAAAGCATTTTTAGACCTTTCTTAAGCTTTCGTTTCTCTTTTTGTTTTTTTTTCGCTGTCTTTGGTTATATCATGCAGAAAGGGATTATATACTACTGGACGCTGTAATCCACTGTTAGTCTTGACTCCGTAGTAATAATAATATTAATAAAAATACTAATATGTACCAATAATAATAGCTGCTACAGGACCAGTGGAGGTTGACTTCAATAATTAAGGTGTTATGCAGTAAGGTGTAATATACCACTGTATGTTGTAACTGTTGTAACGGCTACAGTTACTTTTAGCAAAATAGTAATAATAATATGGGGATTCATGGTTTCCTTACAGTCCCACACCCAATTCAATGTTTCCGCATCCATTTTCAATCGTTTTCTATACCTACTCCAATATTCTGCGTTAGCAGGTAAGGGTTTCATCTCATTATATTGGCTAAAGATGGGTCAGTAAGAATCTGACACTACCAAAGGGACATTCTTGGTGTCTTTGGAAGATTTTAACCTCCCTTAGAAAAAAAAAATGATATCTAGATCATAACTCAAGTTATTTCCTAAATTTTCAAGGTACAGTTATTAGACCATTTTGGCAACTAGACAAAAATCCATTAATCTAAAGGAGAGTAAAAATATCTGCGTGTAAAGTAAGAATAAAAAATCGGACACGGCATTTATTTGAAATTACAGTCAAATATAATAGCAAACATTCTGAGTTCAGAAAAAATTTTGATAGTATTAACCATTATCATTTTCAGTATTTTTTTCCGAAACAAATTCCAAAATAGATTTACGAAATGTACTGAAAATATAAATAAACAACTTTACCTTACTGTCCTCAAACTTATTTCAATCTTTAGTAAAACATTACAAAATATTTAAAAATAAATGGCGGTATCGAAATTAAATTATTAAAATAGTATTTTCTTTTTAACTGGCAAATTTTATGCTTTGAACTGATCAAAATTTCGTTTAAATTTGATATAGCTATGCTCAAAAAAAAATTAATAGTCCTTTTAAAAAATGTTGTTGTACCAAAAAGAAATCTTTTAAAAAAACAAAAACCATTTATTAAAGTTATATATGTTTGTATTTATTTTAATTAGAACGTTGAAATAATGATGATGATTTAATTAGAATGATGATGTAATTCACCCTTCAGCACTGTAGTTTTGTGTTTTTTTTTTGCTTTTTTAAGTCAGAAAAATATCAGGAAGTGACCTTGATCTAGTTTGGTACAAAATATCATGTTTATATTTTTAAAAATGTTTGTAATTAAATATTCTATAGTAAGAAAATATTTCCTTAATTAAATAACTCTGAATTCAATGAAAATTTAATTTTCTCTATTAAATGAATTTATTTAACTCAAAGGTATCAAAATCTGGTTATTAGACATTGCAACTATTATGCAGTAGCTGTTTTTTTTTTTTGTTGAACTTCAACATTTAAAAGTTTAAGCCTTTGGAAAAGAATTATATATGTAATATCTATTAATTAATTAGATATTTATAATATCTATATTAGAAATATCTATTAATACTAGAAGCACTTCCTAAAAATAAAATTTTGTTTACAGATAAAAAAATAATATTTATCTCAGTCATTTTGTACTTAGAATAATGACGAATAATATTGAATAACCATTTTTTTTTTAAATTAATGGATTTGTTCATCATAATACACTTTTGTTAAGATAATGGAACCGAAAGAGAACTTTTGTACTAGGGGCATTTCTTAGATATTTTATTAAATCTAAATTACTTAAGGATCAGTACATCCTTTTGCATTTTACTATACAAATTCAAAATGTGTTATTGGAAAACCAATCAATATTGAGAGCGCCTCTAAAAACCTAAATTCAAAACACCTAATTACAAAATCCCCAAATACAACATCTCCATTTATAATTAAAATTAAATCTTCGGTTAAATTTTTAAATCTAAATTCGGTAAAACATATTACGAACACCATCAAACCCTTTAGTGACAAAATCTTAAATTAAACATAATTTCCAAACTACATAATTCAAAAATTAAAATCCCAAAACTTCAAAAGTATTTAAAAGCTATTATATAGATTATATGTAAATAAAATAATTATGAGGTATTTTAGAGTAGAGGGATTTAACAAAAATAGTGTTTCAATAATTTGTTTAATGGGGATTTCGGGCAATAGCCCCACTCTTTTAAATGTTTTGTTGTTAAAATATGTATGTCCAAAAATAATAACGCAAGAATTTTATAATAGATCACAAAATCAGCTTTTCAAAGAATATGTATAATAAGTGTAATATGTATATGTGGAAAATTTTGAATAAGAGCGGTTTAAGGTTTAAGTTTTTTTTTTTTTTTTAGTGCATTTCCCTTGCTACATAAATGTAACAAAGAAATTACGCAGCCTTTCCTTTTCAGCCGTGACTGTACATGTCGTAAGGGGGAATTAATCTTACGACGTGTGTGGGATTCGAACCCACACTCCTTCGGTGTTTACAACCTTACCCACTCGGCCACCGAAGGCACCGGGATCTTTTAAGGTTTATTTTCGAAGATGTTTTTTTGCACGTTATCGAGGGGGATCCTGAAAAAAATCAGAATTTGTTATTTTTATATTTTGGGATATTGAATTTAGGGATTTTGTAATAATAAATAATGGGAATCATTTGAAAATACCATAAAAGGGCGAAGTAAATAAAAACAATTTTGAAACTATTATAAAATTTGAACATGATTTTGAAAAAATGGGAAAATAAAGTGGTAATAAGGTTATATAAATTATAATGAGATGAAATAAAATCCTAAATTTATATTAAACTGTTCAATTTATAATAAAATCATTTTTATCATTCATTTATTTAATAATTACATTTATACATACATAGGTACTTACTTATTATATAAAATAATTGCCTTAAACTAAATATATTTTAATTAATAATTATAAATTAATAAAAAAAAGTGAATATTTTTCTATTAATTTTAATTTACGATAATAAAAATCAATAATATTAATAATAATATTAATTAAAAATAAACATAACAGAAATGTGCTCGAAGGTTTTAATTATAATTTCTTTAAATATTTGAAAAATTTTAAGGAATCTAATCAATCCAGAGGCTATTTTGTTATTCTTTTATATAAAATTTATATTTAATTTGATCAAATCTAATTATATTTAAAGATATCGAATACTATCTGTAGTTTCAAATACCTATAACTATATTTATGATTAATAATCATTTTGATATTATGGGAAAATTTTTTTTTATATGTACTAAACTTTAATAGAAATTATTCGGATGATAGAATGTATGTATATAAAATTGATGTATGTATATAAAATTTTAATCAATAAAAAAAAATATAAAGATTTTTATTAGAAAATAATGAAAAACTGAATAAATAAAATCTTAATTTTTCAATTTGAGTTAAATGAACTAAAAAAAATTCTATAAAATTTTTGTAATTGACGTTGGTGTTTCCATGGCACACATTAAAAAAAAAGACAGAACAGCAGTTAAAAAAAAGACAGAGCAGCAGTTATACACTTAAAGTTAAAGCGATTGTTTTAAGATACTTTTACAGATTTCATTAAATTTTAATTTAAAATTTAAATTTACGGAAAATTAAAACTTGTAAATTAAAAATATCTAACAATTTTTTTTAGTATGTTGACTGTTCTTTTATCGAAGATATTTTTGAAGTAATTTTATCAATATGAGAAGACGTCCATGAAATTTTCTCATCAATAATAAGACCTATAGATAATTTATTTGTTTGACACGCTATAGGATATGATTGTTGATTTGGATACACGAAGATACATCTCATAGTTAGTTCTTCATTTTAGAGGTTTTAAATTATTTTTTTAAGGTTGAAGGTAAGACAATTGACTTTAGCTAATTTGTTGAATTTATATTCAGGTCTTCGGAGATATATTTTGAAATGCTTTACCGTATTTAAATTTAAATGCCAGTAAATTGTATCATCGCTGTATTTTAGGTAATTTTTATTTTTCTTTTAATTTTCACTCTAATTTTAAATCAAACTTAGCTTCTATATATTTCTTTCTAACTCTAATTTTACTAAATTAGAAAACAGCGTTCAAGATTTTTATTGCAAAATTAATTAATTAACATTAACATTGGAATAAGCCTTTTCTAGAATTTTTCAGTTAGTTAAAACTAAAAATATCTTAGCTCAATGTAAATTATAGTAATTTTAAATTAAATCTTTCAGTATTTATTATTACGTTTATTGCCTAAGAGTATTCTTTCAATGATTCTATGAAAACATCTATTTTGATTTTAATTTTGACGATCCATGACTTAAATATCAAAACTGATTATAAAAAATAAGAATATTCTAAAGGTGAAAAAAGTCTCTAAACCCGAATTCTAAAATAATCTTCAAAATATAGTATATAAAACATTTTAATATTTGTGTACGATTGAACGCTGATACTAAACTGCAAAAACGTACAAGAGCTATTGATAAGTTGTAACTATTGCCAGTGTTAATTCCTCCACTCTACTCATGGAAATTCGTTTGTAATGCGTGCAGCGCGAATATGGAATATGGCTTGTCGCCGTAAGTATTCCCAAAAATTGGTATCCATAACATGTATGATAACGTTGAATTCAAAATGAACACAAATATCTTTGTCCTAAACAATGCTCCGAACATTCAGTAACTTACCATATATTCCAATTTCTTTTATTGTTATTTTCCCAATCCCCTAACCCATCAAATAGTACATTATACCATAGGTTCTAACCTATGGTATAATGTTTGATCTCCCCTAAATCAATGTTTGATTTTAACGGGAGATCCCGTTTGATCGGTTAAAGTTCAAAGGATAAACAACCAAAGAGAATTTGCGTGTTTATCTTATTGATGTCTTTCGTAATTCCTATCTATACCGCTGCAAAACAAAAAAAAGAAAATATGACTAATGACAGGCTATAAAATTTGCGCCTTAAAGCGAAATATTTGAAGCGAATGAAAATATTTAGAAAATGTTCCCATTTTTATAGTTTCTATAATTTTTGATTTAAATTCAGCAAATTTAATTTTAATTTTCGCTACAGTACAACCAAAAAAATCTATTAGTTTTACTCAAATAAGAAAATTTACTTACGTTATCAAGATATTTTTTATGATCATATAATAAAAAAAAAATTTTTTTACAAACGATTATAGTAATAGAATATTCCTTTCACTTTCATTTAAATTATATAAATTGTAATTTTTTAAGTATAAATTAAGGCCCTAAAAAAAACCTTTTATAAAAAAAAAATGTAAAAGTTACACTTTCACTATTTGATATTATAACAATTAAATATGAAACTTTAATAAAAAGGTAGACCAAAATAAAATGAAATAGATAATTGCATATTTTGTTTTTTTTTTATTTTGTTATCTCAAGATAATTATATCTTTCAATTCAAAAGTTTTTCTAATATTTTTGTTTTTCGCTTTTTTTTTCTTATTTGTTTTTTTTTTTTCATTTTTTCATTTTAAAATATCCAATAGATGTTGGATGTATCTCATAAGTAACCTCACGTATACATCTGTAAAAAATAAGATATCTCGTTTAAATTTTGTTTTTTTATATATTAGATCTTTATGATTTTATATTCATTCATTATTTTTTTCTTTTTCATTTTGTGTAATAATTATTTTAATGAGAATACATATTATTTGGATACCTTATTTATGTAGAAAATGGCAAATTTTTGTTTAGGATTTTTCATTTTCT
Source organism: Poecilobothrus nobilitatus (assembly GCA_947095535.1). Taxonomy (NCBI): domain Eukaryota; kingdom Metazoa; phylum Arthropoda; class Insecta; order Diptera; family Dolichopodidae; genus Poecilobothrus; species Poecilobothrus nobilitatus. The sequence continues at coordinate 77,872,889 of OX352773.1, read as the reverse complement.
TTGTAATTTTCCATTTTTTTCATTATGATTATTGTAAAAAAAAAAGAAAAAATAAGAAAATAAAACATTTCAATTGTAAAAAATTTCTTTTGTAAATTTAAACAAGAAAAAATTAATAAATATGTAGTCAGGAACAGAGACGTACTAAAAATTTCAGTTTTAATTAAACATTTTAAGAGTTTGTATAGGACAAAAATTAAATATCGAAAGTGTTATAATTTTAATTTTTATTACATATATGAAAACTTTTAATAGTATTTACGGCAGAATTTAGGAATTTTAATTACTTTCTATTTCCCTCCATCTCCTTTGCCTATTATTAAACTTTTCAATCGTTGTACCCATACCCATTTCCATTTTATATATTTTATAATCTGAAAAAAAAAAATAAAAAAAATATATAAACGAAAAAGTTATTAAATTTTTAAACCCCATGAACTTTTGGGCCACCCTGTATAAGCGTATAAAGAAATTTTCTGTTTTTAAGTTTAAGTATAGCGTATAACAAAAAAAATAATAAACAAAAAATAAAAACAAGATTTAAAAAAAACCAAAACATTAAAAGAACAAGATTTCATAGGTAACGTAAAATTTCCAATCGAATAGTATCCTTGTTAAAAGATCTAATAATATCTTATTTCTCAATTTGAATAAAAAACTGAATTAAAGAAAACACTTCTTTTTATCTAAATTTTTTTCAAAATATCCAAATAGATATAGTCTATTTCCTATAACATCATAGAAAATTTTCTAAAATTTTTCGTCAAGATGACCATTTAGGACATCAATTTATAAACCGTTAACTCCCTCAACGTTAATTCCGATTATTTTATACAATTTACAGTTCATTTGAATAAGGCCTTTTTTTAAATCTCCAAATTACCATCTTAATTTTACAAAATATATACAGGTGTCAAGCTCAAGCTGTTTAAGTTGTATAAAAATTGTAAATCTTCAATTTTTGATCTCTATGGTAAACTCTCAGATCTCAAATGTTAGGTAACACAAAAAAAACAAAACATTTCTCTCTTTCTATAACGTAAAGTTTCTAGTTTAAAGCTGAAGATTAAGAAATTTTGCAATATTTTTATTTTAAATAACAGTAGATTTAAATACGATCATTTAGGAAAAAAATTATTATTTATAAGGATTTGTTTAAGAAAATTTAAGAAGTCGCTTAGCATAAGAAGAAATTTTAACTAGTCACTTAAAGTTTCAGATTGAAAATATTTCACAATAAAAGCTAAATTTTAACAATTTAAATGATTAGGGGTTTTTCTGACTTTGAGATGTTTTATTGTAACAGTTATAGTCAAATTTAAACATTTCAACTTTTAAAGCATTTCTAATTCCTTTTGTTTTTAAGCAGTTTAAAAAAATACAGATAAACTAATTATCCCATACAGATAACAAATAAGAAGGTTATCCCATTAATTGAGGAATCACTAAATAAGAAAATCTAAAAATAACATTTACAAATATATAATTTTTCTAAATTTTCAGTCAATTGAACAGAACAATTATTAACCAAATCTTATAAAACTTTTAATTTATAAATTAACATAATACCTTGTTCCGCCTCTTATGTTTAATATAATTTAAAAAAAAAAAAAATTTCTTAATTCTATTTTTAATTTTAGGTGGAAAAGTACCATTTTTAACTGAAGGCGTTGAAAACCTGATAGAAAAATTCTTCTGTTTTAATTTCTTTTTCTTGATAGGAAAGAAAATTTATGTAAACAAAAATTAAAAGAAATATCATGGACTCTAACCATACCTTATAAAAAAAATTGTTTTTTTTTTTTTTTTTTTTTCAAAAGAAAGGAAGTAGTCGATTTTTTATTACAAGGCGGAAACTTATTCACTTTTATTTTTATTATTCTTTTTTAATTTTTTTCTATTTACTTTTTCTTTTGATTTAATCCTAAACGTTTTTTATATCCTTTTTCTGTTTGGGTCATAAAAAAATAAACAACACAATTTGTGATAACAGCAGAACAGTCAAAATAATAACAAAACAAAAAAAAAGAAAAACAAATAATGCAAATAATAGTAAAAAAAAAACAAAAACAACAAAATAATAAATAAAGAGAAATTTGTTTTTCTTTTTGTTTGTTTTTTGTTAAAAAAATAGAGAATAATTCGTCAGCAAATGAAATAAAAAAAAAATTTTTTTTTTTTGTGAGAATATGAGAGAATAAAAGAATGTTAATAGAAAATATAAGAGTAAAAAAAGAGGTGGGAGAAAGAAAATAAATTAAAAATGGGTCGATGAAAAGAAAAAAAGAATGGGTGAGTTGAGTGTAAAGTGGATGAAGTGAAATTGAAAAACATGTAAGTTCTGTAGTAGGTGTAGTATGAATTTTTTTTTTTTTTTTTAAATTAACAAAATGAGTATAAGAAACTTAATGGTTTAATGAGTATTTTCCATCTTTAATGTTGTTGTTGTTTCTGTTTTTCTTTTTTAATTTTTTATTTCAATTTGTGTTCTGCAAATGATTGCTCTATTTTTTCTTTTTTTTTGCTATTTGTTATTATTACATTTTTTATTCTTGTTAATGATTTAATGCAGGGTTTCCATTTTTTGGAAATTTACCAAAACAAATTTTTGACCAAACTCTGTTCCTAAAATACTCTGTAAAAGTTGTTAGTTAAGAATTATTACATTCAAGTATTCTTGCCAGCTTGTGTAGTTGAAAAAAAAAAAAAAACTTTACATCTTAAGACTTTCGATTTAATTTGCGGATCTTTTGCGAATCTTTTGCGGAATATATTGAAATATTAGAATTTAAGGTTTTGATAAATTAGATTTTATAGAGGCTCTTTTTGTAATACAGGGTATAGAGTGTAGATAATAAAAACTTAAATGAATTTGTAAAAAAAAAAAAATACGAATATGTTAAATATTAATTTTAATAATATTTATTGCAATTCTGTTCGGTAACACACAAAATAAATACTTTTAAACTATAAGATTATTAACTTTTACTATATAGTTACTAAATAATAATTAAAATGAAAATAACATATTATTGTTCAATTTAAACTATTAATTAATTCTGTGACAAAAAAAAATTACTTAAAATTGGCAACCCTAAAATATAATCAAAAATATTCATCAAAATAGAAAATAAAGAGACAATCAAAAATTGGTATCAATTTTAGACTAAATATATAATAAGGAAAAAATTATACAAGGACATTTTTAGAACTAGATGATTTTGTTCTTTTAAACATAGTCTGGTATTAAAAATTGAATGTGAAAATTTTTTTGTTTATTTATTTTTGTTTTTTTTTTTTTTTTTGTTAATTTTCTTATTTTTATTTTTTATTATTTAACGGTAATTTAAAGGCTCATTTTTTGTTGAATAAATTGAAAGTGTAATAAGAACTTTAATAAAACTCAAGAAAATAATAAAAATGAGAAAAAATTAACTTAAAGTTAATTTATAAAATCATTTTTTAAATGAAAATAAACTTTGAAAAAAAAACAAAAAAGAACAAAAGTGGTAAATTTTTGTTATGTTTTTTTTTTTGTTGGAGGCTTGTCAAAAACAAGAAATGGAGAAATTGAGATAATGATAAGAAGAAGAAAGAATTATTTCTATACTTAATGGTATTAAAAATAATTTTTAAATTTTTTTGTTTCTTTTTTTTTTTTTTCTCTTTTAACATAATTAAAACGCGATCCTAAATTGTAAATTGTTAGTGCTTGTTAAAGAAAGTAATAAGGAAAAAATAATAAGGATATAAAATGATAAGAGATTCCATTCAATTCAATTAAATTAAATTTTTTCCCTTTTTTTTTTTTTGTTTGCCAAGAAAATCATTATCTATATCATATCTTACATATATATAGAAATATTTATTATAGTTAAATTAAATGATAAGAAAAGAAGATTTATGTATATGTATGAATGACCAAAGAAAAAATATTGTACACCCTTAATAAAGGTGTAATATACTTGTAATAAAATGTATTTTTTTTTTTAGCTTTAGACCCTTTTGTTAATCAAATGTTAAGTAGTTTTAAACATAGAAGCATGGAACAGTCATTTTCTTATGATATCGATAATATTATAAAATGATTTTGGGTTCGAAAACGTTAGAAGCAGATTGACCACATTAACAGAAAAAAAAAATAAAAATACTAATATTACACGATATCATTAAGATTGAACCTAGGAGGGTGTCCACAGAAGTATTTAAAGGTAAAATATGGAAATAGAAAGAAGAAAATTTAAGTAGATTATTATTTTGGTTTATACATTTAAGAAAACCGTTTTAATAAACCTTTATTTACTATTTGACAAGTTGGTCCACCATAAAAATAAGTGTAAATAATTATTGTTATAAAATAAAATTTGAGTACAGATACTATTCTTCTTAAACCTGATTCACAAGGTTGTGAAACATTTTAAAGACGTAATGGAAGCACAAACGCAAACAAAAAGTATTCGAAGTAGTTTATTATATGTTGTTATTCATTTCAATATGTTCTATCTAACACTTACTTATGTTCATATAATATTTTCCAAAAAATACTATGACTCTCTTTTCTTAAAAAAAAAACCAGAAAGAGTCAAGAAAAAACTCCAAGATTCACAAGTTGATTTTAAAATAAATGAGGGAGTCATGGTAGTCTAATAGCTAAGGACGTATAAAATACGCTACAAACACCGAAAGAGGGTGGATTCGAATCCTGTACACATCGTAAGTATAATTCGCCTTTACGATATTTACAGCCACACCTGGAAAGAAAAGGCTGTGTCATTTTCTTGTCACATTTTTGAGGCAGGATAATAAACTAAAAAAAAATAAAATAAATGGAAAAAAAATCTATAGTACAATCATCTGCTTGATATGTTTTCGACTACTAAATACTAATTTATTAAACAATTTATTTATTTTTAGTCAATTATACTATATTTATATATATATATATATTTAATAATATTGCATGTTTCAAAGTGTGAACTAGCTTTGGCAAAATTCAAACCAATCTCATAAATATATCAAGAGATGAAAATACAAGAAAAACTATAATGTTAAAATTGGGCCAGTCACTGATATTTTTAATGGCAATATATAGAGTTAAAACATATAGGCTATGAATTAAAATTTCTAATTAAAGATGTACATAGAAATGGTAAATGATTTCTAGATTTCCTCTGAATTTACAAAGTAATAATAAAGGAATACCACAAGAACATTCAAGCAGTGGAAAACTATAAACTCATCTAGTACATAATAAGTATTTGAAATAGTCGAACTGAAGAATATGAGAGAAACATCTTAAGAAACATTTACCACTTTAGCATTGCTATTTGTAATAATGCAATGCAATTGGAATTCATCTAGTTTTCAATACATTCTATAAATTACTAAAAAAATTTTAAATAAAATCATTTAGAAAATTGAAAAACTAAAATACTATAATTTGTTTTTTTAAACTTTATACTGTTGCATTTATTTGAATTTTTCTAAGACCAAAATGTCTTTCTTTGTTTAAAACATAAAAATTTTTTAAAGATATTTTATGGTTCCTTAACTTTAAATCAAATCATAATTAACTTAAAAGTCAAGTACTTTGTAGTTAATACCATTAAAGCTACACCTATATAATATATTTTATAAATAAAATTTTTCTTTATATTTTTCTACTATACAATATAATAACAATCATCTCAGTGAAAGATAATTTCATAAAGTCACACAACAAAAGAGAAAAGAAATAAATACACTTGATTTAATTGGATTAAGTGTATAACTATAAAATTTGCTAATCTACGTATAATCTATGTACGGTACGGTACAGTTATGGTACGGTATGGTATTAGATTTAATCTAAATGAAAACGTAATTCAACCAAGAAATTTCTAAGCCACTAAATTTTTCTCTCCTATAATTTTTCTTTAGAATTTTTATTTTATTTTTCTTTTACAATTTTTTTCTTTTTAAAATTTTTGTTTTAATTTTTTGTTTTTGTTTTGTTTTTTATCTTGAAAAAAAAAAAAAAATTTTCCAAGCATTTTATTTTTCTATTCACTTGAAAATTCAAAGTTAATTTTGCATTTGAATGCCCCTGAAAATATGCAAATTAAAGATACAAAATAAATTCATATAATATACGTAATATGTATATAATATAATAAAAAAAATTTACATACATATTTCTATATAATAAACTCATAGTCTAGATTATTTATTTATTTTTTTTTTTTTAGATTTTGATTTTGCTAGGATATAAGGGTATTCCAGACATAATAAAGAATAGAAAAGGTATAGGTATAATACTCATATAAGAGTTACCAGATTTTTAATGTGATTTGACAGAATATTTAAATTTTAAAATTATACAAATTAGATTTTGTGTAGACTGAAAGCGGATTAAAATAATATTTTTTTTTTTTGTTTTTAAATGGGAACAAAATAATTTTACCTTAAAAATAATAACAATAAAAATTTCTTTTTTGTTAAACCGATTATTTTTAAGATACTGCGTAAAAGTTTCATTGTTAGAAGTCGTATTTAAACTCTCTTCAGTGAGTTAAAAGCTCAACATGACTTCTGACTTACCTCTGTAAGACAAAAGTTCAAAACAAAAAAACAGATCAAAAATACCATGATACTATTGTGAAATTTAGGAGTTATGATGACATGTTGCTTATGACGGAGAAAAAAAATACATATATTGTATTTTGATATTTCTAAAAGTACAAATATTAAAAGTGCCACTAAAAAAGGGAAGACTACACATTGCAGTTTTGCCTTTAGCTCTACTACGCAGTACTAGAGGGGGCACAATAAATCTACATCAAAAGTTCGCAGTGTTATTTATACCCCCAAAAAAAATAAGAATCTAATAATTTAACTAATATTAAATACTATTTAATGCATATAAGAATTTGCCTGAAATTCTATTTTTCAAAGGATATCTCTTTTTTTATCCTAGAAAACCTCTATCCAAAAGTTAAATAATTGTGATTTTGCCTATTATAACTATTTTCATTTATCGCTTAATAAAATCTGCTCACAATCTCTTGCTGAAGAGTTCCAATTTTTCATATTTTGTACTTTATGTGATAGTATATAAAGAAACCTCACAAATCTCTTATTATCTCTTTTGAGAAAGCATATATGAAAGGATTAACGAAAACTCAGAAATATTTTCCATTAATTTTGACCAATTTTTATAGTTTCTTAAAATTTTTTCCAATCATAAATGCTGTTCTAATAAGATAAACATTGTTGATCTTAAAATCTCTAATAAACAGTAGGCTACATTATTTTAAAAAAAATGGACTAGATCAAAGAATTTTAATTAATTTACAATATTATAGCCCTTTATATTACATATAGTCGTAAAGAATAAAACATATTTAACTGAAGCTTAAACTTTTTTTTTAAACCATTGAAATGGAAGCAAACCCTTTGATAATTTACCAAACTAAAAAAAGAAAAATTGTAATCATTAAATATACAAAAATAATTAAGACTACTTCAAGTTTTATCTGATTGGCAATCCTAATATACATCGCCATATAATATTCCTGCATATATTTTTAAAATCCTTTTTTTTTTTTTGTTTTTTTGCCTTTTTTTCTACATAACAAAAAAAAAAAAAACAAAAAAATAGGGTACATTATTTATTTATTTTTTTTTTTTTTTTTGTTATCATTTAGTTGTGATATCATCATGATCGTCGTCATTAGATTTGAATGAATTTTAAAATGAAGAAACAAAATATATGAGAAAAAAAAAAAAACAAAAATCAAAACAAAATCTTTCGGTCGATTAAATTAAATCTCTGGGTTACCATTATAAAATTCTTCCATTACACTTATTTTTGTTTTTTTGAAAATGGTTCGAATATACCAGTCCAGAGTTTATAAATGAATTTAACTTAACATTTTCTACATAACTTTCAAATTCATAGCACCAAAAAAAAAAAAATTTTTTTTTTTGTTTTTTGGTTTTTGTTTAAAGTCTGAACCATAGTATAGTGTAGACTGGACATCGATTGAACAAAACAAAAAAAAAAAAAATTTTACCATCTCTAATCAAAACACGTTACATTTCAACACAAGAAAATTTGCACAAAAAAAAAAAAAAAAAACTCAAGAGTTTCACCTTTTATTTCTAGACTTCGCTTATTTTATCCTCGTTCTATCTTTCAATACTTAACATTTGCATAAATATTTTGGTTTTAAAGGTTACCAAAGGTATGAATGGATTCGTTCTATTCACAAAACAAAAAATGGCATGAGATATAAAACAATATGAAAGAAAATTAGATTTTTTTTTTTTGTTTTGCTTCAGATTCTGGTATCTCGTTTTTTTTTTGTTTTTTTTTTAAAAAATAAAAAAAGGTGAATGTACATTAAATCTTATATTTTATATGTGTCATTTATTTCAGTTGATTGTACTTTTAATTCAAGTATTTCCTTTTAATTTATCCTAAATTCAAAAAGTAAAAAAAATTCAAAAAGTAAAAAAAATACAAAAAAAAAAAAAATAAAAAATATAAATGAAAAATCTATTTGATTGGTTTACAGACGTTGAAAAATGTCATTTATATTTTAAAAAAGAGTAAAAAAAAAACAATACTTAGAAATTAAAATAGAAAAAAAAAAAAAAAAAACTTCTAATGAATTGTTACAGAAATACATTTTAAAATAGGATGACCGGATGTGGAAATTTCTCAAAACTTAAAAATTATAAAAGTAAAGCCGAAAAAAAATTATTTCTTTAAAAAACAAAATACTCTAAATCTTTTTCTATGTATCTCTAACATTTTTTATCTATAAGATTTTCATTTTTTTACATTTTTACTCTTTTAAAATCGTCTTAATTATCTGCAGTCATAATAATAAGATAATAAATATACTATGGTTATGTCATCATGAGTGAGGAGAAAGTTTAGTTTTTTTTACTTACGTATTTTTTATTTTGTCCCTGAAAGGCAGTAGATAAAATCTATTTTATGTTTCGAGATAACTGAACCCAAAAATTTAAATATGATTCAATCTATAACAATTCATATTTCTTATTATATAGCTTTTAAGTTATATCAAGAATTTAAAGAGCAATAAAATATTTTAATAAAAGATGTCTTAATAATTTGTTGTCTCATTATGTCAAATGGAATTAACAATGGATTTTCCTTTTCTTCTTCCTTTTTTTTTGAGCCAATTTTTTTTACTGGTTTTGTCTTCAATTATTTTATCCATAGATATCCAACTGTTAACTTTACCACCAAATTAAAGCTTGAACTGTAGAACTTTTAATTTTAATTTGATACAATAAAAGTTTAGATTGATTATTTAGCTTTTTGTGTCCGAAAACAAACTTCAAAGTTACTAATTGACTCGAACCACAATTTAATAACAAATTTTTTGTGACACGTATCATAAGTCTTACTTGAGATGGATAGTACTCTATTTTATTTTCTTTATGATCTTTTACAGCTTGCCACCCTGTATGTGCATGTAAAGATACATACTCGTATACTAAAAGATATTAGTGAGCATTTTTTCCCAATGTATCTTTAAAACAATGTATCTTTAAACAAAATGAAAAAAAAAAAAAAAAAAAATTGAAAGTTCTAATGAAATTTCTAATTGTAATTACTATTTGGACAGAAAAAGAAATTTGTAAAAGACGATGCATCATTAGTTTTATTCAATAAAAAACGATTACCAATTACAAACTGCATTTTATTTAAATTTTCATTTTTTAAATTATTTCTAAAATTAAAACATTAAAGTGATTTGGTATTAAAATATGATATTAAATTCGTTTACCTGAATTTGAGACTTTTTTTTTTTAGAAACAGAAAACGTAAACTGTTTAAAAACAACATTAAAAATTTCGCAATTAAAACGTTAAAAAATATATTAACTATTAAAATATTTTTCTTTAATTCTTGTTTGTTCTGCTGTCTGATTTTCCATAACTCAGAGAAAAACTTCTAGTGGATATGGATACATTTTATGTCACAGGTAAATAAATTTTATGCAGTTATAGGCATTTTGTCTCAAATATTCTTACAATTTTTGTTGATAAAAATCATTTTTATTTCTTAGATAACGGTAAACTGCAGAGCTATAATTTTTTTTTAATTTAAAAAAAAATATCTCAATATTCTGAAAAAACTTTAAAAGTAAAAAAAAAATTCCGTCATAAAAGAGATTTTATTACATTTTTAAGACATTATTTATGTGGTTTAAATTTCTTTTGAAGGCTTTTGTAAAAAGTATGATAAATTTCTGGAACAACTCTTTAGTTGTCCAACTACCTGAAATCATTAAGTTTTGCTTAAAACTTAAAAAAATGAAACAAACTCATTTCTCAACGTTTTTTATGCATATTTCTTCAATTTAATAATGTGTCCTCTCTTTTTCTCCTAGGTGTTTACAATATATATCGTCATTATAGTTGTATTGAATTTTAATAAAGTAGAGATTTTTAGGTTCCGCATTAATCATTTTAACTTTGTACCAAATAATATCGTTACCAAATTGATCCTTTTTCCAATTTCAATTTACTGGTTAATAACAGTTAGATTCACCTAAACAAGATGGATATGAAGAAGAAATCGAATCATATCACCAAAATTGTTTTTCAAAAAGAAAAAAGCTTTTCTAATAAAATAATATTTTGCAAAAAGAAAACCTGTATTTTATTGGAATTTGGAAAATTAACATTTGAACAAAAAATAATTTAACATAAAACACCATATTATAAATATATAGGTAACAAGAATATAGTTTTGTTTCGAAAAATAATTATATATGTGCATATTTACGTTTTTTCAAAAATTTAGTTTTCATTTAATTTGGAAAAACTGATAATACACTTTTAAAACAGAAATGAATCATGTTTCTCTAAAAATGACTTTTTGGCACTGTTTGATATTTTTGTATGTTTATGTAACATACATTTACAGTTATGTTCAATGTTTTACTGTACGGAAATTTAAGAGGCGTTTAAGCTAACAAAAATATTGTAACATTGTATTTTTATACCCGTACGATAAAGATATTAAAATTTCTCCCCCGTTTGTAAAACCTCGACATCAACTAGCTAGGTATACCTTCAAAGGTATAGATCGGATCAGAATGAAATTCTAGTCGAATAAGCTTTGTCCGTCCGTCCGTCCGACAGCAAGATGACTCAAAACCTAAGAAAGCTAGAGTCTTGAAATTGACAAAAAATATTATTAGATCAATTTGTATAGGTTCTCTATTTTCTTTTAGTTGAGATCCGACCAAAACTTTGGGTAGCTCTCCAACAACTAAATTTTTAAACTCCACATTTTTAATATAAATTTTTGAAAAGTTTTACATAGTTTGAAATAGAGCCATGAAATTTTAACTGCTGATAGATATCATAAAAATATTAAGTTTAGGGAACAACTTTTTTCTGTAACCCCATCCGTTAGGGAGCTACAGCCCCCCAAAGATCGAATAAGCTCTATATATTTAAATATATCGTTATGCTTTTATTAGCTTTACAAATATATATATAATAAATATGTACTTGTACCATAATATATACTTGTACCGGTCTCTTAATTTACCGTTATGCGAAACTCAAATTCTTGACACCTTCTATCTTCTAAATGTTTTAAGTTTTTAAGAAACTTGAAATTTTGAGAGAAGTTAGATCTTTCAAAATAAGTATGAGTCATTTCAGAAAATATTTTTATATCGCCCCCCGTTTAGGAGCTGTAAGGGGTCAAAAAGAGAAAATTCTCTATTTTTAAACACCTGCAACTTAAACACCTGTTCAAATTTTTTTGAAGTAATACATAAAAATTAAAGCTCCATCGTTATACTTTTATTTCTATCAGCAACTTTTCTTAATAATATAGGATTACCTTAAAATTCACGAAAGTGTGACTTCACTTTTTCTAACAAATTTTTTTAACGATTTTTTTGAATTTTTTTGTATTCGATAATTTGAAATTATTGAGGATGATGCATAGTACAAAAAAAGTTAAGTAAATAAAAAATTGACGGTTGCTTGAAAAATTGATATTATTATGATATTGGTATACACTATATTATACATACTTAAATATCATGTTTATTTAATTACATATCGTATTTGTCACTATTTATAATAATAATATACATATGTATATAGCGGCGTATATACGTATTTTGTTGTATTTATAAGAAATTATTCTATGAATGAAATATTTTTAAAGAAATAATGCAATGTATATGGCGACATATAATAATAAATACGAATACATATGCATATTAATATATATTTGGTATTTTGTAGTAAGTTTAGTATAAATTATAATATACATCCATTTGCCCGTTAAATAGTACTAGGTAGATCATATTTGAAAAAGTTTTGGATTGATAATTGTTAAGTGGAAGGTTAGAAACTGCTTTTGCAGAATGTATAAACATATAGTTTGAATATTGTATGTACAAACCATAGTTCTAGAAATTATAAAAGTCCATCAAATTGTTTTAAAATACTGAAAAATAAAAAAAATAATATTATAAGCAGAGAGATAGACTATGAACATAATAACGGGTTCGTACAGGTATCTAAGAGTTGATAAATACAACTGTATTCTTCCTAGTTTTTTTTTATTTTTAAAAAATATTTTTGCCAAATATCCTTTTCGTTAAACGATTCTTTCCAAAACGGAATTTTTCTTTTTTTAACAAATGGGAAACAATAACGATGAAAGATATTTTTGCTACTTATATGTCTTTTGATGAAATGTACCATAACCGACGCATAAATATAATATTTTTTCGTCGCATAATTTTTACAATAGTTAAAGCCGAGTAATTAACGACGGCTTAGTGAAAATAATTATTCAAGAAACTCAAGCATATAGTCTAATTTGAATAAAAAAAAGGACTAAAGTAATGGTAGGACTATGCTCCTTTATTAAAAGAAAATGGTAAAGGATAAAATATTTTTATATCATTCTCCACTACGAATAAAATCATACCAAACAAACAATAATAGAATTAAGATTTAATAAAATAATTTGATTCATTCTATATAATATATACAGAATTTGTACATGATTTAATTAAACAGGTGGTGTATGGTATGTTGATTGCTTAATATGATGATATATCTACTACATTTTATAAAAGAAAAACCTAATAATTTATATCTATACTAATGTAAAATGTAGGTATATTATTGTTGCAATCACATCTTAATTTATTTATTTATTTTATTTGTTATTTGTATAAAAGAAAATAAGAAAAATAATTCACTATACAATTCATATAAAAAAATAGTTGAGAATATAACAATTTAAGATTTTTTTTTTTTCTTTTCTTTTCATTATTACTTTTACATTATCTTTGATTCTTTATTTTTTTTTATTCAATTGAAATGTTGTTGTTAGCCATTTTACAATTTTTTTCACACTTCTCCTTTAAATAATGGTTGATTGGTATAGTATTGTTTGGTATGATGGTGTCTTATTGTATGGGTATAGTGTGACAAAAAAAAAAAAAAAAAAAATTAAATAAAATAAATAAATTATAAATAGTCTATATAGAATTAAGAAAAATCTTTTTTTGTTTCTCTCCTTTTTATTACTTTTATGACTTCGTTTTCTAACACTGTACACATAATGTAAAGGTATTTTTTTTTTCTCATTTAAAAAAAAAAAAAACCGAAATAAAAAAATATTTTTGTGATTACTGTCATATACATATACCTAGGTGATAGAATGGGTGCACAATATATCCAAATGTACCTTAAAATAGAAAAAAATAGATAGAAAAAAAATTCTAACATAATTTACGTGAGACATCTTGGGACCACGTACAAAAATGAACAATTACAAGAAAAAATATTAGGACTATACAATGTCTTAAGAAAACGTATCACGTACAACAGCTTTATTTCTTTTATACTATATATTATATACTATACATATTATTATTTATATATTATGTATGTTGTTGTTTGTATGTTTATAATCAAAGGGATCAAGATGACAAACAATTTCTTTTATTGAAGACGAGGTTTTTTTTTTGTCACCAATTTTAGTGTAATGCTATTGCATCATGTAAAAAAGATCAAAACAGATTTTTTTTTTTTTGGTTACTTTTTATTGCAAAAAAAAAAAAAACCGAAGTTTACATGGATTTTGAAAATAAATAAAACCAAAAAAAAAAAAAAAATAATAATAAGAAATAAAAGAAAAACGATTTATAAAATTAAAATTAAGTCAATATAGAATTGAAAGTAAAAAAAAAATTGAAAAGGTAATGTACTAAGGTGAATATTTTAAAGATATGGTATATTTAAAAAATAAGTAAAAATTATACAACTTTAAAAATTTCAATAATATCCAACAGGTTTATGTATAATTAGCCCAATTATAAATTGCAAAATGGTATTTTACATAATATCTTTTAATAAATTTATATGTATATTCTATGTAAATATTATATTTATTCTGAAAAAAAACGTATAAAACCTCGATTTTGTAGCCATTTCTTAAACCTCTTCTAATTAATTGTTTTTTTGTAGATACTTACATATTACTATTTTGTTAGAAGTTTTTTTTTTTTTGCGAAATGTCCCTTTTGTTAAAAAGTTATTTTGTGAAGAGAACAAAATGTCTAATTTTACCTTTTTTTATCTATAATAGCATTAGGTGAAATATCTTTTTAAGAAATCAATTTAGGTAAACTGGTATACTCTTTATCAAACAGTACTTTTGATGAGAGCAATTAGTATATTTTCATTAATTGTGTAAAGTATAAGTGTTAAAGTATATCAATAAGTGTTAAAGTTATAAGGATAATAACATAACTTATTCCTTTTATCTGACATTTCAATGAATGTCTTAGTTAGTTTTTCATAAGGTTTTGAATGAAAATGTATTTTTCCATTTTTAAAATCTTTCCTTTCAATAAACTCAAGTAATTACAAATTTGCTTTAAAGTTTCCATTCATAAACTAAATTCTTTACTAAAAAAAAATTAAGTCCTAAAACATTTTTCTATTCTGATTGAAAATAACGCACTTTTATATGAAAATATAAAAAATTCCCCAAATACAGGGTGTTTCAAAAGAAAATTGAGTTTGAAATATATTTTTTTCATTTTAAATTATTTTGAACCTTCACAACTTTGTAGCTGTTATGATATGGAAATCATTAGTACATAATTGAAGCTGACAAGTTACAAAAAGTATTTTTTTTTATCACCCTATAGTAAGCCGTTCAAAAATTATAGATTTTTTTATGAAAAGTCGATAAAACGTCTTTAACTCTTCATATCTCGAGAAGGGTCCAAAATAGAGCGCCCTCCTCCTCCAATGCAATTTTTTGATCATCTTGACATGTCCGATCACCCATTTCAGGAAAGATTATCGAGTCGGAAACACCCCGTATAGAGTGTTCATCCAATCATATTTTAAAAATGGTAAGAAGTATAAAATAAAATGATGATACATCAAGTAAGGATACTAGGATTTTTTGATTTCTTTTAAAGATTTCCATTTCCAAATATATAAATTTGGATTCATAAAATGTTATTTGCCTTCAGATATAGTCGTTTTATGCCATAATTACCGTAAAAATGTTAAGTAATTATAGTTTTAAAAATTTAGAATAATTAATTGAGAAAAGACACTTTATAATTTTTAGTTTTAAATTAAGATTGAAAGCTATACAATCTCAATTTCAATATCGATTTATTTTACTTATTCAGCAAATTAATAAACACAATTACAGTCCGTCTATACAAATTTAAGATAAACCTATGTAATCAGTATTTCACCGTGTCTCAATTTGTTATAAATCAACATTTCCATTACTACTCAAAATTTAATAAACACTTAAATTTATGTCTCAGGAAAATTTTAACAGTGTTTTAATTTTTTTATAAAATTTATAAACAACTTATATCAAACGAACTTTTTTTTTTAACATTGCATTTTCCATTTCCCATTTTTCTCATACTCGATACTCAAGTTTATTAATACTCAGTTGCAAAATCAAGTTCAAATCACATAAAAAAATTGATTTTGTTATTTACATTTCCAATTTTTTCGATAGAAATTTTTTAAATAGATTTTCTCTATACAAAATATTTTTTTTTTTTTTTTTCTAATATTCTTCCTGAGGGATAATTATTGGTCCGTTCAAAAACACAAAATTTATTGATGTAAAGACTTATGGAATAAAAAAAAAAAATGTATGTATGTAAAAAGAAACCCCGTAAAAACTTTTCAAAGCACGTGCATACATATCATGTTCTGTTCTCACATAAATTAAAAAAAAAAAAACAAAAATAAAAACTGCAATCTCAGTTGATTTAAAAAGTGTTCAATAACTTTAAATGGACTTCAAATTTTTTTTTTTCAAAGTAAAAAAGTTAAAATATTACAAAGTTAACTATTAGAAAATAATAGATTTTCAATAAAGTTATAAAAATAAATTTAAAAGTTTTATAAAAGAATTCTGTTGTTATAAAGAAAATATTAGAAAACGTATGTGCATTAAAAATATGAATTTGAAAAAAAAAAACCACTACAAGAAAAAATTTTAAATTACATTAAGTTGTTGCCAGAACAGTTTTACAATCCTAAGATGCTGATTCACAAATTTAAAGTAGGATATGAAACAAATTATTTGACTAACGTTCAAGAAAGAAGTTGAATTCAGCAAAGAGAAGGGGAAGCTTTAAGAACATTACTTTTTTAAATAAACTTATCAAAATCACTTTTAAACTTAAAATGTACAGATAATACATAACACATATCACACAGCACATATCTAGAACGTTTTTAAGAAACCGCAACAGAATGAATTAATGTAATTATTTTAACTTTTCTAGAGTCTAGAACTCAAAATAAGAAATTTAACCAACTTTCCAAAATTCAAATTGAATCAAATAAAACAAACTGATAAGAAGCTTAGACGGAGAACCAAGTAAGAACCATCAATAGTGGAATTATTTGAAACTTCCTTATCGTACATTAAACTTTCGAACTCTAAATAAAGTTAAAAATGGAAAATGGGTTAAGCAGATCATATTTTGAGGAAAGTAAGACCGTTCTGCTGATTCTTTTTAATTTTGAAGCATTTGTTCCCTGCACACAACAAAATCATGAATCAAAATCAATTTTTTATATTTCATATGGCACATTTAAATTTAAAGCAAGTGATACGATCCAGTAAGTAATTTAGATTATTTCGAAATCAGCTCATATGTACTCATTTAACATTAAATAACAATAGATCATACAAATGATCCCATGAACAATATACTGTGGAAAGATACCTCAGTAAATTTAATAATTAATATCTATCTAAAATATTCATTAAAATCTTTTTTTCTATTCTTTGATAATTTTAATTAAAATTAATTAATTTAAATATTTGTATTCTATAATTACAAATTTTATATGTTATCCTAACCAAATGAAAGATACAATAAATTACCATACTATAACAATTTAAATAGATTTTATATAAAATTAAAAATGGTCAGCCTATTGATGGTTTTTTAATAGATTTTTTTTTAAAAGACAACCACATAATCAAAACTGTTTTTATAAAAATGCTCAAAGCAAAATTAGGTTTAAAATGAAACTTAAAAAAAAAAAAAAATTAAAAAATCCCAATATCCCAATATCCCTTCCAAAAGGACAATCTTTTGTTCAATAGCTATATTTATCCACATATAAAAATAACATTAAATTTCAAAAAATTGTTATTTATAAATAAATATATTATCCTTATAAAATATTTTGGAAACAATTTTAATTTAACATCAACATTAACATAAACAGAAATAAATATATGTATAGTATATATATATTTATATATACATATATAATAATATATATATTATATTGTATTTAACATTTGAAATATTGAATTGTTTTGTCAATTGATTAAAAGTTTTCCCAATATAATACCATCTGGATTATGTCCATATATAAAAATCATTATATAAATTGTAAATATACAATATACCATATTATATTATATTATATCCTTATTATTTCCAATATTAATCCCTTTTTAATACATTTTATTTTTTTTTTTTTCCTTTAATTACCAATTGTTGTTTATTCTAGGAAAAATTTATTCGAAACGATTAACTAAGACTCAATTATATTTTATATGTTATATAATTATATATATATATAGTAACAGTTAGGGATATATAATTTTCAACAAATTGAATAAAATATTTAAAAAAAATTAATGAATCAATTAGAAGAGTCTTTTTTTCCATTCTTACTATTTATTAGTTATCTGATAAGATTCAGCTCTTTTTATAAGGCCTACCTTGAAAATCAAATTTAAATTTCAAAAATTAGATTTCTTTTAACGAGTTCTTGTTAACTTAACCTTTATTGTTGTTATTAAACAATTAAATTCATAAAATGCAGTTCCACATCTAATTAAATATAAATGTTAAACTTTAAGACTAACTGTATTTAATCTGATAATGTCCATTTAAACTAGCTAAACTATTTGCGTACTCTTTATGTACTTCTGTTAAGTTTTTTATTATAGCAATAAAAATTTTTTATATTATGGTAATCCATAATCTTGATTCTTCCTTGAATTTATTCAATTTTCACTGTTAAAATAAATAAATTTTCTAATTTTCATGAGAGTCCTGAAATTTTCTTGTGGTTTTGTATAATTTCTAGAGAAACATTTGATTATTTTTTTTTGCATTATTTTCTGTTAATTACTGGACTTTAACTATTGTACAACATCATTATGAGACATAAATGTGTAAAATAACTATTATCGCGCCATATATTATCCAATACAAGAATTATTTATTTTTTAAATTATTTCAATATTACGATAATAATTTTACGATTTAAATTACTAATATTATTGAATATAACCTGACCGGGATTTCAACCCGAAACCTTTCAATTGGACTACTGACAACTTAATCACTACATCATTACTTAGGTTTTTATTATTTGTTCAGGTTGCAGCCGTCTTAAAGTAATTTTGAATAATTTTAAAGCTTCGAATAACAGGAGTGAAACAGGAGATGTTTCCTTCAAGGTTAAATAACAATTCGATACTTTATTCTCTAAAATAAATTTTCAGCTGCGGTTTTCCAATATTTTAAAATTCTTTTCATAAATATTATAGTTAACTAACTTGTGATAGTTTACATATCCCTGACCACATCGCAGCACCAATAGCTCTTATATTTACATATCGTTGAATCCCCTAAATTAAATTACTTTTCTCCTATATTTCTATTTAATATTTCAATAATTCTAAATGAATCAAATTTTATAGCCAATATTGTTTAATATTAATCGTATTTACACAAAACTCTTTTAACTGAAACAAAGCAAAAAAAAAAAAAATAACCGCAACAAAAAACCAGAAAATAAAACTTTTTATTTAGAATTGGTTTACTCTGGTTTTCATATTGAAAAATTTTCCTTTTAGTCTTACAAATTCAATACCCTAATGACATCCGAAAGATTCAAAAAAAAAAAAAAAAAACAAGAAAAACAAGAAAATTGCCTCAAATATCCAAGTAGTATAATATTTTCTAATTGAAATGAATCCGTTTTCAACAATCAATTTTATTGGCCATTTAATAGAATAAAGTAATATTTTTTTTTTCGCTAGTCATTTCATTTCTTCTTTCCTTAATATATTCTGTGATCCTTGTACAGTGCATATTTAAAGATACAGTTTAGGAAAAAAATTTAATAACACTTTACTAATTTTAATTTTTGTTAATTTAATAACTGGTAAATTTAATTTAATTTTATATTTTTAAATCGAGTTAAGAATTTCCGTTAGTTTCAAAAAAAAAAATTAATTTTTTGTAACCATTTTACATATAAAAAATAATCTCTGAAACCGATTACAACCATTTTAAAAAGTTTTGAAAAGTTCTTTTAAAATGAAGAAACCTTTGAAAGGTTTTTTTCCTAAATGTTAAAAAAGTTTAAACAATGGATCACATTCGCTTGATTGGCAATCTATTTTATATATTTTTTAAATATATATATATATATATATATATATCTGGACCAATCAGATCTTATCTATCTATTATAAAAGGGCTAAATATATCTTATCTATTCTAATGATCCTATTTAGCATTTTTATAATATTATCGAATTTTAGTGAAATAATCTTGATTTTTTTCCCCCTAATCTATTATCCTATCTTACCATCTTAGCTAATTATTTTGTTATTTATTTCAGATCTCATTTATTAAAACAGAATTTCAAAAATTATAGATTTATTCTCAATTATTGAAAACGGATGTAGCTGGTAGCTGTTCAAATAATATTACCGATTCTTTTTTTTATTTTTAGGTTTAAAACTGAAATATGAAAACCAATAAAACATAAAAGAAAACCTATGAAAACACGACTTTCTGTAAAATTAAGCTTATCTCTTTTGGCTCTTCATGATAAACACAAAAACAATAAAAAAAAAAACAGTTAAATAATCTCAGTATAGTTATTTGGAAAACATGAGATATTATCCAACATTTCAGCACTAAACATATAATCACAAAATAAAAAATAAAATGTACAAAAAAATTGATTTTAAAGTAATTCAATGTTACGAAAATGTTTTCGATCATTGCACATTTAACCTATAAATATAACATTAACTAATAAGAGCTAAAAAAAAAAAAAAAAAGGAGAGATTTACTAAAATATAACACATGTAAATTATACATAAAATATAAAAGTGGTACTTTATACATTTTATATAATAATATTATATGTACATATATATTTATATTAAGGATCATTTTATGTTATCATATCTACAAATCACCTTATTGTTCAATAAAAAAATCAGCACCAACGACAATTTCAAGCAATAAAAATTTCAAAAACCTTAAAAGTATATATAGAATATGGGTAGTTAGTAAGATTCAAAAAAAAAAAAAAATTTCTAAGGTTTTTGCCTTTTTTTTTTTGTATTATGATTTTATTTATTTATTTTTTTTTTTTTTTGATTCATAATATTAAAAAAAGGATATGTATCTTTCTAAATCTATTTCACCTATGCCTCTCTAATATTCCTTTCCCCCTTTTGCACAACTTACTTATTTTCTCCTAATATATAATACATATATATATACTTATATAACAGAAAACATTAGGAAAAGCTCCTTTTTTAAAAACGTACAAAAAATATTAAAAGTATAAAAAAAAGGGAAGCTGGGTTTATAGGATTCATTTTCAAAAAAAAAGAAAAAAAAAAAAAACAAATATCCTATTTAATAAATAATTCACAAAAAATTTTTTTGCCAAGTGGTAACCAGTAAAAATTTTAACCAAAAAACAAAAAAAAAAAAAAAACTAAGTAAGAAACAGGAATATCAGTAGTAAACATTATTATAGAAAGTCTTGTTGTTTATTAAGAATTCCATGAAATCGTCATAAATTCCACTTGGTATATAAAGTTGTATTTTCGGTCGGTTATATATTTTTGTTGTTGTTATTGTTATTATTTTATTTATTTATTTATTTATTTTGTTTTTTTTTTTTCCATTTTTCTCTTACAAAACTAAAGTTTCTTTCACAAATTCATTCTTAAAATACATTTTATAGTCCATGTTTTCAATAAAGGTGTATCTATACATATATGTTTATATGTTTGTATATATACAGATACAAGGAAGAAAATATAAAAATTCAAACAACCAAATAAGTTTTTAAAAATGAACCAAAACGATTGAAGTAAAACGATCCAGAAGGATTCACTTGCTAGATATTAAATTTTCTTTTTTCTTTGCAGTTATTATTTTTGTTGTTTAAGTAAATCGTGAGGCTGTCTCAAAATTGTTTATAGACTTAAAAAGAAAAACAAAAAAAAAAAAAAAACCGAAACAAAAAAAAAAATCAAAAATATGTTTCAAGTATAGCATTTAGTATGTACTAAATGTTTTAAGTAAGTCGTTACTATATTTACAGGCTACAATTTTTCAAATTGTTGGGTAGGTATAACTGTTACAGAAGAAAGAATATTAGTAATGATAGCATACAAGTTATAATGCAGCAAAAAAAAAATACAAAATTATATCATATTCCATTCAATGTTCTCAGTACCAGTAGTCAGTACATCTGTAGATTTTATCTAAAATATTCAGATACAAAATACTTCTTATACTTTTTTAAAACAGTACCTATATGTATTTTAAATAAATTTTTTTTTTTATCTTTTTACCTGTTTATATTTTTTTTTAACACTGATTTGAAAAAAAAAAAAAGCAAAAATATAAGGAATCTCTGAAGGTGCATATCAGCAGTAAATTTGTTTAAAAAAAATATATAATATATATGTACGAGTATATATAAAACCAATAAAGATTATTGTTCAGAGTTTATGTTATATATTATAATTCTCACCTAATAAATATAAAATATTGATATAGTAATAAGTTGTTTTTATTAAATTAATTAAATTTAATAAGTTTTTTTAACACTTTAGTTAGTTCATAAAATTTTTCAATATTTATTACGTGCAAAGTTTTTCTGAAAGCCTATAAATATGCAATTACCAACCATTAAATTTTTTTTAGATAAATTTGTAGTACCTATTTAAAGTACAATATATGTAATAAATAAATTTTGTCAATACATCAGTGATCATTTGAAGTTTGAGTAAAAAATCTGCCAATAACGTAAGGGCCAGTATTCTTCAGGCAAAACACCTTTTATTGCCGCAGTTGATAAACAAGTTTTTAACTTTTCTTTTAATTAAAAAAAAAAAAATTCCCAAGAATTTTGAATATAACAATACAAAATTTCATAATAAAAATAATTTTCGTAAAAAGCTGTACTAATAAAACAAGGTGTTAATATTTAATGAGAAAAATTTCAATTTATTGTGCCCTTCTAAATTTATTCCAGATTTGTAGGTTCCGAACAAATTATTTTTAAATTTTCTGCTAAAATAGAGAAATTTTGTTCGACTTGAATAAATGGAAATGAAAAGTGATTCTTTTGTTTAATTTCTACAATTTTAAAAATGTTCTATCATAAAAATTTTAACGATTTATACAGAAAAATTATTATTTTTCTGTATAAATAAATCGATTACTTCCTGTTTAAGAAGAAACTGCTTTTTTGGAGTTGAAGTGCTAAATTTAACATCGGTTTGATTCTGATTCACTACAATTTACTTCTCTTAGATAATGAAGAGATGAAAACTTTTATAATACTATTCGATCTATGTCAATCAATATTTATTTAATAAAAAATTGTTCTCCTTTAATCAATTTTTCAATAATTCGTCACCTAATAAATGTTTATTTATATAAAGAATTTTTTTTCTAACATTTTTATTATTATAATAATAAATGATATATAAATATTAAATTAAAATAAAAAGAGAAAAAAAAACAATTTCAATATTTATCAATCTAATCTTAATACTAATCCCTATCAATATTCTTCATATTAAATTACATATATATGAAAAGGGATTCATATTCATTTTTGATTAAATTCCTTTTCCTGGAATAAATAATTCAAAATTTATTATTTTGTTTTTATTTTTTTCTTGCAGATTATTAGTTGTAATATTTTATAAATGTTTTTTAGGTCATAGTCAATGGATTAGAAAATTAAATAAGTTAAACAAAAATCAAATGAATGTATAATGAACATCATATCATGAGCTTATATATTGAGCTACAACCTTGCATTATTATTAAAAAAGATCGAACAATATATATTCGAAATATTAAAATATTAAATAATTCAAATTAAATTAAAAATCCATAAGTTTTTTGGCAGTTGCTTGAACTTTTTCCCTTTTCTGTCTTATTCAACTCGAATTTCAGGAACGTAAAAGAGGCATCCTCTTGGGATATGCTTGACACCCTTGTAAAAAATTTCAAGTTTCTGTCTTTATTAATTTCGAAGATATGCTTGTTAGTCCTTGGGAGGCGTGTGTCAGGTACCCAAATTGCCACTCCAATTAATCAAATCCATCTCAGGGACATAAAGAAACATGCCAGAATACCATTGTACCAAATTTAAAAATTCTACTTTTGTTGGTTTTGGAGATATGCTCATTTGCTCTTGTGATAGTCCGGAAGTTTCCAAAATACGAACCCATGGTTCAAATTCTTTCAAATGTCAGTTTCCAATTTTACAGAAAAGGAAACATAACATAACATCCTTGTATTAAAAATAAAGGTTCTATCTTTGTTAGTTGTGGAGATATACTAGTTTGCTCTAGGGTTCGTACGGAAGCTTCCAAGATCCGAACCCATGGACCAAATCCTCTCAAATTTCAGAGACTTAAATAAAACATAAAAGAACACCATTCTGCCAAATTTAAAGGTTATATCTTTGTTGGTTTTGGAGATAATCCCATTTGCTCTGGGACTCGTTCGGAAACTTCCAAAATCCAAACCCATGAACCAAATCTTCTTAAATTTTGGAGACATAAATCAAACGAGAAGAAACATCATTGTAAAAAATTTAAAGGTTCTATCTTTGTTGATTTTGGAGATAATCTCGTTTGCTTCGGAATTATTCGATAGCTTCCAGAATACGAACCCATGGACCGATTTTGTTCCGATTTGAACATAGCCTTCCTTTCGTAATTAGTAACCTACTAAATGAATTTCATCAAAATAGCTTTACCAGTTTTTGAGTTATCGTGCGAACGGACGGACGGACATCATTAAATCGACTCAGGAGGTGATCCTAATTTAGAATATATATACATATCCATATCTAACTCGCTTTCATTTGGTGGTTACAAACTCTATATCAAAGTTAATATACCCTATACTTTAGATGTAGGGTATAATAACCTGAAAACGATTACGTTAATAAAAAAATAATTTTTTTTTCTTTTTCGAAATTATAGATGGTATATCTGCACAATAATTGGATTTAAACTAAATTTTTTTTACAAATTGAAGTAAAAGGATTTTTAAGCTAGGTTTATGTTATATTAAGATGCAAACTATGGTTAAGAAACGCACATAAAATCAAGAATAGCTAAAAATACTCCTTTAAATTATAAAACTAATCATGAACTCAAAACTATTAAAATATGTACTTAAATTACCAATAATTCTCGCTTAACCAAGGAGATCATTCAATAAAAATAAAAAAATTCGGGAAGAGATAGCAATATTAAAAGGAATTAACAATTTTAAGTAAACGAAGAGCTAAGTGATTCGTGTAACGGTTAACAATTTTATTATAGTCAGTTTCATGTTCTGTAATCGGATATTGAACTTAAAGAAAAAAAAATTCTGACTTCTTATAAAAGAAACCAATTCAATGTAATTTAGCACTTATTTTAAATTAGATTTAAGATCTAATTCATTGTATAAATACAATATACTTGTATATTATGTACTTTTAAACTTTCTTAGTGGAAATTTATGATGTATCTATTGTTAAGAAACGATATAAATATTTTTCTTCTTTTCATCAATTCCGGCACTTTACATATATACAATACAATTAATGCAGAATTTACATATTAATTCAATTTTAAATAACATTATTGTTAACATTATTTTAGAAATTGGATTATATAAAATTTTATGGATTTTAAGTACATATTTTAATTATTCGTTTGAAAGATTTATAAGGACAAAATAAGTTTATTGAAATTGATTGAATTCATAATTTCCATTCACTGCATTCATCATCAACTTATTTAATATTTTTATTCTTGTTATCCTTTCATGAAAATATAAAGGAAACTTTAACAATAAAATGAAATTACAAGAGAATACTTCGTTTTTTTTTTAAGTTCTTTTAAGTTCTTTTTTATATTTTTTAATAACTCCTTATTGATATCCATACATATATATATATATGTACTATATATATATTAAACAAACATATAAGAGTCGCCCCTCATATGTTTTATTCAGTGATACGCTTCAATTCATTTCAATTTTCAAAACAACATCTTTATAGAAAAGTAATTTTTTTTCTTTTTTATGTTCTGTTCCCTTTTCAAGTTAATTCTAATACTCTATATTTTATTTAATATTTTTTTTTTTGTTATAAATTTTATTTTAGTTTTTATTTTTTTGTATACATTTAATATTCTTATAAGATCAAAATTCGTCTGTCTAATACTGTCGCCACTTTGTTATGGAAAAAATTAAAAATATAGATATTAATGTTGAATGAAACTGAAACTTAGTGTTTTGTGAAATTATTAAAAGTGTTCTGCGAAAACCATGTTTATTTTTATGAAGAAGTGAATTATATTTAATGTAATTTAAAAGAAAAGGGTATGTAAAGAAAAAAACACTTTCCTGTGCAGAGATCGAACCCACACTCTTTCTGTTAATACGTCACACGCCTATCGATTAGGCTACCGAAGCTCTAGGATATTAAATTTTTGAAAAAAAAATTATTATAAATAATTGCATATTTGCAGGCGTGGACATAGTTTCTTTTAAAATAATTTAATTTTATGAAGTAAACTTAAAAAAAATATGGGGGTATGACTTAACTGTCCTCTTAAATGGACTTAAATTCCATGGAGCTTATTTCCATTTTTAAATGGTCTTAAGTTTCATGGAATTTCTGACCACTTTTTCTTGGAAGTTTGTCTCAAATAAAATGGCCATAAGTTTGATTTATCAGTTTTTGATTTTTGAAACAACAAATATTGTACTTTAATATATAAATTAAATGTGTATTTCTACAAAAGGTTTTAAAGAGTTAAAAATTCAGAGTTTACATATATATTCTGAAATTGGAGAGATTGTAGAGAGAGCAAAATTCTGAAATTGCAGAGATTGTAATCAAAATCAGAGTTATATGCGCTTTTCCCAGAATATTTATATATACTTATATGTATGTACAAAATTCTAAATTTGGAAGACTTTTACAGCTATTTTCTGAAAAAGGGTATAATTGTAGCCCGAAATGTCACATATATTATAATATGAAAATCGAAACGTTTTTCTGGTAAAATAGTTTTTCTATAAAAAATAAAACTATTTGCCTAAATAAAATTTGCATTAAACTCATAAGAACATTTTTAGTTTTGATGCTATGGAACTTATGATCATTTTTTAAGTCATAAGTTCCATGAAAGCTTTGACCGTATTTTAATGGAATATGTATACCGATTTATATCAACCCACTTCATATTAGCACAAGTACACTCTGAATTTCAAAAAAAAAGATTTTATGACACATATAATGAAAAATATCACATTCAAATGCGGCCATATATATACCTCATAAGCATTCCAATTATTGTATGGATAAATTTTGTATAACATTTTAAGGTACTAAACTACAAACATTGTAAACTAGAAACCAATTTACACAAATTTATCTAGTATAGTATCTAATATCACTACTATTACTATTACTACTATTGTTATTACTTTAACATAATTAAAATTAATTGAATATTTAATAGAATTCACTACTATGTTACTATGTTAACGGTAGAATCCCATATAAGTATTTTTCTTTTTTTTTATTTCATTATTATTAAGAAATTTAACAATAAAAACATTAAGAATATTATATTATATAGTTATACAATGTATCTGTGCATATAAATCAAATCCTTTATATTCATATGAATTTAACCTTAACAATTTTGGCTCCAAATATATATATTTTTTTTTTCTTTTATGTATATGGATTAAGTGTGTTTCTTTTCAATCATTAGATTTGACCCCATCTCTTCAAATTTTTAGATTTGATCCTTATCACAAAAAAAAAAAAAAAAATGGAATGAAGCCAGTTAAAAAAAACGAAAAACTTTCTAAAATTTGTGAAATTGTGTTATAATTTTTAGGAAAATATTAAATTCTTTTTTTTTTATTTTTATTTTGAGCATTAAGGTACTTATGTATTAAAGTGTAATTCGTGTATTTTAACTGTATTTATGTATATGTGGGTGAAATGAAAATCTATGAAAAATAAAAATAATGATATGTATTTAAAGTTAAAGAATTTCTTATTTTTGTCACAATAAAATATAGAATATACATATAAATATAGAATAATACGTACAGTCAATCCTTTTATATCACGTTTTTCAGGAAGTTTTCATTGTAGATAAAAATAGGAATAAAAAAAAAGCGAAAAAAAGAAAAAATATTAATTGACGAGGTAAAAGAAATAAAAATAACCTCTTAGATATTTTACCTTTAATCTTTGATTAAGTACTGAGTTGTCTTAAAAAGATACTAGATAGATATAATAGCTCCTTTTATTATAATTGATTAAATACACCCTCTAAGTAAGTCGGCAAAGTAATAAAATAAACCTTTGAACTCATTATGTAGTAATGTAATTCAGGACAGAATTTAGAAGAGAAAAGGTTTGAAGACTAGGCAATGAAAACATAATAAAATATAGTAAGATCAATGTTTTCATTGGATGAATTGTGAATACATAATATATTATGTATACATTTTGTATACATATAAAACTGTCCATTCTACGTGTGTAAGCTTAATAATCTAGTCTGGTATGAAATCTGGTCGATTAGATGATGTAACAGTTTTAATTATCTGTAGTACTATGATTTTCACGTTTTTTTTTTTTTTTTTAGTTTATTCCTTGCCACAGTTTACTACAGCCTTTCCTTTTCAGGTGAGGCTGTAAATGTCGTAAGGAGGAATTATTCGTACGAAGTGAAAGGAATTCGAATCCACACCCCCTCGATGTTAACAGTGTATTTTATAAGGTCTTACCCACTAGGCTACCCAGATCCCTACAGTCTTCCCCCGAACATAAGAACTGGTCCTTCTGAACGAATATAAGAACCACCCGTCCTTTTATTCAATTAGAAGGACTAATCCTTATAATTGAATGAAAAAGCATCATTTCTAAAAAAAAAGAGAAGTAACTACATCAGGTAATGAAATCAAGGCAGTGTCTTTATTGGAAAAAATGAATATTACGGTAATTGAATTGGATGAAGAGTTTGCTCAAATTGGCGAGTTAATTTACAAAAATGATATTACAAACTCCATTATTTTAGTAAACTCAAATGGCCTTTTTGGTTTAAAATTATAAAACTAAATTTAAAATTTATTCAACAAATTTTGTGATACAACTTGTTTTTTTTTTTGTGAAAATAAACTGAAAAAATTGTTTTATTTTTATGTTATGTTTTATTTTGCAATATTTTTATTTTTTTTTTATATTTTTAATAAGAAAATAACTAATAAATAAATGTATTCGAAAGTCCTTCTAATCGAAAATTTTTCTATAATTTTAAATTTCAAAAATAAATTTACATTTTCGTTTAGAAGGACTAGTCCTTATGTTCGAGGGAAGACTGTAGTACTATGATCATAATAAGCTATTATATTCATTATATTCGCCCAATTAACATCCCGACTGAACATCCCGACTTTTCGACTGGAACAAACAATAAAAAAATAATCAAAATTATTCTATACGATACAAATTCAACGTGTTATAAAAGGTTGCTTATATTTATTTCGCATATATATATTTTATATTTAAATGAATTTAAGAAAAAAAAATATCTTTAAAATTATAAATAAAAGATTTAGATTTATGATGAGATTTAAAAGTCTACGTATAAAAAATCTTATATTATAATCAATCAAGTTGAAATGTCAGAAAATATTCAAATATAAATTCAAATTGTCAAGAATTTTCAAAAGAAAAGAAAATTTTAAAAAATGAAAAATTTTATTATATATAATTGAAAAAATAAAAATAAATAAACAGAAAAGAAAAAAGAAATTGCATTTTTATTAAAAACAAAAATATAACAAGCAAACATTTTGACTTGTAAAAGTGTTTTACAAATTCTGTTTTTGTTTTTCTCCCCTTTAAATTTTCGTCCTTCAGAAACAAGTTATAGAATATAGGTACATCCGTTGATATTAAGACGAAAATTTGCTATACTATATATAGATAAATAGCACAGGTAACAAAATGATAGATTTTTTTCATCATTCTCTTGAGACCATTGAAATACTGAAACACTAAAACACTGAGACATAAGTAAAATAGAAGGAAGGAATTAAAAATTTAAACATACGTGGATAGAAACAAAATGAAAGAAAAAAAAAACAAATGGAAATCTTCAATGGCATTCATGCTATATGATAGAAATAACATAAATAAAAAATAAAATAAAAACTGCATAATCGGTAATCGTTAAAGTATATATATATATATATATATATATATAACTGAAGTGGGAATATATATCGTATCTTGATGGTTATGGAAACTTATTATGCATTTAGTGCCTTAACGTCTAATTTAGATTTTATTTTACTTTTATAATCATCACTTTTTTTATTTATGATTTTTTCACACACTTTTGAAAAATAATTCTTTGATGATTGATTATATGATTTAATCATATATTCAAAGTAATAAATTAATAAAGATTTAATGAACCAAGAAGAAAACGAGTTGATAAATTCAATTTGCACAACTTAGTGATTTAACGAACAAAAAATTTTGATTAAATTGTTAATATAATGAAATTATACAATTAGTAAGTATTTCAATATAACATCTGAGATGATTTAAAAGAATATTGTAAAGGTTATAATATATGATTGTAAATCATTAGGGTCACAATTTTGTTTTCTTAATTGTGTAACATCGAATAACTGAACAAAAGACTTATGATTAAACTAATGCAATACCTGGCATTTTCTTCTTCTAATTTTTGCTTTGCATATCCTTGATCCTTTGAGCCTTTTTCATCGTCATTATGAATATTTAATGTTTTTTACCATCTTTTAGTTTATATAAACACAATGTTATGGTTCTTTTATCATTCATCTTTATTATCGAGAATATATTCAGCGACTGGGGAATATCTAAAGCGACTTAAAAATCTATCCATACCTTGAATAGAAGTTACAAGAAAATAGAATAAGAATATGCTGAAATATCAATTAGATTAAGATATTAAATATAATTACAAATGCTTGACATCAGAATGTCAGAAGATCAAAAAGAAAAGGATATTTAAAAGTAAAGCTAAGTATTCAGCTCCAAATTTATTTAACCAGATAACAAAATTGTAAAAAATTTTTTTTTCGTGACAAATTTCGACAAATAATTAAATGCTTTTTTTTTCTTTAAAGTGCGGGTTTAAGAAATCAAAATTTAAAAGGATTTCCTTTTGATCCCTCAACTGAAATTTGGGTTTTATATTGGAAAAAAAATTCTCGGGTATATTTTAGGAACATTATCCGATTTTTTACAAAGTTTACTGAGAGATATCTTGGATCACGTGGTAAATACATATCTACAAAATTTACATCGATTTCTATACATATATATATATGCACATAATATAATATCTCTATACATAATTCAAATATATAAAATAGATAGATAGATAGATAGATAATTTACTTTATTATTGTCATTAATGCCAATAACAAGTTTATGGGCCCTTTTCCTTTCGGATGTGGACCATTATATAAAATAAATGTATTTCCTTATAGGTGTATATAAATTTCTTATATTCTATAGTGTCTATCTCACTCATTACTTTTATTAATTTAAAAACTATACTAGGTAGAGAAGCTATTGGAACCATTTTGGAAAGAGGAGAAAAAAGGCAATAACATCATAAAACATGTACTGTTATACAGATAATTTATAATTTACTGTATACAGATATTTAATTTATTAAAAACTACAATTTTTTTTTTAATTTATGGCTTTTTAAACACCCTTTACCAAAACCGTTGAATATCTTATACCCGTATTTAGAAGTAAATCTTTCGGGCTTTCATTTAAGAATTGTCAGTGGTCCGTATAGTTACAGAAATGTAAGTGGTAACAGCTCTCTAAGTAAAAGCTTTTTGGAACGCATAGTTTTCTCATCGCTTAGTTGGGCCCATATAGCGTTTCATCATGTGATTTAAAGTGTCTCTTATTAAAGTTTGAAAAGAATTCAACAATCTACTTAAAGTATAGTATATCCAATATCTTTATTGAATTTTTCTAGAACTAACTACCTTTGGCATATTACTTAACTTTTATTTTAATTGAAATTTTTTTTTTATATACGTATATATTGAAAATATTTAAAAAGATTCCAAATTCACACTAATAAATTCTTAATTATGTTTATTTTCTATACATCACTTATTACATTTTAACTTTCTATTCAATAACTACTCCAATAACAAAAAAAAAAAAACTAATGAAATATATGATAAAAATAAATAAATAGAACAGGTATTAAAGTGTATACTTGACTTAGATAATACTAAATAAATCTTATAATTCATAACTTTTTAAATCAAATATGAAATTTTCTCATAATTCCTTTTAGAGCACCTTAAAGGATAAAAATATACATATGACTATTTGATGATTCTGTTCATTATATTATGTATATATATATATATATATATATAATATATATTTTTCATCACCCAAAAGGAACATTATAGCATATACTAGAATCCATTATTACCTTCTGTATTTCTTTTTTTCTATTCATTTTTAACGACTTTCTATTGTACAGTTAAATATAATAAACCATATTTTCGTCATATTGTCATAATAAAGAATAAAAAGAATCCTTCCTGTACACTTTCAGTTATTGTTTTTATTTTTTGTTTTTTTTTTTTGATATTTTTTAATACAAAAACCTTTCAGAATCTCTTAAAGGGCATAACAATAGATTACTTGAAGCTGTATCATAAATTCAGAGCCCATCAGTAAAATTAACACCCACTTTATCATTACCATAATATATTTTTTTTTTTCTGTTTGCCTTATTCGTTGTTTCTTGTATCATTTGAAACACTTCTTTGGGGTATAAGCAATAAGAATATAAAATATTCCAGTTTGTTTTTTTTTTTTTTTTTTGGTGAAGAAATACCAACACCAATACTGACACCAACTCAATAACAAAATATAGAATATAATATGAAATTTAATATGTACAGTAATGGAAAAAATGTAATAAAATTTTCAAAAATTCATAGAGTCAATTTAGATGTTCTAACATTGTCACATATTTTCGAAAAAAACAGACTCTTTATTTTAAGATTTAAGTAAAGCCGCGGAATTATACAATTAAGGCTTTTCTTAACATTACAATATAATAATAACCATGGGTTACATAAATAATTGAAAATGAGGATGAAACTACACAATATACTTACTCATGGCCTGCGGGGACCCCAAATTGTCGGAAACTAAACTATACTAATCTTTTTAATTTCATTACCTCTTTAAGAAATAAAGAAAATGTATCAAAGTTCCATATTCTGCTATAAAATAAGAAAATTATAACTATTTGAAAAGCTACCACAATTTTTACAGCAAAAGGAAAGATTAGTTCAATTCAAATGCAGCATCGCTTTTTACTTTCATTCCGACTTTCTGAGTGTAGATAATATGGATTATACACTATTGAAAAAATTCTTAGAAAGATAACTTTAAAAGTTAGACTACCTCTCATTTTGACCCTCAATCTAAAGTTAGAAAAAAAGAACATTTCCAGTTTTGCACATAAGTAAGATTCAAACTATACAGGATCTTAAAAATTTTAGTATTATTTAGACTAATATTATATTGTATGTGATGAAAAGATTTTGGATTTGAATTAAATGTAATAAAATTCTAAGTCATGTACACTTGGGCGACCATGTCTTTTTATATTATAATTATTCCGCTCTAAGATCATTTTTTCATTCAATCATTTTCATTTCAATCTAAGTTTTTGTAACGATCTCATAACAATTTCAGTTTTTCAGTTTTTTGCTTTAAAACTGTTTCTAAAAATTATTTTCTTGTAAATCTTGTAAATCATTGTATGTTAATGGTACCTTGTAACGTTTAAGCATTTTCTTAAATGTTCTTTTCATCCTTAAAAGATGAAATACAGGGACAGTGATATATGATTTTGAAAAGGTGACGTTACGAAATATCATTGACATATATTGATTTTGACTTTCGAAAAGCCAAACAATTTATTACAGGTATATAATAATTTATTCAAATATAATTAATAAATAAATGGTGATACAATCATTTTACCATCACTGTATAATAAATGAATAAAAACAACAACAAAAAAAAAAGTAAATCTTCCCCCAGATGTGAAAGATTTGTTTTTAGCTATTTTTAATTTTACTTTTTTTATATTTTATACTTTTTCTTTATAGTATGGTTGTACACATAAATTGGCAATGGTACCCATATATACTTAATGCATAATTTTTATATTTTTATATATTTTCTTTTTTTTTTCATTTTTATACATAATAAGATAAAACAAAAAAAAAAGGGAACACATTGGAGCACACAGGATATAAAATATTTGCTGATGTTCTTATTTTATTAGCGTATATCCTTTTCTCATAAATATTTCATATATATATTTCTTTGTGGTTTCTTATTTATTTTTATTTTTTTTATTGTTTTTTATCGTTTTTATTCTATTTTAATATTATATATATATATTTACTAGTAGAAAAAAAATAAAGATTACAAGCCAAAAATATTACAGAAACTTCTATAAGCTAAAATTCCCCAGTCTTTTGTTTGAATTAAGATTCAGACAAAAAAAAAATTAATATTATAATATATATGTATATAAGTATATGCAAACACACATCATGTGGTTTTTTCACACTATTGAATATACATATATATATTTAGGATCGGATAGTGAATAAGGTTTAGAAAAACTATTAAATAAATCTTAAGATAAATATAAGTATGTTTACATGTGTATGTTATAAAAAGACAGACTAATTACGATAATATCTCCACAAACTGAAGTAAAAAAAAAAAAAAACTATAAATTAAAAAAAAAAAACAAATTTATTGAAATTCATAATAAATTTTACTTTAAAGAGATTTCAAAAAAAAGAAAAAAAGGTTCTTAATGAAATTTAAGTGAAGTGAAGGAGATGAAGATGAATGAAATGAAATAAATTAAAGGGTTAAGTGAAATTATATTAAATAAACAAAAAAGGTATATGCATACATCTAAATATCTTAAAATACAATTTTTAGAAAAGATGCATATAATGCAATATGATATTATTATATAGAACGATTATCTTAGTTAAATATGCTTATCACTAGTTATAATATCTTTAAATTATCTATATTGACTCCTTATAAACGAAGACAAAATAAAAACTATAGTAAAATTAGTAAATTCTTTCGCTTTTCTTGATTCTAAAATTGATTTTGGATCGATTTTTAAAATTCGAACCCCGTATCGACTATAATTTTGTAGTTTATAAATCAAACTATTACAAAAATGTAATAAAATTTTAACCAAGTATTTAAAATAAAAATTTAGTTTTAATTGAATAAAAAATTAACAGAGATAGTAACCTTTTCTTTACCCTAAAAAAAAATTTAACGATTAGAACAGAGGGAATACAAAAATGTAACATACCTATATGACTTACAAGCATGTTTTATTATTACTTTAACAGCATTGAATTTGAAAGGGGGCATAACACTTGGAAAAACTCAGATGACCAACACCTATTTCTTCTAAGTCCACTTATCAAAAAAAACTCACAATGCAAAAATTAAAGTAGCAAATTTCTCACTTAACAAATTTGTAATTCCCGAATATTCATTTTTCAAAAAATTAAAAAAAAATGTCTTTTTAGCAAAAGACTTTGCACATATATAGCAACATTAATGTGTTAATACTCTTTAAAATTTGTCACCCGTTTACGGAATATTTATATAAAAATGTATAGGCGAAATTTTGAATTAGGAGGGATTTCATATTTGGTTACAAAATCAGAATTTCAATAAATTGTTTAACAGGGGTCCACACAGACAGTCCAAATAATTTTAAACACATTATTGTTGAAATATGTATGTACAAAATAATTAGGAAAAATTTCAAAATCAGGATTTCAATAATCTGTTTAGCGGAGAGTTACAAAAATATTTGGAAGTGATTTTAGTTGGTTTCAAAATCAGGATTTCCCCTTTTTCCATAATATGTATAAATATGTGTACATCTGAAATTCTGAATTAGGAAAGATTTTAGAATTGCTTATAAAATCAGAGTTTTACACCTTTTTCAAAATGTGTATATTTAATGTCCCCTATTAACATATACCTATATTATTTGAAAATTTGTCAAATGGACGTTTGCAAAGTAAAAATTTGACATATACCTACCCTTTTTGACAAATACGTTTTAGCGAAACAAATTTTTCGCCAAGTGATTTTTTACAATGTGGTGTTTGCAATGTGAGTTTGGGTCAACTGCGTTATACCTATTTTTAAATACTTAGAAGAATGTCATGTAGAATGTCATATCGAATTTATAAGAAAAAAAAAAGAATCATGTGAAGGATTGTATAATAAAGTGAAAAAAATATTTTAATTAAAGGATAAAATTGTGGACAGCATATACAAAATAAGAAAAAATTATTTATAACCCTATATAAATTTCATAAAATAAAAAACTATTTTTAAATTGATTAATATTTTAAGAAAAGAAAATTTACATAGTTGTAACAATTAATATTACTTAAAAGACTTTTCACAAAAACATAAATTAAAAAAAAAAATTTTATGTCATTTCTAAAATTCAGTTTTAAAGAATAGCAGCTGTCCCATATAACCCGGCAATACAAATATTAACTATAGTCAACGCGACGCAAAATAAAAATGTATCATTTAATCCTTATACCAGATATAATAAATAAGTAACCATATATATGTATACAAGTTTAAAATAGTTACTTTAACTAAATTCTTATTAGAAACAAAATAAAAAAATACAGGAAGACCTAAAAAATACCACCAAAAAAAAGATTTTGTTTTTCATATTTATACAAAAAAAACTTCTAGTTTACTTTTTTTTTTACAGTGGTTAAACCCACAGGCCAACCATATATTTTTACATATATGACTTAGTGATTGCTGTATTTGGCATTTTGTTTTTTTTTTTTTTATTTTGCCAACTTGAAGAGTCCTAAGGCTCAAAACAATTTTTTTTCCATTTTTTTTTTGGTTTGGATTGCATTGCATATTTGATTGGATTTTGTATTTTTCTGTTGGGCGATAAAAGTATTTCTGTTACTTTACTATAGTCAACCAAATAGTAGTTTTTATCTTAAGATACAAGTTTAATGATAACAAAAAAAAAAAAAAACAAAAAAGCACGAACAAAACTTAGAATTAAAGTTAGAATTCCTTTAGGAAGAGTTTTCGAATAAAAATATTTTTAACTTCATCCTTTAGTTACTTTATTTTTTTTTTTCTGATTTGGTTAATTTTGTGGTAATATATGATGACTGACTCCTTCAAAGGATTGTTTTATGACTATTATAACACTTATAATATATATTTATAGTTTTGTTTTATTTTGCTTTTTGTTTTTCTTTAGCCCATTTTAAGAATTTTCATTTCTTATTTCATCATTTTATTATGGATGGAAAGGTTTCTACCCTCTAAATAAAAAGGAGAAAAATGATTTTAAGTGAATATTTTGTAATATTCTATATTTATTCCCTATATTTTTTATAACCTTTTTTTTTAGGTATTTCTAGTTTTTTTCCGTTCTTTTTTGCTGATTTGTTATACTTTAGTTTTATGACTCTGATTATTTTATTGATGAAAGAAATTTTAATATTACATATTTTAGAACTTTGTTAATATAAAAACCAAAATGTGTAAAAATTATGAAAAAGTTATATTGGTTATATAAATAAAATATATACTTCATAAATATAATTCATAACAAAATAATATATAAAAGGGTTTTAATGCATTTTAGTAGTTTTTTAGTAGATTTTCTTTTATGTTATTTATTAATTATTATACCCGTATGAAAGTAGTTTTAAGGGTGAATAATAAATTTGTTATTACGTTTATGACACTTTAAAGGAAAAGAGATATTATATAAAAAAGTATTTAATAAGATTCTTCCTCAAGAATTTATTCTTTGTTGTTTTAATTATGTGGAACCGTGTGTTCGACCATCCCCACGATAACTTAACAAGGTAGAATGTAAACAAACCAACAAACTGTTTAGAATTTTGACACTGCACCAAAATTTGAAAATTTAATGTTATAAGAAAAAATGTGAAAATAGGACTTTTTTAAAATTTTGAGGGGCTAAAAGTAGGAAAACCTACATAACTAAAAAAAACGGTTAACACACGTAAAAATATATTACTAGAGCTTTAAGTTTTATGTCTTACCGAATTAAAACATGTACAGGTGCCTAAGTTACAGATGTTTAAAAATAGCTAATTTTCAATGTTTCTGCCCTCAAATTTCATGTCTCTATCTGGAAGCGTTCTCTATGAGGGTAGAAAAATCATGCAAAATTTGATTTTCACATAACGGTAAATTTAAATACTAAATTTAAAAAAAATTTATATTATTTTGATATTAATTTACAAAGATAAAACAAATACCTGTCGAATGGCGTTTTCAGATTGGAAAAATGTTAAGCAGAACATGAGATATACGCATTTAAAAATAGTGCATTTTCAAAGTTGGAGGGGCTGTAGCCCCATAATGGATGGGGCTATATGAAAAAGTTGTTCTACAACATTAAGTTTTTTATGAGACCATGGTTAAAATGTTTGTTTTCTATCTTTAACGGTGTAGAAGTTTTGTAAACAGAAACGGACGGAAGGACGGACAGAGTGAAACTAATAGGCATATTTTTTCAAAATTGTTTTGGAAATGTGCTTAAAAATAGTGGAATATAGGATTCAAAAATATTTACCATATCATATTTTATTAATGCCAGTTTTGCTATTAAATAAATTCGACCCACGAATTTAAGTAGCTATATAATTGTCAATAATAATAAAGCTTGGTATCTAAAGTTTTGTAAAATTTAATGTGGTTCAGCATAGCGGACTTCGAGTAGCTATCCATACAACTCCGAAATTTACATAAATATAACTCAGTACTCGGTATAGTCAAATATTTTAAATTTGGTAAAAGTTTATTAAATTTGTTCAAAGTAGCATATATGTGTTTGTAGCATATATGTGTTATATTAGAGTTGACACAGTGAACTAAACACTCTAGATCTTTTTTATAATACATATGTATGTAGTTGTTTTAACACAGTAATTGGATTTTTTACACATTTTTAAAGATAAATTTTTTATTTAAATGCTCCTTTAGCTTAATTTTCAATAAGTTAATTAATTGCAACACTTGTAATCCAAATCATATGTAAGTTTAATAATCTGTTACTCTAAACTACGGTCAATTAATAAATAAGAGAATTTATTGATTCAGTAAATTGAACATCCTAATAAAAAACAAAAAAAAAAAGGTCATTAAAAGATTGTTTTAAATTGTATACGTAAGTTTAAAATATTTAATTTTGATATCTCAAATTATTCAGTGTTGAGATTGAAGTTTTCAAAGAATCTTTTAGAATTTCTACTTTATTTTTTTTTTAATTAGACCCTGTTATTCAGAAATAATAAGATATAATGTGAAATATAAGACGTTCAAAAATATATAGAATTTAAGAAGTAAAATAAGATAATTTGAAATATCTTGAATTATCATTTTTTTTTTCCATAAGGGAGGTGGAAATATTCCAAAGACACCAAGAATTTCCCCCTTGGTAGTGTCAGATTCTTACTGACTAAACCCACCTAATTGAATGAAACCCTTACCTGCGAACGCAGTATATTGGCTAGCGAGTAGGGATAGGAAAGGATAGGAAATGGATACGAAAACATTGAATTAGGAGTGGGAATGTAAGGAAACAATGAATCCGCCTATTATTATTACTATTTTGCTAACAGTGACTATAGCCGTTGCAACAATTACAACATGTAGTAGTATGTAACACCTTACTACATGAGGTAATTATTGAAGGCAACCCCCCCACTGTCCTTGTAGCGGCTGTTATTATTGGTATCTTATATGTACGGATGGCAAAAAAAAATAAATAAACAAATTAATGTCGAAATTAAAGAAATAATATCTAAAAAATGTTCACTGACTTATTTCGTACAGCTCTTATGTAAAACAATTAACCTACTCTGAACTACCCCTACCATAGATTAACATTCTTTACCATATAATTATTTAATTTCAAAATGAACATAATTTAACAATAATCAAACAGATTTCTTAAGACTAAAAAAGTATCT
The DNA here is from genome assembly GCA_947095535.1 of Poecilobothrus nobilitatus. Classification (NCBI taxonomy): domain Eukaryota; kingdom Metazoa; phylum Arthropoda; class Insecta; order Diptera; family Dolichopodidae; genus Poecilobothrus; species Poecilobothrus nobilitatus. Next base: position 77,832,753 of record OX352773.1, on the reverse strand, counting down.
ATACGTAAGTTAAAGGTTAAATTTTTTCTTATAATTGTAAATATTGTCAATAAACAAACAAATATTGTCATATCTAACAAAGTATCTAAGAAAATCAACAAAAACATAATCATTTAAAATTTTTCCATAAAACAATGTAAAAACTTCAAATTTTTTTAAGGTTTTACTATAATCATGCAAGTATGTTTGAAAACGGAAAATTTAAGACAAACCAACAATACTTAAAATAATTTCCTTTTTTTTTTATTGTCCTTTTTATAAATATTGTTGAAAACAACATTTTTAATTTAAAACTTAGCATTTTTTCAAATATAAATAAAAAAAACAAACATGATTTTGTTTTTATTTAAAAAATAAAAAAGAAGTTTTAAATTTTTTTTTTTATTTATTTTTTTAACAACAAGGAATGCAATTTTTTTCTTTTTTTTTTTATTGATATTTAACTATCAAAAAACACTTTAGAAAAACAAATTCCTGATCATCGTATTTTGAAATATTTTATTAGCTTTTCGACAATGTTGCAGAAAATTTATATATTTTTTTTTTTTCAATTACATTCACTTGTATTATACGACATATTATAGTACTTTCTCTTTTCATCTTTTTTATCCAAGAATAAAACATTCATAATATACAAAGTCGCGTCATTTCTTATCAATCTTCCAAAAAAAAACAAAAAAAAAACCAAAACAAAACAAATTTACGACTTTTCCTATACAGTTTTACTACTAGTAAATAACAGAAGAGCATATTTTTTTAATTTTCATTTCATATTTTACTAAATAAATACCTTAAAAAAAAATTGATTCTTTATAAATAAATTAATATTCCAATGTATGTATGTACGTCCGTCTGTTATTTTTGTACCTTGCCTTTTTCTTTAAAAGAGATTTCTATTTTTTTTTTTAATGCATTTCTCAGCACACAGCCTTTCCTGTTCAGGCGTGGCTGTAAATGTCGTAAGGGGGGGAATAACTAATACGACGTGTGTCAGATTCGAACCCAAACTCTCTCGGTATTTACAGCGTATTTTATACGCTCTTACCCAGTAAGAGGCCCCTTTAAAAGAGATTTTATATCCTTTATTATTTTCAAATGTAACTTTTGGAGTTTTAAAAATTAGTAGCTTAAAAGTTTCGGAATATTTCACAATAATTTTAATTTTTATATTTTTTTTTCGCTTATTCACTTCTTTAATAAAATTTTTGCTTACGTGATCTCACCTTAATGACCCTCAATATATTTTTTTCAAAAAATTTCTAATCAAGTTAATTTATTTTTAAGTTCTATGCTCTCTAAATGGCTTTCTATGTTAGAGAACACAAGAAATAAAAAGAAGTTGCTATTTTGATATCAGTTCCTCGTAACATAGAACTCGTGAGTTTAGAAATATAATTACTTTTTTAATTTTATTTTCCTATAGTTGATTTACTTCTGTTTAAGTGTGTGGGATGCACAACTTTTTAATTCTAGTCCTAATGAGTATCCATTCATAGAATTTTAATCGGCCAGTGGCCCGTAGTTATCGTTGTGTCTCTTATAATTTTATTTTTCATGTTGACAAAAATTTATATTATCTTAAGAATTCAATACTGTTTTGTTGTCCATAATTTCAATATGTAGTCAGAGTCTCAGAGCACATGACGTCTGTCAGTTGATCTTTATTTCTTCTGTTTATTTTTCAATTAATTAATTCCAATTATATAAAACTTGTAAATTTACTAAATTAAATTGCTCCTAGTTAAAAAAAAAAATATTTAAATAGATTGTAGGGTAGTAGTAAGATAGATTGGAAACATGTAAGGTATTATTAGCTATTTAAATGAAAATTGGAATAGACTAAGTGTACGCTAATTGCTTTGCAGAAATTTGTACAAAATTAAAAATTTTCAAATTTAAATTCGTTTTAATGATTTAACATGCAAGGCAAAAGACACGTAATAAGTTTTTCTGACCATATTTTAGGTTCTATCAAATTAATTTAATTCTATATGCAAAAGATTAGTTTTTATTCTGTAGTACTAACCACCGACCAACGTAAACAATTTAGTTTAACCTTAAGTAGCTAACTACTTACCAACTGTAAATAATTCATATAGTAAATAGGAATAGAATTAAAAATGTACTGTTTTTTTCAAAATTAGAAATTTTTAGAAAATACGGTATAAGACACTTACAATAATGAGAAAATCCAAAACTATACTTTTTTTTTATGCCATTTTTAATTTCCCAAAAGAAAGTACTGAATCAGACAAACAAGGAAAAATTAGCTATAAGTAAACATCTTCTGTGGGAACATTATAATACTATAGCAGTATTTCGGCAAACATTTGACATCTCAAAATCTTATAGAGATCGAAAATAAGGAGAACATAAATTTGGAGTGTCGAAAGTCGAAACTAAATAAACTTACCAATGCTTTTCTTAATTGTATCTGTGACATTTAAGTATTAATATGAAAATTTAATTATTAATTTTCACTCTTATTGCAATAGCGATAAAAAATTTTAATATTTTAGATACATAAATCGTTTTTTTTTTTTTTTATTTAACTTTAACTTGTGACTGAAATTTTTCATATGCTTTTTATTGTTATAAAAGTTAGGTGTACAAAAAGGTAAAGTTTTTGTGTTTTTTATCGGAACTTAAAGAGTATAAAAAAACAAAAAAAAAATGAAAATTTCGTTGTTTAATATTTTATTTTCTTTCTTGTTTTTTTTTTTTTTTTTTGAACCCTTTTCAAAAGTTTTTATTTTTATTATTTTATACTTTTTATGATATTACAATTTAGTTTCGATAACACCAATATTTATATATTTAAAAAGAAATACAAATGGAATTTTTTTTTTTAGGAAGGAAATTATTTCATGATTTTTAAATCTTTGAAAAAGGAAACCGGAATTTTTGTCCAAAAAAAAAAAAAATTTCTTTTTTATTGTAACTGGAATTTTATTTGAAATATTCTAAAGTATAAAAGCAAAAGGAAAAACAAATGAAATATCAAAGCACTAAAAATTCAAATCAAATTAAAACGATTACGTATTTGAATTTCATTTCTAATTTATAAGTCGTGGTAATAATTTATTTAAGGAAATGCTTAAGGTTCTCTTTCAACGCTTGATGTATCGCTTTAATGTTTATGCAGATTATTTATTATAGATTGTGATATGATCTATGACTCTAAAAAAACACGAAGCGATGCTAGAGATGATCTATTCTCTACTTTTGCTAGCGTTGAGGAACTTTATATATAAAATGTAAAGTATTACAGTACTTTAACATATTAGATAATAAACATGGAATAAAAGTCAAAAAAAAAGTCAAAAGTGCGTTACTAGTATAAAATATATTTTATTTTAAAACTAAAAGTTTTAAGATAAGTTTAAAAAATTTTAATTTTTAATTTTAAAGTGTCTTGAAGAGAAAATAATGTAAAAAAGAAAAACCACAGAGTGTATACATATGTACTTTTTTTTAACCATGCTAGTATGTAGAACAAATCGTTAAAAATTTTTCAACTGGGGGCCTCGATGGCCTAGTGGGTAAGAGCGTATAAAGTACGCTGTAAACACCGAGGGAGTGTGGATTCGAATCCCACACACGTCGTAAGAGTTATTCCCCCTTACGACATTTACAGCCACGCCTGAACAGGAAAGGCTGTGTAATTTCCTGTCCACATTTATGTAGCAGAGGAATGCATTAAAAAAAAATGTTTTTCAACTAGATAACTTAAAAGTCAAACAAAAAGTCAAAAGTGCGTTACTAGTTTAACCTAATTCTTCAATAACTTCAATATAACTTCAATATAATTATCAATTAAAACTAGAGTATCACCTAAATAAATTTACTAACCCTTTATTAATAAATTCTTTGAAATGTTACTACAAAAATTGAATCTATAAAACTGCATCCCTATAAGAAAGAACAAACTACAAAATACCGTCCCAATAAAAGAATCCGTATAGTTACTAATTGTCATTTGCAATAACATTTTTAAAAGATCAAAAGATACTTACTTACTCTTTTTTAAATTATCTTCTGAAAAAAGATAAAAGACAAGAAGAAAAAAGAAATCTATGAAATAAAATTCGATAAAATGATCATAAAACTTTCAAATTTATTTTTTTTAGATATTTTTTTTAAACTCAAAAAATCCATGTACAACAATATAGTTTTACAAAAAAAAAAAAAAAAAAACAAAAAAATAAAAATATTTGTTATTCATTGTTATAGAAAATTGCTATAGACCTCCTATTCAACTATTAAAGCTAATAATTCCTTTCAAAATAATATTTTTACTCATCTTTCAATAGGGTTTACCTCTTTCTTATGTTTGCTTATAATTTTTTTTTTTTTTCTTTTACAAATACATATTTACACATTTATCTATAGTTTGTTTCAGTTTTGTTTTTTTTTTTGTCCTTTTTTGTCTTGTAAAAAAAAAAAAAAGAGATAATATAAAGAGGATATGAAAATAAACAAAACGTTTAACCTATTCTTTTCTCTTTCATTGAAAAGCCACAAAATGTCTTCCTATAACAAAAAAAAAAAAAAAAAACAAGAAGCAGAAAATAATAAACAAAAAATAATATGACAAAAAGAGACAAAAAATATTAGAATTTTAACAATAGATTTTTAAAAAAAACAAAAAAACAAAAAAAAATCAAATTCTAATCAGGATATAAAAGAGTGAAAGAACTAAACCTAGGAGGGAAAACAAAACAAAAAAAAATTTCCTAAAAACCTTTCTCTATAGTTAAAGTTTAGTTTTTCTTTTTTATTTTTATTTTTTTTTTGACATCCGAATTAATATCGGAAAATATAATATTTTTTTTTTTATTTTTTTATATTTATTTAAGGTTAAGTTTAAATAATTTATCCATTTAAGAGATTTCTATTTTTGTTTTTTTTTTTTTTTTTGATAATAGATACAAAGATAAGATAAGAAAAAGGGAAAAGGTCTTAACCATAGTACATTTTTGCTAAAAGGAAATAGGACTGAAAATTTTTGAACAGATGAATGTGTATTAGACGATTCATTAATTATCGAGCTAATGGAGGAACTTTTTCTTTTCTAATAGAAAAAAAAAAAAAATCAAAAATTTTTAATAGAGTAAATAAATATAAAATAGTAAAATAAAACAGAAAAAAAAAAAAAGAAAAAATATGACATTCAATTTTTGACAAGAAAACATTATATTAAACTATAAAAATATTTCTAACTGATGTTTTACAACAATTATTAGCAAATTAATTCTAGGTTTTGTAAAATAATTTTAAAGATAACCACAACAATTGTGGTTTTAAATAATACAATAAAAACAAAAAAAGGAAGTTAATAAATTTTAGTTGTTATATACATTAGTAAATAGCTAACAACAAAAAAAAAAAATTAAATTGTTAATAGTTCGGTTAGTTTATTGGTTATAAATATATTGTATATGTATGTATGTATGTAAAGATATTAAATGATTTTAAATTTTTGGCTTGATTGAATTGATAAAAGAAAAGTTTTAAAATTGTTATAATTTTAAAATATTTAGATAAGAAAAATATTTTTTTAGTATTTGAAAAGATTGTTATAGGTTTAGTTACAAAAAAAAAAAACATCTTGCGGTCATGTTTAAATTAACGTATAAAAAATTACAACTTTAAAACTTATTTCCGTTAAAATATTTTTTTTTTTTTTTAATGAATTTCTCTGCCACATAAATGTGGACAGGAAATTACACAGCCTTTCCTGTTCAGGTGTGACTGTAAATGTCGTAAGGAGGAATAACTCTTACGACATGTGTACCGATTCGAACCATAAAAATATTTTACAGGAACTAAACATAAGACTGATTTATAATAAAAATTTTTAAACAGTTTAAAACTATCAAGGAAGCATAGTCCCTTAACTTGTTTAAAAAAAAAAAATAATTTTATTCGAAAAATAAAAAAAATACTGTGTATATTTTATCAATTTTATATTTTGATATTAAAATTTTAATTATTTTTAACTTTTTCTTACAAAAACTGACACTTCATTTTATTTTACTTATTTTAAGTTTTAACTTAATATTACTTTGAATACTTTGACGAAATAAACGAAGTAATCACCCTTACTTCTTTTTCTTTCTGTGCCGTATTTGCTTCGGAGTTTAGAAAACATGATGGCAATTTTGATCTTGTTTACTGATTATACAATCAGCGATAACAGAGTGACTCTGGTTCATCATTGACGTACGATTTTAAGTCAAGAAATTCTCCTTTTGCACGGAACTCATCTAATTTTGCTTTCAAATATAGCTTTTAGTTATCAATACTTCTTTGGATACATTTAAATGTGTCCAAAGTATTCAATTTTCATTGTTTTTACTACATATTTGTTTATATATCTGGGTTTCTACTCCATTAAGTGTAGTCAACAACCCATAACTCTTTTATATTCTCCTTCTTAGGGTTAGGGGGAAATCGTAATGGCAGTTTTTTTCAATTTAACGAATACTGCTTTTTCATTTTCTCTATACTGCTTTTCTTTCATGCGGACTCTAATTTTCTTTGATTAATCTCACTGAGCGTTTAACTGGCATCCTAAATCTATGTTTATATGCATTGATTTTTTCTTATTTCCCATTTATAATCTTTCTCACACCAAAAATTAGATCCTTACTAACAATGATATATTTTCTTTTAGTTATATTTAATCTATCTTTATCGATGTTACGCTTTAAGACAATAAGACCTTAAGAAATCCAATCAATTTCAAAAACCTTTAAGCCCCATAAAATGCAATTAAATTCAAATACATTTAGTACCGTATTTTATTACTTTTCGTTAATCAGCTTCGACACAATAAATCGTCCTAATATATAAATAATTCACCAATTTTATTTTTTTTTTTTGAAATCAATTATTCTAAAATACCAAAAAAAAAATTTCGTGGAAAAATTTCAAAATCCTTCAAAAGATTAAAACTTAAAAAAACAAATATAAACAAAATAATTGAAAATTTTTCTAGTACCTCCTTTGAAAGATGCAATTTGACAGTTTTATTTATTTTAATTTATTTTTGTTTTGTTTTTTTTTTTTGACAAATACTTGCATCATTAAATTAAAAGTTTTTACAATAAATTCGTACATAAATTAAAAAAAAAAAAATCGAATAGAATTTTCTCTTTTATTTACTTATAAATTTTATAATTGCAAATTCAATATTGATAAAAAAAAAATAAAAAAATTTACTTACTTATATATATAAATAAAAATAAAATTTTCGAAATTAAATTGATTGCACTCAGAAATGTCTGACTTTTAAACTTTTGTATTTATATTTAAGTATTTTAACTTTTAAAAAGTTTTTTTTTGATTCAACACTTTTACTCTAAAATAAATTTAAATGTACATATATTTACATACATATAATGTATATAAATTAAAGTTTATTAACGTTTATAAAACAATTTGTAAATTAAAGAAATTCATTTTAAATCAATTATTTTAAAAATTTTCTACTTTACTTTAAAAATATTTAAATGATTTTTTTTTTTAAGATTTACGAATTATTAGATACCAAAGTAGTCAAATTAAATTCACACAAAAGGATTGAAGTTGTAAATAACGATTTTATTAAATGATATCACAGGTACGGTAAGGTTATGTTAAATTAGATAATGTAAGATTATTCTATACTTCTGAGCCTTGTAACCTCTCAGAGATTATTAAGATTATCGCAATTTGCTTGTCAATTGGACTATATCTCGCTATTCCATTAGTAGGATAATTGCCGCGTAGTGTTTACTTGAAAAGTTTAAGTTAAATATTGCAGCTTCTTTTAAATTTTTTAAGAATTGAATATCAAAATATATTTTAACCTCATTTGCAAAAACCTGCACTATGCAAACTTTAGGAAACAATTCCTTTGTAATTTGATTTGACTAAATATGAGGAAGGAAGTGAAACAGGAAAATAGGACAAAAAGGAGAAATTTCAAGGTAAATGGAATATGATGAACATGAAGAAAAGATTCTTTCTGTAAAAGTACAAATTGTAAAATAGAGTATTTTCAATAACAGAAAAGAATATATTTTAAGTTAGTATGTTCCAAATTTTAGCAGTTTAGCGCAAGAAATCAGTTTCCATAACCGCAGTTGTTGGAAAACCATTTTGGAATTTCCACAGTATAAAACTATATATAAAAATAATTAAATAAGTAACAAAATATTTATTTTGGAATATAATCATGTATTTTTATTTTAAAATAAGATTTCAAGTATATTTTTGTCATTCATAAATTATAAACATATAGTTCAAATTTTTAAATAAAATTCTTAGATTTAAAATAGAACTATAGATACATCAAACAATGTAATCGAATTTATTATAATTTAAGTATCAACTAAAAATAGAAATAAAAAAAAAATCCAGAAAAGTAATTTTCTTATTTTATTTTATTTGAATAAATTTTTATGTACCTATAGATATATACATATATATATACAGCTAAGTAAATAATTTATATAGATACATTTACTTTATCAATGTATCTTATAGATACTTTTTAATAATAATAAATATTTTTCTGCTAAATGATCTGAATATAAATTTTCTACAAAATTACTTCTGTTTAATACAGACTCTATTCAGTATTAGTAGTAGAAGTAGTAGTAGTAGTAGTATGGGTAGAAGTATTAACTTCTTATGACAATTATTTATTTATATACATTTATACATATATATTATAATATTATGCTGAAAATGAAAATTGTTTATTTATTTATTTATTTGTTTATTTATTTGTTTATTTTAATTTAATTAAATATATATAGATATATATATATATATATACATATAATATGTATTTCCTTATAATATTTAAGTATATATTTATATATGACAATAAATATTACAATAAATCGATATAATATAAATTTAATGCAATTAATAAGACAAAAATTCACATAAAATATACAGTCTAGTTAATAATTTATGTGATCTATAAAGTATTTTTAAATGCAATACAGACTACAGTAATGCTCTATTATAAATAATTTATATAAAACTAAAAAATTTTATAACAGTTAATGAAAGTTTCATGTCGAAAAACGTAATAAGAGTTAATGAAAATTGATATCTATCAGAAACACTTATCCAGTTTTATATAGATACTTTGTAAGTTGGTACTACTTCTGACAAGATTAATAGTCGAATTTTTCGATTCAAAGCCTTTCAAAGAGAAACAAGAACCGCTTCAGCTACCCATCCTTGTGGTCTTTAGTGGTTTAAAAAAGTCTATACACTCTACACCCTCGCAGAGCTTTCGTGCTCGTCTTGGCCTCCTTTATGGTTTTTTGATCATTCCCAAACAAAAAAAAAAAAACAATTTAAAACGAGAGAATTAACTATTGACGTGGTAGAGTATTAAAAAGCCCATCTTCGTAGTATTTAGTGAGTTAAAGGAATCTATGAGTGGTTTCCATATACTCTATACATACTCACAGAGTATTCATGCTTCTTTCCCTCATAGTATCTTTTAATGATTCACATATAAAACAAAAATAAAACAATTTAAAACGAGCGAAAAAACTATTTATATGGTGAGTATTAATGGTGAATATGGTGAATATTATAAAAATTCAAATTATTTATATCGGAAATATACTTGGGATGTTTAAAACGAAGGATCACTGTAATAATAAATAATTTATTCTTAATTTTAAAGAAAATAATTTGATTAAACTATAATAATTTTCGAATTCATATACAAGTAACAATTATATTACATATACATATAAATATATATATATATATTTATGTATATATCAATTTTACATTTTGGAATATAACTATTTAAAATTTAATAAAAGTTCTTTAATTTAAATTTTCTTAAATTTTTCAACTGTTTAATTCGATATTTAAATAGACTTTTCAAGGAAATATTTCGAAAATTCTGATGCAATTGATATAATAATTATGTTTAGATTAAGTTAACTGGGTGATAATGAGTACATTCGAGTGGAATATTTTAAAATTTCTATAAAATAGAGTAAATTAATTAAATGAATTTTAAAAGGTGTCTCTGATTGTTTCTGATTGAAAAAACATCTTCTATCATTTACAATTTACATCTTTCTCTTTAATAAACTTAAAGTTTGCCTGATGAATCTCACAATACAAAAACTTTAAAATCTTAAATTTAAAATGTTTAGTTATCTTATGTTATATTATGTTAAGTTATCTTAAGTAACATTCGAAAAAAGGGTGATAAATAAATAGAAAAACATATTTCTATCATTTGAAATAAGTTCTTAAAATACTATGGTGAATTGTAATATTTCCGCTTTAAAAGGAATTTAATATTAACATAATACCACAGAAAATCCAGATATAACGATATATCCAGATATACCACGATATAACAGAATGTTTGATACCAATGTTGGCTTTTTTCTATTTTTTAAGTAGATTCTAAAAAAAAAAACAAATATCACGATTATACTAAATTCGAATTCACATCTATACAGTTTGTAAGGTTTGAGGTTTTAATAAAAGTTAATAAAAAATTAAAATTCACTTTCAATTTTTTTTTAACAACATCATTTTTAGATATTTGAAAGGATTTTTTATTTGTTTTACATCCGGAAAAAAAATCAGTTGTTTTTCTTTACTGCATCCTGCTTAATTTTTCATTTATTTTTTAAGTTTAAAATTTAAATTATATAAGGCTTTAAGATCCAACTAAATATTCTAAGTGATTCAATAATTTAAAATTTCATTAGTCATGTGATTTAATCTTCACAATTGTGATTGAAGTCTCTTAAAAAGATACAATTCATCTATAATTTATCATTACAGATATGCTAGAAAATAAAGAAACTTTTAATTTAATACTTTACTATATTATTCGTCTTTTATTCCATTCAATTATAGACTTTGAGCATATTCGAGTGAAATTTATCTCGCGGATCAGATAGTATATAATTTCTATAGTATAAAATTTCCAATTTCCCTCATATATTCTCAAAACATTTAAAACGTTGCAATATCGGTAATGAAATAAGGGTTTTACACTATCTAATCGTCAGACATACCAGATGGTTAGCATTTTGTAGACGATTTACAGCCCTTTGTAATAAGCTCCCAAAGCTTTAATTAGTAGTAAAACTAAACCAGGGCATTATAACAGTTCTAAACTGACCTAAGTGTGCATCTGCTTATCTATTTATTATAAAGATTATTATCTATGTGCAGATAGTGCAGTGCTATATGCTAGTGCTATATATGATGGTGCTATATACAGATTATTATCTATGTACAGATAGTGCTTATCTATATGCAGATTATAAAAACTTCAGGTTTCGTCTTTGTTTTTTGCAACATACCAATATCTTTAGTTTGGTTCAAATATCTCCTTGTTAGAATTAACCTCGAATATATTTTTAACCATTTCTATTATTATTATTAAATTTTCTATACTCTTTTCATATTTTTTTCGATCTCTTCATTTAATTAGTTATAGAAAATGAATCAATCAATCGTCACCAATTTTATCAAAATTTTTACAAAAAAAAAAAATAATTTTCTAGATAAATTTATTTTAAGAATCTAAGAATGAAGGCGATTATCTTTATTCTATTCCGTTAGTTTTTTCATAATTTCTAAATTCTACAATTAACGTTTCCTATTAATTATTTAAATATGTTTAAAATAAAATTAGTATTTCAAATAAAGCCATTAGTATTTTAATATAGAAAACATTTAAAATTTAAAATTATCATAAATAAATCTTATATTCACATATAAAATTATTGAATAATAATTTAAAAAGCCAACATATACTTTAGAATTAATTGAAATTAATTTCCTTTTATTCTTAAAAAACATTAAAAATGTGTGACAAATATTTCATTTATCTAAAGAACACTTACATTAAGTATACTTTTTAAGTGAATAATATGTTCAAAATATTTTTTAAAAACCCTTAGAGTCCTTCAATAAATGTGATAATACTTGTTTCTAAGTTAAAATTAAAATATCAGATTATGAAACACACAACGTATAATAATGAATCAAACGAATAAAATTTAGAGAACGTTAAACAATTAATATTTAAAAAAAAAAAAAAAACAAACCAAAAAAATTTAACGAACAACCATAAAAATTTGTAAAATTTTCGTCCTTCAACTGTCGTTTATGTTCAACTGTTCAACTGTTTAGATTTATATTATAAAACAACAACAACTGATGCTCATTTTTAATATTTAAATATACTATATATACATATATATATCTTAAATTTATTATATATATCTACCGTTAAAAACAGTTATTAATTTTTTCCAAAAAAAAAAAAAGAAAAGAAAAACAATAGAATAAATTCTCCATTAATAATTCAAAACTTTTAATAAATTCCAAAAGTAAAAAAAAAACATAAATTCAAATGAAAATCATTATTATCTTAGTGATTTTTGTTGTCCTCTGCGTCGTACTCTTGGTTCTCTTAATTTTCATCCTTTTTTTGTCCTTTTTACATAAAAATATTATATATACATATCAAAATAATGTATATACATATACACAAAATATTTATTATAAATATAAATTTAAAAAATAAAAAACATTATTATAGTATATAAATATGTAAGTAGATATGCATACATATTTATATGAATAAATGCGTGGATGGGGGGAATGGCTATATCTGTTGATGTACATTTAAAGAACAATCTAATGAATAATTGCTTCATCACTTCCATAATAATTAACTTGATTTCCTTTCATAAGTTGATTTTCTTTCTTTTTCTATTTTTATTTTTTTTTTTTATTTTCACATTTCAAGTGTATATCCTTTACCGTTATTTTTCTTTGAAGCACCCCTATATTGAATAAACTGCGCTAATATAAAATCCCCTTTAAATAAGAAAAAAAAAAGTAAAAAAGAAAAGAAAAACAAAAAATAAACAAAACCAATGAAGTTATTATATGAAAAAGTTTTTGAATTAACTGGGTTATTTTGAATTAATAATTATAAAATCATTTACCGTTATACTAATAACAGTACAAAATTATATTTTTCATATTATGAAAATTCTAAATAATATTCATTGTTCAATCATTAATATTCTACAATATTCATGTATGTGAATTAATTATCATATTTGTATAATCATGATTATACCAACAAGTTTTAACTAATCAAACATGGTCTCACATCAAATTAAATATCAAACAAACCATAAACTTTAGTTTTGCGGCATTTTGTAAATTATGTTCAAAAAATGTTTAATATCTATAAGATATTTAAAAATTATTGTTGACAAGGATATAAAAGTGTTAAGACAGATAATTATGTTATCATTGATGGTACAGTCGCTGAAACCCGAATTGATACAACAGGTATATTTGAAATATGGACATATCGTAAAAATCTTTGATGCATTTGGGCCGAAAATGATTTGAAATACAAAAATATCTGGATCAAATGCACATTAAATGAAGGACCTTTCTAAGATAATTAAATTAGATGCTTTGGATGTGTGATGTGTGGTTATAATTATGAATAACTTTTGTTTGAATTATTTAGAGCAAAAATAGAGTGTAGACAAGGAATTAGAAGAAATCAAATATAATTGGTTGAATCGGAAATCGGCTAATCCACTGTACACAATCACTGTTTTGGATAATTCACTGTGATCCTGTATATTTTTGTACAAAAAACGAATATTTTTCTTTTTTCAAGAAATTAACTTTTAATATAGTGAAACAAATATCCACACTGTATTAAGTATTTTTTACATTGAAATAGCCTAAACCAGGTTTCGTAATAACATACGAAATTGATCAGAAATACTTGAACAATTGGTGTACACAGAAATTGTTTAACTCACAGTCGATTTTAATATTAAAAACGAAATAGTTAAATATTTTTATTCATCATTTAAAAATGAATTAAACAAACAGACTGCCAAAATGAAAATATTGTTATTATTTTTGAAAAAAAAAAAAACAAATTAACAAAAACGAAAGTGAAAAATAAAATTATAGTAGAAGTTTGATAAATCCATAAAGCTGAATTAAATTTTTTTCATTTATGTTGTTAAAAAACGACAACGGTAAACTGTTGAATTCCTTTTAGGAAACGAATGTTGAACGAATCATCATATTTTTTGTTTTTTTGTTTTTTTTTTTTTTAATTCAATAACAAGTTGTGTTGTGTTGTGTTATGTTGCGTTCAGTTGTTGTTTTTAACACTTGTCAATTCTTGTGTTTGTATTTTATTAATTTTTTGGGTTGGTCTATGTTAAAGTTTCCGACATTTAAAGTAATAAGCTAAAACAATTTTTTTTATACAGTTGTGAAAATGAAATTTAAAAAAATAAATTAAATATACTCTATGAGAAAAAACAAAAGTGTTTTACTACTACAATTCTTTCCTATGCAAGTGCTAATTCCATGTAATTTCCAGAACAGAAAATTAAAAATACTGTATCCTTATATGTAGAAATTGATTTTCTTGGTGTTTTTCCTTGCTACTGACATTACACTGACAATACTCAATATTGAAGAAGTTGTCTTTACTTCTTTCCAAAATGTATATGTAGTATGTATAAACAGCTCTTGCAAAATATTTTGAGGTGTTATTGGTACTTCCTCCTCTTCAGCTTCTTACCAAATTGCAGAATTCTTGCTCAATTTGTGTGAATTTTTTGTTCAACTGATTTTTTTTAGGCAATTTTCCAGAGCTCCCAAAGGTTCAATGTATTAGGATTGTTCATCTACATGTAATGTAACTAAGTGTATACGGTATTGAGTTAAATCTGAATGAGTTAAATGAAAAATGAGTTAAATCTGAAATTTTGAGTTTGTTTTGGCTTTCAAATCAAAAACAAATGAATGAAAAATTAAACTAGGCCAAATTAAATTTTAAATATTAGATTTCTGATGAGTGAACTAACTTGCTAAAAACTTTTCCACAAAACATAAACTAAAAACTAAAAATTTATTAACAAAATTATTTTGAATATATAATTCTTTTTAAAAAAAGTTTTGTTTTTTTAATTATTATAAGTAAAATGAATATCTGATTGAATTTCAAGTGTATTTATCTGGGTTTCTTATTGGTATGTTTTTTCTTTTTGTTTTGTTTTATTTTTATTTTGTAAGCATCAAATTTAAATAACACGCGTTAAGAATTTTTTATATCTTAAATTGTTTTACAGCAAAGTTTTCTGTTTTTTTATTTTATTTTAAAACAAATTAATTGAAATTAACAACAGAAATGAATGTAAGATAATGATTCCCATGCATATTTTAATTATGAAAATTTTATTTTAAAAATAAAACAAAAAAAAAAAAACAAAATTCTTTTTTAATTATTAAACATTATAACTTTTTTCTTCATTTGTAATTAGTTATTTTGTATTTTAACTTTTATTAAAAAAAAATATTCTAATATAAATTTTAATTTTAAAATTTTTTTAGCTTTATTTTTTTTTTTTTTTATTAAGAAGAAATTAAAAATTAATTATAAATTACAATAATATTTGTACATCACAATTGTAATATTCTCTTGATTGTAATATTTGTAATTTTATTATCATTATTATTGTTTTGTCCAATATCCATGCTATCCTAACAATATCAATCCTAACATCCATCCTAATAACATCCATTGTAACAAATCACATTAACTTGTCGTTAATTAACTAAGGCATTTGTGGTCTACCACAGTTTAAAGTAAAATTTGTGAAAGTAAAAAATAAACAGCGGTGTCTCAAGTATGAATCAAAATAAAATTCAAATTTCTATAAAGAAAAATTTTTTTTTTTTGTATTAAATATGAATGAAAAATGTTAAGTTAGTAAATTTTTGGACAGAAAACATTGATTTAACTAAAAGGGTATTTTAGAACTGTTTATTTTTTTAATATCACTATTAATTTTAAATTATTTTTCTTGAGTTAAGTTGATATTAAAGTTATAAGTATAAAGTATAAGTTATAAGTATGGTAAAAATTTTAATTTTACTTAATTTACTATTTTCAAAATGACTGACAAAAAAAGGACTACTACTCAATGAAATCTTTCAATCAATTTTTTTACTTATATATTAAATTTATAAATTTTACGTTTATATTGAAGAAAAGAATACGAAGAGGCTGCGGTAATATCAATATCCCTATATATATATTATGCAAGAATTCAGGATAAACGACATTATGATTTCATCATATTCAGCTTTCATTCATCAATCAGTTTAAGTTAAATTCATTAAAAGTTCTCTGATCAAGAAACATATCATCACAACTTACATATTATGTAAGAACTAACCTTGAATATTCAAGTCAAATATGATGTTCTTATAGGGGATAAAGCCATTTAAAGTATTAAATTAGTCCAAAAAAAAATGTATTCTATTTAATCAATAAATAACTTTTGATTATTAGATCTAAAGCTTCTAATAAATTGACTTAAAGTGTTTGTTTTAAAGTTTTTTTAAAAATTTAAAAACTTTTACATTTATTTAATATTTAATATTTAAAATATTTAAAACTTAGAGGTAAAGCAAAATCATTTTTTTTTTAAATTGGGATTTTCAAAAGGAGCGTCATAAGACGTTATTTATTCTAAAAAGAAGGAAAATAATTATAGTTCAAGTATAACTTATTCAATGATATTTCCTATAGATTAAAAATTTATAATATTATATTATAAAATGTTCATATATATTTGTCTGATTAAAATGTCTGATTAAAATATGGTAATGGTTCATTTTAGAAAAGAACCACGTATCCGGTTGTATTATTTTTCTTCCGGTGGTAGTATAGTAAATTTCTAATTTTAAAACTAGTTATGAATAAATAAGTTTTACTAAAGTCTAATTTTTTTTTTTTTTTTAGTGCATTTCTCTGCCACATAAATGTGAACAGGAAATTACACAGCCTTTCTTTTTCAGGCGTGGCTATAAATGTCGTAAGGAGGAATAATTCTTACGACATGTGTGGGATTCGAATCCACACTCCCGCTCCTAGTGAATAAGAGCGTATTTTATACGCTCTTATCCACTAGGCCACCGAAGCCTCTATAAAGTTAATTATTCTATTAATGTTAATTATTTTAAAAAAAAGAAACAGGACCTTTTTTTTTTTTTTATAAGAAAATGCATTTAAAACACATAGTGACTCAACCATTATAAAGCTGTTGTAAAAACTATTTTCTTTTTAACTTCTGAAACCCATCAATTAAAAACCTGTCAATTTTTTTTAAAAATTTTTATCCCAAAAATGTCAAAATACCAAAAATTTAAAAATGTTTTATACTTTAAAGTAACAACAAAAAAAAATTAGACATGATTTAAAGACAATCATTTATTAGAACTAATCAACCTCCAACTTTTGGTTCATAAATAACACAATCAACAACAATGTTTTATTTTTTACTTTATTTTGGTGACTTTAACTCCCTTTAAAAGTCTTATAATATATGGCCACATTAAATATCTAACAAATAAATATATATTTAATATGAAAATATATATATATAAGTAGATACCTATAGTTTATATCTTAAATTTTCTTTATTTCAAGATTTTTTTATTTTCTGCGTCCAATTCCAATTCTTAACAGATTTCTTCAATATTGGAGTTTAGAAAAAAAAATATTGACTATTGTTATTGTTTTTTGTGTGGTTGTTTTGGTTAAAGCCAAATTGGGGGAAATTCTGGACAAGACACTTTCAAAAAATAAAAAATAAAAATGAAAAAAAACAAAACAAAACAAAATTCTTTACAAAAGATTTATTTATACGGCTTTTAGCTTGATAAATTTTTTTTTTCTTGTAATTTCATAACTTCTGTTTTATACTTTTGTATGATTTTCGGCATTTTTTATGTTTTTTTTAAGGCAATTTATCCCTTTTTTATTAACAAAGGTTGTTTTCTTTTTTTTGCTTTTTTTTTTTTAAACATTGTGAGTTATTTACTAATTTAATTTAATTTCTCTTTATTCGAAGTATATTCGATTTTCTTTTTGTTTTTTGTAAAAATAAAAACTTTTCAAATAGCGTTGGTTGTAAACAGAAATTGTATCGTTAAACTTGACACATCAAAAATAATATTGTTCACCTTTAAATGATGTGTACATATAAATTTAATTAAAATTAAAAGACTATTAAAATTTGAAAAATTGTTTTCCTTTCATTTTTTACTTTTAATCATTTACATTATATTATATTCTATCATATTTAATTAATTTCAAATTAATAATTCACCATAAATGTTAAAAACAACAAAGTAAAATTTTAGCAATTAGGGTCCTAAAAATATGCAATTTAATTGGAATGAAAGTTTGGAAGTAACTATACAAATATATTGATCATAAGTCAAGGTTCTTAAATACAAATTCGCCAGAAGAAATTGTATATGTATATACTTAATGGTAAAAAATAAAAATTGATAATGGTAATGGTAAAAAATTAAAAATATATAGTCGAGGAAACTATCTGCACAATATGTTGCTTTACATCTTTCACGAGATATACAAAATATGAATGTGTCTTTTTCGTCTGATCTTACCATTTTTTCTAAACTTATTTAGAATTTAGATAAATCTATTTCTAAATGTATGTAATTTTCATTATAAATAAAAACTGTGGTTATTGGCTTAATTATAATTTTCCATTTGTTTCCATAAAATTTGGACGGATTGATGTGTCAAATTAAATTAATAAAATGTAACGGAAACGAATCAAATTAAATTTAGAACTTGATATCATTTGTATAGTGAATTGTATAAATAAAAAATAAAATTTAATAACATTTCAAGCTAACAACTAGCAGTTACACTGCTTGCTTTAAATTATTAAAACATTTCTGCAAAAAAAGAAATTATTTACATGTAAAATTTTTCTTTTGACATTTAATTGTCGCTTAGAGTTAACAAACCGATATTAGATATAAACTAGAATAATCTTCTGTGTCTCTCGAAACATTCTTCTAAACTTAGTAATAGTAGTTGATAGACGTATATGTGTAAAAGAAATAATATATATATATATATACATATGCATTTTTCTTGAAATTACAAAATCTTAAAACTCTAAATTCTCATAGGTTTTATTAATTTAAGGGATGATACTAATAATTAAATTTAATTCATAAAACATTGTAGAATAAAAATATTTTTTTAGCTGAAAAGTTTTTATGTGAAAAAAATTGTACTTCTTTTTCTATACTAATAACTCAGTATCAAAATATTTCAAGTTGGGTATAGTTACTTTCCTCAATATGTCTCACTGACATCAAGTAAACAATTTTCCCACTATTTGACAAAAATACTAAATTGTAAGACAAACTTTTTTTTTTTTGTTTTTGTTCTTGATTAATTTATTTATTTTCATCTTGTTACCACCTAAATTTTCCTCCTTTTTTCTAAAATTATTTTTTTTTTTAAATTGCATATTTACAGATTTATCTTTCACATTGTGTGTGCAAGTACGTGTTTATTTTTATTTTGACTCAAAGTAATTTTTTTTTTTTTGCATAAGTGAAGTAAAAAATTCTCAAAATATGTTTTGAATTGTTACTTAGAAAAAAAGAAAAAAAAAAAATAAAAGAATTAAAGATGAAATTCATCTTTGTTAATTTTTAAATAACCTGAATAAATTTTTAAAATTATGATGATGATAACACTATAACATCCATACCAAAACTTTTTTATAACATCCTTTAACTCTTCCTTAAAATTATATTTTCATGTATGTTTAATATTTAATATACAAAACTTTTAACTAAAATTGGAAAACTTTTTTTTTGTTTTTTAACTTACTGTTTATACTTATAAATACATATTTACGTATGTACGTACGTATGTATGTAACAACAATATAAAATAATTATTAATGATGATATTGTTTGAAGAACAACTGAGTACTCTAATTGTTGTAAACTTTGTAATTTTTTGTTTTTTTGTTTGCCTGCATTTGATAGGTCTCAAAATATTAAATTTTAAAACTTTTAAATAACTTTTAAAAGTTTAATGAAACTACTAAGCAAAGTAAAAGTATGTGTGAAAATAGATATTTGTATAATTGTCATTAAAATACAGAATACATAAAAAAAAAAAAAAATAAAGATCATTTTAAATATATGAAATTTTGAAAAAAAAAAAAAAAAAAAATATAAAATATTTAAATACAGGATTGGATTTATACAATTCATATTTAGTTTTATATGTAGTAAATGTTACATATTAGTAATTACTTTATAAAAACATTATAAGTTAAGGCTTTGGGTATACTTCCATATAGGTCGCTCGAGCTTTTCAAAATGACGTCATCACATAACGGTACTTTATGATATCACGTTTCCGAATATAATAGCTATTAGTGACGCGTTTGTCATCTAGCGCGGGAAAAATGCATTACAACATTTTCTTAACATGTTGTACTATTTTAATTTAAACCGTTATATTTTTACCAGAAACCAATAAACTGGAACCAATAACTGGAATAATACTATCGTTAATATACATCTTGTTTCATCTTAATCGGTATTTAAAAAAAAATTCCAACTTAAAAAAAAACATCACTATTAATATGAAATTTACAAAGACACTATATATTTATTATAATACTGTTAGAAAGTACTCTTCACACTATTTTAAACGGTATATAATAAATATAATATATACTGGCCAATAGCCCCACCAGAAGACACAAATGCGAAACTGAAACAACAATTTTAATAAAAACAAAACCATTTTCATACTTTATTTCTCAAACATTTATTTTGCCTTTTTATTTTCTTGTTGGATATGTATGTAAAAATTTGGATACAACATCAAGTTGCGTTTTCATAATTTGTCTAGCACTGTTATCTGATGACGTCATTTTAAAAGCTCGAGCGACCTATATGGAAGAATCCCCAAGGCTTTCAAATAGATGATTAGATTATTATAAAAAGAGAAAAAAACAAGAAAGTTTCATGATTAAAATTGCAAAAATTGAAATACATTGAAAAGCTAGTGGAAACCCTAAAATTATGCAATAAATTTTTACCAGTATAGACATCGAATTACATCAATGGATGGTATAACATCAATGTCTCAGTCATGGAAAAATTAAAGTTGGCAAAAGAAAATGTATAAGAAAGTGTACTAGTCTTGAATAAAACCTCGGTATCCAATTATAAAACAGACTTATCAAAAAAAAAAAAATTATATGATTCTGCAAATATTATTCGTATTGATAACTTTATAATATGTACATAATTCTGAAATTTGTCAATCTCTGTTCATAATTTTGAAAATATGTAATTTAAAAATTGGTTGAATTTTATCTGTAGGTTTTATCCACCTCGATAAAAATGGCTATATCGAAGATATGAGCTTCATACCTAGAATAAACAATTACCAAATATATTTCAAATACTTTAGCGCTTAAATTTACAAAATATGAATAATACTTAAATTTTTAAATATAAATATAATAAATACGCAACATATAAATATAATAATACGATATTATTATAAATTGAAAAATTATATAAACATTATATAAAATTAAATACAAATGTAATAGAAAAGTTATTTAATACAATAGAAAATTAGAGAGAATAGAAACGTTAAAAAAAAAGAAATAAAAGAAATTTTTTAAATAAATTTCAGTTTTACACATTCTTTTCTATTGAAGATTTTTAATTTTTTTTTTTTACTCAGTACTTTCTAATTGATGTCGTAGCAAATACGGTTTTATTTTATTTTTAAACTCTCTTAATACTATTAATTAATATGAGGGCGCCTCGGTGGCCTAGTGGGTAAGACCGTATAAAATGTTGTTGAGGAGCTCTATTCCTCAACATCTCTACTACGCTGCAAACACCGAGGGAGTGAGGGTTCGAATCCCACACACGTCCTAAGAGTTATTCCCCCTTACGACATTTACAGCCACGTCTGAACAGGAAAGGTGGTAATGTCCTGTCCACATTTATGTGGCAAAGAAATGCATTAAAAAAAAAATAATAAAAAATAAAAGTTTTTTACGAATTCTATATTTTCATTATTGAAACGGAATGTGGTTCCCATATCTAAACTTTTATTTTCGATGAATAAAATTTTGATTATTTTCACATTAAAGCTAAAACAATGTTTTTTTTTAACTATATACTTGTATTATAGTCAGATTATTTCGAATACAACTGTTCAAATCATCTTCACTTGCTGGAGGGTTCCACTGATGTTTAAACGATTTAAATCGTTTATGTAAATTTTAAAGAGATCAGACCCCAAAATAAATTCCTACGGGACTCCTTTGGTTACGGTTTTTTCTTTGAGCTGTAAGTGTTATTTATGCTGACTACTTGATCTCTGATACGATTTGAATAACTGTTAAGGTAAGGAGCTTTTAAAATGTTTTCTTTTTTTTTTCAAAGAAAAAATTATTTTCGGTGGTTTAATTTAAGAATTCAAGTTATTTTAATATTCGTAAAAATGTATAATGTTTAAGAATAAACCTATAACATAACAATTATTTAATTAATTTTATAAAATGGTTAATTTTACATTTTTAATAATACAAAATACATATATGAATATTTTCTTAGTCTTATCATATTTTCATTTTAAGCCTTATCATAATATTATAATTAAAAACTAATGCTGTACCTGTTGTATCATTTTACAAATTATTAAAGCCTTTTACACTTACCATCTTAAGTATATTTATACACACACTTATTCATATTCTTAATAATTCATATATGTATATATATATACATATATAAATTATTAGTTTGAACTAATTTTAGATAAATATTTTTCCTTGTTGAAAATTTTCACAAAAAAAAAAAAAAAATTACCATAATAAGTAGAAATCTAGAAACTTTTACACTGAAGAGTTGAGAAAATTAATTTTCTTTTTTTTTTTTTGTGTTTTCCCAAAGAATAAATTTTTATAATTTGTTTGTATATGTATGTATTTGTTTTTTTTTTTTTTTTTTTTTTGAGAATATTAATTAAAAATTAAAATAAACAAAAAAAAAAAAATGTATAACAAACGAATCTATTGTTATTTTATAATATGAAAAAAACTTATACTAAAAATTATATTTTTATTTCATATATGAATAATATAAAATTTAATACAATATAAGAAAATATTTTGTAAGTTAATTTCAAAGAATTTTTTTCTATAATTTTATTGATATTTATTAAAACTTTATCTTATGATTCTATTTAAACTTTGAAAACAATTTAATTATAATTTCAAGCTAAATTAAATATTTTTATATTTTAGGCTAAAATATTTATTACCCCACTATATACTTATATAGTTATATATTTAATTAGTTTATATAGAATAATTAAAAAAGGATCAAAAATATATTTAAATTATTTATAAGTTTTTTTTTTTTTTTTTTTAATTAATTTCATATAGGATTGGTACTAATCATTTAAGAAAATATATAGAGTGTCCGGCAGTCGAAGGTTACGAAGAAAGAAGGTGATAACTGATAGGGATGGTCGAAACAAGGAAAAATTTGTTTGAGATCGTGGGTCTATTTTAAAGAGTTTCAGAGATAACAGGGTTGAAAGTTTTTAGTATATTCAAATTTACGTTCCATATGGGAAAAAAAGTTTTTAACAAAATTTTAATGAAGCACAATTTAATATTTATTTTTCTCAAAAACGGTAAAAGATATAATAAAAATGATAATTACATAAATTAAAGCTATAATTTTGATAAGTTAGAAAATGTGATAAAATTTATATGTTAGTAACGGTTTTTTATACAAAAAATACAGTTGTATAAAAAAAAAGATTAGAAAATATTAATATGTTTGACTTTAAAAATTTATATCTACTCAACTGTGGAAGTTAGGAAAAAGTTAAGATATTTGTATAAAAGGTTCATGATTTCCCCTGTGTATTGATACCTAAACGAATCTGCGAAGATATTACTATGTTTTTAAAAACTTAACGAAAATACTTTAAAGGTCGTTATATCAGAAACCGTTTAAAATAGACCCCGGTCCGCTCCCTCCGGAAGATTTTTTTGTTTGTTTCGACCTTTCCTATCATCTTCTTTCTTCGTAATCTTCGACTTCCGGGCACTCTGTATAATATGTTGCTTCCAGTAAATTTAATAACATATGTATAATTAAAAGTTAATGTTTAAAAATCGCCGAAAATAACTAATGTTCATATATAACAGAACTGGTTGAGAACTGTGAACTTAAAATTGATAACTTTATAGGGTTTTAGGGTTTAACAAAAATAAAAAATAAGATGATGTTTAGTTAAGTTATTTTTATTTGTTTAAAAGAAACTTTTTATCTTTATAATATTTATAATGCATAATAAATTCGATGTTTTTTGTTCATTACTAAACATAAAATCATAGTAAAAGTTCTAAAATAATTAATAAGGCAATAGGAAATGAAAATAAAAATTAATTAAAAAAATAAATTATTAAATTTCTTTTTTCAAAAATTAAAAATTTAAATAATTAAAAATTAATTAAAATATTAATAATAAAGTAGATTTAATCAAATAAAAATTCTAAGTCTTTTAATTATCATAGGCAATTTATTAATTATAAGTGAACTCTCTTACATATATCATGTTGTTCTGTATTCTATTTCGCCTATATAATGGCAATCTTTCTATAGCTATCTACCGCGTTTAGATCCTATTATTTGTTAAAATAAATTTCATATTAAAAAAATTGGCATATCACTCTTTGTAATTTCTTAAATGCTGATGAACTTGCAAATTGCACTGCTAGTGAATGTAAAAATGTTCTAACGATTTTAAAAATAAAATAATTCTTATAGTTTTCAATGTGAAATATAAAAACACTAATATCATATAAAAAATAAACAAAAATATTATTATAAATGACAATTTTTTTTTATTATGACAATTTAAAATTCGAAAACTTTTCTTAGCAACTTAAGTGGCATGTATTTGCTTTTGAATTTGATACGCGATACAAATGAATTTTACATTAGGATCACAAATTGAAAAAACATTTCAAATTCGAATTTTTTACGCGGAAAACGCTTTAAAGCCATTCGTATTAGTAGTAGTAAGTATAGTAACAACCAACAACATAATTTAAATTTTTCCTTATAGATATTCTGGCATGGTGTTGTTTTCACTTTAAATAAAAAAATTAACGCATTTAAAAATAAGCCGTTGTTCAACACTCATCGCTCTTCTGTTGTCTTTTTTATACGGTTACATCTTAATATTATTCTGATAGGTTTGTTAAAGCAATTTTATTTTTTTATTACATACTCGTATATACAACATTACATACTCGGAATTAAATATTTCAATAGCACATTTCTTCGATATTTTATTTCTTATTCGAGTGAAAATTTTGGCGATATCTTAGCGCCAATTAGATCTAATGTGATAAATATACAGTATTTTAAATTATAGTAGAAAATTTAGTATGCATCCGAACCGTTATAGATAATAGATATCTTTTAGAAAACAATACTTTCTCTATAAAAATTAACTATCCATATATTTAAAAAAAAACCATGACCATATGAATAAAACAAACAATGAGCATATTAAAAAGGACCTCCAGCAAAATTTATTAAGAAAGTTTTTAACATTTTTAATAGTTTGAAAATTTTACTCAGAATTGCCTTTTCTAGTAAATTGCACAAAAAATTTACATATTTTAGTACAATATAAGAAACTTTTAGGATAGATTAAGAAATAACTATTTTTTATTATGAATTTTGTAAATTTTAAGTATATTTTCATTAAAAACAAATAGAAATCTCAAATTTTAATTTGTTTTTATAGGATTTTTCACCATACTCTTATTCCATTGATTAAAATATTTTTGTTGTTTTTTTTTTTTTGCGTTTTTAATTAACTAACCTTATATCGTTTATCGTTATCGTTATCGTTTTTAATTAACTAACCTTATATATTGAAAGAAAAAAAAGAAGAAAATGAAATTTTAAACTAAATATAACTTTGATTTAATTTAATCATTTTAATTTTATATCAATAATAATTTATTAAATACAAAAGACAAAAAAAAAATTAAATTAACTTTTAAAACTTATTATTAGAATAATAATATTACTTAAATTTAATGTTTCTTTACATTTTTTGTTTTCGTTTTGTATCTAAAATTAATTTAAAAATAATTGTTTTTTTCTTTTTTTTTTTATATAAAAGAATATTTTATTTAGAACGGTTCTTTTTCAATCTGAATACGGATATGTATATACATAATAATGTACTAAAATATGTCTACATATGTATGATGATTATGAACATGATATATAAACATGATATAATTTAAATAACAGGCAAAAAAAAAAAAATTTTTTTTTTTAATTTTTATTTTTTTAAATTTCGAAAAAAACAGTAAAATTTTCCAAAATTTCATTAAAAAGATATTCCCCCTAGAGCTATATTCTCTTTAGTTCAACCCTCTTATTAAATTTATTATATATTACAGTCATATGTATTTATACATTGCATATAATATGTTTTTGTTACATGCTTTTTTTTCCTTTTTCTTTTTCTTTTTCATTAAATTAAATTTAAATGTTTACTTTATACCGTTATACTCTATTTCTTTTCCTTGTCTTCTGTTATAAGTTTTACAAAAAAAAAAAATTATTCTTTTATAGTACAAATATTGAAAACCTAACCACAAAAGTCAAAATCTACTATATACAATCTACAAAATATATATTAAAAATATTACACCATTATCTAATTATTAATAAAAAAAAATATGATTGTTCCTTGGATTCTATGAACCTCCTAAAAAATTTTCTTTGTTTGGAAAATTCATTCTTGTTCTTTTTTTTTTTTTTTATATACAATATATATATAAATAGAAAACGTTATTATATAACAATTTTTTAAGATATTTTAAAAATTTCTATTATTGCAGATATTGTATATTATATCTTTTAAATCTACTCTTCATTCTGTTCTGTTATTTAAGAGTGATATCGAGTTAAGGATATAATTTTACAATATACGAAATAATGAAACACCAAAAACACATCTGAAACTCCAAAATTTTTATAAAAGAAAAATAGTTAAAACAGAACTTTATATTGCAAATATTTTAAACATCAACATACATAGAAACTAATTGAAAAGAACAGCGGTTGATTGGTTGATTTTTGGTTGGGCAAACAACCAGACAAAAAAAAAAAAAAACAACAACAAAAAAAATCACTTCAACTTTATTAAATTTTATATGCAAATTTTTTTTTTTTAAACTCAAAGTCATTTTCATGATTATAAATGATAAAATATTAACAGAAAGAAACAGAAGAAAGTAATAACAGTATATTGCAAACATAAAAACATATAACATAAGACATCATCTACATACATCAACACTTAATTTTACAAAAAAACAAACGAAAGCATAATACACTTGCAGACAAAATAATTAAAATGATTTAGAAAATGGATTATTTGACTTTAAAATTAATGTAAACCATTTGCAAAATCTTAATTTAAGATATTTTATTTCAAATAATTTAACGGCTTTTGGAATACTTAAACCGGGAAAACAAACAAAGTTTTAACTGGATTCTTGTAGCGATACTGCCCGGCTAAAGGGTCACTTAAAGAAAATTGGAATAGAGGATGACGGGACATGCAAATTCTATCAAGAACAAAAGAATTTCCAGGGTTTATTCTCAAAAATTGCAAACATTTACTCCGAGCAAGATATCTGCTCCGAGGAGAATATTGCTTTACCGAAGAGAACTGTTACTAATAAACCCTCTACAGAACTTCAGTTTGTTAGAAACAATAGGGCTGATAACACTATTATAAGTGGGAGCAAAATCATAGTAAAAGGGGGAGTACAATAAATTTACGTTAAAAGATCACAGTGTTATTTACACCCCTTAATAATCTAATAATCTACTATCTTAATATCTACCTTAATAAATCTGATATCTTTGTTCTATACCTAGATACTTTATAAAGTTCTAATTTTATTTTCAATTAAAAGTAACAACCCACTTTTTGTGCAGTAAAATAAATAGTAATTGGCATTAAAAAGGGATATTTAATATTTACTGTAAATTTCCTTATTCCGTTGCTGGTATCATTAAATTGATAAACACAGCAATTTTTAGCTTGTTACATGAAACTTGTCGGAAAATTGCACCTTATTATCAAAAAAAAAATCATTTTTAAATTAAATTTACGACTATGGTTGTTTTTACAATTCTTTATTTTTCTTACAATGCAAAACGGATCTTAACTTTTATGATGCAATTGCAGATCTGCTTCTAGTAAATTAATTTGATAAGATTACATTTTTCTTGAGGCTACCCAAGGAAAAAAAAATAAAAATACCAATCTTTTTACAAATTATTTTGATTTAGACTTTTTGTTTTCACTATTATGTCCTTCTTTTTAACAATTATAGTCAAAAAAAAAAACTGCTTAAAAAATGTTATTGTTTTTTGCTTAACAGTGTAAGTTACCATTGCATATTATATTTAATTTCATAAATATGTAAATATTCATATACATGTAGAAGAATTCAGGAAAAAAAAAAATAACAATGGATATAAATCTATAAAATACAACCTCCCATCTTTTCACATACAAATCAGGTTAAATCATTTTTATTTGGAAAATTTTATTTAATCGAATTTTTATTTTTTTTATTTTTATTTTCTTTTTGCTTTTATTTAAATTTTTTTTTTTGCATACTTTATTAGCAAATAAATTTTAAAAGTATCTCTAAAATATTCAATAGTTGAAAGGTCTTCTTACAGTACTTTAAAATCTCAGTGGTTTATATTCACTGATGTCATGAAAATTATATGATTGAATCTTATATTATTTTTGGTTTTGTTCTTTTTTTTTTTTGTAGAATAAAAACAAGGACTATTTTAAAGAACTCCCTTTTGCAAAAAAAAAGAAGCTCAGAAATTTAATGTTAAGAAAAATATGTTTGTAGGAAATACAGCAACAATTTATTCATTTACTATTTACAAATAAAGTATATATGGTAAAGAAGTATTAAATGAAAATATAAAACTATATTAGACAGCATGATTTCAATTATTGAGTCGTCCTTAAAGTACAATTTTTTTTTTTTTAAATAACAAGTGGATTGTAATATAATTTGCTCGTATGACAGATGTCACAATACTTAAAGAAGTACAGTTAATTAATGTAAAGAAAATTGGGTTCAGTTAAAACTTTGAAAATCTGTTACAGAATCAAATAATTTGCAAGATCAAGCAAATTTTGCGTTAAATATATAAAGTATAATTAGCAAAGCGAATAAACATTTTGTCTTAATTGATATTACCAAACCAAAGTGTGCATTTGATTCATCACCTTCGGGGTGATTCCCGTTAAACAAATAGATTGGCTAATCTATTTTCATACTAAAAAAAACAAAAATGTAGAAAACTGTAATACGAGTACGCCTGAAGTATAGATAGGTACTAGGTAGATAGGTAAAGTAGTGACCTTCACAATGCTGTGTGGAGGTCTAATTTAGTACTAGGTTGCGCCATTTTGATAACCCTGCACTCACGTTACGTGTATTTTGTAGTTGTTATAGATTTTATATCAAACCCGAGGATTTTAGATACGAAATCAATTATTTGATTTTGTGTTTGGAAAGTTCGCTAAGATTGTGGTAGAACGGTTTGCCGAGTGAGAGACGTTTCACTTCAGCTACGGCCGAACACCTGCAAAGAAAGTACACCTTTTGCTAGTGTAATCTGGCGATAACCATGCGTGATTTGGATATCAATTCATTTGATCTCGTTTTGTTGTAGGGCCACGCAAAGTCTAAAATATAACTTGTATCAAAAGTACCTAGTACGTTTCATATAAATTTTAGCACAATCTACCTGATTCAAGACAGGTGAATCAAATTAATGGATATAACAGATAACAGATGATTGGAAGGATGACAGTTTGAAAAATGAGACAAGAGATATCAAACGAAGAAAAATTAATGTGTATTAAAAACTAATGTGTATTAAACAGAAACTAAAGATGATAAGTCATTCTTCAACATAATTATAATATATAATGTGCGGCTCTAGCTTTTTATTTAAAAAAAAAAACTTTACAATGTTAAATTTATGGAAATGTTTAATTAAGAACACAATTCTTAGAAAAATATCCTATGTAAAATAGAAAAATAGTTATTGCAACTCTACCATTGAATTTTGTTTTTTTAAATAAATTAACAAAAAAAAATTACAAATGAAATTTAATAATAAATTTGAAAGAATTATAAAATATTGACTTTAAAATATAATTTTATTAAATAAGTTAATAAGTTAGTTATAACAGTGACGGCACTTTAGCAGATATATTTTATATATACTTATGTATAAAATTTATTCAAACAAAAAATTAACGAAAATTTATTCACACTTTTTTATAATTTTACGCACTATTATTTTAAAATAATATTTTCCAATAGCTTAAAAACTTTATTTGTATGTACATTTTTATTACAAAAAAAAAAAAAATTTTTTTTAACCTAAAATTATTTTTGGTGCAAAATCTTCATACATACGTATATAAGTATCATCTATAAATAGTACTTAATCTAATATTTAACAATCACTAATACAACAAGAAAATTAAAATTTTAATTGGAACATGGTTAAAAATAAACAAGCATTTTTCCTTAATATTAGCACAAAAAAAAGAAAAAAATAAATAAAAAAAACCACTAATTACACAAACATACAATAAAGGATGTAAAAAGTTTTGAAAATTTTCCACAAAAAAAAAAAAAAAAAACAACATACCACTATGAAATTACACAAGCAATTACAGATACTATTAAATATTCTTTTATATATTTTATAAATATATATACTCGTACATTGTGTATATTAAGTAAAAATTTCATTTTAATTAGCCCACGGAACTAGACCTTATTATTATATATTATATGTATATATTTTTTTTTTTTTAACTACAACTTAATTAACTTAACTTAAACAATTTGAAAGAATATTTTAATACCTACAATTTTATTCTCAAATATAACCGGAAAATTCATTCTTTACAAAAAGTTCATATACTGTAATTTTTTATTTATTTTTTTTTTTCTGAAATAAAAAGGACCGGAAAGCCTTCAAATTGTACTATCCTATAATAACAAACATTTCACCTTAGCATAAATGTTTAATGTATTTTTCACTTCCCTACAAATAACAAAACAATTCACAATAACATGAAAAATAAAAAAAATAAAAATTTGCATAAATCTAGAATAAACTGGCAATATTGATTCAAACTCTATATCCATCCTTTTTAACAATTGATTCCACGGTTTTTAAAACTATATATTTGTATTGTTAACCGGTCGTGACAAAAAAAAAAAAAAAACAAATAAGAACATTAAAAATGGAAAAAAAAACAAAAAAGTACTATCAAAATTCATACAATATTCATGTGGTTCATAAAGAGAACATTGTAACAATGACATTATTGAGGAAAAACAAGAGGATCAAAAGAAAAAAATTAAATTCTACATAATAAGAACATGTACCAGTATAATACAGTTACCATATTTTCAAGCCTACTTATATTATTCATAAATAAAGTTTCATACACATGCACATATATGTATTATGTATGTATATGTATATGGATTATATATATGTAGAAAAGATTTTACAAATAAAAATAGGATTCATGTCATGAATTTTTCCTTTAATATCCATAACGATATAAAGAAGAAGGAGGCTAAATAACTGATGTAATTTTTAAATGAACTTCAACTACTGCTGCTGATACGACTACTGCTGTTTCAAACCAATAAATACATGTTTTTTACCTTTAACAATATATTCTGGTTAGTATTTTATTATTTTGTTTTGTTTTGTTTTGTTTTATATAGATGCATATTGTACATACTACATACATAATAATATTGTAGTTATTTTGAATATCATGTAAATAAAAAGTTGCCAGATGTTGCCAGATGTGAACATAGATTCATGTTGGAGCATCTACTATATATGTAATATATTATTCATATTTGACTAAGCTTCAGCTTCTGAAATTATTTGTTACACTAAGTCAATTTTTACTCGGCTGTAGCTACGGTAGAAAACTATGAAACACAAATTTTTTTTATTTGAGTACCATCTGTTATCTTATACAAGAATTATTTTATTATTTTATTATATATTACGATATGATATTAATTTACGTTACTTTATATACTTATTTTTTACTTAATTATATTACATTAATTATATATTATGTATAAGAAAAATCTATATATTTTTTTTTTAATCTATAGGACTCAACTGTGGTTTCAACACAATGTCTGCCGAATATGAAATACCGGTACCTTAACAGCTACACTATTAGCTGGATGATACCACATGGTTATTAATGTATAAAATCTTAAAGGTTTGTTTTTTAGAATATTTTTAAAACATTTTATTTTCCCATTTTTCTGTTTTTTTATGCAATTCTAATCATTACTCTTGACATAAATCGATTATAAATTCTACAAAATATACAATCTAGAATTGTCGTTAAAATATCGCATTCAAATATACGTAAATATAAGTATAAGAAAAAAAGTAGTTGAAAAACAGTTAATCGCTTAATTTACTTAAAAGACAAAAAAAAACTTAAAAATTTTAAAAATATAAAAAAATTTGAAAATTAAACTTAGTTTTTTAAGCTTGGTTAGAAAAGAAAACTTTTATCTTTTATTTAACATAGGTTTAACTTTAATTCCTGCTAAATTGAATGCAAAATAATTAAAAAAATTTAAGACACTTGCACTTCAAAGAGAATTGTTCGAATCATAAATTTAAAATATTTAAAAATCTTTTCAGCTAAATCTTAAAAACTTTTTCAAAACGCTGAAAACCAATTCGTAGAACTACAAGTAGAGTAGTTTTTCTCTTATAATATTAATATATATTTAGCCTGTTAGAATTAGAATAACCACATTATTTGTACAGTCAGTCTGTTAAAATTTTCCATTTAAATTCAAAATGTCTACTCCGTATTCTATATTGCTCAGGCATTCTACACTGTTTTGTAATTATAGTGATTATACCATTATACAGGATACGGGATAGTGATTTTAGTGGGTAAAAATCCAATTCTACTATAGGAGACTTAGGTTTTCTTGGTATTTTTTGAAGATATACATCTTCTCCAGGTTAAAAAAATTTTTTAACGATTTCTCTGATAATTGATAGCTTACTAAAGTATTTGGCTGTCTTGTTACAATAAAATTTTAAACACAAAAAAAAAAGATGGTAACCCTTGTAATATTTTTTAAACTAAAAATCAGTCAGTAAATTCGAACCATACTGTTTTTTTTTTTTTTTTATAAAATAACAATTGCAAAACAGTAATTTAACAAAAAAAAAAAAAATTAAAATAAAACACTAAAAAACAAAAATATTGAATCATTTTTAGAGGCAGAGAGACATATACAAACATATATATAAAATATAATGAACCTGGAGTGGTTTCTGTTTACCGTAAATATTTTAGTATCAAGTCGTCATCATCATCGGTTAGATATATACTTTATATACAGTATAACTGTTCAGTGTTCGTTTAGTTGGTTAGTTGGTTGACTGTTGTTCGAATGGGTATATGTATATGCAAATTGTATCATAAAGAGTTTTTTCTGTTTTTCACTTTTATATTAAGATTGTAACTTTGTACAGTATAGTGTTTTCCTGTTTCTCTCTAAAAAAAAAAAATATATATTTAAACTAAATTGAACCAAACATGATATTTCTGGATGGATCTTAATATTTCTGGTATTTTATTTCGTTTTGCTTTTGAATATTCAATGAATGAATAAAACAGAAAAAAAAAAACAAAAAAAATAAAAGAATTTTATTTTTACTGCTTTGACTTGATGCTCATTGTGGGAAAATTCATCATCATCAACAATATCGTCATCATCATCCTCATCATTATCATGAGGGTATTATTATATTGGAAATTGCATTGGTTTAAATTGCTTGCTACTTATTTCTTTATATATATATATCTAAGTATACAATGCAAATATATGAAAATATATATACATTTACATATATATATATATATACATATGTATATATAAATGATGTAGATTTTGATTTGATTTGATTTGATGATGAATATTTTAGCATAACCATAAACGTTTTTTTCACAAAAACTTTAATTTTATTTTGTTTTTTTTTTTTTTGGTTGTTTTTATATAATATAATAAAATATAACGGGAAATTATGATCTAACTAAATGATTATAATTGAATGGTGGTTATTATTTTATGAATAACAAGTAATACAAACCTCTTGATTTCATTTAATTATTAATTAAATTAAAATTTTAATATTTTAGTTAATTAATATTGTATAAATGTTTATATTGTACCTAATGGGTTTTTTTTGTTTTTGATTTTTGCGTGAAAATTTTTTTTTAAATAAATATAGTAATAATTAATAATTAATTGGAAATATTTAAGCTTTATTTAAAAAGTTGGAAATTGGAAATTGAATTCTAATGAAAACGATTAAGAGTGCAGTAGAGTACATTGTGTCATAACTCTGGGATACCCGTATGAACGTAATATATCCTGTTTCTATAAAACTTGATCATCTTTTAAAAACTTTCAGATGTTTTAGTACCGGCGTTAACTACAGAGATATATTTACTATAGAGCTACCCGAATCTATTGCACAATCACAACCAAATTTTACAGAAGTTTTTGGCATGTAACTCGACACCTCTTCAGTAAATTTCAGATACCTAGCTTTAATAGACACTGAGTTATTTTCATTTAAAAAGAGAAATTGTATGGCAGCTATCCGTACTTGTTGCACCAGCAGAACCAAATTTTACAGAAGTTGTTGCCATAAAACTTGATATCATTTATAAGATTTTAGACGACTAGCTTCATTAAGTTCCAAGAAATGCAAGAAGCCTGAATCGGTTACTTTAGACCAATAAAATTTTACAAATTGTTTTTGGTATGTAACTCGACACTTTTTCACTAAATTTCAGATAGCTAGCTTCAATACGCACTGAATTATTTTCATTTAAATAGTTCACCCGAACCTGTTGCACCAGCACAACCAAATTTTACAAAAGTTGTTACCATAAAACTTGATGATCATTTGCAAAATTTCAGATACCTAGTTTGAATAGACACTGAGTTATTTCTATTTAATGAAAGAAGTTGTATGGCAGCTACTCGAACCCGACGGCGAAAATGCTGTATTTAAATAGCAAAACTAACAATTTTGCCAAAATGATGTAAAAAAAATTTCAGCCTCCTAGCTCCTTTATTTTTTGAGTTATCGTGCGGACGGACGGACGTACATGGCTTAATCGACTCAGAATTCGATTCTGAACCGATCCATATTTTTGATATTATATCTAGCTCAACTCCTTTAAGGTGTCAAAAACGTAATGGCAAATTTATTATACTCTTGAACATAGTTCATACGGGTATAATGATGAAAGTTTGTTAGTAAATGGATTGATTATAAATTTTTTGAGTTTACAGGTGTGTCGTGGATGGTTCAATTCAAGTATCTACTCAGTACTTATTTAAGACATAATTTACGTTTTTTTTTTATTATTTTATTTTAAAGATTACTATAGAAAAAATTTAATCATTAAAAATAAATTCAATATAAACTAGTCATGTATATAATAATTAAAAATTATCAACTTCGCGTCAATCAAAACAAAATATTTTTTTTTCGAACTTCGAAATATTTGTTAAATAATTAAACTTAAAATTTTCAAAAATAACAAACTGAAACCTAATTACGTTTAAGGCAAATTTAAAAATTGAACTGCATATAATAAATATACATTACAGTGTACCCAAGTAACACCGACATTTCGAAAATCATACACTTTCGCAGAGTATAAATTGGAAGACTTCGAAATTGGAAATTAGCAGGAAAAGATCTATGTACAAAAAAGGGAGCAAAAATATGGAAACTTTTCGGCAGATGTAGAACAAATAATTCAAAACAAAGAATATACGTTGGCAAATATTATGTAAAAACTTCAAGTTTTCCTTACTCAATGACTTTTTTTTGAAAACATACAGTCTTCAAAAAAAAAACGTCTAAAAGACATCTAAAACAAATTCACTTTGTTAAATGATACTTTAGGAAAAAAATCTATTAGAAACTAATGTTTCAATGAAAAATGGGAAAGTATTGTAATACTCAACCAATTAACCATCTTTCATAGGTTGGAATAATTAAATAAAATATTAATTCTTTTACCACACAAACTCATATAAGAAAGAGTCTAATCAAATATAGGTACCTAATCTACAAAGTTTCGATGAAAAATAAGTTTTATTTATTTTACCAATTTTGTAATTGATCAATAGCATCTAAAAATAAGTCATAACTGAATCAAGAGTAACTATAATAAACAAAATTGTAAACTAATTTTATTAGCCTTACACAATATACAATTACGCATCACATTTCTCATTTTTTTAATACTTCTGGAACATAGGACTTTTATAGTTTTACTATGTAGAAAAAGTACTTGACTTTTAAGACTTTGGACTGTTCTACTGTTTCGACATGCTCAACAATTCTAACCGTTTTTAGTTCACTTTTTTAAAATTTTTGACAGACTCTGACGGTCTGTCTGTTTACAAAAACTTCTACACCATTTAAGATAAAATAATGTTTTAACAATTTTTCTTATTTATATATTTATTTATATATTTACTTATTTATATATTTACTTAAAATTGAAGAACAAAATATCTGAACAAAAATTTAGATTGAAATTCTAAAAAAACCTTTCCTTGTCTTTCGAAAAATTTTCGCCTTTAAAATGCTTTTCCTTTGCACAAGCCTTGTTTAAATTGTATATAGCTTGAAAGATTAATTTTTACATCATCTTTTATCTTATGGTAAAAATTATTGATTTAAAATTTCTTTATATAGTTGAACTAAATAGTAATTATATAACAAGTCAAAAATAAAATAAATAATTCCAAGAACCCAAATAGTAATTTGTTTCTCTCTTTAAATTTCTATTAGTATCTAACACTTACAAAACCACTCCAAATATGTTAAATACAATACATACATCTGCATTGTTTGGTTCGGTTTTCGATTTTGTTTTTATGAATTCCTCAAAATGATGTCTTTTATCGAATTCATTATAAATTAAAAAATCAAGTGAAACATTAACAATTCAAGTATATGACATTAATCAATATTAAAAATTACTTAAATTTAAAGTAACCAGAAATAAATAACAAAAATAAAATGAATCTTATAGATTTTAAATTGAGAATGTGGTTATACAATTAAAAAAAATTTTTATTTAAAGATCAAAACAACCACTAAACCAACAACAAAAAATCTTTAACTCGTTTTATATGTAGGTATACATAAATAAAACAGAAAAAAAACATAAAAACAAATAAAAAATTATAACAAAACATCAATTTAAATAACAACAGTCAATTTCACAAACCCTTTTTTCAAGAGCTTTTACTATATATATATATACCACCGCACTATTATTCATTATAATATAATACGTAACTCCTATCTATAGATTGTTTTGTTTTTTTTTTTTTTTTTTCAAGCAGTAGTCTTTTTTTTTTTTTTATCTTCATAATATTTTTTGTATAGTTAACTAACTTTCAATGACAGTCTGAAACGGATATTAACAAATTATCAGATTAAATGTCATCATTGTCTATATTCCGGGTATTTACAACGTTAACTCCATTGACTGTAAATGAGATTTTATCCCTATTGTAATTGTTTTTTATGTACCTATAATATCAGTAGATGAATATTATTTTCAGTACATTTTAATTTTTGATATATAATAAATTTTTTATTAAAACGTTTATAATATCTTTTATAAACGTTTATATAATATTTACCAGTGAAATCTCTGTATAATTCAGAAGAATCTTAATAATTTAATATATTTTTGTACAGGATGTGCTAAAATTCTTTATTTTTAATTTTAAATGAAAAATATTTTAGTCGAATCTTTATTTCTATGAATAACATTACTAAGATATGCATTAAATAGAAGTATGAGTAGCTTGAATTAAGAAAAAAATTTCAGTTATTGCATTATGGGCAAGATTTAACTTTTAAAATTGTTTTCTTCATACACATACATCATTTTTAGTGAAACACTTAAACGAATATATATTTTTTTTAAGTTCTCTATTTTAAAAACTTTTACATTAATCAGTATTGTGTAAATTTGATCCTTGAATATAATAGCTCATAATTGGTTGATTGCCGAAGATCAAAATATTAAATTAATATGCTAAATTTTGCATGTATGAACGTATATATTTGTTCGTATATATCTTTTCCAACTTTCATTTATTTTTTGTTGTATAGATATTTCATTACGAACATTATTCTGATGAACAAAAGAATAGATAAATTGAAAAGATTTTATATTTTAGGATTAGAGCCTCGGTAGCCTAGTCGGTAAGAGCGTATAAAATACGCTGTAAACAACGAGGGAGTGTGGATTCGAATCCCACACACGTCGTAAGTGTTATTCCCTGTGTAATTTCCTGACCACATTTATGTGGCATAGAAATGCAATAAAAAAAAAAAAATATATTTCAGGAATTATAATCATAACCCATTAATTTTATCTTAAATAATTTATTGGTCTTCAGAGTCAATTTCTTACCTCAAAAACAAGAGCGTCTAATTTAGTCATCAAAAGTTACTATAAAGCCCTACTTATAAAGATTGTTACTTAAATTTTTATTTAGTCACTTTGAATCTCTCATTTTATACTATCTGTCGTGTTAATCGTGAAGCATATCTGCCTCATCTGACTCTGATATTATTCATCTGATTTATATTTAAAGATATCATAACTATATATAATTATTCGACCATAATAATGCACTTCAAAAAAATTAATTTATAATTAGATTATGATTCTTTATTATTAAAACATTTTCTAAAAAAAC
Source organism: Poecilobothrus nobilitatus (assembly GCA_947095535.1). Classification (NCBI taxonomy): domain Eukaryota; kingdom Metazoa; phylum Arthropoda; class Insecta; order Diptera; family Dolichopodidae; genus Poecilobothrus; species Poecilobothrus nobilitatus. The sequence continues at coordinate 77,793,763 of OX352773.1, read as the reverse complement.
ATCATCTTTTATGATTCTTTATTATATTTAATATTTATATACCTACATCTATACATAATTAATATTTTAAAATTTATATAGGATCAATAACCTGAACTTATTAAAAAATCATTTAATCATTAATAACAACATTTAGAAATTGTCTCAAAACTTTTTAATAAATCTTTTTTCTTATGCAAAACAAAATCCCAATTGGTTTTAACTATATATACATATATATATATACTTTATATATATGTACATACTATATTAATAATAAACCTAAAGTTTTCCTAGACAACTCTATATATACTTAATATCAAAACCAATAAATGGATAATATAAACAGCTATCTAACTTTCATTTCCCATTTAAAAAGTTATAAAGTGTACCATATAATGATCATAAAACATTTTCAACTTTAAAAAAAAAAAATATTTTATCCTTTTCAATTTTCATTTGAAAGGACATTTATTAGCTGTTTAACTGTAACGTAAATAAATATATACATATATCGTATTATGTGTGTATGCATGTAAATAAAATAGTAGACGACATTTTTGAAAAACAAAAAAAAAAAAAAAAAAAATTTTTTTTTTGAGAGGAATGTTTACCGGAAATCCGGTCCATGGCATGTCATTAAAATTAATAAATCAGAAATAAATTTTTAAATAAAATTAAAAAAAGAATTAAATAAAACGCCTCTAGAAATAATATGCTTCGAAATTTACTGATGTTAGTGAATTTGTTTTTTGTTTATATAATGATTGAAAAATATGAAATTATTATATAAATAATTACATTTATGCGTTCATTAAAAAAACATAATTTTTCCATATGTGCATAAAATTTATAAACATACATTTTCATTTTTGTACAATATTTAAATAGTAATATTTTTTTTTTTTTTTTTGTAGTTCTGTGTAAATTTTAATTTTATCAGAAAAAAAAAAATTTTTGTAATTTATAATATTTAATTTTAATGTTCAAATAAAACAGTAGTATAAATTTAAAATTTATTAAAATGAAATAAATTTTGAAAAATTTTGAGTTATTTGACCAAGCAAATTAAAAATAGTAATTATTATAAAATAACGGAGTATAACACAGTATAATAAATTATCTTTTATTTTTATGATATAGTATTTAAATTTGAAATAGACAGTATTTTTTCAGTAAAAATATTCATTTTGATGTCAACATTGAATATTGAATTAAGCTACAAATAAATTGACGTTTAAATAAATTGGTGAGGACAAGGGTAGGGTTTGAAATACCTACAAAAAAGCTCAAACCTAATATTTTTAAATACAAATACTTTGTCTATAATATTTTATGGAATCGTTTTTTTTTTTTTAAATAAAACATATTATAACTGTATTAATGTCCGTTTATCTTAGAAATGTCATTTAAACGGGAAAAGTGATTAGAAAAAGTAAAAAAGAAAAGTTTTAAGAAGAAGTTGTTATGAACTTTTAAAATAATATGGAATATAATTTGTGCAATATGTCAGAATAAAAATAAAAAACTTTGATTATAACGTTACAAGATTGTTAAAACGCTGTTGTAGTTTTGATATTTTTAAATATTTAGATATAAATTTGGATTTTTATTTGTGACCATTTGCTTGGCTAACAATATTTATAAGTTTTTTCTTAGGCTATGATGCGTTTGTGATTGAAGGCAATATTTAGATCAATTATTCTATTCCGTTAAACCTCATAAACTTAAGCTATTTACCTTTTAATAGTAAATTTAAAATATTGTTTCATAAATATTATAATTTTTAGAATTTTATTTCTCTAGTTGTTAATTTTTTATTTATTATATTACGTTCTAAATGACTGCTTTTTATTTGTTCCTCTTCTTTTTAATTTTCTTCATATAAACCTCAAGTAAGAAAAAACAGTATTTTTACTGAACGTTTTGATTTATCAATTATCGATACACAATCAACATAATTACTGAAACATTTTTACTTTTTTACTGATCATATTAATATAATTTTACTGACAAAAAATTACATTAAAATAATAACCTTTTAAGGATTATATATGTACGAACAAAGAAATATTTTCCATATTATATGAACATATATATGGATATTTGCGGTAAAACTTGTTAGGTTAGTCAACTGTTAACATGAACAATTATGTAACCACATAGAGAATAAATATTAATGTAAAATAAATATTTTAATATGGCACATCGTTGATAAGGTCTAACATAGACATGATTAAACATGGAGGTACAACAAAGTATTTTTATACAGTATTTTTACTTCAGTTGTAACCACTGACAATCCTGTAAAGATACACGCAATAACTATCTAATCCATTTTTTTTAAGAACGAATGAATTTATTTGACAATAAGTTTTATAGAAAATAAGGATATAAATTTTTACTACAGTCTATTGATTTCTGATTAATGTAATATAAATTAAATTTTAAAACTAATGAATGAGGAATATATTTTTACAGTGGAATGTCGGCCCGCGAAAAAAAGAATGCGGATCAGCATATCTATGAATTATATACATAATTTAATTCGGCAGTCAGGCAAGAAAAGACTATTGCATCTTTAAAGCTCAATGTTCTAAAAAATAATTAACACTTTATTCAAAATTTAAAACACTATTCTAGTAGTTTTAAAAAATTTAGAATATTTGTTGGAATCAACAATTTTATACTTTAAGATTTTAAAAATTTTTCTTTTGTTATAAAATCTTGCAGCGATATCAGATGGAGTAAACTATTTCAACCTACAATATTTTGTTGTTTGCATTGTTTGTTCTGAATTTTCGGGTCAGAAAGTTTGGATGGTTACCATAGTTAATTAAAGTATTTTTTTTTAATATGCAACCGTATCTCTTCTTTGACAGAACAAATTTATGAATCATATGTTGCCCATATACCATTTGCTAAGGACATTACCTTCGAATCAATTATTCTTAAGCTCAATTATTTCTATGTTTGAAATCCTAATTATAACCCAGAGTTTAGTTGCATATGTCCAAATTGGTTTCAGAATGCATTTGTAGATCAAAGCTTTATTTTGCAGTTGCATTTTGCAAGTTGCAAGCATTTTGCAAGTTGCAAACTTTTATTTAATAACCAATGTATACTATTTAATTTAATCCGAAACTATCATATTAACATTTGATCCACGTAAAATCCAAGGTATTTAGTTGAATTTTCTTATGGAATGATGATACTACATATTTAATTTGACACCCGAACAGGTACCTTTTTATACCCTACACCTAAAGTATAGGGTATATTAACTTTGGTATGGTGTTTGTAACCACCAAAAGGAAGCAAGTTAGCTATGGGCATGTATATATATTCTGAATCAGGATCACCTTCTGAGTCGATTTAGCGATGTCCGTTCGCCCGTTCGTCGAGGTGAATTTGATACGAGGGTGTTGTTTCCTGAATCCCTGATTTGCCTAAAATTTTATATGAATTGGAATGGGTGTTCGGGTATCTCCCACACAACTCCCAAGACCGAACAAGCATATTTTCGAAATTAATAAAGATAAAAACTTGAAATTTGATATAAGAGTGTTCTACCCTATTCTAATGATGTCTCTAAAATTTGAGATAAATTGGGGTGATGTTTCGGGTATCTTCACACACTTCCCAAGACCTAACAAGCATATCTTCGAATTTAATAAAGATAGAAACCTGAAATTTTGTACAAATGTTGTAAAAGCATTTATTTTTTTTTAGCTTATATTAAATACCTAACTAAAATAGCTTATGGATTTTTAATTTAATTTGAATTTTTTAGGTGTAGGTTATAAATAAGTCGGTTTAATTGACTTACCGTTACTTGTTTAAGTTTAAAACTGACGTGCAGTAATTTCGGTTCATCGGTCAAAGCTTTTTGCAATTTTGGCAGATATATTTTGTGGTATATTAGTAGAGGCTAGTATCGTTGTATCGACTGCATAATATCTACCATAATTATATTATTATTGTTGCTGAGGAGATCTGTTGTCTATATTAGATAGAGTATTGGTAATCAATGTAACTCTAATAAAAATGTTGAATAACAATGTACATTCTCCAGCTAATTTTGTATTTATTAAATATGATTTCAAGATTTTTCAGATTTTTATTTTATTATTATTTAATCTTTATTCTTCTTTGGAAATTCATACAAAATGCTTACAACTAATAAAATATTATGATTAAGGAAAAAAAAAAATTTCAAAATACATTACTTCATTACAATAACAATAATAACCACTAAAGTGATTCATAAAATTGCTTTAAAAAATTCAAAATTTACTAAGAAAATACAATTTAAAAATTTTTCCTAAACTAAAACTACTATTATAAATTTTTCCTAAACTACTGATATTATAAAATTCTTTAGTATCAAACTTTATCGAACGCTTGCATATGTATAATATACTTGCATGTTTGACTTGTATTTTCTGGTAATTTCTAAAAAGTTTCTTTTACCTTTCAGTTGTTATTGAGAAGAAAATTTAAATATACAGGGTGTTTCCTGATTAAGCGCACTGCTATATATCACTGCATGGATACTTATGAGTAGATACATTTTGTGTATGGGAGTTAAGCTAGGCCTCTTTTAGTTTTCAAAAAAAGGGGGCTTAAATAAAATTTCAATATTTTTTTTTTATTTTCATAATTTTACTCTTAACTCTGTTTCTAGACTGCTTATGAAAATTTTGTAAAATGTATTCTTTTCGAATAAGTATAATTTTGTAAATGTAAATTTTACAAAATTTTCATAAGCAGTCTAGAAACAGAGTTAAGAGTAAAATTATAAAAACTAAAAAAATATAGATACTCATAAGTATCTATCTAGTGGTATATAACAGTGCACTTAATTAGGAAACACCCTGTATATACATAGTTAAATTTAAATAGTTACATAGGATATTAGCTAATAATAAATATTAATTAGAAAATTAGTAACAAAATTTTTTAATTAAGTAATTTTAATGTAATAAAATCCTTTATACGTATATATAATTTGCACTTAATTTTTAAAAATTTAATTAGTTACCTAATAAAATAATTAATAATTAAACAACTTTGATTATATTACTATAAAAGTATATAACTAATATATAATGATTGTAATTTAATATTAGCAATTATTAGATTTCAAAATTAACTAAACTTTCAAAGTTAATATTTTAAATTTTAGTTTTTTTATTTTTTTTTTTTTTTTTACAAGGATTAAATACAATGTGCATAATAAACGTATGTATGTATAGTATAGTAGTATGTACAGTAGTAAAAATATATTTTTGAAAATCTGTTATTATAAAAGTTATATATAGAATTTAAAAGTAGATAGAAATGATATAGGAATTTGTAAATCGTTAAATCGTTAAAGTAAAATTTAATTTAATATATATAGTAATCATATTTATTCTGTTAAATAAAAAAAAAAAAAAAAATTTCGATGAAAAACGATTTCCAATGGGATTTTCAATATCCTGATTCAATTAACTATAGTATAAATATGATAGGTATGTTAATTTTGTTTTTTATTTTTTTTTTTTTTGTTTTTATTACAATTCTCCATCAGTAATAACAAAATTGAATAAATAGAATTACTAAAAGTAATAATATTTATTAAAATCTCTAATAATAAAATTTACAAATTCAATGGTTATTCAAATTAAACAGAATATGTATAAGTTTGTGTGTGTGTGTGTTTTTTTTTAATCGATAAAGTTATGAATTCGACATATGGGAATAAAAAGTTGTAAAATGCATTAATGGACTAATTTCAATCAAAATTTATTTTAAAATTATAGTTATATAATTTTCAATTAAGTTATTACAAAAAAAAAAAAAACAAAATTAAATGAAAATTAGAACTTTTAAAAAATGATTTAACAAAAATATTATGAAATTTTCTAATTAAGGTAATTTCTAAGGACACTTTAGTGTTTTCTAAAATTTTTAAAACTTTGTAATCTAATATTTTAATTTTATTATAGGGGTATTCAAAAGTCGGTACAAAGCATAGATATATTAACTAATAGATTGGAATTTACGTATAGTCGTTTCTTTTCTTCTTATATGTTTTTCTATCTTAAGGAATTCAGTCAAAAAAAATACATATTCATTTTATAATATGTATACATTTCGTTCACTCAGCTGTTTATATTTATTAAAATAATGTAAAGCAGTTTTACATAACCAGTTTCATTCAGAAATTTTAATTTTTTTTATTACTTAATAATTTATATATTTTATTTTCAAAAATTAAAATTTAATTTAATTAAGGTTATTCAAAATTTTAACTACTTGTAAAGCAACAAAATACGTGATAAAATTATTTTAAAAATTAGAAATGAAATTTATTCATCTTTTAGGAACCTATTTCTGAGGAAACTAAAGTAATACATACGCACGGTTCACTCAGCTGTTTTTTAAAATTGGCTGAAAATATTTTCTTCACTTCCTATATCTATTAGTTAATATATCTATGGTACAAAGTAATCTTGCAAAAATGCAAGACAATTTAAAAATATTTTATTTAACTTTTTTAGGATTTTTTTTTTATATCTATTTTATAAAATATCTTTTTTAATAATAAGCGATAGAAAAATTTAAATTTTTAATTTTTATATAAACAATACAACTATTACAAGCGACATCTTTTATTCAATTTTTGACAGTTAAATTAAAAGTTATAAAGTATAGCAAATATTTGAAACACAAATTTTTAGGATCGTTCCAATGAGCATAATTTTTATATTTTGATGTATAACTTTTATATTTATATTAAAATTTTCTTATTTAGAATTAGGAATGTTTTTTTTTGCAAACGATATATGTACACAGATAAAACGATTTTTCATCTTATATATTTAGTTAACTATTTTGTTATCAGCTAATTATCAATACTTCCTTTTTACCATATTTATTTCAAATTATGGAGTTATTTATTTTATTTTTAAGTCAGAAAAATAATTGAATACCCTAATGTTTTTTAGTCATAAATTTAGGAAGTAAGTATGTAATTGAACTAAACGTAATTTTTTCTTTCCACTCCTATAATGAATATACAGCACCTACTTAGCAGCTTTTTCTTCGTTGTCGGAAATGTAATTGTTGCAGGATAAAGTTCAGTTTCTAAGGTTTATGTTTCAAGAAATTCACTTAAAGTTTTGTTGTAGAGTGGCTACTTAGCACCTATTTAGTAGTTTATTATTCATATTTCACTAAGCTTCAGCTTAAGATATCTTTACTTTGAAGCTATCTTCATTGAGCCGTTGATTATTTGACTGTATAGTTTGAAGATAGATTCAAAGATAGCTTTTGTTTGCTATTGTACAAAATTATGAAACCCAAATATTATATTTGTGCGGCATCTTTATTATTTTATAGAAGAATTTATATTACGATATTAATTGTTACGATATAAATTACTAATATTGGATATGATCAGCTGACTTGGGTTTAAATCCGGGACCTTTCGATTGGAAAACGTCAGCTTAACTATTACGATATTAATCAGATTAATTAAATTAATTTTGTTAATTAAATGAGTATAATGTATAGTTAATGAGAGTGAAAAGGTACTCATAGGTATTATAAATATATTTTGAATGAAAACATTTTAGCTATTATGATATTATGATAAATAAAAGTGCATTTTTGTGATAAGTACATAAATATTTATTAAATAAAGGTACTGAGGACCTTTTTCTTGCGGATTTCTTTAGTCTCCATATTAAGGTTCCCTGTAAGTGTCAAAAAATTGTACAAAAAATAAAAAAGAAATTGTTAAATACTTAATTATTAATTTAATTAAATTTTAAACTAAAATACTAATTGTAATTCTTAAAAATGTATAACCAACTTAGTTACCAATACATTCTTGAGTAATCATATCTTTGGTGTTTTTTTCAATCCAATTTGTTTAATTTGGTTTCCTCACCACATACAATGTGATGAGGAAATAAACAAACAAATAAAAGGGAAATTATGGCTAGTTCAGTTAACCACGACCTAGCGAAAATAAGTGATTGTGGTGTTAAAAATAAAGTTGAGCTCAACACTTTCAAAACTCAAAGCTATTAGATCTCTTGCAAAAGAGACGAATCCATACCAATTCTACGGATCCAAGGGCAAAATATACAGCGGTCTGCAAAATTTAAACATTTTAGGCATGCAGCTTAATCAAAAAATATTGTGGAATGAGCATATTTTTGAAATAGCCAAAAAAGCTGATGTTTAGGTTTTCTTTTTCGCTGTAAAGGCTGTTAGGTTTTCTTTTTCGTTTAGCTTATTTTTCCCCTAGTGATCTGGCCAATATCTAAAAAGCATATATTCGACCTAAGATGGAGTATAATTAAAAATGGGCTGGCACTGCCCAATCATCATTAGGTTACCTGGACAAAGTACAAAATCGCGCCTTACACCTGATTGGCGATCCCACTGTTCAGTGAACCTTTACTCCTCTTAAATCACGTCGAAATATTGGAACTTTATCTCTCTTTTATAGATAACTTGTAGGTAACGACACTTGTTCTATTGAATTGAAATCAATAATGCCTCCCCTTAAACAATTCCAACGCAATATTAGGGGAGCTTCAAGTGCTCATTTCTACACCGTGGAAATTCCTAGATGGTTTAAAACTGGTTATGGAAACTCTTTTATTGTGAGAATCGCTAAAATGTGGAACATGCTTCCATCCAACGTGTTCCCCTGATACAAATGGTCCATTATACAATTTGCAACTTTTCAAAAAGAACCTATTCAGGTTCGTCTCCAATTTACCCGCCAATTCTCCTTTATGTTCATATTTCCCTTGAACTCCTCTGCTTCTTGCTCAAACCTTCAATAATTTTGTAAAAAGGAAAACTTTCCTAGAGTTCGGGTAACGTGTAAAAAAAAAAAAACCTTTCATTTTCAGATAAGGTTGCGCACTTCAAGTATATTAATTTGTAATTATATTATTTATTTTTTTTACATTATATTATTATATTTCATATAATATTTTGAACTAACGAAGGTTTGAACCCTCTAGACCCTACTTTATTATGTTATTGGAACTGTTTCCTATTCTCTACTTTTTCCTATAAACAAAATTCACGTCAGTAAGTATACATGGATACTAATCGATAATAATCTTCGATCGATAATAATCTAATTAATAATAATCTTCAATAAATAAGAATGAATTTGGAATTTTATATTACACAGTTTAGTAAACTGCAAATTGTGGTATTAAGAATGTTCACATTTTGTGGTAATTTAAAGTATAACTGATTCTCTATAATTGATTTTAAAGTTTTTGATCTTTTTTCTATATATTAAAAAAATTTTGAAAAATTTTTCCAAACAAAAAAACCTAAGTTTAAAATTTCTTTTTAAAGATTGATTTTCTTGAATCCCGACATCTAAAATTGGTCTTAAAATATTTACTTAGTTATGCTAAGATTCATATAATGCTAGATTAAGATTTTTAGGTACAGAAACCTTTTTGATATTTTCTTTACATGGCAAAACCCACATTTTTAATTGTTTATTTGCTTGTTCCAAATTCTAATAGAAAACTAAATCTCTTATAAAAAATCAAAATCCATTTTCCTATCCTTTCCTATCCCTACTCCCTAGCCAATATACCACGTTCGCAGGTAAGGGTTTTATCCCATTATATTGGCTAAAGGGGGAGGTGGGTTTAGTCAGTAAGAATCTGACACTACCAAGGGGCAAATTCTTGGTGTCTTTGGAAGATTCCCACCCCCTTAGAAAAAAAAAAAAAAATAGGTAGAAGAGTTATCACTCACCTAGATATAAGAGTTATTATATTATCACTTATCATATACAGAAGTAAATATTATAATATGATTAAAAAAAATTTATACTTTTCGTCTTAGCAAATTCAAATATGCGAATGAAAATTCACCAAATTTTTTTTTACGGTTCTAATGATTTGCTAAAGCTCCTTTAAAAGAAAATTAAGAAAATAATTAAAAACTTATACATTATTTTTATTGAAATTCCTAAAAAATAAAAAAATAAATATTTTTTTAATAGGCAAAATCTCAAAATGAAAATAAAAAAACATAAATAATTAAGCATATTCTCTTTATAATTCTGATTTCTTTGAATTTTCAAATTTTAATTTAAAAAAAAATATATAATAAAATTCAATTCATTTACAATTTCCATTTTTATTTTCTAAAAATTTTGTATATTTAATTGTTTTCTATCTCTTTCTCTTGATTATAATAATATTCTAATAAAGAGGAAAACAAAACCGACAACAAAAATTATAATCACATTTAAATTTAGTAAAGAAGAAGAAAAAGAAAACAAAATGGAAAAATTCCAACACAATTCACTTTGATTACTTTCGTTGATTTCTAAGATAATAAAATCTAAGAGTTAGCAAAAAAAAAATTAATACAAAATACTCTTAATCTTTGTTATAACAAAAAAAAAAAAACAAAAGTGCTTAAAAGTTTCTAAAAAAAATTATATTTTTTGCTTGAGAAAGCTTATTATATTTTTTTTTTTATTTTATGTTTATATATGCCTAAATGAGAAAAAATCATTTAGCTTTCTTTCATCCCATTAGCTTTAAGCAATTCAAATTTTTCCCTGCATCACTCAACTGAATTTTTTTTTTTTTTCTTTATCCACTTCTAAATAATTTTTTTTTTGTTCACTTTTCAAAGGTTTAATATAGTACATATTTAGTATTTTCTATTTCTTTTAAATAATCAAAAAAAAAAAAAAAAAAGAAAAATCCCCTTACTTTTTATTCCGCTCAGTTTTCTATCAATAATCTTTAGATCCCAAATGACTTCATATTTTTTGAAACTTACAAAACACTTATAAATGGTTAAAAATTGTAAGTAAAATTTAACTGGGATTTTTCTTAAAAATATAAATGGACAACAGACGTGATCAAAATATTAGTTTCAATATGAGTATTGAGTCTAACTATAAGGAAGCTCTTTCTATAGCAACAGGAAGCGAATTCATACTTTTAAATATATTTGAATAGGGAACTGAGCTTTGATATTTTCAGATTTTTTCAATAGTTTTTAACTATAAAATATTTTTTGTTCGGGAAAACATTTACTTATTTTGATTTAAAGTTATAAGCTCTATTGTAGCATTCGTTTTAATTTAATTGGTCGGGATCTAAGATTATTGAATATGAATACAACACTGAATATAAATTAATATTTCTACCGGTTCATAATGTTTAATGAGAAAACTTTTGTAATTTTTTCATGATTCCTTTAGTACAACGTGGCATAAATTATTTGCGTAATACATTACATATTTACTTACTCTTTAATATGATCCTCAACAGACTCTTATTGATTCCTGAACATGATAATACCAATACAAAAGATATATTATTTAAAATTTGAAATGAGAAGAAATTAGGAAAAAACTAAATGAAAAAAAACCGTTATGCAAAATCTTAAATTTGTGTTAAGTTCTTTCAAAGTTTTATATGTCAGACAATAAGTATTTATTTCTATAAAAAACCGATCAGTGAATTTTACTTAAATTTGTTTGTTCATAATATGTAATACTTCCCACTTCAACATGAGCCAAAAGGTAGTAAAGTCTCTATTAACCTTAGCCTTTCTTATAATTAATTATTTCTCATCTATCTGTGCCGCTTTAGTTTGAGATTTCCAGCTTATAATTTGTTTTTTTTTATGATTTGTTCTAAATCGCCATTTAATTTTTTCCAATTTTGTGAATTGGACGATGTTCTCTATTAATATTTTAGTTGATAGTTTTTGTTCATCTATTTTCAAAACTTCGGAAACTAAAGTAAAAGAATAGGGAAGGGAAGAAGAGAGAACTATTAACAAAAGTTTTCGAAATTTTTTGAAATATTCAATTACATCTTGAAATTATTATATGCATTTTACTCGTAGTATAAATAAGATCAGTGTTGTGATGCGTTTTCGGAAAAAAAAATTAGATTTCGCTGAAATTCATTATCTGTTTTTAAGGGTGTAGAATCCAAAAAAAATAAAAAAATCTGTCTAATTATCTTTATCTGAACATTCTGCATTCGTGTTACTCTTGATATAATTGATGCAAAAATAAATTGAGGCTGAAAACTTTAGTGGATCCTAGCCCAACTATGAGGGCTCTAAATTAAAATTGTAATAAAATCAAAAGATTTTAAGGTACACTCTTTAAACTTGAAAATTAGATAGAGTATGTTAGAAACTTTCAAAATCGGGACCAGTTTTCACCCTTCGACCCCATAAGATAGATGAAAAGGTACATTCCTAAAACAATTTATGGCCACTCCACAGGGGACTTTTTTTTTTTTGCTAGAAAATAGTATATTGTATTAAATCCTTATTATTAATTGAATCAGTAACGGCTGTTTTTAAACATTTGTTTGAATTGTAATTGATAAAACGGCTAACCTAGGGTAGCCCAAAACTTGTTGTTAACAGCGTTTTTAATTTAAATAACCTTATAAAAATAAAAAATAAATAAAATTATTCATACTTAAATTTATTTTAACAACTATATTTTTTACCTTATACAAAAATACAAATAAAAAGGCTGTTAAATATACTACGAGTTTTGGGCTACCCTTAGGTTAGCCGCTTTTTTATTTGCATTAACTCTTAGAATATTCTATCTTCTTCATTTACACTTGCCCTTATAACCGGCACAAAATATTTTGTTTCGTACTGTATTATATGATTTTTCTTTAACTGGAAACATTTACTTTATCATACTTTCACTTAATTATTGCTATTATTTCCCTAATATTAATTTTGTTGTTTTTCAAATGAAATAAAAAAAAAAAAAAACTCTTAATTATTTATAATGTTATTTTTTTGCTTTTGTTTTAAAAGTATTTTAATGATCAAACTGGGATCTTTTCACACATATTTTTATTTTATTTCAGTTTTTTTTTTCAATACTAATTCTTAAAAATACTATTAACATACTCTCAATTTTAGTCCAATATCCCCTCCATAAAATTTATTTTTTTCTTCCTTATTTTCCACAAAATATAAAAGTTATAGTTTTTTTACTGAGCAAAAAAAAAATAAAAATCAGAATAGAACAAAAATTAAATCAAATAAACTCAGATAAAATAATAAAATGTTATTTGTTAAATGAGATGTAAATAAATAAAGGGGGAAGCAAAAAAAAAAGATGGTAATGAATTTGAAGAATAAATATAGGGTCAAAATAAAAACTGTTCATTTATGTTTTTACATATTATACAATTTTTTATTACCAAATTATACCATTTTTACCGCATCCATTGTTCAAATAATGTAAAAGTCCAACCCAAAGCAACAATAATTCAATTTTCATTAAATATGAAAAAGCCATAAGAAAAATTTTTTTTTATTAAAACATAAGGTACAAAATGCGGTAATTAAAATTTTTTACCTGAATTTTTATGTATGTATATTTTATAAAACCTAAGTAATTAGAAATTTAAAAATATATATGGAAATAAAAAGAAAAATGTAATTTAGTTTATATTTATTTAAAAAAAAAAAAAATTAATAAAATAAATATAATATGTATAATACTATACTTAATATCTAAAATATCTAATTTTCACTAAAATCTAACTTATATTTCACTAGACTACAATAAATCTTGAAAAAACTCTAAGCATATACACGCACAAATTTTATACAATTGGTTTTTATTCTTACAGTTTTAAACATTTTCTCAAAAAAGGAGAATCTAATCGATAGTATATGATTTCTTTTAGATTTACATGATTTATTTAAAAGACACTGCCCCCATTTATTACAAGTAGTAAGTATACAAACACAATCATATCAGAAGTGTTACAAAATATAATTTTTCTTTAGAGAAAATCGGCATACATAGAAATACTAAATTACATGTTTTTTAAAATCTAATTTTAATTTTGTCTACACTTTATTTGTATATACACGCTATACCCAAACTCAAGGAAAGGGTTCATTTATACAAAATTATTTCAGGTTTAGTTAATGGGGAGAGGAATTTAAAGGAAATAGATTAATAAGAGATAGTTGAAAGGTAAATAAAAAGCAAACCTATACAGGTTATTTTTGAAAAGAAAATTATTGCAAGATACTAAGCGTCATTGGTTTTTTTTTCAATCAAAATCTTGAAAGATTTTATATATTTCTGCTAAGATTATTTATTTATATATATTAGATTATTTATATATTACAAATTATATTATATATTTACAAGATTTATTTATTACATATTATTTTCAATTTTCAAGGAGATGTGAATTTGTATTAAAATGATTTAAAGTATTTTAGTAATTTTTTAATTATCTCTGTGTTTTAAATTTGCAACAAAATTAAACAACCAAAAATAAAATTAAAATAAAATTTGTTCATTATTTGACATTAAAGTGACAGAAAAGTACTAATTTTTTATTCAAAACAGTTTATATTAAAATATATATTTTTCAGCACATTAAAAATGTGCCTATTAGTTTCACTCTGTCCTCCGTCCGTCCGTCCGTCCGTTTATTTACAAAACTTCTACACCATTAAGGATAGAGAAAAACAATTTTAACCAAGGGTATATCAAAAAATTATTGTTGTAGAACAACTTTTTCATTACTCCGACTTTACTCCGAAACCCTTTGAGATAGGGGCTTGAAATTTTGAGGCAAGATAGAACTTAGTTTAAGTATTAGTATAAGTAAAGAATTAGTATAAGTTTTCTTAGAAAATTTTTTGGTACCAGCCCTTGTTTAAGAGCTATCAGTGCTCAAAAATTTTATATTTGCTATTTTTAGGCACCTGTAACTTAAACACCTGTACAAATTTTTCTTCTGCAATACATAAAAATTAAAGCTCCAGTACTATATTTTTACGTGTGTAAACGGGTTTTCTTAGTTATATAGGGTTCCCGACTTACAGCCCCTCAAAATTCCAAAAAAGTCCTATTTTCACGTTTTTTCCTATTACATGAAATTTTCACATTTTTGTGCAAGTTACAATTCTAAACAGTTTGTATTGCCTTTGGGAAATGTGGGCTTTTAAAAACCGTTGATTACATTCTACCTTGTTTTTAATTACCTTAAACATTGTATATCTGAATTTTTTATTGAAATAATTTTTTTAACTCGTTTCTCTTACCAAAATCAACTCCAGTTAATGGTGGTTTCTTTAATCTAGAACAATTTCCGTTATCTGAAATATCTGGTTTGGATCTTCATTTCCATTGGATAATCATTAATTTTAAGAATTTTATGATTAATATAATAAAAACTTTTTTTTAAAAATACTATAAAATTGCTTATTGATTATTGAATAGCTGCAACTTAAAATTAAATTTTAGCTGTATTACCTGTTATATCACCTCCAAGGGATGATGACCACACTTACTTTATACATAATTCCAACAAATTTACATCTCCAATAAAACAATAAAATATCTTCGAATATTTAATAGAATTTTTAGTACATTTTCCGAAAAAAATTTTGAAAAATTTGTTTTGACACTAGATAATTTGTCCATCAGTCCATCTGTTTAGAAAACTTGTACCGTTTAACATAGAACAATGACATTTAAACCGTAGGTCTCATAAAATTAATCATAAATTAATGTTGAACTACAACACCTCAAAATTTGAAAAAGCCCTATTTCCAAGCGTGTATAACTGTAGGTTCGAAAGACTTTTTTTCTCTTTACAAATTAATATCAAAATTATACTACTATATGAAAATAAAATTTTTTCAGAATTTTCTTGGTTTATATCTCTTCAACGCTTTTAGATAGAGCCTAAGAGATTTAAAAGAAGAGATTCAGATCTTTCAGAATTAGAATAAATGAAAAAAATGTTTTTGTGCCCACCTCTGAACTATTAGGAGTAACAAAACTATTTTTAGACACCTGTACACATTTTTTCAAAAGAAAACTTAAAAATTAAAGCATTATCCTTAAAATTGAAGAAATTGTCTCTTGGTTTTCTACAATTTTTTCTTACATATAAAATTCTGAGAAAATTTACAAATTTTGGTGCAAGTCACAGTATTTTTTACATAGTTTTTATTATCTTTTATAAAATGTCCACTTTTAAAAATTTTTGGTTTTAAACATACCTTATCTTCAACAAAAATACAAAAAAAAATCTTAAAATAATAATTAAATTCTTAACAAAATTCTTATAGATTTTTTTACAAAAACACCATCTGTGTCTCATACCATCATAGTGAAAAAAAAAAAATATAGAAAATTAGGAATTGTTATTGCGGAAATGTTAAAAACATGCATCTAACATAAATTCCAAGATAACAATTTTTAATTAAAAACTTTTTACTTCTATAATAAAAATTTAATTACTGTTCATATAAAACAAAGCAAAAAAAAAAAAATATGCGATCTAATTAAAATTAAGAATAAAATGGGGAAAGCAAAAAAAAAAAATTGTCCAAATCAAAATTTCCCGACACGTTCCAATCAAATTTATACTTTTTTTTTTCATTATACATATGTAGGTACTTAGAAATTCCAATACAGTATTCATTACACCAAATGACACCAAAAAAACAATACATATGAGAATAGAATATTGACAATTAATTATAAATAATCCTATGTAAATTAAAAAAAAAATGAATGAAATTGAAATTGAAATATTTCCGAGGAAAATCAGAAAAAAAAACTGGAAAAAAAAATTACATTCATATCATCATATACTTAATGAAGCCATTTGAAGACATCACACTACTTCAAAGCAATATTGATATAAAATTAATTAAAACAAAAAGGATTCAATTAAGGAACAGGATAAAAATAATAATTGAAAAACAAAAAGAAAAAAAAAATCATTGTATAAAAAGAATGGAGGATTAAGAAAAAATTTGTGACTTTTAACCATATTTAATATTATTAGATCATTAGAAACTAATTTTGACAAATGTAGAATTTAATTTCGATATCTTAAATATATACTTTGAATTAATATATATACTCGTATTATTAAATTTACTATATATTATACGTACATATAAATGTGTATGCATACTTATATAATGCGACAAATCACAGATAAACATATTATTTAATGTTACAGGAATTTTCGCAGTAACGATTTTATTTTTTTTAATACTTTCGATTTTAAGAATTGTGGATTAACAATCCAATCATGAAAAAACGGAGGCTAGATTTAAATGAAATAAAATATTATACAATGCATGCTCTTAAATAATCGAATACTGTTAAGGATCTTGTAATACTTCTTGAAAAAACCAAGTTCCATACATTACTTCTATAATTAACAGGTCTAATACCAAATCAATTATAAATTTACAGTAGGATCACATATGTAAATGCATATATATATAACATATTAGTATTTATGTAAGGCAAACGTTTATGGAAATAGGTACATTGTCTTATTCCTTTGAAATTTTTGCACAATGAAAATTCAGTTAAAATAATGAATTTGTGTGGTGGTAGCGATTGGCGGCGGAGTCTTTAAAAGGCTCTAACGGTGCTTCGAAAATTGTGCGCAAGTGCTTAAATAACGGTAAATAACTCATAAATTGTTAGATCTATATATAAACCGTTATAGTCACAAAAGATAGGTCTGTAAATAATATATGATATACATATAATTAGATATCATATCATCATATATGATACATATAGCAAGTATATCCTTAAGATGACATACATATAATTAGTGCAGGTTGTCTCATTTGAGTTCAGATTGCTTATAACAATTTTTTTTTATATGCACTTCTTTCAATTTTTTTCAAATTAAATATAACGATACCATTTTTGTTAACAAATTTTTTCCTCCCTTTTCTCCTCTTTCTAACAAGGTCACATTAGTTACTCTGGTTCTTTTGTTTTTGAGTTATGGTAAAATGTTTTAGAGTAGAATGATAAAAAAAGTTAATTTTTCATATAAAAATTAAAATCAAATTTGATTAAAATCATATTTTTTTCAGAAGTTTAGATTCAGTTTTTCAAAGCCTGTTACTTTTTTAAATTCCTATACTTCTAAATGGAGTAAAATTGGAAACAAATAAATGTAAAATAACATTTAAAATTACAACAGGAAAATATCATTTAAATATATGAAAAAAAAAAAAAAAATTGTAATCCACCAATATACCCCCCCAGTTATAAAAAGAAAAAAACAAATAAAATAAAATAGTCCCGTCCATTTAAACCTTAAATTTTAATGAAATTAATTCTTAAAGCATAATTATAGGGTAAATCCTAAAATTTCAGAAGGATATAAGGAAGTCCCAGGAAAATTTTTTTTAATTATTTGCATTATTATATCTTTTTTTTTTTTTGAAGATAATTGGGGAATGATAAAATAAAATAAAAATATGTATTTAGTTGTAAAAAAGTATTAGGTAATAAAACTTTATTTTTATTCTAATTATTAGTACTGTTAAACAGTAGTTATACTAATCTACACTATTATACAAAACAAAAAACATAAAAAAAAGGCACATTAAATTTTTTATTTGTATACCGTTATTATATAATGCACCAATTGTTATGGTTTTTTTGTTTTTGTTCAAAGCATTCATTAGGGCTTTCAAGAATTTTATAGGTGTAATATAAATATTCCATAATATTAATGGAACTTTTTACTGTCAGAAACTTAATAGTATTTAAAAGCCTTAATATAAATTATTTATTCAAGTATATATTTATTCAAGTATATATATACAGTAATTCTTTTGAAATTATTATTTTACAAATTTTTAATTTATTATATATATACGCAAGAACAAATAGTTCCTTTTAATATAAATATATATAATTTTTATTAATACTACTATAAATTAAATTCTAATTACATAACTTTTCTTCTTATTTATTTATTTATTTAAATTAATATTACAAATCACATAGGATATTGTAATATAACAAAACCTCCGGCTACTAAAGCCATTTTCTCTTTTTTTGACTTAAACTTCTTAGACACAAAACCTAACTAAAATTTGATAGCAAGAAGATAATTTTCTCTCAACACATTATTAGACACATTATTTAAGGAAGTATTTTAGTTAATAATGAATTCTTTTAAGTTACTGATACTGCAACCACTTTTTTTTTTTCTTTTTTTATTTATTCAATAATTAAACCTAAAAACAAGATTCCAAAAAAAACGTAAAGTGACGTAGGTTTTGTATCCATATATCTTTATGTGTTTTTTCCGAATTGTTAAATATTCGGAAAAAACCAACAAAAAAAGAATTATTTCTAAAATTAAAATAAAAAATAAAATTTTTTTTTTGATATATAGATACAAAACCTACGTCACTCTACGTTACGTAAATATACTATAACCACTCACGGCAAAAAAATAATTGCATACGTTTAGGCGTTTATTTGCATATTTGAATATTGTATTATATGATTAGTAATTACTGATTATTATTATTAGTTATTTACATATTATTTGAAATTTAAATTTATGTTTTCTTAAAGATTCAATGTCGCTTTCTAAAGAACAAAACAACAACTATACTAAATTATAGCGAATTGATTTTGTACTCTATACATTTTTTTAATATGTATAAGGTTATAGTGTTCATAGAAATGTGAATCAATCATAAAATACTTAATATTTTTCGAACTGTAAGAATACCAAATACTAAAATTCTTAACAGAATACACATACCAACCGAAAACTACTCTAAATACTAAAACGAAGAAAAACCCATATATATGTACTTCGGTTATATTATGCCTGGATCAAAATATGATCTATTTCCATTAATTATTTACAAAAAAATAGTCTGCCATTAATTTTGCTATCGAAAAGTTGAAAAAAAAGAAATGGCAATAACGACATAGAAGACATTATAAAGACGAAAAGAAATGGCAATAACGGTATAACATTAAAAATTGAACTAGAATGTAGTGAAGTGTGTATTCGCACGATTAAACAACTAGTACACACAACATCAAATAGAAATAGTACACCGAAATAATTAATATGATCAGATAATACATAGAATATTCAGAGGAAATATATCTTCATTGAAAAAGAAGAAGATATTAACTAATTAACACGAAAAATTAGTTTCAATATTAAATTTTTCGTCTCTTTAACTCTTTTTAAAACAGAAATAAATTGTTTATCAGGTTTCTGTTTATATGAGAAAATATACAAACAAAACTTTATCTGAATCACAAATCAGTTCTTTTCACAATTATTAAATAATTTTACCCACTCTGCTGTAACTATACCAAAATTAGGTGATTTTTTTAAGACTATCCCTATAAAAATGTAGATACAGTTTTTTTTTTTTTAAAAACTTTTCTTTAAACATCTAAAATTATAAAAAAAATAAACCAAATTAACAAACAAAATTTAAAAAAAAAAAAAAATTAAACTTTTATAAACGGCAACTTAATAAATAGATTCGATTTATTTTATTTTAGACAATAACTTTAATAGCAATAATTATTCCAATATTTCAAAAAAAAAAAAGCATAAACGTAAACATAAAAAAAAGAATGAAGCAAAAGAATTATTCTTTTAATGTTATCATAAGACACACTAACATAGTTAATGAACTATTTAAAAAACTAACAAGTGAACAACTAACAAACAAAAAAAAAAAAAAAATTTAATGATCAAGTGCTTATTGTACATAGTTTTCCCCATAAATCAATGCCAAAATGTATTAATTTTATTTTTTTTTCAAACTATACATATTATTTTATCACATAAGGAAATTTTTATTCTATTTAGTAAAACCATCATTAAATACATTTCTGTCAGCTGATACTTCCGGCATATTATTCAATGCCTATTCTTATTATCCTTAAAAAAACAAAAAATAAAAATAAATAAAAATTGTACAGTGATTTCTAACTGAAATGATTTTAACTTTTTTTTCTCATCCTGTTTTTTTTTTTTTCTTTTGTTTTTATATGTTTAATAGTGTTTAGTTTAGAGTCCCTCATTGCAAAATAAATCTACATTCATATCCATCTTTTTTTTTTTTTTTTGTTTTGTTCATTCATATCCATCGTTTTTACTCCTCCTACCCATAATTATTTCTAAATTCAAAATAACAAAGAAAAAAAAAAAGAACAAGAACTAAAAATGAAGACAAAAAAATAACAATCTAAGGTGATTTATATTTGAATGTCCTCCCTAATGTCTAATGATATATATAAATAACATCAAACAAAAACATATCCTTAGAGCATATACATACATATATAAATGGTGATAACATATTTTTTGAATATGTATGTATAATTATTTTGTTTTTAAGAGTTGCCAGATATACTTTCAAATTGAAATACTTAGAGCGTATATGTATAAAAGGTGATAAGTTAACATATTTTTTATATACATATACTTATATGTATAATTATTTTGTCTTTAAGAGTTGCCAGATATATTTTCATATTGAATTAATTTTAAATTCTTTTTAATTGAGAGGAGATTATGTATTTCAAATAAATACTTATCTCCGTATTTTAAAAATAAACCAAGGAAGCGATATAAATGCCAAACCATGTACCATCATAGTTCCTACTGTTTTTAATATTTTTGTAAATTTATTTCTGTGGTATGCCTAATAGTGAAATGTAAAAAGTTACAAATTACTATGATAAAATAAATGTATGTACCAGTCACACTTTTAATTGCGAAAACTAATCGAAAATAATTATTTGATCTTCTTCTATCATTCTTATATCCTTATATCGTAACAGAAGTGAACAAAAAATAACAAGACTAGTATGTAGAACTACAAAAGTTTTTAAAGGTGCACATATTTTTAAAAAGATGCATGTAAGAAAAAAGTTTAACTAAGTGACTATTCTTTGGCATCTAATTTTTGTAATTTTCTTTTAGAATGAAAAATTGTGAAAAATCAAGAGATGCAGTTTTTTAAATTTTAAGGAAACTTTATAAAATTAGGAAAAGTTGTCTATACGTAATATAATAAAAATAAAAATGTTTAAACATTAATTTTTGTGTTTTACTTTAAAGAAATTTATGGATTTGCTCACCTTACAGGTGCCTACGAATAGTATATTTTAAATTTTCGAGCCCTAATATCTCATGAACGAAGTGAAATATAAAAATATTGCTAGATAATTTTTGCTTATCCTTCTCAAATTTCAAGATATTGATTAAAAATTCCGAGGATTGCACAAAATTTTGGTTTCACATAACGGTAAATTTAAATACAAAATTCGAAAAAAATTAAAAGCTTAAAATTAAAATTTTCTGTCATTTGACGTATCATGTTTATTTAGCTTTTTATATCCAAAAAAAAAATTAAAAGCTGGTTCGAATACCAATTCAATCAGATGTTTTTGTGATGCAAATCATTCCATTTTTTGTCCTTATCTCAATTCTCCTAAAAAAAAAAACCCTCGGTAACCTCAATTTATAGTCTGCAATGTTAAATATGAAAAGAGTGTGAAATTTTTTTTTTAAATTAATTTTAGCTGGTAACTCAAATAAAAAAATAGACATGAAGTTAACATGAGACTTAATAACAAAAATAAGAAAACAAAAAAAAAAAAACAAAAATCAAACAACATTTGCTTCTTTTTTCGTTTTTTCTTGATGTGTGCATTGTGATTGTTTTAGTCCTTTATTTATACATATTTTTTTTTTTTTGTTCTAAGTAATAAAATGCGAATAACTAACTGAGACAATGGCTACCATAAAAACTTTGATGAAAGATATCAAAAACAAAAAAAAAAAAAAAAATTCTATCAAACACTAACTTTTGTTTATATTACCTTATGTTTATATTTATCTATGTCCATATATTATAATACTATTTACCTATGTATAAATGTTTTTATGTTATATTATCATTATACGTTAATGATTAGAGGTACACACAAGTCAAATGAATAGTTTTAAATTATTTTTATTTTTACGATAGATGGGGTAATTATTGCATTAAAACCTTTGATATTATAACATATTATATGAAAATATATTTACCTAATCTAATATATAATATGTTTTTTTCATGTGATAACTATAACATACTAAGTATGTAATTTTTTACAAACATGAACTAATTTCCACCATTTAAACCTTTTTCATTTAAACAATTTTTGTTTTGTAAATTTACAAATTTTTAAACTTAACATATTTGATGTCAATTAAATTTATTAAAAATTAATTTTTTTTTTTTTAATTATTCACATACTTATATATAAATTATATTCAAATTTAATAAGTTTAGATGTCATATAAAAAATAAAAGTATAAAAATAATATGAATATATATAAAGTTGTCAAATGTACCGTGGGTATGGAGATACTGTAGAGTGTGGACATTTCGCAAAAAAGATACTTAACAAAAAGATATTTAGCATCAAAATAGCCACATATCATTTGAACATTGGCAACTTTTAATAATTATATATTCTTTTATATACATATCTGTAGATGCCCCTGTATAAATAAAGTTTGGCAAATTTCCAAATATTAAAGGAATTAATAAATGATAACTATATTATTTCTATAATTTTTTTTTGATTATTTTCACAAATTTATTTTAAACTAATTTTTTTTCAAAAATTAAAACATTTTAAACTAAATAAATCTTTCTTCCAAAGTGAAATGTACATCTGAAACAGAAAACATTTTTGAAATTTTTGAATATTAAATTATTTAGCAATTTAAAAATAAAAAATCGAAAAAACATTTTAGGAACTAAAGACGAAATGTTAAATGTCAAAATCCTGTTAATTTTTTGAGATTCATGCAAGCAATAGAGATAACGAAATTATAGAGTTGAAAATTATATTGTTGATTGATTGCACTTGTAATAGTTGTTAAGTGTTCCAATTATTGTCTAGTTGTTAAAGTTGTTTTTTTTCTTTAGCTAATTATCCATTTTGCTAAATGTCTTTTTCTTAAGTGTCTTTTTTGCGAAAGATCCACTGATCAAATTTACAGTTTTCAAGTGAAAGTTGTCAACTAGCCGTTTTCCATTTGAAGTACAAAAATTTCATTTTTATATTATTATGTATTAAAAAATAACGGTTTAAACAAAACTGAATAGAACACTCCATTTTAATATAATTAAAAAATAAATTAAAGTTTTTGTAAAATAAAATTAATAAATTAATTAAATTTAAAACAATATCATTTAAGATAAATATTTAAAAATTAAGTAAATATAATAAAAAACTCAATAAATGAACGTTCTATGTTCTTGGTACCTATACTAATGATCAAGAAGTGTATAATGTTATTATGAATCTAAAAGATAATTCACCTGGGTCTGATAACATAGCAGCAAAGGATTTAAAAGATGTTGCTAATATAGTATCCCCGTTAATTAGCAATTTTATTAATGATAGTTTTCGCACAGGAGATTATCCTAATTCATTAAAATGTAGCACTGTGATTCCAATATACAAAAGTGGTTCTCCTTTGGATACATCTAATTATCGGCCTATAACACTTATTAGCTGCATGAGTAAAATATTTTAAAAAATAATCAATAAAAGAATATGTGAATTTATCAAATGTTCAGGGAGATTTGATATCAATCAATTTGGATTCCAAAAATCGCATGGCACTGTTGTATAGCTATCAACGATTCTATAAGATATATTATTAATAATCTCGATAAAGGAAACTATGTATGCTCAGTCTTTGTTAGCCTAAGTAAGGTATTCGATACAGTAGACCATCAAATATTGTTGTACAGAGTACATGAAATTGGAATAAGAGGGCTGCCTCATGAATTACTGAGAGCTTATTAAACAAATTTATAAAAGCAAAAGTTAATGGTGTTTGTATTGTAATGAACGTGCCATAAATATAGGAGTGCCACAAGGGTCTCTTCTTGGTCCTACATTATATCTATTGTATACATAATATGCAATTTGCTAATATAAAAGCTGATTATAAAATATTTGCTGATGATATATTGTTTATTTATTCAGCAAAAAATGCTGAGTTATTAGAAGAATTAATTAATTAGGGTAAATGGAAATAAATTAACAGTGAACATTGAAAAAACAAAGTACATGATTTTTAAACGATTAAAGAAACCGGATATCAATCCCAAAATTTGTATTGATAGCAGAGAAATTATAAGAGAACAAAGTTATAAATATCTCTGTATTATAATAGATGACAAATTATCCTGGAATGATCATGTTAATTGTATATTGAAAAAGATAATGCCATTACTAGGTGCTATTAGAAGAAGCGGTATCATATATATTAGATGATAAATCACCTAAATTATTATTTCATGCACACATTATGTCTCATATACGATACAATGTGGCGACATGGTCGTGTTGTACAAATACATTAAAAAATAAATGTAGCATATTAATAAATAAAGCAATCAAATTACCCTACAGGCTGAATTGGCGTACTCCATATGATAATCTATACAAAAGTACTGGTGTCCTCAAATTAGATGAATTAATAATTTTAAAAAAAGCCAAAATAATTCATAAAATAGAAAATGATGTCACTAAAAGCAAAACGTTGTTACAAAAGAGAAGGAATATTCACAACTATAACACAAGAAATATGGGAAAGTTAATGTCATGAAAAAACTCGAACTGAATTGGCCAAAAACAGTAATTTTTGCTCTTCAATAACAAAATATAATTGTCTTCCTGAGAAATTAAAGAAATACAGTAACATACACAGCTTCACATTTAAATTGAAATGTTTATTAAAAAATGATTCAATTTCTACTCAAAAGATTGTTAGAATTATAACTAAAATTAATTAAAACTAGAGTTATAGCTAAATTAGGATTAATAATAATATATATATTTAATTTTTGTATTTATACTTTATAACAGTACATATAATTATTATAATTGCTAAGACTTTTATACCAATTTTAAGTTATTGTCTAAGTCTAGTATATTGTAAAATCATAACTGTAATATCATAAGATATAAATATAATAAAGAAATTAAAAAAAAAAAAAATATATACATATATAATGTATTTTTAAAAAATAACATTTGAATTTTTATAACTTTTTTTTGATTTGACTAATGCTTAATTACCTTTAGTTATATTTTTTTTTTCTAATTGAATAAATTTTTTTTGAATCTATTATTTTTTAGTTAAGTTTATTGAAAGTAATTTTTATAAACAAATTTTAAAACATAATCTACCTAACAATTTGTAAATTTAAATTAACTTTTAAACCTTAAATTTAAAACTTTTATCAAAAATATAAAAAAATTAAAAATGGAAGAAGCTTTTTTTATATTGTAAATTTTTAATATACTTATTTGACTGAAATTATTTTTATTTTATAATTATTTTCTGCAATATTATTGCTGCAACTGCCTTTTTCCTTCTAGATGTGGGGTATCTAAATATTGTTATTAATTTATTTCTTTTTGTTGTTTCGAAGAGGGGCTTCAAATTACTCTTACACCTCTTTGTGCTCCCCTGCTCAGTGGTCGTCTCGTCACTTAAAGCGTTTCATTAATCGAATCTGTATATCCTCACACAAGATTCTTCGCCTTTAGAGTTCCTCCTGCTCACATCCACATCATAGGTTAGTCTCTGCTTAAACACTTTTCTAACTGCACTCTCTTTATATTAGATGACCCTGTGGTGATTCCTACAAAAAGTCTCAAATCAATTCTGTTTAAGAACTTTTTTGTCTTTTTACTGTCTGGTTCGTATGTAACAATCCTGGGGATTGAAATCAACTTTTCCTCGCATTGGTTTGGGTACCGTAGAGTCATTGCGTGTTTTACCGTAGAGTACGATATATTAATTTATGCAGTAATATTATTTACGTATATTTAGTTTATATCATATCATGTATTACATATTTTACATGAAAATATAATATGTTTGGTCATAAAGAGAATTATAATACACACCTAATGGAAAATTACTTTTTTCTGAAATCAATATTAATTTATGATTAAAAATTACTTAATTATTATATTAATAACAAAAAATTATTTATTTGATAATAAAAAATAATTCTTCAATCACAAAAAAAAAACAAAATTTATTCAAATTGAATAAAAAAATATTTAACTTGAAATCAAAAAGATTTAATTTGAATGCAAAATGATTTAATATGAATTAAAAAAATGTTGATTTGACTGTAAAAAAAAATATGAATGTTATTATGTATATATGTATGTACATAAGTACATAGTTAAATCAGATGGATATTTTTAAATTTAAAACAACATTAAACTCATTTTTCAAATAAATTTTGAATAATTCAAAAAATTTAAGTTGAAAAATGTTGATTTTTATCGAAAAGTCAATACCCATATTAATAATAAATTACAATCTACCAAAATTGGCTGAGTACATACATATGTATGTAGGTATAATATATACACTAAGTATATGTAATGTATATAATATGTAACTTTTGTGTGAATTAAGGATAGTTTTTCTTTTCATTCTTAATGTGCTGGAATTTTTTTTCTTTTTTTTTTGTTGCTTTTTATTTAATTTTTAATTCTGCATTTTTGTTTTCTCACTTAATTAATTATGTATATGTTTATATTGTATGTATGTATTTAATTCTTGAAATGTGAATTGACATTTCATACTTTTTTTAGTTAAATAAAAATATTATAATATCTCATATTTAAAAATAATAAAAATAAAATAAAATAAAATAAATAAATAAGGAATTTGACCAAAAGCATTACAAAGTAAATATGGTTTGGTTTTAAAAGGAGAGTGGTTTTGGTTGGTTAAAGTCCAACACTACCATGAGAAAGGACTTGTAGTTCAGTCCTCTTGGTGATTTTCGAGTTTTCCACGAACCCACATAAAAAAAAGAAACTTAAATTATTCTAACTTTGTTATCAAGATACGAAAACATGAACAATTCGAATAATGTATATACGTACTTACTTACATGCATTCATACATACATATATTAAAATTAACTACATAATTTTTACTATACACAGCTAGCAAAAGGATAAAAAATACAATTTACTTCTTTTGTGATAAATTACATTTAGCCAAACCACACGAGTAAAACTTTGCTTATGATTGTATGTATGTAGGTGTGGCTTGGCTGATTTTCCTTCTTCTATAAATGATATATGTATATACATACACACATATGTACATCATCAAACGTTAACTATCATGTTGACGACAATAACATTTTCCACAGCCGCTCTTAATAATAATTTTCTTAAAACGTTCAAGAATATTCTGAAATTTGTCAGGAAAAACTTATTTCTCTTTTTACTGACCGTCGAAGAATCAGATAAGTAAAAAACTATACTTTTTTATATTTTTCGTTACTTAGATACGTATGTATGTACATATGTACTTATATGGAGAAAGTATAGAATTAATAGCTCTCTTTGTTTTAGAATTTTTTTAATTTCCGTTGACTAACTGGTATTTAGTATTTTTGCTATTTAGTATCTCAGCTGATCCAAAGGTTTAATATTCTCTTCTATATATTCAATACCTCAAAAGCTTCTAATTTGGTACAATAGAAACGAAAATTCAGAAAAATTACATGTACTTAGGTGTACTTAGGTAAATGACTACCCTTTTCTTCCTTTATTAATTTTTTTATAATGATTAATGTCACAAAATATAATTAAGATTAAGAAAAATATTTACTTAAGACTCTAGCTAAAGCTAGCATGATATAATTTTGAAAGAATATATATATAATATATATGTATGTATGACATACTTATGTCTATGAACGACTTAATATTATCCTTTAATATCAATATACTATGAATATGTATATCTCAATATGTACATCATACTTAACTTAATACAGTTATTTAAAATTACTTTTGTGGTCTTTGCTGACAAACTTCTTTTAATTTTATACATACATATGTACATATTTAAATTCTAAACTATTACTTATTAACTATTTTAAAAATTTCGGAAAGTTATTATATGCCTTCAACATGGTTCAACCAAATGCATAGACCATTATTAATTTAATTATTAGTTGGAAATAATGATAAGTTGAAGTTTGTTTTAATTCGTTTATTATAATTGTATGTACATATTTCGATTCTTTTATTGAAATTATGTTTTATTAGATTGTTTATTTTTTTAAAAACAATAAAATAGAGTTTAAATTTTCATATGTAAATTCTTAAGATTTATATACGAACTTGTATATAACATAGGCTGCAGATATAAACCATGCAATGTAGATATAAACCACAAAATATACAATGAATTTATATACATTGCATATAAAGTTTTTGAAGTGTCTTAAAATTGTCAAGAACTGTTTTACTTCTTTTTTTTTTTTTTTTTAAACATTCAAATTTATAATAACTCCAACAAAAATAGATAACAAAGATCAAAATACAAAACGATTTGAAATGTATACTAAAGTAGCTACAAATTTTTGTATACATAAAATACCCGCTTTATTACACATTATCTGCGTAGATATCTGTGCACATAAACTTTTTGAACGCTATACTATGTAGTACTAGAGTATATGTATACATATATAATTTTGAAGTCAGGGATACTCGTTGGACGTGTTATATTAGGAAGTTAACAAAAAAAATTTAATGCAATTTTTTATGTATGTCTCTCTAATTTGGTCATATAAACTTGCAGAGCTTTACTCAATAATTGGATTAAGATAACTAATGTAGGATTTGATATAAGATGAAAAAATTATATACATATGTATTGTATATTTGCTACCATCGATAAAAAGTTTGTTTTTTAGTCTACGCATAATAAAGGTGTGTTGCAATTTTATTATGTTTTCTATATGATTGTTCTAATTAAATTCATAATCTACTATTAAACTTAAATAATTGTCAATCTTACTTGACTATATATAAACAATATAGTAATTAAGAATGCTGTACGATATATCTTCAATATGAAAGATTAACTTATTATAATAAGTATATAAGTATGTGTGTTAGTAAGTAATCATTTTCGAAATAATACCTTTTATTAATTTTTCAAAAATTTTGAATCACTAAACATATTTTTTTATTTATTAATTACTAAGTAAAAATAAATACTATTTAATAGATTTAATCATTTAATGCAACATTGATCAATATTAAATCTGTGAGCCAGGCCAACATACAAAATAAAATTTTCATTAATAAAATGATTTAAAAAAAAATTCACACTGCAGACAAAACCATATTATATTAAAAATATTGAAAATTTATCAATTACATATTGAACTATGTATGATGTGATATGATATTATATTATATGTACTACATTTGTATGTATATAATACATACAAATTGCACATTAATCGTTTTACACTTAATTAACATTAATTAAAATCAATAAAATTAATAGAGTCACTATTAGACCGTATAAAATTAAATTAATTACATTAAAAACAAATTTGCAGTAAATAAATAAAAAAATTAAATAACTATAAACTATATATAAGTATATAAAAAATAATAATAACTATATATAAGTATGTATGTAAGTACATATATTAAAAAAAGATAATTTTTATGAACATATTTTATAAATAATATATTCTTTCACCATAATTACCTTTGGTCACAAGAATGATATTAAAAATAAATTTAATTATCTTAATTCATTAAAAAACATTTTATTGAAAAAAAAATTATTAACTCTGTTCAATTTTATTTTTTAATTTTGAATATGAATTTGTATAAAAAAAAAAACGAAATATTACCATCTTCATTATGTAATATTTACAATGATTTTTCCCAAATACAAACAAATCGTGGTATTTTCTTTTTTTTTTTTTGCATTCAGTTAAAAACTTTTTTTATTAAATTTTCACATTGCTAAAATACTAATACATATATTATTATATATGTATGTATGTATATATTATAATATAAAAACAATCTTGTTGTAACAACACTAGTAAAATTAATTGGTATAATCCATAGATACGTTAACTAATTAGTAATATATCGATGGTATAACCCCAAGTAAATTGTAAATTACATATTTTAAAAATGATACCAAAATCAAAAATTTTGCATTAATAACTTTCATTGATTTTCATACAAAGAGCATTAAATCAAACATCAACCCCAATTTCAACTGTAACCCTAACTGAATGACATCTGAATCCAATTTATATTACTAATCTAAACTTGATCTCAATTCCAAGGAAATCCCAAACAACTCCCAAAATCAATCCAACCATAATTACAATTTCAACCATTAGTTTGAAAATGATTAAATATGTAACTATGTATATGACCATAACCATATGTATAGTCTTTGCCATAACCTACATTAATTTTTAGAAAAACAAAATAGAAAATATTTTAAGCCTTGCTAAACATCATAATATATAAAGTTAAATATTCAGTTGAAATAATATGATGAGACTGATGTAAAGACTAAAGAAATTAAAAATTCATTGAAATGTGATGTATTTCTATGATTAGTATTACAAACATAAAACTTATGTTAACTTGACGAACAAACTAAGTTCTGAAAGAATAATATTATAAAACAATATAAAAATAATAAAATTAACTAAAAGGAAGCTACAAATCCTTAAAAGGCAAATCAATTAAGCATCACAAGCACAACTCCAAAAAAAATTACTAAAATATTACCGATTCACTATGAAGGTGTTCCTCAACTTCTTCCAAAAATTTTATATATTTTTTGTTAAAACAACAGGATTCTTATTGGCCTCCAGGAAAAATGATACACAAATTATTATTACTACTTATTTAATGCATATGTACAAATATGTTTAATGTATGTACAAATTATTAGGTATTTAATGCATTAAATGTTTCATTTTATACTAAAAAAAAACATAATAAACTTAAATCATGTTGTATATATTTTGGTTTATTATAAAAATAATATATAACTTACCTTACATACAGGAAATATGTCGAAAATAAAATTTTACTTAATTCTTTAAAAAAAATAACACACACTGTTTTTATTAATGTACAGGCACAGGTAAGGAAAATGTACTTGTAAAATAAATTAATAGGTCCTAAATATAAAAAAAACTTAAATGAAAAACTTTAAAACGAAAGTACAAGTAAATTTAAAATAAAAATTTTTTTTTAGTTTTTAATGCACAAAAAATTATAACTGGAATAAAATACCGTTATTCAGAAACACAATATTTCTATAATAGTTCGTATAAGCTTATATTATTACAAATCCGTAATCACTAACACTAATACAAAAGAAAAAAAAAAAAAAAAATTTAAGTTACCGTCATTTATTACTAAAAAAAAAATCATTTAAAGTCATCGAACGCACTTTTGAGACTAATCAAAAATTTAATATTACTTAAATGGTCTACAAAATGATTTATCAAAACCAAATTACAACACAAGCTCCATCTACTTAAAATAAAATACTAACCAAGTTGTGCCCAAAATAAAAAAAAGCAGATATTTACGTAATTAGTGAATATTAAACACAGTGATATTTACTAACTACTACAATATAACAGATGAAAATAATTACATTGAAAATTTTAATGATTTTTTTTTAAATAAATTTATAATTTAAACATTCACGCATTTGTAAATATTTCAGTTTATTTCAAAGGTTCTGTTCCTCAATTATTACTTTCCACATTTATTTTAGTACTTTCAAAGGGTTAACAAAAAAGAACTAATTTCTACAGTCAAACTTTTTTATTAGAACCGGTCAATCAAAAAAAAATCAAATTAACCTAAACTTTGCACATCTTTTTTTCATAATTTTCAGTCTAATTTGTTCAGTCCAAATATAAATAATTTCATTTTTTAATAATTAGATTCTTATATGCCCTTATCTTAGATTTCTAGGAAGGAAAATCTAGAAATTTCCTAAATTAACAAAAAAAAAAAACAATTTTAATATTAAAATCGATTGGAGAATGGTTCTTTTATAAAGGTTCGATTGTTTTTTAGAAAAACACTCTGAATTTTTGGTATAATTTTTATAATTTTATTATTATACCATATTTTAGACATTTTAAAAACTCTAAACGCGCAAATTTTAAGAAAATTGCGCTTTTAATATTATTTTTCATGGTAGAAATTTCGCATAGAAAACAATTTTCCAAAAAAATATTATGTAATTAATGTTGCAATCAATCAAAATGGTTAGAAAATATTATTTTATTCAATAAATTTTTATAATATTTCATTTTTTTACTTTTATTTTATAGTTTTTCAATAGAAAATGGTGAAAAAAGCATTAATAATGGACGCGTGAAGAAAACGTAAGTTCAATTAATATTGTATGATATAATTTGATATTATCTATGTACATATTTTGATTTATGTAATTTTAACATCATTTTTATGCATAATTTTTAATTTCATAATCTGCTATCAATAATAATTTTTGGAACAAATTTTTGTATATTAAATCATGGTCATCACCCAATCACCCATCAAAAAACCTCATTTTAAGTACACATTAATATTATAAAAAAATATTGTGGAAAAATCTATCGAAATTTAAAAATTTTAAGTTTAGGTTTAAATTTAACATTGAAATATTTTTGATATAAGCTTTCTTAATATTATAATACTCTAAAATCGTTATGTAAGATTTTGTATTCTGGTTGACTTTGTTCAAGCTTTGTTAAAGCTCATAAAATTTAAAAATAACAAATTTCATACTTAGTTTTTTTTAGTAAAATAATAAATTGTTTTACAATTTACATGACTTATGTTATACGTCTACAATTTAAAATAATAAAAAACCATAACTTGTGACCATTAAATTTTAACAATTTTATTGTTTAGAATTATTATAGTTCAACACTGAATGTTTTTTTTTTCACATTTAATAGATTAAATAATTTTTTTTAACAAGGAAACGACAAAGTGTTTGTAAATTTTTATCTTCTACACTTTTACGATAAGCTATTATATTATGCAGGATCAATATTAATTTAATTATAGTATTTGAGCTCTGAAGTGCTTTTGTAATTTATTGGCTTTACAGCCCAATTTCATAGCCCATTTAGCTTGAACTCTTTTCATCATATGAATATCTCTAGCTTTTCTTGATGCAATTTCTTGTTCCGTTTTATTCCAACCTAATGCTCTATATTTTGACAAAACTTTATGTAATTTTTTATCATTTTTACTAACTGTCATTATTCTATTAGGATTTAAGTGTTGTTTGTAATATCTTAATAGTGATCTATGACCAATAACAGCACCAGATGGCAAAACTAATTGATATTCATCACCATCTAATAAATCAGGTTCGAATTCTTCATCAATATCCATACCTTCAACCTTAAATAAATTTAAAAGAGAATTATGAGTTTAATTATCTTAATAAAATTTATAATATATGCACTTACATTATCAGGATATGATGAACTATAATCATAAAATTCAGCATATTCAGCTAATGCAATACCTTCATGTAACATTTTGCAATGACCTTTATCCTTCATATGTTTTCTAACTGAATCTAATGAATAAAATGTTTTGCCACGATCATTACACCAAAGACAAATGAAATCTTTTGCAACTTTTTCACCCAAATAAAACAATAAACCTTCCAAATCAATACAAAATTCAGCATCAGGAATGAAAAATGAATGCTCCATAGACATATGTTCTAAATTTGATTCCATGTCATCACTTACACTTTCACAAAATATACAACCATTATCAGCTATTGGATTTTCTACTACATCTTCCCATTCATCAGAATTAATATCATCATCTCCTTCATTTTCATTATTTTCGTTTTCAGCTGTCATTGGAATTGGTCTTGGTTGAACAATATTTCGTACTGTAACTTCTTTTGATTTTTCTTTATCCTCATTTTCAAACAAAATAACATTTTCTTTGTGTTTTTTACTATTTAAATGATTTTCATGTGCTTTTTCACTTGAAAAATTTTTTCTACATGCATTACAATATAATGAGATTTGTATACTTTCCTTTAGATCAGCATCTCTTTGTTGTAAAATCCGGATCTGAAACTCTTCAGCTGTTATTGGTGGTAAAGAAGCAACACGCCTTTTCAAATTATATCTATGCCAATGAGATTTATAATGATCTCTTTGTAATTCGGCATTTATAAATTTTACACCACAATTTAAACATGTAAAATTTGACATTTTTAATTGTTTATTAATATATTAACAGATTTTATATTTATCTCTCCAATTCAATCAATCAAATTAACTAAAATTTAAATTTAAGAAAACGTGAATCAATAATCTAATTTCATCACAAATCACACTATCTAAATCTGACGTTTTCACAAAAACTTTCTTTTGACTTTTTATGTCAAATTATTCATTAATTTTTGAACACCTACACAATGAACGCGTTCTTTTTTGTTTTGTTTATATTAGGCTTTTTTTACAATGAATTCTTTTTAAATTTTAAAATCAAATTTAATTTAATAGAAAAGAAAGTTATTTATTTTTTATTATATGTTTATTCAAATTCAATTAATTTTGAACTACCTACAGTGCGATAGAGTAATATGCGTTTGATACAAGAAAATATTTTTCTTGTCAATCGAGTATAACAGTTTATTTTCAAATTAATTGTTTTTACTTATGTCCAACAGATGGCTTGTTTTAATTTGAATTTTTAATAGAATTTATAACAAAAAAGTAATTAATAACGGAAAAATATTTTAAAAAAAGTTTCGTTTTAAGATTTGCATAATATTAAAATTATAACAGAAAATGTTAACGAAAACATTATCAATAGATGTTAATTAAATTTATATTTAAGTAAAATTACTATACTTATATTAAATATGAAACTAAATATAAACAATTACATAATATATTTCGTATCTTCTTCTTTTTGTCATGTGAATAGCATTGACCGGTAATAACAATTAATTCGTGACAAATCTTATTAATCGAAATTGAATTTCAAACCATATCAAACAGATATAATTTATAATCTTACTCATCATATTCATCGCTAATATGTGTATCTAGTAAAAAGAAAATATGAATTTCTGTTTCATTGTTATATATATATTACTTTAAATGTTTCACCACTTTTTTTTTTCTTAATCTGAATAAAATATTTAATTTATAGTTATCATGTTTTCCGTTTAAAAAATTTAATTTATTTCTATGGGTTTTGCTTATTAAAAATGTAAATATATAGCAAAGATCAATAGAGTAATAAATTAATAAAATCGATTGTTTTAATTTTTTTTCTATTATTAATTTGTTTTTAAAAAAAAAAACTCATATTTAAGAATGGTATATGTATCTGAATTCAATTAGTTACACACATATATACATATAATTATGTTTGTAAAATTCTATAGATAATGGCACTAGAAGAAGAAAATACAATTAATATTAATAACTATTTTTTTTAGAATATATTAAAATAAAATCTTATAATATCAATATATGTACATAAGTAGATACCACAAGCTGGCCGACAATTGATTGGCTATTAAAATTTGAATTCTTAAGAATTCAAGCAAAGTATATACATTTTTATTGTAGTCGTTGATAATAGAAATAAAACGGTAACGTAAATATTGAAATATTCATTAATGTAATATTTCGAAAATTGTAATTTTATTGTTATCACCTATTAATTATCAACTTACAGGTAAATAGATGCCAACTAGAATAATATTTGATCTAAAATGAGTTAACCATCAATTCAATGTTGTCGTCATTTTTCTATAATTTTACTTTTAATCAAAAGTAAAGTACCTAAACCTTTTAGAAATCAAATAAGTAATGAAAATGAAAACCTAAAGAATAAAAATAATAACTACTAATACATACTTACATATTATGTACATAAGTACATCAAACAACATTTTTGTTGATTTAAAAAGTGCATGCATAAGAAAATACTTACATATTAAACAAAAATTTATACTAAGTAGTATACTAAGTTTGATGTAGTATTATAAGTATATTTGATGTAGTAGTATAAAAAATAGTATACTAAGTTATAATTTTACGTGCTGCGCTACTGCCAGTTCTTAAAACATCAAAGGTGAAGAAACTTATGGGAGAGGGATTCTAAGAGAAATTCTCTGAAATAAAAAAGCTCAACATCGAAATTATTTGATTCTTGAAGGGAATAGAACCAACGAGTAATGGAAAATCACAGGTCGCAGACCTACTTATTCGTGTGCAGGGTAAAAAAAAAAGAAAAACAAATATTTTTTAATAATAGTAGAATTTATTTCATTAAATATAACAGTGCATTCCATATAAGACAAATTCTCACCGAAAGTTGTTAGAGAAGAGATTATAATTAATATTGTTTTCAAACATAATTTTATATTTATAAAATAATTCATAAATTATTTATTTATTTATTTAATAGTTCCAACACTACAAACATAATGTGGTGAGGAAACGCCATAGTAGCCTTTCCATTCCGAATATGGCTGTATTTTATAAATAAAAATTTTGATTGAAATACAAAAAAAAAAATCAAAATAAATACAACTTTTATACATAATATATTAAGATATAATGAAAAAAATAGTACGTAATTAGTAATTTATAAATTAAAATCTCACATAATTAAACAGAAAAAAAAAAAAAATACAGTGTAACAGACAATTTCAAAAATTAATTCAATTAATTTTAATAAAAACTTCATGTCACACCTTAAAATAAATTTTAAAAATTATTATTAAGTTAATTTTTATAATTAAAAATATAAAAAAAATGAATTAAATGTTTATAGAACAAAACAAAAAAAAAAAAATAGAGGAGGTTTTTCCTTTTTGAAAATTTACGATTTATCAAACACCAAATAATAATAATTAATGATTTTCATTTATAACACTTCTTATTTCATCATGATCCATTTGTGATGCTGTTTCCCATTGTAATGGTGGCATTGTAACTGGTTCAACAGCTGGTACATTTTCTGGTCCAATACCAGATATTTTTCTTGGTGTTGCTGGTACTTTTTCTTGAAATGAGAAAAAATTTCTTGGATCTGTTATAGCATGATTATGTCTACGAATTTTAGCACCAATTGATATATCAGCTGCTGCACCTGGTTCATGTTTAAATTGACCATTCCATCCTTCACATTTAATTGGAATATAATCTTCTTTCTTTTTTATTGGCATTTTTTCTTTTAATTTTTTTTTCTGTTTTTTTTTTTTGATTTTTACTTTAAAAACTTTCTTGGTTGCAAAAGTTAATTGTATAGGATCAAAAAGGATTATAAAAACAAATAAAAAATTCCGTAGTCAAAAGTTAAATATTTTTCAAAGCACGTTTAAATTTCTTGAATGTTTGTTTAATACTAAACTAATTTTTATTAAAGCACTTTTTTATTAAACTTTTTTTTTTTAAATTAAAAAAAAATTTCTAATATAATAAAAAAAAGTAAAAAAAATAAAAAAAATAAAAAATACAATAAAAAACAAATTCAATAGATTTACAAAAATTTATAATGTTTTAAGATCCTATTGTTTTATAACACAACAAAAAAAAAAACAAAAGCAGAGGGAACGGAAGGCACAACAATTATAAAACCGCCAACATGTATCTTCTTTTTTATATAAAATTAAATAGATATAACCTATAATATACAGAATATATAATATGCACATGTTATAAATATAATTTATATTTTGCAAAACGTATCAAATTTAATTTTTTTTTAAATATTTTTAAATTTTTTCTTTTTTTTGTTTTTTTTTTTTTTGTATAAAGACTTTTTAAAGTCAATTTTAATTTAAATTAACGAATAGAAAATTATAACAAATTAATTAAATATTACCAAAAAT
Source organism: Poecilobothrus nobilitatus (assembly GCA_947095535.1). Lineage (NCBI taxonomy): Eukaryota > Metazoa > Arthropoda > Insecta > Diptera > Dolichopodidae > Poecilobothrus > Poecilobothrus nobilitatus. The sequence goes on along the minus strand of OX352773.1, from coordinate 77,755,067 downwards.
AAAACAAACAAAAAAAAAAAAGATTGAAATAAATAATAAAAAAATAAAAAAAATTAAAACAATAAAAAACGCACCAAAACAAACAATTCTTTATTGTTTAAAATATTTAAAGTCAAGTAAAAACGTTTTATATTTTTTTTTTTTTATTTATTTATTTTAATCTTATGTAACTTAAGAAAAACGTTTTATTTCAGTTCTTTAATTATATTCTATAGAGATGATTTTCAATAATATATAATTGCTATGATCATTTAATTGCTATGATATGATCAGATTAAAAAAAAAAAAAAAAAATGATTTTATAATCATGGTTAATTACTTAACTAGTTTTCAAAAATTTTTAATTCGATGTCTTAAAGGTTATAAATTATAAGAACAAGCAATCTAATGATGGTTGAGACAATCAATCATAAATAATTAGATTAAAAACTTTAGAATTTAGAATATTGTAATTTGTAACGTTTAGAATAAAATATATGCTGCATACTATATTTATACAGCTACTATATATGTATTAAGTACGATCACAATTTAACTACATATATAATAGTTTATAATATAATCAGTATTCAGTGATTATCAGTATTCAGTATATAGCTACAATACAAGTATTCAGTGTTGTCAGAAACTTTTGATCAAATTCCGCTACTCATAGCTACAATACAAGCCATCCAATTTTCCGTTACTGTAAAAACTATTTTCCGCTACTTTTTCCGCTACTCAAAATCAGACCTGAAAATTGTTTATCTTTTACCTACTACATTATAACAAAAAACATATAACTACCTTATCTACTACATATGTATGTATGTATGTATGTATGTATAACAAAAAAATGCATTTAATTTATAATTTTTAAAAAAAAGTCTAAATCATTTCAAACAAAAACATAAAAATCTAAAAAAAAACTTGTACCTAATTTTTAAAACTAAAAATATTGGTTAATTTATTTATAAAGTTGCGTTTTATAAAGCAAGTATATATGTATTTTGTGTCACATTAAAATTATGGCATTATTACATTATTTTCAAACATATATAGATTTTAACCCTAAGCAGAGCATATTGTTTAAAAAAAATTTTTTTGAATGAAAAAATAATTATAACTATTTTTATATTAAAAAGTATCGAACATTTTTAGTAGTAATTTGAAGCTGAAAAATATTTAAAGTTTGGAAAAATTTTTTGAGCTAAAAATATTAACATAAATATAACATGAGCTAAAAATACTAAAATAAAATTCAACAAAAACGTAAAATTCAACAAAATCAAGAAATTCTACCATATAATTGTTGATTTTTCAATTACAATCAGTTACTGGAAATTGTAGATCAAAATTCGGTACTTTAGTGGAATTCCACTACTAATGACAACACTGAGTATAAATACATAGGTAATTTGTGGTATAACTAACTATTTAATACACTTTAATAAATAAAATCTTTTTGAAAATTGAATGAACATTTTTTAAAATCAATCAAAACTTTTTTAATATCAATCCAAAACGTTGTCAATTTCAATAACAACCAAAAATAAAAACCTATAGTTATTCTCAAAGAAACTCTCTGTTCAGATTTTCTTTAAACTTTGTTAAAAAAAATGAAGTGAAGTGATGTTATATATGAAATTTTTCTAAACTGCCCAAATCCTTTTTTTTTTTAAATGTTGCCGTTCCTTGTCCCAACTTGAATAAATGCTTGTCGTAATGGGTAATACTCCTAATTATATAATAATCCTAACCTATATAACAATCAATAATTTCACTTACACAATTTTTCTATTGGATTTACAGAATTTAAACTTTAATTATAAAATTTGAATGGTTTCTATACTTAGAACGTACTGTTCAACTTGTATTCTGTTTTTTAGCTTAACTATAGATATTTTTATGGCTATATTTATATAAAATAACATATATGTATGAAAACTATTTTATTTATTTATTTATTTATATTATAAGGATTAAGAATCTAATAATTAAAGATTCTTTCTATATTGCATATTTTTATAAAATGTATAATCTTTTTATCAAAAAAAATTGGCTGTGTTCAATTAAATAAAGCAATGATGAGTTGCAGTGCTTAAAAAATTGTCGCTGCAAAAATTTAACTAAACATTTTGCAGAAAAATTTAAATATTTGTTTAATAATTTTTTAAAAAAAAAAAAAAAAATACAGAAGTAAATGTCAAATAAATTGTCACTGCTTGATTAAGCATAGTTTTTTTTTGGTGCAAAATATTAGTAAATTGATTAATTATTAAAAACAAAGTTCAGTAAAAAATTTCTTAAAGCAATTTAATAAATTTAAAGAGCTATTTATTCAACTGAACCCATCCATTGTTTTCTAAGCTTATTGTAAAAGAAAATAACTATATATGCGTTTTCTTTCGAATGATGACACTTTTGAGCAATATTATATGATGATGATGACTTTATTTAAATTCAAAAATAATGAAAAACATTTTGGTTATTTTTTATTTATTTATTGTTTGAGTTTCAATAAACTGATCATACAAGCCGAAGAGTCAGTGTCATCACTTAAAAGCAACTCCATTGTAAATCAAAATTGTTTTACTTATACCGGAAGTTTCGCATAAGAGTGCAAATATTTCAGGGAGTGATTCTTGAGACTTAAACCGACAAAAAAAAAAAACGTATGTGAAAGGAACTCAATTTTCAGTTATTTTCAAGATTTTGGGACTTTCATGTTTTTGTTTTATATTATTAATTGCCGCATAATTTTTGGCTCACAGCTTTACAGAGAAACCATGTAACTGACTATTGTTAAAAAGTTTATTCTTCAAGGTCGAAAGATTTATTATTTTCGAGTAATTACTCTTTAGAGCTAAAAATATCCGAACATTTTATATTTTAAAAAATTTTTTTTTTAAATAATGGATTTTCTTTTAAAAATATTCTATATTAAATTCGGTTTTCAACTTATATTTCAAAATATAATTACAATTTATTTTAATTCAGGATCATCTTAATTGGAAACGAATATCTTCTAAAAATAATTATGAAGTATGTAGTAATAAAAGGATTTTGTCTACTGGTGCAAAAATCTAGAAAAAGCTGAGAAAGTAAATATATAAGCTCAGGGATTTCTTGAATTTTCTAAGATTTCCTTCATATTTTATTTTAGAGATTTATTTATTTACTTTTTTATTTATTTATTTGTTTAGTTAAATAGTTATACATTTATAGATGTTTAAAAATGTTTTGCTTTAGTGTGAATTTTGTTTGAGTGAAATCAATGTGTGATTTGTATTTATTACCCATTATTAATAACATTCTGTGAAATGCTTCATTTTTACCATAGTTTGTTCTGTGGTGTGAGGTAAAGAACAAATTAGTTGATCTTAGACACGAATTAGAGTTAATATTAATATTTGTAGAAATGGTGGGTTATATTTCCTTTAAATATTTCAGTTAGAAAAATAACATCGGCAACTTCTCTTCTAAATTTTAAAATTTTTATATTAATTAAAATCTACTTTCATTAGGAGGTAAAATAAAAGGCACATTCCAGGCAAGATTTCTCAAGGCATAACGAAAAAAATGTTTTTTGTATAAACTCAAATTCTATCAATATGAGATTGATAGAAAGGAGATCACAACTCAAACTTATAGAGCAATTCTCTATACATATATGTATTTATTTTATTTATTTAAGATTTTTTACTTTGACTTAAACCTTAACTTAAAATGAATATAAAAAATGATTGAGAATTAGCTTACTTATAACTATCTTTTTATAACCTTTGTATCCATTTTTCTATTCTATTCTACTTGTCAAAATTAATTTTAGAGAATAATTCATTGCAAAAACAGAAGAAACAAAACTATTTCTGCTTGCTGCGAAGATGGTATTACACGACAATCGACATATGTGAATAACTTATATCGATAAAGAGCCTTGATAGAAGGGTCCTAGGAGAACGTATTCGTAGTGTGAATACTGGATTGAAAAAAAAAACAATAATCCGGTGTCAGTACTTTATACGACAAAGAGTAGTGAAAGTACTGGATCGGTATCGGAAAGTACAATAATCTGATTCATAAAGGAAATCGACTGACTCAATGTAACTAAATGTATGAATAGATAACTATGTACCTCCCTTACAAAATTACAATATAAAAATAATTATTGAGAATGAGAATAAAAGATAAATGTATTTTTGTTTGACAAAAAAAAAGGTGAATAAAATAAAATAAATAAATAACAAAGGAAAAAGTTACTTATATACTTACTTAAAAAGTTACTATAACCTCATTTAGACATAAAAGTCTTATCATTTTTATTTTGATTCAATTGTCATAATTTTATGATTTGATATTTAGGCAAACGTTCAAACAAAATTTTAATTATAAAATCCGAATAGGTATTTGCCAAAATCATATTTCTATGGTTACCTGTTCGTGGTGAAATCAATTAAACATTATTCCGAACGGAATATATATAAAAAGTTTTGACACACGTAAATAAACAGTTAGAAAAAGCCAGAAAAACCTTCCTACTATCTAAAAGGCTCTTCTATTCAAAGCATCTACAACCCAGAGTGAAAATAATAGCATATCAATTACTAATAAGGCGCATCCTCACTTATGGATGCCCGATTTGGTTTAATGTGAGCGCATCAATAATAGAAAAGATGGAGAGTATTTGAAAGGAAATGTCTACGAGCTTGCTTAAACAAATACAGAAAAAGAGAAGCGAACTTCAAGCACTATATTTCAAACAAGCAAATATACAACATTTCCAAAATAATAAGAATAGACAACTTTATAATATCAAACATAAGGAACCAATACCATAGACTATAGAGCATCATTAATTAAAAGCAACTGGTTTACTCAGCAAACTACCCACAAAATTCTTAACCAACCATACAACAACAGTCTCTAATGACCGGATTCATACCACCAGAAGCATTCATCTATCTAGACGAAAAAAATTACATTCAAAATCAAAATAGAATACCAATTCTATACCATATCAACAGACATACGCTTCAAACAAAAGCATATCATATAATCCAACTAGCCCAGATTTACACAAATTATCAAAATTCAGCCAAAAAAACAAAAAACATCGGAGAAAATTCGGAAAATCGGAAAAAATTCGGAGAAAGACAAAAAAACAAAAATTAAAAAAGTTCCATACTGAACTTAGTAAAGTATAGTTTAAGTTAGTTTTAAGTTAGTTTTAAATTAGATTAGTTTATTAGGTTAGGATTTTATATTAAAAGAAAAAAAATAACCTTAGAATTGTTTTTATAGAAATTTTAAATTCAATTAATTAATTATATAGTAATCTAAATTTAAAAGTTATTAAAATATCGAAATTTTCTTTGTGAAAAACTAACAAGTTATAAACAATAAAAAAAGTTATAAGCTAGAGAATTCGTATCGAATCATTTGAAAAAAAAAAAAATTAAAAAAAGTGTCGATGAATAAAAAATTAAAAGCTTAAGGTGAAGGAAAATCATATAAAAGTATATAAAATAAAAAAAAAATAAAAATTTTTCAATAAATATTTATTAAAAGCAAAAGATTTGCTCATGAAACTGAGTTTAATCTTTTGATTTTTGTATTTATTCTGATCTGATAACGAAAAATTTAATTAAAAAATTTCCCATTTCCCACTTATTAAAATTTTATAACGAAAGAAAATATCTATTATTTTATTTAAATCATTTTTACTTTGATGTTCAAAATTAGGTCTTATTTGATTATTATGTTTTGTTGTGCTCGGTAAATTTATTTAACTAATACTTTTTTTTTGACAAATTATTCTTAAACTAATATTGCAGCTAGCATAGAAATTCATCATTAAAAACTTACATGTTTTGTATAGCCATTAACAAAATATTTCAGTAAATTTAGGCGTCAAATAAAAGTAATTTTAGGGAAGATTGCATAAGGTTTCTTTTTCATGATAGGCAGAAATTGTAAGGAATGAAGCATATATACATATCATTGGAACAAAATTTTTTTTCATATGGAAAATTACTGATTAAATAATTATCAATATGAAATATGAAAAAATGTTAATTTTAGCTGAGTTTATTATTTAAAAAATTGATTTTTGTTAAATTTTATAATGTCAAACGCTCAAAAAAAAAATGGAAGTAAAAATTTCGATGAAGCATTTGAATGATATAGCTATAACTGCAGCCTAAAAACATCTCTTATAAATAGAAGGCAGTATAAAAAACCAAAGATTTTAAAAGACCCACATTTTCCAAAGAAACAATAAAAACCGTTTCGAATTTATGACTTGCACCAAAGTTTGAAATTTTTCTTAGAATTTTATATATAAGAAATAAATGTGAAAATTTTTGAAAAATTTTTCTTTCACATATAACGGTAAATTTAATTATTTTAATATTGATTTTTAAAGGTGAAAAAAATATCGTGTCGCTTTTAGATTGAAAAAAATGTTAAGCAGAATTTGAGATATTTAAATTTAAAAATTCTTTTCCAAACTTTAAGAGCTATGAAGCTCCAGCACCCAATGGGATGGAGATACATAAAAAAATTGATTCACAAGCTCCAGCACCCAATGGATGGAGATACATAAAAAAGTTGATTCAAAACTTTAATTTTTTTTAAAAGAAATATACGTGATTTTTTTTTCTATAATTTATATCTATCTCTTGTTAAAATTTCATTGTTCTATCTTAAACGTCTAGAAGTTTTGTAAACCGACAGAGTAAACAGAATGAAACTAATAACCAAATTTTTCAAAATTTATTTTAATTATTATTCTAAAAACACAAATAATATGTTTTAAATGCTGTTAACAAACAATAAAACGTCTTATTAGATTTCTTCGAATTAAAAATGAAGACAATGAAGATGAAAACTAATATAAGATTTTGTCTTAAATTGTATTACTTGCAACACCTAGTTATTTGGTCTAACAGTTTAATAATTTTTAATGCTTTTATATAATTATCTTCAAAATCAATTACACTTTTGAAAATTAGGTCTTTATATACACGATATGAAACTTTAAAGTGCTTCCCATCCTCTATACACATTATTTTTATTTTTGGAAGATTAATTCCTTTTATGACTATTTTTTTTCGACTGATTTATCAGAGAAGAGAAAAAGAAAAAAGAAAGATGACTATAAAAAAAAATTATTCTTTCCTATTGCATTTTTTTTTGTTGATTGACCTCAAAAATTTGCATTAAATTGTAAACATTTTACGCATTTTTAATACAACATTAAGCATTTCTATGTATGTACCTATCTATATGTTAAATTTAAATTCTAGATAGTATCTTTGTATATCCTTAAATGGTTTTTATTATATTTATTTTCTTTACTTTTGTTTTTTTTGTATATAAATGCCACGTTATTACTAAAAATGCACGAATTAAATCTATATAGATGCTATTAATCTTCACCTTCTTTTATTTTTAATATTACCAAAAGCGATTAACGTAATATTATTAAAATTTAACATATACCTACCTACCTACCTATAGATAGATTTTGACTCGGAAATACAGAAGATTATAGAAACCATACCATATTAGAAATTAAATTTATTTTGTTTTTTTTTGTTTTGTTTTTTTTTTTTAGTTTTGGTTATTGCCAAAACAAAAATTCAAAAAAAAAAAAATGCTTATTTAATACAAAGTTGAATCAGAGTTTAGCAGTAGTTAATTATAAAAAATAAAATTATTTTTTATTGGTCTACAAAAGTAATGATAAATTATTATAATTTATTAGTATAATTTATTACATTAACACTTATTTTATTTTTTATAAAATAAAAGTTTAATGACTTTAATATATACATATGTAGTTACTTTAATTCAATTATTTCCCTAATTAAAGAGAGTTGATTTTTTTTTCGTATAATAACGCTTTTATCATAAAAATTGAAGTGTAAATTTAAAATATATTAACAGATTTTCTGTTCACCAATCCATTCTAGGCCAACCAACTTATTAAATTGTAATAAAGTATAAGTATAAATAAACACGATCAAAACTCTTATAAATCATCTTAATACATAAAGTGGTCCGTAATAATATGTTGGATTTTTTGTATAATCGTTATGAAAAGAAAACTATTTAGATTTGTTGTGTTTTTTTTTTTTTTTTAAGTTTATTCTCCTGACACATAAATATGACAAGGGTATTTATTATACAGCCTTCCCTCTTCAGACATGGCTGAAAATGTCGTAAAGGGCAATTATTGTTGCAAGGTGTGTGGGAGTCGAACCCACAGTCCACATTCCCTCGGTGTTTACAGCATATTTTATACACTCTTACCCACTGAAGGCCTAGGCCACCGAGGCCCAATTTATTGTGCTGTTCGAAAATATTCGTTTCCGTTTCTCATTTTATATAAATATTTACAAAACGTATATTAAAATACCAAATAAAAGTATCATGAGGTGCCTATAATTATACCAAAAAAGGTATAATATATAGACTCATATTTGAACATGAGTTTCAAAAAATAACTAAATTGAGTTTTTTTTATGAAATACAAAACAAAAGCAATTCCGTCTAAAAAACTGTATTAATTAATATTGAGATGTCGTTATAGAATGACATCTGACATCTCACACTTCCTTACAATGTCGATTAGTGAAAGAACTAAAGTTATTAGGAAAATTAAGACATCTCTCTATGTTTGAAAAAAAAAACTGTGACAACAGCCCCTTGTGAGCTTTTCTTTAACCAAAATAAATAACTAACCAAATAAATAATTAATTTTATAAAATAAATAAAAAAATATTTCGAAAATAAAAATTAAAGAATACTTTTTTTTTTTTAAGTAATATGAAATGTGTTAATTTATTTTTTATTTCTTTTTTAATGCTTTAAAAAAAATTTGTTTATTAATTTTTCATTTATTTATTTTCTTATCATTTATAAAAATACCAGAATAAAGTCAACTTCTATCTTCTCGATTTTCCATTTAATATTTTTGCTTAACTAGAATTGCGGTGGGAGGTGGGTATTTAGTGAGGAGAAACTTCACACTACCAAGGGAAACTTAAATAACAAACATGGATATTTCAAAATGATTCTCTAAAACTGAATCGAAATTTCTTTATAAAATGCAAAATAAAGCAATTCGTCTAAAAAACTGTATTAATGTTGACACGTTATTAGAAAGGCGTTTGCTGTCTAAAAATTCAAACTGTCCTATAGGCTATAAATAATGTTAAGATGTTAGACGTCGCTCTCTTCACTAAATTGTTTTACAGATATTACAGTAAAGAGTGTATATTGTTTCGAACAAAATAAAAAGACTGATTGCCTCTATATGGGAAATTTTCCAAAAAGTAGCAAAATGCTTAATGGTATAATTCGGTCAACAAACATTTACTTCCGATTTAAACATTGTTTACAAAGCACATCACTTATAATAATCTTGGGAATTAGGTGTTTTAAATCTAAAATTAGCGATACATTTAGAATATCTAAGCCATATTCAATCAATTTTAAATAAATTTTTTCCATCTATAGGTATATAACAAAAAAAAAAAAAATTTATAATAAGCTCAAGAAATTAAATTCAATTTGCGGTTTGAATTCAGAGATGACAAAATGGGAAACAGCAAATATATTTAAATGTAAATTTGTAAATAACATTTAAAATTTTTCAATTGTATAATAAAAAATAACACAAAAACTATATGGTAGGGGCCTCGGTGGCCTAGTGGGTAAGATCGTATAAAACATGCTGTAAACACCGAGGGAGTGTGGGTTCGAATACCATACACACGTCGTAAGAGTTATTCCGCCTTACGACATTTAAAGCCACGCCTGAACAAGAAAGGCAGTGTAATTTCCTGTTTACATTTATTTGGCAGAGAAATGCATTAAAAAAAAAAAAAAAACCATATTATTTTCAACATTTAAAAGATTCCTTATATTTAATTAGGATAAAATGCACAAAACTAAGCTTGAACTCAAATATCACTTTTTCAAACAAAAACTATTAGGTCACGTGTATTTTCTGTTTGAAAAGATGAGATTTCAAGTTCATTTTATGCTTTCGAACTACAGTGTTTTTTTTAGTTAAATACATTTTATTATTTAGATGCGGTTTTTCAGAGTTATTAAACCAACCTTTATGAGAAAGAAATATTTAAAAACTTTTACAGTTTCTTAAAATTTATTTTATTTTAGTTAAAGTTTATCTCTGAAAAAAAAAAAGCGAACTAACAATTTCCTTTTAAATTGACAATGATACGTTGGTGGTGTTTGTGACATAAAGGTGAAAATTTTATTTAAATTTTAAAACTAGTAATTTAAAATACAAAAAAAAAAATATCTTGTATTTTAACAATCGTTATTTTTCTTTTTTGTTTCCTTTTCTTTTTTTTCAACATCTAATATTTTGTTGAATTTCCTTTTTTAAATAATTAATTCGTAGTTTTGTGCATTTTTAATTATTAACTATCATCTAAAATGAACGGTTTTATATTTTTTTTTTCTCTATAATACTTAAATGGTTATTTTGCACCATAGTGTTTTGCACATTTGAAATTGTGCAAAAAAAAAAAATATATATATATGTATGTATGTAATAATAAGTGCTTTTGAATTAATTTATATTTACATAATTCAAAATAAAAAACAAACAAACACTATACCATAATTAGCCCCTTTTATTCATTTTTTTTTTGTTTTTTTTGGGTGGTGTAAAATGCTCTATAAAATATTTAATTGATATTAATTACAGATTTCTATAATTGGAAAAGGTATACAGGGAGGAGTAAACCTTTATTTAATATACAATCAGTTAAAATTTACCAATTAATACATACCTGCATTTTACATATATCTTTGTTTTAATTATTATTTAATTATACGATTTATTTTTTTATTTTTTAGTGCATTTTCCTGCCACATAAATGTAAAAAGGAAATTGCTTTTACTACTTTTTTCCTTTTCAGGCGGGGCTGTACATGTCGTAAGGAAGAATTACACTTAAGACGTGTGTGGGATTTAAACCCACACTCCCTCGATATTTACAGCGTATTTTATACGCATTTACCTACCAGGCCACCGAGGCCCCATTATACATTTTAATTTTGAAATCTGTCTTCCAACAACTTAACAATTGAAATTAATGGAAAGTATTAGATAAATTGAGGCAATAATTAATGTATAGGTTCATTTTTAGCACTTATGTGTTGTTTTATAATCAGAAATATTTTAAACAATCGATTAATGAAATTATTAGGAAAATGAAGAGATATGTCTGTGTTATGTTTGAAATAAAAATGAGGGAGCCCCTTGAAATACTAATTAATTTTATTTATTTATCATTAATTAAATAAGAAAGTATTGGGAAAATAAAAATTAAAAACGAATTTTTTGATTATGTAATATGAAATATTTTAATTTATTTTTTATTTATCTTTATAATTAATTTTTTTTGTTATCACAATGTAAACTAAATTTTTTATATTTTTTTTTTTTAATTTTTAATAAATTTTTTTATTGAATATTTTTAAAAAAAATCTTTTATTAATTTAATATTATAATTATTTTTCTTTTATTTGAAATTTTTCTTTGTGCGTAAGTAACGAAAACGTGTATAAATCAAAACATTAGCTTTCCAATTTCCAAAAGTTTAAGAAAACAATTTTTTTACATTTAAATAAAATAATTCAAGTTTTGTAAACTTTTTTCTAAAACGGTTTCTTCAAATTATTGAAATATACTACGACCTTCCCAATTCTTACAATTTGCAAAATTCTAAAAAATTAAGTTAACTTCTTCCTTCTCTGAATTCTAATTCTCTTATTCCTCGTATTCCTTAACAATTATTCTAAGTATCAAACTATTCTGACTGGTGTGGAAGATGGATTTAGTCAATTCCTCATTCCTCATTCTTTTTGCTTAAGCCGTAAATATGTCTCCTCCCATCTCTTTTCCTCCATAATTATACTGCAGGACATCACACTATTCTGGTTGAGGGTGAGTTTAATGAGTAAAAATCTCATACTATACCAAGGTGGTTTACGGTTTTTATGGTGGCTTTTGAACATCACCACAACTTAAAAATAAAACAACAACAAAAAAATTTGATGAAAATTTTCTTGTTTTATTTCACATAAAATAGTAAAATTTGAGATACACGGTTCTTATTCTTTACTATGTACTAATCATAATACTAATCTCCTATAAACTGCCATAAACGGGTTATAAAATTTTTAGTTAAGTGTATATAAATAGTTATTTTTTTTTTTTATTCTTTTAACAAGTTGTGGTTTAATTGTTTTCGTCCCTAATTATATTTTACTGCAGCTTGTGGTATGTAATTGTATTTTTCTATCGTTTTGAAGCATTTCATATACTAAATTGTAAGAAACTTAAATTTAAAATTTAAATATGTAATTAAATTACTAATAAATTTATAACATATTTTAAAATACTTTTAAACTACCTTACAAACTAGAGTTTTAAATCATATGATGACATTTGACAATTGAGAAGTATACATACATACATGTGTGCATTAGATATTCCATACTAAGCTTTACCTGATTGTTATTTTTCATAATAAGCTCTTTGTAAATATAACTTCGAGACTTCTATGATTATGAAGAATTTCACTTTTTCTGTCACATTCGACTGAATTGAAATGACTATACTATAATTCATTTTACAACAGTTACAAAATGAAACTGAAAAAAAAAACTAAACCGTCACTTAATTTTTTTTGTGACAAGCTATTTTTATTGACAGATGACTGAAAAAGTCACAACCAAAAGTGAGTGACTTTTGTAATATAGGTACTCAAAAATTTTATGAAAGTTAAGAATCGTGAAGAAAGTTTTCATTTTTATATACCGTTATTGTAAGATTTTAATATTAAATATATATAACCTACGTTATTAAACATTTAAGCTAGTAAAATAATTGTTTTAAAAAAATATGATAAATTTAGAAAAATTTTCAAAAATCAGGTTGTTATTAATAAACAACACCTTTATTAGATCACAAAGCTGCTAATCTTCTTTTTTTTTGTTTTTTTTTTTAATACATAACGAATTACAACAACAATGAAATGCTTGAAAATTATACTTATAAGACAATTTAATTGTCATACTTAACAAGCAATCATATATTGTACTCAGACAGAACTGTAAAATTATTTTTCTCCCACCCTGTATAATTAAACAATTTTCAAGACATAATAATAAAAAAATTTATTGATATTAAAGAGCGAAATATTCATTGATTATGAAAATATAAAATGAAATTATATAATTAAAATATATCTCAATAACATTTTAAAAGAATTAAATTAAAACGTATAAATTATTATAGTTAATATTATAATATAGAATGAGAATGAGAAAATTCTGGAATACCTACATATATAGATAATAAAATCTACAAAAAAATATTCTTAATCATCGTAATTTTTACTTTAAGCATAAATCTGCCAAAAAAAAGCTTTGTATTTATAAATGATTACATTATGATAATTAGATTTTGTTATTTTTTTTTTTTTTTTGTGATTAATTTTATTTGTTTTAAAAAATCAAAGTTCATATAAAATGACATTAAAAAAAAAAAAAAATTAATAGGATTATTTTATTGTTGTAAATACGATTAAAATAAAAGATAACCAGCCCAGAAATATAAAGCACGCGTCTAAAATTATTTTTTAATAAATTAATAACTTTTTTATTTTTTTTTTTTGTTTAAATAAACAGATATCAGAGTCGGTTACTCAAATGGTAGTTTGGTGTCATATAGTGCCTATTATGAATTTAAGATTTTAATATATTTGCTTTCCTTTTACAGAATAAACTCCTTTTTTCTACTCCCAAACCCAACTACACCAGCCTTTGAGAAAGAGTATCTACAAAGAGTAAATACCGTTATATTAAATTATAATATATTTGCGTTCCTTTTACAGAATAAACTCCTCTTTTCTACTCCCAATCCCAACTACACCAGCCTTTGAGAAATAGTATCTACAAAGAGTAAATACAGTTATATTAAATTAGTGTTCAATTTACCAAGACTAACTATGTACTTCTAAACTACTCTAAACTACTCTTTTGGTACTTTTAAAAGGAACACAAACAATATGATACAATAAATTGTCAAATTGTTATTGCATACCTATAGTAACTTTAAAATTCACATTGAGTTTTTTTTTTCCATAATTTTTGCATTTATAGGTATACTAAACTAAAAATCGATGTTAGTCTATTTTGGTCGATGTTAGAATTAGTTAGTCTAATTTTGCTTTATTTCTGGATTCTCAAACTAGTTTTAGTTTAGCATTTCTTTCATTAAACAAATTAAGTTTTTGTTCATATATTAAAAAAATCTTATAGGTTCTTAATTTTAGTTTTTGTTTAGGATTTTTTCATATATAACAAATATTATGTAATACCTATTTTATTTATTTTATTTTTATTTTTTTTATTATTATGCAAATTCATCGAAATTATCACATTTTAAGCTTATTGTTTTTGTTTTATTTATTCAGATGTTATATACATACATTTTAATGTTATAGAATTTGGATGAATGAATTTTTTTAAATAAAAATAAAATAAAATTTTAAGTTCAGTTCACTGCTTCAGCATATTTCTTCTGAACTTCTGCAGATGAAAAAAATTTAAAATTTTTGTTTATTTGATGAGATGAAAAAGAGTTCTGCACAAAAAGTTAAAATTAAAACAATTTTTTTTCCGGAGAGAAAAAAAACTTCCAAACTAAATTTGATAAAAGAGAAGAATTTCATATAAAAAACTTGCGCACGGATGAGTGTGTCTAAAATATCCGAAGCGTTGAATCCAGAATTAATAGGTATAAGTAGTTTTCATCTATTTTTACTATAGATAGGTTCTAGACTGCTTAGAAATCCTAATCTGGGACCTATTGCATCAACCACTTATTACTAATCAAAAAATCATTTTTTTGATAAGTTTTTGTTGCACCAAAACGATATTTGGTTATAACTTAATAAAGTTTTGATTAGTAAAAAACAGTCATTTATAAAAAATAAATGATTATATCATTATTTGATCAGTGATAAGAGGTTGGTGCAATAGGACCCTGATAGATTCAGGAAATTGTGCTAATATTTATAAAAAGAATTATTTTTAATTTAATTCAAATTAAATACGAATTCGAATAACATATTATAATTTATGTCAATCCATAGGTAATTTTAAATATATACTTATATATAAATTACATTATACATATTATATATATATGTACGAGTTATATATTATATAGACAAACATATAAGTTTTAACTTAGAAATTAACTGAAATTTTCACCATTTTAATATACTTTCAATTTATACTATTAAATTCTATAAAAAATAAAAAAAAATTTCTTAATTTTTTTCCAACCCACAACCCACAAAGAAAGGAAGGCCTATAAATTTAATTAAAAGCTTTAATATTAAAAAAAAAAAAGTATAAAGAATTTTATGAAAAAAGAAGAATATAATAATTTATTTTAAAGAAAAACTCGAAAATTCGATTTAGATTTTATAGTTATATGTAATTAGATAAATTAATTTTAAAAAGATGATTTCAAGAAGATTTAAAAAATACACTGAATTTTATTTTTATGTAATTTTATTCGATTCCAGATTTGACATTAGATTTTAGTCCATTTCTTTTGTAATTTAATAGTATTCCGAAAGAGCTCTACAACTTTATTTTGAACACAACCATTGTAATAATATATTAACAATATATAACATGGTCCAGCCAATAGTATAACCAGTATAGTGTTTAAGATACCGGTCTTTCATTCGAAAGATCTCGGACTTAAACTTCGGTTGGGTCATATAGATTAATGAAATAATAAAATAATTCTTGTATAAGATAACGTCTCAAATAGTTTTGTACAATATCTACAAATGAGTAATCAAGGCGTTTTATGAAATTAATGATTCCAAAAACTGAAGTTAATCAAATATGAATAATAAATGACTTAGTGGATGCCCTAGGCTCATTATATAGAAGTGAGAAGTAACAAAAAAAATTACATTACAATTGTATGATTTAAATATCCACATATTTTTTTATCCACATAGTGATAGTTTAGTTAGTAGTACTCTTATAACATGGTATTCAAAAATTTAATAATTTTCTTCTTTATGGACCGCTCAAAACAATCAAAGTATTTGTTTTTTTTTTTTACGTGGGTAAGTCAAGGTGCGAATTATTGAAAAATATCTATAATTTTTCGATTAATAACCGTAACTTTACTTACCTGTCACTCTACTTACAGTCACTCGGTATCTTAATTTAGAATTCATTTATCCTTAACATTTTTTATCGCCTTCTATTCTTTTTAAATAAAATCTAAAAAAAAATTTCAAAATGTTCTTCTATTTCTTAATCTTATTTTTATCTTCAGTCAATCTTCCTATAATAATATACACATGATAAACAACAACTGTTAAACATAAGAATTATAAAAATACAGTTTTAAAGGAAAAAGTGAAATTTAAAACTATTTTATATAATGTGCTACCAAAATCGAATATCATTTCTATATAATTTTAAAGAATTCTACAGAGTTTTGTACCCTAATCCTACAAAAATCCTAATAAATTTCTAAAGTTTAAGACATGATAAAAATATATATGTACAGATATAGAGTTTTTTTTTCCAAATAATCCTTCATAATCCTATCCCAAAAGGAATTGCCCAAGTAATCCTTTCCACATTCTTATCCCATCCTAAAAACCAAACTGTACGTACATTATATGTCTCTATGTATTAAAGAATCCATACTAAAATTTGGTTTTAAAGGGGTTGGTTATGATTATGGTTAAAGTCCAATACTACCAAGAAGAATCAAGTGCAGTTTGTTTGAATGACTTTCGATGTTTCCCATCGTCTCTGGTACATAAAAAAAAAATAGCAAAGGAGTCGCTCCTTTAAATATTTTAACTTGGACCGTGGTGATTATCTTAATCTATACAAGATTACCCCATCATATTAATGTAATAACTATTAAAGAACACTTGTTAATTGTTTTTTTTTTTTTATACCTTGAATGGCTTTTAATTTTTTTTTTTATTCTTTTTGTTTTATATTTATTAATAAATTGTTCTATTGCGCTTTTATAAAACTATTTTAGGTAAACAAAATAGAAATAATTTTAAATAAAAATTTACGTCATGTTCTCTTATAGATAAAACAAACAATTTCATCTATAAATATAATATATGCACATATGTACATACTTATTAAGTTATTATACATATATAGTTATATACATATAGGTAAATAGTAAAAAAAAAAAAAAAATTTGTCATGATTCAATTCAATAAAAAAAAAAACAAAAACAGAAAAAAAAAGCGAAAATAATAACCAGAACTCCAAAAAAACACAAGAAACCAACCAAAAAATAAAAAAGCGTCGTCGTCGTCGCAATAATCTGACGTTATTATTATTGGAAGTTATTTTTTTTTTTGTTGTTTTTATTAGTTTTTTTTTTTTAACTAACATTCAACTACTACTAAAATACCCGTAATACATGACATGCATAGATCAAGTTCAGAGATGATGGACTTTTATGGATTTGTCGTTTACTTTGTTTTTTTTTTTCATTTTGTTTTTTTTTTTGGTAAATTTCATGTAGGCGGTTGTTATATTCTAGCAGCTTTATTTGAATTTTCCGTTCTCCTACTCAAAACATTGATTGTAACTTGTGAATAGAAAAACAATTTCCAATTTCAAATTAAAAAAAAAAAAAAAACAAAAAACAAAAAAAAAGTTTTCTGCTTTTCTTAAACTTTACATTTCTTGATTAGTAAGAAATTAAAATTCGAAGATACTAAACGTGTACCTATACCAAAAAAAAAAAAAAAAACCATATAAAAAATAAATATTTTTTGGTTAATTGCGCGAATCGCGCTTAAGATTTTTCAAAAACAATAAAAAAATTTAAAATTACACTTAAATTAAAAATTATGCTAAAAAATTAAATTGTTTTATAATTAAAAAACACCAAAACACAAAAAACAACAAAAAACGAATATTAACGAAAAAAAATTAAATTACAATTAAAAAAGAAAAATAATATAAAATTCGATAAAAAAAAAATGCCTATTAAAAAAAAAGATGATTATATACCAATTAAATGTGAAGGATGGAATGGTAAATTTGCATATGAACCAGGTTGTGTAACAGATGCTGGTCAAGTTGCACGTGTACGACGCTATAATCAATCAATAACAGATCCAAGAAATTTTTTTGCATTTCAAACAAAACCAACACAATTACCAACTAGATGGGATGGTACATTTGTTGGTTCAAAAAATGATGAAATAACAAGTCGTTCATATTGTGGTAATGCTAATCGTAATCAATCATCTGGTTGGGATATGCATGGTTATTCAAATGAAACAATTGTATTACCAACTGAATGGGATGGTACATTTGAATTAGATCCGAATGATGTTAGAACAAAACAAGAACGTAATCATTCAGATAATCGTGATTATATGGATCCAGCATTAATAAAACAAGAAAAATAATAAAGGACAAGAAATTTAAATATATTATGGTAGATTTGAATAAAAATGGAATTTTTGTTTTTTTTTTTTTTTTTAAATCTAAATATTTAAATTTTAATTAATTTTTTATAACTATTTTATATTATGCATACTTATAACTTAACTTATATGAACAAAAGGATTTAAATTTTTTTTTTATTTAAATATTTTTATTAACTCTAAATATTTTATTATATACATACATACTATGTAAGAAAGTTGGTAATTGAGTTTAAAATACACATTTTGTTTCAACAATTATTTTCCACCTTGGGGATTTGTTACGACAAATTTTTTTTTATATATATATATATATATATATATTTAATTTTGATTATTTATAAATTTTATTATATATACATAAATATGTATTTTAGTTTATAAATGTTTTTTTGTTTTTTGAAAATATGTAATAACTTATAAGAATGGTTTTTTTTTTATTTGTGTAACTACTACATATAGACTAACCTTTAAAAAAGTAGTAAAGTATAGTAATAAATTTACTACCACAAAAACAAAAAATGTTAGTTTGTTTTTATTTATTAAAAATTTTATTAAAAATTATTTTTTTGGAGATATGAGGGGATTATAGAATTTTACGACCACACATAGTCTGACTAATTTTGCAGATGTTTTTGGTTTGGGTTGAATATATAAAACCAATTCTTTAACCAACAGCTTTAACTCAAATTTAACTTTTTCAAACAAAATCTACAAGTTCAAGTGTGGTTTTTGTTTAAAAAGTGAGATTCGTCCCACTGCTTGGTTATCTATTCATCTGGTTTATAACGCTATATTTCTAGAAAATGGAGTATACTGATTAATCCGTAGAAATCATATTTTGATGTATTATGCACTCTATTTATATTTAAATAACATCCAAATAGCACTAAACCTTTGTGGGAAACTTTGGAAGTCTGGTGGAAGATTCTTTGGAAGATTCCCATCTCTCTTAAGAAACAAAAGAAAAACAAAGTACTAAAATTAATACTCAATCTCCCTTTCTACTACTCTACATCAACATTTCATGATCAGGCTAATATTCCTTTACTAAACGATAATACGCAAGAAATATTTATTGAAAATGTTCTAAATAAATGTATGTCATCATAGTTAATGCAAGAACGTATAAAAATTGTTGAATTTTATTATGTTTCCGGACAATCAATTTTTTGAACAATCTCATTATGATCGATAAGCACATTTTCATTTAAATGGATATGTCAATAAAAAGAACTACCGAATTTGGCGTACGGAGAATCCAAGAGCGGTGCATCAGCGACAATTACATCCTCTCAGATGCTCTGTTTGTTGTTGAATTATGGCTGAGTTATCGGTCCATATTTTTTCGAAAATGAAACTGAGCATGCCGAAACCGTCTCTGGGGCGGTATACCATGTTGTAAAATTGTTTACGTCCGGTAGTTCTCAATAATCGTGACATATGATTCCAGCTTATACAGCAAGAGAGACTATGGCGATTCTGCGAGAACTTTTCGATGACCAAATAATTTCAAAAAATGCTGATTTCGCGTGGCCACTCCGTTACCGAGATTTGACGACCCCTGATCTTTTTTTTTTGTGGGGTTTCTTGAAGGAAGGGGTTTACATCAACAAACCACAAAAAAATCAGGAACTAAAGCAGAATAGAAATTGCGCAATGCAATGTAAAATGTCTTAAAAAGAGCCATTAACTTCCAACAGGAAAACGTCTTTCCGAAGAAAAATTTATACAGGTGCCTAAAAATAGCAAATTTTCAATTTTTCAGCTCTAAAAGCTCTTAAACAGGGGGTGATGCAAAGAAATTTTGTAAGGAAATTTATGCTAATTCTAATGGATGGGGCTACATGAACAAGTTGTTCCACAAAATTAATTTTTTTATGAGACCTACCCATGGTTAAAATTTTTTTTCTCTATCTTTAACGGTGTAGAAATTTTTTAAACAGACGGACGGACAGATTGAAGCTAATAAGAACATTTTTCAAAATTTTTTTGGAAATGTGCTAAAAAGATAGTTTTGATATAAATATAAATTTAAAATTTTGAATTATAAAGTATTTGAAACTGTTTCGGAAAAGATTTGAATTCAAAGAAAGATTTTAAATCATAATTTAATTGACTTTTGACATCATTTAATCACTTACAGTGGCTTTAACAAGGGGAAAAGAGTGAATTGGTTTATGTTTTCTTTCTTGAATCTTCATATTCCCTGATTTTTAGCATATTTCCAAAAATATTTTGAATATTCCTATTAGTTATTAGTTTAGCGCCCATCCTTCAATTTATAAAACTTCTACACCATTAAAGATAGAGCAATGAAATTTTAAGCATGGGCAGATCTTATAAAAAATGTTATTTTAACCATTAATGTTGTGGAGCAACTCTTTTATATATTCCCATCCATTACGGAACTATAGAACCTTAAACTTTGAAACAGTCCTATTTTTAAATGTGTGTATCTCAAGTTCTGCTTAACATTTTTTTAATTTGAAATTCATCATTCGACAGGACTTTTTTTACCTTTATAAATCAATATCAAAATTATACATTTTAAATTTAATATTTAATTTTACCGTTATGAGAAAACTTTGCATGATTTTTCTTCCTTCATAACTTGTTTTTGTTCCTTCCTTTGTTATATAATTACAATGTCTTTGCTGAGTTGCTTGTTTCATTGATTCAACTTTTAAAAGAGGATGATCCAGGAGTACATCTGTATGTTATTCAGTAGTCAGTGCTTTAAAGTCTACTATTCAAATATTTTTACATCTAACTTTTCAGGTTCAGAAAAAAATGTTCATATGTATGTATATATACACAATTTTTATATGTGACTACGCGATAGGACATTGTAAGATATTATTAGTAGGATAAGCTTAAACAAAAAGATTTTTTATTAGGACATTGTTTCACACTGTACTGTATACTATTTCTACCAACAATTTCTATACTTATTTTGTGATTAACAACTAACTGATGGCTTAAGGGGATTTTTGAAATTTATTTAATTAAATTTAACACGGAAGACTGATTTAAATATGATTTTTTACTGGTAAAAAGTTTTTATTTGCTATTTAAAAAAAAAAAATGAAATATATAGCTGGTCATCATTTGAATATCGGATGTAAAAGCAACCATGCATAGGTGCAGAATCAAAATCAGTCATTACTTCACTATAGGTTTCTTGCGTTTAAAATTAAACTGCAAGAGCAACTGATTTACAAATGACGTAAATATTTCCATTACCAGTCAAAATTTACTAGATGACAATAAATAGAGTGAGAAAGTGGAAAATGAAGGCACTTAAGAAATGTTAAAATAAAACTAAGCCGAACAGTCAACAAAGAGTTTACTATAATTACAAATTATCTATTTTAATTTTACGACTTTATGCAATTTCCCTATGCTCGTTTTATTCTCATTAGATACTTGAGTAAAAAAAAATAGTATCTATTCATTGAATATTTGTTCATGTTTTTTTTTTTTATATTTCATACAATCAGAAAATTCAACTTTGCGGTTAAAATGTGATCAAAATGTATTATTATGGGTTAATATACCTAACTTACAACACCATTCGATATCATTGATTTGATATCATTACAAACAATGTGGTTTTATTTATATGTATCTACATATATACAATTTTGTTTTATAACATGTCAATCATTTATAATTAATTTTAATACATTAGATTTTGCAATATTGATCATCACCTTTACATTTTTAATAACATTTTTAATAACATTATTTAATAACAAAGTAATAATAAAATAATACATTTTGGAAGTATTCAAAAAATATTAAATTATATATAGGATCATAATATAATTTTCTAAAAATGTAATACAATACAAAATAGAAAAAAAAAATTATAAAATCAGTATTTAATTTATTTTTTAATTTTAATTTTGTGTGAAAACGAGGAAGAATAAAGTTGCCTTTGTCAACTCTTAGATACCCGTACGAATCGTTAGTATGTTCACAGCCTGTCACTCTGCTTACAATATTATTTTTTTTAATATTTTAGTATTTTAAAATAATTTGGATGAATTTTATAATTTCTAGAACTATGGGCTGTACATATATTCAAACTATATGTTTATACATTCTTCAAAAGCAGATTTTAACCTTCCACATAACGATTATCAATCCAAAACTTTTTCAAATATTCTATAGTACCATTTAATACTAAACGGTAAATGTATATTAAATTTACTTAGTACAAAATAGTAAATATAATTTTAAATATTATATTATATTAACGCGCACATAGTATATTTATATTGTTATAAGTATATCGCCATACATTGCAATATTTCTTTAAAAATATTTTCCATTCATAGAATAATTTCTTATAAGTACAATAAAATACATATGTATATGTATGTAAATACGGCGCTATATAATATACATCTATACTCTTATCATTCATTCATCAGTGACATATACGATATGTAAATAAACATGATATTATATAAGTATGTATGTATATCAATATCATATAAATAAAAATTCTTCAAGTAACCGTTATGTTGTTTATTTATTTACATTTTTTTGTACTACGGCATTATATCCTCAACAATTTCAAATTATCGAGTAAAACAAAATGCAAAAAATTCGTTAAAGAAATTTGTTAGAAAATTTGAAAAAATCAAGTAACACTTTCGTCAATTATAAAATAACCCTATATTATTAAAAAAAGTTGTTAACAGAAATAAGAGTATAATGTTGAAGCTTTAATTTTTGTGTATTACTTGAAAAAAATTTTAACAGGTGTTTAAAAATAGGAAATTTTCAGTTTTTGACCCCTTACAGCTCTTAAACGGGGGATGATACAAAAAAAAATTCTGAAATGACTCATACTTATTTTCAAAGATCTAACTTCTATCAAAATTTCAAATTTCCAACTTAAACCGTTCAGAAGATAGAAGGGTTAAAGGATTTTGCAAAATTTTAGTTTCGCATAACGGTAAATTAAGACACCGTATGCCACAACTATATATTTATGGTATATATACTTTTAAAGCTAATAAAAGCAGTAATCGTTTGCCGTTTTCAAAATGAAGATATACCTTATACAACTTGTGCTATAACAATTTAAATATAGAGCTTTTTTGAACCTTTAGGGACCTGTTGCTCCGTAACGGATACAAAAAAAAGTTACCTACAAATTGCTCCTAGAATATTTTGTGTAAATTTCAAGATTCTAACTTTCTTAGTTTTTGAGTTGGCGTGCTGGTGGACGGACATGGCTCAATCGACTTAGAATTTTTTTCTGATCCGATCCATACCTTTGAAGGTATATCTAGCTCGCTTATTTCGAGGTGTTACAAACGGAGGAGTAATTTTATTATACCCGATCCTATCGTACGGGTATAAAAATAAACTAAAAATTAATTAAAATAACATCAATATAAATAAAATCATCAACAATGCAATTGAAAATCCATTTTAATTTATAACACTTTTTTCTTAAAAAGAAAATTTCCTTATTATATAGTTTAATTTTGCCCCGTCTGTTCATCCGTTTGTTTATAAAAAACCTGCACTGTTTGAGATGGAGCAATAGAATTATAACAATATGGGTAGGTTCCATTATAATATTGTGGAACATCCATTTTATTTTAGTCACATTCCTCATGAAACTACAAACTCTAAAATTTTGGAAAGCCTTTTTTAAAAGCTCTTAAGTTTTTCTTAATATTTTTTCAATCTATGGAAACATTAAACGTCAGGAAGCTTTATTAATTAATTTTAAGCTTTATTAATTAATATAAAATTTATACATTTTTTTTTTTTTTTGTAATTTAGTATTTAAATTTACATAAGTTTATAACAAAACTTTTAGTTCCTTCAAAACACTTTTAGTCATAATCTTATAATTAATTGAAAAGGAAAATCTTTTAGCAATTACTTAAGAAAAATGTTTACGAATACTTCCTCTCTGTTTGTACTTCTATTAGTGTTCGCAAATAAACATTTTTAGACAACTGTAAATGGAGTACTAAAAATAAAGCTATACGTCGTGGGTTTCCCTAAAACTGAAAAAAGTGTCTCGTGACCCTAAAATTACAAATTTTCTTAGAAAAGTTTTTAAAATGTTTTTATCCTGCCGAAAATGTGCACATTTAAAAACCTTTGGATTTCCATACTGGCTTTATACATTTTTTTTTTAATTTTTAGTGAATTTTCTTAAGTTAATTTAATTTTTGATAGACGGACGAAGAATTAATGAACAATTATGAGTTTTACTGTTTTTATCAGTCTACCTGTTGCTATCTCTTCTGCATCATATGAGATATAATAGAATAGTTTTGAAATAAGAATAGATAGTTATTTTTGGATTTGATCTTCGGTATACATACAGACATGCATATGTTAAACTAAAATTATGAATAATAATTGAACATCCCTATCTCAAAAACGTCTAAGGGAAAAGATCTTTTCAGGATTTAAAGACGTTTTAAACACTTTTTAAAGACGTTAAAGGATTTTTCAGAGAAAAGATTTTTTTCAAATAGGGAAAATATCTTGTCAGAAGAGTATCATATAAATAATATGTATAATACATAGTAAGAGGAAATTTAGCCCATTGTATCATTATGGAACTAATCTAATCTATTAAATATATCAAAAATACAGTCCTTTGAGCTTTACCTAATTTACCGTTTTTTGCTGAATTTATCAACTATATTTTTGCCCTTATGCTCTGTAAGCATATTCTTTTCTTATTCTTTTTGGCAAAAAACGAGTGTCTTGATTGTTGGTTCTATAGTTGTGGGAAGCCAAAAACTTAATTTTAAGTAGTTAGCAACTTCTGTTTTAGGTGGTTCTGTGGTTAGATTTGTAATAATCTGTCTTCATATCTTGTATTGTATTTGTATATTATGTATTTAATAAATTTAGAGCAAAAATATTTCTCCTCGCAAAAGAATTGCAATGATAAATCGGCCATAATACATTAAATTCCCTATACTAAATGAAATTGTTGAAAACATAAAATTATTAAATGTATGGTACAATAAAATAAATAAAAGAATTAAAAGTAAATGCACTGCTATATAAAAAAAAAAAGAGTTTTTTTTTCGTTGACAGCCTGTAGTCTCAACTCTCACTCAATCAACTCAATATTTTGTTTTCTTTTTGTTATAATTACAACTTACAACTGAAAGCTAAACAATGTTTTTCATTAAAATTTTAAAAATCAAAGTCAACTTTATGGGGAATAATTCATACAGTTAATAGAATTCTAATAATTTTATAAAAGGTTTCATTGAATATTTAAATTATATGTTTTTTTTTTTTTGTAAATTTTAATTTTCTTTCTTCACACCAACCCACTTATACGTGATGTCAAACATTGACAAACTAACTTAAATGATTTAATAGATCATATCGAATAGATTATCATGTTTATAGAAAAAACACATTAAGAATAAAAAAAAATTTAATTTAATTTCATATACATTTATTTGAGAGAAAAAACTTTTCATAATAATTAATTATTAATGTGATCAACGTTGCTATAATTTTGTTTTTTTTTTTCTTCGAAACGTTTTAACAAAAAGTTAAAAGTTGAGAAAGAGGTCATTTTTTATGATAGGTTCATTCCAGACTTTATAAAAATTGTATTTATTGCAGACTTGTAAAAAATCAAGGTTTATTTGCAAACAATTTATAATTAACATATTGATATATGTACTGATTCTTATCTTTTTCAGCATTAATAATTCTATGTTAAAATGTTTAAAAATTCATAGAAACAAAAACCAACTAAAACAGAATACATTCATCCAAAAATTCAAATCTTTTGAATAGATTGAGGTTGATCATTTCTCGAATAAAAAACAATAACCTTAAAATTTCAAATTTTAGATTTTGTCTTAGTTTCAATTCAATACTTTTCAAAATAAAATATAAATTTATTTTAAAATAGTTAAGAAAAGGTAGCAAAGCGAAATATATTCACAAAAGGTAAGTTAAACGCGTATTTATGAGAATCGGTTTACTATTCGTTTCATTACCCGCTTTCGTTAAACCACAAAATTACTTTATAGGAAAGAGGATATGAAACGAAGTGTAAAGCATTCATCATAAGTACTCTTGCGGCTTAGCTGAATAAGAGGATAGAGGAAGGATATTTTTAAAAAGTTATTACAGAATTTTCTTTTTTATTAGTTATTTTGAAACTTGAAAGTAATATCAATTTCAATAAGACAGTTGATTGGTTGCCTATCTTAAATCACAATTTAAAAGATTAAATTTTAAATCATAGAATATAAATTAAAAACATATATTTATAATACATATAATACATATATTTTTCTTTCTTTAGATTAATATTTTATTATCTTAACTATTGATCGTGTGTTATTTTCAATGTCATATTTAAATTATTATGACCCTTTATAATAATTTTAACAAAATTAAAGTTTTTAAGGAAATTATAAATAAAATGTAAAATAAAAATATTTTCTAAAGAAAACATAAATAAACAAAATATTTCAAATGTAATTTCTTCATTTCAATTTCCACCGGAAAAATTATTCAAAACTTTTTTTATTTTGTTTCCGCCAAAGTCTAAAAGAAAATAATTTCGTTCAAATATATGATTGTATTAATAAATTATTACTTAAAGCAAGCTTTTTATAAATTAATAAGTATATAAAAAAAAGAAATAACTGAAATCAATCTTAAGATTAACATTTATTTTCTTTAACTTTTTAAACATACATAAACTGTTATTAAATATTTTTCTAAAATGATCTTTTCAAGAAAAAGCATATACAGTTTTAAATTTACCGAACTACCATTATATTGTTTTTTTTTTTTACAAATCGCAAACATTGAATTGTACAATATTACACTTTTCCCAATACAATAATATTATACTATACATATACTGATGTTTGTAAATCATAAATTTGCTGCGTCAAATTTCATTCTAG
Organism: Poecilobothrus nobilitatus; assembly: GCA_947095535.1. Taxonomy (NCBI): domain Eukaryota; kingdom Metazoa; phylum Arthropoda; class Insecta; order Diptera; family Dolichopodidae; genus Poecilobothrus; species Poecilobothrus nobilitatus. The sequence continues at coordinate 77,727,560 of OX352773.1, read as the reverse complement.
ATTCCATATTAGAATCAGTGTTCCAATCAGATTTATCCAATACTTTATTTATTTCCTGAACAGTATTTTCTGTTAGATGATCTAAACAACTATGAAACAATACATCAGATATAATTTTTCTACTTAAAATTTTTTGTTTTTTCGTTAATTGAGCATATTGTGTTGCCCATCCCTTTGCCAAAATTATGGCTTCATCATTATCTTCTTTAAGATGATTATTAGCCATTTTAATTACTTTATCATTACTTTCATTTAAATCCTCGCATGTTACTTTCACTAAATTGTCAACATCTTCATGCTTTAAAACTTTTTTTAAAATTTTTTTCTTTTTTGACAATATTGGTGAAGTTGTATTTTTTTGTTTCTAAAAATAAAAAACGAAAATAAATTTAATAAATATTGAGAGAAATAAAATAAAATTACTTACTAAATTTAAACTTTTATATTCATTACTTGATGAAATACCTTCAAAGGGATCTTCTTGTTCATCTAAAAAACTTAAAGTATCAAAATACCACAGAGAAGACTGAAAAATATCTCCAGTTTCAGTTTCTGATATTAGACTTGCTTTTACTTTTCTTAAATCACGCCTGTAATTTGTTCGAAATGTATTAATTTTTCTTACAACCATTTCACGGCAGGCGTTAGGTTCTACTTCTTTTAATTTCTCTACCATTTTATTATATGCTTCAGCTTTTGATTTTCTATTACCATATTCTTCACTTTTCATTTTCCATAAAGCTGGTAAGCTTTCATAGAGCTCTAAGAATTCTCCCCAAAATTTTATATTATTTGCAATGTTCATAATTTTTATTTTGTTTTTTTTCTAGATTCGTTAATTTTTCTTAAAAAAAAATTGTTTAACTGTATTTAACTGTTTAATATAACAACATATTAAAACTAAATTTAAAAATATTTCACCAAATATCAACAACACAAGCAAAATTGCACAAACAAAACCAAAATGACATATAATCCAATCATACTGTTTAATACTTCAATCATATTTTACCGTACAATCATATGATTGCGCAAGTAAAATTAAGTAGATGCAGTCGATAAGATATCATATAAACTTGACAACACAAAATATTTTTCATCAAAAAATTTTGACAGCGAATGAATAAAAGTGGGTGCTAAATTTAAAAATAATACATTTTTTAAAAATAATTATTAAATAAATTATTTCAAATTATAAAAGTAAATTTAATTTAAATAAAATTAAAATCAAAAAACATTTCTACAAATAATAAATTCTTATATTCTAATAGTTATTAACAAAAATTTGATTTTCACCACAGATCTACGTTTAGACTTTGAAATGCAAATTTAACGTTGATATAAAACTAGCAAAAACTAAAGAGATTAACGTGAGTGACGTGACGCAATTAAAAAAAAATTAAACTGTCATTTGCTCTGCAAATAAAACTACACATTTTTCTTTTTTTATTTTAATTTTTAACAGTTTATATTCATAAATCATAATTGAAATTTAAAAAGATAAACAAAAAAAAAAACAAAAGTATATTTTTGAAATTAATCGGAACATATTTTTTTTTAAATTAATTTTAAAATTAACATTTATGTATAATGTCGTATATTTTGACAATTAACCAACAAGAACTTTTAACCACTTTTAACACTTTGCATTCGTTTTAAAGGTTATTGGCGTGTAACTTCACAGCCTAACTATTTTAAACATATAGAAATTTATGTAACCTTCTCCAATACTGGCGTATAACTTTTTTAAAGTTGAAGTTAAGCAATGTTCTAAGTTGAACGCTGACCGCTGAACTATTTGTCAGTTTGATTAAATTGACATTTCTTCTTTGTGTTGTTTTTTGTAAACAATAAAAAATAGATTTAAAGTAATTGTGATTCAATATTTATTTTTCTTTTTAATTCTTCACTATCCATTTTTAAATTTAATTAATATAATTGATACAATGATACTTGACAGTTCACAGCAATAAAGTTACGCCCGCATTGGATTTAAATAAAAAAACCGTGAAACTTTTTTAAAGTTAAGGATACCTTAACAACGCCAGCATTGAAGAATAGTCCAACGAAAACGCATTCAATAGGCCAACGCCAGCATTGAAGAATAGTCTTAAAAGTAGAAAATTTTACTTGTTAAAACTGTTTAAAACTTTAAAATAAGGGGAAGTACATATGTAACGTAACGTCATATTTTTCTCTCTTTAACTGTCAAAAACTAAAACGTTTTTGCATAGGAAACAGAAAACTTGAGACTCTTTAAAGTTTCTTTTAAAAACTTTACACATACCAAACCAAACCATATCTGTGACCTGTATTACAAATTTGCAAAACAGTTCTAGATTTAGTTGAAATTTAAATTATTATTACTGCTAATTTAGTATTTAGTATAATTAAGATCAGTTTATGACCAACTGATGAACAGATAGTTAAAAACTTGCTACATATTAAATTTTTTCTCTTTATTTTATGTTACTGAGTCTACTGAGGCTGAGCGTTGACTATATATTATATATATTTACCTATAAGCAAAAATGAACGCAAGTAGATTATTTAGCCGACTATTAAAAACACGAACCACAAAAATGTAGTTATTTTTTGTAGTTTTGTTTTGTTGAATTACCAGCTAAAACTACAATTATTTGGCAACGATGAGCGTACTTCAAGAATCAAGATACGAAACGAATATAAACAACACAACTGAATTGACACAATTTTCATTTCATAAAAATAAGTGTGCATATTTGTTAAATATTCTGAAAGTTTAAATTCTGGTTTGCTTGCTAAAAAATATTAAGCGGAAATTATAACAAAAAAAAATTTTTTTAAGAAAATAACCCTGTCAATCAAAAGATTAAATGTCAAAATATTTTGATAATCACTAAGCCACCAAAAAACATCGTCAACAAATAAAACAAAGTAAAATTGAAACCTTTAATTTCAAAGAAATACATACATATATATTACTACTGACTCGACTAGTTCTGCTTCTGTGCTGTGATCTAAATAGAAACGAATTAATTTAAATTAATTACAATGTCTTGGAAAGAAGATAACCGTAGTAAGGTGTAAGTATGAGAATTATGCAATTTTTAAAATGTAATCGTTTTTCAATTATTTTTATTTTCAATTTTAGAAAAAGAAATAATATGCGACAATTTAAAAAACAACACTATCGTAATATTTCACATAATAGTAAAGAGAGTACATCAAGTCCTCCAATACAACGTCTTGAGCCACAATTAAATCGTGGTTTAATTGATATTGCTGATTCAAGTGATGATAGATTCAGTTTTCGTTCAAATAATATCGATTCGAATTGGTCACCAATTCATAGTGATGATGAGACAAATGAACAATTGAGAGCCGGTGATTTTGAAAAATTACAAAAAATACCAACTGGAAATTCTTATCATCATTTCCAATTATCTTCTGAAAAACATTGGGATAATGATTTATCTGATACACAAGATAGTGCAAATAATAAAGTTGCCGAAAAAATTCCATATTTTACATTAAATTTAGCTTTAATAAATGCCGGCCTTGAAACTATACCATTTTATAAACGTATGGATTATCCCAATAGTATGTTTGATAGAGAAGAAATAAGACGTATGAATTTAGAAGCAGAATATGCTGAACAAAAATATCAAGCGATTCTAAATAATTATGAACAAGGTATAATAATTGATAAACCGGATAGTGGTAAATCAAGAAAATCTAATTCGGCAAAATCACAAAAAAGTGTAAAACCAATTAATAATGATGTAATAAAAGAACAAAAAGAAATTGATGATATATTAAATGAAACTGAAAATAAAATTTCAAATTTAAATATACAAGATGAAGCTAATATTGATGAAGTTAAAGATAATGTGTCACAATCCAATGTTCAAGAAACTAAAACTGATCAAAAAACTGAAAATAAACAAGATAATGTTGAAGAAATTCAACAATGGTTAGATCAAATTTTAGAATAAATTAATTTAAAGAAAGTTCAAAAAATCTTACAAAATGCCTTAAAAATATTATTACACACTGCATTATTTTTATTAAATTATCACAAAAATCTTCCTAAAATAAACATTGATAACAATTCTTAAACACTGTTGATCATTATTCATTATATTATCAAAATTTGTTTTTATTTTTATATTTTTTTAATAATTTAAGATATGATCTATGGATAAATTAGTTACGTTAGATAAGTTAAAAACATTCGGTTCCCTGACAATTGGGGCCATAACACAACTCGGACTCTGCACGACTGGAGCCATTAACAATTGGGCCCAACGACAACTAAGTCCATTAATAATTAGGCCCAGCGATAACTGGGGCCATTAACAATTAGGCGCAACAACAACTGGGGCCATAAGCAATTGGGGTCACCCCTGATATCTTGAATATTAAGTATTAATCTTTTTGCGACATCTTGAAAAAAAAACGAATTGAATTTTTTGTTACATTCTTTTTTCTTTTTTACTTTTAAATATAAAATGTAAGAATTAAAAAATACGAGATATTAAAAATCTATTTGGGTTTTGTTTATTTTCCTACAAGAACAAAAACATTATTAAAAAATTATAAATTATGAAACACCAAAAAAATATTCCATATTCTGTAATATTACATTTGCATATATTATGGCTGAAATTTTAATTATCGTTTGACGTTATCGTTAAGTATGGTATTTTTTATGGCACCCCATCTGTTGAAGAAAATATACCCTGTTTTAAAGACCTAAAATCAAAATACATTTTCACCAGAAATTATATATATATAGAGCTTTTACCTTTCGTTTTTCATCTTAAAATAGTTTTGAGAGGAAAAAGAATTTAGTTTAATTTATGCAAAAATTTTAAAAATAATTTGGTTGTCATATTTTCTAAAACTAATAATTTCTCATTAATACAAAACAAAAATTTTTTTTTATGTTCGCATAAAATTTAATCATCTTTTACCAAATTTTTGTTATACAATTTCAAAAAGATCAATCAACATATCATCGGCATAAAATTTAACTTTTTTTTTGACGAAATTTCATATCTCCAACTTAATTAGGGCACTAGTTATGAAGATTATTTATTAAAACTAAACTTGAGCTAAAATACTTTTTTTAAGATTACGTTAGAACAAAGATTATACATATATGTATAGGTTTTGGTTAGAATTAAATAATACTACATATAAAATTCGATTTAGGATGTCTGGTATATAACAGTGATTTTAAAAATGAATTTTAATAATTTTAACTGGCGTTAAATTTTAAAAATAATTCTATAAAAATAAAAAATAAATTCTATTTATTAATTTATTTTAATATAACAAATCACATAGGGTTATGCAATGTAACTAAAAGTACGTCTTTCTTTCGAATATATTTACGAAATCTTATTAATCCATTTTAATGGTGCTCTTATTTTCAAACATTTTTTCGAAATCTTTTTCGTCTGTTTTAAATGCGCTTTTATAGTCAAAAATGTTTTCGAAATCTTGTACATCCGTTTTAAATGTGCTTTTATAGTCAAAAAGTTTTTCGAAATCTTGTACATCCGTTTTAAAGGTGCTCTTATAGTCAAAAATATTTTCTTGTTCATCCGTTTTAATGGTGCTCTTATAGTCAAAAATATTTTCTTGTTCATCCGTTTTAATGGTGCTCTTATAGTCAAAAATATTTTCTTGTTCATCCATTTTAAAGGTGCTCTTATAGTCAAAAATATTTTCTTGTTCATCCGTTTTAATGGTTCTCTTATAGTCAAAAGTATTTTCTTGTTCATCCGTTTTAAAGGTGCTTTTATAGTCAACAATATTTTCTTGTTCATCCGTTTTAAAGGTGCTCTTATAGTCAAAAATATTTTCTTGTTCATCCGTTTTAAAGCTGCTCTTATAGTCAAAAATATTTTCTTGTTCATCTGTTTTAAAAGTGCTCTTATAGTCAAAAATATTTTCTTGTTCATCCGTTTTAAAGCTGCTCTTATAGTCAAAAATATTTTCTTGTTCATCTGTTTTAAAGGTGCAATTATAGTCAAAAATATTTTCTTGTTCATCCGTTTTAATAGTGCTCTTTTGTTCAAAATTATAAAATTCTAAATGAAAAGGATTATCTACATCGATTTCTGCACAGATTTTACTTTTTGCAGCAGTTTTGTCTTCACTTAAAGTTTCAATATTTTCAGCTAATTTTGAAAGTTTCTTTTCGTCATAATTTGACTTTTTAGGACAATTTTCTGTTTGTACATTTTCCGTTCGAGTAAAATCAACTTGTTTTATTTTGTCATCTGGTTGGTATTTTTCATCAATTATGTTCTTATCGGAACATTTGTTAACATTTGTGTATTTAAAATCATCAGTATCATCACTGTCTTTTTCAGTACAGGGAAACGGTATTCTATTAGTTAATAGTCTGTTTGTCTCGTTCTTATCTGTTTTTGATGATTCATTTTTCATTGTACATTTCTGCACATTTTTTTTTACAAATTTTTCTGATTTATTTAATTGGGCTCTGGGAAATTTTTCTTTTAATACATCTAATGTTGATGTTGAATTTTCCAACATTTTCTCAATACAAAACTCCTTTCTCTTAATATTTCGGTATAGAAGTTTTGTAAATGGATCTGGTTTTTGACATCTTTTATAATCAGTAGTTTTAAAGGTTTGTTTGGAATCCAGTGTTCCGATTTCAGTTTTACAAAATTTTTCCTTGTTTGTTTTTGGCAATGTAGATTTTATAGAAGGTAAAACAGACTTTGATTGAGGTTTTTTAACAGTTTCAAAATTATTTTTTTTAGACATTTTTTTATTTGTAGCTACTACTACTTGTGGAAATTCAATACTATGAGTATGAACTGATATTGTACTTTCAGGATAAATCGATCCTGTATGGTGAACTGGTTTTCGTTTTGATGCTGAATTCATATTTTTTTTTTATATTTTTTCAATTAATATTTTTAATAAATAAAATAATATATTTTGTCCATTTGTAATAAAATTTGATTGAATAATTTTCAATACTCAGTTTTGTCATAATAAAATTATTTTTCCAAAAATTAAAAAAAAAAAAAATATCAGAAAAAACGTTCAGAAAATTTTAGAAAACAAATTTGTTAAAAACAAAATCTTAAAGTTTTGTCTACTTTTAGGCTGATTCTATGATCGTAATAGATTTGCCGAAGTTTAGACTGAATTGCTCTAAAAATACTTGTACAACAGAGTAAGATTCTTGCTTTTTTGAAAATTTTATTTCTAACTCTATTAACTACTAATTAGTACTGTGCATTGTCAATTTTTTAGAAGACGATAATCATTGAACCTAACCTATTAGAAAAATTAAAAAATTATGCCAAGACACAAAATGAAAACCAAAATTTTTTTTTTAGAAAATCCACTTATGGAAAAATTTTAACTGGGGAAACCTGCTGAATGTAGGAATATGGTAAATAGATTGATAATCGAGAATATTTTCAGTTCTTTTTTTTTTATGTATCATACGAAAATATAATGTAAAAAATTAACAATAAAATGAAAAATAGAAAATGTTGCTAAAAGGTTGTCAGTAAAAGCTGATAAAAGATTGAACCAGGTTTAACGTTTTTAAAAAAAAATTTAAAATTTAAAAAGTTTACAAAAAATTAGAAAGAAATTTTACAATAGCTTTTATAAGCTTGCATAGTGAAAGAGAATAAAATTTTAAATTATAAAATAAAATAAAAACCCAAAACAAGAAAATTTTTATATAAAATTCAGTTTTTATGTCATTACTTTACAGTATGTGTCAGTTTTTATATATCATTACATTATTGGATGTACAATTCTGAATCTTACAATCATAGGTTTAAACTATTTTTTTTTATCTTTGATTTTAACCACTCTACAAAACTTTAATTGAATTGCTTGAAACATTAACCTTAAAAACTGAACTCAGGAATTCTATTTTCAGAATTTTTATATTTAAAACTTTTAAAAATTTCCTTCTCTTATTAATTTTTATAACTTATTTGTTATCACAATTTAAAATATTTAAAAATTCTTTGACGATTTTTGAAGTCAACTGTAACAAATAGTCCCTTTCATCAAATAAAAAGTAAGTGAATGATAAGTAGATGTATCATTCATATTTTTTGATTGATGATACCGAAATTTTTTCATATAAAATACAGTGCACAATGGCAACTATTTTTGACAGTTCAATTTTTAATGCTGATACCAGAAGTGAGTGATAGAATCATGAAAATATGAGTGATAAAAACAGTGATGACAGAACGCATTTATTTGATTACATACTGGTCTTTTTATTTAAATAAAATTTTGGTAACATATTTAAAATTTTTTTTTTTTTTTTATACAAATTACAGAAAGTGTTTTGGACAAACATTTCATTTCTGAACTAAGGAATTTAGTAGATATAATCTTTTCGAATAAGGAACTTAAAAAATAAATTGAAAATAGATGGAATGTTCTAATGAAAAAACAAAAACAATTTTTTTTTCTTTTTAAGTTAAATGTATATTATAATTTTCTTAATATATATTTACTTTTCCATAAATTACTACTTATATATTATTATATATATAGTAGTATATAGTAGTAGTAGTAAATAATTAATTATTATATTATAATTAAAGTTAATTGATTCTTTTTATTATTATTATTTTTTTTTTTTTTTTGCATTATTTTATAATTTCATAGTTTTGATTTTTTTTTTTTCGTTTCATTTTTTTTTTTTTTTAACATATTCTGAATTTTAAACTCTTAAAATAAAATATTAATATTTTTTATATTAATGTTATATTATTTTAAACTAAAAAAAAAACATTATTTATAGTTATGATTAAAGATATTTTTTTTTGTTTTTTAATTTTCTACAAGTATTTCTTAAGTATATTTTTTATTTTTAAATAATATTTTTTTTAATATAAGAAAAAAAAAACTGAATTACATATTTAAATTTTTTTATTTTCTGCTCATTTTTTTCTTTAATAACTTCTAAAATTTTCTGTACTTAAAATGATTATTTATTAATTTTTTTTTTTTTTTATTTATTATACAATTTTTTTTTTTTTTTATTTTTGGTTAATTTTATACAATTAATTAAATTATTATTTTTTTTTTCCTATTAATATTATATATTTTTTTTTTATTAATACTAATATTCAATGTGTTAGTCAGTAATTTAAAAAAAAAAAAAAAAATTTATATTAAAATTCGTATTCTCTGCTCTTTTTTTGGGCATAAATTAGATCAATAAAAAAAAATTTCGTTTAAAATTAAATCAAACCAAAAAGCGAGACTAAAAAAAAAAAATTTAAGTTTCAAAGAACATAAAAAGTATGTAAATATTATTATTATACAGTTACGGACATAAGTTAGAAAATTATATAACAAAATATTTTTATAATTTGATAATGTTAAAGATCGATTCCCAAAGGTGAATGCAAGTAATGATGATATATATTTCGGGTCACTCTAAGTATATATTGTCTGAAATTTGTGTGATATTCAAGTAATAGGTATTATTTTTAAATTATCGGCCAAACATTTATTTGGCTAACGCAGTTTTATTAAAAAAATAAAACTGGAAACCAAAAACAAAATATTAAATAAGGTTTGACAAAAAAAAAAAAGGAAGACTGTGTTAATGCCTTTCTTTGTTTATTGAAGTTATTTTACATTCTTTGAATAATTTGACAGCTAGAAATTTAAATGAATTATATACATTATTTTTTATGATATTTAACTTTACTTTATAGATAGATAACTTTACTTTGCCAAGTACTAAATAAGTAACGATACTTTATTTCAAATACTTAAAACAATTTGATATTTTAATATTTTTTTATATTAAAATTTTGTTTATTTTTAATTTATTTGACAAACCAAACAAAATAAATAAAATATTTCGGCCATCACCTAACAACTTAACACGTAATTCTATACAAAGCATTATTTAAAGTTATCTCAATATTTTACCAATATTAAAATGATTAAAAATAATATAAAAAAGAAATATAATATCAAATATAATTATTATGCAAATTATAATTTATGCTGAATCTACAATTAACGTTCTCATTTTGTTCTCTATACGAAGTATTTAACTAGTCTACAAAAAAAAATATTCAGAATGAAATTTGATGTTAAGAGTAAAAAAAATAATCAATTTAAATTTTAATTTTAATAAATTTTCTTTTTGTCTCTATTTTAACTAATATTTCAAATTTTAAATTAATATTATTATACATACTTAAATAAAAATGGCTCTTTATTTATTATTTTTATGCTATTCAATTACATTAACACTTAAATTCGTTACATAAAAACGAAAAAAGTTTAAAGATAAGTAATTTTTTCTATGACTTTGAAACGATTGCATTTTTTGTAAACACTTTCATACAATTTAATAAATTTCAACTGACAGTTGACAGTTGGCAGTTGGCTGCGTATAGAAAGCTAACAAGACCGTTCATTGTAAATATAGTTTTACATTAATTATTTAATTAATCAAATAACTAAAATACTATTATAGCTAAAATAATATTATAGTAAATAAATTTTCTTAACTATAAATATTAATTTGGAAATATTATTTATTTCTTAAAAAAAAAAAAAAATTAATTAAATGTTTTTTTTAGTTTACAATTAACTGACAATTTGAATTATGCCCATTACTTGCTCTAATATAACGATATTGTGAGAAAAAAGCAACGAGGATTCGACGTCAAAAAAAGATATGTATATAGTATATTAATATGTATAATAAAAAAATAGTTTTAAGCACAAAAAATTCAGGTAATGGTTAATATCGTTGTTGTGATGCGTGAAAATATTCAAAAAAAAAAAATAAATAAATAAATCATTTCACGCCACGTTTATTGTAATTTGCCGTTATAGTGGGAACCGACCTTAACAGATTAATACATCTAAACGTCAAATCAAAACTAGATGGTAGAAAACAATAATAATTTATATTAAAACCGCTGTCAAAATGAATTGAAGCAAATTGATCTGAAAAAAAACTTTTAGAACTTAAAAAAATCAGAAAATTTAATGGTTCATTTGAACTAATCCTAAAATTGAATTAAAATTTTATTTAGTAACACACTCATATTAATTAACAAATTGACAAAAGCCTTTGAAAAAATAAAATAAAATAATAATAATTAGGTAATAAAAAAAAAAAAAATAGTTAATTTTAACCATAAATCGAAATTTAAAATTTTCTATTTTATAATTTTAAATTAGAATAAAAGCAAAACTTCAAAATATATAAAGTATAAATCAAATAATTATAATAATTTTTAAAGTTTAAAGTTTAATAATAATAAATAATATGAAAAATAAAATTAATCCTCTATTTACATAGTAAATACATAAATAATTTTTAGATTTTTAGGTTTAGATGATTTTTGGAAAATAAATTTTGTTGTCTTTCCTATTAATTTCAATAATTTTTTCGTTTTTTTTGTTTTTTTTTAATTAAAGGAGACCTTCAATATTTTTATATGTATCAATATCTATCTATATTTTTGTATATTTGTTTTTTGTTTTTGTACATATATACATCATGTGGAAATCATTTTATACCTTTTACAATATTTATCTTAGAATATACCAATTGTAAATAATATTTTTAACAAACATTTACTTGCATTCGCAATTTAATTTTAAATAATTAAATTTAAAAAATTTTTGTTTTCTAATTTATATCCGTAACTGTATTTGTCATATTAAAACAAAACTATTTTCAATAACTGTAATTTTTCATTTTTTTACTATTTTAATTTATATTCTTATATGATATCTTAGGATTTCCATTATTCAAAATGATTGTTATTTTATTTTTTTTTTCTATTTAAATTGCATCATTAATTATTTTTAAAAAAAAAAATTAAAAAAAAAAAAAAAAATGGGAAAAAAACAACTATGTACAACAAAAATAAGATGTAAAAAAAAGATCTGGTAGTATTTATATTAGAATAATTAATTTGACAATCCAAATTAAAAAATAAAAAAGAAAGGGTTAATTTAAATTAAATGTACTTAAAAAAAATAAACACAATTCCGATCACCGAAGCGAAATTCGCTTTACCCAATTATTTTTTGTGAAATGAAACATAACTGTCGCAAAAATGAAAAAATAAAAATATATGTAGTTGTTTATTAAAAATACATATACCTATAAAGTTTTTATTTTTGGTTGCTTACAGATAAATGTCAAGGTGTTCCAGCTTTAAAAAAAAAATTTAAAATATCTTAATCTCGACAAGTACAACGACGAATTTTTTGTTAAATGTCGATGGTCACAAATTGTGTGGAAAATACATAAGAATACATATTAAATATTTTTAATTTTTTAGTCGGGAAATTTTTTGTTTATGATCGGAAATTGTATATAAAATTTAGAATTTTTTTAAGCTACAAAATATGCCTATCTTTTTATATATTCGTTTTATAAAGTCGTTATTCCTCGATTTACACTGCAAAAAAAAATTCATTATATAGTATAAATAGAAATCGTGTTAAATGGAAACGAAACAATATATTTATTTGAAAACGATGAATAATGGATTTAATATAAAATAATTAAACAGAAATTAAAAACATTGTTAATTAAATGTCTTATAAATAATCGAGGAATAAATTTATTTCTTTTCATTTTTATTTTTATACATATAAAAACGAGAGTATATCAATTTGAAAAAAAAAAAAAAATTAAATAAAAAAAAAAACTTTTTATTTACAAATTAAGATAAACCAAAATGTATTTTAATAATAAAATAAATTACAAATTAATTGGAAATTGAATTAAATTAATTTTAATTAATAATTGAATTTTTTTTTTTTTTGTTTGCCTAATAATTGGCAAAATTTTGATTTGCTAGTCAATTGATTAGGACTGAATTTAAAAAGAAAATAAATAAACTGCACCGATACTTAACAGTCTAAATATGGACAAAATAAGAAAGTGTGGATTTTTATCAGATTTAAATGAACATATAAAGGAAACGAGAAACGTTTGTAATAAGATTTTCAGATTTTAAACGTTTATAATAAGATTTTAAAAAACTTGGGATACTATGATGATTATAAAAAAAAAAAAAAAAACCAATTTTTTATTCATATAATATGCTATAAGCATATTATAAGCTATAGTTAAGCTCTTTATATAAAACTTATATTAACTATATTTATAATATTTATCATATAGTATTAAATTTTGCATTAATTTACAGATTTTAACAAAAAAAAAAAAAAAAAAAAAAGAGTCATTGAGCCATAATTGTACTACAATAGAACCATACCATGTAAATAAACATTATGTTTGTATATATCGTAAAAACCAATTATTAAAATTGGAACAAAATTAATTTTAACAAAACTTCTCTTAAATTTAATTGTTTTAACTACAACATAAGCCACTTTTTATATAAACACTACACTAATCATAAATATAGATTTATTTTTCGTATATTTTTTTAAATTGCGAATAAAAACAGATGAACCTTTAAGTGGTTTTTTTTTTTTTTTTTTTTTTTTTTAATGCATTTCTCTGCCACATAAATGTGGGCAGGAAATTACACAGCCTTTCCTGTTAAAGTGTGGCTGTAAATGTCGTAAAGGAGAATAACTCTTACGACGTGTGTGGGATTCGAACCCCACTAGGCCACCGAGGCGCCCTTAAGTGAAGTCTGTAATTGTTATATTTCAAGTTTCTAATTTTTCCTTATATAAAAATCATAAATGTATTTCATATGAAAAGACTGGTTATTAAATATTATATGGATATATATTGTACAGATGGTTGTTAAATTTTAATTTATTTGATATATTGTTTATATATACCAATTTATTATTGGTGTTATTAAGTTTTCATTCAAACCAAAATTTTAATGTCATGCATTTTTTTTTTCCTTTGTAATCTCGATAATCCTAATTGATATTTTCTGTCCTCTATTTCAATTCAAAATCTATCTATTTTAAAAATTTTTTTTTTTGCAGTTACCAATTTTAGGCAACAATAAATTCAAGATAATCAGGGGGGTTTTTTTTTTAGGTGTATCAATTTTTTCAAATATATAATTTTTGTTTTTACACCTGAACTTTTTACATTTAATAATTTTGCGAACTTTTATTTGCTATGATTTTATTATTATATTATTTATTTTATTTCCCAATATTTTAATTAGTATATATATATAAAGTATATGTTCTGAATTTAAAATTGATTGTTTTTTTTTTTTTTGTTAGTTTGTTTTTCGACTTAAAAGTTAATTACATATTCATTTTGCGAGGTTTTTATATTTTTTATTCTTATTTTTTTGTTAATTTTTTTTTTTTTATAAATAGTTTTGTCCTAATCTCGGATTTGGAATTAAAAAAAAATATATATATTTTTAGTATTTGAAATGTAAGGTACAGATTTTTTAAAAACGAAATAAAAAAAAAAAAAATTAAAAAATTAAATATTAAATTAATTTTTACAAAATTTTAAATAATATTGTCTTATATACTGATTTTTGTTATATAATTGAACAAAAAAAAAACTTTTATACAATTACAGTTACTTTTATAATTTAAATATGAAATTCATAAATATTATGGTAACATTTTCAAAATACAATTTATTTATTTTTCATTTTCCAGTTATAGGGAAAGTTTTTCAGAATTTTGGGTCTTTTTCCGCTAGAATTTAAACCATCCTAAGTACAATTTTAATGTATTGTTTTATAATTGTAATCTGTTTAATATTAAAACTTATAAAATATATGCAAAGAATAGTCAACCAGCTTTCAATTGACAAAAATATACCAAACAATTTCTTGTTTATAACGCTTGACTTCTGGCAGTTTTAAATTAGCTAAAATTTCATACACAAAGCGTTTTATTTTTTTTTATTTTTTTCATTTTCATTCAGTTATTTGTAACTGACAATAAATTGTATAAAGGGAAACTTATTTTAAAAATTGAAACAATTTGATAGCGTTTATGCCATCAATAAATCAACATTATTAAGGCGTATGTCCTCTTATGTTCTAAAATTTTACCAATAAGTTTTTAATAATTATGAATTTTATTTTATATGAGCTTAACTTTAGTTATTACAGTGTTACAAAAATTATATTCTATTATATTTAAAATATTTTTAATTTACGAATGTCATTTTATGATAAATAAAATTAAAGAATTTTTGCATTATACAGTATTATTAAATAAAGGCGCAAATACACTGTGCAATATATTACGCGAACAATTTAATATGTTCGCCTGTACAGTATACAATTATTATTATTACTGTAAATTCTCTATCGTTATAAATAACGAATAAACTAATGTTCACGAGAATTTATTTGGTGATTTTTTTTACTGAATAGAATTGAAACGAATGGTAAGCGTTACAAAATGTTCGCATAACATATTCAACAGCTTCTTTAAGACTTTAATGAACAATTAAAATAACAAAATCAATACTTTGACTAATAATCTTCTTTTCTTTTTTTTTTTAAATACAAAAAAATTTAATAAAATATCATAAAATTAGTTATAAATTATAGTAAATACATTAAAAGTAAAGATTTTTATTTAATCTTTTTTTTTTTTTTTTTCACAGTTAAGATGTGAAGGATAATTATCTAAAATTAAATTTAAACTTTCATTAAAACATGAAAAATATATTATTTAATAATATTTTAACTAAAAACAAAAAAAAAAAAAATGTAAATCATATATAAATAAGTTTGTCATAAAAGTAAAAATTATCAAATATATTTTTATGATATTTCATTAAATTTTTTGTTTTATAAAAATTGGTTTTTGAGAAATATTGAAAAAAAAAGTCGTTTTTAACATTTTCAATTGTATAAAATCTTAAAAATATTTAAATATAATTGTTTTTTTTTTATTTTTATTTACTAATATTATACCCATATTTTTGCTAGGTAATATAAGTTTGCAATTCAATCAATTTTTTTCTTTTCCTTCTTCAATTATAAAATTTTATTGAACACAAACACCTACCATTGGGGAATCATCACTACGATCATTAGAATTTGATGTTGTCCCACTGGATCCACTATTATTACTGCCTGTATTAACAATATTCGTTGTTTGATTCGATGATAACATTGATCCAGGAATTCCACCAACAGGATTTCTATTACCACTTAATTTATTTGATGATTGTATATTTGTATTAGGTGAACTCATTATAGAATGATGATCATTACTATTTAAATTTCCAATACTTGAACTAATTGGTGTTATAACACTACCACCAATTGTTGCACCAGTAATACCACCAACTAAAGAAAATGGATAACCACTATAATGATGCATTTGATAATTTGATTGACCGCCTATTCCTACTCCTCCTCCAATTATTCCTCCTGTCATTCCTCCTCCTATTAATAAATTAGGATTTGATGTTGTTGTTGTATTACCAATACCAGAATTTCCAGTTACTGTTGCAGCAACAACACTTGGATCTGTTAACATTAAATGTGCTGTAGCTGATACATTATTTATACCACCACTTGATGATGATAATGACGGATTAACTGAATTTGCCAAATCAATTGGCAATGATGAATAATGACTAATTAATGATGAAGGCATTTTATTATGTATTGAGGCAACTGATGATGATGATGATGATGTATTACTACTATGATGCCGATGATGATTAATACGACTGTTATTATTTCCACTAATAATAGCACCACCACTGCCACCTCCAACACCAATATTACCAATACCACCACTACTACTATTACTAGCACTACTATTATTACCATTACCACTACCACTACTATTACAACTATGATGTAAATGTTGTCCAATTGTTGTACCACCAATTATTGATAATGATGACGGCGTATGATTTGATGATGATGGTATAAATCTTTGTTGTAAACCAATTGATGATGGTGGTGGTAATGATGATGGTTCTGGTGGATCACAATCCATTGGATGTGAAGAATAATGTTGACTTAATAAACTATTTGATGATTGTTGGCTATTTAAAAGTGACGACGATATATTACTACTATTGTTATTATTATTATTATTATTGTTGCTACCATGAGAAGATGTAGAATTTGATGAATTAGAACCAATTGATACTGTTGATGGTGGCGGTAAGAGAGATTGTAAATTTTGTTGTGCAGCTAATTGTTGTTGTGCTGCTAATGCAACAACGGCAGCTGTTTGTTGTTGTGATTGTTGTTCATATAATTTCATTATTTGATGATCTATACGAAGTGGACGAGTATGATTACTTGATGATAATTGAGATGTTGAATTTTGTCCACCAGTTAATGATGATGGTTGAGATGAATTTGAGCTATGTGAATTCGGATGATGTAATAAACCTAAAATATAGATAAAAAGAAAATATTATTTATTTATTTAAAAAAAATAAACACTTATATTTATTTTATATTCTTAATCTAATGAAGTATTTCTTAGAGAAATTTTATTTTTGTAACCATGACATTTTCTTAAGTGACATTTATTATCTCACTGGGTCCACTAACATTACTAATACTATCTAGTATTAAAAATATTTCGTGTTTGATTGGAGTATTCAAAATCTTTTCAAGATAATATATTAATGATAATTATTGGTATAATAATAAAGGATTTAAAATTTCAGACAATATTCTGTTATCAGACAAAATTGTATGTTTAGCGCAGACATTATAAAGCGAAAATACTAAAGGCCACTTTTACAAAATGTTTACTGTCATATAACTTGAAATAAGTATTGTACAAATTTCACAATACAAAACGAGTCATATAGTGGGAATGTAAAGAAAACAAGTATCATTTGACATTTTTATGTTATAAATGTAATATAAATAGTTAAATGATAAATTTCATTTTACCGAACGTTTCGAAAACCATTTAATTTGTCAATGACAAAGACAAAGTGAAAAGAAAAAAAATATAAATATTCAATTCAATTTAATTATTTAACTTATATTTAATTTATATCAAAAATAGACTAGAATATAATTAGAATAAAAAATAAATGACAAAACAAAATAATAGACACAAAACTGGTTTCTATTGATATTCAATCCAAAAAGTCATACGACAAATACACAATCTGAAATGGCCTTAAGAAATATATAGAAATAAATATTAAAAAAAAAAAACTGTATCGAATCAAATTTAAAAATTTTAATAATGAGTTCTTTACCATTATGTCAAATTTATCACGACTCACGTGGCTTATATACTACATGTATATAATATAAAAACTAACCTTAAACATGTTACCTAAATGCTGATTTCGATTAATCAAAATATTTGAAATTAAATCGTCACGATATACGTCCTATGGAGATTGAATTATAATCTTATTACATCATACATATAACATACATATATATGTTTTGAAATTACATTAAGATCAAGTCTACTAAAAACTTACAGTTCTTAATTTTTGTGTACACAAAAAAAAATTGTGTCTTAGTTTAAGCCTTATTTATTTCAATTAATGAAAAGTTTTGAGATAAAACTGAAGAATAAGGGGACTATTATCAAATATGTATACAAGCATCGTCTATATGCAAATTAATAAAATTAAAAAGAAAAGAGTTTTTTACAAGAATTTTTTTTTTTTTTTTTCATAATTTTATTCAGAATAATATTAATTTTATTTTTACAGTCTCAAGTTTTGTCATTTTGGGTTTTTTTTTATTTTTTTTTTTCTTTTTCTCTTTCATTTTTAAAATAATTTTTGCTTTATTTTTTTTTTTTTTAAGGTTTTGTTTTAATTTTTTTTTTAATTTTTAATTACTATTTTTTTCTTTTTTTTTTTTTAATATAAGAATAATGTTTTTAATAATATTTTTTTTTTTTTCTCTACAATTTCTTTAAAGATTTTCAACTGCATTCATTTATTTAGAATACCTAAGTTTTTTTTTTTTTTTTTTTTTTTTATTTTCATTTTCCTTGTCAATATTGTTGTTGTTTCTGTTTTATTTTTATTAAAGACATGATTTACAAAAACGATTTAGATTATTTTTTAATAAATATAAATAAAAAAAAAAATTTATAAATTTATTAAATAAAAAAAAAAAACTAAGAATTATGTATGTATAGTTTTTTGTTCGCCTTAAATACAATTATCAGTTATCCAAGAAGATATTATATATCTATAGTTTAAAAAGTAATTTCCGTTTTATTTTTTAAAAAGTGAATATTTATTTGCAATTTTTTTTTTGTAGAACAATTTTTGAATGTATTTTTACATACATATATGCATTTTAATTTTATTAAAAACGCTTTTAACTAAAAACTACAGAGAAATAATGCTCATATTTAAAAAGATCTTCAGATTTTATCTTTTATTTTTAAATCATATTTTTGTTTGATCAAATGTTATTGGGATGGCCATAGGTACATATTTATTAGTATAATTATCAAACGTTGTTAAATATAAATGTACTGTTCTTAAAATTCAATTTTAAAATCGAACTAAAGTGATTTTCCAGCTTATCAAAAAAAAAAGTAAAAATAAAGAAAAAATATAATTTTTATAATACATATGTAAGTTATTGTAATAAAAAAAGGGTATATCTGGGGCCTAGGCAATTATTTTTTACTTACAATAAAAAAAGGATAAATAAAGATGTTTAAATTATATTTCAAAATAAGTAAGTGTAAGATAAGATATCAACATTTGATATACATATTTTATGTATTTGGTAACATTTTCAAAAATGTATGACAATATCTTTAAAAGCAGATATTACAGTATCTGAAAAATTTTATCATTTTATTGATAAAAAAAAAAAAAATAATTCAATAATTGCAGGATTATTATATTACGTTTAAATTACAAAGATTTTTTTTTTTTTTAAAGTTTTTACACTACAGGATAAAAATTTTTGGATATTTCATTCATCATATAAATCAATTTTTGGTGCATTTTAAAATTATAAAATACTTGTTATTCAATTTTTAAAAGAAATCCAGAAATTAATAATTGTGAATACATTTTTTAAAAAAGTTAAAAAAGAAAATATTCACAATAGAAAACTTTTTTAAGTAAATTTTGTAATCCAAAATAATCGCAAGTTCCTCAGAATCAAAAAAAAAAAAAAACAAAAAAAAATTTAAATAAATTTGAGCCATTCAGAATTATTTGAAACCAAAAAAATATTTTTTTTTTTTTTTTAGTCGTTAGAAAACTTTTAAAAAGTCTTAAAATTTAAACATTTGGACACAAAATTGAAGGTTTTTTTTTTTGTAAATCTTTGAAAATTTGAAAAAAATCTGTTATATATTGTAAATTTGCAATCTGATCTAATATAGAAAAACAAAATTATTAGTTTTAGAACATACGATAAGTTGAAGTACGTTTTTGTATTTTTTTTTTGAAATTTTTTTTTTTGTATCTGTATTTTAAAAATCAAAAATATCATTATATAATCTTCTAAGATTAATATGTAAATATGATTTTTATTTTTAAGATATTTTTAAAGTATCGGCCGATGATCCCAAATTTAGAGATATACAATTTCTTTAATTATTGGATGAAATATACTTACGTATATACATATAGTATTAACACCCACTAAACAATAAAAAACGTTATGTATTATAAATTAAGAGTGTTTTTGAAGGTATATCACTTTTAACTTTTCATATACGAATATCTAGATATAAGTGCCATTGGCTTACTTATATAATATAAGAATAAATAAATGCGATTTATTTTAGTTTGAAACACAATAGATTCGAAAGGACCTATAACTGTTGAATTCTGGAAATTATTTTTATTATAGAAAATAATTTTTTTTTGATTTTGTTTTTATTTGTTTTAAGGTGGTTAAAAGGTATAAAAAGAAAATTTTTAAAGTGTTCTTCTTGTACTTAACAAATATATAATATCCATTTTACAAAATATATTTTCACATTATCTTCTGAATGATTTAATTTATAATTTATGTAATATGTATGTATTTTTTTTTTTTATTAATTTTAATTAAATTTCAATTTGGATAATTAATAATTTTTTTTTTTTTTTTTATTGATGGAAATGAAAAATTACGTAATTTTTAATTTTGTATTCAACGAAAAAAAAAAAAATTGAAAGTTATAAAAATTCATTTAAAAGGCGAAAGGCAACAAAAAAAAAAAAATAAATAATTAATTAATCTAATTATTAATAAGCTTTCATCATTAAGCAAATTAAAACAAAAAAAAAACTATTTAATGTTAATGTCATTTTTCATATTTTCTTTTTCATTTTTTATATTTTCTTTTTATTAATCACTATATATATATATATATATATATATAATTTAATAAAATAAATTATTTTACAAAAATTATATATCAAATTCTATATTTATTAAATATTATTTATTTATTTGCTTTTCAATTTTTTTTTGTGTTTTTTTTTTTGTTTTATACAAAGATTAGTGGGTATTTTTATTTCTATTGAATCTTTTATAATAATGTTTTTTTTTTTTTTTTTTGTTCATTATGATTTTTAATGTTTTATTTGAATGTTTGAAAAACTCTTTAATTTAATTAAAAAAATTGAACAAAATATATATAATATAAGATATTTTTTGTGTCTTTTGTTTTATGGGGTAACAATACAGTGGTTTTGTGTAAAACAGTAGTGATTTTGAAAAACATAGCAGTGATTTTCGGTAAAACGAATTATTATGCAAAATTTGCATTTTTTGAGTTCTAAATCAATTTTTTTTCTTTACCATCGATCAAAATTTCAATAATTTTTTTGCGATTGTATAACAATTTTTTAAACTGTTATATGGAAATGATTAAATTTAAAAAAATAATTATAATAAAATGTGTCAAAGTTCAATATACTAAAATATCTTTTTAATTTTCTTTTTTTCTATAAGAGGACATTTTTTTGTGGAACAAATAGATTATTGAAATTTTTTATACAAATACTTTCAAATTCTTTTAAGTGAACCATTAATAGGGTTATTTGTATATCTCATCTTTGTTTCGCTCAACAACTAAGAGAGTATAGCCATTGTTTAACCTTATATTTTAGATTTGTTTAAGAATAAATGATTTAATTTAAGAATAAATGATTTTTAAATATTTTTTGAAATTTTCAAATATTTTTGAATTAGAATAAGAATTCTAATAAATTCTAAGTTATAATAATTTTAGAATTCGAAAGTTTAAGCATTTTAAAATTACTAAAATCATTTTAATAATTAAAGAATGTATATATAGTAATTTATTTTCCTTTCGTATATTACAGTGTTACATTTCCGGTTTATTTAAGAAAATTAAGTGAAGATTTTACACCAAAAAATTGGTTTTTTTTTTTAACAGGTTCCATTCTTTGACATGATTCATATTTCCTAATATTGAATACCACTTTTAATATCAATTTTACGGAACATCACTCAAAAAAAAAAAAAAAAAGGATAAAACATTTATGATAAAGTTTTCAAATAAGGATATAGGTTACAGCATACGTATATATTATGCTTAAAAAATTCAATTAATTTATTGTGTTACTAAATTTAAACAAAAAATTAATTGCAAATACATATTTGAAATTAAATTTTACAATCGAGCGTACAATCGAGCTATCAATCGAGCTATATAGATACTCTAAATAGTATATATATAATTATATTGAATTATTATATATATTAATATTATTTGAAATAAATATATTCAAAAAGTATTCCGGCATTCGTAGATATAAATCACAAATATACAATGCATTTATTTACATTGCATATAAAGTTTTTGAAGTGTAAACATCTGCTTAAATTTGTCAAGAACTAAAAACACTCAAATTTATAATAACTCCAACAAAAATAGATAACAAAGATCAAAATACAAAACGATTTGAAATGTATATTAAAGTAGCTACAAATTTTTGTATACATAAAATACCCGCTTTATTACACATTATCTGCGTAGATATCTGTGCACATAAACTTTTTGAACGCTATACTATGTAGTACTAGAGTATATATATATAATTTTGAAGTCAGGGTAAAATTCTGTTCGTAAACGTCAATATTAAATCAACTTAAATGAAGAAATTTATTTGATTATCCTTGACTATATCAAGCATGTTATTCAACAGATTAAAAAAAAAATGTTCCATAGTTTGTTCCAAATATGATTAGAATGTTCCAAATATGTATTTAAATCTAACAATTTTAGACAAAGGTCATAATACAATCTTAAAATACGATAAGAAAAATAACTTTTAACACTAAAAATGCAGAACTGGAGAGAAAATGAAGAAGAACCCATTAAAGGAGTAAACCACATTTACAATTTTTAAATACATATTATATTATCAATCCATAGTTTTTCATATAGTCAGAAATGGATTTTCTTTAAATAGGATTTACAATGAAAATTTTTAAATCTTTTGAAAAATTTTTATGTATCCTTAGTTACAGATTTTACACTTTAGTCATCTTTTATTTTTTTATCAAAAGTTTACATACTTAGTAGGGCGTACTATTTTGGTTATTTTGAATCTTTTGCTATTTGAAACAGATAAATATTTAAGCAGAAAAAATTAATTGTTGCTGCTGAAGGTAATTCAATAGTTTAGGCAGTTAAAAAAAAAAATAAACTGATTTACCTATAAACAATTATTACTAAAAGGTGGGTTTAGTCATTAAGCATCTGACACTACAAAGGGAATATTCTGGGTGTCTTTGAACCATTCCCACTTCTCTTACAAGAAAAAAAAAAGAAGTTTGTATGCTTATTCTACAAAAGAAATAATTAATCTGTGGAATATTTTTTAATGTTTTACATGATAATAAATATTATACTGACAAATATATGATGATTTTCTTGCAAATTTGTTCTATATAACCATCTGCTTAAATGATAGGTATAGAGGATTAATATAAATAAGAGGTAGATATATATACTTAGATAACCTAAAAACAAACTTTTGGAGAACATAAATAAGAAATAAATTTCAAACCGCAAGGTATTAAATTTTAACTATTCAAATGTCTTTAATAAATTTATTTCGGTTCAATATCATTATTAAAATCTGTTTCGAAACACAGAATCAAGAAGAAACCCCATCCTTGAAATACAAAAATATTTCACATAAAATAAGAATCTCAAAATTCTCAAATTCGCACATTTGCCCCTGCATTTCTATGTACATGTTTTATAATTTTGTTTTGGGAAATGATGACTTTTTTTTTCAACAAAGAATAAAGAAAACTCACAAAAAGGAATTGATTAGAATATCTTTCAAGCTCACCAATGGATTTGTAAAAATTAAAGTTTATTTTTCTAAAACATCCTATAAAGAGCTTTCCAATACGAATCCAATATGAATTAAGACAAGGGAGAATACATGAAATGTGTTAAAAAAAAAAAAAAATAGATTTTAAATTTTTATTTTTGATGAACTGCGCTGATTCCTGTTAGATATAGCCTGGCTGTACGAATGTAAATAATACATGTGAATAAATTAATATTTTAAACGAAAGAAATTTTTTTTTTTATTAGATTAATTTTGTTTTATTCCGAGTTTTTTGTTTTTTTTTTTTTAATATTAACTTTAAGAAATGTTTTTTGTTTTCATTTTTTTTTTTTTTTCCTATAAAATATCGTATAATTTATTTCATGTGTTTTTATTTTTTTTATACATTAAATTATATAAATTGTTGAGATTTTTCATTAATATTGTATTGTTTAAATATAAATATTTTTTTTTTTATTTTTTGTTTTTCATTTTTTAATTAATATTACATTTTGCTTTTTACATTTTTTTTTTTTTTTCAAACATTCTTTTGAAATTACATTTAATTTTAGTTAAATATCACCGCGTTCAAAAAATAAAAAAGATTCACAAAAAGAAACTCACCTCACTCACATTCTAAAAATTTAATTTTATTTAATTTTTTTTTAATTTATTCTTTAATTATTGTTTAGTTTTATTTTTTAAGTACATACATAATAATAATATGTAGTTGGATTTAATATAATATGTATGCATGTATGTATGTATATATAAGTATATGTATATTTATATATTTGAAAATTTATAGCTCCGTAGAAATGAAAAAATGCATTCATTTATAATTATTTATGTAAAGAAAATAATATTAACACTCTGTATGTCATCTAGGGGTTAAATGACCAAGAACAATATGTAATATTAAACAAAAAATAAAGGAAAAAGTATTTAGAAATTAATTTAGAAATGGAGGTTTTTGCATTAGAACTGTTATGATAAGTAAAACATAAATAGAATAACAGAAAAAAAGATAGAATTGATTACTTAAAACAAATTTGTAAGTTAATATTAAAAATATAATCTTTCAATTTAAGATAAACGTAAATATCTATAATATTCATAAAAATCTACCATATTTTATGAATCAGGGCGCCAACAAAAATACAAAATAAATTAATTTAAAATACCATGTTTTAAAAAACTCAATAGAGAATGGATACAATTCATCGAGACTGAAAATTAATGGACTAAAAAAAAAACTATGGAAACTATGAATCACTAAATTCGAACTATATTATACATAGAAGGAATTTTTTAATTTTTGTTAGAGATTTAATATGACAAGTCCGATAAAACGAAAATCATGAAAATGAAAATCAACTCTTTAAACTTAGTAGAATCGTTTACAAAATGTAGAAAAATGGAGAAAATTAGCAAAAACACTAGTCAAAGGCAGAGTTAATTGCATAAAATGATTGGTTTAACCTCAACAAAAAATGCAAGGAGCCAAAGTTAAAAAAAAAAAAATTTTGCAAATTTTATTTATTTAATATATGTCATTATTCGATTTCATCGGGAAGAGTTTTTAATTATGTATCACTAAAAAAATTCCTTAAGAGATCTTCTAGGGGAAGCCAAAATTAATTCAACTATTACACGAAAAAGAAAAAAATCCTTGATAGGCTCTAATCTAATGCCAAGTTAATAATTTGAAAAAAAAAAAAAAAAATTATGATATTAATATGTAAGACATAAATATTTTGTTCATTTTTTTCCATTTCCCGGAATTATTTTTTATAATATTTAATTATATTATATAAATCATTCATACATAATATTATTAACCAAACATTGTTTTTGTTTTCTTTTTGTTTTTTTTTTTGTTTTTTAAAGAAAAACAAAAAAAAAAAATTATGTGGAAATTTTTTTTTTCTTAATTAGTTATTTTAATTTCATTTTCTCCTTTTTGTTATCAAAATTTTCTTTTAATTTTTTTTTGTTTTAGAAATCGTTTTTTTGTTTAATTTTTACTCATTGAATTTTTGAATTATTAAAGAAAATACATTTTAATATTAATAAAATAAAATAAAAACAAAAAAAAAAAAATAAATATAAAATAATTATTAATTTTAGGTCCGTTTAAATTCATTGTATATACCTGGTTAAATATAATATGTAATATACATGAAAATACAATATTTAAAAATTAATCACAATTATGCATATATTTATGTATTATTTTATTATTTAAATTAGTTAACAAATTCGTTATTAAAATGTTTATATACATTACATATATGTATATAAATATTTTTTAAAATAAGAATCACTTATAATATTGGATATACACTTTTCAAAATAAATACGAAAAAAAAAAAAATGTTTTTTCTTCTTTGAAATTCTTTTATTCTTATGAAAATTTTTATCAATTATTTATAAGGGTGCTTCATTAAATGTTAAATCTCATACTATTGTTAAACTTCAAAAACAACTAAAAGTCATCTTACAGGTAAATTATTCAAAAGTAAGTACACACATACTTAAATTATCTGTGCACGTGAGATATGATAAATGGAACAGTTATACACTGAAAAAATGAAATAAATATTAAAAGAATGATGAAACATTTATAAGATTATTTCTAAATGTCATAATTTTGACAAACTAATAGTCGAAATAATGAAAATATAAAAATATTGATCTTAAATGATTTTTATTTAAGAGGACATTTATTTTTAAGAGGATGTATTAGTTAGAAGTATTTTTTAACCCTGTCAGATTATATACAATAAATTTCTTTTGAAATAGGCGAAGTTCTTTTAAAAATAGTTAGGATTACCCTGAAACAAATTCATTATAAAATTTTTATAACTATTAAAAAAAAAAAACCGTTAAAATCGAGATTTAGAACATTTTTAATAAATCAAATTCTTAATTAGTATATTAAGATAAATTGTCGTTGATTTTGTCGTTTAAAATTAATTGTGCTTCCTTTTTTTTTGAAATTTTATAATCAAGTGTCCTATCACATTTTTTTTTTTAAACTTGGTAGCCCCCCCGCTTTAGTATAATTTATCATTAAAAATTAAAACATTTTTAGTGTTATTTACCGGTAATAAATGCTTTAGTGTATATGGGACACATATTTTTTGGGATTGTTGCTTACCTTAATGTCAACAAAATTATTAGGAAAAACAAATGATTAAATTAAAATAAAATCAAATTTATAAGAAATTTTTATGGTGTTTATTTTATGTTCTCCTTCATCAAAAAATAAGTTGCATTTATTTGTTATATCAAAGCAGTAACATTATCTGTAACTATTAAAAGTTGACAATTTTAAAATATTTAGAAAAAGGCAAAAATTTTAAGATATTTAGAAAAGATAATGAAATAATGAGTCTGTTAAAGTAACAGACTCAATAAAGTAAAGAAATAATAAATACCTGAAAATGCATAGTCAAAAGTAAAAAAAAAAAAAAGTAGAGTCAAATTGACAAATTTGGAAGTTATAGTCTAAAAACACAATTCTTTAAATATCTATAAAAGCGTAGCTAAATAACAGTAAATCTTAGTAAATATTAGAAGGAATATTATGAAAAAACTTTCAAATAATTAATTTCTGAAGTATGATTAATAGGCTCTCCGTTGGTCATCTCTTAATTTAACCTTATAATGTAACACCACATCAAGTAAAATTTCAAATAATTCAAATAAAAATTTTTAAAGAAAAATATAACAGTTTTTAGTATACCACTTTTATAAAATAATTAAGTAAGTATTTACTTTATAATTCAAAAATTCAAAATAATGTAATTTTATATATATATATTTTTTTTTTTATATATTATTATTTTAATTTTATGTATTTTAATGTATTTTTTGTTTTTTTTTTTTCTTTTTTGGTTTTTTTTTAATTTATTTTAATTATTTAATATATGTATATAAAAAACTGTAACAAAAAAATAAAAAAAAATGTGGGCTTTCTAAAGTTTATTTTTTGTTAGCTCTAAATAATTTTTTAATAAAACATTCTGTTTTAATTTGTTTTTTTTTTTTGTTTTTTTTTTTTTAGGGCTAAATAAAATTATACTGATTTATTAATAAAATTAATTTTAGGATATTTAAAAGAAAAACGTATTACTAACATTTATTCTTAACTGCTGATTATATTATATTATACACGACACTAATACATTATGTATATAATTAAAATGTTCATATAAGACACTATTTTATAATGACTGAATAAAAATCAATTTATAAAGTTGAAATTTAAAGTTGGCAAGTGATATTAGTTGTATTTAGTATTACCATCCAATATGACTATTGCAAAGGATAATTTCAATTAAAAAAAAAAAAGTTTCATTCAGATATGAAAAAGAAATTCTAAAACTTGGGGATACACAATAAAATATACTTTAAAATTTTTCCAAAGTGTAATTGCATTTTTGCATCTTAATGGACAATCGAGTGTGGGATTATATTTCCAACTATTTTATCATCTGTCTGACTTCGGCTTCTAAATAAACTTGTTTAAATTTAAAATCTAAGTTTAAACAAGTTGAATGGAAAGAGGAGTGAACAAATAAATTAATACTGATTACGCATCATATATTTTGAATTTAAATTAAAAATGTATCAAATTTGATACTTTATAGTACAATGGTGATCGTATCATCTTATAATATACAGTTTTTATTGTTTTTAATTTTTGTTGTTTACAATTTTGGTTGTCCATCCATATACATGCATTCCATTTTATCTTTTATTTTATTTTCATTTCATCTTTTTGTCTTATCATCTTATCAAAAATCTACAAATCTTTCAAATTAATATTAAATTAGCTTAAAATTCTAAGTTTGAATGTATTTCTACAATAGTGAATAAAAAATCAAGAGATAAGCTCTTTTATATATATTTTAAACCTAAAAATGATTAACTATAAAAACTTCAGAACTTTATATATGAAATTAAAATTAATTTTTGACAGAAAATGTAGTACTTAATGGGTTGAATGCATAAAAATGAGCTTGTACTCAAATCTTACTTTTTCATACAAAAGCTATAAGTTCACGTATAGTTTTTGTTAGAAAAAGTAAGATTTGAGTCCAAGCTCAGTTTTATGCATTTGACCCAATAAATATACATATTATTTTGTTGTAATTCAAGTTAAAAAAAAAAAACAAAACCTTTTAAAAATATAATTAAAATTTAAGTTTTGAATTCTGTAATCCTATATGTCACCCATGTCACCCATTGTCACTAAAAAGTGAATGATCAAAAATGAATTAAAGAAAGAGAGTATTCGATGTCATTTTAAATGAACGAACATTCAATATTAAAAATTGTGAATGAATGAACTGTCATTTTAGTTATCATAGTAGATTTTTACTTTCTTTTTTTATTTATAGTTTGTTTTTTATTATTAAACTTATTTTTTATTACTTTTAATTAAAATATTAAAAATTATTTGATGTTTTTTGAAACCAACTGAAAGGAATAGTACCTTTCATTCAACCAATAAAAAGTAAGTGAATATTATCTGTTTATATAACATTAATTTTTTGATTGATGACACCGAAATTCCTTCCATATAAAATACAATATACAATGACAACTATTTTTGACAGTTTAATTTTTAATGCTAACACCAAAAGTGAGTAATAGATGCATAAAAATGTAAATAATAAAAACAATGATGACAAAGCCCATTATTTTAATAGTCAAAAGTGTTTCTTATAAAAACAAATTGTACAAATTTTAAAATTTATATAAGAGAGCATTAAGTAAGTTTGTCATTAAAAAAATACCAAAATTCCAACTTAATTAATTTTTAAGCTCTGATAATAAAATATGTTTTAAAACAGTCCTTGAATCAGATTATTTTATTTATAAATCCTCGTTAGTTTTTTTAATTTTTTGTTTTCTAAAAATAAAAATATAAAATTTCATTTTGCATTGGATATTTTGAAATTATAATGATTATCATTAAGAAAATTTAATTTTCAAGCATTATAATGTGATAAGAAAAAATGCAAGGAGAATTGAAAATAAATTATATGTATATAAAATTTTATTAGCATTTTTTTCTTTATTGATAGCAGCAGTAAGCTAATCAATTCCAAAATAAATCAGTATAATGTCAATTAGATCCCTATAGTTATTATTTTTCGAACTTTATTAAAACAATATTTTTTTGTTTTGTTTTTGTTAATTTGTTTTCTTTTTCTTAGCAAATTTTTTTCATTAATTTTGCGTTTTCTTTTGCAATTTTTAATGTAATTTTTTTTTATCTTAATTTTCCTTTGTTTTTTTTTTCTTTTTTATTTTTTTTTTATAAACTAAATTCTTATTTGATTGGCTAAATGCTAAATAGATTTTATATTAAATTATATATATTTATATATTAAATTATATACATATATTGATATATATATATATTTATTATACATTTATTGTTATTCAGTTATGAATACAATTATAATTAATATTAATTAATATATATATATATATATCTATATATAATATAATATATGTATATATAATTATATATAAATATTTATTTTTTTTTGTATATATACTTTAAACTCCTAATTATTATTATTTTTTTTTTTTCATTTATTAATTATTTTATTTATTTTTAATTAATTTTATTTCTTGTATCAGTATTTCATTTTTTTTTCTTTTTCTTTAATAATTAATATTTATATTTAATAGTTTTTTTTTTTTGTTTTTTTTTTGTTTTTATTATTTTTGTTGTTATACTAAAGGATTTCTGTTGATATTACTACCACTACTATTACTATTACTATTATTATTACTGTTACCACTATTGACAGTATCTAATATCGATTGTTGCGTCGGTTGATGTAAATGCGGCGGCACATTTGTTGCTGAACCAGAACCAGAACCTGAACCTGATCCTGTTGATGAATTTGATGAAGATGATGTATTATTAATTGATTCCCGAGGCAATGCCAGTCATCGTCTATCGTCTGTTTTATTTTAATTTTTTTTTTTTGTAATATATGGTGTTTTTGTTGTTGACATTTGTTGATTTTTATTATTAAATATTTTTTATATACATTTTAAATTTTTTCGATAATTACATAAAATTTAAATAATTTTGACATAAATTTTTTAAATTTAATACAATTAATGATTTAAGTTTTTAGTGTAAAATTGATCCATTTTTTTTTTTTTTTGTTAGGAAGGCAAGAATAGAATTAAAAAAAAAAATTTACTTAGATTAATATAATATAAAAATAATTATTAATATATTTTATAAATATAAAAAAAAAAAAAACTAAAAATTCTAAAATAAAATTAATATAAAATGCTTAAATTAATTAATAATTAAAGTAAAAATAAACGAAACGATCGAAATAAAATAAGAAAAACGTCATTCATTTCTTTATAATATAATGTAAGTAGTCAAATAAATTTTCGAGAAACTTAAGGAAAAATAATTATACGAAAACAAAAAAAAATTCGGAACAAAAATAATAATTAATAAAGAGAAGATTTTCTAAATAAAAACAAATTTTAAACATAAGTCACAAACATATATGATCACAAAAAAAAAAATAAATAAATTAATTCAAAATTATATTGTATAGAATTAAAAATAAATTTAAATTTAAATATAAACTTAAAAAAAATTAATTTTACAATATGCCTGGCCACCAATTTACGTCAATCAAAACGACATTTAAGTATGAATGCAGGCAGAAGTTTTAAATGTTTAATCATTGATTCCTATATAAATCCTATATACTTAATTCGATTTATACATATATCCTAATTAGGAAAATTACGTTTAGGTCAATTAGACCTATGATAATAGTCATAGCTAAAATTATCAGGTGCAAAAAATAGGTGACGATATTTTTTAAAAAAATTAAATTTTGGAAAGTAAATTTTTTGATTTGATTTATAGTTTTCATTTATTTTACATTCAATACAGTAAACTTTTCAACGCATTAATTGTTTTATTGTAATCAATTACACTTTCCAAATTTTAACATTATCTTGGATATAAATTTTTTATTTTGGGAAATGGGAATAAATATTGTATTTCAGAACAATATTATTACAGAATTCTTTCATGTCAAGTTTCACATTCATTTTTGGCTAGTGTTTCCCTAAATGCAGAATTAAAACCATCAAAAAATTCAAAATAATTTTAATAAAATATTTAAAACAGAAAAAACCTATTAAAATTTTATCTTGTGTGATTTAAAAAGATTTAAAAAATAAATTGAATTGAATGTTGTTTAGTGCTATTTAAATAACAACAACGAAGTTTATAACCTGACTAATTTTGAAACTTTTCCAATCATTGATTTAAATTACGATTAAAAATATAACTTTTATTAAAATCCTAAAATCATATTAAATCTTTTTAAAATTTAATTATTAAATATAATTTAAGATAAGAATTTAATATTTTCTTTACTTTTTTTTTGTCTCTAACGTAAATCATTGGCCAAATGTAATTTATAATAATAAATAAATATAAAAAAAAAAAAAATAACATACCATGACTTTGTGAATCTGAATGAGATTGTTGTGGTTGTGATTGCTGTTGTTGTTGTTGTTGTTGAATTTGTTGTTGTTGTTGTCCTAATACCGATGATGTTGATGTAACTGATGGTGATGATATTGATGATACATTTGCTGTATTAGTGCCTTCATCGGAAGTACGTTTAAAGAAATTATGTTGCAAGGCATAATACGGTGTAACACGTGTTTTTGGATCATAATCCAACATTCTCAATATTAAGTCTTTAAATTTTAAATAATCAGATACTGAATGTCCTAATTCATCAAGTCTTCTACCACCTGGTCCACCAGTTTCAACACCTAATATATCATGTAATTTTCTAGAACCAGGTGGTTTATATTTACGACCATTTTGACTTTTCTTTAATAAATAACTACCATCTGATAATTTATCAAAAAATTTTCTTGTTTTATGTGCTTGATCTAATAAATATTTTGGTGGCATTCCTAATACTTCAACTATTTTATTCATTTGATCGATTTCATTACAGCCAGAAAATAATGGTTCGCCTGTATGCATTTCAACTAATATGCAACCTAATGACCACATATCAATTGCTAAATCATATGGTATACCTAATAATACTTCAGGTGATCGATAAAAACGTGATTGAATGTATTGGTATATCTAAAATAAATAAAAATAAAATTTAATGTTTAAATTATTAATTCTTTTTTTTTTTTTTTTTTTTTTTTAAACTTACTCGTTGTCCTAATTGACAAGAACTACCAAAATCTACTATTTTTATAGCTGAACGTTTCGGATTACAAAGTAATATATTTTCTGGTTTTAAATCACAGTGTATAATATTCAGTTCGGGTGTACTCAGAAAGAGTAAAGCAGTGCATAGCTGTTGGGCAAATTTCCGTGTTAAATTTAATGATACACCACGAAAATTTGTATTTCGTAATAAATCATATAAATTATAGGAGAGCAATTCAAACACTAAACATAAATGATTACGCCACATAAAATGTCGTTTAAGTTTCACTAAAAAAAAAAAAAATATTTTAAAATATAATATTTTTAATAATTTATTAAATTCAATTTTTTTATACCTATATAATATTTATTTTCAGCATCAGCTCGATTCATCATTTCTAATAATTTAACTTCAATTTGTGCCTGATTTAGGAACGGTTTTTTATTTTTAATAATTTTAATTGCAACATGACATTGCTCTTCATGATCATAAGCTTTAACAACTTGTCCAAAACTTCCTTTACCTAAAATAAAAAACAAATATTAAATTTTTTATAAATATTAATTTTTCCATTAAAATTGACATAAAGTTAAAACAAAAAGAAAAAAAAAAGAACAAATCGCAATTCTTACCAATTAGTGAATCAATTTCATAACGATCTAAAAATTTTTCACCATTTTTAATAATATAATCATGATTATCATCATCATATCCATCATTATATAATTTTCTTTCTTTTTTAGTTGAAGAATCGTCTTCACCTTGTGTTTGCTGTGCTCGTCTTTTCTTTTTAGCATAATAAACCTATACAATAAATAATGAAAAAAAAAAAAATTAGAATCAATATGAAAATGTTTAAAAGAAAATTGAACTAATTTCATTTTAATCAAATAAATGCAAATTGTATTTTTATTGAAACTTTTTGAATTAAAAAATAATACAAGAGAACCAACCACAAAATGCCTATAATTATGTACAATTAAAAATTCATATAATATACCACGTTTTATTTCTTAAAATAATAAATAATGAAATTTCAACTATGGGAATAAATTATTCTATTCATTTTGGATCATAAGAATTAATAACACTATAAATAAAGTAAAAATTCATTTGTCATTCATTTACGATCTGTAGTTCCCTGAATCCTTCCTACGTGTCAATATAAAAAAAAAGGAAATTTTGGGTAAGAATAAGTACAGCATATCTTAAAATTCTTAATAAATTTCTGAATACCCCGATTGCAAAAGTTAATATTTCAGTTAAACCTTCCAAAAGGAAAAAGAATAATGATCCCATATCAATCTCATCTACCTTCAAAACAAAATTATGTAATGTGTATACAAATTGTGTATAATGAAATCCATAAAAACTAAATTTCATATCCAAAAATGAGGTTGGTTAGAGCTCAATTACTAAAATTGAAAACCTTAAATCGAATCGAATATAAAGGAAATTCGATAAAATCCAACTGGGGTAAATTAAATATAAAAAAAAATATGGAAAAATTAACAATTACATAAAATTTTTGTAACTTAATAAAATAAACTTACAAAGCTTTTGTTAAAGTGAAAGAAAAAAAAACTACTAAAAATAATGTGCCATATCATCAAGATTCAAAAGTTAAAGCAAAAAATACTGGAAATCAACATTTCTAATTATAAAATTTATAAACAATCATTTTAAAAACTTCTTTATTGAACAGTACAAAAAAGGATACTTGCTATATAAAGTCTAAGATTGTATAAATTATTAGAATATAATGTCAATCCAAAATTAAAAAAAAAAGAAAAAAAAAACGATGTCAATTTGAGAGATCCTTTAAAATTTTTTAAATTCATTTCAAAGAACAATATACTAATCGTATATAGTTCAAAAACAAATTTCATTAAGTTTATAAAATTAAAATTAAGAAAATCTAATTAATATGTTTTTTTTTTTTTTTTACTTTTTGGATTATCAGTAAATTCTGACATGAGTTTTAAACAAATAGACAAACAAAATACTTGCATATACAGTTTCTACTAATAATAATTTACATTTCTTCTTAAAACAAGTATTACATAACAAAACAACAATATCTACTAAAAAAAAAAACAATTTGTCATCAGTACTATTAAAATTTCTATAAGATCCACTAAAATAATATAAGTAGCTAGAGTTTAAGGAAATCTATAAAAAAAAAAAAAAAACTGAAATATCAATAAAATTGACTTAAACCAAAAGGACTTTGTACAACTTACATAATATTCATTTTTGAAATAAAAAGAAAAAGTAAATTTAAAATAACTGCTGTAACTGTAAAACTTATAGATAATAAAAACAAAAAAAAAACAAAAAAAAAAAAAAAAATCCCAAAAGCAATTAAAATAATCCATTGAGAATTTAATAAACCTTTTTTTTTTCTTTGTTTTTTTTTTTTGTTCTGATTTTTTTTTCTCTTTTCAATTTCCAAAAAAAAAAAATGCATCCCATCTTTTCATTTGTAATATCCTATCTATGATAGAAAATTTTCATTTTCGCATCTTTTTACTGCATTTGATTCATTTTGTTTGTATATATACATACATATATTATATATCTATATATATATATATATATATATTATACACAATATAAAAATTTATATATGAACAAAAATGTATATAATAAACATAAATTTGTATACTATGAACTATTCGCCAAAATATTCCCATTATAGTTTTTTTTTTTTTGTTTTTTTTCTTTTCATCTTGAACAACATTAAAAAACAATGTTTTATATATAGGTACATATATAAAAAAAAAAATATTTATATGCAGTTGCATATAAATAAAATTTATATATAATATAAATATATTTATTATATGTATATGTAAGTAGATATTATATTTTGTATGTTTATTTTACATATAATAAAATATATAAATAAAATATATATAAATACATATATAAGTACATACAGATAACAATGTATCATACTACTTTTATTAGTAAGTACATATAGTAAATACACATAACATTATTGTAAACATAATTTCAATTTATGGACAAATTTATGATAAATTGTTATGTTGACAATAAACAATATTCCAAGTATATATATATATATATATATATATTTGTATGTGATATTCATACAAAATTTAGCCAAAATTACAATATATCAAAAAAAAAAAAAAAAAAACAAAAAAAAACCGAATAATTTTATTATTAATTCAATCATTAATAATTATGGCTCCCAATTGTTTGTTGAGTTCATAAAAGCAGACAAGCAGAAATAATTTATAAAAAAAAAAAATTTTTTTACATTTATAAATTTTGGGCTTATTTTTAATCATCAACTGAAACATTTTTATTATTTAGGAATTTGTTCTGCGCAGACGATACTTTTATGAAATTCGTCATGTAAAGGGACTTGGCATCTATACAAATCTAGCTGAGAATCGAATATACTGCAGTCTAATATATGTAGTGCATTTTGAATTTTGTAAATGATATATTCAACAAACTTAATTAATTGTATTTATGCAATCCTATACCTATAAATATATTTCCATTTTGCAGTTTGTTACTTACAATATCCAAAACAGTTTTTTAGTTTTTTTTTTTAAATTCTTGACTCTAGTTGAATTTATACTAGCCAAAAACTCTAGGTATATAATTATAATTATGGACTCTCAGTTGTAAAATTACAAAATTAATATTGACAATTTTATACTCCATCTATACAGACACCATAAACGTGTCTTTTACTTTACTGTGCAGTTTCATTTTTTTTTATATTATTGTTCTATTGATTTCATTTTCATTTAAAAGTTCAGTATAAATAAATAAAATCCAGTCAATGATGTAGTGGTGGTTAAAATACCGGTCTTTCATTTGAAAGATTTTGCGTTGAAACCCCGTCTGGGTCATATAGATTAAAAAAAACATAATATTGATTTTTCTTATAATATAAAAATTAGTATCATATATAATTAAATTAAAATATATATAATTAAAATAAAAATTAATATAATATCTTATAATTAATATCATATTGTAATATATAATAAAATAATTCTTGTACAAGATAATAGATGGCGTAAAAAATAAAAGAAATATTTACTTTTTATAAACCATAGTATCGTACAATAGCTACAGCTGAGTAATCAACGGCTTAGTGAAATTAATGATTCCCCAAACTGAAGCTTAGTCAAATATGAATAATAAATGAATTAATGGATATCCTATGTTATTTGTGTAGGAATGGGAAGAAAAAAAAAATAAATAAAATAAATCATAAAATTATTTAATGTAATCTCTGTTAATATTTATATTGAAATATTAAATATTATATTTAATTAATAACAGTTAAGTAATTTCTCCTGTAAATTTCTGGTACCTATTCTTTTTTCAAATAATTATAATACTTTATGATCCAAAATTTAAAAATTTTTAATTAATTAAATACAATATAATAATAGGCATAATTCATGATTTTATATTATGAAAATAATATTGCACTACTATTATACATATTTACAGGGTGTCATCAAACATTATATTATATTACTTTTAATTACAAATTTTTGGTTTTATATATTATTATGTATATGCATTTATTTCATCTGTTATTTTATTTACAATATTATAAATGAAAGATAATAAGATTATGTACAAAAATGTATACAATACATATGTACATATAGAAGAATTAAATACAAGAGAAAACTTCAAATAAATGTTTTTCCAAAAGCAAAAAAAAAATAAAATAAAAACAAAATAAATCTTTAATGATTGTCAATTGAAAAATCATTGCGCACGGTCATGGGCAAAACAAACGGGTAGAAAAATCTAATAAAAAAAATAAAGCAAAAAAAACAAAAAATAGTTAACCAAATATAGTTAAACATAATTAATTTTTGTCTTACAAAAATTGCATTACTATTAAAAAGAGAAATAATACAGCGAGAGAGAGAAAAAGAGAGAATGAAATAAACAAAAAAGGATCCTTTGATAGATAGAAGAGAAAGAATAATTTTTGAGATAGAAAATATAGACGAATAGAGGAAATGTGAAAGTG
This sequence comes from Poecilobothrus nobilitatus, assembly GCA_947095535.1. NCBI lineage: Eukaryota > Metazoa > Arthropoda > Insecta > Diptera > Dolichopodidae > Poecilobothrus > Poecilobothrus nobilitatus. Next base: position 77,689,000 of record OX352773.1, on the reverse strand, counting down.
ACACTTATCTATAAAAAAAAAAATATTTCAAAGGAGGTTACAGAAAAATATAAAAGAAACAGGTTATTCTATTTAATAAAAAAAAAAAAATACCGAAAAACCATATTAATGACTATAACCATTTAATAACTAATTTATATTTAACACGTTTATAAAAATAATTCTGACGAATTCTCGATTCTATTAGATATGCAATATTATGTTACCCACAAGAATATTGAAATATCTTGTCCAGTTGTACAATTAATGACATTTTCAAGAAAGTTATTGTACAGTTGATTTGCTAAAACAAAAAAAAAAAACTAATTGTTTTACAACAAGCCGGGAAAGCTATTTAAATTTTGAATACATTATTAATATTTTGCTATAAAAAAATAAAATGTGAATGTGATTGAACTGTTTTTTTTTTTTTTTTTATAAAATTTCAAGAAAATAATAATAACATATTAACAAAAAATAAAGAAATATCTAAACAGATAAAAAAAAAAATTTACTATAATCATTTAGCTGTTACAAAAGCATCACAAATAATTCAACAGAAGTTTATGCCCCAAAGTTTAATTCCTTTATACTTGATGGAATTTCTTATATAACGCTATTAGGTACATTAAAAAGGAGAAAACAAATAACAAAAAGAATAACACAACACACATGGTCTAAAATTATTAGAATTTTTTTTTTTTTTTTTTTTTTTGATGAAAAACAATAATTTTATGATGAACAAAAAAAAAATAAAAAAAATTTAAGAGAAAATATATTGAATACAGATTTTCTTTTTTATTTTTAGCAAAGAGAAAATTTGTATTTTATTTTCCTCTTAAAACTTAAATTTATGTAAAATAAATTAAAATACCTAAATAGAGAAAAAAACATATATTTATACCAAATGAAACATATATTTTCCATATAATATTTTTTTTTATTATATATTTATTAATAATATACATATTCCATATAAAGGTATCATAATGTGGTATGTATTAATAATTTTATTTACATATTTAAAAACATTATTTCTATGTTACTTTCTCACAAATACTAATGCAATTTGGATTTTTGTTTTTATATCCTTGCAAAAAGGACAAAAATAAAAAAATAAAAATTAATAAAACATTTTATGGATCGATATTATTGGTACTCCACCCAAAAAACTACTACACTAAATGAATGGTATAGAGATCATGTATAATTTATAAAAAAAAAAAAATAAAACTACAGTAACATTTAACAGCATTCATTGCATGTATATAAAACTACCTTATACATATTCATAAGAAATTATTTTCATTAAATTTTATCATTAAAAAATTATTACATACCTAGATCTTAATTTATAAATTTCTTTTAAACAACATATACCTACATTAAAAGTTAAATATTACGTATTACGTGAAAGTTAAATATAAAAAGAAAAATTAATTAAATTTTTATTTTGAAATAAGTAAATTGAACGCAATTTGAATTCAACCAACATTGAAAATATCATATGAAATACTTTTATCCTTATCCTATCTCTAATTGAAAATCATTATCCATATTCCATATATACACAATATATATATACACATACATTTACAAATATAAATTTACCGACACCGAACTGCATTTTAATAAACGCCATTTTTTTTCTTTTTTTTTTCAATAAATAATATTTAATCAAACACAAATGTATTTTTCATAGTTAAATTAAATAACATTTCGGTAAAGGGTTAAAAAAAAAAAAAGGTTTACAATAGTAGGTATGATACCTACCATTAAAAAAAAATTTAATAAACTTTTCACACATATAAAAACAAAAAGAAGAAAAAAAGAAAGAGAGTGCGAGAGAGAGCATAAAAATATATTAACTTTAGTTTTAAAATTTTGCAACTGACTCATGACTGATATCATTTTTTTTTTTTTACTACTACATATATAATGTATTATTATAAAATTCGAAATATATTTTATGATAACTACCACTAAATTTCTGCTTTCTCCTAAACTTTTAATTTTTGAGCCAAAAAAAAATGGAAATATAAAATAAAAACAAGATGAAGAATGCATAGGCAAACATCCATTATTAATTAAAAATAAAAAAAAAAAATTATTCAATATAATAATAACAATAAACAATATAATAATATGATTAAAAAAAGAATATGTACCTACATATTCTAATTTATAGCCATCATACAAATATCTGAACAAACACATACAAATATATTGCTTTAATGACAACCAAAATTTTCTTAAATCAATTCTTTAACGGTTAATTTTTTCTATCTAATATTAAACTCTTCTAAAAACTACAAAAAAAATAAAATAAAATAGAAACTTAATGTATACTGAAAAGTGAAAAGCTCAATTTTATGTTTCTGTATCTGTACATTAATATATATATGTATGTATAAATGCACCATCATATACCATACAAACAAATGTTCCACATATACAATTACAATACAGCATCATTATAATCATATGAAAAAAAAATGAGGGTTGTTAGCCTCAAAATAGAGTAGTACATAAAATATGAAAAATAAAGATAATGACATATAGATATGTATATATGTATGTATATATATATATATCATGAACATTTGATTTAACTAAAGGTATGTTTCATTTCAACCAACAAAAACAACAATAATGACAGCAGTATCAAGTTATAAACCATAATTTTTCTTTACACACACACACACACACACACACACACATTCTTTTAAATAAAGATTCAATAAAAAAAAATATATGGGAAATTAAAAAAAAAAACAAAAGAAAAAGTGAGTGCAGAAGGGACACAAAAAAAAAAATGTATCCATACACACGCATATGTATGGTGCGGGTTACATATGAAAAAAATATCTTAATTTTTTCTTAAGTTCGGCTTTACATTATCGAAGGATGCAAAAAATAGAAAAAGAAACCGTATTTTCATTTAAATTTTTTTTTTTTTTTTGGTGCAACTTGCAAGCAAAAGAATATTTTTATTTTTTTATAATATTTTAAATATTTTAAAACATACATACATACAAATATAATCATAACTATGCAAACACATTAAAAGATAAAAAGAGATGGAGATATGAAAGGATGAAGAGGAAAAGTTTTTTGAGTATGATTTTGTTTTTTTGTTAATACCTAAAAATGAAGTAAAAAACAAAGACAATAATAAAAAAAAAAAAATTGTAGTTTTTTTAATTTAAAATAAAAAAAAAAATATATATATATATACATATATATATACATTTAACATATTTTATAAAATAATAAACAATTCCTTTTTGTGGTTTTTTTTTGTTTTATACACGTATCAAAATAATATTCATTGCTTTGATAATTTTTATACATATTTTGCAATTAAAAAAATTTAATAAAAAACTAAATAATGCAACAGGTGAGACTTGAAGTGAGAAAATAATAATAAAATTTATTATAAAAGTTATTTATACGGCGATATCTTGTTTTTTTTTTATATTCAAATTATTTTTTTTCATTCATATACAATACACAACTAACATAATATTATTAGGAAAATTTTTTAAACAGAAAATATTTAACCAGTTATAACGTTTTAACCGAAATATTTAAAGTTTGTGCATACTTCGAGTTTTATTTAAATAAAATCAATTCATTATATTTCTTGTTAGCTAACATGACAGTTATTTAGAGTGATCAAATGATCATTTTTAATCTTAGGCAAAAAAAAATCTAATTAGTTTTTTCAAAATTCTAATTTTAACTGAGATTTTTACTGTGTTTTTATTTCGACCTACAGTTTCGTTTGTTTTATGATTTACCAAACTAATATAACAATTAATTATTCTGAAATCAAAAAAAGAATGCATTGGACATTCAAATTTGAATTCATTCACTTTTATTTATTATGGATCCCTACAAACTTTATTATACTCGTAGACCTTCAAAATTTTAAATTTATTGATAAAAAATAAGTTATTCTCAAACGGTTGGTTAGAACTTTCAAATGTGTGCTTTATTACTTATTTATTTTCGAAAATATTTAAAATCTTTTTCCATAACTATAGGCTTTTAATTGTAAATTTTATGAAAAAAAAAAAAAAAATTAAATAAATCACTAAATGTGAAAAAAGAGAAATTCAAATCAAACTAACAAAGTTTTATAAAAAAAAAAAAGTTCTTATTTTTATGATAACATTTTAAATTTTTGAATTAATTTTATTTATGCACTAAATAATAAATTCAATTGTAGCATATTAGAATATTTGTACAAAATTTTTTTTGGAAATAAAAATACGGAAAATTGACACTTTTGCTGTTCATAATTCAACGATAAATTTTGTTTTCTTAGAAAATTTAGATTTTTTGAAAATATAAATTTTTTTTTTGCCCCCTCTATGCTTAATTTTTATGAGAATGAAAAAGGAAGTAGAAGCCTATATAAAATTATATATTTTTTTTTTTAACAACAGTTTAAAACAAGTAATTGAATACAATTTTTTAAACATATATTAATATACATATATTACATACATATTATATTAATATAATTTTAATATTAACAAAATTCTTATTTATTTTTACATGTATATGTATATGCTTAAATTGATTGTAAATAATAATTTGTAAAAAAAAAAAAAATTTCCCCTAAATATGGATTAAAAATTAAATTTAACTTATCAGGTTTATTTATTTGTGATTTCGAATTAAGTAATTAATTAATTTTAATTATTTTTTTCCGTAACTGTATATAATATATACTTTTTTAAATATATAATATTATGCTGTATATGTAAGGATTTTCTTCTAAACTGCTCCTCTTCTAAACTTTATAATAGTTATATAAAAATCATTTTTTAATCAATTTTATATATATATATATATGTAAGTAAGTGTAAAAGTGTATACATGAGAATGAATATTAATACAGATATTGTTTGTATATATATAAATAAATCAGTGAGTATGTATGAGTGAAAATGTTGCGGGTTACGCAGTATAAATATAATATTTCAACAGGATTGGTAAAAATGTTAACTATCTATAGCGAGCATTATACAATAACAAAAAAATTGTGCAAAAAAAAAAAAAAAAATAAGATACCTAACTGTAAAAAAAAAAAAAAAAAAAAAGAATATATTTTTCTTAGAAGAAAATAAATTTATATTTTGTGCACAATGAAAAGCCAGTAATGCAGGCTGTAAAAAAAAAAAAAATTATAAAAATAAAAATAAAAACGAATAAAAAGAGTAAAATATAATACATATGTATATACGACGTATATTGAGAAAATACACAAGAACTAAACAGTTGATAATAGGTATACCAACAATAGCTATCGCCTGTTGGAACAAAATTTTTCCTTATTCTCCTTCAATTTTGGTTAATTTATTTGATTATACAATATACATGTTTTTTTTTTTTTGTTGCTGTAGTACATACATATATACATTTTCCTACATGTTATTTTTTTATAAATATATTATATAAATCTATTTAAGTATGTATGTATATCTAATCACAGGTATTTCTATATATAAGTATTAACTGATTTTTTATAAAAAAAAAAAAAAATTATGTTACTTATTGGCTTTTGATGTAATATTTTTGATAGATTGTTTATTATTCAGTGATATTTTTAAAAAAAAAGCCAATATATTTTATGGATGATATAATTTTAAAAGCATACATTTATTTTTAGTTAAATTATTTATATATAATATGTGTACAATATACATATTATATTCTTTTATTTTACAATAATTTTCATAGGTTTTTATATGGTACAAAATTTATACAAGAATATTTAATTTAAAAATAAATATATGTATATATATATATATATTGTATCAAATATTTTTATAATCTTAACGTTGTTTTTTTTTTTTCTCAATTTACGTTTTTAAACAGTAAGTACACAACAGTAAGTAAATAATTTTGTTTAATAAATTTTTTCTTAAATGATACTATTTAGATCTGTCAATGAATATTGGCAATTACATTAATTAAATTAATAGTTTTATTTGATTAAAGATATTTAATTGGTTAAAGTCCAACATAAGATTCATGTTAGAGAAGATTTCCTCGCTTCTTTATTTTACAGATTAAAATATTAAAAATACTGATCAAATTAAAATATAAGTACGTATCTAGTTTAAAATCTTTTAATCACTTTTAATTTTCAGTTTCCATGAAAACAAAATAATTGATTTAAGCTAAAATTTTGTTTATTTTCCTACTACAGAAACCGTCTCTTAAAAAATACATATAACAAAAATTTATCAATTCACTGAAACATTTTTTAAAAACAACCTTTGCTAACTTTAGGAGGATAAAAAGTTAAATTCTTAAAAATAAAATTTCTATAAAAACTAAATGTAAATAATTAACTTCGTGAAATGATAAATTCTAATAGTTAGCATTACTTATTTCATCGATTCTTTTAATAAGTAAAGGCCTAAAAGTATGTAAAGGATATATGTAACAAAAATGTATACTAAAATAATTATTTAAAGGAGCCCCAGTGATCTAGTGGTTTAAGACGTCGCTTAAAAAGTGAGGCAGTCGTGGTTTAAATTCTGTACAGGTTTAAGGCTTAAATTTTATTAAAACTTATATTAATTGCTGAAAATGGTTTGCAAATATTTCTCAACAAATTCTCTGTACGAACAAAAACATGTAATGTATAAATATATAATATGAACAAAATGTAATATTGCAATATGCTATGTGGTTTGTAATATTAATATAAATAAATAAAATAAAAAAAAATTAACAAAATAAATAATATTACTTTATTATTATCTTATATAAAAGTTAATATTGGATAATAGCATTTAACCTATAATAACTTTAGAGTAGACTATTGTTTTAATAATATTGCATCATCCAAAGTGATGTACAACACAAAATACAAAGCAATACAAAATATTCTAATATTATGTATCTTATTTCTAACTAAATCAAGTTTTACTGCAGTCCTGTGCGAACATGAAAAAATATATTCGTATTACTTTCTTAGAAATTTGAAAAAAAAAAAATGAAATCGAAGAGTGTCAACATTTAATAATGCATATTTAAAATTTTTTATTGAATGAAAAAATATTAAAATTATTAAACTTTAATTTTTTTTATTATCCTATAATAAAAACAAAGAATGTAAATGTGTTCCCACTTGTATTTTTATTTGTTCCTTTTTTTTTTTTTTAACATATAGACATAGACAACATAAAACAAAAAAAATTAAAACAACTTTGAAAAATTTCTTCAAACTTCAAAAAAAAAAAAAAAAATAATAAAAATCTCCTCTACCAAGAATATCGTATTTAACCTCTCGCAATAGTAACGACGACGATATAAGTTTAAATACATATTCTTATTTTAAAAATCCCCACTCAAAAAAAAAGTATTTATATATTATATCCTTGTCATTTATTTTTTTTTCATTACAAAGGATATTAACAACAACAACAACATCAACAACTACAATAAATACAACTACTACAATAAAAACAATAAAATAAAATAAAAAATTTGCTCGAATCAAAATTTTTACTGCTGTTGCTAAGTCAAAAAAAAAATACTAAAAACTAAAAACTGAAAGAAGGAGAAGAATAAGATGGTAAAAGGAATCTTCAGTAACTAATTCTAAACACGTAATTTTTTGACATTTATTACATTCCAAAATAAATATTAAAAATAAAAGAAAAGAAATGAAAAAAAAATAATAATAATAATATTAAAAAGAAAAATAGGAAAGAAGAATAATTTGGTCTTAAAAAAATATTGCGAAAGTACATTAATAACAGATAACTAGAAATTGGTTATCCGCTTTTCTTTTTATTTAAATATATTTCTTTTATTTTTTTTCGATATCTTTAAATACAAATTTTGCAGTACGTTACATTTAAGAATCTAATAAATACAAATACAAATAAATCATAGATTCTTAATAGATGAATTAATATTTTTAAATTTTTTCGGATTACTTTATCTAGTAAGCGCTTTTTCACATCATAAAGTTTTCCTGTATCAAAAAGTTAGTACAAATTCTAAGAAAATATGATCCTAAAAATATGCAAAATTTATTACAAATTTTTATAGTGTTTATTTTCTATTATTTTTAGGGCACAAATAGCTTTGTTGAATATCGTCTTAAAAAATATAAGAAAATAATTTAAATAGAAAAAAATATTTAAGCATCAAAAACAATTCCGGCATAAAAATTTGTCCTTTTTTTCACATTTTCTTCACATTTGGATGTCCGTACAAGATGTGTATCAAAAATAAAATAAACATTAAAAGCTGTTTTGTTCTTAAGAACAAATATCATACTACACATAAGTTAACCATAACTTTTTAGTCTCGTACATACTAATATTCGTAATTGTATTGTATTTCTTTTAGAATTAAATGTCATATACAAATATGAAACTTTCAATAGACACACACGTACATATAAACAAGCAAAGAAATTAGCTAGGAAAAAAGAAAATCGAATGTATCATAAGTGATCCTTTATAATAATTGCACCATTTGATTAACACTAAGTAATTAATTTTACCAAGATTTATGACCGGTGGTTTAGTGAAATTTAAAACATTGAAACTAAAACTGAGTTTCTTAAAAGGAAAAGACTTTATAGATGAGATTTATAGAGACTGTTGTTAAATTAACATATGATAAATCATTTTTAACAAATATTAATATTAAAAAAATGCCAGTACAACTGAAGTTTGAAATGATAATTTAAAATTTATCCTTTAATTTTAAAGTTCATTATATTATAACATATTTTAATTAGATCTTCCGATATATAGATCTTTATTTCCGATAATAAAAAATGGTTTAATTATTTTTTTTTTTTTTATCCATCCTTACACAAGGTATGGATTTAAGTATTAATTTTTTATTATTACTTTTAAAAACATCCTGACTTTTCGATAATAGCTAACCCCATTTTCGAAATTCATCAAATTTTCTTCTAATTCGTACAGTAATATAAAACAAATAATTGAAAGTTAAAATCGTGAATTTTATACATGAACATTATTATATTTTTAGTAACATGAAATTTTTTTTTGAATTTTTTTTTTTTTGTTTTCATCCTGTTGTGGAAGTTTTTTTTTTTTTTTTTTTTTTTTTTTTGAGAATATAAAATATCAGAGGTTAATAGCATTACATTTGATATTGAAGGACGAAAGCACACCATTTTTTTTTTGTTGTTTTATTAAAAATATATGTTTGAATGTTTGAATATACATACACATACACAGATATACATATAAATAATAAATATAAAAAAATATATAAATATTGATCCATCTTAGATTTTGTTTGTTTTTTTTTTATATTGTAAATTTACTTTATGTACTTAATTAAACATCATTAGATTATAAAATTTTAATTAATATTAATTTTTGAAATGTGCTAAAATTAATGTTTGTTGTTTTTTTTTTTAATAATACGTAAGCGTAAAACAAAAAAAAAGTTGAAGGACATTTCCGGATTCATAAAAATTAAACAAAAAGCTATTATTATTATTGAAAGAAACTATTTATTTTGGTTTTTTAGTTGTTTTAGAGTAATAACGGTTAAATTGTTTAGAAAATTTAATATTTTAGAATAATAATAGGTTAATATTAAATTTAATTAAAATAATAACAATTTAGTTTTGTCAATAAACTAAAATGTGAATATAAAAGAGTTACACGCTTTAATTTAAAGCCAGAATAGTATAAATTTAAAAAAAATATTAATTTGCAAAAATATTATAAATAAAGATATTTTGAATACATTATGGTATAGAATTTTTAAATAAAATTAACTGCCCTTAAAAAAATATAGGTATGTTTAAATTAAGAATTTCATAAAAAAACAATAGAAAATTTTTGAATCCTTTATTAAAAGAATATATTCCGAAACCTAATTGAAAATTCCAGTTCCGAAAATAAGTAACCGCATTTATATTTATTCACTGTAATTATTAATAACTTTTGACAATTTAACTTTTAACAACAAACAGAAATAAAAAAAATACAAAATTAATACATATTATATTGTACAAGAAAAAGAAATTAATTAAAGATTGATTTTGTTCTTATATTTTTTCATCATAAGAGATGGAGTCATATGTAAAACGATAAATATATTATTGTATAAGTACATAGATTAAGACAATACTAACGAAAAATACTACATTTTTATTCCATACCGTATATAAATGTTCTAAACCTTATGTGGATAGGTGTGCCATTGTTTACCTTAACTTAACTTTATATAAAAGCATATTAAGTCGCCATTCTCAGAATTTCTACTTCAAGACAATAAATCGAATTGCATACTGTAAAGGTTTGCAATAGTAATACTTAGTATTAATAGTAATTAAATGTGATTATATTAAGATATTTCCTAATACTAAAATGAGCATATTCTCAACATTCCACTTTCTAGCATACCTTCGTTCGTGTTCCAACATATCCATGCGCTAAAGACAACAAACTGAACGATCTATTAATTAAATAATTGTAGATTGGAGACGAACCGATACAGATTTTTTTTTTGTTTTTGAAAAGTTGCAAATTTTATAATGTACCACGAGGGAACACATTGGATAGAAACATATTTCACATTTTAACAGGTCTCACAACAAAACAAATTTCAATAACCTTAAACCATATAAGAATTTTTACTGTGTGACAGTGAATATTTGAAGCCTAATATTGCGTTAGAATTGCCTAGAATTGTTTAAAAATATAAGTTATATAAATATTCCATTTTAAATATGTCCAATTTCAAAAATAAATATTTATTGATTAAATACAGACAAAACATACTATATTAGGTTACAAATATTTAATCGTTTCATATTAACAATTATATGTTTCATTATTTATATCGATATAAAAATATCTAACATCTCTTAAATAATATTACACCTACATAATTATCATTCATATTATAAACCAGACTTCTTAACCTACTTGTTTCCCTATATATATTTTCTTTTTATCTTTTTGTATAGGCGTTAAAACAATAAGCACTTCAACAAAACGAATCAACTTATCCTTCTAATATTTTCTCACATTTAACACATTTTCTCTATTTCCTTCTTGAACAATTCTTTAGAAATATTTTTCAACAAAAAAAAAAAAAAATAAATCGAAAAATAAAAATTGCGTGTAAAAATATTTATGGAAAAAAAAATAAATAAAAAAGTATATCTATTTAGTAATAATAACTAATAACACATATTATATTGTGTATTAAATCTTGTTTTCTTTTATTTTTGGTTTGTTTTTGTATAACTATTACATTCTTAATTTAGACCTGGAATTATTTTACAGTTTTGAGTTGAAATAAAAAGCTGATTTGCAAATTAAAATTTACCTCCTTACATCGCCTAGTAAAGAACAGCAAAGAATAAACACTTTCATGTCTCATATATTTGAACATAAATCAATTACTTCCTCATGTATTCTAAATTTAAATAATTAATTTTGTTTTCGAATCTTGTTTTCTTTCTTGATTTCTTATCTTAGATTGAATCAACAATGACTTCAGAAAACTAAATTTCGTTTTGTTATCTAAAGTTTGGCTAAACAGTTGATCGGTACCCTTTGAATTTGAAATTTAAAAACAGCATTTATAGAAAAAATAATGTAATTCTATAAAATTTTCTTTAGCCTAAATATATGCAATCATAACAGGATATAATATACGATAATATAAATTTAGTTTGGTCTTTCAGACGAAAGGTCTCGGGTTCAAACCCCGGTCAGGTCAAAATAATATATAAAATATAATAAAATAATATAAACAATATAACAAACAAAAAATATCGGTAGATATATATAAAAAAAAAATTTTGTTCAAATCCTGGGGCGTCGGTTAGCTAGTTGTTAAGCACGTTATTTATTGACCGAAGGAGTTTGATCCTTTCGGTTTTGAATGCTTTACGGGTGGGAAGTTTTATTAATTGAAAACAAATCCGCCTTGCAACCAAATATAGTGTAAATATATAATATAAACCAAATAAATAATATTAGTGTATAATTTAATAATAGTATTCGACCTGTAAATGGCCTTAGTAGCCAAATAGTTTATTATATTGCAATACGCTGTGTGATTTGTAATATTAATGTAAATAAAAAAATATAAAATAAATTATAATGCGCAAATAGTTTCCAATAAAACAAAATTTTGCATTTCTTAATTGTATATAAAACAAAACGTACATATAATTTGTATGGCGTTATACATATTTTTTTTACTCACCTCATTAATATGCTTATAAGTTTTTATTAAATCTACACTTAATTTTCGCAATGGCGCTAAAGCTGGATCACGAAAATGTGTAGGTATTCTCGCTTGCATTGCTCGCACATCCGATTGTGTTGTCGGACTAGATCGCTAAAAAAAAAAAAAAAAAAAAAAATATGTAATATATAACACAAATATATAAATGTAAACAAATTTAATTTACATAAATATCAATATAAATAAAAAGGTAATGTACTTAATTTTTATAAAATTACTGTAAAAAGTTTTAATTTTAGTATGTAGTTATATCTGTACTATATTTTTTTTCATATAAGTATATAATATATGTACGTAAATTTATTGATAAAATAAAATTTTAACAAAACTTTTTGGCCCCTTTTCAGTAAGTATCTGTATATTTTTTCCATGACATGTGACTATAAATTTTTGAGTAGTCTGAGTTCAATAATTAACCAATAAGTTTTAATTAAATTTTATACATATATATACATATTATATATAATAGAATATACATACATTCATAAATACATACAGAAAATTTATGTTCGTTTTAAAAGGTAAAAGTGAGTACAGTAGAAAAGTTTTGGTATAACTATAGTAGAGTATCTGCAGTTTTTTTTTTTTTTAAATAAGATAATATTAAAGATTTTATAATAATAAATATATTATCATTAATATAGATAGTATATAATATTATATTATTTTTTTTTAAATGAAAGAAGGCAGGTACACACAAAAAATATCAAAGTTTTATCATAATTTTTTTAATATAAAAATAGTTTTTATTTATGCGTGGTTTCTAAACCTAAAGCTTTAGCCATTGTTTACTAGCATAAAAGGTTCTTAAGATAATTCAATGAAGTTTTTTTTTTATTTCTTACATTTAAAATTAAATAATTTTATAATAAATGAATTAACTTGTTATTAAAAAACTATATTTTAATTAAAATTGAAAATATTTAGTTTTTTAGTTTATTTTAAATATGTATTTTTTAGATCTCTACTATACAAACAGATAAATTACTTGATGGGGATTTATACAATTCGACACTAAGCATGAAATTTGGAATTTTAGTTTCCATTAAATAAATAATTTAATAAATAATTTTGATCAAAATAAATTATATCGTCCTTACTAATGAACTTTCACTAAGTAAGTCCGTTTTTAAAGACTTAATGTTGCTAACAAAAATTGCTTACTAATGAAATTTTTAAAATAGACTTTATTATAACAGCAATTTAAATTTTAATTTTGTTTCTATAGTTGCTTTTAAGTTGCTATTAACCACTTAAAATCGGAATTTTTTAAAATTAACCAAAAATTGATTTGTGTATAAAATAACCAAAAATCGATTTTAAGAAAATATTATTGATATAAGGGCCTATAAGTACAGCAAATTAATTAATTTTACTAAAATTATTGAATGGACATACTATATTTGTTACAAACACACTCTAGATACACAATAAAAGTATGTGTAATAAAGGAATCATATTATATCTCCATAATGCATGCTGCTTACAATTAAAGTAAAAGGCTTTGCAAATATAAACAATTTTTAATTGAACTTTATAAATATAAAGTATTTTTTAATTGTTTTTTATTTTTTATTAAACTGAAATATAAATATTAATATTTTTTATTAATTTAATTATTTAAAATATTATTTTTTATTTTTCTAACACATAATTTTTCTATTATATCTGCATTAAATGTTTATTTTATGTATTCATTACAATTACTACTTAATGAATAAGTCCTAAGCCTTCATTTTGTGTAGAAAAAAATAAATAAATATTCCATGTTTCTTTCTCAAACTATTACAGGCTTGTTAAAAATTTATATCACCACTATATACTCACTTTTACCTTATTATCATTAAAAAAAAAAAAAAAAATTAACTAATCTAAATGATTGATTATTTTTTAATCCGTAGATGCGCGAAACTTCACCGAATATTTACTAAAATGTTAAAACAAAAAATTTAATCGGAACCAAATGAACTATAGATTAAATTAAAATATGTTCCAAAATTTCAATATCAAATTTAGATATAAAAAAATTTTTGTATTTTTAAATTTATCAAAATCTTAAATTTAATTTATAATAACTTTTTTTCTTATTACATACAAACATACGAGAAAATATTAAAATAGTAATATTAAACTTACATGATGTATAACATCTCTGTGGGTTGCTGGTAATTCTTCTTCCACAACAAATCTTCCATACAAAGGTGCATGTCGTTGTCGTCCTGATTCTGTTCCAGATGGGACAGATCCATAACCTGCCGATACTATAAAGATAAAAAAAAAATATAATAGTATTAATATTTAATTTTATTGATAATATGTATATATATATATTTAATTAATATTAATAATATTTTAAAATTTAAATATATAATTTCATTTTCTACACATAATGCTAAAAATTATAATTTTGAATTAATAATATGTATTTAAATTTGGAGTAATTATTAGGTTTCATTGCTTTTCTTTTAAAAGGACCTTAATAATATGTGATTTGCATTAAACTATATGGTATTTAGTATCATAATTCTTATACGTATATATATACATAGAATTTTTCGAAACAGCTTGTGTATTCTATAATTTCTGTTAACAATTCTTTAACAGATTAAAAAAAAATATGTTATATTATTTTGTTTATGTTCAGATAACAGTTAAGAAAAATAACAGACAAAAATAAAAAAAATAAAAAAAAAACAAAAGTTAGCAGGTAATTTAATATTTTGCACCACCAAAGTAGTTAACATCCGGTTTTTTTTTATCTTTTTTTCTTTCTTTCTTTTTTATAAAGTAGCACTCCTTTACTTGTTTTTTTTTTTATTATTATTGCAAATTCACTTTTGTTTTTTATTTTAGTTTAATTTTTTTTTTGTTTTTTATTATATTATTTTTCTTGAAAAACTTTTCAAGTGGAAATATTATTATAGAACACTATTAAATTTCGTTTACTTGTAAAAGGAAAAAAAAAAAGATAAAAAGAGATAGATTTACTTAACATTTTACATGAAAAGTAATCAATATATTATGAAGCGTAAAAATATAACAATTTATGCATATTAACAACATATTAACACGATTTGAACTAATTTTACGCTTTTTTTTTTTTATATAAATTTATTGTTTACTATACTTTTTCTTTTAGTTTTTCAATTTTTTAAACTAAACTAAAAGTAACCATTCATTAACGGTCATTCATTTTTTTTGTTTTTTTTTAATAAATCAAAATAAAACTGTTTATACTAATAATAAAACAATAAATTATTAAAATATGTGCATAAGTTTTAAAATAGAAAATTTAGTTTAATAACGGATATAATATACGTATGTATGTGTATATATAACAGGAAATAAAAATATGAAATAATTAAAAAAAATTTACAGTTATTTTGATTAAAAAAGAATAATTAAGTAAATTTTGTTTTAGTTATAATTGTACTTAGATGTAAAATTTTAAATGAAAATATAGTATGTATGTACTTTATTTTAAAAAACGGTTCGTAATATGTTTTATTTATCAATCCGTTGGATTAGTATTGTTACCAATTTATATATAATTAAAGGTTAACTTTTAAAAGCTAAATTGATTATAAAAACTTATTGTATTTAAAGAAAACAAATATGAAGAACTGATTTGCCTACTCTCAACACAAGTTCAACGAGATACGAGCTAACTTGACCACCTACAGAGTGCAAAACTCAACGTTGGAGTTGAAATCAACATACATATAAAGAAAACAATGAGATTCAATAACAATTCTGCAAAGAATATCTTCCAATAAACGAATAACAAATTAAGTTTATAAAAGGCTTCTGTTACCTGCGCATAATAACATCAATTAGAAAAAGAGCCCATGCGGAACTGGAGATCCGATAAAAGAAAATCAGTACAGTATTTCGAAGATTGCAACCCGTCTGCAGATATACAGAAATAAGTACCAAACTTAAAATATTCCGGTTGTTTGTAAAATCTACTCCACAAACAGGTAGTGAAACTTATAGATTGTAGATATTTGCAGAATATAAGTAAGTGTCTAACAACAATATTCTGGCCGAGAAAAATACAAATGATGCTCTGTGAAATATAACAAGTGGAACAAGGATATAAAGGGGAATAGGTCACATGCTTAGATAACAGTCAGGAAAAAAAACAGCTCGTCTCATAAAGCACTAGAAGACGCGGTAAATCGAACATCTTCTGAAGTTGAATAAGGCAAACAATTCTTTTGGAGTTGAATAAGATTACAATATTCGGTGAGTGACTATCCAGTTTTTAACATTTAATATATCTAAAAGGGGTCGAATGTTATGAATATTTAATAATTTAATTAACTATAAAAGTTAGAAAATACTGAAATTAAATCGTTTTATATCTGTAAAGTTTTAAAGCTGCGGTTGTTGTACAACAAAACTATAAGGATCTCAAAGTCAAATCTTAAAAAATGACAATTTATGAACAGAAATTGTAAGGTACCGTTTTAATGAATTCCAAATTTTTAAATTTTTGTTTTTCCTATTTCTAGAATTTTCCCAACTAAAAAAAAGAACACAAAGTGGCATTGACCTTTCTATATAGTTTGTTTTTCTTTTCTTTTTCGTAACAGATAAACGTTTAGAACATTTATTAAGAACAATGGTAAATTAAAACACTACGTTACCATTTATAATAAAATTACCAAAAATACAAAAAAAAAAAAAATTAAAAACACCATATGGTTCAAAAATAAAAGAGAAAAAATTTTAAGTTCTTTAACATTCAACATGAAAAAAATAAATACACAAAATTTTAACAAGAATGAAGTCTGGTCTAGCAATTAAAATGAAAATGTTTAATGAAAAAAAAATTTTAAAAGTAAGTATAATATTTATTATAATGTAGTTTCAATTTTTTTCCTTTGAATTTTTCCGTTTTTATAAAAACGTTTTTATTGTTTTTTAAATTAATTATTTCTTAATATTTATGACACAGAACAAAAATGAATATCGTTAACTGTTAAAACTTGTTAATTATGCTTAAACATTCTTATAATACATCATCAACTCACTATATCTTATAAAAATATGTACTTGAGATTATCATGATGGATAATATTTAGTAAAATTTTATATGTTGGTAGTATATATGTAGACTCTGAATTTCAATTCTGTTAAATTTTAATTCTTGTTTTCCACCCCTATTTTATTTTTACTATAAATTCTAACCTGTGATTCAAACAAACTTTCATAAAACTTCATATTAGTTTTTTTTTCTTTTTTTTTTTTGCAAAATGAGATTAACATTTAATTACCCCTTTGTTAAAAAGTAACCAGAAGCCCTAAAATTAATTAACTTTCCATTTAAGAAGGATAATGAATTTTAACACTTTACAAACAAAAGGTAAACTCTAGTAAATTTGAACTCGAAAAAAAAAAATTAAATTAAAAGGAAAAAACAAAAATAAATTATTATAATTCCATTATTATGGAATTGAGATCAGATATTCAAAATTGAATACAAAGAAAGTTTTTTGCTTAAAAAAATTGTCAATTTTTGTTAGAAATCAAAAAGAGGCATTCAACGATAAACTCCTTAAAAGTTTGTTTTAGAGAAAAATAGGTTAGTAGACTGATTTCACTATTTTTAGATTAAATTATAAGCCATAAGGTATACTTGGTACAATTTGTTTTTTTATTTTGTGAAATTGAATATATGTAATAGGAAAATGTTTTAAATATGTAAACGTCATGTCTTAAATATGTGAACGTCATGTCTTAAATATGTGAACGTCATGAAACTTCAATATAGTCAAATCGTTTAAGTTGTTCAGTTTATAATTTTGCAATCAATAATTTCGTGTTCGATTCTTCTCACGGGTTCGGTATCTATTTAACAATAAGTAATTAAATGTTCATATAAAACCATAAGAGTGTACTACGAAAGTCAGTGCTTGAATTCAAATCTAAACTTCCTCCTAAAAATGTATAACCTTGATTTTGAATCCAATTCTAAAATCCATCTGAATTATTTTGTTTAGAGAACCGGCGTATTTTAAAAGAACAGAATTTTCAAAACACGATTTTGATGAATCGGCTTTCGATACGATCCCAACTATATAATGAGTGTTTTTAAACAGATATAATACTTTATAACTATATAATATTATATTTAAAAAAAATATAAACATACTTATTCAATATAAAGAAATTAAAATTATATTGAGATCTGATCATCAACTTATTGAAGCTTAAAACAATATTTAAATAAAGATAAGTTTTTAAAGAAACTTTATGAAAGAGACCTAGTCTCATTAAAGTATATCGATACATAAGAAAACCTTGTAGAAAATCGAAACAAATTCTGATGAAATAAATTGTTTTATTTCAATCTAAAAAAAAAAAAAAAATTAAGAAAAAGTTTAAAAGTACTTATATCTGAAAAAGAAAACTCAATGAACTGAGTAAGTACTAAATACATACAACACGTAATTAATTTCAATAAAAGAACAACAAAAAAAAGTAAATCAGAACAAAGTACAATATTTTTGTTTGCTATTTTTTTTTTTTTTGTGTTTTTATTTTTTTTTATTTGAAATTGCGATTTATTTTTTCGAATTTCATAATTCACAAGTCATTTTTACCATCAACCACCACCACCACCACGAAGGAAACCAATAAAAATAATATAAATTCGTGCGTTTAAACATAAAGCTAATATATTTTATGTAAGTATATAAATATTTTAATGTATATAATGTATATATGTATATATATGTATGTACATAATAAAAAGAATTTTATAGTAACAAAATATAAAATAATAATAAAAAGAAGGTTTTTGACCGAAAAAAATACAAAAAACAAAATTTTTTTTTTTTTTGGGTATGACTAATCTTTACCAACCAATCCATCCAATTTTCATTCATTTCTTCAGTCATTCATTAAAGTTCATTAAACTTGTTATCCACTTCTTTTTATATTATTGTTATTGTGTTTTTTTTTTTTTTTCTTTAGTCGAAAAAAAAAAAAAAACAATAACAAAAAAAGTTTATCAGAATGTCAAAAGACAAGTTTGATGCCTTTCTTATAACTTTGTTGTTTTTTTTTTTTGGTTTTTTTTTTTATTACTTACGTTTCACATGAGTCGTCGATCGTATCATTTCGTGTTTTTTTTTTTATGAAATTTCCCGTATTTTTTTTTTTTTTCTGGTGTGTGAGAAAAACTAAATTACCATTAAATATCGCGTACCAGTTAAATTTTTTTTTTAATTTAATGTTTTTATATTTGGGAATATTTTGTTTTTTGTCCCGATCTAAAACAACAAATAAAAAAAAAAAAAAAAAACCGTATTATTACCACAACAAAATAAAAAAAAAAAAAGACAACATGTTTTCTTAACTTCTCATAACTTCTTTACTTTCTCATATGCATAGAATAAATTCAAAAAGTATTGGAAACGAAAAAAAAAAAAAAATTAAACCTTTGAATATTAATAAACATCAACATTCCATTTCATGTATCCAAAAATAACATTTTTTAGAAACTAGAATTTGTATGTCGAAAGATGTTTTTTTCTTATTCATAATACGTCATACTCACTTAGATTTAAATTTAACTATATAAACGAAAAAGTCAATAGGAAAATACTACTTCAAAGTATATTTTTTTTTGTTTTTATTTTATTTTATTTGAAAAATTCTTTCTCAAGAAATGAAAGTATGTATAGACTGTAGAAGTTTTGGTTTTCTACTTGAATATTTTCGTTCTCAACATGAGGTGAAATTTATGGAGTAATATCATGACAAAAAAAAGCAAGAGAATAAAAAAAAATTATATATACTCGTACATATTTATAAGTAGATACGTAAGTATATTTTATATAGTTTGAAGCAGGTTTCGCAATTTTTTTCTTGGGAATAAAAACAAAAAAAAACCAAAATTTATTATGACACAAAATTGATTTTAAGAAGAAATATTAAGAAATTATTTAAAAAAAAAAAAACTGAAAATAAAATTCATACTAAAGACAGACAGACAAAAATTATTAAAATTGAGACATTAATTTTAAAAAAAAAATAATAATAATTTTTAATTTTTAAAATCAAAATTTATTAAAAACAAAAAAAAACACAAAAAAATAAAAAAGGAATCATGGAGAGAGTAAAATTAAACAGAAAAAAAAAAAAAAAAAAAACTAAAAGTATAGGTTAACACGCGATTTTTAAGCCGCCGTGTCATTGTTCTTTTTTTAAGAAATATAACAATAAAATAAAAAAAATTTTGCACGTAACAAAATGTATTAAGTTCAAAAAAATTTGAAATATTTTGAAACTTCAATTCTTCTTTTTTGAAAGAAAAAAAAAAAAAATTAAGCTTTTTGTAAGTAACTATAAAAGAAAAAAAAACAAAAAAGTTGTATTCATGGGCGATTTAAATCGGTATCAAAAGAAATAAAAGAGTTCACACAAACACACTGAAAAAAATGTCTATTCAAGTATAGTTTTTGAAAAGTGTTACAAACATATAATTTCACAATTAAAAGACATATAACTATGTATATAAAAATGGTAACTCATTAAAAAAGTTATAGCAATATGCTTGTAGCTTTCTAGCTCTATATATACATACATATATAATAATTTATTTTTTGTATCTTTTTTTAAATTTTAATTGATTAAATTTAATTTACCCCCCCAACATAATTTTTTTTATGCGTAAAAATCTAAATTAAATCACAGTCTAATTATAAGTTCTAGACTATTCAACAGATTGTAAACAATAAAATCCCTTTAGCTTACACGTTAAAATAAATGGGATCAAATTTATTGCAGTTTCTGGATCTTCTTTTTAAATCAATTTGATTTTTTTTTTTTATTTCAAAAATTAACCCAAAAAAAAAAAAACATACGTACAAAAATAAAATTGAACATCATGAAATATTTTAAGATTTTAAATGAATGATGGATGCAGGTTCCTAATTTCTCATTAATTTTATTGTCATATAACATATAAATGTAGATATCTTATTTCAAATAAAAATAAAACTTTCTCTTCTTTACAAATTTTTGAAAAAAAAAAAAAATTATTAGAAGAAATTTAACCCTGAATTAGGCCAGATATTAATAAAATTTAGATAACAAACTTTAAAAATTTTTAATTATTATGTAAAAATCAGTAAGTGTTCATATAAAAATGTTAACAATATTGTTAAATTATTTGAAAAAGTTGGGAAATAAAATGAATTTGATTGAAAAATATAAAAGGTATTTATTTAGCTTATGAAGTTTGCAATGAAATAGAGAATGGCAATACAGGGTTAACTAAAAAAAAAAAAAAAAAATTGAATATTAAAACCAATCTGTCCAAATCAGTACAGTACTCTTAAACTTGAAATAGACATTAACTATCTGGTCCAACATACCATATACTGACAAAGGGCAATAAATTATTTGTATATAGGTATATTGAATATGTACACAATAAGTAAATAAATAAATAATTAAATAAACATTAACTATGAAGGCGCATAAGGCACATTAACACAGGCGCGGTCATTTTTGGCATTAGCCTAAGAAGCACTGATATTCAATATTAGTGGGCATATTAAAGTTGACTTCAAAATCAGGGTTATACGCTTTTTCCAGAATATTTATATATATGACATTATTGTCTATTAGGAGGGATTTTTAGGATATATATAATCCTTCTAATTCAAAATTCGCATAAATATTCTGTAAAAGGCGTATAATCCTGATTTTGAATTCAATTCTAAAATCCCTCCCAAAATCCCTGACAATAGGAGTATTATTTATACACATATTTTGGAAAAAGCATATAACCCTGATTTTGAATCCAACTCTAAAATCTCTCCTAATAGACAATGTCACAAAATACATAAACATTCTGGAAAAAGCTTAAAACGCTGATTTTGGAACCAACTCTAAAATCTCTCCTAATTCAGAAACTCGCATATGCATATATCTAAATATTCTGTAAAAGGCGTATAATCCTGATTTTGTAACCAACTCTAAAATCTCTCCTAATAGACAATGTCACAAAATACAAACATTCTGGAAAAAGCTTAAAACCCTGATTTTGTAACCAACTCTAAAATCTCTCCTAATAGACAATGTCACAAAATACATAAACATTCTGGAAAAAGCTTAAAACGCTGATTTTGGAACCAACTCTAAAATCTCTCCTAATAGACAATGTCACAAAATACATAAACATTCTGAAAAAAGCTTAAAGCCCTGATTTTGTAACCAACTCTAAAATCTCGCCTAATTCAGAAACTCACATATGCATATATGTAAATATTCTGTAAAAGGCGTATAATCCTGATTTTCAATTCAATTCTAAAATCCCTCCCAAAATCCCTGAGGCCTTAATAATGAGACAAATGAAATAATTCCTAACATTTTAATGAAATAACTCCTAACAATTAAAATGAAATAATCCCTAACAATTAAAAAATTTTAATTAAAAAATGGAATAACTTCTAATTTAATGAAATAATTCCTAACAATTTAGGAATAATTTCATTATGAAATAACTCCAAACATTGTATGAAAAAATGTTAGGAGTTATTTCATTAAAAATTTTAGGATTTATTTCATTAGGAGTTATTTCACGGAAACACTTAATACACAGAGCAAAATTAAAAGTAAAGGTGAAAAAATTAAAAAGAAAATTAGATAAAATTAATCAAAAAAATTATGAGAAATTTTTGAATGTATTTTTTATAGAAAGTTTTTAATTTGATAAATAAGTATTTGATTTGATAAAAGATAAATTAAAATCAAATAGACATACTGGTTAGAATATGAACCTTTTAATCAGGGGAACCAAATTCGAATACCAATAAAAATGATAACTTTTTCTTTATATCTAAATTTTGACCTAATTCAACTACTATTTTGCCATTGAATTCAAATTAATGGCCAAACATAATATTTATTAATGCCAAACTCTATCTTCAAAAAATTCTTTTAAGTTATATATAAGTAAGTATATTTTGTTTTCGAATTTATTTTTCAAAATTTTATTACTTATAAAATTTTTTTATTCCTTAAATAAGAAAATATATTTATTACAACCCCTTATCTATTATATAAATTAAAAATTTTACCTAAGTAAATATACATAAATCTACTACTTAGTGACCTTTTTTTTTTTATCACCATACTAAAAGCATATACTTATTATGGTCTACATTTTAAACAAATTAAAATTGGAACATTTTTGTTTTTCAAATTTTTTTACAACATCATATATCAATTTTAATTGATAATTTCAATTTTTCCTCAGCGTATCCTGACCATATATCTAACCTTAAAATAAAAATAATTGATCATAAATTTAATTAGATTTTTTAAAAAAATATCACAAATTTTAAAGTTAAAAATAAAATAAAACAAATCAAAAGACTAATAAACATTATATTATTATGACTCACAAAGTATTCCTTTATTATAACTGGAGTCATTAAATAAAATGTTCATTACTGTACAAATTACATCAATTTAACAATTTAAAAATATAAAATAATTTTTAATGCTTTTTTAAGAATGATTTAAAAATTTTTAATAACGAACCGATAATATGTTAAATGGAAGTAACAGTATTTTATAATAATATAGTTATAGGCCTATAGATAAAACTGATATTGGTTTAATAGCATACTTTAAGGATTTTCTTATTATTCTTTTTTCTGACCCATCTCCCCAATAATCTTTCGTTTGGAAAAAGGTCCTTAAATATTTATTTGTAATATATAAGTATACGTAATATATTAAGCATAGTTAGCAAATAAATGAAAAATGTCCTTAAAAATTTAATTGCTCATATTAAAAATAGCCAATACATGTTTGCTCATACTCATGGCTCTGCTTATACTTTTTCTTTATTCTTTTTTAACAAAGAAATCATTTATTATTTCAAAATTAATTTCTTTGCTTATATCTTACTAACTAATATCCCTTCTGCGCATTACTGCGCTCCTCAATCTTCGTGCCGATATGGGTTAACAAATTCCAAGTCTGTTAATAGACTCAACTTCACTGTCAAAGAGCAACACTAATACAAAATTTGAAGTCAATCGGTCAAACTGTTTTTTTCTTTTAGAGTGAAAAGTTTAAATATTTAAACTATAGCCCCAACTTGACGGCTTGTTAGAGTAAAATTAGTAGCCCAGAAACACTCGCCGCACCCAAAAACTTTTATATACAAATTTTCATAATGATCGGCTGAGCAGTTTAGGAGTTTATAAATCAGAAACAGACAGACAAACAGAAAAACATTAGCTTTTATATAATTATATAGATAGAAAGATGAACACAATCTGTGAACTTTACTTAAAATGAATTCAATTGTTGGCCTATTATCACCAAAAATGAAAGATGATATTTTTAAGTTTAAAACACTAGGACAGGACTAGAAGGTGGAAGTTGAATAAATTTATTTTAGATACTTAGTATAAATTCTAATTGTACAATATTACGATTAAATAAAGAACATATTAAATAATTCACTTTTAACTTTCATTAAAAATTATTGATTTCGGCTTTAAAGCACTTTTCAAAAGCCATTTTTAAAAAAATATGAATTTTTCAATTTAAATTTTTTTTTTCTAAATCTTGAAAAATCCATATTTTTTCCTAAATAATAGTCAGACAGAATAAGGGGGTAAAAAAATACTATAATTGTTGCATATGAATTTTCTTAAGATAACAAAAGATGAATTTTTCCTATCAAAAACAAGTGCCTCTGTCATTATTAACACTCATCATATCATCAATAATGGTGAACATAGAAACTTCTCTGTATACATAACCTAAAAAAGTATTGTTTTTTCTTTTTTCTTCCTTAAAATTTACGGATACAAGTAGGCGGAAATTAAAAGTAAAATATAAAGTCAGAAAATATAAGTTAGTAGACATTAATTGAATGAAAACTTATTTTTATATAAATGGAGTAACAAAAAAAAAAACACAAAAATAATAACGAGGGTGTAAAAATAAATACTTACCTACATAAAACAAAAAGGGATTGTATAAAATAAATTATTGTAGGTGGATGGACTTTTTTAAGAATAACTGTTTACAATAAAAAAAGACACATACTTACATTTTTAATTTGTAAAAATACCATTTAATTCTAAAATGTTTAAGTTTAATAAAACATTTTCCACAAATTTGGTTTTTGTTTTTTATTTTATTTTTTATTAAAAGGAAATTATGGTTTACTTTAAATCAAAATGACTCAGGTTTAATTATTGCTAAAATTCTTCATTCATTTTTCATGTAATTTTGTTTTTTTATTGTAACAATTTAAAACTTTATGATTCATAGAGAATTTCCCCAAGTTTTTTCATGTTATATATATGACGTCGGGAATATTTTTTTGTTTTTTTAACGAAAACATCTAAACATTTCTTAAGAATTAATATAAATAATGTAAATACAACTCATGAATATTAATATAATATATAGATATAATTTAGGTAATATTGATTGCCATAAGATCGTTTTTATTTTTTAAATAATAAATTATTTCAATTTACTAAAATTACTATTTGATCTAAATATTGTATAAAAATAAATATTGGATCAAAGTAGTTAATATTATTAGACGTATGTAGGTCCCTTCCTTTACTGCTTTTTACTTTCTTTAAAATATTTGAATATAAAAAAAATAAATGTAAAGAACTGGACACATTCTAGGAATTTACTCTGTAACCAGAACACATCAAAGTGTTAAGAAGTATAGAAACATACTATTTTTATATGAACATCGAATATTTATTATCAAAAAAAAAACATTTACTTAGAAACTGTTAATATTTTAATATATATTCAATTACAAAAAGATGACCACTGCTGGCTTATACACCCTCATATATAGGCAAGTTTTGATGAATACAAAAAAAGAAAAATTTATTACTTATTAATTTTTAATTTCTTATAAACTTCAACTTTAATTTCATTTACACAAATGGTAGGCATCGCACAATTTATGATCGAAAACGTCATTATGTTACTGTTACATTGTACCGACAATTTAAATTGAGAATTTTTAATTTTTTCGATTTTGACGAAATCAAATATATTTTTTTGACATTTCCAATGAGACCCATACTATACATATACAAAATGGAAGTGATTAGTGAAGCCAGCTGAAGTTAGCTGACAACCGAAAGCAGTTGAATCACTATACAGCTGAACTGAAACAGTGTGCTGTGAAAATCACACAGAAGATAATGGGAAGATAAAGAACTGGACAATTACCAAGAGCTCTAGTCCGTATAACTAGAATCAAAGTGTTAAAAAGATATGGGAAGATTTCATAAAATACTTAAATATTATGTACTTATAATGGAGAGTTTACATATATGCTTTAAAATACGTCTTATGAAATCTTCGAAGTCAAAAGGATAATGATATTTTTATTTGTTATAAACTTCAACTTTAATTTCATTACACAAATGGCGGGCATCGCACAATTTATGATCGAAAACTTCATTGTGTTACTGTTGCATTGTACTGACAATTTAAATTGACAATTTAATTTTTTCGATTTTGACGAAATCAAATATATTTTTTTGACATTTTCGATGAGACCCATACTATACATATACAAAATGGAAGTGATTAGTGAAACTTATATAAGATCATTCTAAAATAAAAGTATTTTCATTACGAAATAAATAGTCTGAACTCTGAATTCTAATAATAACACTATGAAGTTTTTCATAAAACTTTATTGAAAACCAAAAAAAAACTAAACTTTAAACAGACATTTAAATTGAAAATTTAAAAAAAAAAGCAATTCAAGAACCAATGTACCTAAGTATATATTATAAGAAAAAATCTTTAATATCCTAGAATGATCCTACAATATATATATACCATAGTACAAATGTATTATGTATGATACAATACATATAAAAGTAGACAACGTTATATCATGAAAATAAAGAAGTGAAATTAATTCAAAAGCGGATGTATTAAATTATGGAAACCAGGTGTTATTTTTACTGTTAAAAAGAAAAGAAAAAAAAATAAATATTTTTTTTTTAAATGAAGCAGATGAAAATGAATTTTTTGGCGATTTTTGCGTCAAACACAGGTGCAATTTTTTTGACTTTTTTTTTTTTTTTTTTCTTATGAATTTTTACTTTTAAATGAGCAAGAGAATGGTTTTTATATAAAAAAAAAAATGTTACGATGAAAATATATAAGTTAATCCATTCAGACCACGTTTATTTTTCACCACTTTTAATGATCAGAACGCAATGTTATTATTTAAAATTATTTCATAAAATTTGCCTTTATTTGTTAAAATTAATATTAACACGTTGAATTCCACCCGTATCAACAGTAAATATCATTCAAAAAATTAAAAATTCCGTGCTCATTGGTTGAACATAAAAATAAACATGCGTTAAGTTTCACGTATATCACCAGTAAACATTGCTGAATATTTTTAAAAGCCCGTCAATTTAATGTGCAGGTTTTTACCTTTAAAAATGTTCACCGGTAATACATTGGAACTCAATGTAAAATTTTTTTTTAGAATCACCGGTGATACAGGAGAAATCAACGCAAAATTATGTTCAATGGTGAGCGTGAGATTTAACGTGTTAAATATCACATAAGTACAGTTAGTTGATTTCAAGATTCAACATTCATTTGTTTTTTTTCGAAATTGCTTCAAAACGAACGAAATCAGTTGACTTGTATGAAAAATTGAAAAGCTCAACATAGTTTTTAGATTTTCATTAAATTTTATAGCTATATGTATGTGTATCATATAATAGGATACAACTTGTTAAAAAAAATATAAGACACTAATGCTTAGAATTGAAAGTAATCAAATTAAACTAAAATCCGTTTGTCTTCATATGCTGAAATAAGATTTAGATACATTATACCAAATCAAACTTAGGTTACATATTCAAGGATTAATCTCGAGATATAAGTGTTTTGAAAAGATGTTTCGTTAATCGTGATATATAAAGAAAGATAAAAACAAAATTAAAAAAAAGAAACCTTTAAGTAGCATTAATTATTTTGTGATATTTAAGAAATAATCTGCAAGAAAAAAAAAAGAATTTTATGTATTGCTGCTGTATAATTAGAAATAAATTCTAAAATTTCCCAATTAAAATACAAATGAAGAAAAAAGGAAAATTTTAATAATACCCTATATATAAAAAATATCATGGGTATAAAAATAAAATATAATGGAAATATGATGATGATATTTATAAGAATTTAAATGAAAAATTGACGTAAGTTAGATAAATGGTCAAATAAATACGTCACAGTTGTTTAAAAAAAAATATATTTATTACCTATACATATATATAATATATTTTATATATATATATACATATAAATATAAAATACCAAAAGGTTATTTATAATGATAATAATAAAGAAAAAATATATCTTGTACGTGCTTTATTGAAAACTTAACTTTTTTTTTCCTTCCTTTTTTTATTTAATGAATTCTACCAGTAATTTAAAAGAAAAATTATAATGAGCTATAAAAATAAATGTTTTAAGTATATGATTATTTAAAAGTAATAGCACTTTTAAAAAATTTAAATAATACTTCAGTTTTTTTTTTTTTTTGTATTAAACTATTACTAAATTTAAATATAAGTATAAATATGTATTTAAATTATTTTTTTTTATCACACAAATTTTAAAGTTCAAATGAAAAATGAATTATGTAAAACCGAAAATATTTAGATTTGAATAATCTATACAAATAACAACTACCAAGTTTTATGAAATTACAAAAATAATTTTATTTTTCTTTTTTTAAATATAAAATTTAACTACTTAAGTACGAAGTAAATAAAATGACCCAACCATTAATAAAATCAAAAATAAACTTTCACGATTAGCTATAACTAAAAATTTATAAAAAAAGATTATAAAAAGAAAATTAGATACTTATACTTACATATATAAAGATAACTAAAGAAAGAAAAGGAGGCAGAAAAAGGGAAATCATATACATAGGTAAGTATATAAGAATATTTAAGATAATCTAAGACTTAATAAGAAATTTGGTATTTGAGTCTTTAAAATTCGTAATGTACCAGATATATTTTCGTTTTTAGAAGAATTTAGAACTTTTAAGAACTTAAATTAAAACAATTCTTTTTTTTTTTTAACGCATTTCTTTGCCACATAAATGTGAACAGGAAATTACATAGCCTTTCCTGTTCAGGCGTGGATGGAAATGTCGTAAGAGAAAATAACTCTTACGACGTGTGTGAAATTCAAACCCACACTCACTCGGTGTTTATAGCGTGTTTTATACGCACTTACCCACTAGGACACCGAGGCCCTCCTTAAAACAATTAATCCACTAAAGTTATTATATTATGTTTGTAATTAAAAAAGAACTGACACAGGAATACTAAACACACGTATTCTTTTAATAAGTCTGTAAAACATTTACACAAAATATATATTTTTAAAACAACATGACTATTCTAATAACTAGTTTTTTTTTTTTCTTTACGTATAAGGTAAACGGCTATATTATCGTCCTATTTTTTTGTCATGGCACAAAATCGACTAATTCCAAATATTTTTAAGAAAAAACTGTATAAAAGTATACATTTTATGAAAGGAAAGGAAGGCTCTCTGCCTTCTAACTGCATTCTTATTTTCTTAATTAAAATTAAATAAAATAAATTAATTTAAAAAATTTTGGTAGCTTGTACATAATTTCGTCCGTCAAAAGATGTCATTTTCCTATTATCGTACTATTGCTGTACCTAATTTCGTCCTATCATTAAATAAGAATGAAGCACTTTTTTCAATGATGTGAAAAAGTAAAAGAAAAACCATTAATTTAAATATTTTTAATTAATAATAAATTAAACATTAAATAACTAAATAAGTATAAATATCTATTTAAACAAAATTAATTAAATTAAAGTTTTCAAGTCATAAAAAATTCTCAAATTTTTTCTTCTTCGAGATTGCTTAAAACGGTTTTATTTTTCCTATATGTCGAATTGCACCATTATATTGTTTATTATTTAATAGAGTAGATTTCAGTATTCCAAATTTTTTACTGGCTGCATATGTCGAAATTTCATTATTTTGAACGGCTTTCAATGCCTCTTGTAACTTTTCAATATTATAGTTTATTCTCTTAGACATTTCCCTAAGTAAATATTCGGAAAAATAATCAAAAACCAGCATAAAGTACAAATGATCCTAATATCAGCCTATTCTATGTACCTAAAATCGACCTAAACTTTTTTTTAAATGTAACATGATAATTTGTGAAAAAAAGTATAGGAGGATAAGTAAATGGTTTTTACATTATATAATAAAAAAAAGTTTCAAATATTTATTAATTTAAAAAAAAAACGTATTTTAAGAAGTAATAAAATAATTTTAAAAAAAGCTATCAAGAAACATAATTCCATCCTATAGGTCGATATTATGTACATTCTTTTAAAAAAATGTTTCTAATTTCGACCGAATTTTTTTTTATTATAATAACTACATTTTGCAAATCAATTAAGAATTAATAAAAGAAATTTAACATTTAAACGTACATTTATTGTTTGTAATTAAAATATTACCTTACCAACTTAAATTTTTGACTGAAACAATTTTTTTTTATTTAATCAAGAACTTTTGTAAAGAATTTTTACAACAACAGCTCTTATTCACGCCACTTACTTTTTTAAAATGAATTTAAAAACCATCAAAAAGACAACTTGAATTTTGACGCGAAATGTCGAACGAAGTGACGCGAAAGAACGAAGTCATAACTAAAAATTTGTCTTAGGACGATAATACAACTATAGGACGAAATTATAGCCGTTTATCTTAAGTAAAGAAAAAATCTTTTCAATCCGTGCTACTGAAAAATTCTTAAAATATAAATCGAAAACAATTTTCTTATATTTACTGACATTATAAGTCAATTATAAAATGTACATAGTTATATTATTAATCGCTACTTTCAGATTGGATTTTTTTTTTTTTTTGTTTTTGTAATATAGCAAGTTATTTTATAAAAACAAGCATTAGTTTTTTTTTTTTGTTTTTGTTAAAAACAAACTTTTAATTAAGTAAAACACTATTTTATAATATATTAGTAAGTATGCAATTAAAAGGGTTTTTCTATTTCACAGGATGTTAATTTTGTTGTTCTATTACTTACTTCCATTACACCAACTATTTTGTTTTTGTTTTCTTATTTTTATTTTATTTTTTGTTTTTTTTACAAAAAATAACAACATTCTGTTTACCTTTATCCTATTATTATACTGTATGTAGTATAACAGTATAACATAGACTATATAATGTTATTTATACTCGTATATTTAATGTTATATGTATTATACAGTCTGTATATATAATAGATTAGCTACATAATATATGTGTATATACTTTTCATATAATTTATTTTTAATAAATAACTGTTAGCCAATTATTTCATAATTAAAACCAAAAAAAAAAATAAAAAAACACAAAAGACGGGTTAAAAAACGCAAGTTCGCGTGAAAAAACAGTTATACTCACTAACTGTAACGACGTTTATTATATGAACATTATTAAAGATATTGAAAGTGTAAAATATGAACAATATGTACTTATTTTATGTTTTTTTTTTTTTTTTTTTTTTTTTTTTTAAGGAATTATGATGTGGTATTAATGGTATCACTCATAAAACATGAATCTATATGGATTGTATATATATATATACTCATACAGTAATTTTTTAATATTTTTTTAAACTATTTTATAAAATTACTGTTATTACAAAAAAACAAAAAAAAAAAAAAATTTATCGTTATTTAGTAACTATTAAATTAATAATAATGATGGTTGTATTATTATAAGCATTTTTAAACCTTGTAAACAACTTATTCTAAAATATTTTACAACTTTAATCCTTTTAATTTTTTTTTATTTTTTAATAATAAGTACTTAATTGTTTTTCATAAAATCCTTTAATTGTTTTTATTAAAATCCTTTTTTAATAAAACTATGAAAAAATAAGTAAATGATTTAAAATAAAAAAAAAATCTAGTTATTCCAAAAGTGTATTTTTCATTATTTAAGAACTGTAATTGGATTTCTGTTGTTTATTAATACCTATACTTATATATATTTTGATTTTACCTTACTTATAGGTGAATTGGTTTCTGGTTAATCAAAATTATTAAAAATTTCTTCGATGACTTTTCATTTATTTCAATCGAAAAATTATTCAAAATATCAAATTTAGAGCTAGTACCCCATTGCTAGCTAATGTATGTATATACTCGTACTTTAATTTACTTCAATATAATTACTTAATAACTTTCTTCAAGCTTAAAAAGCTTTCTTCTACTTATAAGTATTTAAGTTATGTATTGAATTGTAGTGTACTATAACTTTTCTACAAGTTTTTTGGAATTCATATATTACAAATTGTTCTATACAAAATATGTATTATATTTTGACACTAAGTACTTTAAATGTCTCAAAATTAGTCAGATGCTAACTATATTAAAACTTATTCTATTGATTTGAATTACCAAAAAATTATAGTCATTTAATGCACGCAGAGAAAAAATATGATTGGAGTATGATCAGAGCAATGTAACTTTTTTCTGCTAATAATTTTATGATTACTATGAACATATTTAGTATGTGTAATAATAAGAATTTTTGAGAATGATTGGAGTGAAAATAAAATGATTCCAGAAACAAAGTTTTTCTGAAAAACATGATTTTCGTAACTGCAAGTTGCTGCAATATAAATATGATTGTGGTAAAAATAATTTAATGAACAATTATTATTGCAGCGATACTTTGTTATATACATATAATAATGATCGCAGTGATAATAATTTGTTTGTTTTATGTACGTTAAAATTATATCAAATTTTGTGGATCATGTTTGTGATTGCCATGATTTTGGTTAGTTTTTGCTGTAAAAAATTTTTTATTTTAAACTATAAATTTTAGGAAAAACTAAACATGTGACTTGATCAGTTTTGGCTATAAAAATTTTATTTTTATTTATGATTACACTAAAAATATTATGATTGTTGGCATTATATTTATGCTTACCGCAATAATTTAGACGATTGGTACAATCATATTATGTTTAGACTTTAGTTAGTACAACAAAGAACGCGTGAAAAATCGTGCATGTACTATGTATGTAGATATAAAATTTTACTCAGTTTTAGTTGAGAACTTAACCAGTGAAATACATTAAAATTTGTGAAATTTTGCATTGCTTAATAGGTTTTATATAATCATATACATATGTATGTGTTTTAAACTAATATAATATTTAAATGATATATATGAAAATATCTAGAATTAAGAAATAATCTAAAAACTGGTAATAAATATTATTTATATACATATATGTATATATATAAAAAAAATTTATATTTTAACATTTAGCAGAGTTGTATAGCACACTAGGTTAAATACTCAATTAAAAACAAAAATTATTGTATCCAGCATATAATATTCTCTACAACAAACCATACATGACCGTCATAAATAATAAAATTATAGCAGCCAGCATACTTATTTTGTCCCAAAAGTTATTCGATAGAGAAATGATCGTTAGAAACATCGTACTATTTTCTCCCTAGTATAAAATATGGTGAAGAAATTATTGTAAGAAAAATATTATGTTCTACCCAAAAAAGGATATGAAAAAGAATTGTAACAAAAATATTATGTTATTTTCAATAAGAGATATCATAAAAATATGATACTAGGCATCATAATATGTTTCCCCTTAAAAAAATACTTGGTACTTAGAGAAATGATAGCGGAAAACATGTTATGTTCTTCTCAAAAAAAAGTTATAACTATTTACATGATTGTTACAATAATAAATCTAATCATAATATTATGCTCTCAAAATATGATTGTCGCAACCATAATTTTCACAATTTGATAATTTATGTACTGTAATTGCGTGATTATAATTTCATTTTTTATTGACAATTTTGTAAAATTAAAACAAAAAAAAAAAACAACAATCGAACTGTTAGTTGATGTAGGTGGAAAATAATCATGAGTCATTATAATCAACCATGAGTCATGACTATCAGATTAATCATCTCATGTTTAATATTTGTAAATTTGTTTATTATTTAACGCTTAGAAATAGAAAAGTAAATTATTTTAGCTTAATCATTGATTAGAGCCAACTTGATTTGACCAATTGTTAAGTAAAATAAAAAGACGTTTTTTTTTTGAGGTATTTCAGAAGAAATTGAAAGGTTATTGCAAAAAAGAAACACAGTAACATAAGTTACTAAGTATATTATGTATATGTTTATTGAGCATAAATTTGACCAAACTTATCACGAAATAAATTTTTAAGAACATCACAACTCAAAAAACGGACTAAAAATGTTTTCACGTGGACTCATTCGTGCACCACATTACTTATCTAATTGTGTGAAAAATATTCATTTTAAAATAAAAATTAGATACGAGAGGTACGTATAAGAAAAGAACGGAAGAAAAGATATTTAATTTATATTTTATTTACATAGTTTTTTTTTTTTTTATAATTTTGTATGTACATATTTTGTTTTGTATCTATATATACTAAAATTTTTTATTTGTTTATTTTCTATTTTTTAGATCGAGGAACGTTCAACCACTATTTTTTGGTTGAAAACATGGACTTTTTTCACGACTGAAAATCCCCTCCACAAAAATTGATTTTTAGGTAAGAGAGTATGAAACATATGCTAATCTAGTCGTGAGCAGGCTGCATGGAACTTATATCTAGCGTAAGGGAGAAAAACAAGGGCGATGAAAAAAACGATTAAAGTTAATTTTATTAATTTTTTAAAAACGATTAAAGTTAATTGCAAACAAAAAGTTTATATCTACTTTATTTGTATGGCAGAACTATCCTCCTATACATATTCCTAACAAGTACAGCTCAAATAAAATTATAAATATAGCATGCTATTTACTATCTAATATAAAAACGGGATAAAAAATGTTTTCACTCAAAAAAAAAAAAATATGTACAATTTGTACATTTGTAAATTAATCAACATACATATAAGTACATGAATCAATAGAGAATTTTCCGAAATACTTATTTATACTTAAATGAAATTGAAAAATGTTCAAGTTCTTACATAGTTCTTCATTAAATATTTAAAAATACATGATTTAAAATTACTATGTAAAACATAAAAAACACAAATATTTTATTTTATAGAATTTAAAATAAAAATAATTATACTGTGAATCATTTTACATTTTAGCCATTATTATTTAATTACCAAAATATTCAAGTGAATAAATTCTAGTACATATACTTATTATTTTATTTCTTTCTAAACCTATAATGATTTTCATAATATTATTGAAATAATTTTTTTTTTTAAATTTGCGAAAATATTTAATACATATATTACTTATATCTACTTATGTATATAATATATAGTTACGTATTCACATATATATATTGTACATATAAACATTTTTTTTATCTCATTCTTCATTTTTTTTTTTTTAAATATTTACGCTGACCTACATTTTCAAATATTAAATATATACGTATTAGATTGTCAAAAAAAAACCAAAAAAAAATTATTTTGTTTTTCTAATGAAAGTTTTTATCAAATTTTTGATTCCCATAATTGTGACAAAAAAAAAAAAATAAAAAATAAAAAAGAAAATATATGAAAGAAAGCAATTTTTTTTTCTGCTATGATATACGTACAGTGACAAACAAAATAAAATAAATAATTAATTGTAGTAGAATAGTAAAATAGAATGGTATCTTCAAAATAATCATTAATAACTAACAAAATGTTAACGAATGTTAATTTTTAAAAAATTGCTTCTAGTTATAACAAAAATTGAAAAGTTATTAGTTTTGATTTAATCTAAGTGAGAGTGTAAAAATATACACGAATTCAATTATATAATCGAAAATTATTGAAATAACATAAAATTTAATAATATTTAAAAAAAAAAAGAAAAAAAAAAGTAGGAGCAAATTTTTAAAAAAACATTTGCTTCTTACTATATGTTCAAAGAAGGAATAAAGAAAGAATCACTGTATTATCCATATACTTATTAAACAACTTTCTTAATCACTTCGCGTTTGACACAAAAACAAAAAAAAAAACACTCTACTCATTACTTGGGACAGAACTTAAAAATAAATTTAATAACAATCCTTCCGAGTACTAGTAGAATATTATTACAATTGCAAAAATAATATTGAAAAACAATGATTTACAGTACACAAACGAAACGCCTTATGATATGCAATTTAAATTTGCATATCATGTAAAGGGGCTTCGGTAGCCTAGTGGGTAGGCGTGTGACGTATTAACCGAAGGAGTGTGGGTTCGATCCCTGCACATGTCGTAAGTGTTTTTTTTCTTTACATACCCCCCTTACGACGAAATATAATGTAAATATATATTATATAATATAAATAAAATAAATAATGTTAGTATATAATTTAATAATAGTATAAAAACCTATAATGGCCTTTAGTAGCCGATGGTTCAATAATATTGCATTACATTTATGTATGTAATATTAATATAAATAAAAAAAATAAAAAAATAATATTAGTATATAATTTAATAATAGTATAACCTATAATGACCTTAGTAGCTGATGATTCAATAATATTGCATTACATTAATATAAATAAATAAATAACAATTTCATGTAAAAGGGGCTCGGACTAAACTATCCACATATAATAATCATTTTTTTTTTTTTCATTTTTTACATTATGTACTAGATGTAATAAATTAAATAATTTAAATTAGAAGTCTAATTAAATTTACACAAATTAACAACAAAAATTTTAGGTTACGTTTTTACTAAGATTTATACAATAAAAATTAAAGCTTAAAATAAAACAAAAAAAAAGTGGACCGACCAAATATTGTGTATATACTTAATATAAACAAAAATAAAAAATTTTACTTGTAAGTACCTATTAAATTAATAATAGTTACCTAGTATTCGACTTATAATGGCTTTATTAACAGATATAATTTAATAATATTGCATTATCTTATGTAATTTGTAATATTAATATAAATACTTAAATAAATAAATAAACCGTATTTAAATCGAAATGACCAAAATGATTTATAGATAATAAGAGATAATAAAATTTGAAATAAGAAAATAAAATTCTTTGATATCCAAATACAAATATTATTAAACTAAAAAAATTTTCAATTTAAATTCAGAGTAACAATATTTTTTGTAGTAAACTAAGTACACTACTAATACTTATCTATAGTTATGTACATTTTTAATTATTTTAATTTTTCATAGTTATTTTAAATTATCTTAAAGAAAATAATTTTATAACAATTTTTTTTTTTTTGTTTTGTTCATCTAATTATTTTTCTCACATGAAAACTGAAATAGATTAACAAAAAACATTCTTTAAATTCTTTTATGATTTCAAAAAAAAAAAAAATAAATAAATAAATAAATAAAGTTACGTGAAATTAAAAAAAAAAAAAATATATAAATAAAAATACACACTGTTTTGCTCCGTTTTTTTTTTTTTTAATTTGAAAAAAGCATAAAGAAAGCAAATTTTATTTGAATTTTTGGCATCGAAAAATATTAATTTTTATTACAAAAATATTAAATATCTATATTATAAATATGTACAATTATACTTATATTTTATTTATATTTTTAGTTTTTGCATAATTACATAACTGTTAATATTTAATTTTGTTATAATTTAAAATTTATTTTAAATGTAAATTAATAAATATATATAAAATTTACATATATTTTAGGTTTACTTAATTTTAAAAATCATTTAAAATAAAATTGATTGCAAAACGTTGATGAACTTTTGATCCTAATAATTATTTAAATTTTATAACAGTAATTTTAGTTATAAATTATTTGCTTAAGTACTTATCTAAGAAAAAAAAGAGACAGAAGTATTAAAAGAGGATTAATTTGACAAAACTTGTGTTGTTTTAATGTTTTTTTTTTTTTTTTTTTTTTTTTGTATATTCGCAATGCGAATTACTTTTTAATTACACCTACTTAAGTATCTACTTGGTTGATTTTCAGTAATGATCTTAAAATACGATCATAATGATGATAAGTATAAAGAACCTTGTTAGTAAGAATATTTGGACCAAAATATTCATTTTTGGAACCACAAAATTAATAAAGACGATTTTGAACTGATATGATTTAAAAATTATTTCTAAAGTTAAATTATTGTTTAGTAACTACAATATAATAGAATATAGATCATTTACAATATAATAGATTCATTTCTTTTAGACTCCTTAAATTTTTTCCTTTCACTTGAATTTTTTAAAGTTTATATTAACATATGATTCTAAAGTCTATTGTGATAATAAATTAACTAAACAATTTTAAGTCGTTTAGTTTTAATCTGAACTAATTATAGTTATTCTATTCGGATTTTCATTTTAATTATAGTTTGCATCATTAAATGTAAAATAATTATTAACTACGACAAATCTCATGATCACCTTCGCATTTTTTCATAAAATATAAGAATTTTGTATAAGGTACATAAGTAAATTTATAAAAACAAAATTTACAATAAATTAAAAAAATTTTATATAAATTTTCATACCATTTTCATTTTCCAAATGATAATTATTTGCATCATTAATACCATTATTTATTCTCCATGTTTGATAAAAATTACCATTATTTGCTGCTGAAACAGCTTGTAAATAACATAATGCTACAGACATTATTATTATTTTTTTTTTTTTCTTTCTATTTTTATTCTTTCTAATAAATTGAAATTTAGAAAACTTAAGGAAAAATTAAATACTTTTTTATTTTCATTTAAATAACCAATAAAAATTAAAATTTTATTCTTAAATTACATAAATTTCACTTTATATCTAAGCAACAACAATATTCTATATCATTTTGATTTTCAACAAAAATTGTTGCCAACCCACAATAAAGTCAACTAAATTACTTTCAAAAATTTGCAATATGATATTTAAAAATAAACCGCACTTTCTTCTTCTATATTAAATAATTATTTTAATATATTAAAAAAAATTTATTTATTTTTTTAAATTTCACTGTAAATCCATCACAGCATTGTCAAAAAATTAGAAAAAACCGATCCGAATAAAAAAAAAAATATTTTTTAAGACAAAAAACTAAATAATTTATGTCAATATTTATGTCCAATTGCGGTTAGTTCTATTTTATTACTATTTATTTTTTCTTGCACTTTTTTTTTTTTAATCGCTTGTTGTATTTCAACAAACAATCAATAAAATTAAATATAACAATTTTTTATTTTACTTGAATTTAAAAAAAAAAAAACAAAATCAAAAATAAAAAATAATATTTCTTAGAAGAATTTCTAAAAATAATTCGGAAGTTTTGCAAAAATTAACCAAAAACAAAAGCACAATTGAACTTTTTTTTTTTTCTGAATTTGACAAAAAACCACATAAAATTATTTGTTGCTAAAATATAAAAAAAAAAACAAAAATGTTGAAGAGTATTTTTCGCGCAATAACAAAATAACGAAACGCGGATACTGTTATGATCACAAGAAAATGAAAAAAAAAAAAAAAAACTTATTATACTTTCTAAAAACATGTATAAATAACAAAAAAAAAAATAAAAATATATAAATTTAAATATTTAAATGCATAATACCAAATTACTTATGTAGCTCTAGTGATGACTCTAAAAATATATCATTTATAAAAATGTGGACAAACAAAAAAAAAAAAGTGAAAATAAAACCTTAGCGCAAAATAAACTATAAAAAACTTTGCATACTTATACGAGTACAAAAAAAAAAAAAAAAAAAAAAAATACACTTGTCAGATAAACTTTATAAACATAGAAAAAAAAAAGAAAATACACAACATAAATTGCCTTTAAAAATTAAAAATTTTATAGTTAAATTTACAATTTTCAAAATTGATAAACATTTTAAAAGATTTAGCAACATTGAATCTGTTATTCATCCTTTTATTTGTTATTATTATAATTATTTGTTATTGTTATGTAATGCTTATAACTTATAGTATTTTTTGAACGAATAATTTACATTTTCTGACTGAAAACATAATATAAAGATCAATGAAAAATTTACAAAAGATCCAATAACATTTTAATTAAATAATCAAATTCTGTTCTAGCAACATTTGAATAATTTCAAATAATTTTACAAATTTCCATAGTTAGATTATGTTTTGTAACATTTTTATATAAATAAAATCAACAAAATTAAAATCATAAATTGTTCAAACTGAAATATTTGTAAAAGTTCAATAACAACAACAACGAATATTAAATACATATACATATAACAATTTGTTTAAAAAGGTTGCCGCAACATTTATCCTCTGAATATTTTTTTTTTTTTTAATTTAGATTTAGAAATTCTTTATTTTTATCATAAAATATATTGGACACTTTTTCGATTTAGAAAATGGCATACTGTGTTTAGCTTGTTTCTTTATTATAAAAGTCTCTTTATTATATATGTATATAGGAAAATTAAGCTCCTTCTGATTATAAGCATATATATGTCGCTACAAACTTAAGAAATTATTTATAAATAAAACTAAGATCTTTCTGATTATAAGCATATGTAGATATATATAAACTTAAGAAATATTTAAGTACAAAAGTTGAGCAACAATTTGAAAACTCACAGTATTTAGTTGTACTTAAAATTTTTCAAAAAGCAATTCTAATATTATGGCTGATAAAAGAGATTATAACAACATCTTCCACGTCTTTCCTTTTACATTTAGTGGTCATCATCAGTAGTCGCACGTCACAGTCAAAATAAATAAGATTTCAGATTGAAAAGCCATGTTATGGTGACAAAGAAAAAAAATTAAAAGTTTATAGATTAGAAGTTTTAATATGCGTGATCTTTTCAGTTTTAAATTTTAACAGACAACAAATTGTTTGACGGAATTTTAATATAAGTGTAATATTAAATTTAAATATTCGTTTGTTACATTCCCTTTCTCTATCGCTAATAATTTTTGTTTTATTTATTTATTTTTTTTTTTCAATTTCCTCAAAACATAATTTTTTGTTAGTTTTAAATTAATTTTTGGCAATAAATACTTATAATTATACACAATCAATAGTTTTGTTGCCAATTATTTTTGTTTTTTTTTTTTCTTTCTTATCTTGCATTCAAATTGTAACTGATTCTATGAATAATTAATTATATATGTTCACGTGTTTTCTACTTACGCAAATTAACTATAAATTAAATAAATTTTTTTTTTTTTTTAATTCTATTTTAGCATTTCTTATAATATGGTAACTGATAATAAAATATAATTTTAGCAGCAAAGGTTCATGTACCAGCGATATAATTTCTGATAAATTTTAACACACTTTGATTTTTCCAAAATATATACTCGTATTTATAAAAAATGTATAAGCTTTGTTTAATTACATACATACCCCCTCATCGGAAATTCATTTCAAGTCTCATGATCTGAAATGTCAACAAAAAAATTTGACGATGTGTTATGATCAAAAATCGTTTGACAATGTGTTTGATGCGACGTTGTAAATACTGTAATATCAGTCAAATTAGGCATTCAAAATTTTCTGTGCACACGTTTCGATTCTTTGTTATTTTAAGTTTTTTTTGTTGAATAATGAACGAATATAAGCAAGTTTTGATGATTATAGATGATTATAAAAACAAAAATAATTTTTAATTTGTTATAAACTTCAACTTTAATTTCAATTACACAAATGACGGACATCGCATAATTTATGATCGACAACGCCAAAAAAGACATTGTATTACTGCTGTATTGTATCGACAATTTAAATTGACAATTTTTTCAATTTTGACGAAATCAAATATATTTTGTTTGACATTTCCGATGAGACCGGAAATTAATAAAAGATTTTTCTAAAATCCATTTTCAAAATTCAATGTTCTTATTATAAAAACCATTTTAAAAATTAACACCAGGTAACTCTAGTAGGGGCATTGGTTATTTATCAACTGCGGCATTTAACGCTAAGGCGTTCGAATATGTTAATTTAAGCGTGTTGGTAGGAGTACCTACACCAATGCTACACAACTTATTTTTTTTAATTTTTCTGCTAAACTTACCAATTCTATAAGATTATATCCTAAAAGTTATACCTGCTTAAAAAAAAAGCATAGTTAGGTTTACTTTAATTTAAATGGTGATGGTATTTATGTCATGAAAGTCTTGAGACTTATTTAAACAAGCCTAAATGGATTTTGATCACAATGCAAAATATGCTAAAAATAAAACTAAAGCACTGATGAACTGCTAAAATTTCATAACTAAAATTTCATTGCTAAATTACAAGAAAAAATATAATCCAAAGTCATTAGCTTTCAATTAGCTGGTAAACTGATCAATAATCTGATTTCCAAAAGGGGTAGCAGAAATACAATACAAATAATGGTCCACACAAGGTTTGTTTAAATATATACATCCATATATCATAAATCTGATTCTCGGACTGACATAATGTGTCTTAGAAACAACATTTAGGAAAGTAATATTCTTATTCTAAGAGCTGGCCTATCTTCACTTATCACAAAAGGTAAACACTCTCTTTGACAATTGCTCTGGTTTGGCCTAAGGTGCGGTCGTGCGGACTTTTTTTTAAGAGGTTCATAACAGAGAGAGAGTTTAATAGAGATTATCACAATGAAATTAAATAACTTTGAGCTGAGCAATGCATGACTGAATTTTTAATTCGAATCATTATTAATTAATAATTAAAATTTAATTTATAAATAAAAAAAGACACGAAATTATAAATGATGATTTTTATTTTTACAACAATTAAAAATAAAAATATTAGAGTATTAATTTTAAATATTAAAAATGATTCATTCATTCCTCTATATACTCGACATTACAGTCTATCTATACGATAACAATTTGATTAAATGAATCAATGAAATTTTATTTTTATTTTTATTTTATGCATTCATTCAAATATGGTTTTAAAATTTAAAATATTTGAATTAAAAAGTCATTAATTTTAAATAAAAATTTCTGAAATTTTTGTTTTTTTAATTCATTTTTTATGTTAATAATTTATTTGAGATCATCGTGCTAGACGAAACTCATAAAACTTGTTTTAAATGTTTAAAATAAAAAAAATTTTAAATTAATGCATACAACTTTTGAGTGTTTTTTAAGATATCATCAGTTTTGATACAACAGATTAAAAGTACCACAAGTATAACAAAGTTAAAATAGTTGACATGAAAAACCTGTAGTTATGACTTAAAAAATTTTGAATTCTTGTGGAACTGATAAATATATTCATTAAAGATCTTGAGATACAAGGAAAATGTACTTCTTCTTAAAAAAGATTTGGCGGCTCAATTAAGTTTTACTGTTCATTAATTTTAAAATTATTTTTTTTTATTTTATGTTTTCGGAAGGGAATGTAATAAACTACAGCGTGTAAAAAAGAATGACAGAATCTAAAATCGGAATATGAAGCTATAGAACTGATTATAACACTTCTTAGAAGTATAATTATTAAACTAACATTAAGGATTGTGTAAGTTGATGACAGTTTTGAAAATTTATTAACCTTTCATTTGCCCATGATTTTTTATTTATTTTCCAAAATATCAATTTACCACTTTAATGATCTGTTGGGATGTAATATCCAATTTCCACAATATCCTTTTCCCATTTTAATAATCTCAATGTGTAGCAAATACCGGTATCTTTTATGCAGGTGATTTTAAACCCTTGAGGGCGTAACGAAATGTTTGTTATCACAAATTATATCTAATAGGAACAGCAATTTCAGCAAAAATATTCAAATAACTTAGAAACTTATAAAAAAAACCAGAGATCAATTTGATCACAGTAAACAAACTAAATAAGTCTCCAAAATGCATTTTGCAGTTATTTCGTATGACATGCATTTTCCGTGCCATAAAAAAACACCTAAGCACATATGAAGTTATTCTTATGATAGAAGAAACATTAGAGAAGTAAT
Organism: Poecilobothrus nobilitatus; assembly: GCA_947095535.1. Taxonomy (NCBI): domain Eukaryota; kingdom Metazoa; phylum Arthropoda; class Insecta; order Diptera; family Dolichopodidae; genus Poecilobothrus; species Poecilobothrus nobilitatus. Next base: position 77,644,672 of record OX352773.1, on the reverse strand, counting down.
CTAGAAAGAACATTTCTCGAACGTTTTGTTTTTCGTTTTTAGAATTCTTAATTCAATCTATATACATATATAGATTAAAAATAGAGAATTCATTATAAAATTGTTTAGATTTATTTCATATGATTCACCTTAACATTGTTTTTGTTTTTTAATTTTACAAAATGACAAAATAAAACTTCCTTTTCATTACTAATTGAAGCTAATTAACCAAAATTAGTTTTTTTTTTTAAAAAAAAAAATGAAATGACTCAATTTTTATATTTTAAGAACCAAATTAATTAATTAAATTTTGATTCATTAATTTTAAAAATATAAAAATGAAATGAAAATAAAATTAATAATTATCATTTTAATTAAAAATAGAATAATCGGATTCATATAATTAAATTTTATTCCACGTGTTTAAAAAATTATTGTGCTAAGCCATTTTAGAATAATTTAGATTTTCCAAAAAAAAAATATTTGGCAGCATTATTTTATTCTTTGCAAATGATAAATATTCTATTCTAAAATGTTACAAAAATTCGTACTACAAAAAAATGGATAATGCAACCTAAAAAGGTAAATGTTATATAAAACGAAATTTTCTTATAATGAACTTATTTGGAAAACTTGTAAATCTACGTGCTTCAACTATCTTTGATATTTAGAAGCTTTCACTTTAATACGACGGAGTAATTCTAATCAAGATATTTAAGTGATTTGAATTTCTGCAGTCGAATTTTAAAAATTCTAAAAAAAAAAAATTTTGTAAATATATTGAAATTCATCAAATAAGTACCTAAGATTTTTTAGGTACTTTTAGGTACCTTTCCTTTAATTTTTCTTAATGACTAATTCCTCAGCCATTACATTATTTTGCAGTTAGAATGATTATTACCATTATACCTTGGTAGTGGTTTTAGTGGATAAAAATTCTACTCTTCCAAGGAAGCTTAAATTTTCTTGCTATATCTATTTTAAAGATCTACACCCCCCAAAAGCAAAAAACAAAACAATATTTATATAAAGAGTCCTACACAATAGACGTAAGTACGATGATGACGTTGGAAAAGCTTCTAGTTAAAAATATATATTTAATCATATTTAAAAAAAATACGCAGATTTTAAAAAATATTTTTCTTTATTCAGAAGTTTTTACATTAGTTAATGAGCGATATATTTTGTAATAAGGAATTTTTTCTTTATTTTTATAATTTGGCTTACATTTACGGAAAACTTAATAAATTAAATTGTAAAGGAATGAAAAATCAATTTTAACAAATACATTTTGTATATCAGTTTATAAATTTACATTTTCAGACAAAAATAAAAAAATAAAAAAAAAACCAAAACTTTTAGAACAACGAAATATGCTGATGCAAAAAAACAAAATTCAATTTAATTATAATTCAATTTGACGCACTTTTATATATACATAATCATTCGATTCAATAATGAGGAAATGTATCTGAGACATTTAAAATCCAATGATATTTTCACGCTAATTTGAATGATTTTATATTTTATTAGAATCGTTTGTACATCTATCAGTCTATTAAGAATAATAATAAAACATAATTTACATAGAGAAGTCCAAGTTCCAGGTTTTGAAACTGAGTTATTAATAGAATAAACAAACAAAATTGCAATTCTCATGATTAATAAATGCTCTATGGATAAAAATTCTCTAATTAATAAATGTTCGCTATGTTTTTGCACAATCAATACACTTTTAAGGCTTAAGATATAATTTTATTCTGTTATATCTACTTTTCAATGGTTCTACGAGACAGAAATGGGACTGTATTAAAACCGTTTAAAAAGAATAAGTATTGTTTAAACTTATAATAAGTTTACATCAAAAAACTTGTATGTTATGTTGACCTGTTATGTACCCTGACACTCTGATCCTGATTATCACTTTTTCAATTTAATTATATCTCTATCTTATTTTAGATCCTAACTTATTTTATAAGTTTTCATATTTTATTTATTTAATGAAAAGCTTTTTTTTTTTGCACATAATGTATATCATAAATTTTTAAATTGATTTACGTCTTTTTTTGTTTTAGTTTATATGTATAATAAACTTACCATTAAGTTTGTCAAACCTTAAAGAAGCCGATTTAGATATTACAAAGTATATAACATATTTAAGCCGAATATGACAAAGAATATATATTATTGCTGAGAATCGAATTCTGATTCGAATAAGCCACGTACGTTCGTCCATTGGTCCGCATGATAATGCAAAAAATAAACAACACTGTCTATTGCAGTTAGCTATCTGAAATTTTCTGAAAAAACTTCTGTAAAATTTGGTTTGTGTAGGTCAGTAGATTTTACTTCTTTTTTTATATAGGTATAATTTATATACTTATATAAGTACTCATATCTTGGTTATATGGTAATAATTTCAGTTAAATTTCGTTGGTATTGGGAGCAACAGCTCGAATAGCTCTCATCTAACTTATGATTTATTACGAAATTTACATATATAATATACATATATCATAATTCTTAAGTTAAACATTTGAAATTTTATAAAAGATGATCAAGTTCATGTGGATAACCTAATAGAGTTAACAAAGTTTATTCTACACTCATCCACGTTTTACATTAATTATTTTCAGACACTCATGTACTTACAACGTGCTAATCAGTATTAAAAAGGATATAATACTTATAGATTAATTATGCTATCTCTAAAAAAGAAAAATTAATAATTAGTGGTATATATAATATATTATATATATACTTTTATATACAATACAAAAAGATTTAATATTTGCACCTTAATTTTGCCAATGAAATGATTCATCAATAAAAAAAAAAATTTATTAGAATTACTCGTATAGTTAAATAAAAATCAATAAATATTTTTAATTAGAAATTTTTCACACATTTTTCCGTGTGAAGCAGTAATTAGAATTTTTGCCAAATTTTTTTTTTCATATATTATGAAATTAAAAAAAAAAAAAAATTATTGAATAAATGAAAACAAAGAAAATATCGTATATTTTCATTTTATTCATATCTGTTTATATAGATATAAATAATATAAGAAGAAATTTCTATATTCTTTAAATTTAGAAAGAAAAAAAAGTTTAATTACCTTTTGCATTTTAATGCATAAGATAGATTTTTAGATATATGTAGACGTATCTTTTAAATGATATAAAAGTAAAACACCTCAAAAGAATTTATAAAAACCACTAAGTATATAAGTATAAAATAAAAGAACAAGATAGATTTTTAAAAGGATTTTATCGTTTTTGGTTCGTTTGAAAGAAAAATGAAAAATGATTTTTGTAAGAATACAAAAATTATCTAATTTTTTAGTTTTATACTTAAGTTCAGTTAAAAGTTCATTTTTCAATTAATTTTTATTTATATTATTTTAAGAGAAAAATTCAAGGTCTGACAATTTTTATTAAAATTTTAAAAATAATGAGGAATTTTTTCTAAAGTAAATAATAAATAATTATTATTACGTAATAATTTGTGATCAGAATATACTGGCCAAGAAGAATACGAAATGAAGATCTATGGGAAGCTACCGGTCAAGAACCTATCGAAATAGATATTAAAAAACGAAAATATAGGTGGATAGATCACATTCTTAAAAGACCCCCAAACTGCATAACCAGGCAAGTCCTGAAATGGAACCCTCAAGGAAAAAGAAATGTTGGTAGACCTAGAAATACATGGCATAGAACAGTAGAGCGAGAAATAACAGACCTAAATAAAACATGGTCACAAATGAAAGTCATTGCACTAAATAGAAACAGATGGAAAGGCTTTGTGGAAGCTCTATGCTCCCAAAGGGAATAGAAAGGAAAAAAAAAAATAATTTGTGATGCAAGGTGTGTTTGGTTTAGTTTTTTAATAGTAGGTTGCTGCAAGAAGGTTTCATGTCAGATTACATAATTAAACTGATTTGATCTCGATATTTTTCAAACGAGCCCTTGAATATTTTTAAATGTAATGTTAAAAGAAAAACAAATAATTTTTTTTGCAAAAGATAAATACAAAAAAAAAAAACTAAAGTTTAAAATTGTGATAAAATGTAAATGAATTCATTTGTTTTTTAGATTCTTTAATATCATATCTAGAGATGCTGCAGGTTCATCTGCTACCTAGATAGGTAGATAGGTATAGGTAAAAAGAGGCATGTAGGTACAGATGATTTCGGTTTTGGTACCTTGAATCAGTTTTTGCCCTATAATTAAACCATTGAAAGTGTTGATATAAAATTGTAAATGGATTAAGTTCACCTGAAAACGTTATTTAAGAAGAATTCTCCCAGGAACTTTCTTTTGGGAGAATTTTCTTTCTTTTTAGAGTAAGACCTGAGTATTCACATAAAATATTAAAGATTAATTTCTCTTCCTTTTCATCGCCTGCAAAAATAATGTGAGAGAATTTCTGATCTTGTTGTTTCGTCTGCCAAGTGAAAAGTCTTACGTTTAAAAAGATAGTAAGTAAGTAAGTACTATTTATTACTACTTTTTCGAGTTGTTCGATTAAAAAATTAAGAAGAGGGTGAGTAGTAAAGTCTGCTTAATAATTTACTATGGTAAATGTGGGTAATTGTGACATAGTGGGTATTTTTGATCGTTTAATTTTTTATAAGTAGAACTAGTACGATTCAAACATGCGCTTGATGTCTCTTAATTATTTTTGTTCTTTTTTTAAAAGTTAATGACATTCTTGACGGTTAAATTAATAAATTTTTAGTACAATTCCGTCAATTCTATCAGTTTTCATATTTTTTTTAAGTATTTGAAGTGAGAAGTTGAGTAAAATTAGTTTTCTTTTTCAAAACTCGTAAGTAACACTATAACTATTTATATTTATTTTTAAAATAAAAGTTTATAATTTATATTTTAATAAAAATTTGTGTTTTATTCAATATTGATAAAGAATTATTTAAAAAATCTTAAAAATAAAAATTGTCACAAATACAGGCATAATAATTTCTTCTAAGTTGGTATTTGTGATTGTATGTCCGAATTACAGTTCAATCATGCTCCCTTTTTTTTAATATTTGGCTAAATGCATTTTAATTTTTTTTATCTTTTGTTTGCATTTTTAAAAATAAGAAATATATTAGAATTTAAAAATGTATTTGTGACACTTTTTTTTTGCATGTATAAAGCTGTGAAATATATTAAAGTAATACGATCACAATTATGCTCTTATACTGTCCATAATAGGTACAATGTATATTCGCTTTAGATATTTAGTAGCGCAATCATTTTTATTAAAATAAATTAAAAAAATGTTTCTGTTAATTCAAAATAATTAAATAAAACTATATTTTAAATTATACAGAGAATAATAATTAGTAATGCGACAGACATATTGAGATTTAAAAAATAGGTGAGTACTGTAGCTTTTTAACAATGTCCGAATTACAAGAAGTTAGAAATACAATAAATGTTTCGTATATTTTAAGGATCACATCTGAATGATTGTAGTTTTTTATGTTTTTCTTTCTATTAAGGATGAATTGTTATTTTTTAAATGAAATGTGACCATTTAATTATTTTTGTTTTCTTTTTTTAATTCGTAAATAGATTTTAATATTTAAATTTGGATATTTAGTGATTTATGTTTTTGTTAATTTCAAAATTTGTTTTTATTTTTTGCAAATGAAATATTATTTTTTTTTTTTTAATTCAGTAAATTTTAAAACAGATATATTTTCCTAAGAAATAAAGAAATTTTTATAACTAAAATAAAATCTTTTTTATCAAAATGTCTTTATATGTAATAAAAGTGCGGAAATTTATTATTCGATCACAATTACCAGTCTGTAGCTGTCACACTTAGAAATAAGTGTGTTCTAAATACCTTCAAAACAGAATTTTAGAATAAATTTTATTAATTGTAATTTTTTTAATATTCTTAATTATAATTATTTTAAAATTAAGTTTTAGGCTGATAATAATATATTTAATTGAATTGATTAAAGTATTATCAGTTATTTATTTTGTATTATTGTTTTTTTACTCTTTTCCAAAGTAAAAAAAAAATGGAAACTGTCACAAATACCCATATTTACCATAAATTGTATTTGTTTTAAATAAATTTAGATTACCCATTTATTGTGATCGCTAAACTTTAAAAATTACAATAATGATCAATAATTAACCTAAATAATTATGAATTTCTAAAAATTCTCTTTATATATATTTTTTTTTTTGTTTTTCTGTTGTAGAATGATTCGTTTCATACAAGTTTCACTGACCTCGACATTTTTGTTTTTCTTTGTTTCTTTTATAATATTATTATTAAAATTTTTTTTTTTTTCATACAAATATACATATATTTATACATGTTTTGTTTTTTGTTTTTAGCTTAGCCTTCAAACATTCATATACTTGCAATTTAAATGTGTCTAGTATGAAGTAAACTAAAAGTTGAATAATATTTATATTATATAAACAACAATAAAATTTAAATAATTTTCGATCATTGTTGGAGTTGTATGGTAATTATCTGAATTCATTGCTAGAAATAAAGCAAATTTAGTTGAAGCTGTTTTAATAGCATTTAATCATCTGTTACAGAATTTCAGACGTCTAATTTAATGAAATGCTAAGGGATTACAGTACATATATAAATTTCACAATTGTATGACAGTTATCGGAACGAAAATTTCAGATACCCAAATTAATAAATTAATTAAATAATGAGGCATGTTCATAATACCCATTTTAGTTAAATAATCAGAATGTATAAAAACAAGAATTTGTATGACAGCTACTAAAACATATCGGCCAAAATTTATTCATTTGAATTGTACATCTAGAATTTATATATATATGTGTATATACTTTCTAAAATACAAAAATCCAAATAATCAAAATATTTTATTTAGTTTTAATAGAAACAAACAAACCTACAGTCTCACATAGCTATAAATCAACACAGAATTCTATCCCGAGCAAGAATATATACTTTTCCATATCTATCTCGTTTTTTTTACAGTGTCCAATACGTAATGGCAAATTTATTATACCCTTAGAACTATGTATAAATATATATTTACTAGTATAAACATATATATTTGCACATCTAAACTAAAAAGAGTTATAATGGATATGTTATTAAATAGTTAATAGTTATATTTAATATAAGTATATGCGCTTAGACATTTACAATAGAAAATCGTATCTATAGATCCATTTTAAAATAACAGAACAAAAGATGAAACAAAAAATAAATTGTAAAAAAATTTATTTATTTTATTCCACGTGCGTGTTGAACTTGAAAAAAAAAAAACCATTTAAAGTTTAAAATTAAAAATTAAAAAAAAAAAAACAAAAAAAAAATGTTAGTCAAAATATTAATTGAAAAAGCTAATAAAATTCTTTTTTCTTTTTTTTTATTATTATATTATTAATTTTATTTATAGAACAAATGGAAACAAAGGATCAACGTTTCACAAAAAGGTAAACAAATTTTATACATTTTGTTCAATAACAAAAATATGTAAGATAATATATGCATATATTACATATGTATATATATGCTTATATATAAAAAAAAAAAATAATTAAAAACACATTAAGTATACTTATATATAAATACTTTTATATATACATCATTTTTTTTAATTAATATGTACATACGTACATATATGATTACTAATGTATATCTAAGTATTTATTCAAATACAATATATCTATACATACGTCAATTAAAGAATATTTTAACATGTGTTTTTATTATTAGGAAATTTAAAAGAAAAACCACTAATTAAAATAATTTTTTTTTTTTTAAATATTTTAATTTAAATTATAATTTATATAAAATTTATTTTGAAATTTTTTTTTTTTTAGTGCATTTTTCTGCCACATAAATGTTAACAGGAAATTACAGTCTTTCCTTTTCAGGCGTGGCTTTAAATGTCATAAAAGGGAATTATTCAGTGTAAACAGAATCGGTGTTTACATACGCTCTTACCCACTAGGACACCGATGTTTTTATTTTTAAAATTACAATATTTAAATTCCTTCTTTTGAGACATAGGTGCATACATATTATATATATTTTACTTATGTTTAAATAAAGTTAATATAAAGAATTTATTAAAAGTCCAATATCCAAATTTTTATTCAATGTACATAAATCCGACCATTTTCGAGGTTATATTTGTTCAACAGATCACTCACATTTATACACAGTAGTGACTAGTGACTATTCGAATAAGTCTCCAAAGTTCATTTAGCCCAAAAAAAACATATGTCTCCTTACTATCAACTCGTTATACTGTACAAATAGTTACAGTATTTATCACAATATTCTGTGAAAAAGAAAAAGATGAACGGATGGTGTTGATGGTCACGGAAAAAGATGGTTAAAGTTAACAATAATCGCATACTACCAAAACAACAAAGATATTTTACGATTTTTTGGTTAGTTTTCTAAAGATCGTTCATAGAAAAGCAAACTGAATCTGGTCAATTAACCTCCTCGTATTTATCTCTGTTAATTGTAATTAATATGAGAAATCCGATACAAAACAGGACGAAGAATAAGTATTTGCATATGCTTACTCACATATGCTAAAATCGAAACAATCGTTCATTGTTATTAAATAACTTACAAGATATCAGACGATTTCAATGCTTTCTTATATTTCAGACTCAAATCGTTCAATTGTAAAAATTAAAGTATTGTTTGAAGAATATTATTATTGGTCTGATTGTGAGCGTCCTTAAAATGAAGTGTAATACTAAGACAATTTCCGATTAAATGAAATGCGATACTAAGATTAATTGTCATTAATTGCCGATAAAATTTAACAATTTTATTATTTACTTATACAATCTGATTACCAATTTTTCATGTTATTATTATTTTTTTACTTAATGCATAATATTTTGTTATGCAATTAATAATCCTTTTTCGATAATCATTCTATTAAAATTTCGAGAATTTTTATAGCCATACAAATGAACCTTATATTTTAAGACTATATTCGAAAATAATGCCGAAATGTGAAATCAAGTAGGTACATAATAGGGGTCTTCACGTAAAAGTGCAAACTAGTCTTGCATCGGACAATCGGAAGTACTTGAGGAAATTTTTGACATAAATTGTTGTCGTTTCATGTATAAAAAATATGCACTGTATGATCGGTGTATATTTTTCCTAGATTAAAATATCCTCTACCTTAACTCTACTCTATATTGCATATTTTATTTGCTCGAGGAAATTTTTTTGAAGTTTATTATTTTACAATTTGACATTTCGTTTTTAGAATTTATTTGGAGTTTGGTTTTGGAATTTATTGGTAGTACATCAAATAAGAATAGCATGTTCGACTAAATAATTTATAAAAATATGCTTTTAGAACTTTTTTTTGGTATTTTTTGTATTTAAAAATTATATATTTTCCAAAATCAAAACTTAAAACTTATATTTTATTTTTCAAAATAAAAGCTAGATATTTATTCAGATATGTACCAACTTATATTTTTTAAAAATACCAATCAACATTTTTGGAAGGATACCACTATACAATTCTCTGAACCAATTTCTGTCATCTGTAATTTTTTACTTCGCAATAAATTTGTATTTCGCATTGGGTCGTTCACGTAAAGTAGGATTTTTTTCTTCGATGCACTTTAATGCACCTAATGTATTTTTACTTTTCAATGATTTTTTTTCTAACTTCTTGCTTTTTTTTTTTTTAATTTTACATAAACTACAATATATACCTAAATATAAAATTAAGTAATTTAATTTTTACTTAAAATAAAAAAAAGAATTTTAATTATTATTTGAAATTAAATTAAAACAAAAAAATAAATAATTTTTAAATTTCGTAGTTTAGATAGCTAATTACAACGTAGATAAAACTGATGGAAAAACAATTCTTTATTCACGTTTATTAAACAAATTTTCATTGTTTGTTTTGCATTTTTAGTTTTTTTTTTTTTTTTTTTTTTTTTTTTTTTTTTTTTTTAAGTGTTAAACTTAAGTTGAATAACATTTACGTCATAACGATATGAAATCAATAACAAAAATAAATATAAAAGAAATTTATTGCATTTTTTATTATATTTATCTATTCTATATATATACATATATTCATACCTTTTATATATACATATATATATATATATATATATAACAAAATGTATCTCTTTATATTTACAAAAAAACAATATATATATGTATATATACATTATACATATACACATTTAAATAACTAAAAAAATTATCATATAGAAAATATTATAATTATATGGTACTAAAAATTTAAAAATAAAAAAAAAACAAAAAAAAAACCACATTTGTTTTTTTTTTTTATTATGAAAAAATAAAAAGAAAAAAATATTTTTTGAATTGATATTAAAGCGCCACTAAAATAATTAGATTTCATTGTGATTCAGCGAAAAAAAAAAAACAAAACGGTTATGTATCTAAAAGTAACACATATTTAAACATAAATACATATGTATATGTACCTACTTATGTATTTAAAAAAAGTACAATAAGTAAATATGTCAGAAATTTTTGCTTATCTTTTAATAAATATGTATGTATATATATACATATTATATACATATATTAATATATAATATGTTATGTATGTAGGTATATACGTAAAATTTTTGCTTATCATTTTAATATATATGTACTCGAATGTATAAATTATATAAAAACAAATTAATGTTTTTAGTTCACGTGCCTTGAAAAAGCTCAATAATTTTCACCTTAAATAAAAAAAAAAATTAAAATTGGCGACATACAAACACAAATATAAATTTTTATACAATATTTTCTACCCAATGTTCTTATCTAGCATTGAAATCATAGGTTTTTTATTTATTTTTTTTTTTTTTTAATGATTAGTGTTCCGAATATTATACTATAAGTACTATTAAGTATATATATATATACATATGTAAGTATTTTAAATTTACTGTTACTGATTAAAAAAAGTCTTAATTAACAATATTATAAATTTAAATTTAAATACATACTTTAAGTAATATTATTTTTAAAAATAGAAAATTTGAAATTTTCTTAACATAAGTAGTTATAGCTACTGGTAATAATAATGGTATAAAAAAAAACTCTAAAACCAAACATTTCATCTTTACCAAAAGTCTCAACCTAATGTTTGATTTAAAAAAAAAAAACAAGGCAGAATGTAAACTAGCGGTTTTTAAAAGCGCACATTTCTTAACAAACTGTTTAGAATTGTGACTTGCAGCAAAATTTTAAAATTTTCTTAAAACTTCATATACTTATAAGAAAAATCAATTAATTCAATTAATTTTAAGGGAACTTTTCATAATTAAGAAAAACCAACACATACAAAATTATAAAATTGAACCTTTTTGTCTTTTATTTTGAAAAAATTTGTGCAGGTGCCTCAGTTAGAGATGTTTAAAAATAGCAAAATTTCCTAATACCTCTTAAACGGGGCGTGGTACAAAATTTTTAAGGAAACTTACGCTAATTTTAAGAGTTTTTTCTTCTTTCAAAATTGTAAGTCGCTATCTAAAAGCGTTCCGAAGTTATAAAGGAAGAAAAATCATGGAAAATTTGGTTTTCACATAATGGAAAATTTAAATACTAAAGTTTAAAAAAAAATGTATAATTTTGATATTGATTTATAAAGATAAAAATATACCTGTCGAATGGAGTTTGTAAATTGAAAAAATGTCTAACGGTGTTTGTAAAAGTTCTGTAAACAGACGGACGGGCAGACTGAAACTAATAGGATTTTTTTTTTATTTAATTTTTTTGGCAATCTGCTGAAAAGGAAAGTGTTTCGTTCAGTTGGTTTAAGTTATTGTTACCACAGAGAATTCGTGCATTTTCTTTAATTGGCATCTCTTGAGATTTTCTATTACTTACCCTGTCAAAACAAAAAAAAACAATTGATAACATTGAATTAATGCTAAGAATAACCGTAAATTTTTCTGATTTTAATTTTTTTTAAAAACGATTTTATTCTAATTTCATGTTAGTTACATTTTTTTTTTCTTAATAAGATAATTTTAATACTTCTGTATAAAAAGGAAAGGAAAATGCATTTGATAAAAATATTTTTATTTGCTTAAAATGGAGGAATGTAATTTTAATCATGATCTCATAAAAAAAAATTAATGTTATGGAACACTTAACTCTTTTTATGTAGCCTCATCGAATAGCGAGCTACAACAGCCTTACAAACTTGGAAATAGCTTAATTTTTAAATGATTATATCTCAATTTCTTGTCAATATTTTTCAGTCGAAAATCCAACAAAGTCAATCAAAAAATCAAAGTTTTATAAATCAGACGTGTATTATTTTTTTGGTTTTTAAATTTACCGTTATAAAGTAAATAATTTTGTAAAATGTTGGTTCGTCCGTATCTTCGGAGCGTTTTCAATCAGAATCATGAAATCTGGAGAGGAGAACAATCTCTGGAAAAATTAAATTTATCTTAAGTAAAGCTCCATTGTTATATTTTATATAGGAAAATGATTTTTGGAAAATTAAAGTCAAATTTGTCGTTAGATATAAAAATTAAAGCTTCATTGTTATAATTTTTTATTCAAATTAACTCCATTGTTATATGTGGAAGTCTTTTCCTAAATATAAGATAACCTTTCTTTAAAACTGAAGGAAGTGACTATTGAAACTTTGTAAACTTTGTAAAATGTAAACTTTTTTTTTACATAAAAAATTTGGATCAAAAATAGTCTTAAGTATATTGAACTGTCCTTATTGTTTTTTTTGAAAATGTGCGTCTTTAAAAAGCTTTAGTTTTATATACTGCTTTCTTTTACTAATCTTTTAACTTGTAAATTTATTTGACAATCAACAATTATAAAATAATTGTTATTAAATGAAATGAAGACCTTAATAAGGTCGATATAAGACACTTAAATAAAGTTGTAATAATTTTAAATTATATCAGTAATAATTTTCAAGAACATTAAAATATCAACTTTAAGAATTGTTTTTTTTTTAATTTTATTATAGGGATACTTTAATTCAAAACCTTCTAAATAGAAACCTTATGTAGTTCAAATTTCCACATGACATTATTCGGTATGGCTTACAGAAATTCGTTTGTTGTACGAACATTGCGAATGTGGAAGTATGTCCCACCTCATGTATATGTGTTGAACATCTGTTCATGTGTTCTCTATCGATTTGGCAAGAACTTCATATCCAATGTCAAAAGAGACAAAGTGAACATTAACAAGTTTCTTCATAATAATCTTGCTAATTTGAAATCAATTTTGATTCCCTAAACTTAAATTCTCTTGACCAAGGACTAGTAGTACCAAAAATTGAGGTTTTTCCGGATATGTATTTCTTAATGATTAATGTTCTTAATGTTATTACTTAAATTACTTCATTTTATTTATGATAAACCGCGATTTGATTTCACTACTCTTGAATAATTTTCTATTCTGTGCTGGCAGAGAAATAATTAATTTGATAAGACTGTAAGAGTGTTTTAGTTTAATATGGAAATTTGAATTCTGTCTAATTTTCTATTGTATTTGCACTCAAAAAAATTCTATAAAAATATTTACAGGTTTATTTAACAGTAAGTAATGAAATTTATTTTAATGGGAGATAACTCTGAAGAGAAAATATCTTCTGAAGAAAGAAAAATTTTTAAGATTTTTAATTCTAGTCCGTTCAAAGAGGAGCACTACGAAATCCCAAAAAAAAAACAATTCTAAATGAGAAAATCCCAAATTAACTATAAATCCTAAATTGAAAAATCTCAAAAAATCAAAATCCTAAATTGCAAAATTCTAAAATACCAAAAAACCCATCAGGATTATTGAGAAAAAAATTTATTTGGTGGATTTATGTCACTTATATACTTATGAAATGTATATATGAATATGTAAATACAAGATTCTGAATTTTCAGGTATTTTTAGTTGGTTATGAAACTAATGTTATACGCTTTTTCCAGAATATTTATATATATATATGTATAGGCGAGATTCTGAATTAGAGAGGAGTTTAAAGTTAAACTCAAAATCAAAGTTATACGCTTTTTCCAAAATATTTATATATCTTTATGTACATATATGTGAGATTCTGAATTTGGAGGGACTTTACAAGGTGGATTCAAAATCAGGATTTCAATATTTTGTTTATCGGGCATTTGGGAGCGGCAGTCTCCATTATAAGTTTAAATATATATTATATACTTAATATAAATAACTAGAAAGGATTTTCTAATTGGTTACAAAATCAGAGATTTTTACCTCTTACAGAATATTTACATACTTATATGTATTATGTGCGATATTCAGAATTTGAAGTGAGTTTTAGTTGAATATGAAATCAAAGTTATACGGTTTGTCCAGAATATTTAGACAGTCTTGTTTAATGATGATAATGATGAAAATAATTTTTTTGCAACATTTTTCGCATTCAATATTTTTTTTTTCAATAAATCGACCAAACATCCGAAATAAAAAAATTCAAAAGGAATTATGCTAAGAAAACTGCTTTGATATTTTGCAATTTTGAAATTTTATGTTTTTGAATTTTCGTATTTTGTATTTGAGATTTCGTGGTCAGCCCGTATCTAATTATACGAATAAAAGTCATTTCGATAATTGAATATAATATAACTAAGTATACTTATATATACTTATACTTATTTAATAAAATTGTATTTTTTGTTTTATTAATATAAAATCATTTTCGTTTAAATATAAGTATTTGTACTTAAGTATACCCTTTCACAAAAAAAAAAAGTTGAAATAACTGCTTTGTCATTTTCACTCTTTTTTTTTTTTTTTTAGTCAATTTGTGACAGTTGTTATATCAATTATTGCAGTCACCTCAATTCAGTCGGATATGACAGAAAAACTGAGACACGTAATAAGAATATTAATGTTCCTTGTACTTGCTATAATGTACATATACACTTCTATAATAAAATTCAATATGTGAAGTAAAACAAAAGTAAACACATGTTTCAAATTTTAAATAGTTTTGTTTTTTTTCTTCAATTTCGAAAGTCAGTAATCAGTATGTACCTAATTAACTGTTTTTTTTTTAAATCCACAAAGAAAAAACAAAAAATAATATTGCACATTTTAGGCCTAACTGAAAATATGACAGCAAGAATTAAAAATTAAATAAACATTTAATGTGCATATTTGTTAACTTAATCAAATATTTATTTCTTAATAAATAAATAAATATATTACATTCACGTAAAAATTCATACACATAAGTTATAAGAACGTATAAAAAAGTTTTACATAGTTATAAACTCATTTTAAATTTATTTAATACTTATACATATTTTTTTTACAGTGAATATACGTACGAGTACAATCAGTAAAAAACCTCGTAGTATGCACTAATTCTTTTAATGCAATTTTGTTAATGCATAATTTAAAAAAAAAAAAAAGAATATTTATTTTATACTTACTTATTTAAAGAAAAACAATTAATAAGTATTAAATAAAACCCGAATATTTATTACAAAAAAAAAAACTTATTAAAACCGGAAAATAAATTCCGTAAATAGGTATAATTTCCGGTGATCTACTAACATGTACATTAAAAGCTCGTTTCGTCGTAGATGATTAAAATATTTAATAAGTACTTACTGCAATAATAAAAATTCAAATACACGAACACGATCTTTAAAAAAAATTAATTAGCGGTAAATAGGGATAGATTTTACTACCATCAGGTAAGTAAATATATGAAACACTGTTCAGTTATATAAAATAATAAATTCGAAGAAATTAAAGAATTTGAAATTTTCTATAACGAAAAATAAAAAGTAAATCGACTGTAAAATTTTTACATCTTTCACCCTGTCAAACCAAATATTAAAAACCGCTGTTATTTACTTTCCTTCCTTAATACCTTTAAGATATTTTGTAAATACCTTTTTTCCATTCGTCTAAGTGTACTTAGTTGATTACTTGTTTGTAAAATCTTATTATGTTTATTTACTTTAATTTTATTTTACAAAAGCTCGAACTTAAAAATATGCTTAATCCTAACTAAAATATATTGCAAGGATGAAATGCGGAGGTCCTGTATTAGGAATGAAATTCGTAAAATTGAATATATGAAAATTTTGTTAGTAAACTTTCAATGAATACTTAGAGAGAATAAAAAGATATTTACAAGATTTATGAATTGTAAAAACTATCTTTTTAAGACTTATTAATTATAGAAGCTATAAATTAGAAGCTTTATTAAAAGAAAGAGTTTGGTATAACAAAAGTTAATCATATATTATATTAAACATTAAAACACGAGACGAATTCAAATACTTATAGTTATTAAGTATTAAATAAAAAAATGTATAAATTGTATTTAAATTTAAAAACGAAGAAGAGTGCAGTAGAGTAGACTGTGTCAACTCTGGGATATCCGTATGTACGTAATATATCTTGTTTCTATAACACTTAATCATCTTTTAAAATATTTCACAACTTTGCAGTTGTATTGCAGCTACTCGAAGCCGGCGGCCGAAAATGCTGGATTTAAATAGCAAAACTAACAATTTTGAAAAAGTGACGCAAAATATTTTTTAGCCCCCTAGCTTTTTTATTTTTTGAGTCATTGTTCGGACGGACTGACGTACATAGTTTAATCGATATAGAATTCGATTTTGAGCCGATCCATACCTATTACACTATATCTAGCTCGACTCCTTAAAGGTGTCACAAACGTAATAGCAAATTTATTACATCCTTGAACATAGTTCATACCCTCAAATTCATTTTAGAGGAAGTTAATTTCGAGTACAGGTTAAAGACATATAGTTATTAACTTAATTTTAGACTACGACAAGTTTTTATACTTTTTTTTATGTTCATAAATAATAACTCAGTGTCTATTGAAGCTAGGTATCTGAAATTTAGTCAAGAGGTGTCGAGTTATATGCCGAAGAAGATTGTAAAATTTGATTGGTCTAGAGCAGCCGGTAATAATTTATATGCCCATAAGTTCGTGCTTAATAAAGTTATTCATCAGAAATTTTCTAAAAAAAATATCGAGTTTAATGGTAATAACTTTTAAGAAGTTTGGTTGCTCTATCTCAGCAGGTTTAGGCTTCTTGCACATCTTGAAACTTAATGATGGTGTCTGAAATCTTACAAAAGATGGTCAAGTTTTATGGCAATAACTTCTGTAAAATTTGGTCGTGCTGTTGCAACAAGTTCGGTTAGATGCCACACAATTTCTTTTTTTAAGTAAAAATAACTCCGAGTCTATTGAAGCTAGGTATCTGAAATTTTGTAAAAAAAATGTCGAATTGCATGCTAACAACTATCTACTGCTACTGCTAAATCTACTTTACTGCACTCTTACTCATTTTAAATTAAATTGAACATTCTAATGACATCTTAGTCAGCGACAAAAATATTTTTTTAGGTGGACGATCAAAATCCATACTAAAGGACTAATTTTTTGCTTATATGTCGATTTATATATGTATTTATTAAATAAGCTTGTTTCTTTATTAAATTTTATTCTTATATTAGCATTTTTTTTTTCAAAAGATTATTAAAAAAATAATAAAAAAAATAAGGAAATTCAGCAAAAAACATACATTTTAAAAAGCAACACACATGCATATATATACAATAAAATTTTAGTACTCATAAGAAAAAAATAAATAAAAACATTAAAATAAAAAAAATGGAGCCACCTAAATGGCGCCAATTTTTATAATTTGTACGTTTTCTTTAGGAAATAAAAAAAATAAAAACAAACAAAAAGAAAATCCTAATACTTATGTAAAATAATATGAAACTGTTTGAAAATAACCGCTATAATAAACTTTGGTCAAGGATTTAGCAAATAAGTAAAAATAAGTAGTATAAAGCCAGCAAACAAATAAAGCAACTCATCAACTTAGATTTCTTTTTTCTCTTTTTTTTTTTGTATTTAAGTACCTTTGTATTACCTTGTTTCTTACACAGGTACCTAAATGACTAAATTAAAAAATATATATAACTGAATGTTTCCATATATGGAAATGAAAATGCTTTTTATTGTTTTTTTCTAATTTAATTTTCTTTGTTTGTCTCTAAGGATTTCCTACATTTTTCTAAGAAAAATAAATTTAAAGTGTCCGCCTGTTAACTTATATAGCTTTACAACCAAATGAAAATGTAAATTAAGGTGATAAATTATACGGGGATTAAAATTTTGATTTTTAGAATTTGAAGTTCCTGTTGGAAGAGCGTAGGAGATATGTTGTAAACACCGAAGGAATGGGAATGTGGGTTCGAATCCCACCAACGTCGTAGGAATAATTCCGCCTACGATATTCAGAGTTACGAGGAAAGGTTTAAATATCTTGTCACATTAATGTGGCAGGGATAAACTAAAAAAAAAACTTTTTGTTGACTTTCGAATTCAAAACTTATACCATATAATGCAGACTTCCTGTTGATTTTTTTTTTTTTTTAATAAATTACCACTGAAGGTTCTAAAAGAATCACTTGTTGTTTAAAAACAATTCGTAGTTGGTTTTAAAATTTTAGAAATTTAAAATCTTAATTTTTGATTTCATTGAAAAATATACTTAAATAATTGTTTTCTCTATAAAAAATCTGACTTCAAGTTATAGCATGGTTATTATTTTGACAAAAAAACAAAAACAACTCTTATTTTGATTCACATAATATGTAGGTTAAAAGAGTATTCTCTAGTTTTCATATAAAGGTTTACACAGTATACACCTGAATATGCGCGTCCAAAACTCTTTCTTTATTTATCGAATTTTACGCGATTTCAATACTTTTCTCCAAGTTGCGTATTCCAAAAAATAAAAAATGGTTTTTTTTGTAATGAATAGCAACAACATTCAAATAGAAAAATGTGATGTCATCAATTTACTAATTTACATTTTTATGCTTTCAATTTAAAAAAAAAAATTTTATTAAATAAAAGTTTAAGTATATTTCACTTAACAAAAAAAAAAAAAAAAACTAAAATTATTTCCGAAGACATAAAGTACATGTATAAATATATTTTTGGGTTCTTTAAAGACGAAAAGTCCGTTGATCTTTAATCTATATTTTCGGTTTAATTTTGCTCGAAAAGTTTCTAATAACATTTTTTAATTATTATTTTACCTTCTTTAAATCAACTTAATACTAAAATCGATTTTGTATCTGAACGAAGCCTAAACTTTTTCTTTTTTTTTTTTGCTACTAATAAAGGAAAGTTCTATTCGTTTTTGTTGACTTTCACTGATTATTGTGTTTGTAATCTAAACTTTACTGATTATTTTTAAGTAGTTTTAAATCAATAAGTATATATGTAATGTTATATAACTAAAAGAAAACCGTCCGTAAGTATAGTGAACGTGTTGTATAGGTCACGTCTTCAACAGGATATGGTAATGGTAATTTTCTTTTCCAAAAATATTTTTTTTATTATCCTAAGAGGGTTGTAACTGAAAAACACAACAAGACAACTCAACAAATGACAAAAGAAAAAAAATACGATATTAATTTAAAAACAAAAAAAAACAAAAGAAAATAAAAGAAATTTTGTGGGTAGAAAAAGATTATAAAACAAACAAATGTTTGATAACTGATAACAAACTATAAAAGTAATAAGAAAGTGAAAATAATACATACTTAGACTTACTTACTATTTTTTGTATAGTTGAATAAAATGATGTCGTCAACCGAGGACGACATTTCAATAATACATTTCATAAGTATTTTTTTACAAAAACATATTTACCAAAAATTTCAAAAGTATCTAGTGAAAAATAAAAAAAAATTGTTTTAAATCAAATCAAATTAAATTATAAATTCTTATATAACATATATTGTTTTAATTAAAAGAAATTCTGAACACATAATCCAGTGGAATACTTATATATAGGGTTTTCCAATTTGAGTGATATGATTTCTTTAAAAAAAAAAACACACACTAATTGTTAAGGAAATTCAAATGTTTTTTATTTAATGTGAAATACAATCGATACAATTAATTTCTGAATAAAACGTCATTCAAATGACGTCCACAACTTCTTTTGCAGGAACGAATTCGATGAACCCAATTTTCGGACACTTTTCCCACTAAATCAAGTCGTATGTCATGAATAGCACGTTCAATATTGACTTCTAAAGCTTGAAGAAAGTCTGGTTTATTGCTAAAGACCAATGACTTCAAATAACCTCACAAGAAATAGTCTAATGGTGTTAAATCACAACTTCTTGGAGGCTATTCAATGTCACAATTTCTTGAAATAATCGAATCTCCAAACTTTTCTCGCAATAATTCAGTTGTTGCACGTAGCCTCGTCTTGTTGGAACCAGATGTTGTCAAGATTAACTTCTTCCAATTTCGGCCATAAAAAGTTGGTTATCATCGATCTATACCGCTCTCCATTGACAGTAACGGTGTTACCAGCCTCATTTCGAAAGAAGTACGGACCGATGATCCCACTAGACCAAAAACCACATCAAACTGTCAATTTAGGTGTTCATGATTAATTTGTGGATTTTCTTCGCACCAGAATCAACAGTTTTGTTTATTTACCGCACCACTCAGATGAAAGTGATGCTCATCGGAGATGATTTTCTTAAAAAAAGTTGCAATTGGAGAACGATTATTTTGATAATAAAATTGAATAATTTGTAAACGTTGTTCTTGCGTATATCTCTCCATGATAAAATTGTAAATATTACTGAATACAATGAAAAAAAAAATTACAGATCATGACATACTACAAATGGCCGAAACGTCACTTAGAAATCATATCACTCAAATTGGAAAACCCGTTATATATATACATGAATATAATATACATAAGTACTAATTTTATTTATTATTAACATTTTATATTCCGAATATAATTAATAAAAAAATACAATAGATTAAAGCTTTACTTTTTCCCTCCTACCATTTAATAACTATAACTATGTATACATATATAAAGTAAAAGCGGATATAGTGGCGATATAACAAGACTTTGAAAGTTTCTCAAAGATGGAATATTTATTTTTTTTAATAATAAATTTAACTATTTTAAATACATTTTTTTTTTTTTTAATTTACATTAGTTCTTAATTTACTTTTAAACATGCTTACTATCCGATGCTGGTTTTGTGGATATAGGAAAAAAAATTTTGTTTGTTTAGTAGCTATACAAAATGAGGGTTTAGTGGAGACATTATTAAGTAATAATAATGCATACATAAAACAAACGTTTAGTGCAAATGTATTAATTTCGATTGAAAAATATTTATTAGAAAAATTAAAAATAATATTTAAAATATTTTTTATACCTAACATAAAAAATATTAATAGTTACATTTCAGTTTAATACAAAAAAAAAACAATAAACAAATACTTATAAGAAAGAAAAATAAAATGCTTAGTTAACAAAACATAAACATTTATAAAGTTAAATTTAAAATATTATTGAAAAAAATTAGAATCTAAATACTATGGTATTCTTATTTGCATTAATAACTCTAACACTTAACTCTATGCATGCATTGTGGAGATAACATTTGTATGAATTGTGGAGATAATATTATTGGTTCATTATTCATAATTTTATTGCTTATTAGGATTGCCTTCTTGTACCAAATATAGTATGTCCATTCAATAATTTTCACAAAATTAATTAATTTTCTATAATTTTTTTTTATTTTGATCTAAATTGTTAAATTATTTATTTAATTTATTTAATAAGTAAATACTAAAACTCTAAATGTCATGTTTAGTGGCGATTGTATCCACTAAACCCACTTCAAGTAATTTATGTGATTGTATATTGGAGATATACAAATTAAATATATTTAAAATAACAAACAATATAGATTTTTTTAATTAAATTAATTAAAATACACTTTTTTAATAACAAATGATTCATTTATTATAAAATTATTTAATTTCAAACGTAAAAACTTAACAAAAACTTTGAAAAGTTCTGTTAATGATTTTTGTAAGAAAACAATAATTGCTAAATAACAAAATTTGAAACCACGAACAAATAAAGGCCATTTTTATATTAATACAATTATGATAGAAATAGAACTTCGATATTTTTTGTGTAACGTGTGAATATTCAACCTTTCATTTCAAAAAAAATTAAAAGTATAAAACATTTAATATTATCTTATTTTATTAAAAAAAAAAACCGCATATTCTCCACTATACCCACTTTTACCTTATGTATGTATAAATAAAAAAATATTTACCTTATATTGGAAATAAATATAATTAACCATTTTCTTTTTTTTTTTTTTCGGTGATTTAATATTTCCACATTAATAAAAAAGGAAAAAAAAAACGAAAAAAACAACGTTTTATACATATGTAAGTGGGTGTTTGCTTTTGTGTTATTCTTAAATTCTTAAGAAGTGTCGGTAACCTTTATTTTCCCACTTGGAACTTTTTAAAATATAAATACATATTACATATATTTATATATAAATGCATATATATACATTTCAATAATATGTGTTACAAAACTAATAAATATATATATATGTATACTATATAATGTATAAATATATATAACTATTATATACTATATATGTATTTATACATTCTTCAATATATTTTGCTACCTTCTAAGTATTATATATAATATGACCCTTGAGAATCAATCATTGGTTTTTATATTATTGTCTATTGTGATAAATAATAAATAAGAAAATAGAAAGAATATAAAATGTTTAACTAAAAATCAATTTTGAAAAAAAAAATAAATAAATAAATAAATAAAATAAAAGTTCAATGTTCGATGTAAATGATGATCCAAATAATGGAATACAATAAATTAAAATAAAAAATAATTTAAATTGAAATTTCTTATATCTTTAAATTATCATCTAAATTAATATTAAGTAATTTTAATTTAAAGTGTTAAGTAAACTATACAATGTTCCTATACTATTCAAATTCCAGAATGATAATTTTGAATATTCAAATACTAGAGCAATTTTTTTTTTTTTTTTTTTGAGTTAATTTTATTGTTAACAGGATTTGAAAACATTTCTTTGAAATATCTGCAAAATATATTTTGATAAATGACACAATGAAATTTATTTTTTACATTTGTTTTAAAATATATTTAGCTGATAGTAACTTACAGAGCCTTCTTTTAGAAAACTTCCAGAAACTTACAGAGAGTTTCTTTAGGAGACTTCGTTTCCTTACTAAAAAAAACTTCAAATTATCACCAAAAGAAAAATAAAAATAACAAGATAGAAGTAAACTAACAGTTTTTAAAAGCGCACATTTTCATTTTAAAAACTGTTTAAAGCTGTGACTTGCATCAAAATTTGAAAATTTTCTTAAAATTTCATAAGAAAAAATATGAAAAATAACACACTTTCTTCAATTTAAAGTGAACTCTACCATAATTAAGAAAATCCATTAACACATGTAAAATTATAAAGTTGAAGTTTTAATTTTTGCCTTTTATTTTGAAAAAATTTATACAAGTGCCTAAGTTACAGGTGTTTAAAAATAGGAAAATTTAAATTTTTGAGTTCACCTAATAGTTCACATAGGGTGAAAAAAAAAAAAATTTCTGAGGAAACTTTACTAATTCTAAAAGTTCTTTCTTATCTCAAATTTTCAAGTCCCTATTTAAAAGCGTACCAAAATGATGAAGAAATAAAAATAATGCAAAATTTGGTTTTCACATATTTAACGGTAAATTTAAATACTAAAGTTAAAATGTAAAATTTTGATACTTACTGATTTATAAAGAAAAAAAAAAAGTCCTGTCGAATGACTTTTTTAAATTGATAAAATGTTAAGCAGATTTAAATTAAAAAATAGGGCTTTGTCAAAGTTTGAGGAACTGTAGCTGTTTGAGGAACTGTAGCTGTTTGAGGAGCTGTAAATTTTACCCATGATTAAAATTTCATTTCTCTATCTTTAACCGTTTTAAATTTAAGTTTTGAAAACAGACGGATGGACGGACAGAGTGAAACTAATAGGTACATTTTTTCAAAATTTTTTTTTGAAATATCCTAAAAAGAAATCAATAATATAAGTATGTTTGGTTTGTACCATCGAAGTTAAAACTTATTACACATTTACCTATAAGTACAGTTACATTTTCAAATATAATATATTTATATGTTATATAAGTAAGTACCTATATATAATATGTAACTGAAAAGAAAGCATAAATACATAACAACATTTAAACAAATGTATAGAATAACTAAAAATATCTTTAAAATATGGTTGTCAAAATTTTAAAATATAAAAAAAAAAAATTCGGTTTTTAGGTCATCAATTGAAATTCTTAAAAATAACAAAAATTATATGCTTATTTTTTTTTTTTTATCATTTGAAAACAATTAAAAATTCGAACATAATAAAAAATTGACCTATAACTCAACAAAAAAAAAAGGAAAAAAAGAGGTTAAAAAAAACATTCCTAAAAATAGTAGATATACAATTCAAAATTGATTCTTATAAAAATTTATGATACCCTACTAACCCATTTTCTGATTTTTTTTTTTTTTTTTTTGTATATTTAACTATATAATAACTTTCATAAAAAGCTTACAGAAATTTTAGAAATTGAACTAAAGATATTAAAAAGATCTATAAAAAAATTTCTTTTTTTTTTTTCAAAATCAAAAATCTTCTTCCTAGTTATTTATGTTTTAAAGATTCAATATCTCATATCATTACGTAGGCCTCTTTTAATTATATTCCCATCTTTCACTAGGTTTCAGTAAGTCTGTGATAAAACAACTATTTGTTTTGGGAAGAAGTATAATGCTAATTCTAATCAGTTATTCATTTAAAATTCATATAATTGATCAGATTTGCGTTAATTAAAATAAAATCTTAAAATTTTAAATGTAAAAAAGAAAAAACAAACTAAAATATATACTTAAATGTCAAATAAATGATAAAGCACGTACCGATCAAACAACTTTACTATCAAACCTGTGTTTTTTTTTTTTTTTTTTATAAGTAAGTACACGAGTTTTCAGTTGATCATAAAAATCAATCAAAGTTCATTGTTTTGCGTAAATTAAATATTTTTGATGTTATCTTTTTCACACAGTATAATATACAAGTTATTCTTTTTTTTTTTTTTCTCTTTAGTTTATTTTTTTTCCTTAGCTTTGCCCCCATTTTTTTTTTTTTATTACTTTTAGAACACCATTTCATTAACAAAACAAAAAAAAAAACCTCAATTTTTTGTTTTGTTTTTTTTTTTACTTAATTTTGAAACTGTTAAAAAGAAGAATAGAATTGAAATATAAATAAATATGTAGGTATAAGAATAAACACGTTCACAATTAAAAAGCTTAAATTTGATTAAAAATTCAAGGGAACTTAAATAAGTTTCGTAGCAAGAAACAAAAGAGATAAGAATGAGTAAAATAAGTATAAAAAAGTATATTTAAAGCACCTCCTAATTTGAGTAATAATTAAGTACTGAGTACTGCTGATATAATAATTTTCTATTTTTCTATTATTTTAATATATAATACTTGTAACAAGTTTACTACCCCATTATGAGAAATTTAATTCCATAGTCTCCCATTGATTTTTTTTCCTTCTCACACCTACAAGGAGCATAGGGCATCAAGTAAATCACTTAATATTCATATTTGACTAAGTTTCAGTTTCTAGTATCATTAATTTCACTAAGCTGTTGACTACTCGACTGTACAAGACTTTGACATATAAAATATTTCCTAATTTTTACGTTACGCTAACATCTGACACAAGAATTATTTTACTTATTTTTAATTTAATTACATATTTATTATATAAAATCTATATTAATATTTTATTAATCTATTAATCTATCTATTAATCTGACCCAGCCAGAGTTTGAACCGCGAGACCTTTCAAATTAAAACCCGGAGTGTTAAACACTACACCATTGGCCTAGATAGGCTCGCATTATTAGTCGTCAAAAATTAATATTTGATTAACCACAAAAAAACTTTTCAAAAATCTAAACCATCAGCAAAACTATTGGTCTAATTTTATTTCCAGAGCTTTAAGCATTCTTAATCCATTAATTGTAATCTATTAAAAAGTTACAGCATGAATAATTTATTAGGATAATGTCTTAAACACTTAGTACATATAATATATGATTGTAGATGTTTTAATATACTTATACATATATTAAAATTCAAAAATAACTTAGAAAAGCTCATATAAGTACAGGTTTAATCATAACATTTAACAAATAGCTCCTTATTTTACAGATTTTGAAAGAACCTTTAGAATTAGTTCTTATAAGAAAAACCTATTAAAATTTTTTAAATCTGGCAATACTTAGTTTTTTAATGTCTTGTAAAAATTACAAAGAAAAAAGTATACTTTTAAATATAAGCATGTTTAAATATTTGTTCCTTTTTAGAGTAAGCTTTTGAAATTTTTGGTATACTTGGTATACTCTACAAAAGCTTTTTGACATAACAATCATCTCTCGTATTTTTTGTTAATGGTAATTTAATTTTTTTTTTATATGATCTCCTTTTTTTTAAACATATATAAATATTCATTCATATACAGATTTTTGTAGATAATCTTAAACATTTCTTTATTCATATAGTCTATGATAATAAATTTTATGTCGACAGGTCAAATACCTATAAAAGCAATAACATTAACAATTTATTACCCCAAAAAAAAAAAAAAAAAAAAAAAAAAACAAGAAAAAAAAATAAAAACTTTCTGTCGGTGTTTTTAATCTTATTCTTTAAGGTAAACGGCATATGAAAAACTTAAAATCTTTATGTAATGTAATGTTATTTATTTTCTTTAAAATTATGATCAAATCAAAAAATTGTTTTAATTAGAAATTATAATTTATTCAAAAAACGAACTAATTTACACGTAACTATGAACAAATATAATACTTCAGTACAGATATGCTCAATATTCAATTTCTATTTCCTTATTTTTTATATTTATAACTTTTTTACTTTAAGAAAGAGTATTTCCATTTTAAGTGCAAGGATTTTAAATGTAAGATTTGTTTTTCAATTTGCAAGAAATTATTGTTAATTGAATCTTATTTTTAAAAGTCTATCTACTTTCAAGTACATTGTTACAATTTAAAAAAGGTTCTTGTAGTCTGCCTTGATTACCTATAACAAATTACGTAATTATGCAAAATCTTCAATTTAAAAAGGAAATACTTGCACTTAAAATGAAAAACATTTTTCTTAATGTAAAAAAATTATATCTAACTAACACGAATTTATAAAAATTAAAAAAAAAAATGGTCAAATTTATTTATTCCAAATAATTTGGTCAAATTTATTTATTCTTTATTTATTCCAAAAGTAGACCTCTCACATATGATTAAGTATAATATGTTGTTTGATATCCATGTTTATCTATTTATTTACTATACTCGTGATTATACTTTTTAGCAAAAACAGTTTAGACAGAATTATAAGAAAATAAAAGTGTAACTATACAAATGTGTTTTTTCAATGCATTTCTCTGCCAAATAAATGTGGACAGGAAATTACACAGCCTTTCCTGTTCAGGCGTGGCCGTAAATTTCGTAAGGCGGAATACCTCTTACGACGTCTGTGGGATTCGAACCAACACTCCGGTGTTTCCAGCGTATTTTATAAGCTCTTACCCACTAGGCCACTGAGACCCCTAAAGAATTATGAATACAATAAATAAATGAAAACTACTTAAGTGTGGGTATAGTGAAGAGATGCTGGTATAGTGAAGAATCTGTAGTTTTTTTTTAATAATAAAATAAGATAATATTAAATGTTTTATACTTTTAATTTTTTTAAATGAAAGGTTGAATATTAAAGCAGATACTTACACAAAAAATATAAATAAAAAAATAAAAAAAATAAAACAAAAATGTATTTAAAATAGTTAAATCTATTATTAAAAAAAAAATAAAAACTTGAAAAAAATGAATATTCCATCTTTGAGAAACTATCAAAGGCTTGTTACAAAATTTTATCGCCACTATACCCACTTTTATCTTATGTTATTGAACTTAAAAAACTTATGTATATAATTACATTTAACATACACTTTACAATGAAATTACATTATTAAATTCTTATAATAACGATTGAATAATTTTTATTTTTGTGAATGTTTTGATAGTGTAAAATCAATGTTGAGTTTATGTTTATTAATTATAATAATCATTCTATTAATACGTTCAAATTTTCCATAATTAAGTAATTCTATTATTACTGATTTTGAATAAATTGAAAGAGCGAAAACATTGAATAACAAATGCTTAACAAATTATTAGAACTCTGATTTTGTAACCACCTATAAAATCCCTCCTAATTCACTATCTCATATAAGTATATACATATATTCTAGAAAAAGCGTATAACCCTGATTCTCAAATAACTCTAAAATGGTTTCTAATTATTTTTTCTATATACATTTTTAATATACTCACATAAAAGAATTTTAATTTTAAAATCCTCCGGCTAAAAAAATTATTGAAATCCTGATTTTGTAGCCACCTATAAAATCCCTTCTAATTATTTCTTTACATACATATTATATAGCGACAAAACTCTTAATATTATGAAATAATGAAAACGTGCTGCCCTGATGATTCTCTCTAAGTTCTAACTTTGTGGCTTGTACGCACAGTAAGGGTTTTTTTTGCCCCTATCTCAACTGGACTATATTTCGATCCACTTTTGGAGCTTTTTCATTTTTGTGAAATTTTTACAGAATAGACCATTTTCTTATGGAATTTGTTTTCTGAATTTTGTTTTTGTTTTTAAGAATTATGTCATCATTTTAATAAAAAGATATCTTAAGAAGAATAATATGTTTTAATCTCGTATCTTAATCTATCTGGTATATTTTTAGAGATTTAGTAAATGTTTAAACTTGGCATAATTATATCGCAATCCATAATTTTTTTATTTTTCTGGATTTACATAGATTTTTTTCCAATTAAAATAAATTAAAATACATACTTTAATTGATTGTGTTCTCACATTGATCATTGATTAAATTGGTTAATATTTACTCTTAAATATGGGTGTACACCAATTATTTTTTTTTGTGTTTTTGCCGAACATTTTCATTAATTACATTAATAACGCCAACAAGTGGTTTTATTTTATTTTTTAATTTTTAAATTTTCATTTTCATTTTATAATTTCTAATAAATGGTAAGTCTATTTCAAACTAAAGTATTTAAAAAAAAAAAAAAAAACATTTTTTTTTTTTTTCGTTTTGTTCAAGGATAACTATTTTTCAGTCAGACGATATTTTTTTTAATCTTTTGAAAATGTAAGTGGGCGTTTTCATTAGCATATATTACTTATATATACCTATAGTTTTAGAAATTCTTCTCTAAGAATTATTACGCCACTTGTCACACTTAATTTTTATTTTTTTTATTATATTTATTTTATATATTTATTTATCCGCAATAAATATGTTCTAATTAATACAAAAGTTTAAATATTTATATATGTAGATATATAAAAAGAAAATTTAGTTATACGTAAATATACTACATACAAGTTTATATATTGAAACGAATTTAAGATAATTATATAATTTTTGCATATACTTATATATATATATATAAGTATATATTATATACATACATATATTTTCTGTTATTAAACTTTAGTAGGTCAAAAATTTCCGGAACAGAAATAAATTTATATATTTTTTTTTTTATCTCAATATAGACCTATACATTATAATATTAATTAACCCTTAAGTATTTCGTATTTTATTTTTAAAATTTTATATTTTAATTTCGAAGGTTAAAAGTTATTTTAAACGAAAATTCTTGTTGAATGAAAAAACAAATGATTAAACAAATAATTAAAAAAATTTTATTCTTTATTTATATACTAAGTGCCATGTTGCTAATTATATTTTCAATATTTACTTATCTGTTTAAGTATAATAACTGTAACTGTTAATGTATATCAATTTTTATCATATTGCATATTATTGGAATTATATAAAATTGGAATTGGTAAACGGAAAATTGGAAACGATAAGTAATTATGTCAAAAATATATAGAGTGTTTGTTAACTAAAGGTTGTTCTGAAGTTCAACATAAACAAAAAATTCTTTTGGAGAAGGAGTCTATTCTTATCCGTTTGGAAGATATGAGGCTTAAAACATTTTTTGGGTGCCTAAATAATTTAATTTAGTTTTATATGTATAAAATTGGAACCCTATAAGATAAGCGTACCTAGAGTACTAATTTGAAAAGCCTGATTTCTAGATCTCATAAAACGAGATTTATTGGAGCGTGAAATTAAAAATTATCAACTTTTTATAACAAAAATATCATTTAAAACTTTTTTTTAACAAAAAGTAATGGTATTAACTTAATGATTTTTTTAGGGTCCATTATTCCCTTTTTTCTCCCCTACATTTTGAGCATAATGACATTTATCTAGCACAAAAATTACAGAAGTTATAGTAAAAAAAAAACTTTTTGATCAATTTCTGGAAAACAAGGTTATTATTTAAAAATATAAATATTCTTTAATCTCGTTCTTTGAAACCTACAAAAATGGTTGATAATTTATTAGGCTTTTCAATATGGTTCTAGAATATTGAAACCTAGAAATATGGGTGATCATTTATTAGGCTTATGATACTTGGTTTCATTTTAACTTGTATGTTTCCAATTTTATAGATATAAAACTAAATTAAATTATTTAGGCACTCAAAACATTTTGAAGCCCCATATCTTCCAAACGGATGAGAACAGACCCCACTTCCAAAAGAATTTTTTCTTTGTTTGTAACCTCAGAACCACCCTTAGTTCTATGTTAGGTTATTGGCGTGTAACACCGTGTTTAACTAAAAATAAAATTGTTGTACAATTTTTTGCATTAAAACTTTATTTTTAAATATTTATGTTCTATGCACAAAAAAAAGAATTTATTAGTTACTTAATGTCATTATATCTTTCAAAAATCTTTTTTTATTTTTCTTTAAAATTTTACATAAAACATCAGCCAATCCACACGAGTATTTATGAAGCATATTTTATTCTTCGTTTCATAACTTCTTTCCTATAAACTAAGACAAAGGAAGAGTAAAATATTCCTCATAATTACTTATGTGTACTTGGCTCAATAAGGGTTAAAGAATTTTATATTTTAAAATAATTTTTTATTTGTATGTATTAATTTTTATAAAGTTATTTTATTTTTATACAAAATTATTAAATTGAAATAAAATATTTGAAATATTTAATTTTTAATTAATTGTTTAGTTCTCTGTTTTACTTTTTCGTACTCATCTCAACATATGCATAAAAAAATATTAGTATAGTATGAAAGAATAATTAAATATACTATATATACCTTTTTATGTGAAATCTAATTCAAGTTACAGTAACAAAAGATTCATTAACAGTTGGAAAAATGATCATTTCACGCATCTATCCAAAGTACAAAAACACTAAATCTTATTATATCCTAATGGTATTTAAAAGTTATCGAAAGATGGTTTTCCAAATGAAACCAAACCCATCCACACAAAACTAAGTTTATGTAATTATGTCAAATTTCATTCACGTATGCTTATAAGGTATCATGTTTACAAATCAGAACCACTTGTATACATACAGGGCCAACTTGGACGAAGTGATTTGAAATGCTTACAATTTTTTTATTTTATTTTTGTTTCTAATTAAAAGTTTAAATTATTAATTTTTTTTTAAGGTATTTTTTTTAAAGGATTTAATTACATCCTTTATATGGCTTCCATTTTCCTTGTTGGCAGTTAATGGCTCTTTTTAAGACATTTTGCATTACGTTTCTGGCTCAAATTATGCAATTTCTGTACGAATATTCTGCTTTAGGTCCCGAATGTTTAGTGCTTGACGTAAACCCGTTCCT
Source organism: Poecilobothrus nobilitatus (assembly GCA_947095535.1). Taxonomy (NCBI): domain Eukaryota; kingdom Metazoa; phylum Arthropoda; class Insecta; order Diptera; family Dolichopodidae; genus Poecilobothrus; species Poecilobothrus nobilitatus. The sequence goes on along the minus strand of OX352773.1, from coordinate 77,612,815 downwards.
TCAAGAAACTCCATAAAAAAAAACCAGGGTTCATCAAATCTGGGGAACGAGATGGTCACACGAAATCAGCATTTTTTAAAACCCTTGCGTATCTGTGCTACATTTTTGTGATTTTTTTTTGAAAATATATTTTCAAACCAATTTTCATCTAAAACTGTCAAAATTAATCAAAATCTCCGATATAGACTTTTTTTATATTGCGATCCTAATACTTTTCCGACTCTACAATTGTTAGTAAAAGAAGTAGAAAAAAGTAAAAATAACAAAAATATGAATTGATCGTTAATCTAAATCATTATAGGATTCTGTTCTTATTTACTCATAAAACACCACTATAGTGTTCAAAAAAAAAAAAAAAAACATATAATAACCTTTTCATAAATTTAAATACTTAAATAAAAAAAAAAATGGATTAACCTGGTTTTTTTTAAAAAAAAAAATAATACTTTTGAAGTTGTTTTTTTTTAATGTAAAAAAATTAAAAAACAATGAGACTGTAAACATTTTAGCATTTGTTTTGCGTGTATTCAATTTTTTAATAAATTTTTTTATCACAATTTTTTTTTAAAGATATGGCATAATTCCAATGGTTTTTTTTTTTATTTTGCACGTCATATTCTTTATATATAATTTCTAACAATAGCAATAATAAAAAATTTTAAACTCAACACAAAATTTAATTCAAATAAATTCATATTTATTTTTTCAAATGTATATATAGCGTGTAACTATAGATGAGAAATCTTGAGATATGAGAAAATTTAATAAACGTCACATTCTAATAGATTTTGAAATAAAATAAGATAATATAACATGACATGTAAGTATAGAAAAGTTTTTAAAGATTATTAGCAAAAAAAAAAAAAATGGAAACGAAATAAAATTTCATTTGAATTTTTAACAATTTTAACCAAACATATTTTAATTTTGTATTATATATAATACAATTAAGTACATACATATGTATTTCTCATAATTTTTTTGCAATTTTTTATATATACTACAGATACGTTTTTATACAATCCGATTTCGTTCTAGCATCAAAATAAAATTGAGAGAATTTATATAGGAAGTATACCAATCATATATAAATCATATTATAAAATCGTATAATTGTCCTGTTCATTAGTACTTTCACTCTATTCAGGGTGTACTATGAACCCTGCACCCAGCTGGTTATGTTTTAGATGATTTTAGAGTGAAATTGGCTATAATATAACAAACGCGCGATGTTAGGACTGAAGTGTATCTTGCTTCTTTTTACTGCTCCAAGAAGGGAAACAATATTATTTGTGACATGATCAATATGGCAGTCACAGCAAAATCTATCATCAATCATTAAGACAAGATATTTGTAGATTTCAATTATGATGATTGTCCAACTGAATTTGCAAGATATATTCCCCAGACACCACCTACAATTAATCTAGAATCATTTATTTCAATACAAATACTTCTCCGCAAGTTCTTTAATTGTTTATTATATACTTAAGTAATGAATTCCAGGATGACGTGCATCATAAAGACCAACATTACAGATTTTTTTTAAAAGAAAAGACCAAAAATAACCTAAGGGTAAAACGAGATAATGTCATTTAATTAAATAAAAAGAGGTGTCTTGTATGATTATACGAACAGTGACAAAGATTTATATAGTTGCAAGGAATCATTAGATTCCATTCGCTACAGTATTAAATATCAGCATTTCTATGATGTATTTCAAGTATCAAAATTAAATCCAAATCATAAATTAAATATTGATGAAACTTTATATAATTACCTACTTAAAGAATATTTAACAGTTGAATTTGAGTTTATTTAATATTAACACTTTAGTTTGTCGCGACTTATAGATCGCGATTAAGAATTAGAAATTAGGAGTTACATTAATTCTTAAAAATATTAAATTACAATTTTTTTTCCTTCAACTATAATTAAACAATTTTTATTATTTAAATAGACTACAAAAACTCAATGAAAAACTTTTTAATCATATTTTAAAATAAAGTAACTTAAATTTAATTTTTTTTTTGTTTTTAATTTACTTATTTTATTTTTAAAAAATAATAAAATCTATTCAACATTATATCATCTTAAGTTAATTTGTTCGTGTTTGTTATCAGTTTTTTTTTAAATAGTTAAAATAAAAAAAAAAAATTGAAATATAAAAACCAACCCAGAAATGACATATGGTTATATATATATATATATATAATTCCCTTAATAAAAATTAATATTCAAACAACCATATCCTTAAAGGACAATACACTCTTAATTTTTTTTTAAATAATGTATGCAATTCTCCTTTGTGAGCAATTTATCACATAAAAAAAAAAAAAACTTTTCTATTTTTATATTATTTACCGTTAAAATAGTTACTCGGCATTTATTTAAAAACAGTTATAAATATACAAAGTGTCCAAATGTAAGAAAACAAGATATGCAATAAATAGTTTAGAAAGATATATATATATAGTTTTCATTATATTTATAGAAGAATTTTAAATAAATTAATTGTAATACTTTTGAATGTTTAAGGTTTGTCTGAATTTAATAAAAAATTAAATGAATACCTTCCTTTTAAACATAAACACACAGGAAAACATGTTTTAAAAACAGAATTTGAAGTAGAATAATAAATAATCGTCATAAAAAATCTTTATTTATTTGGCACTCATACTGTTAACAGTTTAGGTTTCTTAGTTTAATCGGATATTATATATATTTAATACAATGATAGTTCAGTCACTTGTTAATTATTCAGAGCCATTGCGGCCGAATTTAAGTTTAAAAAGATCCAAATGTATACTTTCTCTCTCTAGACCTGAAATAAGTACAATAGGATTGGTTGATGTTATTACGTTCGATTAGCTTATCGGCAGATATAGAAGATTAGTTATACATATGGATATGGATTTTAGCTGTGGATTTTACAGAAAATATGCCGCTATAACTAAAGAGTGTGGAACACTTTCTCTGCAGCTCGGCAGAAATATCTCTATAGTTCTTTTCGAAGATTTTGCAGAACTCTATGACATAGATCTTGAGATGCTCTCAAAATTATTTGCGCTAGAATGATATTATCATGGAATAACTCTTAGAAAGCTTAACACCAACTTTGATCAAATAGATTCTCCTACGATATGCATTATGAATCTAGAATCTAGTGACTACTAATAAAAAAAATATTGTTCAGTTTTTTATATCCTTTATTACTTATTCTATTAGATAATAAATTGCCGATAAAAAAAATTTTTCCAAAAATTTCAAATTTTAAGACAGTGTTGCCATAATTCAATTATTACTCACTTAGAAGTAAAAAACAGCATCAAATAAAGGAAAGATTTTTTTCAATTAAAATTAAGTAAATTAAAAAAAAAAAATATATGTAAGTACTTAATTAGATATATTATAATTAGTTATATATCAATTAATTATATTACCGGTTTACGTTGTTTTCCTTTTCAACTTTGAAAATTTGTGGTACTTTAACGCAACTCTTTCAATTTACATTCTTTATTTTGCGAATAAAAAATATCTTATTTATATTTTTTTATGATATCATATAATATGTACAGGTTAAAATAATGTAAAATATTTTTTGTAAATGTTATTTTGAATTATGACGTAAATAATATAATGTAAATAATAACGTTTAAGTTTAATTTTATTAGTCGATTCATAATTAGTTTTATTTTTTTTTTAATTGTAAAATGGGTTAAATATATATATACGTATATTTCTTTTTTAAATATATATTTTTAAAATTTATTGATTTTTTTTCTAAGTAATGACTTAGAACCAAAATATTCACTATAGAAAATATTATTTAAAAAAAAAAAAAATAATAATAATAATAAAAAAAAAACTTGTATAAAAATTACTTACTTTTTTGTTTTGCTTTATCCATTAGCATAATATTATTATCCTGACAGTTTATAAAAAAAAAAAATAATATTCAATTAATTTCACTTTCTTTTTACTCGTTTAAATTTATTAATTATTATTATTAATTTTATTATTTTTTTATTATTAATTCTTTTTTTTTTTTTTTTTTTTTGTTTACTCAACACTCAATTTATCAAAAAAAAAAAAAAAAAAAATATAAGTAATCAAATAAAATTAAAAAAGTTTATAAATTTTAGTATGCAGCTTTTTATATATGTATTTGTATTTTTTTTTTTTTTATACTTTTTCTTTTTTTAATTAATTAATTAATTTTTACTTTTTTTTTATTTTTCGTAAATATATATATATATATATATATATTTATTTATTTTTAATATTTGAGCTTTTTTCTTAAATTTTTTAATTTTATGACAAAAAAATATTTGACAAAACATTTATTTATTTCTGTTATGCATTTATGTATGTATATGTATTCAATACATATATATAACTAATATATATATTTAATTATTTTTTCTTCTTTTTTTTTTTATAGTAATAATATACTAAGTAATTTATTTATTATTTTTTTTTATTGAGAAAAAAAATTAAAAAAAAAAAAAAACAAAAAACGGCAAAACAAAACTAAGATTTTAATTCTTTTACACTTAATAGGTACACTTTTTTTTTCTTTTCTTTTTTTTTTTTTTTTTTTTGTTGAAAATTACTTATTTTCAAAATATATTTTGTGAATCACTATTAAATCACTATTATCTTTTATCATTACTTTTATTTTGATTTTTTATTATTATTATTATTTGTATAACACTTTTCTCTTGTATTTAAAAACACTTTTTTGTTAAAATTTTTATGTTATTTTTGTATTATTTTTAGATTCACTTTTTGTTTGTTTTTTGTTTTGTTTTGTTATTTTTGAAATTGTTTTTAATAAAATAATTAATTTTTGTTTTTTGTATTTAATTTAAATTAAATTAAAATAATAATAAGTAATTTTAATATTTTATATACTTTTGTATATTAAATTGAAAAATTAGAAGAAAAAAAATAATAATGAAAAAAAAAAAAACAAAAAATTAGAAAAAAAACTTTTTTTTTTTTTTAAATTGCTGTTAGCAAGACTTTTGTGTAATATTAAAATAGAACAATGAAAATGGGAATTCACCGATTACAGTCCCATTTGGATTTTTAACCATTAAAAATAAATACGGTGAACAAGTATGACGATACATATTCAAAAGAGAACCAAAAAAAAAAAAAAAAAAAACAAAATAATAATAAGTTTTATTTTACACTTTTTATTTATTTTATTTTATATTTTTTTCCCATTTAATTAATTAATTTGCTATTTATTTAATAATATGAAAATAAAAACTAATACTAACACATAAATTATTGTAATATTTTTCCATAATCTGTTTGTAGTTTTTTTTTTTTTTATTTCTTTATTTTTGTTTTTAAAATATCTTTTTAATGTTTTTTAATTTAAAATTCTGTTTTTTGTTTTTTTTTTTGTAGTCAATATTTTAAAAGAAAACCGACCATTTGTATTTTATTTTTTTTTTACTTTTTCTTTATTTAAATTCGAAAATGTGAAGAAATCGGAAGGAAATATTATGTATGTATGTATGTATGTAATATTATCTTTTATAATAATTTTATTTGTATAACTATATACATAGTTAAAATTATAATCAATGATCCATAATTAGTTTAAAATTTCCAAATATTATGATGATCATTTTTTTAAAAAAAACAGCTTCTTTGAGTTTTGTTTTCTTCTGAAATTGAAAAAAAAAAAAGAACAAAATATATAAATTAATATTTTTAATTAAATATAATATTTAAAATAATATTTTTTTTTTTTTTTTAATATTCAAAATTATTAAAAATAAAATAAAAAAATCAATTATTCAAAAAAAAAAATCAAATCGAAGAAAACTGAAGAAAATATAGCTATACGTGTGTATGTAAAATACACTAAAGTCAAAACCTCTACTTTACAAAGTACATAGTTATATTTTTCGGTGACTTAAAATAGGACCCTGCGAAATAAGGTCCCAAGGGTGGTTATTTCACATTTAATAAGAAATAATACCTCAGGTTCTTATTTCTTACTACTTAATAATAATTTAGAAATAAGACAACAAAATATGAGAAGTCCTGACGGTTATTTTTTTTTTTCAATTTAATCTATGATTTCTATTTGAAATATAAAGCCTCGTCGTATTATTTCTCAATTAATTCTCATAAGAAATAAGTATAAATATTACAAAAATGGTATTACCAAACTGACTTAAAAAAAATAAATATATTACCGTTTTCCGAAATATACACATAATATTATGGTGTTGCATAAAAATTTAAATAAAATGACTCTTTTATTATTTATTTTTAAAATAATTAATAAAAAGAGAGTACAAAAATTAATCACCGCTATTCAAAGCCCGATATTTTATACAAAAAGCAATTTATTTAAATTTTAATACGACATCATCATATGTATATATATATATATTGTTGAAAAGAGCAATATACTTTTTATTTTAATTCAGTTTGGTAATCCTTTTTTTAGTTAAATGTGGTTTATTAATTTGAAGTTTTTATTGATGAATTTTTTTTTTATGTTTAAAAAGTATTACAAAAATTTAATTTATTACACATTTAATGAGAAATAGCAAGGCGGCGCTTTATTTCTCAAAAAGTCGTAGATTAAAAGAATTTGAATTTGAAAGAAAATAAAACTCCGGGCGTTATATCACAATATTACTATGATAAATAAGACCCCGGAATATTATTTCTTATTAAATGTGAAATAATAACACTGGGGCTTTATTTCACAGAGCCTTATTTCACGTCACAATATTTTGCACATTTAAATTATATTGTATGAAACTAAAACTGTGTAACTGTGTAACTGTGCAAATCAGGGAATAAATGATAAGACATTATTTAAAATTTTATAAATTTATAAATTAATTAAACAATTCTTAATTTATGATTTTTATTTGTTTTTATCAATCAATCAATCAAATCAATCAAAAATTAAAGACAATTATTTCTAATTAAATGTTTGCCGAATAAATTTTATATTTTCTTCAGTTTTGAAATGAGGATTTGTTTTTTTTTTTTTTTTTTTGGTTTTTAATTCTACACAAATTTTCAATTATTTAAAAAAATTAATTTTGTAAAATAAAAAATTTTTAATCAAATGGTTTTTTTTTCCCAAAATAATGCCGATCAATTTAATTTCAAATTGTTTTTTATATGTAATATACATAATATCTAAATCCACCTGAAAGTAAAATAATATTTTTAAAAATGTTAATAAGTATATAATTACTTATATTATGTTAAAACAAATAAATAAATAACATAAATATATATTATCAGTATTATAATTGTTTTTTTTTTTTAATTTTTGTATGTTTTAAATTTTCTTCTTTAATTTTTAAAATGAATGACAGTAGAGTATGAAAATCAAATCAAATAATATTGAATTTTGTGAAAGGTTCAATTTCATATATACATATATACATATAACGCTGATATTCCAAAAGACTATTAGATTATCTTATGAAAAATTTCTTAGGTTGAGTTAAATTAATTTTTTTTGGACAAGTCTAACTAATAATCAAATCGATTTTATTAATAAAATTTTTTTTTAAAGAAATTAAAAATGCTTAAAATTCAAAATTAAACTTTATTTTTCGACTTATCTAATATTATATTATATGTTATCTCTGGTACAGCGTTGTTTCACCGATGAACATAAAAAAAACTTTCCAGACATTTGTAAACGATTTTTATTAATATAAAAGGAAATTTTATAAAGGTTACCGTTAAACTTCTTTTAAAACAAAGATATTATATGCTAAATAAAAGACTAGGGATAAACTAAAGACTAAATTCTAGAAATATAATTAGTAAGGTATCATGAAATAACTCCGCAATCCAAAAATGAAATAATTTCTTAAATATTTTCCTTGTTTTTTTGATGCGGAGCTATTTCACTTCTATTTTGCGGATTTATTTAATTTTTTGATTATGAAACAAGTCCTGCTAATCAAAAAATTAAATAAATCCTTAAATTTTTTTTTTAACCTACATACATATGTACATATATTATACGTATATATCTTACATATGTACATAGTTATACGTTATTCAGAATTTGGAGGGGTTTTAGAGTTGGATCTAAAATCAGGATAATCGCTTTTTGCCAAAAAATTTATAAATACTTATATGTATATTGTAGATTCAGAGTGATTTTACAGTCGGTTATAAAATCAATGATTTTGATTCTCTCCTAATTCAGAATTTCGCATAAACATATTATATCTACATACATATATATTCTGGAAAAAGGTAATACACTTAATTTCAATCCGACTCTAAAGTAATTTATAAAAATAAAATAATTAAATAAATCCGCAAAATGTCAATCTGAGGATTTATTTAATTTTTTGATGTGTAGTTACCTAAAGTGTTTACTATAAAAAAGATTTTATTTTTAAATGAAGTTTAAAAAGATTGGCTTGGAGAACTACCAAAAGGAACAAAATGTTTTAAGTAAGTATTTAAAAATTTCTAATGCTTATTTAAAAAAAAGTTGTTTCTTTTTAGATTTGCGTAACTAATATTAGAAATATAGAAGAACACTTAAATGTAAAATGTATAATAATGTAAATACAGACATTATTATATAATAATATATACTAATGTTAATTTACATTAATTTTTACATTAAAATATAATTTTTTTTTTTTCCTAAAATTTATATAGAATTTTTTATGTGTTGTGTAATTAGGGCATGGTTTGTTGACATTTTGATAAAAAATAAAATATCCAGCAGTTGTTTTTTTTTTTTTTTTTTTTTTTTTTTGTACTTTTGTATATTATTTTAATCAAAATCTTTTGAACTAAATTTTATAAAAATAAAATTAAAAAATATTTTTAAAATAAATACTGAAGTATGTACTTAGCTGTATATTATATGTATAAGTACGTATATATATTTTTTGAAATATTTTCAATATTTACAAAAACTATCATTATCATTTTTGAAATACATTGTAATTATTAACTTTGAAAAACAAATCCGCAATCTTAAAATGAGTCAATTATTAACTTATTGCCCACTAGATACTCAAATCACCTTTGGAAAGTTAAGTTTTTTTTCCAACACTTAGACTTTATCTACTTATACACAAAAAAAAACAAAAATTTACTTTACTTTAATTATATCTTGCGGTGTGTTCAACAGACAGACATATTTCAGATTTATAAATTTTTTAGTGCATTTATTATTACCGGTGTGATCTGTAAATAATTATGTTCTGCCACTTTTATACCTTATTCTGGAGAAATCGATCAGTTGGGTTCTTTCACTTGATATATTAACATTTGATCAGTGAACATTTCGCAAAAACTACACTTACATACTGGTAATTGGCAGTAACTTGGCTACTTACTTGTTAATTTTTCCAAGTAGACATTTCGCAACTTTTAACAATCAAAAATTTAATTTTCAACTCTTTATTTTCATTGTCTTTTTCATTGACTGCATTCAGAATATATGTCGAAATAATTTGATATCGAAAATATACAAATCAAGTAAAGTGAAAAAAGGAATAGGATTTTAACATTTAATATTTCGTCTTTAGTTCGTAACATATTTTTTCGATTTTTTATTTTTAAAACTTTGAAAAATGCTTTGTTTTCCAAATGTACATTTCATTTCTAAAATTCATTTAGATTCATTTATTCATTAAATATTTTCATTTTTGATAAAAAAAAAATAATTTTTAAATAGATTTGTGAAATGAATAAAAAAAAAATTCTAGAAATAATTTTTATTCTTTTCAATTCCTTTAACATTTGGACATTATGTTAAGATCAAATGTGTTTGGACATTATGTTTGGACCAAATGTTAAGAGTTTATTTTGTCAAATGTCCAAATGTTAAGAGTTCATTTTGTCAAATGTCCAAATATTAAATGTTCATTTAGCTAAAAGTCTTTTTGTTAAGTACCTATCTGTTTTTCTAAATGTCTCTTTATTCTTAAATGTCTTTTTTTGCGAAATCTCCATTGATCAAATGTCTGGTCACTAAATTAAAGTTACCAAGTGTACCATCGTATCCTTATTGTTATTTTCGGAATTTCTGAAAAATTAACTATTATAAATACAATTAAATATTTTAATTTGATAATATGTTAATGGGTTATAAAGAAATCTTCCATAAAAATTATCAAAATTTCAATTTATATAACAGATTTAACTTTATGATTACAGGCTAATAAAGTACATAGGTTATAAACTGTTTATTATAATACAAATCAGCTAAGTAAATATTTATTGTTTGGCATGTTAAAAATTCTCAGGATTTTAATTATTAATTCTGTGAATAAGTAACAAAAAATATAAAATTATTTTAATTATCTGCAGATTAAGTAATTAATTTATAATAATAGTAATAAAATCCTTTTTTTGTTAAAAAAAAAATAATTAAATTTTTTCTTGTATATTTAATTTCTGTTGAGAACTTCATTAATTTAAAACTGAATAAGTATAGAATTGAAAAAAAAAAAATATTTAATTGACAATTTGAACAATAAGTAAACTAATCTGCTAAGCTAAAGTGAACGTACTGCTACTTCACATAATTAAAAAAAAAAAGTAACAAATTCCTAATAATTACTAATTAACAATACTTATTCTTAAACTTAACTCAAAAAAAAAAAAAATGATATGTTAGTTAGTAAATATAATTATCTAATCAAATAATATAGTATTCAATTGTCGTATACTCGTAGTTATAGATAAATCTAAAGAAAAAACTTTTGTAGTGCAATTCCAACTTGACATAATAAACTTTAAAAAAAAATTTATTATTGAAAATTGGAGGGGAAAACCCAATACAAATATATATATATATATATATGTAATATCATAATAAAATAAGTATAAGCAGATAAAATCGTTTTTGTTTTTTATTTTTTTAAATTAAATAATCAATGTAATATTTTGACGTCAAAAGTTAAAGTTATTGCAATTTTTAAATTAATTTCTTATAAGTAAGTATATATATATATATAATATATATACATATAAGTAAGTATATAATATATTTTAAGATTTAAAGTAGATATAAATTTATAGTTTATATTATCAGACAAAAGTGACTGTAAGTAAGCCAATTTTATAATACCTATTATGTATTATAAAAAATATGTATATTTTTACATATATGTATGTATATTAAATATATATGTAAAAGGTAAACGTATTAAATAAATTGTTTATAGAGAAATTTTTTTAACAATTAAAGCTACTCACGTACTTAAGTAAAAAAAATTAAAAAAATACTACATAAGTACAGGACATTAATTGAAAGTTAATGATGACCCAATCTTCATTTTGCTTCCTTTATTCCTTCAAAAACATTGACAGTTGAAATTAATTACATTACTTACTTATATATCACATAATACTTGACCAAATACACAAAGTATACCTATTCAAAATAACCGAATAAAGCAAAGTCACCATTTGACGAATTTTTATTTCACTTTAGATAGTTTCAGTCGATTTGTTGAAAAACAAAATGTCAAATTAAAAATGTTGAAAAACAAAATATTGAAAGAAAAAATGTTGAAAGATAAAATGTGGAAAAAAAAAACAATGTTGAAAAAAAAAAGTGCTGAAATAAAAATATACTCGTATGTGGATTCTTTTTAAATTTTATTTATCTCTCCTAATGCATAATGTACATGTACATATATATAAATATTCTGGAAAAGGTGTATAACCCTGCTTTTCAATCTCGTATATAACCCTGATTTTGAATCCAACCTAAAATTCCTCCTAATTCAGAATCTCACATACAAATACATATAAATATTCTGGAAAAATCGTATAACCCTGATTTTTAAACCAACTCTAAAATCCCTTCTAATTCAGAATCTCACATACACATAAGTATAAGTATGTAACTATGTACTCATATATTCAAAAAGCGTATCACTCTGATTTTTAATCCAACTCTAAAATCCCAATTAATTCAGAATCTCGCATAGACATAAGTATAACTATATAAATATTTTGTAAAAGGCGAATAACCCTGATTTTGTAACCAACTATAAAATCCCTCCAAATTGACCATTTTTCATATACATATATACACATTTTCCAGAAAAAAAGAATACCCTTATGTTGAATTCAACTCTAAAGTCTCTCGTAATTCAGAACCTCGCATATACACTTGTATATAAATATTCTACAAAAAGGGAACACCATGTAATATTTTGATTGGCTTACTTATTTTAAATCCAACTCTTAAACTCCTTCTAATTATTTTTATTACATATAAATTTCAACAACAAAGCATTTATAACAGTTGAAACTCTTATATTGAAGTTGAAATTTTTTGCTCAACTTTTTTTTTTCGACTAAAAGACTGGCTCCCTTTCAGATTTTAATTTGTTCATTTTAAAATTTTAAAAGTGCTTGAAGAAAAATTAATTAAAATAGAGAAATTAAAAAAAAAAAGAATTTGGAATAAAGCTTGAGCTTTATTATAATACTCCATTGTAAATATTTTATTCATTGTAAATATGTATAATAAATTCTTTAAATCGATAAGGTTTTTCCTAATTTTTTTTTCCTAGATCGTAATATTATTTAATACTTATATTTAAGAAAATAATAACTAACTAAGTAATTTATGTTTATTTTTTCAAAACGTAATAAAAAATGTTTGTTTACTTTTTACAAAAATTAACACGTGAGAAATTTCAAAGGAATTTTTCAAAAGAATGGATTTGGGGCCAGTGCACTTATTTTCCGATTACTTTGCTTTTCTTGAATACTTTGAAAAAGCAAACGATGTAAAGGAAAGAAATTAAACATTGATCGATCACCTTAAGTTTAATTTAATGTCTTTTATGTACTTTAAATCTAAAATTAACGATCCAATCATTATTTTTTTTTTAGTAGATATGGTTTGTCTCTATTGAAAATGAAGTATTATTCATATACATATATTTTTAGTATAGTTATATATATGTAGAAAAAAAGCGAAATTGTTGTAATTCTTTCTATTCTTTTCTTTTTATAGATATCACGCTTCGTTTTATAGATATTCTTGGCACTTGTTCAATTGATTTACTATTAAAGATGAAAAATTCTTGAAATGTTCAAAAATGTGTCCATTTATTTTAAATCAAAATATAAGAGATTTAATTTCAATAAATCAATTGATTGAATTGAAAGCATTGACTGCTATCTCTATGTAGCGTAAATATTTACATATGTACATATGTAAGTAACTTAAAAACTTAATATAGTTTGTTTTAAATTACCGGAACACCTCCATTTTTATGATCTTTCATAACCGATAATGTGAGGTTAATATATTTAAAAAAAAAAAAAACTAATTATAAACATATAAATGTAATCTAAAAAAAAAAAAAAAACAAAAATTTTAACCGGTTGACAACTTCATATAATCTCTACTACTCGGGTATTTTTATTAACTGACAAACACCTACATTATTTTTTAATTGATATTTACTTTTATGTGAACGATTTAAGTGATAATTAAAAAGAAAAAAAAAAGATAACTATTTAATATTATTTACAAATGTTATTAACGAGTATAAAAATTTAAATAAAATTTTATAAATAGTTTATCACTAAACAAAAAATTAACATGTGTTATAATAATTATATTTATTTTTAAATTTTAATTTGTTTTTTTTTTTTTTCTTTTTTTCTGTATCATATCATAAGATATAGGAAATAAAATAAACTTTTATCGGTTAATACGTTTTACAAAAATATCTATATATGTATATATATATACTTTTATACATAAATTTTTTTTTTTTGACGTCAAAATAATCCCACAAAGGCATAACCGAGAAAATTTAATATTAAAAGGAAACACTTTTATAAACGTATGATTTATTTTTATTATTAAAAATAACTTTTTTTGTTTGTTTTTTATATATACATATATATATATATATATATATATAATTATAAAAAACATATTATGAGATAGCACTTACATATTTTTATTTATAAAAACTTTGAAATATTTATTAGGAATAGCTAAAGATGGTGGTATATATATATACATATATATATACATATATATATATATATATGTATATATACTTAAGCTTTTTTTTTTGTTTTTAATTATTTTATGGTTTATAATATGATTTTAGTTCCGTAAATTTGTTCCGAAAAAAAAAATGTAAATACATATACATATATATATATCTACCTTATATTCATATTTTTAAATAAAATTCAAATTGGAACGAAACAAAAAAATAAAAATTAAATTGAAAAAAAAAAGAGTTGAATTAAAATTTAAAATAAATTGCTATGTCTTCAAATGTGTTAAAATTCATTGTAAATTTTTGCATATTAACAGGTGCTTTACCGCGTAGTGCTACTTTCGCATTATATAGTATTTGCATTACCGCGTAGTGCTACTTTCGCATTATATGATTATATAGTATCAAAATTATAATTTTGTATTCTCAACTCTGAAATTTCCAATTTTCAAAGTGCAAAATTTTTTGAATGCAATTTTCGTTTAGCGAAAGTAGCACTACGGCCTACGCGGTAAGGGAAGGAAAGAGAAAGATTATTGAAAAAGTAACAAACATACTGGTAAATGATTTTAAGTGGCTCATTTTTGCAATCAAAACAATCATTGTTCCCATCAGGGCTGTGCTTCACTACGGTTAGGTTACAGTCAGAATTAGAGTCGTATACAAAAAAAAAAATTAATACTAATTAAATTTAAAATCTACTCAAAAAAAATATATTGGTTAAAAAAAATTTATATAAAAATAAATTTAAGAATTGACATATTTATATAAAAATAAATTTACATTATGTATGTAACTTTTATTTAGGTACATATACATACATACTTAGTTTTTTTTTTTAATTTAATTAATCAAAAATTAATATAACTATTTCTAAGGTTTTTAGGTTTACTGTGTGGTATGTTAAGTATACCAGTTTGATAAGGTTAACATTATGTCAAACTTTTAATATTGAATAATCGGAGTCGATTTTAGAGGTAAAAAAAACAGTAGAAATCGGAGTTAGAGTCGATAATTTTGATTCCCAACTCCTAAGCCCTAGTTTCAAGACTAATATCAGGAATATATTTCTATATAGATAAGATATATATAAATAACATATAATCAATGAATAATCTTAAACGAAAAACAAATAATCTTAAACTACTTGTTATTAATTTCAACAATAATAAGAATAAAAAGTTTACTTAAAGCGATCCGCTTCTTTTTCTTACATTCTTGTAATTTTAAGTTGGAATATATACCTAATAGTGAAAAAAACAAATATAGGATGATAAAGGACTATAACTGGTCAAATTTATTTCAAATGAAGCATTAGCATTAAATTTTTTTTTTTTTTCTTTGCCACTCCAATGAGAAGAATAGAGCATACACTAAACCATGTTATTATTCATATTTGACTAAGCTTCAGTTTCGTGGATAATTAATTTCACTAAGCCATTGATTATTCGGCTATAGCATTAAATTACAGAGGTTAAAAATTAATACTCATTTAAAAAAAAAAAATAATTAAAATTATGGTTCAAAACTTGCCTAACTACAAAACTACAAAAAAAATGTAAAAAGTTTAGGATTAGTTATACTTAATTATATATATATAAGATTGTAAGTATTAGGAACTACAGAGAATCGAAATAATAAATGATACTTAAGTATAGTAATTATTATAATATCAGCGTATATATATGTATATATATATGTATATATGTCTATATTATTGTTTTTAATTTAAGTTAAAGTGCCAATTTTGTAGTCATCAAATTTTACATCTGTTATTTTTCGTTAATAAATTAAAAAAACTTACCTTACAATTAAAAATGTTATATGTATTGTATATATTATGTATATATCCTAAAATGTATTAGTTTGAAATTGTTGATTGTTGAATATTTAAATTGTAATTTATCTATAAGTATTATTATTTATTATAAATATCTAAAGTAATGTTTTTTTTTTTTTGTTTTTATATTAATTTTTTTTATTCTTATTAAATAGATTAGGACTAGAGACTATTTTTAATGTATAGGTAATATATTGAAAACCAATTATTTTTATTTACTTTGACAGCAAATTGAAAACCATTTGATTAAAATTTTTTATTTAAAATAAGTAACTATTTCATTGTTATTTTGTTTTTTAAGTAACTATACTTCATTATTGTTGTTTTGTTTATTTTTTTTTTCTTCTTACTTAAGACTAATTATTTCTTAATTTTATATTTGTTAATTATTACTAATAAGAACCAAAATTAAAATATTTTTATGTAATTTTTGCATTTATTTAAATTTATTTTGTTTATATATTTTATTTATATTTTATTTTTTCATTTATAATTATTTTATTTTTTTTTTTCTTTAATTACTTAATTATTTTATTATTATTCATTCATTTATATTTTGGAAATAAGATCCAAAATTAGTCATTTATGATTTATTTTGAAGAGTTCATTAAATGTGTATGATAATAAAATTGTCATTTATTACAATGTTTATTTTCTTAAAAACGTTTAGATTGCAGTTATATAGTAATAGCTTAAGTTAAATATTTTGACATTTGTAGCGAAGGTTTAAACATGAAATATATATAAATATATATACATATACTTATAGCTAAAAGAAAAAGTAAAATTATAATTATTAACGTTATTTTTTGAGTAAAATTATAAAAAATTATTAAAAAAAAGTTTTTTTTTTATAGAAATTATTTATTTTTAAAGTTTCCTCTAAATGTCTACAACAACAACGCAAACTAAAGTTGTCAAAATAGTTTTCATAACAGTATTACTAGCTGCTACTTTACTTTTAATCTCATATTTTTAATATATTTTTCAAAAAAAAAAAAATTGTATATAAATTTCACTATGTCTGTCCGGCCATCTGTATGTTTATAACACTAATACAATGTTTAAGATAGAGCTATGATATTTTAACTGTAGACTGACAGGTCTTGTAAAAAATTTAATGTTATGAAACAACTTATGTAACCGTCAAAATGTCAAAACAAAATTTTTGTAAGATTTTGCTTCCATATAGTTATAATATCTCCGGAAAACTCTTAAATAGAACCATAATATTTTAAAAGGTGAAAGATCTTTCAGAATTAGCATAAGTTGGTACAGCTGGTTGGTAAGAAGTATTGTAGGTCGAAATTTGATTATTCTTAGACATATGTTCAAAACATTTTCAAAGTAAAACGCAAAATAAAATTTCACTATTATATTTTTAGATGTGTTAACCTTTTAATTATATAGCATTTTCTTAAAAATGAAGAAGGTGTCTCTTAGATTCACAATTTTATTTTATACATGAAATTGTAAGAAAATACACAAATTTTGGTACAAGTTACAATATTCTAAGCTGTGCCAAAAAACACTGTATTTTGAAAAATGGGCTTCTTTAAAAATTTCTGGCTTTAGATTCTACCTATATTCTACCAGCTTATATAAAACTGACAACATAATTAATAATAGGTACAACACTTATGATTGCTTTATAGAAATGCAATACGTATATACTTTTAATAAATACAAAGAGCAAGATAATTTAAAATGGAAATATCGTTAAATTCTAAATTTTGAAAAGGGTGTTTTTAATTGTAAAAAATGTTGCAATAAAAATTTTTTAAATTTTGAATATTATTACTTACATATTGTTTTTTTCTCAAACATCTTACGAAAGAATCTATCCCCGTTCTTTGATTAGTTAGAATTGAAATTTTATATAATTTATAATATTTCCTTTATTCGATATATACATTAATTTCACTTATGAAAACTATATGTTTATGATTATTTATGAGTTATGACTATATTCATTGATTACGTCATCAATATTTTTGTTGTACATTGATTACGTCATCAATGTTTTGTATTTATATTTGAGTAGTTGAAATATAAAATTTCAAATTGAAATATATTTGAGTAGTTGAAAATAAGAAAAAGTTCGTTTAAGGCATTTTGTATGTCAGATAACACTTTTGCATTATATACATTATATAAAGTGCTGACTTATGGTTAATGTGTCGACTTATGATTTATACCGACGAAATGATTAATTCAAGCTTTTCATATCTAGGTGTTTTCGACTCGTATATATTATAAATATTGTATAAAAAGCATCATAAAATCGATAACACGAAAACAGTAAATGTGTAGCAGAAGCGGATGTGTGAACTATTGAACATATACTTCCCAAGTGGCCCTACAATTTTCTATCATTATGAAAACTTTGAATTAATTTTCTTAGATAATTACGAATATTATTTAAAGTACAATTTATGTATTTCAAATTTTATTTATGTACTTAAAAACAAAAACTACCGGTTATCGTTCCAGCCTAAATCTTAAGATAAAAAAAATTTCCTAATCAAATTGAAGCAAACTTATGATTGTGCTTATTTATATGCACATCATACAAACAAAGATATATTAATATCTTTCAAAATATGATATTTTTTGAGAATGAAAAACCGATCGAATTTAAAAACAAATATAGATCACGTTTCTTACTTTTCACATCCAACAATTTTAGAACACAAAAAAAAAAAAAATATTCAAATACAAAAATAAAAAACTCCAAATTTATAACAATTAAAAAATAAAAATAAAATCAATATTTTTTCTTCATTTTCAACTTTTTTTTTTTTTTTGAGTCCTTTTACACAAAAATATTTTTTTGTACATAAATAGTTACGTGTACGTATATAATTCCAAATGGTATTCCCTAACCCAAATTTATTTTTTCTTCCCTAGGTCATTAAAAATACTTAAAACTCATATTTTTTAACGATAGGAAGAAAGTCACTTAAAACAAAACAAAAAACAACAAAATAAGTATAATAAACAATAATAAAAAAAAAAATATATATATGTATATATATGTATAACTTCAAAGAAATTTTTTTTAATATTTATACATTCATACTTGATGGTACATGTGTACAATTATTGTGTACAATACATAATAATATTATACATATTACATACATTCCAGTCATATGAAAAAAAAAAATGAAAAAAAAATAAATAAACTAAAAATTAATAGAAAAGCTCTGCCATCAATAATTTTTTTAAACAGACCAAAAAATTAAATATCTCGCATATAAAAATGACTATACTTAAAGTTAAAAACAGATGATATTTTTTTTATTTCATTTTTTCTAGATACACATAAACATACATATAATATATGTGTGCATATTTTAAAAATAATTATAACTAATCAGTAATCATATATCATTTACTTATAATTTACCTTTTTTTCTTACACGTACACATGCTAAAAATTAAAAAAAGAAATAAAAAAAAAATTTTTTTAAACAGGAAAATAAATGAAACTGAAACGTTAAAGAATCAAAAGATCATTTTTATAAGAAAAATTACCACCAATATAATATAATATTTAGTGTACAGGGTGTCTTCAAAACGGTTTCATTTTAACACAGTTCATATCTTTCTCAATTTGAATTATTTTGGAAGTAGTATTAAGCCTTCCCCAGATCGGCGAACGGCTGCTGGCGACAGCGGGACGGTAGCAGAACGAAAAAAAGTTCGTATGAAAATCGCGCAGAATCCGCATATGTGTCGACACTGAAAATTTAAAAATTCGTATAGACGTCGAACAGAAAATAAAAAATAAATTATTGTATTGTCAATAAATTTAAAAAAAAATTTGTTTACATCGAGTGACCGAGTGTTTTTGTTTACAAAAAAAAAAGTAATAATTTTTCTATTTGAAAAATAGAAAAAAGTTATAATTTTTTTCTTCTATTTTTGTTATCCTTGTTTGATAGATCGTATAATATGGGATATTTTTCACTAACTCGATTAATTTTTCCATTTTGTTCTCCATTATATCCTTTCGTTTATTTTTAAAAACAAAAATGTTTAGACATTTATTTGCGGAAACCGAATGAAAAAAACTGTTAACCGCGTTTTTTTTTCAGGGAAAAATTAGTAGTACATTTGCCGCCGAAAAAAAAACTCTGTAAAAACGCGCGGAAATATTGTTGGTGTGGGCATATTCATAAGTCGCCATTTAATAACATTTGCGGAAAGAAAACGCACCGCTGTCGCAAATAAAACGCGTCGGTCTGGAGAAGGTTTTAATTAAAAGTAAAAACTAAAATCAGTTTAAACTTTGGATAAGGCCTCTTTTAACGATTTGTATTGTAAATTGTCTTTTTCTTTCCCTGACAGATTCTAAATGAAGCATATATCAGTAAGACCAATATTAGGTCTGTTTGGTACAAAACAAAACTTTCAAAAACTTAAAAAAAATAAATAAAAGTGATGTCAGACGAAAAAAAAAGATAAATTAAACTGTATTTTGATTTCATTTGCAAATAAACTATACCCTACACTTTTTTTACAAAAACTTTTTCGTACGTATTTTCATTTTTAACATAAATAAAAACAAAATTAATTAAGTACAAAAACTAAACGGGTCTTAAACTTTTTTTTATTAATTTAATTTTCTAAAAAAAATTAACATCACATTCTGAAGAAAAGCATATTTTTATACTTCACTTCAAATTTCTTTCTAACCTCAAGCAAGTGAAATTTTTTCACAATTAATCAACAACATCTTTTAGACACTTTTCATTCTTTTTAAAAGTAAAAAATTTCATTTTGAAATATTTTAAAATAAGGAAAAGTGAAAACGTCATTATGACGTCACATTTTAAAATATGAAATCTAAACATATGAGTCACGTATGAAATCTAAAAATAATTCTTCTCTATTTAGAAAATACCTCGTAACATCACGTCAAATATTGATAAAAATCTGTCTAATAGATGAAACGCTTGAAAATAGGTTTTATAAAACCTCATATTATTGTTGGCTTCAAAATAATAAAATTTTGCAAAGCTCCCCTCGCAACCGTTTACGAATTAGGATTTTCAAAGGCAATTAGACAAAATATCAATTGCATTTATTTTCGATAAGTAACTAACTACTTATTTATAATTTTACTAATTTGTTGCATTTTCAGTAGAATGACGCCGCCGCATTGGTGACGCGTCAAATTTGCTGAATCAGTTTGAAAAAAAAAAGTTTCTATTATAAATTTTTATGCTGAACGGTAATATAATATATCATTTAATTATAATTTTTCGAATTAAGTGCATATAATATCATTTTCTTTAGATGCCCTGTAAATAAAATAATAATAATAATAATAATAAAAAGACAAAATCATTGATTATGTGTCTCCCGGTGTCCCAGTCTTCTAAAATGCATATATATATACATGTTATTATATTTATAGAAAAATTTCATATACATAAATATATGTATATATAATATACTCATTTATATATATATATATATATATCTATACTTTAAATTTTTTTTTTAATTTTCCTCTCATATTTTTTTTTTTTGTTCTATTTTAATTGTTGTTTTTTTTTGTTATTAGTTGACTGGTTTTGAAAATTTTTTTTAAATTATTTCAAAGTCTAGCTCTTAAAAGAATAAAAAAAAAAAAAAAAAATGTTTATACTTATGATGTGGCTGCCGCTGATTTTTCTTTCTGTCATTTTAGTGTTGTTGTTTTACCCTATGTTTAATTCTATGTTCATTTAATAATAATAGAAAAATAAAAACGAACATTATTTTCTCTCAATACTTTTTAGGTTATGTTTCTAAAAAAAAAAAAACAAAAAATCAATTTATGCGCCTGCCGCATATATGTTGTTGCTGCTGCTCTTGTTGTTATTGTTTTCTATTATAAAATATGTATAACAATAAGAAAAAAATAACCCAAAAATCAAAAAGAAAAATCAAATAAAGAAAAGTCACCAATACATTAAAAAAAAAAAAAAGAAAAACATAATTTTATAGAAAAACATAGAAAACAACATATACATACAAACATTTATTATAGATACGTTTATTATTACTTACTATTATTATTTGATAAATGGGGTAGAGAAAATTAATATTAAAAAAGACTTAAGTACATAAAATTTTGTTTTACATCAATGCAAACGTATAAACGTATATAAATATATATAATAATATATTCCTATACGAATTTATATTATAAGAAATTTTTTTGAAGGGAAATTTTATTTTTAGAAATACATAATATTAAATAAGTACCTATAACAGACTGCAATAAAATAAAAAGAAATTATATCCATATATAACTACCATACATAATATGATTCTTTTTTTTTAATCAATTCTTTTTCTTTTTGGTAGAATCTTCAAATCCAACTACAAAAATAAAAAATAAAAATAAAAATTAAATTAAATTAAATTAAATTTACCAACAATAACAATATTATTAGAAAAGTAGAAAATTTTTTATATATGAGCGAATATATTATTATATATTCGCGAAAAGGCAGAAGATTCAAACAAAATATACCTATGTACGAGTACATGTATGCATGTATGTACTTAAAACAAGGAAAACGGAACAGAACAAAATTAGCAGATTAAAAGGTTTTGCAAAGAAAATTTTCAATGAGGAATTTTTAAAATGAGAACAAGTAAAAAAATAAAAAAATAAATACATAAATTCATTTTTAAGATATTTATATACTTACTACTTTATAATATTTGCGGTAGGTACAATACATGCCAAACAAAATAAAAAAATAAAAATAAAAATAGAACAAGAATTTAAAAAAAAAAATTTAATGAAAGTTTATATAAATATTTTCAAAAATACATACACATTTAAATCATATAAAATAAAATTTGGCACTCTATAGTCTCTATACCATAATCATTTATAGGAGAAATTTTAATTTAAAATTTTAATAAATTATCTCATTATAAAAAATACAGTTGAAGTTTACTTTAGTGATCATTCTATAATATACAGCTAACACCTACCCCACCCTTCCTTCCTTTTGAACCGAATTTTATCAGTGAACCTATTTTTTTTTTATAATTTTAAAAGATAATAGGTATTTACTTTTTAAATTTTAAACTATTTAGGTATATGTAACTATTATTATCCTTATGTTGCAACAGTATTCCTACTTACTTAATATAATAAAAAAATTAATTAAATAATTGATATTAATTATACTTATCATGCTTAGATCAAATTAAACAAATCATAAGAAACTAAAATTGTTGATGAAAATAATTAAATAATAAAATTTTTTTTTTTTAAATACCTATGTAATAAAATCTTACTAAATTTAGTGAACATTCCAATTCGAACACCTATAATAACTGTACAATGAAAAAATTTTCGATTACTTACTTATAAACAACAACAGTCGTAGATTAAAGAAAACATCAAACAAGAAAAAAACAATCATACATAGAGAATATGAATAAGAATATGAAGAAGAATTGTAGCTTTCAATAAAATGTAAAATAAAATATGGTACCTACAACAGATGAAACTATTTGCTAAAGATCTTTAAAAGAACTTATGTAATCTAATGAAGAAGGATAAAACTAAAAACAGAGTGAATCAATAATAAATGGACAATAATGAACCATACACATATGGTAACTTTTAAACGACTTTAAGAAAAAAAAAAATATCCTATAGATAGACATTTGTATATACAATATTAGTCTAAACTACTATGACCTGCCCGGTGTTTAAACGCAAAATCTTTCTACTGAAAGGCTAATGACTTAAACATTGCGTCATTAGCTTAAATTGTTCATCATAATTATTTAATAATAGTTTTTTTTACCAAATTTATATTTCATTCAATTTTAATTTTTTGTTATTAGTTACTTAAGCAAATTTAAGTTTTAAATAATACATAACTATGGTTACATTATTGTTCTTTTTTTTTTTTTGTTTTTGGCTCTTAAAACTAACTTTTCAGTTAAGTAATGAATTTTATCCATACATTACGAATATTTTTTTTTTGAATCAATTTTATTACAATACATAAAATATTTCTACATAATACTTTAGTTATGTAAAAACTATAAAAACTAACGCAAACTCCCCTTTAAATAATAAAATATTTTATACCCTTCTTAACAACACAACATTAACAACAACATAACATTAGGGCAAAACAAAAAAAAAAAAACTAATAATAATAATAAAATAAAAAAAATAACATATATGATAATAACAGAGTAGCAAAAAAAAAAAAAAACAACCCAACAACTATCAGCCAACATATTTAACCAGTCGTGTAGTCAGTCAACAGAGAGAAAATAAAGAATTTTACATATAATAAAAACATTAAAATAAAACACAAACAAAAAATTTAAAAAAGAGAACAAAACCTACATGCGATTTGCGAACATCCAAATTCCAAATTTCCAAATAAATGTTACAGAAACTGAACACAATTCACAAACCAACATACATACAGAATTCTGAGAGAAAGAAAAATCTTGAAAAAAAAAAAAAAAAAACCTATGTGAAATGAAAAACACAATAAAAACAAAATAATCGAACAAACAAACAAACAAATAAATAAACAACAACAAAACTATGTATAGAATAGAGACTACAACAACAAATTATATATAATTCCGAAAGCGAAGCGAACATTCACCTTTTGTACTTTTTTTCATTTTTTTTTATTTTCAATACATACATATGTACATCCATACATTTATTTTTATTTCAAATTAACAAAAAAAAAAAAAAAAAAAGAGATAGTAGCAAATTATATCTAATATACGTATATATTATATATATATGAATATATATATATCGAAGTATATTTACTACATTTTTTTAAATTTTTTATAATATAGAAAGAAGAAATTTCATATATGTACTTATTTTTTTTTTTTTATTATAATATTCTCTAATGTTTTCAGAGCGTGTAGCAAAAAGTAGCTAAGAGAAAGATAGAAAGAGTAAAAATTAAAAAAAAAAAAAAAGAAGACAGCAGCAGCAGCAACATTTAGTAGCAATAGTGTTGGAACTATATATTTAGCGGTAATATTAGAATTTACATTTTTACTTCTTCTTTTAACTACTTACATATTTTTATAAAAATATTTTATTTATGTTTATATGTATGTAAGTATATTAAATAGAAATTCTATAGAGAAAATATATATAGGTACTTATATTATATATAAAATAAAACACATGTATGTAATTGAACATAAAATTAAGAAATAAATAAGTATGTAATTTTATAAAATTTGATAATGAAAAATAAAATAATAATAATAATAATGATAAAAGAAACAAAAAAATGTTTCTTTTTTTTATCAGGTATGTATGCACTTACAATGATGACGGTCGTTTTTTTTTTTATTCAAATAAAAATTAAAAGTTAATTTTTTTTTTTTTTTTTATAAAATTTCCATTTAAAACTTTTAAAAAAGTTTTTTCTTTTATTTTTTTATCATAAAGTACGATATAAATTAAATTAATTGGTGTGTGAAAATAACGTAAAAAGCATCGAGATTGGGCTACCAAACGTTTTATTTTATTTTTACATTTTAGAATAGCCGAGATTAAAAGAACATATTTTCTTTAAATGAAAATCGTGGCAAAATATAAAATAAATTAAGCTGTGAGCACCAATAAAAATAAATTAAATGATATAATTGTATGGAAAAATGGCATGCGCTGAAAGTTGGAACAATAAAAAAAATGTTTTAAGATTTAAAAGTATAAGTAATGGCGATTAATCGTTATCTAATAGATTATACCTAGATAAAAGTTAAAAATCAAATGAATTTTAGTGTTACCTTACTAACAAGGAATAGAAACATAAAGTGAAAAAGTGAAAGCTAGCCCCAAAATAAAATTCGCTAAAAGTTAACGGTAATATTTTACTGACTTATGTACCAAATAGCAGACAATAAATGAATATAAAAGACAGTCAAAACAAAAGATTAAAAAAATTAAAATGAAAAGAACAAAATAAATAAACAAATGCAATTTGAAATACACAAGAAAACAATAAAAAAAAAAAAAAAGTTTATTTTTATTACATCAATTCAGTCGTATTTTACGTGGAATAACTAAAAGCTTTTTTTTTTTGTTTTATAAACTTAGCCGTTAAGCTATGGATAAATAAAATACATAGAAGAAAATATTAATTCTAACTTAATTTTAAATAAATCTTTAACATTTTTTTTTTTTTGATAATGTCAGAATTCCTCTTAGTAACTATCCGATATCTTCTTATTTTGCTGAACGCTAAGGTAATTAATTACTGGGATAAGCCTTTTTCAAAAAAATCTTCTATAGAAACTAAGCTTAAATTAAATTTTCTTAATTTTTAATATTATTAAGTTATCATTAAACCAATATAATAATATGAATATACGTATATATAACAGCACCATAAAAAAAAAAAACTTTTTTTTTTTTTCAAAGATCCGTATTAACAATTATTATGAGTTGTACAAAATGACTAAATATTAAAATATTTCAATGCCAACATCTTAAGATAGAGTAATAAAAGTAATTTTATATTTACAACAGATATATATTATAATACATATTATTTACTTATATATACTTAAATGTATTAAGTTGAAATTAGAAAAACTAATCAAAAGGCAATGAAAACTATGTACCTATTAAGAAAAGAAAAAAAAATATATAAAAAGTGCTACTAAATTTTATAAAGAATAATATTTATTTATAATAATTTAAATAAAACAGAGAACAATAAAAAATATGTAATTAGTATTATAAAAATGGCGCCATTTACTATATTATTTTTTTTTGATTTTTTTTTTTTTTTGAACTAAATGACTACTTGTATAAATATTGCAAAATTCAAAGAAATTAAAGAAATATTAAATTATTTTACAATATACTACCAGTAATCTAAAATAAAATGCCAATTTCACGTAATTAAAATGACTTAGAAACAAGGAAATTTAAAAATAAATTATAATTACTAATTAAGTAGTAATAAAATTGTACACCTATATGTTTATTTAATAATATTAAATACTACTTATATATTATATATAATATATATATATATATATATATATATATATATATATATATATATATATATATATATATATGTATATATATAAGATTCACCTGAATATAATTTACATATTTTTAAAATAAATTAAATAAAGTATACGTATGTAAGTATATGGATTTGTAAAAAATTATTAACCCTAAAATGCCAACTATATGATTTTTACTATACTAAAATAAAAGCATATAAAGCGCATATTATTTGGCATTTAAAAAAATTATCTTTATTTTCATACTTATGTACTTAACTACTAGCCAAAATAATTTCTCTATATTAAAGAGATAAATTTTAATATTTTTTGACATTTAAAAAATTGACAATAATTATTGAATTTAAATTAAAAGATTTTTGACAGATAAAAATTTGCAAAAAAAATTAATAAATAAATTTTATTCAGAGTTGGTAATACAAGGTTAAAATTATTTTACCAAATCACAATGCAAATTTTTAAATTACTTATTAAAAAAAAAAAAAAAAAAAACAATAATTTAATATATAAAATATATATGTATATCTATACATATCCACAAATATACTTATGTGTACATACGTTAATTTTCTCATGACATAAACCATTACTTGAGAAGTTTGTCTCTAAACTGATGACAAAATCGTTAATAGAATTTGACTAATTATTACTTTTTTTTTTTTTTAATATGTACAGAAGAGTTATGATTTATTAACTGGTTAACTAAGTATAAATATTATTTAAAAAACAAAAAACAAAAAAACAAAAAATTAAACAACAAATTTTTCTGTTCTAAAACTTAATTTGTACTCTTATTAAATGGACTTAAATTTAACAAAAAAAAAAAAAAAAAAAATGCGCTGGCCTTTGGAATTTATAATGAAGCAATTTATAGTCAAATGATATGAAATCGTCAAATTATATTACAGATTATTCATATAAAATGAAAAAATTATTTAAAATTTATATTAAAGATTTTTTACAGAGTGTTTTTTTTTTTTATTATAAACAAAATATTTTGCTTTATTATCTTATATTAAAGTACAGTAAAAAGTTCAATAAAAATATCTAAAAAAAAAAAGAAAATTCGGAGGAAAATGTCAAAAGGAAAAAAAGATAATTAATAACCTTAGCAACTATATATACGTGAACTTGAGAAAAGCAAATAATATGTACTTTGAAATTAGACACTGATACTTTTATTTGAATTTCTATACAAGAATACATTGAGTAAATTGAGAAAAATTTGATACAGATCCCAGGATATTTAAACCAATGTCGAGAATACCTTTGACCAAGAGTTAAGGTTTAAAAATGATTTATAGTTTATTAATGATATATAGTTTAATATAAAATGATGAACATAGTAATTACCGTTGTCTGCATGCACCTTTCGAATTGTAAATTTACATACTTTTTTGTATTATACTTATTTAAACTGATAAAAGTTTAAAAACAAAATCTAAACGTTAAATTTACTAAATAATTTCAATTCTGCTCTTATAGAATTTAAATTAGTTTAAATATGTTTATTGAAACTTTATGGAGGAATTATTATGGGAAGTGAAATTAATTTTTAATAAATTAAACTGAACTTTATGTAACATAGGTAATTATTACCATATTATCTATATAGTATATTATTTTTGTTCAGCTTTTAAGGTGAGAACACAATGTACGCTTTTGCAAATTATACGCTTTTGACATTAAAGTTAAAAAGTTAAATATTAAGGTTTATATGGAACCTAACTAAATGAAAAAGCGTAAAACGCATGAAATGCCCAAAGTTGGTCAACTTTCAATTTTTTTTTGATTTTTACGCTTTTGACATTTGAAAAAATTAAAATTGGAAAAATATTAAAAAAAGAAACAAGAAAAAATTGTTTTGATGTTTCATTTAATTTAATTTTTTCCCATAAGATTGAAATAAAACATCTTTTCTTTAAAACACCTATTTTATTAAAAAAAAAAAACTACAATTTCTCTTTGTTTACAATTCTAAAATTTTAAATTGCTCGAAAAAGTGTTCATTACGTTTTAAAAGCATAAAATACGCAAAACGTATATAAAAACAAAAAAAACTGTCAAAACGTATATTGAGTTTTCACGTTTAAGCGCTACAATCCAAGAAAGCGTTATGATTATTTGAACTTTCCTAATATTGGATAATTACATACATATTAAATAATAAAAAAAATAAACAAATAAGTATTTGAGATAAATTATCTCTATTACTTGTCCTTATAAGTATTATTCCACATCCTTCATAACAATAAAAAGTTTCATATTATTACGAGTGTACTGTATTTTTTTTAAATTAACTATTTACTGTATATGCATACCTCCATAAATATTATATTAAATAATCTCATATATGTAAAAATAAATATTTTTAAAATGAGTCAGAGTATTAATTTTTGAGTAAAAAAAAAAAAAAAAAAAAAAAAAAGAAAAACATAAGAAAAGAAAATTACAAAAATTAAAACAAGTTTATAAGTCATTCTTAATATTAAAAAAAAAAAAAAAGTTTGAAAATTACTTATATTTGTTATTTTCGATCAACGACATAAAAATGTTTCCTATTTGCAAAAAATATTATATCTATATATATGTATATACATAATATATACATATTTATATTTAATACAAGTTTTATGATTTTCTTTTTATGTCGATTCTATGAAGAACAATATATGAATGTATACACCTACTATTATTATTATTATTATTAGTAGTAAAATTTATTATCTAATATATAAAAATAACATTTAAAAAAAAAATTAATGTGATATATAAACATATGTATATATATATATATATATATATATTTTTATATGTGTATAAATATATTGCATGTTTATGTTCATCATCCCTCAATTTAGAAAAGCTCAAAATTTTATACATATTTTATTATTAGTTATATGTATTTTTTTTCTTTTTTTTGTTGATGGCGATGATGATGATGATGATGATTAATGATGATGACATATGGCAATATTTTTAGAAATAGATACAAGAAATTTGTTAAAAAATTATTTGTTAATATTAAAAAAAGAAAAATGTATGAATAATTTTAACTTCTAAAAATAAAAAAATAAAAATAAAAAAAAAATCTTATTTGTTATACTTTTATTAAATAAGTATGTAAGTACCTATTATTTTATTATATACATATATGTTTTAATTTCAAAGAATAGAAAAACTTTATAAAATATTATTTTATTATTTTAAATTAAGGAACAAAATATTAAATGATTATTATATTATAACTTTTACTTTTTTTTTTTTTTTCGTTTTGTTTTGTTGGTTGGTTTTGTAATTAAATAAAATTATTTTTAAAAGTTTTAATTTTCTTATTTTTTCCTTGGTAACTTTGTATGTGTGTGTGTGTTTTGAAAAATATGTTAATTTAATACATATTTTGTACATAAAAAATATGTTGGTAGTTTCAAAAAAATTACAAAAATGTATTTATATATATACTTATAGAATTATAATAATGCAAATATCAATAAAAATTAATTTGACTTGCATACTTATATATGTATATACAGCATCACACTTGAAACAAAACAAAAAAAAAAGTATGGCCAACAACATTATTCATATTATCAATCACCTAAACTTATTAAGTATATGTTAACTCCGTTTGGAATAGGGTAATAAAAAGAAAAAATAATATGCACTATTGGCAAGTTACAACAGTTAACACTTAGTTAACTAATGACGTTCACTATTGATAAAACTATTAATATATGTAAAATAATTTTTTTAACTGCCTATCAAACAATTGGATTTGTAATGTAATAAAAAAAAAAAATTATTTACGAACGATTACACTTGTAATACTAGAATGTAACTAAGTGTTGTAAGTAAGTGTTGGATCGAACTAAGTGTTGGATCGAAAATAAAAACTTTTTTTTATAACTACTTAATGTTTTCTGTTGTCGAACATTGAGTTTTGACTTTACTCAATGTGAATCATGTTGAAGACAATAGAAAGTTTTTCTTTGTAATGCGGCAGAATACGTTCAATAATAATGACATGAAATTTTAATGACTTTATTGGGAAATTCATAAATGTAGATATTTGTACTACAATATATATATATATATATATATATATATATATATATATATAATATAATATGTATTACAAACTTTTGAATAATCTTAATCTTGTCCAATAAAAATTATTTCAAGAATATGATAGAAATAATATGAATATAAAGTAAATCTTAAGCACCAATTATATAAATATTTTTTGTTTCTCGACTTGTTTGTGACTTACTAACTACTTATTAAAAAAAAAATTTGTAATAAACAAAATTTTATTTAGTATGTAGCTAAGTATATAATAATAAATTTAGAATAAAACGCAAAAAAGTGCAGTAGAGTAGACTATGTCAACTCTGGGATACCCATATGAACGTAATATATTCTGCTTCTATATAATTTGATCATCTTTTAAACAATTTTAAATGTTTTAGTACCGACATTATAACTATCGAGATATATTTATATTAATTGTGGAATTGTATGACAGTTGTATGTATACCCAAATCTATTGCACCAACACAACTAAATTTTACAGAAATTGTTGCCATAAAACTTGATATTCATTTGCAAGATTGCAGACGCCTAGCTTCATTAAGTTCCAAGAGGTGCAAGTAGCCTGAATCGGCTGCTCTTGTTCAACCAAAATTTACCAAAATTGTTGACATGTAACTCGATATCTCTTCACAAATACTGATAGATACTGAGTTATTTCCACATAAAGAAAGAAGTTGTATGACAGCTGAAAGTTGTCGGCGGCTGAAAAAACTGGATTTAAATAGCGAAACTAACAATTTTGCAAAAGTGATGTAAAAATAATTTAACTTCCTAGCTCCTTTATTTTTAGAGTTATCGTGCGGATGGACGTACGGCTTAATCGATTCAGAATTCGATTCTGAGCCTATCCATACCTTTGAAACTATATCCACCTCGACTCCTTTAAGATGATACAAACGTAATGGAAAATTTATTATACTTATCCTTGAACATAGTTCATACGGGTATAAAAATAAATTAAATTAACAAATTTAATTTATCTCTACAGTTTTTTTTTTTTGTTTTTCTAAAATCGATTCTCAAAATTAAATCGAGCTTTAAAAATGTCATTAAATAAGCTATTAAATGTAAGCCGAAATAAAAGTGTATTTTGCGAAAAAAGACCAACGATAAGATATCATAATCTTATACTAAAAATAATAATAACAAAACCAGTTGTTTGCATTACTTCAGTCGCAATTAAATAACTAAATGTGTAAAATATATTTTTAAACGAGACATTCATTGTCTTTTTTATCGTCTGAATTTTATTTTTTGAATAGAGAAAAATATATTATGTACTGTAGAACAGCTTAGTTTCGTTTTCCCAATTTATGATTATGTGCCAGTTCCGGTTTTTGAAATACAGAAATACATAAATGGTCATCTCTTTAATATTTAAATAAATCATTAATATTTAGTATCCTGATTCTCTGTAAATTTTTAAATTTAGATCTAAATGAACATTTTACTTAACACCGGTTTAAAGTGTGCATAGTAAATTTAAAATAAAAATTAAAAAAAAAAGTCAAAGTGGTTATTAATAAAGCTAAAACTATAATTCTCTATTCTGATTAAAAATAATAATTTTTTTTTTTTTTGTAATTAGTAGTTAGAAATTGTTATTATTAAAATTAATTAAAGCGCATTTTATTGTTTATTATTATATTTTTGCTTATCAACTGCTGTATGTCTTTATCTATTAGCATTTTTATATAAAGACAATAAGTAAATTAATTTTTTTTTATTATGTATACTGCTATTAAGAAATTAATTAGATCCGGATATATAATTTACTTGATTTTTAAATGTATCTACATAATTCAATTTCATTTCGGATGTATTATAGATTTGTATGTATTAAGTATAATATATTTTTTTTTTTTTTATATAACCTTTAAATATAATTAAGCATGCATTTCTTAATAGGTAGGTATATATAAATAAAATTATAAATTAAAAGCTATTCAATATTATTTAGCTGGAGTAAAAAAAATTAAGAAAAAAAAAAAAAAACAAAACAAAATTGAAAATAAAAACAATAATATGCTAATTTTAAAGAAAAAATTGCGTTGAAAATTTTTTTGTTGATTTTATATTGTATTTTCATATATATGTACTTAGCAAATTAACAATACATACTTAGGTACTTTTAAAGATAATTTAAAAGCTTGTAATAAAAATACGAAGTAGTTTAAGTTTTAGGAAAATTATTATTTTTTTTTTTTTTTTTAATTTTCTTTATAACATCTAAATTACTGCGGCGTAGATCGACATTATTTTTATACGAATCAAAAATGTTATGTTTTTAAAATGTGTGTAGTGAATGTTGAGGATAACAGTTGAGGGTTAAATTGAATTAAAAAAAAATAAAAACAATAAAAAAATAACCTGCATGTTTAAACTGAATCATAAAAAGATAAAACTTTAAAATAAACAAACTACGTAATGAGTAAGTACATACTTAAATATTTACGTACATACATTTTATCTTACAAAAATTAAAATATGGAAAATACTTATGGGACAATTGTTTCTAAAATTTATTTATTAATTTTCCTACGTGTAAAAACAATATTTAATAAGTTTATTTAAAAACAAAAAAAAAAAAAAAAAAAAAAAAAAAACGATCACCTGGTTAAAGGAAATTTGATCAATACTCATTTTAAAAGTTTTTTTTTTTTTTAAATAAATATAAAAATTAACCCTTTATAATCTTTGATCTACATTTTACCACCATTTATCATACCACCAGTTTTTTTGCAATTGCATGCGTTAATCTTAATTTTATATTGTTGGAAGAGATTTAGAGGAAGAAAACAAAATATAAATTTTTCATTAATAATTTTTTGATCGTCATGTAGTCATTTCATGGAAAAAAAAACAAAAACAAAAATGTTACAAAGATGTCAAATGACAGATAAAACTTTAAATCATAACTATTAATTTCTATAAATAAATATTGTACGTCTGATGGGATCTTCTCCTCTTAAATGCAGCAATAAAAAAACGTCAAATAAAAATAAATAATAATTTAGAAATTTAATTTATATACACACACAAATACACAATGATTAGAAAAAAAAGCATGTAGGTATATATGTAAAACAAAAAAAAAATTGGTTCCTGGTTGAAGTGTTAAATTGTTAATTCAATTGATTTTTTTTTTTTTTTTTTTAAACTATTTTCTTTATTACATATCTAGTACTAATAATTTAATATGAATTATGTATAAACGTAGGTATATATTATGTACTTTGATAATAATTACGTTTTATATACATATTAATTTTATTTTATATTTTTTGTTAAGTATATATATTTCTTTATTATACTTAAATAAAGTCAACAAAAAAATTTAATATGTCAAATTACAAAAAAAAAAAAAAAAAATAATGTTAATTTCATAATTAAATAAAAGAGACCATTTTACTTAATTTATAAAACAGGTACAATTTAAAAACTTTAGTATGTATTTTAATTATAAAGAAATACTTAATATGAAATAAAAAAAAGAAAAAAATATTGCGGTTGCCATCATCATCTTCATCACCGGCAGACAATTTTATTTAATCATACAACACAATATATATTATATTTATATATATACGCGATTTATATATATACATATATATATATATATATATATATATATATATATATATATATATATATATGTATACATAATATTATATACATACATTATATATATATATATAAATTTGTTTTTTTTTTCTTTTGCGTTAAAAATTCCATTAAATATATATTTCCATGCATGCATACATACACACACACACACAAACAAATGTTTAATATTATATTAAGATAGTTCTCTGAAATATTAATTATATATGTATATATAGGTGTAGGTATATAATTTTTTTTTTTCTTATAAATTATACAAAATAAAAATATTAAAATAATAAAAATAAAAAAATGTTTTGCAATATTAAACCAGCATAAACTGATATGATATGCATTAGTAATAAAGTAATCCAAATATATTACATATATTTTATTTTTATTAATCCCATAATAAATAGCTTTTGTAATTTCAATGTAAATTTTTGATATTATTAGATTGATGTGTAATTAATAAATTTATATTAAAATAAAAGAAAATATTTTTAATTTGTTACTGCGTTTTTAAATTAGAAAATTGTTGTTGTTTATATAGTATATATTTAATATGTTATATACTTTCCTTCTTTTTTGTATTTAACGATCAAATTTAATTTATTTTTATATTTTATTTAACACGCAAATTTTTATACATTTATTTGAAAAATACACTTAAAATAGATTTTTGATATTTATGAACCCTTTAAAAATAGATTTTAAAATATGCCTTGCACAAAATAATAATAAAATCTCACTTGTAAATACCATAATTTTTATATTATTTTTTTTTTTTTTTTTAGTTTTTTTAATATGCATTTAATATTTATTTATTTATATACATAATATAAATTACATATAGATATATTAATATAAATGCAGATATGGAGTTAGAAATATAATTAAAAAAAAAAAATTTTTTTTTTTTAGTTTTATTTGTTACTTTTTATTTTAGATACATTTTTCGATTTAGTTTTCTTTTTTATACATATTATGTTTTTCTATTTTTAATTAAACTTTTTATTAAATAAAAAAATTATTAATTGTTTATTAATATTTTGTTTTCTGATAAATAATAAATTTTTTTCATTTATTTATTATATTTAAATAAAATGCAAAAATCACTTTTTCTCTTGTTGTTAGGCAAAAAAAAAAAAAAAATTTTTTTTTTCTTAATATACACACACACACATATGCATATACATTTATTTCAAAAAAATCACATACATTTTTGTTATACATATGCACATATAATAAAAAAGGAAAAAAATTTTTTTTTTTTATGAACTACATATTTCTTTTTCCTTTTTCATATTTTAAACTCTGTATTTTTTTTAAAGTAATTACTATTAATTATTTTAATATAATAATTTTCAATTCAAATAATCTAATACTAAAATTTTGAATATTATCTAAATGGAAAACGCACTACAAAAATAAAATACATAAATATTCACCAAAATTTTTAATTTTTCAACACACTCACTTTTCAGCTTTTTCTCTTCCTTGGAAAAAATTTTTTTTTTATTTTATTTTTTCTTTTTTCTCAAGCTTTCAAAAAAAAAATTTTTTTTCTTTTTAAATATATGTATAATTTAATTCAATATACTTTTGAATATATAAAAATTTCTTTTTTATAATATAATATATATTTTATTTACTGTAACATTTAGTTTAAAAATGAAAAATAAAAACAGATAAAAAAAAATTAAATAAAAAATTCCTTTTTTTCTATTGTTTGCGGTCAGTCTGGAAATCGCGTTTATACTTCTTTTCGCTGACTTTTGTTTTCTAACTTTTTGTATAGACTGGAGAGAAGAATAGACGGTGTAGATCGTAGACTTTTCTTTTTTTTTTTAAATTTATTTTTTTTCTTCTGTTTTTTTTTTTTACCAAAGAAAAAAAAATGTTTTCTTTTATATTATATTTGTTTCTTTTACTCCTTTTGTAATTAAATAGCATCGTTATCGAAAGAGTAAATGAGAAAATAAAATATCATTTTATTTTTTTTGTGTATGCTTTGTAGAGAAAAATTAAGTTTACATCATTTTGTGTATGTGTGTGTACTGCGTGTTGTGTACAATTTAACAAAACAAAAATAAAAACATAAATTATATGAATAAAATATATTATAATGAAACATAGATTTGTCCTTGTCATACAACAGTATATAATATCAAAACAGATTTTTGAATTAAATTAATATGAGGTAAAGGTATTATTGATGGATTGAATTTGCATGTAAAAGAAAAGGACAAATAATAAATTAAAAAACAAATGGTTGCCATTTCTGTTTTTCGAATTTATTTTTTCTCTTTTTTTGACATACTCATACATATTTACTGGGTGTGACACAAGTATATAATTTTTTTTTGTGGTAAATGTGTGTGTGTGTGGGTATAATAATGTGTCTGGAGAATAATTATTGTTGAAGTTTTTAAATTGTCAAAAGCTGTCATGTTTTGTAGATTTAAGGTCATGTTTTTTTATTAGTGGTGAATTTATCATAATTTATGCTTTTTTTTATATAAAATTTTAAATAATATAAAAAAATATTAATTTATTTCAAACTTGAATATTTTTATACTTTCAAAAATAAAGAATATTTAACAATATATGTATATGATATATAGAGACGACAGACCACACTCTGCAGATTACGGCAATTTTAAGCCTATTTCACATATGAAAGAAATAACTCAATGGCCCGAGCGGTGGATCTTGTATAGTATTGCAATTTTTAGCATACTCCCGAAATGTTTAACGCTAACTAATAAATGATTGACAAACTTGCAAGTTCTGCATTAGATTTTTAATTTTTAGCTCTAAGTTATAACTGAATCAGTTAGTAATAATTCTATAAATGTAGGATATTTTTAACCACAGATGCAACCAAAGAAAAATGTATAATATTATATTAAAACTGTTTCTTTTAATAACTATAAACTGTATTTGATATTTGATTATTTTTAATGGTGGTTATTTAATTTAAGTATTACATATAAACTTTTTTCAAATGATGTCTTTAGAAGGCTTAAAGACATATCATAAACTCCGCACGGTTCGTTTCAGTAGCAAATTTTGGCTTAACAAGAGGATATACAACAATTGACCGAGTATATTACGAACAATGATACCTTAGGCAGGCGTTTCTTTTTAAATCAGAGCATAGGACATAGATGAGCCCACTCTGAGTAAATGAGCACGCTTTGAGCAGAGTATGCACAGAGTACGCTTAGATTTAATAAAAAGCACGATTTGAATAAGCTGTCATTTTTATTTTTAAAATCACCCACTTCTTAAAATTTTTTTTTTACAACAAAGTATTTCATAATAAAAATAAAAAAACTAGAATTAACAAAAAACAATGAGTGAACCAAAAATTAAAAATGGGTACTAGAAGAAAATAAATAAAACAATGACTTTTATTTTACAAGTGAAATCTTAGACAAACGTTAAATTGAATTTTATTTTACTTAGCCGTCGTCGCAATATTTGTGCTCTACTGTCTCTCTACTACTCTACTGTCAAGTACAGTGTGATGACATAGTACATGATCTGAGCGTACCCTGATATAAAAAAAAAACACGAATCACAAGCTCTGAGCGCTCAGAATTAAAAAAAACTCGATTATTATTTTGACAGTTCTTGCTCTACTCTGATTTAAAAAACAAAACGCTTATTATAAGATGAAACCAGAATCATGTCGAATATTCGCGGCGGCTGTCAGAATTTTATACGCGATCCATGTATTTAAATGGAACTGCCCGCAATGAAATTAGAAATTAATATAATTTGCAATTTTACCGCCGCTAATTTTTTTGACATAAGAATAAAATCAATCAAAGTTAGAATAAATAAACAAGTGAAAGTGAATTTAAATTTTTAAAAAATTAAAATGCAAAAATTATTTTTATATGAATCGGAACCGACTACTCAATAATTTGAATTTTGTAAACTGAATGACTGTCATTTCTTGTTGTTAAAACACCTGTTTTCGCCAGCCGCAACAGCCGCGAATATTCGACATGATGCTGGTTTCACCTATAGTCAGCAAACGCACAACTAACAGAATACATTACATAAGTTAATTTTATCAAGATGGTAACACTTTAATCAAATCTTTAAAATTCATCCAGGGGCCAGGCAGGATTGATAGTTTCACTTTCATTCAGTAATCAGGTTTTGTTTGTGCTCTGGTTTGTGCAATGTGCAATTTTAAACTGTCAAACAAAATGCTTTTTTAAATTTCCCACATTTTAAAAATTTACATCAAGTATTTATTAATAACTCGGAAAAATTCTAATTTCTATATTAAATTGCAATATAGGATTCTTATATTTTTTTTAAAAACTTAATAAGGAAAATCAGATTGTTATAAGTCTTGTGAGTTGTTTACAACAAATTTAAATTTGAAAAATAAAAAGTAATTTCTATTGCTAAAAGGTATTAACTAAGTAAACAAAAAATTGTAATTTTTAATTATTATTTAATCAAGCCAATGTTAAAACTCAAAAATAAATTAAATTTATATTACCTTTATTTTAGAATATCCAATTTGTAAAACTAAAATTACCATGGATGTTGATAATATTTTAAATATTAAACAAGAAAAATCCCACGATGGTTATGACATTACTGTCAACAACAAAGCTAAGGCCGTGCCTAAGCCCATAACAGTGAAACAAGAAGAAACTGAAATCAATGATGTAAATGATAGTAATAGTAATAATATGAGTACAAAGGAAGGAAAGCAAAATGATGTGAAAATATTGGCCGAGAACAGTTTTGAAAAAAATGGTGAAGAAAATAGAGGTATAACTCCTCCAAGACCAATAATAATTAGAAAGAAATCACCTGAAATGGATTCTGATAAAAATATGGTTGATGATTTATCATTTCTGGATGATTTAAATGACGATATAGATGATATTATACCGATTGTAAATGAAACACCTGTAATTAATATTGATGACGATATGGAAGGGGAACTGGAAGTTTATAAAGAGACGAAAGTTAATAAAGAAGAATCAAAGAGAGGTATGAAACGAGAAAAATATGATAATGAAGAAGGTGAATTAAAACCTAAAAAACGTAAAAAAAAAAGCAAAAAACGGAAATCACATAGTCCAGTTGATGTCAAACCAAATTTAAAAAAATTAAATGAATCCTTAGGTTTACCTAATGAATTATCAGATATTTCTGCTGATGAAATGTTTAATTCAAACGATAATGATAATGAAAATCGTTTCCCAAGAAAAGTATATAACTATAATCATTCATCAGTTCCTACCGTTCTTGAAAATATTGAAAAAGAAACAATACAATCGATATCAAATTCTGTAAAAGTTAAACAAGAACGTCAAGATTTTTCTAGTAAAGAAAAATTAAAAATTAAAGTTCGTCCTCCGTTACCAAAAAAAATAAAACGTAAGTTAAATAATTATTTTTTTCAATTTAAAATTTAAACAAATATTATTTTTTAGTTGAAAAAGAAAATTTAAATGAAAATAATATTGATGAAGGTAAATTATACTAGTATTTTAGGTAAAAAATCAATGTAATAATATAAATAATTTCTAATTTTAGTTTTGAAAATGTGTAGTAAAGCACTAAAGCATTTAAAAGTATATAAATCAAAATCAAATTTTCATAGATTCTTATATACACCGACAAAAATAATTGTGCCGATAAGTACGGAAGAAAAGGAATATCAATCACCATTACTCCGTTCTAGTCAAATAAGTTTTAATTATAGTTCTACTAATCCAAAAATCCAATATAATAAATTTAATTTAGAATGTCCATCAGAAAAAATAACACATGTTTCTAAACCTTTAGGATTAGATGTAAGTAAACTTAAAGATTGGATAGAAAATTTCGGTAGGAATTCATATATAAAAAATAAAAAAGATAATAAAAAACCCTTCGAATCGGGTAATGAAATTGTTAATTTAACAACAATACATACAAGTATTTCTACACAAACTATAGATATACCATGTAATATTTGTCTATTACGACAATTACGTTCAAATAATCATATAGGTGTTATGGCAAAAATGGAAGGAAATGAAATTAGCACACAAACAGATGAGCAAAAGAATGAATTACCAATTTTAAGAATTTTAGAATCATTAAATGCAAATCAACTATTAGCTATAAACGATTTTACAATGTTATTATGTGAACAAAATTGGGATTCAGCAGATGCTTCATCTCGATTAATTATTAGAGACAAAATACTACAATATTTTCAGGAAGGTCAAAAGCCATGTAATGTACCAGGTATAAGAACATCATCACAATTAGCGCACAATCAATTAAAAATTTCTGCATCAACTACTTCTCAAATAATAAATTCTCAAAATCGGTCTATGATAAATGCAAACTACCAACCATCAACAAATAATGCAATTAGTGGATTGCCGGTAAATCCTATGTATAAGAATAATAATAACACAGTTGGAGGTGTGCTAGTCAATACTATGTATAATAATTCAACTCTAGTTCCTCCAGCTACTCAAATGGGACAATATCAATTTAATCCTGCCATACAAATGACAAATCAAAGAGTATTTCCTCCAGGTGTAATGGAAAATATTGGAGCAATTCAACAATCAATTAATCATAGAAATCTAAATATTCCACTCGAATCTAGACCGAATGATCCTAGATTAAATAGAATGGATCCAAGATACAGACACTGATTAAACGCATTCCGGAACTTATAATTTTATGTGTAAATTTAATTGTTAAAATTTTGTATGTCTCTTAGAGAAAACAAAATTTTAACTTTCAGTTTTTTTCTTTGTGTATATGTATAAGCTTCTCTTTAAGAAATTTTTAATAAATCTCATATATTTCACAATCTGTTCAATGCCCCCCATTTGAAACAATTACAATATTGTTTTAAATAATTTTATTTTTATAATTTTTAAGTACATTCAAATTTTCTAATTAATTTATAATATGAACTCTTTTAATTTAATTCTTAAATAAATACATAAATAATATTTACTAATATTTATTTTTTTTTTAAACAGAAAACAGTAAATTTAAATAAATGTAAATGTAAATTAAATTTGATTGATATAATTCATTTATTTCTGCATATTAAATAGTAATTTAAATTACTATTTCTATTGATTAAAATTATAAATAAAATTCAAAAAAAAAAAAAATAGTTATAAATGGATACATAATTAAAAGTGAAATTACAAATTTAAAAAGAACAAATTAAAAAAAAACATATTAAACAGAAAAATAGTTCTGCCATAGGTAGTTTATACATATCTGTGGTTTCAATTATGGGAAATCTATTATGTTTAGAATAGTGTATTTCTACTTTGAAAAGTCACATAATTATTTATAAGAGTCTACTAAATAGAATAGAATTCGCTTTTTAAAAGGAAAATATTTCCTGCCAAAAATTAAATTAATTTGTCATATTATGGGTATTTTAATTTTTCTGTTTAAATTTTTGTTTTTGAATAGAATATTTTTTTTAATTTTTTTTGTTTAAATTATGTGAAAAATTTTGAAAATTTAACTTTTCAAATAATAATTTTTGAATTATTTTATATTAATATTATTATTATATTTCTTTTGTTAAATATTTCTGTGCTTGGATAAAAAAAAATAAAGAAATGGAAAGAAAAGTCAACATTATAGTGTGTATAGAAAGAAAGAAAGGCTGAACATGAAGTTTTCTAAAAAAAAAAGGTTTCCAAATGTTTTTTTGCGAAAATTTTTTTCAATAAAAAAAAATACGTATGTATTCTAAGAAAACTTTTTTTTGGAAAAGATTGATTTACATTTCTTTATTTCCATTTTGAACAAAAATCTTCTAAAAATCAACAACAAAAATACATTTGACTTTTAAAGTCTAAAATTTTTACTTAATAAACACTCATAATAAAAAACAATTTTTGAATTTTTCTAAAATAAAACAAAAATTAGAAAATTACAAACTCAATAGAATTTTATAATTGGTACTTTTTATTTATATGAAAAGACTTTGTATTTCCTTATTTTTTTTTTTTTTGAATTATAGGAAAGTCTGCTACCCATCCATCCATAATTAGAATTTGTAGATGGCATAATTCAGCATAAAGAAGTTCGTTTGTGACTTTAAATATCGCCAAAATGAAATTTTTTTGCATCTCAAGTATTCCATAAAATTGGGGATGATTATATTTTCACTTTAAAAAGTTTTAAGAGAAAGGAAAGTTTTTAATATCTTCGTTTATCATATTCGTATAGATCTTATTTTTACTTCATAGAATGTTTCCTTGCCGAAACAGTACAATAGCATTTAAGATTTTCTAATTTATTAAAAAACGAGATCATATTTAGTGACTGAAAATTCTACACGTTTATATACCATTCTTCTACCGATCGTACCACTCCAATTTAGAGTCTTTCGATGATTGCCGTAAAAGAAAAAATAATACAATACATTAAAATTTTCAAAATAAAATTTTATTAAATTAGTTTCATTTTTCAAATTTTTATAAATCTTGTTTAGAAAAGTTTTCTTTTCATTCTCTAGATCATAAAATCTTTTTTTTTAAATATTTCTCTCGTTAAATTTCTATTTAGATCTCTTACACGATTTATTTTATACTAGATAAATCCGGCGTAGCATACTCCCGTCTGGTAATCTAAAAATAATGGTTTTTTGTTACTTAACTTTTTAATGAAATAAAAAGAAATATCTTTCTGTTCTAATATAGTTTTTATTTATCTTAAAAACGTTTTTTGGGAGCTATGTTCTCTTCATCAGTAAAGAATACTTAACTTTTTACTATAAGAATAAGAATAAATTTAAATAAACGTAAAAAAGTAGATAGCAACACTAAGAAAAATAAAGAAAAAAATTTGTAGTAGTGGTTTGGGGTCGACATTCCTCGTTCCTTTAAAAATAATCTTTTATTTCATAAAAATATCTAAATTCGTATAAAATTCACTATTTTATTTTTAAATGAAATGTCAAAGTTGAATACTTTTGTATGCGAAGTGTTCAAAATTAATTATTTTTCATATGGAAAAGTGAAATTTTAATTTTTTTTTTTAATGAAATTTGTATATATGTATGCGTGGGAATACTGGAAGTATTAATAGTTGGATTCAAAATCAGAGTATTTCCCTTTTCCGGAATAACTATATCCATATATGTATGTCTTTTGAAATTTGAAATTTTGGGACTTTGATTTTTGCAATTTTATAATTTCGGGATTTTGTTTTCGCGATTTTGATTTTCGAGATTACGTACTCAACCATATATATTTTCAATTTTTTTATTTTTTTTTTTTCTGTTATGTGCAGTATTAGTTTTTGCTATGAAAAATGTTATTGTTGAAAAACGTTTACGGCTTTTATATAATAGATTTCTAAATCTGTTATACTATAACTGTTTTATTATCCATATTCATATTCGTGTGCCACAACTATTGTCTAATTAGCTTATCTAAATATTCTTAACAATGTTGATTTCCTTTCTTTTTTTTTTTATAAAAGTTTTTAATTGCTTTAAATTTTAACACTTAAAAAAATTAAAATTTCGAAAAAAAAAAAAAAAATTATATTAATAACTTATTTTTGAATTGCTATACAATTATTAATACATAATTCCTTCTTTCCTTTTTAAATTATCCATCCATCAATTCGAAAAAATAAAATTCTATAATTCCAATCATTGACAATATAGAAATTTGCACTTAAAACTTTTTAAAGGTTTAGTCATTATTTATTTTAATTAATTAATATAAAATTAAAATTAAAAATTATTACCTAAGTCATTTAAAAAAAAAAAAAAAAAAAAAAAAAAACATTATTTCTTATCATTTTTAGTAGAGAACTTATTGATGGTTCGTTGTATTATCAATGAAATCGAAAGTCTACTTAAGTATGCACTTCAAACTAGGAAAAAACCTCAAATTTTTAAAAATGTAGACATGTGATTGATTCTCTAATAGTAAATATATAATTCATTGTTTCTATATACAAACATATGTAATAGGTAACAGAAACTTAACTTCTAAATAAAATTATAAAATTCCTATTAATTTTTTTTTTTCTTTCAATAATTAAAAATTTAATTTGATAATTTTATTAAAAATTTTTTGAATTTTGCTTTTA
The DNA here is from genome assembly GCA_947095535.1 of Poecilobothrus nobilitatus. Lineage (NCBI taxonomy): Eukaryota > Metazoa > Arthropoda > Insecta > Diptera > Dolichopodidae > Poecilobothrus > Poecilobothrus nobilitatus. The sequence goes on along the minus strand of OX352773.1, from coordinate 77,568,028 downwards.
TGAACTAATCTGGATAAGTTTTTTTTTTTTGATATAAATATTGGTTCTATTGAGAAAAAAAAAACAATCCAAACATTTTTTTTTTTTTTTTTTTTGAAGTCTGTTATTAATTTTTTTTTATTAGAATTCCAAGTATTTTTTTTATTTAAAAATAAAGTCTAATTATTTACACTTTTAATTAATTGAAAGAAAGAAGAAAAAATAAATAATATATAAAATATGTATTTAATTCTTTATGTACATACATACTTATTATAGAATAAATTTACTGACAGTGATATCTCGATATTTTGAATTAATAATAATTATGATTTTTCTAAGAAACAAATTTAACTTTAAATTCATCGGTATCTTCCTTCAAATGACTTCTAATATTCTCCACTATTTCTTTGGTTGATTTATATTGCTCTGCTCTGTTGGTTCGTTTACTGCTCTCTAGAATTCTTTCAAGGTAGCACAAGAAATACAGACAAAATGCAGATTTTTATACCATTTCCTCATAGTTTTGGTTATCAACTATATTCTATAACCAATTCGTTCGTAAAGTTCAGAAATAAAATTTGTTCTTCAATTTTACTTTCGGCTGACTGGTTCTATATATTTAATACTTTTCAAAACCAATAATCAAAGAACTGTCTTTATAACTGTTTGAAAAAATTTATAATGAGCTGCCAAATGATTTTAAACTATTGAACAACATTCGTATATTAAAAAAAAAAAAAAAAAATTTGTGAACTAGTTGCATATGATCTAAACATGTAATCTTTGTAAGGTATACTCAAGTTTCCATACATACATATATACAGAAGGATTAAATGATTTCAGTATTTTTATATCATGCTGAAACCAAAATCTTAAGCTATTCTATTATTTTTTTCTTCTTTCACTTTCTGTTCAGTCCCACGTTTTTATTTTTATAATAATCAAATTTTATTGGTTTATATTTTGTTGTATTATATATTTATATATATATGTGTTATACAATTATAACTTATAAGACCGCGAACAGCGAAAGTTATGTCATCAAATCGTTTTATTTTGTAAATAGCTGAAAAAAAAATTCGCAGGGAAAGTAATTTATAAGAGATTCGCAGGAAAAATAATGGAAAATCTTTCTCATTCCATCCTCTTAACAGCTTCTACACTGTGTGTTGTAAAGAATACCCATTACCCATTCTGGCTGCATGAGTCAATATTAAGTTAAACATTGAAAATTACATTTGAAGATGTATGATATTAAACTTAATCTAATCGTATCTAAAATACTCTCTTTAAAACATACTTTAGAATATGACCTTGACCTTGAAAATTTTTTTTCTTCAATCAAATAAAGAAAATTTTCTTTATTTTCTTAACAGTTATAAAATTTAATTTAATGGGCCAACAAAATAAAATAATTTTATTTTATGATATTAATGATCATTTAAGAAAATTTTAATAAATTGTCATCATCTTTAATATGTAGTTAAATTGTTTAAGATTCATAAATTGCCATTACTTTAATTTTATTCTTATAAGGTTTCATATTATTAGTTCGAATTAATGAGATTCTATTGTTATTGTATAAATAAACAATAAAACAAAAGTTAACTTAATGTTAAAAAGTAAACCTTAAGTTATTTATAAGGTATAGACATAATTTAAAAATAAAAATAAAATAAAAATTAATATGAAAATAAGAAATTATAATAAAAATTCTAATTAAATGAATATTTACATATTTATTTATATATAAAATATGAATTTGAATTAAAATTAATAAAAAAAAAAAAATACAAGGTTTTTTTTTTAAATTAATTGTGGACTGGATTCAATAGGTATAACTGATACAACATATACAATTAATGAATGTTCGCCATCTTGAACAAAAAATTATCGATTAGAAATACCCATGATTACTAAAATTCAATGTATGCATGTAACTAATGAGTGTATACAAATATATATGTTATATAGGAATTGTCCAATTAAAGATTTGGAAAGCTGATTAAACTGAATATTAGTTAGTAGTACTATAAAAAATAAAGAAAATTTAATTAAATTTTATTATACTATTCTTCCATTTGCTTCGACCCTTTTGATCATTCTATGCCATGTATTTTAAAATCATACCTAATCTTCTTTTATCTTTTGAGTTCCAACCCACTGTAATTGCTACATTTTCCAGATCAGAAATTGCTATACATATTACATATATTGTTTTTAAGAAATTTTTAATGAAACTTTTAATGTGATCCATAATTTTATCTATTGTTCAAATTTCACTGCCAAGTATATAGGAGTATTGCATTAATACAGGAAGTCCAAAGGAAAACGAAGTATATAGGGAGCTTATAGGGAGGTATAGGGAGCTTACGGAAATTTAATTTCTTTCATAATCTTTTTTTTTTCTAAAAAATCTAAATTTAAAAAAAAAAAAAAATTGTAGGGTTTCAAAAATTAAAATTTTTATTAGTAGGATTTTGAGTTTGCCGCCCCGCCGCTATTTTAAATGAATTAATATTTAAATATGTATGAAAAAAACAATAAGGAGGAATTTCATATACATAGTCTATTACAAAATCAGAGTTCCAAAAATTTTGTCAATTTTGGTCAAATCTGAGTTCTAATGGCGACCGACCTCACTATTTAAATACGCTTGAGTTTTTAAATATGTATGAAAAGGTATTCATAGACGATTTTGATAAAATTTGAGTTCCAATGGCTGTCCCACTACATATTTTAAATGATTGAATGTTGTAATGTATATGTTTAAAAATTTAGGAGGGATTTTAATGTTGTTTACAAAATTGCAGGATAATAAGTGTGTTCTAAAATATGTATGTGTGTTTAAATAATATAACAGATAAATTCTTCAGATCTTTGAACAGATCTTTGAAAAAAAAAAGATTTGAGTTCCAATGGCTGTCGATCCCACTATTTTAAATGATTGAATGTTGTAATATGTATATATGTTTAAAAATAATTAGGAAGGGATTTTAATGTTGGTTAGAAAATTGCAGGATAATAAGCGTGTTCTAAAATATGTATGTGTATTTAAATAATGTAGCAGATAAATTCTTCAGATCTTTGAACTGATCTTTGAAAAAAAAAAAATTTGAGTTCCAATGGCTGTCGATCCCACTATTTTAAATGATTGAATATTGTAATATGTATATATATTTATCAATAATTAGGAGGGATTTAATGTTGGTTACAAAATTGCAGGATAATACGCGTGTTCTAAAATATGTATGTGTATTTAAATAATGTAACAGATAAATTCTTCAGATCTTTGAACAGATCTTTGAAAAAAAAAAGATTTGAGTTCCAATGGCTGTCGATCCCACTATTTTAAATGATTGAATGTTGTAATATGTATATATATTTATCAATAATTAGGAGGGATTTAATGTTGGTTACAAAATTGCAGGATAATACGCGTGTTCTAAAATATGTATGTGTATTTAAATAATGTAACAGATAAATTCTTCAGATCTTTGAACAGATCTTTGAAAAAAAAAAGATTTGAGTTCCAATGGCTGTCGATCCCACTATTTTAAATGATTGAATATTGTAATATGTATATATATTTATCAATAATTAGGAGGGATTTAATGTTGGTTACAAAATTGCAGGATAATACGCGTGTTCTAAAATATGTATGTGTATTTAAATAATGTAACAGATTAATTCTTCAGATCTTTGAACAGATCTTTGAAAAAAAAAAAGATTTGAGTTCCAATGGCTGTCGATCCCACTATTTTAAATGATTGAATGTTGTAATATGTATATATGTTTAAAAATAATTAGGAAGGGATTTTAATGTTGGTTAGAAAATTGCAGGATAATACGCGTGTTCTAAAATATGTATGTGTATTTAAATAATGTAACAGATAAATTCTTCAGATCTTTGAACTGATCTTTGAAAAAAAAAAAATTTGAGTTCCAATGGCTGTCGATCCCACTATTTTAAATGATTGAATGTTGTAATATGTATATATGTTTAAAAATAATTAGGAGGGATTTTAATGTTGGTTAGAAAATTGCAGGATAATAAGCGTGTTCTAAAATATGTATGTGTATTTAAATAATGTAACAGATAAATTCTTCAGATCTTTAAACAGATCTTTGAAAAAAAAAGATTTGAGTTCCAATGACTGTCTATCCCACTATTTTAAATGATTGAATGTTGTAATATGTATATATGTTTAAAAATAATTAGGAGGGATTTTAATGTTGGTTAGAAAATTGCAGGATAATAAGCGTGTTCTAAAATATGTATGTGTATTTAAATAATGTAACAGATAAATTCTTCAGATCTTTAAACAGATCTTTGAAAAAAAAAAAGATTTGAGTTCCAATGGCTGTCGATCCCACTATTTTAAATGATTGAATGTTGTAATATGTATATATGTTTAAAAATAATTAGGAAGGGATTTTAATGTTGGTTAGAAAATTGCAGGATAATACGCGTGTTCTAAAATATGTATGTGTATTTAAATAATGTAACAGATAAATTCTTCAGATCTTTGAACAGATCTTTGAACAAAAAAAAGATTTTGAAAAAAAATATGATTAAAACTACATAATAAGATTGCGGTATAGATCACATTCGATATTCTAGTATTATTGTAATTTTGTCTATAGGTATGTTCATGTTCAAATGTATTCATCATGTTATCTTTTGTTTCTTAATCACTTTTTTTAAAATGTTTGATCACTTTTTAATAATTGTCTACCTGATATAATAGTTGAATTTATAATTAATTATATATATATATATAGGTATGATTGTATTAAAACAAATCCTTCACTCCACAAATTTTTGTAAAAATAAAAAACATATTTATATAATTAACATACTTATTGGGTCAAATTAAAAATCTAAAAAAAAAAAATTCAATATAACATATACAATAAGTTATCTTAAGAATACCTAAAAATATAGATAAAGTATTGGAGTGTTAAATTCTAAATTCTATAAAATTTACATTTAATTTAAAACAATAGTCAATCGATATTCTTTGATAAATGTATATATAAAAAATATTTGTATATGTCTATATATATACATATACATAAAATAATTAATAATAAAATGCAATAAATTAATTATAATACTATATACTATCATCTAAAATTCTAAAATATTAAAAGAACATTCATTTATATTATGTACTTGTGAGATGTATATAAATTTTATTTTTATAATTAGTTTCATTTAATATAAGTTATTTAAATAAGTTATCAATATAAAGACATTAATTAATATAATTTTTTTTTTTAATAATTCATAAAATTTTATTTGTTATAACGATTTTTTTATTTTTATTTTTATTTTGTCTTTTAATCTTTTTTTTTTTTTGACCGCAGTCTAAAAGGAAAAAATCTCAAGATAAATAAAAAAAAAAAAACAACAAAAAAAAAAAAAGGCTTTTAATAACTTTTATTTTTATTTATTATTATATTTAATATTTTATTAGTATTAATACGAAATTTAAAAAATATATATATATATATAATATATATAATGTATGTGTATAAATTGATAACAGAATAATTAATATTAATTAAACCAGTATCAGATTTAGCGTATATTTTAAATTAAATCCCATCAATTTTTTAAAGTGTGTATATCGTCAACCATATTGACATAAACAATAAATACTATACATACATATATACGTTCAGTATAGTTGTCATTTATATAATATTTTGTTATATATACCGATATATTGAAATTGGACTACTAGCATTTATTATTTTAATCGAATATAATGTACAGTAGCTATAATAAAAAGGTTACGGAATAATGACTTTTTATATTTCAGGCTATAATTAAATTTGTTAATGTGTAATTGTGTATAAGTTATCGTTTGTATTGATAAAGGCTGAGATAATTTATCGCGTCAATTATCACTAAACAAACGTAGAAGAAACTTTTACAGTTGGTGTTAGATTTGCAGTATTGATGTTAAATTTCCTATATAGATTTATGTTACGATAATACTTCTGTGACAGAAGAAAATTGAAAAGCTTCTTAGATCCATATCTCAGAGTTCAGCTAAATATTAAAAGAGAAAATTACGGGATGTATTTCGCTCGACAGACTGGGATAGGTGCAAAGAAAGTGTTCCATGTTCTCAATAGTTCGTCAATTCCTCAGTAAAATTTACATTTAAGAATTACATCCATATACCTTCATAATCTTGTAGCATGTCTAACATATAAATGAATGATCTGTAATAACACCAACCAATTGTCTAGAGATTTAGACCAATTTGTCTAGGGATCTTTTTAAATTTAAATTCTGTTACATAATTCTAGTTCTATTGTAAGTTTGGTACCTATAGTTTAAATGTTTTTGAATCCTACACAATTTTTTCAATACGTATTTTCAATGTTCTAAACAGTTGTTACACCAAACTGTATACGTCTTTACGATTAAATTGAAATTCTCAAATTTTAATCAGAAATTATTGATAATTGATAGCATATAGTTAAAAATTGTTTCCCTCTACATTCATTTTTATTATCATCTTGTTTGTAGTTAGTTTAGAAAAGAAAAATTCTTACAACTAAATTGTTCAAGTCATTTTTCTTCATATAACGAATGGGATAAGATGATCTCTTTTTATATTCTACTTCTCAACTTATTTTATCCATTTAAACTTTGTATTTTATTTTATAGACATATATGTATATATATATATATATTAGTTGATCATTTCATTATTAAAATGTATTTTCTTTTGAGTGAAAACACAAATTCATAAACTATAACTTCGAAAGTAGTTTTCATAATTTTTCTTTTTGTATAGATGATTTACTAATAGAATTAAATAAATAACTTTAAATTAAATAAAGTGAGTGTTCTTATTACAAATTTATGATGGCATTCGGACCTTTTTCCGAATTCAAAAAATCTATATTAATAATTAATATAAGTTATAACTTAAAACTCCTGATGACAATAAGATTTTAAATTTTACACATTTATATTACAGGTACAACCTTGTTATGAATATGTGACAACTTCTCTCTTTAAAAAGAAAAGAAAAGCTTTTTTCTAATTAGAAAAATTAGTAAAATTATGGACTGTGAACTACGAAAACACGATCACAACCGAAAAGAGGATTTTTGAGTATTTTATTAAAATTGTAAGAAAGTGTTAAACTGTAACAAATTCTTTTATAATTTCAAGCCCGAAAACTTAATTAATTTTCCGCAATTTAATCGAAACTTGATTTCGTTATTCGTTACTTTCGTACCAATTACTTTATAATTTCAAGCCCGAAGACTTAATATTAATTTTCCCCAATTTAACCGAAACTTGATTAATTTCGTATTTAAATTATGAGTAAATTCTAACTAAACAATGCGTTTTTTTACTCATTGACAGTAAAGCTTTCTTAGAACGCTACATATGTATACTTAAAGGATTTTTTTTTTTTTTAATTTTCATAAGTGTGAGTAAAAATTTCTATGCATTTTAGGAATCTCTTATCTTATTGTAATATATACCTTTTTTTCTTTAATAAGAAGGATTTTCACTTTAATTGCAAGTATTTTCTTTTTGAATGCAAGTATGTATTTCTTTTTCAAATGTAAGTTTTCCTTTTCAATTGCATGTTATATTGCAAGTTCTTGTATTTAGGTAATTTATTTGAAGTAATTAATTAATTATTCTTCAAAGATCTTTCAAAACAGACTGCAAAGTAAGGTTTTTAGATTTTAGCTTTTTTCCTTTTATTTTATATTTTTTTTTTTGAACTTATTTTTGATTGCTAAGTTTTTGGTTTAAGGTATTTACATTTTTTTAAGGTTATTATTTTTTTTTTTTTTTCAGATTTTGGTGTTTTTAGGTTTTGGATTGTAAACAATGGAAAAGAAAACAAATAGTAGTTTCTTTAATTATTTTACATAAAAAAATTATAAGGTGAGTAGTTGAATTCATTCTCTTCATACGCATTTGTAATGTATAAAAATGTGACTGGTGAGGACAGACGAATTTTTTACGGATTATTTTATGTTTTTTGTAGAAATTATAAATAAAAATATAATTAGATATTTCTTTAAATAAAATTATTATATAGGTATAATATCATATATTATTTTTATAGATATTTAATTAAAAAGATATTTCTATACACAAATAAGCTGTCCTAATATAAAAAATTCATCCAGCCAATGGTGTAGTCGTAGTGGTTAAGGATCCATATAAATTAATAAAAAATAATAAAGATTTTTCTTATAATATATAATCAGTATATAATGTAATTAAATTAAAAAATAAAATGTATATGTATGTCTTATAAATTATAATTAATATCATATTGTATATACATAATAAATAATAATAATAAAAGATAATTCTTGTATAAGATAATAGATGGCGTAGAACTAAATAAAAACGTCTAGTCTTGTAGTACAATAGCTACAGCCGAGTAATCAACGGCTTAGTGAAATAATGATTCCAGAAACTGAAGCTGAATATGAATATGAATAATAAATGACTTAGTGGATGCCCTATGCTTCTTATAAGAGTGGCGAGAAAAAAAAAAAATATGGGAAATATCCCATATATACATAAATAAGGTCCGTTATCAAAGTTTTTGTCTGAATGTTTTCGAATTCCGATTTTTTGATATATATATAGATTATAGACTACAGGCATTGATTAATTAAAATATTTCTGTATCATTTATATAATACCTGATAATATAAATATAAAACCTTTTAATAGACTTACATTTCGTTGTATAGCATTCATAAATCATAATACGAAATTTTGGAAAATTTCCTTTAATAATAACGGAATTTCTAGTGAATATTCATAATAACTGTGAAATTTTAAAATGCTTTTAACTTTTAGAAAAAGGGATTTATTATTCTTATATTATTTATAAGATCAATTTTGTCTTAACTATATAATTAATATTTAATAATCTGTCTCTGTTTCTGATACATATAGAACATACATATATATTACATACATACATATATTATAATAATGTCTACTAATACAGTGATACTTCAAATTAATACTTAAATTAATAATTAATCAAATAAAATAAAACAAAAAAAAAATTAAATATATAATAATATTATATATATAAGAGTTTTGTTTTTTCAGATAAGAACAGACATATTTTTTTTTATTTTTTTTTTTTTTTTATTATTTTGTTTTTATATTGTTTTTTTTTATTCTATACACCCTTAAGTATATAAAATTGTATTGTAACCTTAATTTTATTCTCATTCGGTTATCGTAGTCAGACCAATTTAATCAAAAAAATTAATAAAAAAAAAAAAAAAATTATTAAAATTGGAAAGAAATTTAATAACAATAATAATAACAAAAAAACAAAAAGTTTATAATTAAGAAAAATAAAAAAATTTAGTGAAAATTTTTAACAAAGAAATTTTTATATATACCTATACAAAATTATAAAAATTTTTTTAAAACACGTGAAAATAATTTAAAGTGCATTTTTTTTTCTAAATATTAAAAAATTTAAAAAATTTTTAATTAAATGAAAAATTAATTCAAAAAAAAAAAAAAATATAAAATAAATAAAAATTATATAAATAGAAAATAAAATTAAAAATAAAATGGAAGTATATACATCAGATAGTAGTGACACAGATTCTCGTGAACAAAAAACCTTAGATTATTCTCGTATGAATTTAACATCAAATTTTATTGAAGATAGTATAATTGCAATGTCTATTAAATCAACAACATCAACATCAACATCAACATCATCATCATCATCAGCATCATCATTAGTATCTCAAACAAATGGAGGACGTTCAAAAGAATATAATGATATTGAAATATGTTTAATTAATCATAATCAATTAAATATAATACCACCATCAATATTAAAATTTTTTAATTTACAAATATTGGATTTAAGTAATAATCAATTAAATCATATACCAGATGAATTATTTAAATTACCATTAAATACATTAATAATGAAAAATAATTATTTAACAAATAAATCATTACCAAAAACATTTATATTTAATAAAATGGGTATATCAACATTAAAAGAATTAAATTTAAGCGGAAATATGTTAAATTATTTTCCAGATCAATTATTAGAATTAAATAAATTAAAATATTTATATTTAGGTGGTAATAAAATTCAATCAATATCAAAAGATATATGGAAAATGAATGGGTATGTATTTATATATATTAAAAATGAAAAAAAAAATATATAATAAAATATTTTTTTTTATATTTATCACTCATTTTAAAAAAAAAAATATTACACTCATTTCTCGATATACATGAGTTATAATTTTATTATAAATATTTTTATATACTTTCGAAGGAAAAAAAAAAAAAACGTATATGTATATATATATACAATGGATATTCATATATATTGGAATTATATTAGAAAATAAAATGTTTAATGTATAATATGAATGTATAGATTTGTATAAAAACATAAAAAGAAAATATAGATTCTTAAAAATCTGCAATGAGTTAAAAGCGAATACGCAATCATATAAACATTTGAAAAAATCGAATCGCTTTTAAAGGATTAAATCTAAATCATGTTCCAGATAAAAGACGAAATGAATGTATAAAATAATTCATATTTATATCCAATATTATTTCTATTTTCGTTCAAAATTAATATCATCATTGGCCGGAATACTGGTTGAATGCTTTCTTGAAAATTAACTTAAAAGTTAAAACTCTTCAATATAGAGTTGTTTTTTTAATGTTTCGGGTCGTCTTAATATTTTTGATACAATTTTTAAATAAATTACTTACAGGAGAAGAGTTTTCATTTTGTAAAGTAATGTTGTTTTGAAGATTAAATTTTGTTTTCGTTAAAATAATTGGTTTTCATTCCATAAAACAAGAAAATGAACTAAAATGAGTATGCGTAACTATACTTTAAACAGTCTAGGTAGTCGCTCGTTCTCCGTCGCATTATATAAAATATTTCCATTTAAAACATTTCTTCATTTCTACCATTATATTTTCTACTAAACTCTCGAATTAATTTTGCCAATTATTAATTCTAATGAAATCTATATAAAATTTTGTAACTAAAAAATGTTTGTATGATGAATGATAATCAAATCCCAGCTAAATACAAAATTATATAAATCAGCTAAATATAAAGATATCTTTTTCTTTTATAGGTACATTACAGGTACATAGGTACATTCCATACATAATATATACTCTCCATTTAGACACAATTTTCTTTAGCAAAATAAAAATTAACAATAAATGCTGGTTAACAAATAGAGTAAAGGCAGATTTCTTTTAAGATTTTACCGACCTGAAATATTTTATCTAAATGAAATGTATCTGTACTCGTATATCAGTAAGTACTACACAATTCTGATCAGTTAAAAATTTTTTATTTTTTTGAAAATTTCGAATCTGAGTTACGGCCTTAAGTGTTATCTGATTTAACTGAAAATATGTTAATTTACTCATATACTGTAAAAGGGTTAAATAAATTTTATAGTATATTTACGAAATATTTTGACGGAAATATTTATTCAGGAAAATAGAGATATCATAATTGAATACCTTTAATATTGAAAATATTATTATCTTACCTTTAATCTTAAATGCAATATTTTTGTTCATACTTCCTATTATTAATTTTATTGACTGAAAAATTCTTTCAATATATCAACAAAAAACAGTTTCGGCAAATTTCCTACAGTACATTTTTCAAAAATATTTTACATTCTTCTGATAATTATAAAATATGTATGCATGTATGCCTATTGCCTATTTACATACATAGAGTAAATTATTCTACAATTTACACGACATTCTGATAAATAAAAAAAAAACATTTAAGTCTAAGTTTTATCAATTTTACTTTGATTCAATTCTGCTTTGTGATCATTTTATGATTCAATGTTTTTTGACGTCGATGTAAGTTTTAATCATAAAATTATTCAAACTCTGTACAGAACTCTGTCAGAAATTGATAAATGTCAAAATCATATTTTTGTATTATTCATTCATGACAAAATTAAATAAAAATTCATTTTGTGCTCATAGAAAAAAAAAAAAAAAATGAATAAAATTAAATCAAGGCTGGTTGAACCATAAGTTTTATAAGTTTTGGGAGAGAAAAATGTAAAAGTTTATTATTTGGTTTATACTTCAATGTCAAAAGCAATGACACGAACTAAATTTTTAACTTACAGCCTTATTTTTTTATAGTTGAATTTCAAAAAAAAAATATAGGAACAGAATACACGTAGTTAAAGTTTTATCTTTTTCTTTGACAATGGTGACATAATTATGACACATGGTAAAAAATTATTGTTTTCATATTGGATCGTTTAATTTCGATGCAAGTTTTTTTTTTTATCATAATATTTATTAACCTGTATTTCTTAATGATGGTTTGGTTAATATATGGATGGATGGTTAAAATATGCTTAAAAGTTCAGTTAAAAAAAGGTTCACTGTATGGTATTTTAAAATAATTTATTTATTTAAAAACAGAAATAATTCAGTTGTTAAGCCAAATTACTAACATAAGAAGTAAAATAAAATAAAGATGCTATAATCAATATTATGTTAGGTACTAGACATATTATGTACATATATTATGTACATATGTATATATTTATCAATTTTTATTTCTATTAATTTATTTAAATATATACATACATACATATTATATAAAATATTTTAGACGTTTTCAGCATGACTCTTAATTTTTTTTTCTTTTAATTGATTTTTTTATTTATATATTTATTGTATTATTATTGTTTTTACACTTAATTTAATAGTGTAAATCTATAAATAAAATCTGTAGAATTATGTATTTAAATAAAGTCTTCTAAAAAAATATAAATACATATTGATTCTATTGAATTTCCGCTTTTTCTTTAACTGCTTGAAATTTTTTAAATAATTCAACAACAATATAACGGTATTGTCTTGACACGTATAAAAATGAGTGACCTGAATTAAGGCCCTGCGAAGTAAAGCCCCCAGGTTATTATTTCTCGTTTAATGAGAAATAACGCTTTGGGGTCTTATTTCTCTTTTGAGTTGAACTGCGACTTCTATGAGAAATGAAGCCCCGGGGTGTTGTTTCTCTTTCAATTGAATCTTCGACTTCTTGAGAAATAAAGCCACGAGTTATTATTTCTCATTAAATATGTAATAAAATCCATTTTTGTAATATTCAAACCTGAAATTTAAAAATATAAACTTATATATATATAAGTAAAATATTAGATGTAAAACAATATTAATATTTATATATTTGTCTGTGCGAGATTTTATATTAGGAAGCATATTTAAGTTGGTTAAAAAATCAAAGTTGATCCTTTTTCCAGAGTATTTATGAGATTACTATGAAAAATAAAAGGCCAGGGCGTTATTTCTCATTAAATGGGAAATAACACCTCAGGGACTTTATTTCGCAGGGCCTTAATTCAGATCACCATAAAAATGTACTACTATATGCATGTATGATTTTATAGTTATTATAAGTCTAGTATCTCTATTTATATTTTACCGCTTCAAATTTGTCCTTTTTAACATTATATTTGTCCTTTTTCAAAATCAATTTCGTCAAATTTGAAGTTGAAAAGAGTATATATAAAGTATTCGTATATAATTTAAAAATTTTAAATAATAATAAAATCGGTTCAATGGTTCAACAATTCAAAATCTACTATACGATTTCTATTCGATGATTGTATACAACTATTTGGTTGAATATTCGAACCATTCAACCGCTTAATATTATTTCAACTGTTTATAATAGCAAATATCATATAAAATAACAATGTTCAACAGTTCCTTGATTTTAACAAATTGATTCAACCGTTGTATCGTGTATTACCGCTCTTTAACATAAAATACTCACATCTTTTTAAAATAAAATCTAATTAATTTATTGGAAAATCTAAATACATGTGCACATTAGATTGCTGTTTAAAAGCTACATGGATGTTTCACCAATTTGAAATTTGAGAATTTTCTGATTAAAATTTGTCATCATTATTGACCAAGCATTTTTTAACGCAGGGGTAAAACGACACTTTAACTAAAATATATGTAAGAATTTTCGATACAGTTGAAAAAAGTCTTGATAATTGGCTCATTTCAAATGCTCCGATAATATCTAAAAATAATTAAAAATTATTTTTGATATTACAATCTATTCTTTTTATAATACAAAAAAATATACTAATAATATTGTTTTGTTATACAGGAAAGAAGGTTGAAGATAAGATGATATAGGCAGAGATTTTTACTCTTACGTTTTTTCAAGACTTTCTTTATTAAATTGAAATCTTTAATCAGATATAAAGTCACCCAATATATATAATAATGTATACTTATAAATATAATTTTTTTAATTTATATAATTATATAGTGTTGGAAAAGATAATATGTATATAAATAATAATTGATCAAGTAAATTGTGTTAATGTATATGTATACTATAATTAAGTAGTTGATTTTAAGTATAGTTAATCTACTTCTATACTATATACTAAATTTTTAAATTATTTCCATCAATTCTATTGTTTTATTTTTTTGTTCTTATTTACGAATATAAAATAATTTCAATATAATTGTTGATACTTAAGATTAATATAAACGATTATAATATCCTTGACTTTAATATTAAAAATATTTTGTCTTTTACATCATATTATATGAGCGTGATTAAAATTTTGCTGCTATATACATATATACTCTACACTACATTCTAATCGATATAAAGTTTTCCGTTTAAATTTCAGATTTTTTTTTTTTTTTTGCTAGAAAACTAGATTTTTCTTCATGTAACTGGGAATATCTTCAAAAAAAGAAAATGTTTAACTTATGAAATTAATTTTTTTTTTAAATTAAAACTTTTATTTCTTTTACACTAGAAGAAAAAACAAAAAAAAAACTGTACCTAAATAAGCAACATAAGTTTTTTTTTTTTATCTGATACTGTAACATAATTTTTGGCTCAAATTAGTCTAATATTGTATTGTGTCATAAATATTTAGCCCAAATATATGCTTGGCACAAATTACTGACAAATTTCACAATTGTTATTTACAAAGAATTCATAATTTTATCTTACAATATTTTGTCACATTCATTCTAATTGTTTTACTATCAATGCTATCAATCTTACAATTTATCATCTGATCGTATCAAAATTTTGAAATTACAAAAATTTAACAGCAAAATGTATACATATGTACATACATATATATATGTATATTTTTTGCCCGTTTTTTTAAGAGGAACAGAAGGAGGAACACAAAAGGAAATAGAAGGACAAACTAGTTATAATGTTCGACTTTATAAAAGCAAAACCCATCTGATTTTTAATTTTTACTTTTGGATGAATCTATAATGTAAAATGTACAGTTTTGATTTTTGAAATAATTATGTGGAAAGGAGTTGGTTTGGGGAAATGGCGTTTGAGAAAATTAAGAAATTATAAAGGATGAGGTGGAAAATATATGTGATTTTTGCAGAATATAGGGTGCGTTCTGTATACGATTAAAGGGATACGAACATATGGCAATCTAGGCTATTTACAACATCACATATTCTGAAAAAACTGTAAAATACTCGTATATTTGCCATTTTCCAGAAATTTTACAGAAACTTAAAATTTTTCAATTCAGAATTTTTAAATTTGGACGACCACTATACAATAAGATACAGTTTGATTTTTGGCATAAGGTTTTGGAAAAATTAAGGAATTATTGAGAATGGGAGAAAAATATATGTGGTTTTTGTAGAATCGGCTATGTCTCTCTATACGGTCAAACGGCGTACATTTTGGTTATTTAGGCTATAACATCACATATTCTAGGAAAACTGTTATATACCTACATATTGCCTTTTTCCAAAAAAATTTTAACAAAAACTTAGAATTTTCCAATTAAGAATTTTTCAATTTAAAATTTTGTAAATTGAGAATTTTTTATTATTCATTTTAATAATGCAATTGAAATTTCATATTACATTTTTGCTTCATATAACTTATTTCTTATAAGTAGTTGTGTAAGACAAATTTCATATAAAATTAATAATATGACAAGTATGACACTTGAGATGCCCAATTAAGAAAACAGTACATATTAAAAAGAAAATATAATAAAAACATGTGTTTAATTTGTTTACAAACATTTTAATTATTACAGTTCAAAAGTGCTTAATTTGAAAAATACGAAAAATCATATTTGATGTCAACTGTTATACACATGTATTATATATAACAGTTTATTTAAAATACTTATCTAATTTATTTTAATTGCCCTTTGTTTTTTTTTTTTCTAGTGTAGATTGCTTTTGTTTCTTATATGTATGTATGTATGGTATGTATGTGTAAAATTGATTTTAAATAGCAATAAAAAAAAAAAGGTCGGGTTAGTAAAATTTCGATTTGAATGTGTAGCAGTTAGCTATTAATCTAAAATTGATTTGCTAACAAAGCAGATGTACCCTTATTGTAATTTTTTTTTTAAACTATTGTTTTTTTTTTTTTGTTTTTAAAATTTAAATTTTTTATTAAAGTTGCTAGGTAATATTGATAATGATAATAAAATAATTAATATAATAATAATAATAATAATAATAATAAAAAAACAACAACAACAACAAAAAAAACTATTAATTATTATTTATGTTTGCATTCATAAGAAATAAATTATCAGTGTTATTTTGTTTATTTACGACGAAAAAAATAATAGAAAATATTAAAAATTAAATTAATTTAATTTTTATATAAGTACATAAATTTAAAATTTATTTTTTTATTTAATTACCTATGTACTTTTAAGTATATTATATATGTATAAAATTTTACGATTTTTTTTCTTGATAATTTTACAATAATTAAAGAATTAAAAAATTAAAAAAAAATATTTTTATATTATCATATCAAAAAAAAAAATAAGCTCTCATATATATTCGAAATTTTAATTTACAAAAATATAATAATACAAAATTACAGTCAATTATAAAAATATTTACCTAACGTTTTTTTTTTTTTTTTTTAATTAAAAATAACAGCCGCGATTATAACACTCTAATGATAAAGGATCAAATTTAAATAGAATTGAAAAGATGCTTCATATATAGAGAATAGCATTATGTTCCAAAAGTAGTGATGACAATTAGCCATCATAATATTAGAGTTGGGTTGGCTCCTTACCAATATTAAAGCACAAATTAACTAATTAAAGTAATCCATCTATAGTTTGTTTTCCCCACTAAAAAATTTGACAAACTTTAAAAGAAATCAAAAAATATTTTAAATTTTCTTTACTCACTACACAAAACGGCAGTCAAAATAATAGTATAAACACCATAATAGCTTTCAGTGTTACAGTATAAGTGAAATTCTGAAAATTTAAAAAAATGAAGGAAAATGCTTTAATAGGTTAAAGTTTTATAAGAATAAATGAAAATTCAAAAAAAAAGCTTACAATATTAGAAAAACAGCAATTGGTTTAATTTAAACATTTTTAAAGTTGTCTATTACTTCTTTTTTGTAACTTATGAAGAAAGATCAATTTGCTAATAAACAACAGTTTTTCTGTAAGTTCTTACATTTGGCTAAATAATATATGTATATACATATATGTACATATGGGAAAATATTTAACGAACCGAATCTAATTAATGGATATACTAAAAATTGACTAACATCTAAAACAAGAAAATCTTTAATTAAAATGCAACTATAGTTTTTTAAAATTTAGAATTAAAAATATCTGACATACTTATTCAAATACTGCTAATGATTACAAATAATGCAAAAAATGGAATTGGAATGGAATAATGCAAACAGTGGAATTGACTCTGTATAGAGACTTTCATTGCACTTGTCCCATTCCATCAACAAAAAAAGCGAAAATATCACGGTAGTTTCTTTTTCGAAGATTTAGATTTATTCTCTGACATGGATTTGGGAAACTTACAAAGTGACTTTTCCGTCAGAATGATATCATCATAAGATAAATTAAACGAAACTTAACACCAACTCTTGTCGAATAGATTCTCTTAAATTTTAAAAGTATACTATAGACTTAAATAAGCTTAAGATTACTGATATTTCAGCTTATCAATAAAATAAAACATTTAGTTTTAATCTCAGCTTCAAACAATCTCTTATAAAAATTGAGTCAACGCACTTATACCAAAATCTTTTTATTTTAAAATATTCCATTTCTTATAGCTGCATTTTACATTATACTGTAGATGGCAAGCAAATAAGATTTCAATTTTATTATTTTGGATACGGTTCGGTTACATAATAAATTTGATGAGTCAAAAAATTCAAATTTCATAGAGTCTTATAGGATTCTGGAATGAAGAGAATATCTAATCCTTTAGAGTGAACGGGAGAAATGAGCTTAAAAATTCATTAAAAGTTATACAAGATTATACAAAATAAGTGTTCTTGGGATTTTTAGTTGTTTATATAGAAAATTGTCATTACCCTTAAGCAAAACAATTAAAAAATATTTATATTTATGTATCAGACATTTGCTTAAACCAAGCATCAGTTATGTTGTTCATTAATTATCACAATTAACTGAAAAAGTCATCATTTACAAGGGTTAGTATCTCAGTATATTAGTATAGTATGTTAGTAAATGATGATACTTAGATATTTAATTGGTCATTACCACTGTTAGTAATTACTAATTAATATTAGTAATGGTAATAAGAAACAAGAAAAAAAGAAAAAAACTAACATACAAATTAGATTAAAAATGACAGACTAATCATGCAGACTATGAGAATTAATCATGCTCGCGTAAAGTCTGACTCTCAGTGTTAATTTGTTAACGCTAATATCGAAGAGCTCAGACCTTGAGTTAGTCTCTCTTAACATACGCGAAATAGCCTCAAAATTGCCATAGACTGTATAGAATGGTGTGACACATTAAAACGCTCGACCGATCTCAAATTATTCAGATTTTCTGTAAACCTCATTTGTTCAAACATAGAAGGGGAGTTGATATCACCGCGAATAATCTGCTGAACGAATATTATATCAGCCACTAGACGGCGTGACTGGAGGGAGTTCAAATTAATTAAAAAAAAATCTAGCTTCATATGGAGGAAAACGTATAGAATCAGCCCAAGCAAGGTTGCATAAAGCGAAACGAAGAAATCTTTTTTGAACCGA
This sequence comes from Poecilobothrus nobilitatus, assembly GCA_947095535.1. Lineage (NCBI taxonomy): Eukaryota > Metazoa > Arthropoda > Insecta > Diptera > Dolichopodidae > Poecilobothrus > Poecilobothrus nobilitatus. The sequence continues at coordinate 77,548,853 of OX352773.1, read as the reverse complement.
TTCAATACGTGAAATCAATACATTGTATCTATAATAATAAAAATATTATATATATTTATGTATATATATTTGAAATATTTTTAAATTATTAAATCTTATACATATATGTATGTATGTACTTGTCTTAAATGATCTTAACTCATCTACATATATTGAATGTCATCACACCATATGTCGTAACTTGTAATATCCATTAAAATGCTATAAAAAATTTTATATACTTAAATATTATGTACATAGGTACTTACATATTATATATGTATAGCTATTTTCTTTTTTAACTTTATTGTGTAATTTAATTTTTATTGATCATAAAAAAAAAAAATAAATAAATATTATATAGACTTTCTAAAACAATAATAAGTCACACCGGCCAATGACACTTTTTACAATATTATTTTTATATACAAATTATATATAAGTTTATATACTTATGTATATGTATAGGGGGAACAGAATAAATTAATGTTAAAAAGTTATCAATTTTAAATAATTATTTTTACAAGTTAAATGTAAAAACTTAAAAAATTTTACAGAAATATTATTATTATAAATTTAAAAATTTTTTTTTTTAAATACTCGTATGATTTTAACTCTTCTTTTGTTTTTTTTTTATTCCTTTATCTAAAAAAAAAAAAAAAAAATTGCATTTATTTTAATGATAAGGTATGGTATAACCGGACATAAATATTATACATATGTATATTTTAATTATCAGTTAACCACAATTTGGGTTAATGGATTTTAAATTTATTGTTTTTTATTAAAAATAATAATAAAAATTTAATATAAATAAAATAATTAAATATTTTTAAATTAATTTTTTGTTGTTTTGTTTTTTTGTAACGATAACTGTTTATTGATATTTAGTATATTTTTTTGTGTCTATATGTCTACTTTTTATATGAAAATAATCTATTCTCATTTCTATTTCTTTATCTTGATTTTTTTTTGTTTTGTTAATTTTAATTTTTACAATTTAGTACCTATTTTTTTTTTATTTATGCGTTATAATTTTAAATGAATCCCAGACTTTAGATAACACGTTATAATCATTAAAATTTTTTGTAATGACGTGAAAGATAATCATACCATACACATGGTACCTTTTTAAAACAAAAAAAAAAAAAAACTTATGTAAGACCGTGAAAAGTGAAGTGTCTATTTGAATTTATATATAAAAATTTTATATGTATATATGTATGTATATAAAAAACAATAATAAAAGTGGTTCGTCTTTAATCATTACATATTATATAGTTACTAAATTACTTTTATATATTTTTTATTCTTTTTTTTTTTTACGAGGGTTGGTGGAATACTCGAAAGTCCGTAAGAGGAACTGCACGTGGTCCCTCAGGGTAGTGTTGGACTTTAACCAACCAAAACCAACCCCCCTTTTAAAACCAAACTTTAGGATAAAACCTTTAATGTACAGTTCGATTTTGTGGATAGGGATGTGAGAGAAGGGTGATTGGGGAAATTGGAATAGGAAAATTTGGGATTATGGGGGATAGGTAGGAAAATTTGTAGGGATATTTTGAAGAAAGATGTTAATGTTGTTTTTAAACTTAAGTAAATCGTACACACATGAATTTCATTTTTTTATTTTTTTTTTTTATTTTTTTTTTTTTAATCCCAAAAGAGCTAAAATGCTCGTACAGAGTGTAACATGCTATAATAATTTTTCAATAATAATAACAACAATATTTATATCAAATTGCAATTTTAAAAATTAACATAATATTCTTTATGACCAATGTAATATGTATTAATATAGTAATTACTAACAATTCTTTGGTAACATTTGTATTTAAGTTATATTCAATTCAGTATTAAAGAAATTTAAAATTCAAATTAGTTTACATATATTTAGTAAATTTAGCTTCATATTTTAGTTAAAAAAAATTCATTTGTTTTGTTTTTAAATGTATGTAAATGTTCAATTTCTTTTAAATCTCTAGGTAATTCATTGTAGTACTTATATGCTAAATTGTAAATAGTATCTAATCCGTTAAATCTTTTTCTTGAAGAACTTATTCTAATGTTTGTTGCATTTCTATTATAGTATTGGTGATATTCGCTGTTTTGTAGTATATTTTGTGTTGTGTTTATATTTTCTGTAATCATCATATGTGCTTGTATAACTAGTTTGTGTTTAATTTGTAGATTCAGTGGCAAAATTGTATGCGTTTCATGGATTAATTTAGTTGAAGTTCTGTATTTATAAGCGTATAAATTTTTTATGGCTTTGTTTTGCAACTTTTGTAATTGATTTAGGTCTTTACTAAATGTATTACCCCAAATTTGTATTGCATAGGCAACAGTGCTATGGAACATACTGTAATATAAAGGTCTTTTTAGTTTTAACGGCACCCTATTATTGACAAATTTAAATTACCAACTTTAGGGAACCTTTAGGGAATTTAACTTTAGGGAATTACCAACTTTAGGGAACACATTTGATGGTATATGGTTCCACAAACGGGACGTGCGTATAAGAAACAAATTTCCATAAGCTGTATTTCGCCATCTTGATAACTCTACATGATAGGGATGAGCTTCTGTTGCACTCCTTGTTTCTCGTTGGAAAATTTTTAGTGGAGGCATTAACTGTTTTATTTCTTTGGAACAAGGTGTTAATTCCTACGAGATATCTATAAAATAAGGTCAGTGAACCAACTATAATAATATATTAACAAGGTCTGGGTGGTACCATTATATATATTATACAGGTTTATCACATGACGCATTAAAATCTGATTTGAAATATATTTACCTATATATGAATATATTTATATAGTTTAAAAATTAATACTTTAAATAAATTTATTAAAATTTAAAAAAATTGTATAAGTTTTTTAATTTTAATAAATTTATTTAAAACATTAATTTTAAGTTAAGATATACTATAAATAGGAGAAGGCATCATTTGCATAATTATAACGATTAATTGGTGGTTATATGAATTTCTTGGAGTTGTATGTGAGTGATAAAAGATTTGATAAGAAAAAAATTTAACGAGTTTTATATGCAGTAGGAAAGTTAATGTGTTTTTTTCTTTTTTCTTAAATTTTTCCCCAAACGTCAGTAATCACTAGACTCTATAGATCCGTAGCGTAGTGCTCATTTTAAAAGTATAGGAAAACCTATATTCAAATAGAATATGTGCTAAATTTTACTTTGACAAAAGAAGCTTGTCAAAACCACGTCAGGAAATAAATGAATTTTGGTTACCATTTTACTTAAAATTAGGTTAGAATATTTACTTTCTAAAACATAAGATAGACCACAGATATTAAACTTAAATATTATGCATTTCATGTGATTACAAAGATATAAGAAGCCTTATTCTTTTATGTATACTTCTTTTAGTTTTTTAAGCACATCTAAATTACTTAACTTTTAAATCAAATATATTGTATATTTATTTTTAAAAAAATCTATTATATATTATATTTAATAAATAAATTGTTGAAATTGTCACTGGGTGGATTAATCCTTTTGATCTATAATTTTTTTTCGTAATCATACGTTTTTTCCTTACTTACTATAATATTATCTTTGGATTAATAAGTAATTGAACTTCTTTATTTATTTCTATTAAATAAATTTCATTAAATTTTAAAATGTTGATACCTATACAAATTGGGATTAATATTTAATCCAAGTTTCAATATGTACTACACTGAAGTGGGTATACATGTACAGTTAGATTATAATATGTATTGTGATTAATATTGTATAATGATAGTCTAATATTAAAAAATGAACTTAATTTTAGTTTTTCTAATAATAAAAACATTTAAATATTAATCGAATATGTGAGTCATCGCATATAATGAAGACTATCTTTATTTCTTTTTAAATCACTTCTTATTTTTAAGTTATGTAACTATTATTAGTCGTTTTCGATATATTGGGACTTTTATGTTTTTTGTTTAACATTATTAATTGGCGAATAACTCTGGAGTTTGGATTCATGTGCTCTACATATTATTAATAAATAATTGAATATTTTTTTTTTGAACATTTTACATTATTGATTTATTGAATTCTTCTAATTTTTTTATATAGAAACTTACAATATTTTGAAAATTTAATGCTTTAATTATGAAAATGCGTTTTCAAATCTTAAAACTAAAACGAAAAGTATACGCAGTTATAATCTGTTTGTTAGATTATTCACATTATTGTACACTTTAATTTTTTTCTAGCAAAAGGATTTGGATGAAGCTAGCGTTTTAATTTTTAGTCTGATCATTGCTGATAACTGTAACAGTAAGTTTCTAGCAAAAGGATTTGGATGGTTTACTAGTCAACAAGTTACATATAGTTAAAGAGACTGAAGAACACATACTCAAAAACTGTGGAGCTTTACTCCAAGAAAGCACCCAGAAACATATGCTTGACCGAAGATTACCAGCAATAAGATCTTTACAAATTTTTACTTTCTTAAAGGCAGCAACTCTGACAGAAGTATTATAAGTTCACAAATCAAAGTCCAAAACATGGAGTAACAAGGGCAGCACAATAGATTTACATAAAAAGGTTGCAATGTTACTTATACTCCTTGAACATCAGTCTAATTTAATCTTTAAGTCTTATAGTTATTTATACTTGTATATAATATATTCAAGGCATTATCATAGAGATATATACATATGTGTGTGTGTGTGTGTGTGTGTAGATTAAGATTTAAGTCTAATGAAAAAACTTCAAAACCAAATTTAAAATTCCAAGTCTAAGAATGAATATTATTAGAAAACAGTATAAGAATGTTGAAATTTTGTAAACTATAGAGTTTAGGTTTTTAACTTGGGTGTGCTTGGGTTAAGATTATAATCGGAAATAATTTGTTTAAAATTTATGTCTGTTGCTTATACCCATATTCATACCCTATGTATTTTTTTTTAAATTTACAAATCTATATACATAGGTATATACATAGGATTTCATTAGAATGTCAATTAAAATCAATTAACCGTTATTTTTACAAAATTTTTATTTTATCCAACTATTATTACCTACATTTATTACATACATACATACACATTACCTATCTAATAAAAATTAGAAAAAAAATTTCTAAATTTAAATAATTAATTTAAAATTTTTTTCTTTTCGTTTTTTTAGATTACAAATTTTATCGATAGGTGGAAATTTATTAACTGAAGTGCCAGAATCAGTTGGATCTCTTAATCAATTAAAATTATTAGTTTTGGTAAGATATATTAAAAAAAAAATATAATACTGAACAATGGTCAAAATATTTTATTAATTATTTTATTTATTTTTTTTTTTTTTTTTGTAGTCTGATAATCAAATTGAATGTCTTCCATCAAGTATAGCTGGTTTAGAAAATTTAACATCTTTAAAACTTCATAAAAATCAATTAAGACATTTACCAAAAGATATTGTTGCATTAAAACATTTAACTGAGGTAAATTATATATACATACATACATACATACCAATATATTATGTATTTAATTACATAAACTATATACATACATATACATTTTTTTTTTTTTTATTATTTTATATAAATATTTAATTTTTTTTTTACCTCTTTTTTTTTTTTTTTTATTTAATTTTTAGTTAAGTTTGAGAGAAAATCCATTAGTTGTACGTTTTGTTCAAGATATGGCATTAAATCCACCAACATTAATGGAATTAGCAGCACGTATTATAAAAGTGAATGGTATTAAATTTACAAATGAAGATTTACCACGTACAACAATTGATTATTTAAATAATGCTAATTGTTGTGTTAATCCACAATGTAAAGGTGTTTTCTTTGATAATAGAGTTGAACATATAAAATTTGTTGATTTTTGTGGTAAATATCGTGTACCATTATTACAATATTTATGTTCATCAAAATGTATTGAACATAATGATAATATAACAAGAAAAATATCATCTAGTTCAGATTCAGAAACATCAATATCAGAACCTAGTATTAGTGGTTATATGATGAGAAAAGTTTTACTTGGTTAAAAATAAAAAAAAAAAAAAAAAAACAAAAACATAAAATTTTATTTTTAAAAATTATAACCTATATATAAAAAAAATATTTATATTTATATAATACATATTATATATATTTACAAAATTTTATATACAAACAAATCTTGACTTTCATTATAAATTTCAAAAGAATTTTCAAAAAAAAAAAAAATTATACTTTTACGTTTCCGATCGAAATAAATTAATTTTAATAATTTTTCTATATATATATATATATATATATATATATATATATATACATATATATATATATATACATATATATATATATATATATATATATATTATTTTGGTTTTAATATTAAATTTTATTTTATTTTAAAATGAAAATCAAGATTTAGGTTATTTAATATGTATATATATTATATATATATATATATATATATTTATATTTAAATGCAATAAAATAACATATTGCAATGTTTTTATTATTAATATTTTATAAAGTAATAATTATATAAAGTTTTATACTTATTCAATATTATTCAAATAATAATTAAAAATAAATAAAAAAAAAAAAAGTATATATATATAAATAATATCTATGTACATATATAAATTTTTTTTATATTTTTCGAAATAATATAATGGCTGTTAACAATTAAAATTAAAAATTTCTTTCTAATTATATAATATTGTTTTATTTCTATTTTTTTATAAATATAATTTAAAAATTTTATTTATTTATTTATTTATATACAGGTACCGTGGTACATAAATGTGCCAGGTAGCTATAACCCCTGTTTCCTGGTAGGAATGTGGAGTGTACGAGATATTACGTGATATATTAAGTATTTCTATATTGCGATATATGAATATTTTTTTTTTTTTTTTTATATTATAATTATTGTAGCCAGCCGGGAATCGAACCAGAGACCAAATTTGATTTTTAACAGATTTTTCAAAAAAAAAAAATAAAAATGTAATATTAGTTTTACTCTGTTTGTCTCTCCGTTCATTTCTTCGTCTGTTTACAAAACTTATATACGCACCATTTAAAATAAAGCAATGAAACAATAATAATACCACGTGTAGGTTTCTTAAAAAAAAAAAATGTTATAGAACAAATTTTTTATGTAGTCCCAGCCGTTACGGAGCTATTACACAGTTCTTTAAAGTTTGAAAAAGTCCTAATTTAAAAAGTATGTATGTATATATCTCAGGTTCTTTTTACTATTTTTTTTTTTTTTTTAATGTAAAAATACTCTACAACAAAGGCCTTTTAAACCTTTTTTACCTTTATAAATCAATATCAAAATTATACAATTTTTACATTTACCGTTATGTGCAGACAAAATATTAGAAACAAATAGAAAATTTTGCTTCCTTCATAACTCCTTATTTCATACTTTTAGTTAAAATTTTTTAGATTAGTATAAGTTGTACCTTGCTCTATATTTGAGAAGTAAAAATTGAAATTTTGCGACTTTTGCGAAATTCTGTAACTTTAGGCATCTGTATAATTTTTATCAAAAAACAAAACGCAAAAATTAAAGATTTAAAACATTATAATTTTTGATTGTTAATGGCTTTTTTTATTTATTTAAGATTTCCTTAAAATTAAAGAAAGTGTCTCTATATTTTTAGCATCTTTTTTTATACCATATATAAAATTATAAGAAAAATTACAAATTTTGGTGCAAAACACAGTCAGTATTCTAAACTGTTTGTCTTTCGGAAAATGTGCGCCTTTAGAAACCTTTGGTTTTCATTTTTTTTAATGAGTATTAAGTACATTAATGTGTATGAAATTGTATTAAGTCCTCTATATAAAGTCATGTTTAAAAATGTGTAATATTTTTTTTTCTTTACTTGATGATGAGAATAATCAAAAAATACTGTACGTAAGACAAATTATAAAACTTTAATTTTCTAAAAATATCTGGCCTCTCGTAAAAAATTAAAGTTAATCTTAAAGGCTTATACTTTTAAGTTAACTCTCATAGATCTACTGGAGTTGCAGATCTTCATGAAGATGATTTGCATTTATCACTAAATCTAGTTTTTTTTAATCTTCTATTAGCATTTTCCGAATGTATGAGTTTCCATACTTCTACATTTATATGTCCTGTCCATATTTTTATATTAATTCATCGGAAGGAATGTCTAGATGCCTATATGCCTAAATTATCATGTTATGTAAATTTTTTTTTTGAAAAATTAGCATGTTCTGAATATTTGTTGGTTTGGCTCAACCTCATAGCTGTGCAAAATGTTTAATTTAGTTTAGTTAAATGTTAATGTACACTACTGGAAGATGTAGTGAAATGAATTTCTCATTATTTTCTTATTTTTTAACATTACGCTAGAACACCACGAACCTTTACGCAGTTTAATTTTAAAATTTTAAGTTTTATAAAGTTTAAATTGATTATTGATGCCTGATGAGTAAAGGCCGACGTCTATAGGTGGATAAAAGGAAAAAAAGAATAATTTTGAAGCTTTAGTTAAGTTTAGCTTCATTTTTCAAATTTTAAAACTATATAAAGCTAAACTTAAATATATTATTCTATATAAAATAATTTTTAATCAAAAATATAAAAACTCACATAAAGCCATACACTTATGTACAAAGGTAAAGAAAATGGGGACTTTTATTTGAATTGAATAACTCCGAAAACTGTATTGTGATGACTCGCTAAAATAAAGATAGTGATGAGTCAACTAAAAATAGTTTAGAAAAAGATTTAAACTTCATATTATTGCGGTTATAATAAATATAAAAGATAGAAAACTTTTAGCCGTTAAATATTTTTTTTATATCGCTACGCACTCATTTAAAATGACATTCAGATGCAAATTGTGTTTCATCTACATTCCATACCGGCAAGTCGTTTAAATAGTTTCGGTAGTAAAAGTTTTTATAGTAAATATAGCATCTGAAAAACATTAACAACGTTTTTCTTATCACAATTATTAGGTAATTTTGAATTATGTACTTACATATGTGTATGTTAAACTTCATTTAATTCGACAAATTTTTTTTAATTTGTATTAAGTAGTGTTGCAATTTAAACATGCCAAGCTAATGACAGTTTTGATAATAATAAAAATTTTGATATCCATAAAAAATAAACTTGTATTATTTTAAGATAACGGTATTGATCTATTATAGTTTTTTTTTTGCATATAGATAAAGCCTTTTTATTTGTTACCTATTTTGATTGTAGAACAATGTGAACAATGTAGAAAATATTTCATATATTAAAGTAATATAGTTCAATATACTAAAGACAATATAAAACATCCGCAAAGTTTGGAAAACATACATAATATTTCGAAATTACTTTTTTAAAACAGTTCAAAAAAAAAAGTAAGTATTAAAATTAAATTTATCACCATACAACGATTAACGAATAATATTGACATATCGGATATCGAAGAGTTATTTTATAAAATATTCTACAAAACTGCCTCCTACCTACTTATCTCTAAATTAGAATTCAAGTGTAGTTTCTGCAGTACTACTCTACTATAGTTAATCTTATCACTTTGTTATATTACATTTTATATCCTGTTTCTACCTTCCTTATTATTCTGTGTTTTTTAGCATTTTTTAAACATAATCTGTAATTAATTTTTTTAAATTTTATTTAAATCGTTAGTGTTGACATTAATTTTAAATGTTACGTTCAGAAATTTTAAATTGACATTTGCAAAAGTAAAATAAGAACTCGTTCAAATACTCACTCAAATTATATTTCTTTTATGTATTTCTTATTTTCTCAAAAAAAAAAATTAGAAATATATCTTGGGAAAAAAAAACACAATTAAATAACATATTTTTCATAAAAAGAACAAAAAAAATTTATAAAAAAAAGTAAATAAAGTGTATTTTATTATAACGACATCTGTTGTCATTACAGTCAAGAATATATTCATCTTTAGTTAAATTCTAGTTTAGATTAATTTTTCTGCACTAAATTATGAAAAATTATTATTTTAAGAATACTTAAGGATTGAGAGTATGTCTATAAATACAATATTATTCTGAATAATAAAAAAACATGTATCCCTTACACAAGAAAATTGATTAAAGCAAAAAAAATTTATCACATAAATAAATGTATTTCTAAGATTTATAATTATGGATTTTTGTATTAATCATAGGATCTATTTTTTTTTTTTAATTCAATACAATTTAATGTCAAATAATTTTCGAAAATAATTTTAAAATTTTTAATAATGTTTATTTAAAATTAACTTTAGTTTGGTTTTTTCAATTTAAAAAATAAAAAATATTTATATACATATCTAAGACATAAACCAAAACAAAAAAAACGGAACAAAGAAAAAAACTATAATTTAATTTGGCCCACGTTTGCCTACTTGTAGCTAACTTCATTCTATATATTATATAGTTATCTCTTTTTAACATTATAGTTTACAAAAAAATATATAATCATCTTTCTTCAATAAGAAAAAAATCAGAGCTGCCAATTTTTTTTTTTTTATGCAGAATTTCTGAACTTTTTCTGCTTCTGTGGAAAAAAAAAGTCGTAAGGGATTTCTTTTTGTTCAATAATTAAATATAAAATATAAATTACTCGGTAAAATTTATAAAAAAACCACGGTAATAATTAAATAATATTTATGTTAAAAATATTCTTAAAATTAAAAAAAAGATAAAAATTCATTTTCAATTGCACAAAATATTCTTTAAATCAAAAAAAAAAAAGTTTTTTTTAATAGAAAATTTTTAGTATTGAAAAAAGAAAGAAAAAAAAAAAAAATTAAAATGCAAAATCTGTGAATAAGATTTTTTTATATAAAGATTATACATATACGTCAAAGCAATTTTTCTAAAGGAATGGAATATCGACAAAAAAAAAAAAGAAAATAAAAAAGAAAAATTTTTTTATTTAAAAGTCGGCCAATACTTAAAATATTGGCTAATATAATACAAAATTATAATCAAAAACTAAGTGAAAAACATTTAATTTGGTGTTAAAAATTTTAAAATCAAATTTAAAAAGTTTACAAAATTTGTTATTTTTTATTGATAATAAAAAAAAGAAATTGAGTGACAAAATAAAAAAAAAAAGAATTGGTGAATTTTTTTTTTGTTAAATTTTAAAGTGAAGTAATTCGCATAAGCAACTTGACAGATTTTTTTTTTTTTTAGTTAACGTTTTAAATATTTTTTGTGATTTAATAATTTAAAATAATTAATAACATAGTAAGTGTTTAAATTTATACCTAGAAATTACATATAAAAAAAAGGTTCGACTTAAAAAAAAAAAATCATTTTTGTTAAAGTGAGGTGAGGTGGATATTATGAAGATGAGATTTTCCACACACACTCGACGACATATACATAACACACAAACACATTTATAATGTATTTAATTCTGACTTCTGTCGTCTGCTCATACAATACTTTACAATTTTCCTTTTTTTTTTTTTTTAATAGTTTGAAGTTAGTTTAGTATATATGGGTTTGAGCAAGAATGAGAATGCGCTCTCTGCATTATATATAGCATTTTAAAATTAGTTAGAATGAGACAAATACTTTATTTGGCTGGCAGGCAGGGGCAGCACAGCATGTTTCTCATACTCTCTTCTGTCCCTGTGTGTTCTTCTGCTGCTCTGTAAAGTGAAAAAAAAAGACAAAAAAAAATTAGAGGGAAGAGTTAAAAGTAAGCAGTTTTTTTTTTTTTTTTTTTTTTGTTTGCAGTGAAATAAATTTTATTTTATACGCAGTGAAAAAAAATAAATAATTTTTGATATTTTATTTCTAATTTTCTCATTTTAAACTAATTAACAATTTCTTTAAACTTTTAAAATTATCAAAAGAAAATAAAAATTAAAATACCGGGATAATTTTCTATTTAATGTTTCACAAAAAAAAAAAAAAAAAATCATACATATAGAATAATGACATATTGTTTTATGTCAAAGCTTGCCAAGTTGTCATTACTTTTATGAAAAACATCTATAATAAATTATTTGTTCTTCTACCGTACATATATTTTTTAATTTAAAATTAATTGTTTTTTTTTGTTTATAACCAAAAAAAAAATAACATTTTACCTAAAAAAATATTTATCAATGATAATGTCAAGTTAAAATGCATGTTATGTACAGGTATGCATGCTTTTAATTTTTAGTTTTTTTTTGTTTATATACATACGTATATATATATATATATATATATTTTTTTTTTTTTTTGGGGTCAAATCGAACAGCTACAGAAATTTTCTTTTAACTTTTTATTTTCCTAAATTACTTATGTAAAATTTTATTTTTAATTTTAGGTATAAAAGAACCTTCTTTATAAAAACTCTACTGCTGATTTGTTAACTATGATAAAAGTTTGTATTCTAAAACTGCAAGTGAAAATAGAAAATTAAAAAACAATTGTTTAGTTCAATTTAAGTTTCAAAATATTTTTACCATTACCCATTTTAAATAGTTATATTATTATGTACATATAAACATATACCTATTAAACTAACATATTTTTTTTTGTGTAACAGAATTGGGTTTGGAAAATCAGTTTTTGATATACATGCATACATAGTTCTTATATGTAAACCATTAACCAACCAATTTCCAATTTGTATTGTAAAAAAAAATTTAATTTAATTTTTTTTTTCATTTTTAGGGTATTTTGTGAAAAAAGGAACTGGTATTAAATAGTTTTTATTAAAATAATTGATATAGAAGAAAATTGTTTGTTTGTATTAATTTATAACAAGTTTAGTTTTATTAAAGGAAGATTTTGTAATAATATAAAAGAAAATAAATTTGCTAGTTTTATAAATTTCTAGGAATTTAATAACACATTATATAGTTCAAAAGAGAAGAAAAAAATTATAGAGAAGATACTCCTTTTATTTCGTAATATCAAAATTAATTCATTGATCAGTACAAAATCAACTACTAAAACTACTTTGTTTTTGTTGCAATCATTTCAAATTAGAATTAAATAAAAACTTAGTATGAAAATTTATATGGAATAGTTTTCAGTATTTTAAAATAAAGTTATATATCTTATATACAATCGTTTTAGTTAAATACCTAAGATATATATATTTTATTTACATAAAAAAATTCAAATCATGTATAGGAACATTATAACTAGCTTAATAATAGTAAATAGTGTTAATGCTCAGATTTATTTAAGAAATTATAAACAAATATTGTTCATATTAAAAAAAAACTTTTTAACATTTTTTTTTTTAATTTAATAAAGTTAATTTTTTATCAAAATACAAAATAAAAATGTAAAGAATTCAAACTGTGTCAATAGATTTGACCTGGCTTTTCAAAATATAGGTCATTAAATTTCCATATAAAAAATTTAAGTATACCTATACTTAATTTGTCAAAAAAAAAAAAATGGTTTTAACTTATTTTTAATATGTGATAGTAAAAGAACGATCAATATTTATTTTAATGTTTAAATATTACAAAAGATTCATTTACATATTTTAAATATGTATAATTAAACTAAACTAAAATAATAAATTGTTAGACTAGGTACATATATTGTTAATTTTTATTCCGTTAGGTTGGTTTTTCCCCAAGTTAAATTGCTGTTATAAATGTTAAAAATTTCACGTGTTTTTATCGTTCCTCTAGGGAAATTTTACTTTTACTATCAAAGACTGTAACTTCTAAAACAATTTTTTTCTAAAACAATCATTTTCTAATTTTTTACACGTTAAGCTTTATTTTATTTTTTTACAATTTAATATATTTTTATCGTGATAATTTTATTTCTTTTTTTTTTTTTATCAATATCATGCAAATAACGAATAATTAATATTACAAATATAGACAAATATATTTATTTATAAATATTTATTATATACTTTTATAGTATAGGTATATACGAAAAATAGAAAGAGTTTCAAGATATTAACATCAGAAAAGCTCTTTAATTTTATTCTTTCTACTTAACTAAATATATAAAGGTGTTTAATTTTCTTAAAATAAAAAAAAATTTTTTGTACTTTATTATAATTGAATTTTCGGAAATTTGAGGATATTAAAAAAACAAAAAATAAGTAATATTTTTGTTTTCTTTCCTTTATTTTAAAATTAAAATAAAAGAAATTAAAGAATTTCATAAGTAACTAAATTTTAAAAAATTAAATTTACGAGAATGAAGGAAAATAATGTATTTCCGAAAAATTTTCTGGGCAACCATTTTTAAACCATTCTAAATTTCTTGTAATAAAATTTACAATAAAATAACTTAGGAATTTTTTTGAATTATTTATTTATTTATTTTATTACAATATGTATTTACATTTACATTTTACTTACTTAACTATAGTATTTTTTTTTTTTTGTTTCTTAAAATTTGTTTCAATTTGTTTTTAAATAATGCAGGAACTCTTTTGGGCAAAGTTTTCATTTTATAACAATTTATTATTGGCCGAAATTAAATTATGAAAATAAGGGTAGAAAATATGCTAAAAAAAAACTTTTTAAAATAGTAACCAATAAAATTATGATTTCAAATTTATTATTGTCAACTCCAATATACCTATAAGTAGAGATTATTTAAAACCTATAAGTAAATTTTCATTTGGTAAATATATTCTTGTAAATTACTAATTTTTTATTAGTGTTTATTTAATAAATAAATTGTAGTTTTATATAAAAAATATAATAACAATACTAAATAATAATATTTTTGCTACACAAGTTAATTTAAAATAGAATTTATAAATTTGAAACAGGAATTAAATAACATTATTATCGGTTTTAGTTTTTTTTTTTTGTTTTTTCAGTTATTAATTCTAATTGTTACAAATTAAATTAGAAACAAAAAAAAAAAAAATTACGATCAAAAAGAGTATATTTTAACTATAATAATAAATAAAATAAAATTTTTATACCATAAGTTACTTAAGTATTGCTTTTTAGAAAATTTTTGCAAATTAAGAAAAGGTGATTCATTAATTTTTTAATTATCTCTATTCTAATTTATTATTTGGTTTTTGAATACATATCTACTTACCTATTATTTTGTTTTTTTTTATTATATAATAAATAATTTTAAAATACAGGGTGTATTAAAGCAGATTAAAAATAATATAGTCAGGTGTTGATATGAACAAAAAAAAAAAACTTTCAAATAATATTGTTAGAATATTGATGTATCACAATATCCTGAATTTCAAAAATTTTACATAAAGAAATAAAAAAAATCGGACTTTTAAAATAATAAAAGATAAAATATATACTTTTTTTTTATATATATTTCTATCCGATTTTATAAAATAATAATAGAAAATATTAAATAAACTAGCGCTTAAAATATCTAATATTAATTATTCCACTCAATAACTTAGTAATTATTCTTACACTTAAGTATAGTAATTAGAAATTGGCCAGTAAATTCTTCATTAAGTATTTTCTATTGTATATGTATCTTTTATGTAATGAAAATGATTTAGTTTAGTAGTTATTTTTTTAGTACATATATTCAAATATTTTTTTGTATACCTAAATCTTAAATTAAAAAAAAAAAAAAAAAAAAAAAACAAAAAGATAAAAGAACGTTAAAGATTTTATATTATCAATTTAAGTAGATATTTAAAAGCTTTTTTTTTTTTTTCTCTTTCCAACAATAATTTAAGTGTCAGATATGAAAAAGAAAATTCTTAAATTATCACTTCAAAAGAGAACGTGTCAAAAAGTTTGTTTCGATTTTAAAGTACAAAAAAAAATTTTTTTTTTTTTTTTCTTATCAGTAATTTGAAAGTATATTTTAAAAATTTTATAATATGTAGGTAGGTATATAAGTATAGTCACCTAATTTAATATATATATATTTTTTTTTTTAGAATGTATTCCATATTAAATTTTCAGAAATTAATATACTACTTTTGGTAAAAATTTCCCCAAGTAAATAAAACAAGTTTAATTTTATCATACCCTTCTATAACCTTTTCTCTATAATAAATAGTAAATATTAACCGCATATACAAGTACATATGTATATATATATATACTTATGTTTTTTTTTGTTTTTTTTTGGAGAAATTTCCTTAATTTTTCCTGATTATTCTTTTTATATACAATGACAGAATTTTACTCAAAAAAAAATTATATAAAAAAAAAGGGGTTTTTGGGAAATTTTTTTCTTTAATAGTGCATTTTCCTGCCACATAGATGTAACAAGGAAATTACACAGCCTTTCCTTTTCAGGCGTGTTTCTGTACATGTCGTCCGTAAGGAAGAATTACTCTTACGACGTGTGTGGGATTCAAACCCACACTTCCTCGGTGTTTACAGCGTATTTTATACGCTCTAATCCACTAGACCACTGAGGCCCCATTTTTTCAATTATTTATCGGTTAAAATTAATTTTGTTAGAAATGCAGTTTTGCAAGTTTTCTGAAAAAAATTATCAATGTGTAAGAGTAACACTTATCGATTATAGAATTTAAAATAAATTGAATTTCTTAATAAACATTAAAAAAATCATGCAAAACAATAAAAAATATGTAAATAAAAAGAAAAAAAATTAGATAAAATGTATAAAAGAGTCTAAATTGGTAGATAAGTATCTTAATATATTGCAGTAACATTGTTTAAAAGATGTTATACAATCCTGTAATATCTATAATACATTTCTTTCAATATAGTAAAACGAAGATAAGACATTCCTTATTTGTAGCCCAGTTTTCTGCTCAATTACTAAGTATATTTTTGACAGTTAAATGTACGTAAGTCTTACATTTTTAAATATTGTTATAATTGTAATATTTTTGTAAAATAATTTTGAAAAATAGTATTTAGGACCTTTTCGAAAATCTATGACACCTTAAATATCTACTAAGTAATCGTAATCTAAATTTATTTCGAATTTTATTTAATTTATCTGAACCACATACTTAGTACTCAAATTAACTGTAAAATTGTTCGTAATTACTACAATACAACGATAATCATATAATGTGCGATAATAAAAACGACATTTAAAAGTTGACAATAATATATTAGATACACAATTATACAATATAATATGTAAGTACATAATATAAATAAAATAAATTACAGTTAAATTCAAAGTAAAATACATATTGTGTCATAAAGAATGAGTATAAAATATTAGTGTAATACTTACCATTAGTAACACTCTACATTTTATTCATTTTTTTATAACTTATTTCTTCTTAAATACTTCCTTGCAAAAACGTCAACAGAATGACAGTTAAATTATTATAGGGAAATTTTCTAAATGAATAACAAAAAAAAAACTTTAAAGCTGTGTTTGTGTTCCAAAATAGATTTGACAGAAATAAAATTACAAAAAAGGAAACTTTTGTCATTGTGTGTTTTGGCATGCGTAAATCAAAAAATAAAAAAGAATTACTTTTTTTTTCTTTCTCTGAAAGCTAAGAAAAACCATAATATAAAAATTGAAAAATTGGAAAAAAAAAAAAAAAAAATAGAAACAAAAGAAAAAAGATGTGAAATAACTAAATATTTTTTTTTTGTTCTTTTAGATAAATGCTCTTTTTTTAAAACATGAAAAAATTTTATAAAAACCTCCAGTGTGAAAATATGTGAAAAATTTAATTTTTTTTTTTCTTTTATTTTTCTTTCTTTGAAAATTATTAAAAATTAAATAAATAAAAAATAAATAAATGAAAAACAAAAAAAAAAAAAAACAAACAAAAAATACGAAAACTTTAAAGAAAATAAAATAAATAAATAAATAAAAATTGATTGAAAAAAGAGTACCTATTAAAATTTTGTTTGAAAATTTTTTTTTTGCATAATAAATTTTCGGTGGATAGTGTTAATTTATATTTGAGAAAAGATATGTGGAAAAAAAAACGATGAATAAAGTAATAGAAATAAAAAAACAAAAAAAAAGAAAAAAAACTGTCAAAGTGCTGTGGATTATGCGAATTATTTTATAAAAAAAAAAAAAAATTTAATAGATAGTATTTTATTTTTTATTGCAAATAAAAATTAAAAAATATATTTTATGTGCGTATATTAAATAATTAAAAAAAAAAAAATTTTTATATACATACATAAGTATATTAGGTATACATACCTAATTGATAAATTTATTTAATTCAAAAACTTTGGCAAAAAAAAAAAAAAAAAATTATTTCCAAATTTTTTTTTTTTTTTTTGCTTGGAGTATTTTTTATAATAATAGTAACAAAAAAAATAACGAATATTTTGTGTGCAATTGAAAATGATATTTTAATTTAAAATGTAAAATGTATTTTAAAGGTATATAACTCTATATGTATATGAATATGAATAATTACTTGTATATGTATGTACGAAATGTATAAATTTTTAAATAAGAATTTTGTTTTTTTTTTTTTTTTGAATAATATAATATGTAGTTACCTAATTTTAATTTAGTTACCTTAAAAATATATATACTTATTCTTGAAGTTTTATCCATAAATATAACCCTCTTTTGTTTTTTTAAGTCAAAAAAAATTACTACGGATGATTAATAATGTATTACTTAATAATTTATTTTAATTATTTTGCATATATATACATACCTATATGTAAAGAGTAATTAATTGTGCCTTATTACCAATAAAAATATCTTTTCTTATTTTATGAAAAAAAGAGTTGCAATCTAAGTATATGATAAGTAAAATGGGATAGTGCCAGTTTTAAACCTTTTCCTATGAGAAGAAATGAAAAAAGAATTCTTATTATCCATGTACTGCTTTGGTATTTCAAAAACCTTTTTTTTTTTTTTTATTCGTTTCCTTTTCATTTTTAGAGTCATCTTATTTTTATTCTTACTTTGTTTCCTTTAAGTAATGACAACTGGTGATTGTGAGGTGATTTCCTAATGCTTACTTTATATTTCATTCCTTTTATTTTGTTGAAGTACTTTTAAAGAAAGCAAAAATATCGAAGTAAAAAAGACCGGTAATAATCTGTGTGTTATTTACTTTAAAAAGTTTTTTTTTTTTAATTAAAAAAGTATTAGTGAAAAATAACCAAATTTAAAATAAAACAAAACTTAAATGTCAAAATTATTTAAACTGTCAAAGTATTAAAAGTAAATCTATTAAAAATTAATATTGGTCAATTGAATGCTTTTATTTTCTTTGCTTATTATCTCAAGTAGTTTGATTTGATTGAATTTGTATTTGATCAAATTTCCATAAGAAATAATGTATTTCATTCCAGCTGTCAGTTGTCATTACTTAAAGGAAACAAAGTAAACATTGAACCATGAACCTAATCAAACTTTATATTGATAATGTCTTATTTGGCAAACATTGTATAACTTTATATATACATATAGTTATATACTTAGTAATATATAAGTGATTACTATAATTTAACTGTTGTTGCAAAAAAAAAAAAAAAAAAAAAACATAATTTAAAAACAAGGTGCAGGTGGTACTTTTATCAAAGTTAAAAAAAAAAATCTGTTGCATAATTATAAATATTATAATTTTAAACATACCTACATTACAACATTTTTCTTTCAATTATTTGAATTGTTATACAAATCATTTCCATTCATATTTTTCAAAAACAAATTAAAAACTCTATAATTTGTTAGTAAAGGTATTTAAGGGTAGAATTCACACAAGTTTTTCCGCTTTTGATTAAATATATTGACGATTCTCGTCTACTCAGTTGATTTACTTTTTAAATTTTCGGTTTCTTAGATTTACTTTCTTGAAATTTATTTTCAACTTGTTACTTGTATTTTTTGGTCATGTAATTTCAATCTGTAGTGTCCAAATGTCACCGGGAAAGAATATTGCCATAAAAAAAAAATAGGATAATCCCAATAATAATTATTTATTTTTCCATTTTGTTGAAAATATTTAAATACTTACAAGTTCATATAAGTGGAGAATTTCATGGTAGTTATTGGGACATTTAAAAAAATTTGGAAATTTTTATCAATCTAGCCTACGTATCCATCATTAACTCTATTTTACAAATTTTTGCATATTTAAAACATTTAGAATTTACATTGCAAATATGGCTATTGATAAAACATGGACTAAAATCTTATTTTGGTTGTCTTTTCAATTACAACTTGTCTAAATTACAAAAAACTAGAATGCGTTAGTCATCGATACAATCGGATATTTCAATAAAAATTTGCTATGCCTGTAGAATAAATTTGAATCCACTTTAAAAACACAATTTAAAAAAAAAAACAAACGAAGAACTAATAAGTACCGACGTTATCTAATATATCTACCTATTTTATTTTAATTCAAGACGTTTTTACTTTAAGTGAAGACGTTTTTACTTTAAATGAATATTTTTTACTTTAAGTGAAGATATTTGTAATAAAAATTAAAGTTAAAAATGCATATAATATATATATGTATATATATATATATATCAGATGCATAAGTAAATATCAAACTTAAATATATATACTTAAAGTATATGACGTAAATGAAATATGTATGTAATTAACCACTGCTTATTATATATAGGCAATCGCGTAGAGAGGGAATTTAAAAAATAAGATCCAAATTTTGACAATTTAGTATGAAAAAAACAGAATTCTGTTGAAATTCTTGTTGTTGTCCATCTTGTTGTCCTGCAGTAGAAAATAACAACTGATATTATTTTTATAAAATTTGGAATATATTATATTAACTGTGAAAATCATTTAAAAAAATTTAATCATTTGCATGCTCAAAATTGAGTTTTAAAAAAACTGAACTCTTCTGAAATTTAAAAATACACACCCACTTCGATTAAAGTGCTTAAGCAAACTGGGTACTGAACTGACTAAACTAAAAAAAATAAAAAAGCAAAGTCATATTTTTAATTTTTATATGAACTGAATAAAAAAAAAAGAAAAAGAATACTAGAAAATAGAGAAATATTATTTTACGAACATTATTATCGGGTGTACTTCGTTCAAACTTCGATTGAAATTTTCTACAAGATTGCTTGGTATATAACCAACAGTGAATTAAGCAAGTATATTAAATACATATTTATATAACATAAATTAGTGAAGTAAAAATTCTTCATTTAAAGTAAAAATATCTTCACTTAAAATGAAAAATACTCACTTAAAGTAAAAAAGTTTAAAAAGTTAAAGTATAAAAGAAACTTTAGTAAACTGTTGAAAATATTACACAAATATTATACAAATTTTCGACTTTTGGCTCATTTTATCCCAAGTACTTGAGCAGTATTTAATCGAAGAAAAACCTTACCTTGTTTTCTATAATAATTAAAGATTTAGTCGTAGTGTTATTAAGTATACATATTTAATTCCTTTACTTTACTGAAATTGAGTTATTTTTTAATTAAATTACATAAAGTTTGTCGATTTGTTGCAATTGTATTGTATTTAAATTATGTATTTAAAATATTAATTCTTAAAAGTATTTGGCACGATGAGACCCTGTAAGAAGAGACGAGTGAATCATTGAGCAAAGGAACACAACGGGCCGCAGGATCTAGGTGTATTGGCAATTATAGACTCCCTCCACCTCTTTTGAAACAACAATAATTCTTAGCATAAATATTCTTGTTTTACTTTAGTAATTTTTAGAGTAAGCTTACAGACACATTTACTTGTATCTGAAATTGTATTGAACTAAAAGCATAATTATTTTAGATTTTGACTAAATCAGGTTATATTATTATAATACATAAATTTTTTAAATTTATTTAAAAAAGTAAAATTTAATTAATTTGCAAAAATGAAATAAATGAAACTTGCAACTATTGAAACTTGAAAAATTCAGAAAAGATGAGCAATTCAAAAAATAATTACGGACAATGGGATTTATTTCAAAATTTTGAACACTCTATTCGCCTATGCTCAGTCCAATAAAAAAATTATTTTCGAAAATAAAAACATATGGCTTGTTCAATATTATGGCGATACTATGATCGAGCATAATCTTCCACATGTAATTAACCAAAGTGTTAATCAACTGATATCAAACGATTGCTCTAATTATGAAATGGACATTGTATTTCCAATTCCGCAAGCTTTGGAAGGTACTGATTTAATGTAATGGTTGATCCTACGAACCTTGTGGAATCTTAAAGATCAATGTCCACTACGTAATTGGAGCAATCTATTTTTTGAATTGTTACCTTATCCATAACCAAAAAGCAATTTTGCAAGTTATAGTATTTATTTTTCCAAATTAATTAAATTTTGCTTTTTTAAATAAATTTTATTTGTAATTTTAGTTTTTTTAGTTTCATTTATTTTGAAAAAGGTTTCATTTACTTTAAAAAAGGTTTAATTTATTTTGAAAAAGGTTTCATTCAATCGGAAAATGCTATATAAGTACATATTTATTGTAGTTACATAAGTATTTTACTTTATAATTGAAACAAAGAGGTAGTTATAGTTCTACTAATTATTGTTTCATTAAATTATATTCTAAAAAAAGAAATTGAAATATTATAATAATAATGAAATTCTGTTATATATATACGTGTACATACGTCGTCATGTTCTAAGTAATTTATTATTTATTTAAGAATCATGTTGAAATTAATTGAACTATATTTCAAAGTTATTTTCATTAATAAAATGCATAAATATATATATATATATAGTTAAATACAAACAACTATAATAATAATCCTTAAAATAAAATATATTACATTTTTATATTATATTTTTTTATTGTATATATATATATATACATAATTAATTTACATGGAAATCTATACTTAGAATATATAAATCGATTCTTTCTTTGAATTAAATCATCAAGTTATAACATTTTCTATTCTTATTATTTTTTATAATACTAATATATATATACATTCGTATTCGTATATGTATTCGTATTCTATAATATTATCTATATATATATATGTATAATGTATATATAGATAATATTATAGAAGAAAAACCGTGTTTTTTTTTTATTTTTTTAATATTTTTCTAATTTAGTATTTTCTTTGTTGCATATATATACATATAATAATCTTTTGTTAATTATATATGTATATATATATATACTTATATATATTTATAATATTATATATGTATGGTTGATAGAAAAAAGAAAATTATTAACTAAAAATAGGTGTGACCTATACCAATAAAAGAAAATTTCCCATCTATTCTTTAAAACCCTAAATTTTTTTTTTAATTTTCTTGTTTTTTTTTTATGTACAAATTGGTTAATATTTACCCCTTTTTAATGGTCAATTCAGTATAATATAAAGAGATTGAGAGAGATGGTTTTTGCAATTAGAAATATTTTTGAGTTAGAGTTCTTTAATCTAAACCTAAAATCCTAATTCTCGAAATTTTCACGTTATAAACTTTCTCCGGGTTCTAAAAAAAAATGTACTTGTATATTTTAAAAAATTTTAACTTTACTAACTACATACATATATATACATTTAAAGCTAGCTAAATTTTCGAACAAATTACACAAGCAAAACCAAAACCACACCACGTCTCTCCTATAGAGTAAAAATCTAAACGAATGTACCGCTATATAAGTATAAAAACGGTTTAATTTTTTTTAGATAAAAACAAGAAATCAAATTTTAAATGCAATTAAAACTTTTTTTAACGTTTTTTACTCGAACTTTTAACTCGAATCAATTTTTAATGATTCATTCGATTTTTGATCTTTATTACTTATATAAAATTGCTTGTGAACCAGTAATTTGGCTTGTATTTTGTTAATTTTATTTAATTACTGCAATCTTACATTAAAACTTTATTGGAAATTAGAAAAATGGAAATTTTTTCCTTTTAAATATTTACTTAAACCTTTATAGCAATATCATGTTAGATTTGTGATACGTTTCATAAAACTTAAGGTCTATAAGAACTATAAAACTTATAATTTTATCTTGTCAAAATAAGCCAATTAGTATTGGTATTTAGCTTTTTGTGTCTAAATGGGTCGAACCGTAATTCAATATCAAATTTTGGTGATACGTATCACATGTCTAACATATGGGTGTTTAATTTAAAAAGAAAAATATAAGAAATTCACGATAATCGATACATTTTTCTTTCTGAATTTTGAGTTCCATTTCGCTACAATTTCAATTATTGAATCTTTGCTATTTAATAACAGTCATTAAAATGCTTTAGAAATGAGTTTCATTTTGTTTCAAATGTTGAACAATTTGGAACATCATATAAGTATTTTTTCTTTTTTTTTTTAAAGGTTCAACATTTGAAACACAATTCTAAATCATTTTAATGACTTTTGCAAGTATTGAATTGTAATTGTTGAATTGTCATTGTATCAAAAAGCTCAACTCACAGAAGGATTTGACGTTTTTCGTTACCGATTATCGTGAAAATTTGAAACTTTTTAAATTTTTTTTTTCAACTTTTCAACCAACATCTAATTAAATTGTTAAAATAATTACTAATACTTGCTATTAACTTCTAATGTTGCCCATACATTATTAAACTTAGTTTAAAACCATGTTTAAAAAACATAGCAAATTTACAATGTGCTGAATAATGGGCCCAACCAAAACCTCAACCGTCAAAATGGTTAGAAAACATTCATTTTGACGGTTGAAGTTTTTGGTTGGGAAAAATCAAAATTTTTTTGATTTATGTGAGCGTGGTCCCGTTGAGCAGTTGGTTTGTTGTTTGAAGGTTTTAATTGAAACAACTTGAAACAAATTGAACAACTGAATGAGGTTTTATTGTCTTTTTTAAAAGAATTTTGCAGAGAAAAAATAACAGCGTAAAAAAATTTATGCAAAATATTGTTAAATCTAATGAAACATGAAGGGAATCTTGCGAAGTGTTTAGAAACTGCCCAGAGCTATCATAAATCATAATTGTAATGGATATATTTTAATATTTATTTTTTTGAATTTTTTTTTTACGGAATCATTAAAAATATTTGACAACAAGTAACTTACAGAAAAATTTAAACCGAAAAATGACATTTAAAAAAAAATATTGACGGTTGACGGTATAAATGATGTTGCAAATGTGTCTGGAGAAGTTTATCAACATGTTGTAAACATGATTTTAAAAAAAAAAGTTTAATAATGTATGGACTCAGTATAAATAAATACAATTTTTCAATTCAGTTAATTTAAGAAATTTTAGAAAATCGTTTTACATAATAAAAAAAAACAAAAATTAATTTGTAGAATAATTTCAATAGAAATTAAAAAAGCTTTAATAACTAAATATTTATTAAATAGTTAATTGATGATAGTTAGTAGTAAGTACAATTCAAAATCTAAAAAATACATCTATAATTTATTATTACTAATTTTTTGTTTTTTTTTTGTTGGTTTTGAGAAAGTATAGAACTTTAAATGCGCAGCATCGATTTTCCCTTTTTTGATTATTTTACAACACAAAAAAAAAAAAAAATGTTTTTTTTTTTGGTTTAAGGGGAAGCTAAAAGGAGATGATGAAAGATAGTAAATAGCTTTTTTTTTAGTTCTTTATCTTCTTGGTATATCTTTATCATCAATATTATATATTTTTTTATAATATTATATATTTTTTTATCATCAATATTATAAATGTATATATATGTAAGTGTGTGTTGTGTACTTAATTTTTTTTTTTTAATAAAGTCAAAATATTATATATATATATATATTGCCGCTAAGTTAAATCATGTCTATTTCCTGCATATTCAAATATTATATCTGATAGATACTTAAAAAATTAATAAAAAAAGAACAACCTGTAAAATTAAACATACTAACAATATTAATAAAACGTTCTCTAAATTAATTTTTCATTAATGAAAAGCAACAAAAAAAAAAAAAAACAATTTGTTAATAAATAAATTCTAGATATATACGTATATGTATAGATATTTTGAAAAATTAAATAAAAAAAAATAGTTATTAAAAGTAAGTAAGTTTATTTATTAAAATAATAATGTAACTACGTTTCAATTACTTAATTACTCAATTACTTAAGGAAAAGAAAAACCTTCGGAAAATATACTTCTTAATGTAGTGATAAGGAAAAATCGAAAATTTTAAAGAGCTTATTCATACAAATTTGATTATACATACTTACATAAATACTAAATTACTTACGGCATTCCGTAATCGAGGTGGATTGTATTTTAAATAAGATATGAGTTGATTTTTTTTTAAAAAAATATTAAGAAAATTGAATCGAATAGCGGAAGAGGTGGTGTGTTTTGGTAATTTATTCCAAAACAAAAACCTATATTTTTTTTTGTAAATAGTTATAATAAGTTGGTATGTATTTAAATTTTTGAACAGACAAAAAAATAAAGTTAGATAAAATGACAGTTTCAGAGAAGTGTCTACGAAATTTTACTGAAAAAAGAAATAACAAACAAAAAAAATCTCGAAAAAAAAGTCGAATTTACCATTTAGTTAAAGAAATCCCGAATGTTACAATCTATTTAAATTGCTATTTTAAATTCTTTGGTGTTAATGTATGTAAAAAAACCCTGGGAATAAGATTTTACAATTTAGAATTTTGTAATTTGGGATTTTGTGATAAAGTGAAAAATTTTTGGGATTTTGTAATTTGAGGTTTTGTAATTTGTATAATTGAGAAATGGAATTAAGTACCCACCCCAAATAAACATACATTTCCTGACATTTTAAATTAAGTAAACGAAATTATTCATTTTTGAAATTGAAACTCGATGTCGAGTTTCAATACGACGTCGAAAAATAAATTAAGGAAATGAGTAACTTTATAATATATATATATATATATATATATATACTTACTTAGTTTTTTTAAGTATTAGTTAAGAATATTAAATAATAATGAATATTTAGTAGTTTTTAATGTATCATAAAATGTAAATTTTGTTTGTCAAAAATTAATATACATATCTATATAAACTAAAATTAACCGGTACAGGATTCTTTAAAAATATATTTCTTATTTTCCAAAATCTGATTTTAATAATAATGCATAATAATTTTACTCAAGAAGCTCAATGTATTTTAACTTCTTTTGTTACCCCCACTAAACAAATTATTGAAATCCTCATTTTGTAATAAAGTCTCTTCTGATTTAGAATCTAGCATAAACATACGTATATATAAAAATATTCTGTAAAAGACGTATAACCCCGATTTTGAAACCAACTCTAAAATCTCTTCTAATTCAGAATCTCACATAAACATACATATACGTATATTATAAATAAGTATTGTGGAAAAAGTGTATAACCCTGATTTTGAAACCAAATTTAAAATCATCCTTAACTATTTGTTTACATACATTCTTTAAAAACAAAGCAACAATTTATTATTTTCCTTTTAAAAAATATTTAACAAGATTTTGTCCGTGAAAGATTTTGTAATGCTACGTAAAAAAAAAAAACAAGATTTTGTTGTAGGTGACCCGTGCACAATTTTGACCCGCTCCCCTATTCAGTTATTTAACAAAAGAAGTTAAATAACTGAATTGTATTTATATTATATTAAAGGCTATAAAAGTTAGAAATCTTAGATGATAAAGAAAAAAAGATTCCATTACCCGGAAATACTTTCAAAACGCCTTTTAAACAGAACCTTAAAATTTAATTTTTAAATTTAACCTTAAGAATAAGTAAAATTGTTATACTTCAGAAAAAAAATTTGCTATTAAGTATGGTGACAAAAAATCAAGCATTATATTTATGTAAAACTCAATCATTTACTCAAAGCATTTACATACCGAGTATCTATGTATATATATATATATATAACGGCTTTCCTTAGTCATATATTAGGGATTTCTTAAAATTAAAGAAATAGTCATGCATTTTTTTTGTAGTAGCATCAAAATTCTAAAATACTTTTTATATTGTCTTTTTGAAATTGGTAAGCCTTTAAAAAGCATTGATTTTACTTAAGGCTTAGTTTTACGCGTAATATAAATTTGTTTTTACAGCTTAATTTTTTTTTTTGTAGTTATTTTGTTGCTTCAGTAAAAAACCATAAAATATGTACATAGAAAAAAATAATAATAATTCTGTCTAAAAATAGAAATTGAATGACCCATTTTCGTTATGGTGAAAAAAAAAAAAAAAAAATCAAACAGTCAATACTTCAAAACAAATTTTCGTGCTTAAATTCTATTTTGTTTTTGTTTTTTTTTTTTGTTTATTATGGTAACACTATGGTAGCGTATAAAGCATAGATACAACATAGTGATGCTGATTGTTTATGTTGAATTTCTTTTGTTGGTTTTTCTATAAAAAACACAACAAATAATAAAATAACAAAAAAGAAAAAAAAACCAAAAAAAAAAGAATCGATGATGATTATTCCATTCAATGAAATTAAACTTAAATAGCAAAATGTAATGTAATCGATCAAAAAAAAAAAATTATAGAATTTTTTTTGAGCCGAACACAAATACACAAACTTGTATTTATAACGTGTGTTTATTTGGAAAAATAAAATTGAAATTGAATTGACTAAAAGGATATTGACCTATATACATATATATATGTATGTATGCACTAAGTGATAGAAATATATAACTGTTTGTATTTAAATAATGGTACAGTAATATCTCGATAATCCAAATATTGATTACATACCCGTATTCGCATTATTGGATGTGACTTTATAAACATTATTAACTTTTTCTTATTCCAATTATATCTATTTTTATTATTTTAATTAAAATAAATATTTTATGTATATAAATATATGTATTATTATAATACAAAATTGTTAGATTATTGCAAAAAAGATAGAAAAGTTACAAAAGAAATCTATTTCTACGTATTTATATAGACAGAACAGAACAGAACAGAAAAAAATTTTTTTTTGAAAATATTTCAAAATGCTTGTTTGTAAACTATTAAGACTAAAATTTAATTCAAAAGCATTATTTTTTAGATCCTTTAAAAGAATCTATATTTTCTTCTTCATCTCATTTTATGCACACATTAAAATTTTGAACATCAGCTTCATTTTTAGTCCGTTCAACAAACTGTGCTAACAAAAATATGCTCTTCTGAATATATGCTCGAACAAATTGAATATGTTCGAATTTCATTGTAACTAGACAGAGTTGATATGATTTTACAAACATCCTTATATTTTCATCATCGACCCAATTCCGAATACCTTCTTCTATAGCTCTTGCATTCATTATAAATATTATTTTAAAAGTTGTTGTTAGTATATAAAAAACATTTCCATTTCTTAAACTTAATCCATTTTGCATCAAAGTAGTAGCAAGCAATCATTCAATTTTAACTAAGAAATTAAATTCATTACAATCAATTCGGATTAGAGAGTTTAAAAACAAGTGTAAATTCATTACAAAATCAATTCGAATTCAAGGTCTATCGAGATTATCGAGATATTACTGTATGTATTTACTGTATTAAATAAATATTAAATAAATATTAAATATAATCATATAATAGAAATGATATTTAATATTTTAATAACAATATTTTTTTTTTTGTACTTGTAGTAAATTTAGAAAACTGTATACATATATATTTACCTATATTTAAATAGTATATATATACATGTACTTATATATATTTTAAAAATCAAGGGAATGACTCATATTTAAACAGTCTTTAAGAGTATTTTAATATAGAAGACGATATTCACAGTAACTATTTATTTACATCAATTGTAGATCTAATTTGAATGAGCTACGAAATAAATTCGAATTGCGAAAGATTAGTTTAGGTTTAGAATTAGGTTTTTTTTTTCGAATTTATTTCATTTTTAATCTTAACAATTCAATATCATACACTTATATTATGTTATTATGAAAAAAGTTCGACAAAATAAAAATTAAATAAATTCGATTAAACTCGAATGTTCGAATTTATTTAATTTTTAATTTTATCGAACATATTTCATTATATAAAATAAATTCGATAAAATTAAAATTGAAATAAAGTGAAAGATAAAAGTGGTTTCAAAATTTTAAAATTAAGCGTTGGTAATAAAATCCGTAAAAAAAAATACAAAAGCGAAAATCCACAAGCAAAAATACATAAATTCAACTATAAAAAAAATTTAAACAAAATCCTCTAGTTTAGAATCGAATTTGCATCCAACTTTAAAATCGCTTATTTATTTTTGTTACATACACATTTCAACAACAAAATACTTTACAAACTGTGTTAAACATATTATATTTTAACCCCCCCGCTGAAAATATTATTAAAATACTGATTTTGTATCCTATTTTAAAATCATTCCTAATTATTTTTATAATGTTGTCGAATTTATTTCACTTTTAATTCATTATTATGAAATAAGTTGGAAAAATTTGAAAAAATCGAACTTATTTCATTTCCACATTCGATTTTTAATTTGTCAAAGTTATTTCGTAACACCATAAATGTGTACAAACATGTAGGGATATATTATCCTATTAGTGATAAACAGGGTTAAAGTAAAATTATGTTAAAACAACGAAACAATTATGTATTTGTTTTAAGATAGGGTAATTTAAAAAATAAATAAAGATAAAGATATAAAGATAATCGTTAATTTAAAAAATAAATATTGAATTTGAATAATTTATTAATTGATTTATGTAACTAATAATAAAACTTTAAATAAGGCTTGTGTTTTTTTTTTTTTTTTTAATTTTTAAATGATTATTTTAAATTAAAGTTAATTTATACGTAATTTCTCATTAGTAATATCAATTAGATTTATAGTAATAATTAATTATTATAAAAAGATATTATAGATAATAAAGCACCATTCAATGACGTCAAATTGACTTGTACTTTACAAGTAAATTATTTCCATGTGCAGTAATAAATTCGTTCCAAAAATAAAAAAGTCCAAGCTTCCTTTTGTGGAAGCTATTTTGTTTAAGAAAGCGTTTTGTTTGAGGCAAACTGATGTACTGTTTAATATTTATTATTATTAGATACTAAATTAATTAATAAAAAAAATTGTATTTATAGTTACCTGGTTTAGAACCCCAGTACTAGAATAATTTTTAAAGAAAATATTTACCGAAATTTAGTTGAGATTAAAATCGGTCTAATTTCAAAACACTTAAGTTTAACTAAAAATTTGTTTGATGTGATATATATATATATATATATATATATATATATTAGGTTTTTTATATTTTTACTTATTCCAATCTAATATGTTGTGTTTGATATTTCAAATCATCAAAAGTTGTGTAAATAGAGCAATATTATCATTTCTCCTATACCAAAATAGGTGCTGCCAGTCTACATATAATACTATTTTGATAAAAAATTAACAACTTTTCATTAAAAATCAATTGAATATTTATTCTCGCGATTGTTAAAACCTATATTATTTTAATACATTTTTAAAGTCTTTTAAATTATTTTAATTTTTATTTAAAAGCATGTTCGTTTTTCTTTATTTCACAAAAATAATTACTTAATGAAAAAATCAACAAGAATATCCAATAGTCTAGACTCTAGAGAACCTAAAGGTTTTTAGTCGTATTCGACTGCATCTATGTATCAAATTATAGTTTAAAAAGTCTTCTAAATTTCACTTCCCATAGCAATATAGCAAATGTAAAAAATGATTAGTAATAATTTAATATATATTATATAGCCCATATTGTCCTTAAAAAGGAGAAGGCTCAAATATGTAATTGTTCATTAAATGAAAACAGCCGTGGCTAAGAAAAAAATGATAATGTCACTATGATATTTTTAAAAATTAGTTTAGTCTGAATGTCATAAAACATATCCAGAATAATATTAAAGCAATTTATAGGCTCGGATAATTGGAGTACAAATTTTTTTTTATTATAAGAGAAGAACTATAAATTAATAACACAAAATTTTTCTTCTGTGACAAATCGCCTTCAAACAAAAATATATTTCAATTTAAGGCATAAGAGATACAAAATTCTGCTTGCTTCGGCTTAGATCTTCAAAAGATATCAAACAGTCTATAAAATCTAAGTGTAAGATTTTAACCCACTAAAATCGCCTCTCTTGCAGCCAATATAATGTAATAATCACGCTAACTGCAAAACAGTATAATCGTTAAGAAATATGGTGAGAAGGAGAAATTTTTAACTTCCTAATTTAATAACAGTCCTAATTATAGTACTGGTATTAAATAAGATTTTAAATGAGATTTTTAACACATCCAAATTGACTGATTCCTTGAACTTATAAGCTCAATATGTATTCATATTAAAATCTATAATTATAATTTAATAGTTTTCAGTCATACACTACATATTATGACATTCCGCTAAATTTTTAGTATACATACATATAAGTACATATTTGGATACGATATTTCTATTACAAAATCTACATTAACATAATAATAATAAATAAATCTCATATAACATTATATGTTTCATAGTAGCCAATAAGTAACTTATAAATGTAATTACAATTAATAAAATATTTAAAAATTGATCGTATGATATTTTATAAATTTTTCAATTATTTTTTTTGCACTATATGCAGAATATGCACTTAAATTTTTTTTATTAACCATGAATGATTGATGATATGATTTTTTTTTATTATATATCATCATCATAAAAATTAGAGAGAAGTAAATGCATATATAATATAGAGATAGACATAGGTATATCTATAAAGAAAAAAAACTAAAAAAATAATAATCATCTTTCATCATAATATGCATTGAAAATATTATGATGAATGATATTGATAAATGATATCGGTAAGGAAGTTTTGTTTGGTTTTATAACTCTATTGTATCTTGTTTGTATATTGTGTATGTATGAATGTTTGTATATTATTAATTGTCTTGTAAAATTTTGATTACGATTATATAATGATTACAATTACTCGGTAATCATAATCAAAAATTTTAAGTACGATTACTATAATAATCGGACTCAAACTTTTTGATTACGATTATTAATAATCGAAAAATAATCTATGATTCTTATCAGATTATTATATTATTTTAGATTTCATACCTACTTAAAAATAATTTAAAATTAATCCGGATTATTTTTCAATTATTTCTGATTAGGAATTACTTTTTAATTATATGAGATTGTTTTTAATTTATTTCAATAAAATTTGTATGGTAAAAAATTAATTAAAAGCTAGACCAGATTTTGTTTGGCTCTAGATGATCTTCCCTGAAGTGGGAGAGTGGTCATATCGAATGGAACAAAAACTTACAGGGGAGGGTATCTATTTCCACTGCTTTGAAACTTATGGGACCCTGCTTTGGAACTTATGGGGGGCTTTTTCAACTATAATTTAGTTTTGCTTCCATAAAATTTTCAAAGCAGGGCCCCATAAGTTCCAAAGCAGTGGAAATAAACCTCCTTCCCTTTCTAAGTTTTTGTTCCTCTTCCTATTATTAATAGTAATCGCACTCAAAATTTTTGATTACGATTACCGCGTAATAATTAGGGAGGAGTAATTTTCAAGTATTGTATTGTATTACAAAGTAATCATTATTTTTACAAATCTGATTAATACATACTAGAAATTTTTCTAGTTAAGTGCTCTATGCTATTGAAAAATTATTATTTTTGAATGCAATTTATAAAACTCATATAGATTTGAGTACAGCAGTTTCCAACCGAAATTTTTTTTGTTTTCTTTTAGAAATCTTGTATCCCTTACAAATTTTTTATAATTTAGATGTCACCGTAAAATATCACACCAGCTACTACATGGCCCCTAGTTATATAATTCCAAAAGTTTTTATAGATTTAACTTTAATTGGTTTTTTCCATAGATATATTAACTAATAGATGGGTATAGTCGTTTCTTTTCGTATGTGTTTTTCTATCTTGAGGTATTCAGTCAAAAAAATACATATGCATTTTATAAGTAATATGTATACATTTCGTTCATTCAGCTGTTTATATTTATTAAAATAATGTAAAGCAGTTTTTTATAACCAGTTTCATTCAGAGATTTTAAATTTTTATATTAATTAATAAGTTATATATTTTGTTTTTAAATTTAAAATTTAATTTAATTAAGATTATTCAAAATTTTAACTACTTGTAAAGGAACAAAATAAGCGCTAAAAAAAATTCTTTTAAAAATTAGAAATGATATTATTTCACTTTTTAGGAACGTATTTTTGAGGAAACTAAAGCAATACATACGGACGGTTCAATCAGCTGTTTCTCAAAATTGGCTGAAAATATTTTCTTCACTGCCTATCTATTAGTTAATATATCCTATGGTTTTTCCCCTTGAATCTTCATTTTTCCTTTTTTTTTAGTATGTATGTGTATATTGTAAGACTAAATCTTAAGATTTAAGATTAAGATTTAAATTTAAAATTTTTTTAATAAATATAATATTAACAGTTTTTATTTTTTCTATGTAATATTAATTTATTTTTAACTAAAATAATTTTATTTTTTTTTTGTTTCAGAAATTTTGCTCTAATTTTTCAGGAGTTTTCTTTTTTTTTTTTGTTAATTTGCAACCAAAAAAAGAAAATAAAAAATAACAACAGTAATATAAAAATTAAAAATTGGATATAAAAAGTTAAAGAAGAAAAATAACAACAATAACAACAACAACAACAACAAAACTTGACAACGTTTTAGTACTAAATAAAATATTTTTATATCGATTACAAAAAAAAAAAAAAAAAAAATACAAAAATACAAAAAATAAAAAAAGGAGTAACATAAATTTAAAATTTTTTTTTCAATTTTTTTTTTTACAATAACAACAACCACAACTACAACAAAAATTGGAAGAAAGCTTTAACAACAAAGAAAAAAAAATTTAATCAACAACTTATTACTATTAATTATATATTTTTAATAAATTTTTTTTTTTTTTTTTTAAATTAAATAATATAAAAATAAAATCTAAATTTTTTGCTTAAACAAATTATTTAAGAAACAAAAAAACAACAACAACAAACAACAAAAACAACAAGTATCAAATCTTCCAGAAGAAGAAGAAGAAAAAGAAGTCTAAAAAATTTTCCCAAAATTATTTTATAATCTTTTTTTTTTTCCTGTTTAAAAAAAAAAATCAAATAAAAATTTGGTATAAAAAAAAAAAAGTAAAAGCAAAGAAAATTCAAAAAAAAAAAAAATTTTTTTTTAAATTAAAAAAGGGCGTCCATAAAAAAAAATAAAAGAAAAAAGTTAATACAAATTCAACTAAATGTTGTCGCCGCAAAATAATAATTGTAAATTAATTGAAAATTTTTTTAAATGTGTGCATGTGCTTAAATACTTTTATTATAAATTAATATAGAGGAAAACAAAACAAAGAAAAAATAAAAAAAAAAAACAAACAAAAATTAAACTAAATTTAAAATAATACATAATATATATATATATTTTTTTTTTTTTTAAATTCTATAAACAAAATTTTTTAAAAACCCTTCCGATCAATTTAATTTTAATTTTTTATTTAGTTTTTTTCTTTTATTATTATTTTTTTTTTTTTTTTTTTTTTTTTAAATAAAATTTAAAAAAATTATCCTATGCCAAAGTTTTTTTAATTAATTTGGAGATAACAGAAAACAAAAAAAAAATAAAATTAATACAAAAAAAAGTGTGAATGTAAAAGAGGTTCCCAATATCAAGAGAAAAAGAAGTTCAACAAAAAATTATATTAAAAACTTTGTTGAGAAAAACAAAAATCAATTTTATATTGAATTGAATAGTGAAAACAGAGTGTAATAAATTCTATTACAAAATTTTTTTTTTTTTTTTCCTGTTTGAAAATTTATACAAAAAAAATTTTTTTTTTTTTTTTGTTTTTTTTTTCTTAAAAAAAAAAAAAAACATTAATTTTTTCGTCAATTTTGGTATTTAAATAAAAGACATTAAAACGGAGAAAATAAGTGCATCGGCTACAACATCTGTTGCTGGTGGTGGTGCTTTAAGTAAAGCTGCTCCAACAGACGACGACGATATGAGTGGACGTCCGAGAACAACCTCATTTGCTGAGGGTAATAAACAGCAACCTAATCTAGTATTAGGTGGAATGAAAATAAGCAGTAAGTCGTTTATTGTTTTTTTTTTTTTATAAAAAAATTTTTTTTTTTTTTTTGTTTTATTTCAAGTCTTTTTTCTATATTTTAAAAATATTTTCAGGATTATTACAATTTTTAATGACAATTTAAATATTTTTTATATAGACAGATATATTAAAATATGTTATAAAGGTAAATTAAGGAGTAGGGTTACATTTATACTATATATAAATATATAGTAATTTTCTTATTTATGTTTTTTTTCTTTCTATGTTAAATTTAAATAGAATCTTTTTCTGAGTATAAATTTAAAACAAAAGAATGTAAAATTAAATATGTGATTTTTATATATATTTTTCCAACAAACCTCCTGGTGGAGGGGGGTGTGCTATTAAATTTTAAGTAATTAGAAGTGCTAACAGAAATCAGATTTTAATTTCATGTTAAGTAATTTTATAATTATATATAAGTTGTTATATATGTATATTTAAACAGGGTGTGGTTTAGTCATTTTATTAATATACTTATAATCATTAGATCAATTTTTTATCTCTAAACAAAAAAAAAAATATTGTTCTGTAATCAAACATACAATCTCGAAATGTCATTAAATCTAAACATTCTTATATGTTATTAACACAACCAATAATGTTTTATCAATTAGAAACATTTTTTGTATAGGGTTTCGGTGTCATATAGTGAGTAGAGTCTGTGAGAGCGTATAAAACACAATGTAAATACCGAGAGAGTTTTTGATTCGAATCTGATCTGACACACGTTTTAAAAATAATTTCTCTTTACGACATTTACAAACCACATAAGGAAAAAGAAAATAAACAAAAAAAAACACATTTTGATACCATTGCTCTCACGTGACCTGTGTTTTTAGATTGTTTGCAGTTTTATATCCAATCTGAGCGGTTCAGATACAGAATCAGTTCTTTGATTTTGTGTTTGGAAAGCTCGCTGAGGTTGTGGATGAACGGTTTACCGAGTGAGAGAAGTCTGGATCTAGCTAAGGCCGGACATCTGCAAAGAAAGTGCTCCAGATTCTCACTTTCGTCTGCTTCTTTGCAACTCCTGCAGGTGGTATTGTATGGGATTCCTAAAGAGGAAATAAAGAAAAAAAAAAAAAACTTTTTGATTCATTCGTGTTTTTAGATGCAGGTAAAGTAAGGCCAAAAGTGTGGTTTAATTTAAAATTGAAAGGTCTTTATAAATTTTAATTTTAATTTTCTTGTAATCTGATAAAATAAAAATTAAAAAGAGATAAGATAGTTTTAAAGTTTTTGTTTTTTCCAATTTATTCAATTCTGTTGATTATTTTTTCCTGGGGGGTACCTTCTTGTAAAACAAATTTAATTTCACTCACTTATTCTAAATTCCATTACAACTCAAATTAAAAGATGGAATCCTTATTACTTCGTTATAAGAGATCAATAATAAAGAAGGGCTATGGCTATATTAATTTTAAAATGTATTTAACAATTTAGAAAAAAAATATTTTTATTTTATAAAAATTAAAATATATATTCATTAATAAAACATTAATATATAAATAACTGTATATTATGTATATTAATATCTATATACAAATCATAAAATATGTAAGTTTTATACTTAAAAAAGTTTCCTCTAAATTTTTTTTTCTTTGGTTTTTTTTTTTTTCAAAATCACTTATATAAATAAACTAAGGTGATAAAACGTTATTGAACAAAATATTTTAAATTTATTTTTCATTCAATTGTTTTTATATTTTTAACTTTAAATAATTTTTAGTTAAACTTTTAGTAAAATATAAAATATTTATTTTTAAAACTAACAATTCTTGTACTAATTGTAAAATATGTGTTCTTTTTTATTTAACAAAAAAAAAAAAAGATATAATACGATATCATTCAGTATAACCTAAAATAATTAGTATAAATTTAAAACATATTCTGTTTTAAAATTCTGTTAAAAATGCAAGATTTCCTTACACAAAAAAAAAAAAAAAAAAAAGCATAAACCAATTTATTCTGCCATAATTTTTTTTAACTTAAAAGCTATCTAAGAAATAAGTAAATATGGAGTTTTTTTGTTTTTTAACAAAGTTTAGTGTATATGTACTTTGATCCTCTTTACGATATTAAAAGGTATATAAAAAAGAAAAAAAAAAAAATATTTTTACAGAAATATTTTTTTTCCCTTGTTATACAAAAAAAAAAAAAAAACACAAACATGTTTTCATTTTTTTCTTTTTTTATTGCTTTAACTTTAAATGTTCTTATTTTTATTTTGTATGTGTTTTCCTTTGATAGAGAAATAAATAAAGAAATAAACTCTCTTTTTTTTTTTTTTGTTTTTTAAATATTACTGCAAGAGTACATAAGTACACAACATGGCGATTGTAAATTCAGTCTACAATAACGAGCAAAATTATATAATATATTTAAGTATTTTTTTAATATAACTTTTAAATCACATTTTTATGTTCTATTTTTGAAATTGTATCTTATGTTTTCTTTCATTAATGGAAAAAATTATTTAGAACGCGACATAAGAAAACAATGCTTCTCAAGAACGGTTAAACTCTTAAAGTTCTGAATTCCCATCCCAAAAAAAAAAAAAAATGATTTAATTAAAAATTGCAAGGTCCTATAAATAAAATTAGATGTTTTTCTTGTGATTTCAGAATTTAAATACCGGTACAAGCACCTTATTGAATTCAATATACAATATAATAGTATCACTCTACTTATAATTTTTTTTTTTAAATTTTTAATTATTTTGGGTGAGTTTTATAGTTTCTAGAACTATAGTTTATATATGATTCATCATGAACGCAAATTCGAACCTATCACCTAAAGATTAATTATCCAAAACTTTTCCAATCATGCTACAGTACCATTTAATACTAAGTGGCAAATGTATATTAGTTTATACTTACTACAAAATAGCAAGCATACATATATTAATATGTATAATTTATTGATATACATACATATATTTTTTTATATTACCATACATCGCAATATTGTTTTAAAAATATTTCATTCATAAACTAATTTCTCAAATAACATCTCACTGCGCACAAAATATAAAACTTTTTGAATCAAATGTCAAGTGGGTACTTCTGTACGGCTGTGAAACATGGAAGCTATCCGCCAGTATAATCAAAAAGTTACAGACGTATATAAACAAATATATGTACGTCGTATTTTGAAAATTTGTTGGCCGCAAACTATTAGCAACACATTATTGTGGCAAAAAACGAAACAAAAAAATTAATGAAGTCGAAAGCTGAAAGAGAAAGTGGTGGTGGATCGGACACACCTTGAGAAGGCCAACGTAACATATACGAGATATGTTCATATAAATATAATTCTTATATGTATGTATACCAATATCATATCCCTCTGTTCACACTATGATGCAATTATCAGTTGCAACTTCTTTTTCTTTCCCAGTTTCCTTCGCCTACAAAAAAGCTTTAAAACGAAAAAAAAACGACGAAAACGCTGTTAACACCCCAAAAA
Organism: Poecilobothrus nobilitatus; assembly: GCA_947095535.1. Taxonomy (NCBI): domain Eukaryota; kingdom Metazoa; phylum Arthropoda; class Insecta; order Diptera; family Dolichopodidae; genus Poecilobothrus; species Poecilobothrus nobilitatus. Next base: position 77,509,449 of record OX352773.1, on the reverse strand, counting down.
GTTAACATTTTTGTTAATCAAAATTTAGCTGCTTTACTAGTTGCTACTCACCGATAAATGTAAAACAGCAATAAAAAATTTTATCGGGTCAAAAAAATAAGTGATAATATAATCCACACATACAAAGTTACAACGAAAACTGACAACATAGTGTAAACGCTAAGAGCTTTTGCAGCTTTAACAACAATATTTGTTAACTGTTTGGCAAGGGTGAACAGGGTCTATAAATATAAATTCTTCAATCAACCGTTACATTTTTTTAATTATTTAAATTTTTTTTTTGTATTATGTACTCATTATCCTCAACAATTTTAATTATTTATATAGATACAAAAGCATAAAAACAAAAAAACAAGAAAAAAACTAAAAATAACCCATACAAATTCTTTTCATATAAAAATTTTGTATGAAATATTTGTAGATGAAAAAGTTAGTTGTTCGAGAGGTACACGAAGTTTATATCGGACAAAAAAAAAAAAGGAAACCTAGTAATTGGATCCATATATTTTGTGCTAATTTTAAGGCTCAAGATTTCTTAATTTTTGAATTATCTTGCTGACGGACAGACAGATGGACAAAGCTTAAACGACTAATTTTTCGATTCTGATCCAATCCATATACACTTGAGTCTACATATAGCATACTTATTTCAAGGTGTTGCAAACCGAGGAGTTATTTTAATATACACGAGTACTGACATAAAAATCGATAGTTTTAAATTCTTTTTTTTTCAATTTATTAAATTTTTTGTTCATAACTGTATATATTCATATTATTTTTATATTTATTCTGTTATATAAATATTCATAAAATCTGTATCCCTAAAAATTTTTATTTTTTACCTTCTTTTTTTTTGTTCTTTCGAATCCTTAATTCTTTCTTATATATGAAAAAGAAAAGAAAAAGGATAGTAAAAAAAAATAAAGGAAACCTAAATACATTAAAATAACAATCACCATGTAAACCACTTGGAATTTAACCTGATAAAAAAAAAATGATGAAAACAAAAATAAATGAAAAATGATTTTATTTTCTTCAAACTCAGAGAACTTTGACCCAAATTTTTCTTAGTAAATATGTATGTTATATTTTTATATATATTATATAAACCAATTTAAGGAACTAACAAAATTGAAAAACGTACTTTTATAATACAAAAAAAAAAAGAAAATAAAAAAAAGAAAAAAACGCTGAATTAAAAAAAATCAAGGAAAGTTTATTTTCGATAATAACACGTCAAACAATAAGATAAATCTAATATAGAACCTTTAAAAATACAAGAAAAATAAAAAAAATGGAATAAATATAATCCACAGAGTGATTCATAAAAATAAAATGGAAATTCTTTTTAATACGAATTAAAATGTTTATTTTCTAAAACATAAAACGAACGAATCAAAACATGTTTCTCAGATTGATAAAACATTAAGAATGTATACACGTATATTATTCGTCACTATTCAGATTTAATGACATTCCGAAATATGTTTGATACAGAACAAGACATCTTCTTACCTTGCGAATAACTGAGATGGGGTCAAACATGTTTTACTATTCTAAGTATCAAATCTGCGTTCTTATTCGATAAAAACTTTTTTGCCTTGTGTTAGACTTGTAAAATATCCGATGTTTAAATGAAAATCGAATAATTATAATAATAAAAAACTTTATTTTTCGAGTACGTACGTACGTACTCATTTTTTAGGGTACGTACGCACTTATCTGATGTTTAGCACATTTCCAAAAAAAATTTTAAAAAACGTGCCTATTAGTTTTACTTTGACCGTCTGTTTACAAAACTTCCGTTAAAGATAGAGAAAAAAATTTTAACCATGGGTACATCTCATAAAAAATTAAAGTTGTAGAACAATTTTTTCATGTAGCTCCACCCATTAAGGAGCTACAGCCCCTCAAAATTTGAAAAAACTTTATTTTTAAATGCGTAAATCTCATGTTCTGCTTAATATTTTTTCAATCTGAAAACACCATTCGGCAGAACTTTTTTTACCATTTGTAAATTAATATAAAAATTATACATTTTTTTTAAATTTAGTATTTAAATTTACCGTTATGTGAAAACCAAATTTTGTATCAAATTTTTACCTTCATAACTCCGGCACGCTTTTAGATAGAGAATTGAAATTTGAAGTTAAGAAAAAACTTTTAGAATTAGGATAAATTTCCTAAAAAAATTTTTTTGGACCACTTCCTGTTTGTGAGCTATTAGGGCTAATAAAATGAAAATGTGTTATTTTTAAACATCTGTAACTTAGGCACCTGTACACATTCTTCTTCGACAAGACATAAAAATTTCCAGTTCCAGTAATTAATTTTTTACGTGTGTTAACGGTTTTCTTAGTTATATAGGGTTCTGCATTTACAGCCCCTCAAAATTGTAAAAAAGTCCTATTTTCACATTTTTTTTTATATAAAATTTTCAAATTCTTTAAGTCACAATTCTAACCAGTTTGTATTGTTATCTTTTGGAAATGTGCGCTTTTAAAAATCGTTGGTTTACATTCTACCTTGTTTGTTTTTTATAATTTGACGAATATAAAAATTCATTATAACAAAAAAAAAATTGCTAAAGTTATTTAAAAAAAATTTCTTTTTATTTTTGTGTTATATTTTTTTACATTTTTTAAGTAATAAAAATTAATTTTGAGTGTGTATATATCTATATTTTACGTATAATAAAAAAGCAATTATTAGAAAGGATAACAAAAGGATAATATAAATTCAAAATGAGTATGTATTATAAAATAATTTATATTTTTTATAGAATATCGCAAAATATACAGAAAACTTTTTCATGAGTAAATAAATGTATATGTATACCTTATTTATATTTTTTAACGTTATTGGATTTAAAGTGTTTATTTTACCTTTTTCATATATACAAATACGTATACAAAATTAGAGAATTTAATTATGACAACAATAAATAATTAACCTAAAAGTATGCAATATTTTAATTATTTTAAATTCATATATAAGTCAAATACGAAGGGGTGGGGAGGAGGGGGTTTCGGTATTCTAGTGGTTAAGCATGTAGGAGTGCGGGTTCAAATCTTGCACAGGTACCAAGTTTTATTAACTGAAAACAAATCCTTCTTGCTCTACCACATATAATGAAAATATATAATATTAATATTCGGCCTATAATGGCCTTTTGTAACCAATAGTTTAATAATATTGCATTATTCTATGTGATATTTAATATTAATAAAAATAAAATAAAAAATAATTTAATAATTTTTCTTACTTTAAAGTAGTATCAGCGGGATGCATAAATTTATTTACACATCCATACATTATACATATTAGTAAAATATATGTATATCTACACATAAGACGCATTGCAGATAACAATTCTTTATTCCATATACATATTTGTTATATTAAAATTTCTGAAAAATGTTACTTTATAAATATTTTATGTATAACTTAAATATTAGACAGTAAACCGATTGATATATGGTTAGATTGACTTTTCCGCCAAATACAATATAAAATTAACTAAAATAAATTAAATTAAAATTTTGAATTATTTTTGTATAAGTAAAACGTTTCATTTAAAATTTACTAATGCTCAGAAATCAAAAATATCAATAAAAATAATAATAATGGTAAAATTTGACATTGTACAGATTTATAGTGACTTTCTGAGAAATATAAATTTTAAGTGATTAAAAAATTCCTTTATGAAATATGTATGGGGTAGGAGGAGGATTAAAATAAAGAAAAAAATGGTTTAATTGTTCTCCACTGAACAAAATAAAAACATATAAAGGATGATTCTTTTTTTTTCGTTTTATGTATAAATAATTCAGATTTCTGATAACGGCAAAATTTAACTCGAATTCTTTTTTTAACAAATAATTTTAAATTGGAAGGAAAATTTAATATGATTTTTGTTATACATATAATAAAATATATTTTTTTTTTAGCTTTGTGAAATATAAATTTATTTACAGCTTTTTTTTATTACAGTTTAAATTTTTTAAATTTTTTATAAAATGTTAAGCTTATTTAAGTTCAATACTTCAAATTTAATTTTTATTTTATGGATCCAATGCTGAATGGTAAATTGTAAAGATAAATTCATAAAGGGTTAAAGTTTTTTTTTTTTTTTACCAATTTCATTTATGCGTTTCCTTCTGCTCAAATTAATTTTGAAATACTGTTAAATCTTGGCGATCAATTAATATTTTGTGAATAAACGCAAGTTTTGAACATATTTTACAATGTAATATTATAAGGAATCTTTAGTTCGCCGCAATATATGCAATTAAAATTGTATTGTAGCTGCAAAGAAAATTGAAGCGGGTTATTTATTAGATTACTATTGGTTTGAAATACTTACCTAATTTTTTCCAATATTAAAAATACTAAAATTGTAAAAATACCTATATGTCCTATAAGCGGCCATATAACAAGATTATTACACAAATAGAACATAAAAATTATGTCTTTTTTAGGCTAAGTTCAGTTAAGATTGTTAAAAAAATAAAGGTTAATTAAAAAGAAATTAATAAAAAATAGGTCTCGGTGGCCAAGTGGTTAAGTACGTGGATTATTAACCGAAGGAGTGCGAGTTCAAAATTTTGCGCAGGTAGCAAGTTTTGTTAATTGAAAAATTCCCCTTCCTGCCTAATATAGTGTAAATATATAATATAAATCAAAATAAATAATTTTAATGTATAAATTAATAATAGTATTCGACCTATAATGTCCTTTAGTAGCTGATGGTGTTGTAATATTGCAATATCCTATGTGATTTCTATTATTAAGTAAAATAAATAAATAAATATGTATACGATTCACATTTTATATTATATAGTCTTTAAAAACTACAACTTGACAAAAAATCTTTTATTTATCATTTTAAATAAAAAAATAAAAATTTATTTTCAAAAAAACAAATAAATTAAATGGCTAAAAATACTTAAGATGACACTACTTTTCTTTTACATTTTTAATGCATTAAAAACTATATCAAGAGCTTTTAGTTTCCCTGATGAAGAATCTGAAGAATCAATTCTAAATTTAAAGAATGTTGAATTCTGTACGAAAAATCAAAAGAAAATTTATTTATTTAAATAAATATTATAATAAAATTTAATAAAAAAATTTTTCTCAGTATATTTTAATTGAAATAATAAATGTTCAACTGCAATATTTACACTAATTAAAACAAAAAAAAAATTGTACATTAATTTTACCACTAATTCAAAATTATATCTACTATTACATCTACTACTAATAGTATCTGTCATATTCACATATTGAACTATAGGAACGCTGTTGCTAATATTCTTCTACGCTTTAATTATTTAATGAATTAGCAATCTCCAAGCTATTTTGTATAATTTCGATTATCGAAAATAATTGCGTTGTATAAACTTCCGCGAAAGGGTAATTATCAATTTAGATGACGTCTTCACGTAACGGTACTTGATATCTCCCAAGTTTCCGAATATATATGCCATTAGAACCGATGCCGTTTATATTAATTCTTATTTTTTTTTTTTTTTTACCACAGCGGCAATCTTAATTTTGAATCCAACTCTAAAATCCCTCCTAATTCATAATTTCTCATATACATATGTATATATAAATATTCTAGAACAAGCGTATAAATCTGATTTTGTAACCAACTCTAAAGTCGTTCCTAATTATATTTTTACATACATATTTCAATAAGAAAATTTTTAAAATTCTGGGGATTGCCACCCCAAACTTCTTCTAAACAAATTATCAAAGCCAAACTTGACATTGTATCCAACTCTAAAGTGCACCCAAATTACATCAAAAAGGTGTGAAGACGGCTTTCTTATAACAGTATAATAATAAAATAATGGTTGCCGTTGAAAATTTCACATGTATAGCGTTCTTCTTGAAAGTTTGATGTTTTTTTTTTACCAAAATTTAAACTTTTAACTGCAATATCTCAGAAACAGTAGCACGGATTAAGATGAAACAAAATATATATTAAAGATAGTGTTATGCTCTACAATATGGTTCCTGTATAATGTCGTAGAGCAAAACTATAACGGTTTAAATAAAATACTACAAAATGTTAAGAAAATTTTGTAATTCATTTTTCGGCCAACTAAATGGTGGCATCGATCCTAATGGCATATATATATATTGGGAAATTTGGAGATACCGAAGAGATATATAAGTACCGTTATGTGATGACGTCATATTAATAGCTCATCACCGTTCTGTGGAAGTTTATCCATTTCATTTAATTCATTCATATTTTTTCATTTAAAACCAGTTGTCTTATATTTTTCCACAAACTCTTACAGTAAACGCTAATACATTTAGTAATAATAAATTGTAATTTTCAAAAATTAAAATTAATCTTGATGTAAATAATTTCATTCATTAAGGGTATTCACGAGTTGGTGCAAAGTGGTCTTGCACAAGTGCAAAATTTTGCACCGTAGCATATTTCAATTTTTTGACAGTTAAAGTGCACAATTTGTTGTTGTTTTCATGTATAAAAAAGTGCAAAATTTTGCAAGACTATGCAAGACCTAAACCCTATTGCATATTTGTGCAAGACCATTGCAAAGTTTGTTTATATATTTTTTGTAAGCGCTATATTAGATAAAAATTTAAAAAATGCCTAACAAAAGTGGAAAAAAAATTACCTATTTCTGATTATTTATTAAGTCAAGCATATGAAGATATACAAATATCTAAAATTTTTGGTAAGCATATTAAATTTTTATGTACACAAAACAAGCACATCAACGATATTTGACAGTTCAATAAAAATTCATACTAGGGTTGTTCACAAGTTGGTGCAAATATGTGCTACGGTGCAAAAAAAATTTGCACTTTTGCATCAACTCGTGAATACCCTTATTATTTATTTTACTTATTTATATTATTGTTTTATATTTATTAGTTATATAAATAATTTTAAGATATAATCTATTTTATTGATTATTTATTTAATTAAAAGTCGTTTTTTTATATGAATTTTCAAAAATTCTCTAATTCTCTATTAATATTTTTTGATTAATTTAATACATATATATACGTGTGTATATATATATATAAATTATTTAAAGAAAGTTGGAAAGATCTTTTTGGATTTTAAAAAGGATAAAAATTAAAAAAAAAAAAAATTAAAAATTAAATGATTAATTTAAATGATAAAAGTATAACAGAATTGCATTAATTAAAACATTTTTTTTTTTTTTTTGACATATTTACTAGGTTAGGGAAACTGTAGCTAAAATGAATTTTATACTTGACATTAATAATATATTTATATGTATTTAATTATTTAATATAAACATGAACAGGTGGTAAAATTAATGTACAATTTTTTTTTTGTTTTAATTAGTGTAAATATTGCAGTTGAACATTTATTATTTCAATTAAAATATACTGAGAAAAATTTTTTTATTAAATTTTATTATAATATTTATTTAAATAAATAAATTTTCTTTTGATTTTTCGTACAGAATTCAACATTCTTTAAATTTAGAATTGATTCTTCAGATTCTTCATCAGGGAAACTAAAAATTGTGTATTTAATATAATAATAGTTAAATTTTTATTTTTTAAGTCGAAATAAAAAGTTATTTATTGAAAAATTCTTCAAAATTAATATAATCTGAAGTTTAATTTGTAATTAATTAATTTTTCGTTTTAAACTTTTCCGCGATGTTTAAAAGTCATATTAAAGTTTTTCATTTCATTTTTAAAAACTTGTTAGAAATGACAACCTGTGGGGGAACCTAAAGTTAGTATTTTGTAGTAGTGTAAAGACTGTATACATATATAAGTCTATCAAATAACATTAAAAGCTTAAATTGTCATTTATATTTACAAAAAATGTTTCAAATTCTTTTACTTAAAGTAAATACTAGAATTTTACATTTCTGAAACACTTTAATATAAAAATTCCATATTAAAAATTTCCACATTAAAAAGTATTTTTTTTAATGCATTTCTTTGTCACATAAATGTGGATAGGAACTTTAACTGCCTTATGTTACACTGCCTTATGTTACACTGCCTTATTTATAACCATGCCTGAACATATTATCTCGTAAGGAGGAATTACTCTTACGACGTGTGTGGGATTCGAATCCACACTCCCTCGGTTTTTACAGCGTATTTTATACGCTCTTACCCGAATACCCTCATTAAAAAGTAAAGCTATATTTTAAAATTTGACATGAAAAAAAATAAATTTACAGAAAGCCATATTTAGTATTTTTTTTCTTCCTTCCCATTCCTATAAGGAGCATAGGGTATCTAACTACTAAGGTTCATATTTGACTAAGCTTCAATTTCTAGTATCATTAATTTCACTAGGCTGCGTAATTATTATACAAAAACTATGAAATGTAAAAATTTCTTTATTTGTACGCCATGCCATCTATTATCTGTAACAACAATTATTTTATATATATGATATTGATTATAAGACAATGATATGATTTAATTATATACTAATTAATAATATTATATACTTACATACTTTATAAGAAAAATCTATATTATTTTTTTTTTATTAAACTAATAATAACTCAACGGAGATTTAAATTTTAGATCTTTTGAATGAAGGTCAGTGTCTTAATCACTAATACCATTGGCTAGATAAATTTAGCTAATTAAATATTTTTGCAGTTTATTCGCCTTTTACATAAATGTGACAAGCAAATTATCTTTGTTTTTCCAAGTGTGGCTGTAAATGTCATAAAGTTGAATTATACTTCTGACGTGTTTAATGTTCGAACACTCTTCCCACTAGGCCACCCAGTCCCCTTACACTTTAGCATACAAAATTTATTTATCAAAATTTGATCTAATTTGATCTAATTTGATTTGGTCATAATTTTAACCAAATATTTTTAATTTTTCATATAGCATTATATCATATTAAAATTGATTAAAAAAAACGTTTTATATTTTTAGTGTACAAAAAAAAAAAAGTACAAAAATAATAATTGCATAAAAATATTCGTGTTTTATTGAAAAAATAATTTCATAATGAATAATTAAAGATTTTTTTTTTTTTATATTTATTAAAAATTCAGTCTTATTTAAGTATTTGCTTTGATTAAAACAAAATTTTACTTGGATTAAAAAAAAAAAAAATGAATATATTTATTGATTTAAAAAAGAAAATTGAAATTTCATCATAAAAAAAAATTTGTTCGGTGTTTTTTTAAATTACATAAAAAAAAAAAAAAAAAAATTTATTGCAAATATGAAAAAAACAAATAGTAATAGCAATTTAGATCGTGATCATAGTATATGTAATAATTCTGTTACCGGAAAAAGTGATTTTGAAAAAGATATTAATTACAAGAAAAATACTAAAAGTTTTAGTAGTAGAAGTGATAGTAATAGTAATAGCAGTAATAGTAGTAGAATTAGTAATGATGAAAGTGATGAAAAAAGTGTAAATAATCATAACGAAAATAAAAACAATGAAAATATATTAGTCTTTGGGAGCAATGGAAACAAAAGTGATATAACACCTATTTAAATATATATATATTTTTTTTTTTGAAACTTAAATTTTTAGATTTTAATACTTTTAAATTTTAAAATATTTATTTTTTTTACTTTAAAAATTACCCGAAAATTTTCCAGTTATTTCTAAAAAAAAAAAAAATTTTAATATAATGAAAAATTTTATTATTCGTTCCGCTCTGACTTAATTAATTTTCTTAAATATTAAGAAATTTTCATTGAAAATTCTTCAAAAAAAAAAAAATTTTAAAAATTTATTTTTAATGTCAATTCTAATATGGCATACATCAATTAATTTTAATCTATTTTTTTTTTTTTAAACTAAACTATATCCAAATACAGTTCGTTTTTTTATTTTCTATACTTATCTTTCTATATAATAAAATTTATTTCTATTTTATAAATTTTTTTTAGAATATGTACATTAATTGGCAATGTTTTTAATATTATTTTTTTTTTATTGTCAACGGTTTTATTTTTAATTAAATAAAAAACTGTTGATTTTCAAAAAAAAAAGAAAAATGTTATATTTTTTTTCGTATAGTTGCAAATTGATTCAGACTAAATAAGGCTATAATTATATTGTGTATATATAATATATACATTTTGTTTACAAATAACATACATATATTATCTGGTATATTCTTGACATCTAAAAGTCTTACTAATTGATCTAAAAATTAATTGAAAAGAATTAAAAAGATAAGGAAAAAAAAAATCCCAAACAAGAAAAAGAAAAAATATCGTAATATTTATCTGTTTCCGTTCTTAAAAAAGCATGATTATACCTTTAAAATACGTTGTTTTAAGATAGGAAAAGTCATGTGTTTAAGATAGAGTATGTATTTAACAACAAATAATAATAGATAATTATGTATAAAATATTATAGTATTATCGTATATAAACGCGCGCGCTCTTATCTTGAGTAATGTTTAATAGATTCTCTGGCAAAATAATTAATTTGCGTACGAATGTATCTACTATAAACATTTAATAACATATTGTTTTTTTTTTTGCTCCTCAGGACAACAATTTATTAGTAATGCATTACATTGTATTTTTTTTACCAAAATAAAAAAAAATTTTATTATTTTTCAAAATTAAAAGATTATTAATTAAATTTTAAAGAAAAATTGCCAAAATATTTGCCATGAAGTTTATTGAAATATGTTCCAAACAAAAATAAAATTTTTGATTCATGTTCGTCACAAAAAAAAAAAAAAAAAGTGTTGCTTGCGTGTAATGTTGAACATTTAGTGTTGCCTTTTTGGTTGATTCTTTGTTATACATTTGCCAAATTTTTAAATTCAGGAAATTATTTAGCCTTCTGAAGCATTTATTAAATTTTGAACGTATATATCTTGTTTAAAGCTGTACTTGTTATAGGTTTGTTTGTTAGAGTATTGGGTCGGCTTCATAAAACTGAGCTTAAATTCAAATCTTACCTTTTCAAAAAAAAACTACACACATAGTTTTTGATTTAAAAAGTAAAATTTGAGTTCAAGCTGAGTTTGTTTTGAGTTGAATGCATAAAACTAATTATCTTATACTATCTGACTTCTTAATTTAATGATTAGAGAAAACATCATTAAAGTGACTGTGTGTGCAGTGTATAAAAGTAAATGTCATTATGTTTCTAGCTATTGTATAAAATGTTTAAATATTATTTCAGAAATTAAATAAAATTTTTGTTATTAATTTCTCTGTTCGTATTCGTTTATCTGTTTACAAAATTTCCTCGCCGTTAAAGCCCAAACCAATGAAAAAATTGTTTTCAAAATAGTTAGGTCTCTTAAAAAAATTAATGTTGTAGATCAACTTTTTTTTATGTAGCACCATCTCCATTATGGAGCTACAGCCCATCAAAATTTAGTAAATTTCTATGTGTAAATGTTTACATGTCAGTTTTTTCTTCACATTTTTTTTCAATTTAGTATTTAGACTACCATCATATTTTTGAAATACTTTTAGTTAGAATCTTCAAAATTTGAGTGAAAAAAGGAAGCATAAGATACCTTACAAAAATATTTTTATCTTGCTCTTACTTTAAGAATTATTAGAAGTCAAAAATTAAAAATTTGCTTTTTTTAGAGGGCTAAGTTACGTCTGGTGCCTTACTGCGTAGTGCTACTTTCATTAAACGAACATCGCATTCGAGAATTTGGAACTTTGAAAATCGCAACCCTATACGATTGGAAAATTAAAATTTTGATACTGGTGTCAAACTGTGTAATCATTATATAGTATAAAAAATTTAATTTTGCACTCGCAACGCTGCGATTTTCAAATTTCCAAAGTTCCATATTTTTCGTTTAACGAAAGTAATCAGTACACGCGGCAAGATACCTGCTGTACAAATTTTTTCTATAAATATACATGTGTTTAAAAGCGTGGTTTGGTAGAGTTATAGCATTTTCTGAAAATTTAAGAAATTTTCATACAATTTTTTTCTTACGCATATTTTACAAATTTTGGTGCAAGTCACAATATTATAAAATGTTTTTATTGTCTTTTAGAAAATGTGTACTTCTAAAAACCTTTAATTTTGCATTCTGCTTTGCTTTTATTATCCATTTAATTGTATATATTAATTTAATTGCTTTTGAAAGTCGCCATATATTTCCAATCAATTAAGATTTCAAAATGTACGTAAAATACAGAATTAAAATTTATTTTAATTAAAATATTCACTTTATTTTACTTCTTTACTTATATTATATTAATGTTCAAATAACCACCTACAAAATTATTATATACATAAGAAGGCAGGTACTATTTATTTTTAAAAATACATAGTTCAAAATAAATTTAATTTTAGCACAAATAATATATTTCTTTTTTTTTTTATTTATTCATTTTCCTTCCTAGGTTGTATATTTTTTTTTTTTTTGATTCATACAAATTTTATAAATTTAAATATTTAAATTATTTTATTTTATTTTTTTTTTATTATTAATTAATGTTTTGGTTTCACGCAGTTTTATTTTCAGATTTTCAAAATTTATATTAAGGTGAAGGCCCAATGTACGCTTTGCTTGCTTCGTTTGCTTTGCTTTGAAAAGCGAATAAACGAAACAAAGTAATCAAAGTAATTTTAAATCCCAATGTACGCTTTTAAATTGCTTGACATTTAATTTTTTTTATTATTGTTTATTTCGTTGTTTAAAATGGAAGATTTGCAAGATATTTGTGATATTTTTTACACCATATTTTTATTGTTGCAAAGTCTTTTAAAAAATGAAGAATCGGCGACAATTTTGGGTTCGGGACATATATTTGGATCGCAAAATACATGGGCTTTATGAGAGTACATTTGCAAAATTAAAACAAGATTCTGCACAATTGAAAATTTACAAAATATTTTCGAATTCAAATATTCAAATATTTATTTAAAAACAAAATTCTCTGACGTTTTAAATATTATTTTAAACGTCAAAGTAATAAAACAAAGCGTCTAATTGAAAATTGGTCAATTTTATGACTTTTCTTATTTTGTTTCGCTTTGATTACTTTGTCATTGGGCGTGTAAAGCAAGCGAAGCAAACAAAGCGAACATTGGGCCTTCACCTTTATTTAAAATACTTGTAAAACAAAACAAAATTAAGAGAAGAAAAAAATGCTTTAAAAATAAAAGAAAAATTCATTTGAAGTTTATTACGTCATTTGGGAAAAAAAGGTTTTTTCTTAGATTTAATAAATAAAAAGAAATTGTTCTATATATATATATATATATATATATATATATAGAGCAATATTTTTAATATATATACTTATATATTTTAAATCAATAACAAAAAATAACATTTTATTGGTCTTTGATGAAATTAAAGTATAAAATCCCATAACTTTAAAGAATATGATCCTTACAAAATAATTCCTTTAAACTAAATAATGAATAATTCAAAAAAAAAAAAAAATTTTAAATTTAAATCTATAAAAATTTTTAAATAACGTTTTAAAATTAAAAGTTAATTTTAAACAAAACATTGAACATTTTTAACACTGAACTCTGAAACTCATATTATTAACAGAGAGGTTACATTTTGACGTTTTGAAGTTTATCGTCCATTGACATTATTATAGAATTCTTTTTAATATATATAGGTTTTACTTCTAATCTAATTTTTAATAAGTTTAAGTAATATTATTATTATTTTTGTTAAAAAAAAAAAAAAAAACCTTGCCCTTCATCAACCCTATTTTTGGTTGCCTTTTTATCCATCAAAAATATTCTTCAATTCAATGTTTAAATCAAAATTTCTTCAAATTTCATACTGAAAAGAAATCATTTTGCTGCAAGTTACAGTGTTTATCTTTTTCTTTTTTATGTTTTTTTTTTTTTACTTTTGTATTTATGATATATTATATAATATATATATAATCATCTTATGGAATTTGGATGAAATTATACAAGAATTATAGTAAGTGATCATTTTTTTTTTTTTTATTATTTTATAAATATGTCCTCTCAAATGTTATTAGGTCAAAAATATATTTTTAACCTAATTTGAAACAAAAAAAAAAAAAAAACAACATTTATCTTTTCTTCTGTCATTTATCCAATGTATTTTTTTTTTGTTTTTTTTTTAAATATTTTATTTCTATATTATTGATTTATCTATATTAAATTAACCTTTTTGTTTTTTTTTTTTTGTTTCTTGAAAGTTTCTTGAATAGAATAGAATTTACTTAAGGAATTTTACACTCAATTTTATTACATACTTATACATATTTTGTAGATTTGAGATTTCTTTTTGGTCTTTTAGTATAAATTCCGTCAGAATTATATTGTTTTTTTTTTTTTTTTTTTTAGAATTTTCTAAAGAAATAATTTTTTGTTTTTGTGTTTTTTTTTTGGTCTATCCTTCACCTTCATATTCACACACTATACCTATATAGTATGTATATTTTCTCGTGCCATTTTTATTTTTAGTTTAGTTTTTTTATATATACATATACTTAGATATAATATATACATAGATGTATATAAATATCATTAAAAACACATGATTTTTTTTTTGTTTTTTCTTGGATTTTTAATATCAGGGAATTGAGTTTTTCATTTTTTTTTTTTTTTTTTTTGCCACAAAGTGATAATATAATCATTTTTGGCATATTTTCAAATTACTTTTGGCTAAATTTTTTTTATTTTTTGTATTGTTAAATTAAAAATCTGTTAGAAAATTTTCTACAAAATAGTATTACGTCACAATGGTTTTTTTTTTTTTTTTACAGTATAATATGTAAATGAATATATATATACATATATATAAAAGTGTGTACTATTTGAAAAGTTCATATAAAAAGAAAAATTATAGTATAGGAATTCATTAAAAAAAAAAAAAAAACTAAAAATAATAATCATGAAAATTCCTAACGAATGTATTTTGTGTTGATTTATTGGTTTTTCCTTCTTGATTAAATCAAATGTGATTAATGGTTTTCAAAAAAAAAAAAAAAAAAAAATCTATGGACAATTACATATTAAATTATTATGTTATGTAGTTAATATTTTACTTTCTGTCCTATATAACAAGAACGAAGGCAAGAAGGCAAAATTGTAAAAGTAAAATTGGCCAGTATTTTTTCGGCTTGACAAAACTGTCTTAGAGTAAAACTGATTAATGAAATTTTTTACATTATTAAAATGTATTCTTAAAAATTATTTTTGCAACTGATCGAAATAAAATTACATTTTGAATATAAATTTTTTAAAGGTAAAACTGGAAACTTTTAAACATAGGACACTTTTAAACATAATATGAGACAAAATTTCAATTGAATTTACATATATTTTAAAATAATTTATATATATACTTTTCAAATTTAATGCACTGATTTATTTTACTTTCTTCTACATATATATATATATATACAGTAGATATAGCAAAATTTTTTAGGCGAATTGCTTCATTAATCTTTTTATAAGATTTTTTTTACAAAAAGTTCAACAAAATTTTTGATATTATGTCAGTTTTTCACTTTAACCGATTCCACTGTAGGATATGGATTAATATGTTCAAAAAAAAAAAATTCTGAAAAAATAATTTGAAATTTAAATCTTATTTTTTTAAATTTTACCTCATTTTATATTTTATACATATTTATAATTTCAATACAATAATAATGATGATGTTTATTAATAAAATTTTTTTTTTGTTTTAAATTTTTTTACTTAAAAAAAGTAGATGGTTCTTTTAAAATACACTTAAATTCTAGACATATACTTTGTTTCTTAATATAATTGAAATTATAATTTCAATTAAAACTAAAATAATAAGCTTTCTGTTAAAAAAAAAATTGATTGAAACCCTGATTTCGTAATCAATTTTCAAATACCTTCTCTTGAAATACAGTAGGCGCGCGTTGCCACTCCTAAACATCTGCTTTATAAAATATTGAAACCCAGATTTTTTAATTAATTATAAAATCCATCCTAATTATTTTTCGAATACCAAAGCATTTAAAAAAATGCGGGCTCCAAATTAAAGAAACCCTGATTTTCTACCTTAACTCTATCATGAATCCTGATTTTCTACATGTACTCTATCATAAGCATAATATGTGTCAAAATAATATATTAACGGATATTAGTAGTGTGGATTACCGCCCGTAGTGTGGATTAACACCTATACTACTAAATTTATTGAAACTCTGAGCCAACTTCTAATGCAAATATTTAGTTATAAAGTGTAAATTTTAATTTTTTTGTATACTTAAGTTACACATTTTGTTTTTTTTAATTAAAATTATTTTTCAAAAAAATTTCATGATTTCAAAATAAAAATAATTTTTCCGGGAAATCTCCCTTTGAAATAATTTTTTTCAATATTTTTCGCGGTTTGGTGCCTCCTATTTCGTAATTTTAGATTACTTTTTTCAACAAAAAGAGTGAATTTCCTCATTGTATCATCTCTTAATTCGTTTTTTTTTTTTTTTTTTTTTGTATTTTTTGTTTTTAATTTGAAGGGCATTTATAGATTTTTTAGGCAATTTATAGATTTTAACAGAAAATATATTCGAATATTTTTATTTTACAGTAGAATATTCGTCTGAAAACCTATGTATAATATACATACTATGTTTTAATATAAGTACAGATATTTTGTGGAATAATTTTAGTTAATAATGATTGAATATAATATGATAACTATATATGCTAACTTTTAAATTCATTAAATTATTTCCAATTATTTGTAACAATGTCATTTAATAGTTTCATAAATCGAAATCATCTTTTATACACTTAAAGTTCAATAAACTTTGATTTATTTTTTATTTAAACACTTTTTTTTTTTTTTTTTAAATAATTAATTTTGAACTGATCGTTATCATATACGGAATATATACATATAATATAGTAATGGATCATTTAAAACTTACATAATTTAATTATTTTTCATATAATTTTATAATAATTATTTAATACAAAGTATATTATAAATTTAAAAACTTTACTTAAAAAAAAAAAACACTTTCACTTATTTTTTGTTAATATTTTTATTAATAATTTTATTAATAAATTTTTGTTATTTTCTTTTAAATGAGTTATAAATTATGTAATCAAATATTGTTATAGATCATGACTATTATTAATTTGTTTTAAAGTAGGAAAAAAAAAAAAAAAAATCAAATGGGCAAAAATAGATAAAAAAAAATATATTTTAATAGATATTTTTATTTATTATTAAATAATCAATGTAAGTTACATTGAACTTTGAAATTAATACAAATGATTTTGAGATTATTTATTATTATTGAAAGTTAGCCTTTATTGATACTATTTTTATCTAATAAAATAGTATTTTTTTTTTTAGTGTTTGTAAATAATTAAATATAAAATGCTTTAATGAAAATCTTTAAATTCGAAATTGCACTTCTTCTAAAAAATTTATTCTGATGAGTGCTTTCGTTTTTTTATCCATAGTTATGCTTCGTCTATAAATGCTTTCATTGGAAAATTTATATCTGAACAATGACACAGTACGTAAGTCACCGGTTTTATCACAGGACTTAAAAATATATAAAAAATTTTATAAGAAAATAACATGTGTTTGATGATGTTACACACTATTTTTCATTTTATTACACTCCACAGATCTATTGTTAAGTGCGTTCAGAATACTTCCATCAAATTTACTTTTTTAGCACATTTATCAAAAAGAAATTTTGGAAATTTTGTTTATTAGTTTCTCTCTGTCTGCGTGTTCGTCTGTCTGTCTTTTATAAATTCAAATATAGCCGTTTGGAATATAGAAAAACAAAATTAGAAATAAAAGAAATCACGTAAATACTTATATATAGGTCTCTTAAAAAAATCAAGATTGTGAAGTAACTTCTTATGTTCCGTTACCCATTACGAAGCTGCAAATATTTGCAAAACTTAAATTCTATTTAAATTATTTGTATTCTAAAAATGTCAAACGACATGATATTTTTTTAACTTTATAAATCTATAACAAAGTTATACATACCATATTGTACAATTTTCATCTTTAGGTATAAAAAAAAAATTTTATAAGATTTTGCATCCTTCATATATTATGCATCCTTTATATATTTCAATCTTTGAGCCCTAATTAATTATATTTAATTAGGGCTCAAAGATTGAAAATTTGCTATTTTCAGATACCTGCGACTGAGGCAACTTTTTCTAAAGTAAACACAAAAATTAATCCTTTAACATTATATTTTTACATGTATTACAAAAACAGCTTTTCTTAATTATATAGGATTTCCTTAAAATTGAAGAAATTGTCTTTTTATTTTTCACTTACATTTTTTTCTTACATTTGATATTCTAAGGAGGCCTCAATGACCTAGTGGGTAAGAGCTTATAAAATACGTTGTAAACACCGAGGGAGTGTGTCTTCGAATCCCTCACACGTCGTAAGAATAATTTCCCCTTACGTCATTTACAGCCACGCTTGAAAAGGAAAGGCTGCGTAATTTTCTTGTGACATTTATGTGGCAGGGGAATACCCTAAAAAAAAAAAAAAAAAAAATCTAAGAAATATTACAAGATTTTCTTAGAAAAATTTTCAAAATGTTCTTATTATTTTTTTTTTTTAAATGTGATTTAAAACGTTTTAGTTTTACATTTTGTCCTGTTTAAATATACATACATACTTAAATAACAAAAGAATTTCAATTGGATTCCAATCAGGATTTTTTTAATTTACTGAAAAATAACAATACAAAGAAGTACTTATATATTATTTTATAATATGAATTTTTTTATGATTATGTACTGTGTACTGTAATAAAAATGACCAAATAATTCAGTAATTAAATAATTATACGCCATAAAAAAAAAAAAAAAAAATTTACTAAAAGTCTGTGTACCCTTCATAAAAATGTAACAAAATAGCACGCGCGCTCACTCTCGTTTAAAAGAAATGAAATCTTTCTTAATAAATTAAAAATTTTTTCATTTTATTTTTGGAATATATTTTGTTATTTTGTTTTTTAATTTATTAGAATTTAAAACTTAAAATTTAACCTACATTTTTATTTATAAACGTTTCGTTTTTTTGATAACTTCTATTTTTGGGATGTATTCCCATATATTATGTTTGTTTTGTTTCCTTATTGATTCAATTTCTTTGTTGATAATTTATTTATTTGTTATTTAAAAAAAAAAAAACTGAAGATTATTTTTAAGAGTGTTCAATTTAAAAAATGTTATACTTTTATGTTGATTTAAGGGTTTCTGTATTTATACTTATTTGCTACAATATGTCCTTTATTAACCGGCTTATATTTATATAATTATGTTCTTTGATATTTTATGCCATTTATTTAACCATTGTTTAAGGATCTTAAAGAATAATAATGATAGAAGAAAACATGCTCTCTAACTTAATCTAGACATCAGTTGGTTCCCCTCTCGGTAGCCGATGGTCTTCCTAACCTTATGAATTTTAATTTCAAAGAATATTTTTTTTTAGATATTTTATTCCTAGAGAGAATTGATGTACTTAGAAAATTGTTTTTAGGTTCTTAAAATATCCTTGAAAATATATAGAGAGCTGAATTAAACTCAATTTGTTTTGTGTATACCTGTGTTAGTAGTAAAGACGGTATACTAATAATAAAGAGTTTGTAGGAGATATTGTCTGTATTGAAAAAGATCTAAAAATTTTTTCCTTGCAGTCATGGAATACTTATAAGGTTTTGTTTTTTACATTTGAAGGATTTTAAAATCTTATCAGAATTCTTATTAGATTCTTAAATTAACAACTAAACTCATATAAATAATAAGAAATAAATTTCTGTTCCAGTTCATTAGAATTTTTTTCTTATTGAATTCAAGTAAGAATAAAACTACTTGTTACTAACTTTCGTTCTTTAGTTGTGTTTTTTTTTTTGAAATTATTTCCGTTAGAAATTGTTCATATGAGGAGAACAAGGATTAATTAAAATTATACCACACATGTTGTTTTTTTTTTTTGTTTGTAAAAATAATGCACATTTTTTTTAGTTTCGGCTCCTTTTTGAAAGTTATGTTCAATTAAATTCTGCTAATTTTAGAAATTAAGTAAAAAATCATTAAATTAAAAGTGTTAAAATTATATTTTTATTTTATTTTCCTGTTAATGTTTGGTTAACAAGTTCGTAGTACACTCATTGCTTTTGACAGAAATTTCTGATGATAAAATCTATATTTGATTACGTATTTTGTGCAATCAATTTTGAATAAGCCAAAGAATACACGAAAGTTTTGTTAGGTATTAGTTTGTTATTACTATTTACAGTCATTCTCTATAAAATTCGCTTAGTAGTGATTACATAAAATAAAATAGCATGCCCAATTGAAGATACTTTACCTAATCATATAAAGAAGTGAAACTTAATGTCGCGTACCAATGACAATTCTGACATTAATTTAGTAGCAGACTATTTGTAAGTTGCTCCTTTTTATGTAGACTTTAAAATTGGTTCCAATGACTTTTTTTAGTTGCTACTAAAATAATATATTATAATATTTTTTAAAGGCAAAATGTAGTTGCCATTGTATAGATAAATATAAATAGCTATTTTAAATACATTTCGTTTACTTTTTTGACAGTTCTTTGTTTGCTTTTGTCAAATCAAAAAAATTAGAAATTGGTTTTCTTTTTGTTTAATTAAACAACACATTTGTTTTGTTCATTTCGAAAATTTATAATATTAGAAAATGAATTAAATATTTCGTTTCATAAATTCAACAATCTATTTTACTTTCTAATTTAAAATCAGCGATATAAATTAAATAAAAAGATGTAAGATTAGCTAAAATGTATAAATTGTTCTCTAAATATTGATCCTGTATTATTATCATTATTGTTCGGTTGCTGAATATTTTCATAAATTTCATTTTCTATTTCCTTCCGAAGAAAAGGTGGATTTCCTCCTGATGTTGGCTTCTCTTATGTTGTGTAATACTGTTATATCCACAACAATGTTTTAGCATTATCTAAATTCACTGATATCTCATAAAACAACATCTAAATTTATTTTTTAAGTTTTATATTCTTGTATTTATTTTTTTACAATTTAGTTAAAAAGAAAAAACAATTATTTTATCTGTCAAAAACTGCCAGTGCTAAAAAAATAGACTTAATTTTTCTACAATTAAAATTTTCAGTTATAACTAACGAAAATATCGACTTTAAATTTGTCATTGGTATTATGTTTTTTTTTTTAGCAGCACATTAAGTTCTTATTAACGACTTAGTAAAAGATCATTGGTACGGGCTAATATAAATTGTGAGGAATATTATGAGTATTTTTGACTACCTGAGGAGAAAGTTAGTAAATATTTGCATAAATAGCATTCATTAGTTCAATCAAAGTTGTTCTTAAGATGAGCTATTCATTTAGTTGCATAATTAAGTAACAAGAATGATCTTGGTGGTCTTTTAATTATAGAAATAAATTTTAAATATGATTCTATTCATGCATATTATTTAATTGAAAAGTTATTTTCAATTATTTTTGCAATCTTTTCTAGGAAGGAAGGAAAGGAAGCGTTTCTATTTAAGGAAGGTGGTAATTTTTCAAAGACACCAACAATATTCTCTTAGTAGTGTCAGATTCTTATTGACTAAATCCATTTCTTCCTTTAGCCAATATAATGAGATGATATGCTTCACTTCTAACACGGTATACAGGGATTTGAGATAGAAAAGAATGGAACATGGATGCGAGAACATTGAATATGGGAAGTCTATTATTATTAAATAAAAAGTAATAATACAACACCTTCCTGCGCGAAATAATAATTGAAAGCAACTGCACTGTAGTAGTTATTATTATTACTATTTGCTGCATAGTCAAGGGTCATCAGTTAGTTACAACATGCAGTAGTTAAACAATTGTTAATTTAAAAAAAAAACAACAAATTTAATGTCAGCTACTAGTCTAACAAATTGAAATTTATCGCGTATATATGTACAAGTATAAAACATAGAAATGTTGAATTTTTTTTGGTATCTTAACGAATTTTCATTCATTAACAAATAAAAAAAAATTTAAAAGTTAATTAACATTAAATATTAAAATTAGAAAAGACGTTGGCGTTGGTACTATATAAAATGCATGTACATATACATAAGTAGAAACTTTCTTTAAAATGCATTTTCATTTTTGTAATTTATTTTTTCTTTTAATAGTAATTTTTAAATTTCAATTATTTTAAAATATTAATAGTTTTTTTTGTGTCTTTTTTAAAGGGTAATAAAAATTTTTATTATCACTTGGTCATCATCGTGGCTAATGAATGTATCCTATATTTTAATTAACTTATTAAAATGAATTTTTAAAAAAATATTCGCTTATAATAATAATAAAATAATAACAATTCTGTATAGTCACCTGCAGGAGAAAATATTGTAATATTAAATTTTATGATAATAGCATTAATTAATATTACTATTAATAAATAGTAATTTTATTTAAAAATACATTTTATAATAATTAAAAAGATAACTTAAAAAAAAAAAAAAAAAAAAAAAAAACTCTTGATTTAAAGTGGTTTGTTAAGGAGATTTACTTTCTACTAATAAACAATTTATTGCTTTATATTCGCATTATTTATGACGATTTACTACTGTATTTTAGTTAATAAGATAAGGTGAGCGCGTATTATTTTGTGTAGCTAATAAATAATTTAATTTATTTAAAAAAAAAATAAAAAATTACAGTAGACTGACCACACTGCTGTTTTTATATATTTTAATTTTATTTTCATTTTACCATTATACATATACATAATATGTGTACATATATATATTATGTGCGTTTTTCAACAAAAACAAAAATATCGAAATTATCGATTTAGAAATTACTAATCTATTTTTAAATTTATAAAAGAAAAAAAAAAAGGAAATACGAAAAATAAAATTAATTTGAGCTTTTGTTTTGTTCAAAGAAAATTAATTATGTATTGAAAAAAAATTAATTTTAGAATATTTTATAAAATTTAAAATTTTTTTAAAGAAGGAAATATTAGTTTTTTTGAAATTTCTTTCACTTGAATGATAGTTGATATTACCATGATATTATATAAATTAAAAAAAAAAAAAAAAAGTTCATTCGACTAATAAATTATTATATATGTTTCCGTTTTACATTTGAACACTTCCCCAGTTCGACAACTGATATAATTAATAATATTTATTTATAGTTTATTATATGTACTTAACCTAATAAGAATATTGAAATAATTATTGGGCATTTTATAAATTCTTTTCTCCAATATTTAATCTAAACTGTTATCAAGTTTTTTCCCCAAATCAAATTAATTCTTTTTTAAAATTATATTTATGTTAAATAATTTTCATTCTCTGACCATTATGCTGAAATTTGGATCTACAATTAACGCTCTTGTTTTGCACTCTATACGCAGTGTTTTTATGCAGCTAACAAAAAAGTGTCAACAATTAAATTCATAAGTTTGAAAGAAAAAATTAAGTAAAATAAAATTTTAATTTTATTAAATTTTGGTTTATTTTTTTATTTTAGGTAATATTTTGTTTCTTGAGTTTAATATTATTTTAATATTTTTTAACTATTAAAGAAAAATGACTTCGTTTAACTTTTAAATACTATTCAATTATTTGACACTTGAATACGTATAGAAACCAAATAAGTTTAAAGTTAAACAACTTTTTTCACGAATGCGTAACAAATGCGCGTCGTTGAAACATTTTAACTTTACTTTAATAGGAAACTGTGCGTGCATAGATAGCGAACAATAGAATTCTAACTGTAAAAGCCTTTCGAAGTAAATGATTTAGCATATTATTGCATTCTTTATGTAATATGCATTAATATAAATTAATAAATAAATAAATAAATATTTTGACAGAACATAAAAAAAATACATTAATTTTGGAATATAACAGTTTATTTTTTCTTTAAATTCACCAGAAATATAAATTTATATTTTAATTAAGAAAATAAACGCAGGGCACTGACTGACTTATATGAATTCTCCCAAAACACATTTTCTAATCATTTCAATGAAAAACGAAGAAAATTGTAAATTAATTATTGTTACTTAGTTTCTCAAAAAAAAAAAAAAAAAAAATTTAAATAAAATAAAATACCAAAACCAGACGTAATAGAATATTGCAATAGAGTCATTGAACTGCGGTGAATAAAAACACTTTGTTCTTCTGTTAAGCTTTTTATAAAAATTGGAGTAAAAAATAACAAAATGTAAATGATAGAAATAAACTTTTTTATATGAATTTTTAATTTTTCTTTTTCTTTCTTATAAATCAAAAAAAAAAAGAAATTGTGTTATGGTAAAATTGATATAATATATAATATTTCTTTTGTAAAGAAATTTATTTCCTTTTCTTTTTTTTTTCTTTATTTCTTTATTTACGTTTAAAATTTTGTATGAAAATAATAAAAAAAAAAGCTTTTTATCAAGAAGAATTGCGGTGTTAAAATTTCAGTTAAAATTTCTTTTATGTCAAAAATAAAATATGAATTGGTTTGTTCGTTTTTCTTTTAAGTTTTTTGCTTTATTATAAAGCTTTTTTTTTTTTTTTGTTATTAAATGCTTTTTATTTTTGTTTTTATTTTTTATTTAAAAATACACCACCATAAGAAAAAAGTGTAATATAAAAAAAAAAAGAAACAATATTATGATCACTGTGGTGAATAGCATACATTTAGGCGCATTTAAATTCTGTGCTTTATAAAAAAAAAACATATAGAATATTTTCTATTTTTCATTTTAAAGATTTTTTTTTTGTTTGTAGAAATATAAACCATATAGAAAAAATTATTGTTTTAATAATTAATTAATTAATTTTAATTATAAATTATTAATTATTTTTTTTTTATAATTAAAACAAAAAATGAAATAAGTTGAAAAATAAAAATGATAAATTGATGAAAGCTTTTGAATTTATTTAGGTGGTATTGAAATGTGATTTATTTACAAATGATGTAACATTTTGTATTTGTAATAAAATGGATGTGACAAAAGTGTATCCATCTATAATAGCTGTTAGGATTGCCTATCTTTTGTTCACAAATTTAATAATGTAAGCTTTTTAATGTATAGATAATGAAAAATGGAATATGTTAAAACTTAAGCGCCCAAAAAAAAAAACGGGTTATTGAATTTGGAATAATATTGAATATCCTTATATCCTTAATCATTAAAATATCCTTATATTCATTGCTTCGGGGGGAGTTTAGTTAAAATCATTGCATTGAAAATAAAAAATATTTTTTTTTTTTATGTTTTAACATGGTCCATTTTAATTCATTTATTCATTTTAATTCATTTAACATGGTCCATTTTAATTCATTTATTGCAAGGATTATTTTGAATTTTCATTAAGACTTTGTTGAATAATTTTTCTAATATTAATATGATAATTATATCTTAAGCTGCCTTTACACTTAGATACATTTCTTGCGATTTTTCAAATATACAAGTCAAATATACAAGTTGGAATATTTTTCCTCATAGAAATGGTCATACATTTGATCTATCTCATACAATTGCTCATACTTTTTGTATATTAATAAAAAACGAATTGGCTCATATAAATCATATAAGAATTTCTGAAAATTTTATATGAATTGGTTACTTATGTATAATATATTTTATAAAATTATTAAAAAAAAAAGTAATTTTGTGACTATTTCAAGTTTTAAGATAATTAATTCATCTTTTATATTAAATATATATTTTATAGTTGTAAAATGTCTATTTGGTATGTTAATATCTGTTGGAAATATTGACGCTCTAAATGCTGTATTCTTCTTTACTATTATTGGAGCTTCTAATTTCAACAGTTATTTAAAATAATATAATTCTTAACACTACTTCCACCCTCTAATGTTAATTCGTTCACTAACATATTGCGTATTCCATCGATTTCGAAGAACTTCAAAATTGGGAGATCCATTTTATCAGAACTCATACAAAATGAATTTTGAATGAAAGTTTATTGACAAATGTGAACAAAAGTAAACTATGCTTTCTGTAAAAATTGATAAGTATAATGATTTGTATATATGTATTTTAATACACAATTTAATATACAATAATTCTGATATAAATCTTGTATCATAGTGTAAACCAAGCTTAATAGTTATTTATATATAATTTTTATATAAGTATTTTATGCCATATAAAATATAGGTTTTATTATTATATTAAAATTATTCATTTTTAATGCTAAAAAAAAAAATTTTAAATTGTAAAATAAATAACACGTTCATTTATTTTTTTTCTATACTATTCTAATATTCAGCTGTCAAAACAAAATTAAGAAGGATTTTTTTTTTTTTTAATGTGTAATATCCAAGCTTTTAATCGTAATAAAAACAATACACAATTGAAATTAATTAACTCAATGTCATATGTAATTTATTTATTTTTAATTTATTGAAGTTTTTATATTTGTACCTAATTACAATGTAAACAAAATATGTAAATGCAAGATAATTTATAGTTAAATAGTACAATTTTAATAAATTCATTATAAAATTTAATATAAAAAAATAGAAAAAAGCTTAAAAATAATTTAAAATAAAACGTATAAAAAGTGTTTTTTTTTTTTATTTTTTATTATTTTTATGTACTTATTTTTAATACATATTAAAATATGTGTAAGTATGTATCCTGTTACATTAAAAAATTAAAACTGAAAAAAACAAAATAATAATTATAATTAGCTTTTTATTTTTGTTCATTCTCTTTACAATAAGTTTTTAATTTCAAAATAATTTAAATTATTCTAAATATTCATATTAAAATTATAAAATAATAACATTTTAAAACAAGAATAATAATAATACTCGTGATATGATGGTTTAATAAAATATACTTATGTATATTTTAAATAAATGAGTCAATTTTTTTTTTTATTTCTCAATTTTTTTTTTTTTTTTTAATTTACATAAATAATAACAATAAAAATCTTCTTGATATTAAATAATTTAAATGATTCATTTAAAATTATATAATATTTGTTTGCACAAAATCCACCCACTATTATTTATGGTACAGATGATAGATAGAAATTTTAAAATGTTTGATAAATTTTGTGTGTAATTTGTTTGTGTCTAAATGTGCTTTCATCATATTTTATATATATTTTTCTCTTTATTATAATTCTGTTCTTCAAAATCTGTTCATTTATAGATTCAATTTAGTTATTTTTAACTTTATCTGTCCATGGCCTATCTAAAATGTGCTGTTAAAAATAAAGTATTGTTAAACAATATTTAACACATGTTTAACACTTTTTGTAATCTTTTTTTAACGGAACTTTACAATAAATCAGTTTTTAGTTCCCCAATTTTAGTCTCATTATATTTTTCAGGTGTAATAGTGCAGCTACTTTCTTTCGTTTGTTTTATATTATATAGTACATATATGTATATAATAATTTATTTTCATGTACATACCGCTAAAAACATGCAAAATTTCAAAATAAATAAAAATTATAATAAAAAAATCTAACGTGTTAATAGGTTATGTATGTTTTGTTCATATTGAAAAAAAAAAAAAATTGTTATTTCTTTCTTTTTGTATTTAAATTAGCACAAAGCTGCTCATTACGCATAAGTTAAAAGAAACGTGACAATTGTTTTTTTAAACATAAAATTGATTATTGATTGATATTTAATAAAAAAAAAAAAGATCAAATTACATCAATTGATATAATTATAACTTACAGAGTATATTACAATTAATTTAAAAGTTTTTAAGAAAACACACAACTGTGTGTATTACTGTTATACAAAAATAAGAAGAAAATTCTATAATATAACAACAACAATAAAGAATATTGTCTATTTGTATTTTAATACCCCTACAGTATAAATGAGTTTCCATAAAAAATAATAGAGTTTTTACTCATATTAGTGTCTCTTCTTTATAGCTATTTTGCCTATAGCTGTAGCATTAAATCTTTAAATATTGGAAAGAATCAAGTATGAGAGTTTACTATTTATACGAGTATTCATAGAATTATACATAATTTGAAGATTTCTATATAATAAATATAAATACTTACATATCACCTACTATTATATAATTTATTATATGATAACTATATGTAGTGTGATGCCTTACATACATAATATGTGATTTATAATTAATTATAAATTAAAAATATTTTGTTTATTGTATATATGCACTTTTACTATTGACTAAAGAAATCCGTGTTTGGAATTTTTGATCTAATCAAAGCTTTCCTTAGGAATTTCAATAAGATATTTTTTTTTTTTTTATAAAAAAAAAAAACAAACAATTTTCCCAACCCCCAAATATACAGGTAAACCGTGTTTTGTATTATAAGAAAACATGGAATGTTAAATGAATAAATGATATAAAATATAAGTAAACCATGTTTAAATGTATTAGAAATACGCAATAAAATCTTGTTTTCTGGAATTTTGTTTACTAACTGTATTAACCATTATATTTATGTACATGAAATTTTGTTTACAAATATACATTTTATTATAAATGTGTAATTTTTTGTTTTTGTTTTTTTAAGTTACTAGAATTACACCTCTAGTGAATGATAAAGAAATTTAATTCAAGAAAATTGAAACTACAAAGATACAAACCACAAATTCATTTGTTTGGCTGCTTATTATTATAAAAATATTTTGATTGCGTATTATTATAGTATTATGATGTCACATTAATTTTTTTATTAAACATATTTATTTTGATAGCATAGGTATATAAAAGTTATACGAAGAAAGTTGTAATTTTAATTATATATTATGAATGAAAATACATATACATATTAAACTTTTGATAGAAAATTATTATAACACGATAAATTTATGTTTAATTTTAACATGACAATTTAAAATCAGGTGTATACCTTATGTTTACAATCCTTAGCAGCTAGAGTTTTTAAATTTAAGCTGGCAGATGATTGTCGGGAAAGTATTGAATATAATCTCAGAACAAGAACACTATCAACTTGATTTGAATCTCAGAGCACGAGTTTAAAAAACGAGTCAGTGGGTAAGTTAAGAAACCACGGATCAAAGATTGAGTTAAGCGTTGAGAATATTCATCTATATTCATGGCACATGTACAAGCCCTTAAATTCAATATTAAGAAAAGATTCAGTTGGCCCGAAAGTATGGTGGCTTGCAGGTACAACTTGTATTACAACTGGAGTTATATGGCCGGATTTGAGTTTAAAAAAAAATCCAAATGTATACTTTCTTTCTTTTGACGTGGAAAACGATAATTGATTGATGTTATTACGGTTCATTGTTTTATCGGTATTGGCATGGATCTGAGAAGCTTTGAAAGTTTTCTTCCATCAAAATGATATCATCGTGGTATAAATTTAAAGAAATTTAGCACTTCTCGTGGTATAGGTTCTCCTAATTATGGAAGGTGCACTACGAACCTAGCGAGCACTAGCTTAGCCATCAACAATAAAAAAAACATTGCAGTTGAAGAGTTTTAAACAATTTCATTACATTATATTTTGTCCATTAATGAGAGATTTCTTTTTATATTTTCCTAAGATAGGAAAAACGAAATTTTTGAGTTATATGATTCTGACAGTACACGGAGGAATAAAACAATAAATTAATAAATGCGAAAAAAAAAAATCTATAAATTAAATTTATAGAATACACATGGCATAATATGTACTATTTAGAAGTAGATATATAATGTAATAAAAAAATCAATAGATAGAAATTTATTTTTTACTGTAATTAATTACCTATATTATTGAAATGTAAAAAAAAATCATACATAAATACCGACAATATAAATTTTTTTTATTATTTTAATCCTTATGTGTTTTGCTGTTAAACTGTTTTTTTTTTATTTTTTTTTTTATTTTTTTTTATTTTTGAAGCTTTACCAGAGGATCGTTAAATTCGGAGTTTTACATTTACACAAACCATTGTTTGGTTGTTTTGTTTTATATTGGTTTGATTAGATTAGATTAAATTTAAATAGCTTTTTTAGAGTTTTATTTTATATTAGTTGAAATATCCAGGCGAAAAAAAAAAACAATACAATATAAGTACCTATATAAAAGTCCACACTGACTAGCTAACTATGTATAGGTAAATTAATTACAAAATCTAGAATTATTAACAATTAAAAAAAAAGATAAAATAAAAAAAAATTTTTGAATAATCAAATTAATAATCAAATTTAACAGTTTAATCGTTTTTAATATTATAAAATGCGAATTCTATAAAAGATTAAAATTTTCAAGTGCTAATTTCAAAGATAATAAAAGATTATAAGAAATTAATTTATTGTTTAATATAATTTTTATAAATGTAATAAATAAGTATAAGTACGAACAAAATTTTGATTGAACAGCACTTATACATACTTATAGTTAGTTAATTTTTTATTTCCCTTCTTTCTATTTTTATAAAGCAATTGAAAATTATCTTTTTTTTTTTTTTGGTTTTGCTTTAAAAAAAATGACGTTTAATTTTTTTTTTTTTTTCTTCTATACACACAATACATACATTTTATTTTTATTTTTTTTTATTTTCTACGTATATTTTTTATCTGCATATTTCGTCAGTATGTTCACCTTTTTGTAAATTGACCGCATTTCTTTGCTTCAGTTTTTAATTATTCCAAATTGAATGCATAATTTGTAACTAATTAAAAGTTTTATTCATTTAAGTATTTTTTTTTTGTTTATTTCGTTTGTTTTTTTTTTTGTATTAAAATTTGATATATGAAACATCTATTAGAATGGTAATATGTTACTATCTTTTAGATATTTTATTGTAAATAAATAAAAAATGATCAATAAAATATTGTAAATCAAATTTTGTTTAAAAATTTAAACGGAATTATTTAATGTTTTAAGGTAATATTAATTACCTAAATTGTATAGTTTTAGAAAATTTATAAATTCTATGCTACTCACACTCGCTGTATAGAATGAGATGTTAACCCCAGATATTCAATACCTCAATAACTGTAATATTTATTAGCTATCATATGAATATTTAATACGTTTTCGATATCGATTAAACACTACTAAATATCCAATTAAAAATAGGTGGTAGAAATAACACTGAATGAGATGATAACCCCAGATAATCAATACCCCAATAACTGTAATAGTTATTAGCTATCATATGAATATTTAATAAGTTTTCGATATTGATTAAACACTCTAAATGTAAATGTCCAGTTGAAATTAGGTAGTAGAATACATAACAATAATAATTTATATGATAATAAGACAACTGTCAATATAAATTGAAGGAAATTGATCTATACGATTAAATATGATAAACAAAATCAGAATCCTAATCCTAAGTCATAATAAATCATTTGGAAAACGTCAAAATACTAATGATTATATATACATTATGTATATGATTTGTACGCTCTCTATCTCGTGTACTACTGACTTGACGATTGCTTTTTAAACGATAACAAACTGATTGTTATATGACTATTGTACTTAGTTATATATATAAAAATTTTTGCAAACGTATAAAGTTATAAAGATATAATGATAGCAGCTATAATTATGTTTAATTAAAGAAACTTCTCATTTCTCTTCTTATTTTCTTTAGAAAAATTCTTATTTTTATTTAAAATTTAGAAACATTTCTGGTTATTGTTTACAATTATACTGAAAAAAAAGCACTCACACGCACCTAAAAAAAAAAAAAAGAAACAAGATTATTATTGTAATGCATTTGGTCATACTCTATTTTTCTAAGCGATTTTCTTTAAATAAATGTATAGTGTTATTTAAAAGGCATTTATATTTTGCTGATGACACTTAACATTTAACACACCTATCAAAAATTTTATGACAAAGCAAAATAGATATTTGCTGTGTTCGGTTTAATTCAGAATGATTGTAAAACTTTCATGATCATAATTCAAAAATTTAATTTTATGTTTCAGATAATTCCAACTATGTAGTAGATACAACTAGACTTGGTCACTAATATTCATGTAGCACCTTTCAAAACGGACGTATTTGAGAGATTAAAACCTAAGCAGGTGATATTTCAGAGATTCAAACCTAGGCGGGGGGGGAATAAATGAAAAAAATTTAAAAGAGAATAAAAAAATGTATATATAGGCAGAAAACTCCTATTTTCTTAACTAACCGAGTAAATTCTATAAATTAAATATTATAATCTTGTGATCTTCTGCAACCCGATAAAAATATTCATTTGCTATTTTCTATACTTTTCGTCAAACAATTTCTTTTAATTTATTGTAAACGGTAAAGAAAGTTATAAAACAGTTTGTTTGTTTTTTTTTTTTTATCCAACTAATTATTGATGAAGATCACTTATAAGATCGATCAAAGATCATCAATTACTTAAGAAAAACAAAAAAAAAAAAAAATGAAACATTTTTTCAAATCTTACAAAAATGTGTATTGAAGAAAAAAAAAAAGTGAAAGAAAATTTGTTATGATAAAAACAGCAAACAACTAAAGTTAACGTTAAAAAAAAAAACAGAAATCGAAACAACATAATATTATCTAAAGAAAAGAAACAAACAAAAACATACAACAAATAATAACATAACATACAACATTAAATACCATCACATAAAAAAAGTCAATGGAAAATTCCACTCGGCATTTTCAATTTTAGTATTAAAAAAAAAAATATATATATATATATTATTATCCCAGTCACAGTCAGTCAGAGACTACCCATATTATAATAAAATTATTGTATATAAAATAGAAATAAGAAACAAAATATAAATGACTTAGGTTTTATTTTATATGCATTTGTTTGTTCGATGGGTTCATTCAACAATCGTTCATGAAAATCAAAATAAGTATAATAAAAAAGAAACAAAAAAAGAAAAAGGGATCTCTTGTATAGATATAATATAAAAGGCGCACGGCACGTTTAAGAGCCACCACATACTATATAATATCATAGTTATAATGTATGATGTGCTGTTTAAAGCATATAAAATAGTATATGGTATATATATACATTGTATGTATATACAAATATAAAATAGAATCCAAAAAAATTAAAACGGCTTAAATGTGTATAGCGTTTTTAGTAGTTTTTATTTTTTTTTTTTTATGAGTTTTCTTGATGGCGTGAACATACAAGAAATAAAAAGAAAACATTTTTTTTATTTTTTTTTTGAAAGAAAACTAAAGAGAAAAAACTTCAGCTGTAAAACCGTTTTGGTCGATCATGACTTTTTTTTTTTGCTTATATTTTTCTGTGTTGTCTGCTGCTGCTTACTTGCCTAAAAAATTGCTGGTATTTTTAAATCATTTTTATTTTTTTTTCTTTTCTTTTAATCAATGATTTTTGGTTTTGGTTTTCTTGTTGTGTTGTTTTTGTTGCTGGTATTGCTGCTGCTGTTTTTTTTTTGTTTTATTCAGTCAAATAATGTTTTCTTGACTTTTCAAAACAGAAAAAAAAAAAAACAAAAAAAAAAATAGTTTCTTCCTAATTAAGATTCATTTGCAGTACAAGTGTAGTTTGATCGAACAAGCTGTAAATAAGATTTTCCATAAACATACATAATATAGTTTCTATGCATTTCGTATATGTATATATGCATAAATACAGAGTGTCCTACATTTAATAGTCTTTTTTGAAATGTGTTATTGGGACGATTTTGTGACAAAAACAAAAAAAAAAAATTTTGTTTCAGAGAGAGAGGGCAAATAAACTACAATCAATTTTAAATGTCTTTTTTTCTTTTTAATGAAATTAAGCGCGAAGTATGTATATTAAGAGGATCAGACACCTTGTTTATAAACATTCATATATGTATAAATATAATGTGTGTGTATTACATATTTTATTTGATGTAAAATAAATTTTGAAAAACAGAAAAATTTATATTTTTTTAAGAATTGTGCAAATTTATTCCATAAGTTTCATAAATTTCAATATACATATACTTTTATATACATTATATATGTATATATATTTTACGTGTGAATAACGATTGCAAAATTTCTTCTCATCACTTGAATTCTTTTTTATTTTTATTGAAATTAGAATTTATGGATAACTTTATAAGTTCCATAGCCTAACATTCCAATCGTGTTTTTTTTTTTTTTTTTTTCTATAATATTATATAAGTATGTATGTACACTTCAAGTGTATTTAGCACAATATTTACCTATATTTAAAAAAAAAAATTTTTAAAGTAAAATATTGTAATTCTTGTTTTTCATTTTAATAGAAAGAATAAATTTAAATACGGTATAACGTCTATAGAATTCAAATAATGAAAGTTTAAATGATAAATGATTTGAAAAACAAAAAAAAAAAAAAAAGTTAATATTTAAATTTTGTTATTATACTTTAGCTTCAAGCACACTTAAAAAAAAATTATGCACTTAACTATTCAATGATGATTACTTGGAAAGTGTTTTAAAATATATAATAACTTGTTACTTTGTTGCAAATAATATAATATTAAACTAAAAAGATAAGTTGTTAATTTTTTTTTTTTTTTCTTAAATTTTGTAATCGGTTGGTTGGCTTAATCTCAATGAAATTATCTTTCAGTGTTCATTTAAGTGTCATCTTTTAGTAGAATTACGTAGGTAGGGTGTATTGTAGAATAATTATTACTTCGAATAAAAGTAAAATAAGAATTATTAAATATGTATTAGTATAGTTTTTTTTTTTGATATATTTTTTTTTATTATACTTACGAAAATTAAAAAACCAAAAACCACAAGTTTTTTTCCAAAAAACTCAAAACCTCAAAACAAGAATTATTTTTTAATTTTATTATTAGAAATCTATGAAAACAAAATTTACAAAGTGACGAAGTTAAATTTTTAGACATTTTTGATTACTCTTTGTAAGCATAGAAACGATTTTGACTATTAAAAGAAGAATATATTCCATGTTATATGCGTATAAACATTACATTCGGACTCGGACAAACATACATTCAGATTCCGATTTACTACGTTTGAATTTAAAACTTTTCGATTTACACCTTGAATGTTACTTACTTTTTATTTTACGCTCTTTTTTCCATTTACACACCCAATTTGAATTTCTTACTGTCAATTATATTTCAAATTAAGCAAATTTTTCGTTTTACGTTAATTTTTTTTTTTTTCAATCATAAATGAAAATTATTAATGTGACGATGAAACGTGTATTATTAACGTTGAAAACTACTTTATGAATTTTCATTTCGGTTTAAATCTCTTTTTTTTTTTTTTACACCCATTATTTCAGGAACGCATAATACTACTGGTCGTAAATCATGATCAGAGTGTAGATGAAGTGATAAGATAAAAAATTTAAAATTTGGTTTTGTTAATACACGTGATCCTAAAATTATAACATATATATAGACTATTTTTAAATTACGTAAGAGATAATATGATATTTTTTTCAAAAGGGTTCGTAAAGCTAAAAATTTATTGATTAGATCAAAATGCAATACAACAGATTTAAAAGCAATGCGCATACAAGCAAAAGAGGGGGGAAACACAAAAAGATGAAGAAAATTTGGAATGTTCAAAATTTTAAAAGTCAATCTAATAAAACAAAACAGATTACAAACTATAAACAAAATTCTTAAAATTCCTAAGCTATATTATATTATTAATATTTTTAAGCTATATTATTAAACGAACAAAGATCATCTATCTATATGACATTATCTATCTATCTGATATATAATTTTTAAATAGAAGTCGTTAGATGATGATCAGTAGATGACCCTTTCGAAGTTTTACCATCTTTATTGTAGATCTTCACTGTTTCTTCCATTCATCCTTAGGAGATAATACACATAAATAGGAGAATGTGGAGGGTAGGAATTGTGGAGGTTGTGGAGGATATATACACATAAATACGCTTAACTTTAAAATATATATTTTATGATTACATAAGTACCGAATATATTATTCTATATTATATATGTACCATACATATATACCGTTCTATTTTATGCATTATGCAAATAAAACAAAAGAAAAAATGGTCATAAGTTAAACAAAGCTAATTGTAATTTGAATTATTAAATATTAAAAAATAATTATTTATCTTACATTAATAATAAGACTTATATTGTTTAAAATCTCGTTTTACGTCGTCCAAAAAGAATATTTATAACATCTTTTAAAATCATAACAAACCGAAATAGTTTTACTATTCTAAAAACAATATAAATCTTCCTTTATAATTTTAATGTTATAATGTTATTTAATTCTAAAATAAAAAACAATATGTAAATATATGATAGGATGACGCAACTTAATATACAATTCAAATCGAAAGGGAAAAATTCTGGCTATATTAAATAAAATCTTTATTTTACCAACTCCTAGACAATATAGTTAAAAAATGTTTTTTTTTTTTTATATTAAAATTCAATAATAAAACAATTTTCACTTATTATTTATATTGAAACTCATATAACTTACATCAAGCTCCTGTTCTATTAAAATTATCACTCACTCACTAAAGAAACATTAAAAATTAAAAAAAAAAAAAAAGAAAAGAAGAACCCAAAAATTTCAACTACAAGTACAACAACAACAGCAGCACAAATATAAGAAAAAAAAAAGTAAAATGTATTTTAAAAAAAAAAAAAAAATGAAACAGAAAAATTTCTGTTTATTGGCGCTCTTATTTTTACTACAACTGCGAAAATGCTTCAGTATCAAATTAGACTGTCAACAGTTAACAACATTTCTCATTTATTTTTAAATAAAATCGATTTTATTTTGTATTTATTATTAATTTATTAATTTTTAAAATTTCATACGTTTCTTTTTTTTTAATTAAATTTTTTTTCCACCGTGTAAAAAAAAAAAAAAACCGAAGTTCGATCGTGACTCGTGACACCACACCATATTTCAAAAAAAAAAAAAAAAAAAAACTGAATTAAAGTAATACAACTTCGTGTTTATAGTTAAACTTATTATTTCTTTTTTTATTTTTGATTTTGATAAAGTGACTAGAGTGAGCTTAAAATCGTTGTCAGCTAATAGTTATTATAGTTGATCATCACTATATAACAAACGATTCACATAGAAATGTTTTAATTTAACTATATTCAAAAATTTTTATAGAGAGAAAAAAAAAATAGTTATAATTAAAATAAAAACAATACAAAAAGAAAAAACACAAAATTTCTTCGTACTTGATGAGAGTTTTGTTGTGAAAAAAAAAAAAAAACGCAAGCGTAAAAAAAAAATATTGATTGTATTTATTGTGTTTAAGCCTTCAATAGAAGACAAACAAAAAAAAAAAAAAAACAAAAGTCAAAATAAGTCAAAAAGTGCGCGCGGCGTTTAAGTTTCTAATTTTTTTTTATGTTTTTTTTTTTTTTTTTACTTATAATTTATGTATTTTCTTGATTGGTGTGTTTTATTTTTATTTTAATACATTTATAAAATATAATTTTTTTAATTTAGCTGTTTATTTATTTATTTTTATGCATATTTATAATAAATATATTTATTTATTAAATTACAAAATTAATTTTAATGATTTTTTATACATACAATTAAAGTAAATTTTATATAATGTCAAATATTTTTAAATACATAATTAAATTTAAAATAATTAAATAAAATTAATTAATAAAAAATTTTAATTATTTCTTATTATTAATAATAATTAAAATAATAATTAAAAAAAAAAATACAATAAATTTAATTAAAAAAAAAAAAAAAGTTACCCTACTCTACTACCTATACTTAAATTTTTTTTTTTTTTTTTCAAAAATCTTTTTTAAAAATTTTCCATTCATTATTGTAAATGTGTTTGTGGTCTCAAAATATAATATAATTATATATATGTAGATAATATAAATATCAAACATTTTTTATGTAGCTGTGTGAATTAAAAAAAAAAAAAAATCATGTATATGTATGTATGTCAATACATAAAATTTAAAAGAATTTAAACAAAAAAAAAAAAAAAAAAAACATTCTTTTTTTTTTTTAATTCCTATGAATATATATACAATTTAAATAAATGTTTATTATATTATAGTATAAAATATTTTAAGTTTCATAAGAAAATAACATTTTTAAATTAAAATCATGTAAAAAAAAAATATGTAAAATGTAATAGGATAAAAGAAGAACAAAAAATTATTTGCGACTATAGCGACTCTGGCGGCGTTTGCCTTTTTTTTTTTTGTTTTCTGAATGAAAAAGAATTTCTAAGAAATTTTTTTTTTTTTTTCTGGTTTATTATTATTTAGTATTTTGCTTTTTTTTTTTATCTTTTATAAAAAAAAGAAAAAAATAACATTCTGTTATAATGCAGAAAATAAAAAAAAAAAAAATGAAACAAAAGATAAAAAAAAACCAAAAAAATAAGAAAAAAAAAAAAAAAAAATGAAAGATAAAGAAAAAAAAATGTGCGAAAAATGAACATTTAAAACTAAACAGTACTATTTTTAGTGTCAATAGTCTTTTATTTTTTATTTTTTTTCCAATACATACATACATATGAACTATGAAGTATGAAAGTATATTTCTTTTATATTGTATTTTATATTTTATATATGTACCACCTTATATACCCAATTATTAGTAAAATATCTTTTTCTCGTTTTTTTTTTTTTTTTTCTTAACAATATCCGAAAGATATACAAAAAAAAAAAGATTAAAATTAAAAATGCGTGGTAATCGTACTTATATTACTAAATTAGATAAAAATATTGCATAATATTTATTTATTTATTTTTTTTTTTTTTTGAATTTTTTTGAGGAATTATTAGAGATACTTTATTCATTTTATTGTTTTGATTTTTTTTTTTTAATTATTGTGCTATTTTTAGATATTTAAAAAATTCAAGTAATTAATAATGAACAATTTTTTTTTTTTATTTTTTTTTTAATAAATCGTTAGTATATTTAAAATATTGTTAATTTTGTTAAGGTTATTGTCATTGTTGTTTTGCTTTTTTGTTTTGTTATTTAATAATTGTTTTTAATTAATAATTTATATAAAAAAATTTAGTTTTAAAAATTCTATAAATATATATTATATACATATTTATTTTATTTATAGAACTTTTATTTTTTTTTTTTTGCTTAAAATGATTATTTTTATAATATTTTTATTTTTCTGTATGTTGAGGGTGAAATTGGTAACAATATAACGTAAATGACAATAAAAAATTTAGTCTTTAGAATGTTAAATCTTTAAATATAAGCTAAAATCAGGAAATTCATTTGCGAATCAGTTCCTCTTTTTTTTTTTTTCGCCCTAAGAGAGGTGGGAATTTTCCAAAGATACCCAGAATTTCCCCTTGGTAGTGTCAGATTTTTACTGATTAAACCCACCTCCTCCTTTAGCTAATATAATGGGATGAAACCCTTACCTGCGAACCCAGTATATACGGAAACATTGAATTGGGTGGGAGTGGGACTGTAAGGACAATGAATCGGCCTATTATTATTACTATTTGCTAACAGTGACCATAGCCGTTACAACAGTTACAACATGCAGTAGTATATAACACCTTACCGCATGTATAATTTGCAGTATTAAACGCAAACAACCTATAATAAAGTAATGGATATGATGACGTTTCTGATTTCACCTATATTCTATACCAAGATACATATGTTTTAACTAAGTTTAGATTTCTTTTCTAAATTATATTTACATATAGTACAAAATTATGGTTGTGATAATAGGAATTGATCATTCATATATATTATATAGTTATTCTCGATCCATATCATTCTATCGCGGACTGTTTATAAAACTATTAATTTTTGATTTATTGTAGCAAAAATTACAGAATTCTATTTATTAGATCAGTAATAAATTGCTTTGATTTGAAATTTCCTTCTTGTCTACTAATCTTTTTCGAATTTGTATTTTTTTTTTTTTTAAACTTAATCAGAGGGTGATTGTCACTCAATTTTCAATATACATTTTGATATGATTGAAAATTACTTTCATTTTATTTAAACAAATTTTACGTACAGAGAATTATTTTCTTTAATTTTACTATATAGAAAACTAAAATATAAAAAGAGAACAGGAATCTATTATGTACATAGATTTATAATTTTTCGTTCACATGATTCAGTAGGGATAACAGGAATTATATAAACCATAATATTTACTAATTTAGTATTTCATATATTTTTTTAAATTTTTATTAGTATTTTTTTAGTATTTAACAAATAAATAATAATAATGATTAATAATTAATAACAATTAATAATTCCAATCAGAATTTGCGGGGACAGACAGAGTATAAAAAAAAAAAATTGCATTCTATTTTATACTTCATTTTTTTTTAGTATTAAAATAATAATATTAATTGATTGATTGATTTATAAATTGCATTATTTAAGTTTGTAATAAAAATTGAAAAATAAATAACAAATATTTATAATTATATTAATATAATTAATAAATAACAAAAATCAAGTTGTTTGTACTATTTATTAATAAAATACTTTTTTTTTCAAGTTGAAAATAAAAAATAAACATTATAAAAATTTATTCTATATTAATTTTAAAAAAAATTCTGATTTGAATTGTAATAAAATGTAAAATTAAGATCAATTAAAAATTTAATTAATAATTATTAATTTTCAAAATGATCATCAATTATCAGAAGTTCAGAATATTAATTTTCATACATACTTAATAAGTTTTTTATTAATTTTATTATTAATAGGAATATTATTAATAGTTTGT
This sequence comes from Poecilobothrus nobilitatus, assembly GCA_947095535.1. NCBI lineage: Eukaryota > Metazoa > Arthropoda > Insecta > Diptera > Dolichopodidae > Poecilobothrus > Poecilobothrus nobilitatus. The sequence continues at coordinate 77,468,750 of OX352773.1, read as the reverse complement.
TTGTTTTTTTAAATTCAAACTATTTAAACTATTTATATATTTTTTCTTGCTCGGGGTTTATTTTGGAAATTTTTGAGAGAAAGGAAAAAAAAAAACAAAAAAACTGATGCAATAAAAATGTTGTATTACACATTATAGTATTTATAGTATTGCCTTGAATAATTCATTTGAAATCAATTTTTTTTTTAATTTTTGTTGGTATATTTACTGGATATTTATGACACATGACACATATCTTCAAAAAAAACCGAATTTTTTAAACAGGGTGTTTTATTATAATTTATAGTACAATTTTTTTTTTTTAGCTTTTTCTAAACAATTTTTATTGTTTTTTTTTTTTACATTTTACATTATAAATATTTTTGTCTTCTTTTAGGTTTGGTTTTAAAATATGTATGTAGGTTTAGATTTAAGAAAAACAGAACTTATCTTTAGATTATCATGAGTTTAAAGTTTTATTAAACTAAGGTAGTACATTTTTACTTAAATGTACTTATGTATATAAAATGTTTAAAATACAATAAGATATAAATATAATATACTTTCACTTAAAATTAAAATAATTTTACTTAAATTAAAAACAGATTTATATTATATAGGTTTAAATAAATGCAATACATTAGTTTAGAAAGTACAAAAATTCATAATTATATTTTTTAATATTTTTATTATAGTTAACATGGGTTTGTTTTAAGACGATATATATTTGCTTTTAACTTAAATATATAGAAATGTTTTAACCTTATATACGTATATGTATGTACAATATATATCAGTCATTTCAAAGTTTTTAAATTATTACTTTATTATTATTATTATTATTTTTTTTGAGGTTTTTAGGTTTTTTTTTTTTTAAACTGAAATGAAATACTACTTAATCAATTTAATTTTTATAAATATTTAACTAGGTCATATACAAATAAATATGTATAATGAAGAATTAATAATTATATATATACATTTACGTATTATTTGGAATATTTATTTATAATTGGTATATACATATGTATAATGTATATAGTTAAATTGTTACGATCCTTATAAATATTGTTTATTAATTTATACTTAATTTGAAAATTTTCAAAAATAATTAAATATGTAATATTGTTAAACTATATATGTGTATGTATGTATATGTAAAAATTGTTTGATGTTGAAAATTTAATTAATTGATCATATAAAAATTTATATAGTATTTATTATTTAACAAATTGATTGTATCAATTTTATTGTTTAAATTGATATTACTGCTTATTGTTCATTAAAAATTTAGAAATGATTTTGATATATGTGATGTATTTAATTAAGAAACAAACATTATATAATATTTATTTATTGAATAATTAACTAAAAATAATTATATAGTTTATTTTTTATGTACTTAGTTAAGAAATTTCCTTTTTACAAGAGTTTCCAATTCAATTATTTATATTATTTTTTTCTGTAACTTAGGGGGTTAAACGTTATCTTTTTATATCTTTTTTTTTTATGCTTAAAGCGTCACATTTTCATCCCTGTTTGTTCACTTTTTTCTTTTTTTTTAAACTGAAAAATAAAAAATTTTTCTATTTTGTCTTCAGTTTTGTTCCACTTATTTAAACATTTTTAGCATACGATGAAACTTAAAAACTTTCCTGTAGTCCTGAACTATTTTTGTTTTATGGTCTGGCACAAAAAAGTAAGTGATAGTAAAAATTTTAAAAAATTTTAAAATGAACATATAAATAAATATAAACTGTTTCAAAGAGGTGAATTTCTCTAATTTTGGCATTCTACATTCGGAACAACTTGAAAAAATTGAATTTTTCTAATTTTTCATTCTATTTTTTTAAATACTTCAAAAAAGTTAAGATTGTCCTGTCATTGTAAAAAAGTTGAAAGAAAAGTGGTTTAAAAAAAAAAAGATTCACGTCTAACCACCGCTTAAATTTTATTTTTAAACAATGTGTAATTAAAAAAAAATTCTTCTTTTTTTTTGTAAATCTCCCTTTATTACAACTTTAGACCGCAAATTATTTTTTGCTGATAATTAAATAACGACGGATAATATTTTTTTTATTTTATAATTTCAAAAAGTCAGAATAATTTTAATAAAGCATGCGTAGGCTGATAGATTCTCTATATTTATAAATTAAAAAATTTGTTTTTTACATTTCTTCCACAATTACTGCTTTATTGATATACAAACGAAACCACCCATATAGTATATAGCATTGTTATATAATATAAGAATCATATGATTTTCATTATAATTGTAGTAATCAATATTTAATAAATATTTGTTTTTGTTTTTCTATTTTTTTAAAAATAGGTATGTTATATGTACATTGTATTTATTTTCTAGAAATTCTTATAAATTTATTAGTATTTTTTTTTTTTTTTTATTATAATTAAAATTAAATCTAATTATTGAATCTTAAGCAAGTAAACCATAGCAAAAAAAAAAAAAAAAAATCCTTGATTAATAATTTTAACGGAAATTAAAGTAGGTACATATAAATGTTAAAGTAAATATTAAAATAAAATTCAGTGTAACAAAAAAAATATTTTATTTCCTGATTAATTGCATTTAAATCTAAATGTTTTACTTGATGAAAAAAAAAAAAAAAAATAAGCATTAAAAAAAAAAAAAAGATATTTTGTTTTTTTTTTGCTTACTATTAAAAAAAAATATCAGTACAAATGTACTCTAGAATCTAGATGGTTTTTTTTTTTTTTTTAGAATAAAAACTATTCAACCACAAAATTGTTAATGAATTAAGTTTCATTTTTTTTTTTTTTTTTTTTTTTAATTTTTCTGCTCGTGTTAGAAGAAAATGATTCATTCAAGAAATTTGAACCGTGCAAAAAATTGTATTACTACATGTAGTTAATATCTGTATAAGAATTGTGCTTTTTTTTTTTGAACAGAACAGAAAACATAACATGTATTATTTTAATTATTATATCAAATAAAAATAAAAATAGAGTATGTCTATATACATATATAATATGTTTTTAAACAAATATAAGGAAAAAAAAAAAATATTCTTAAGATTTAAAATTCGGAAATAAAAGTAATGTGTATGAATATGTACATATATGTATATGTATATGTTTTTAGAGAAGTATTTTTAATTTTTTTTTTTTTTACCTTCTATCTATTAAAAAAGCTTAAGACAGAAGAAAAGAAAAAAAAAAACGTTATACATTTTATACAACTCTATTTTTCTATCTGTATTTATTAATTTTTTTTTTTTTTTTTTTTTTTATAACTTTAACATTTAGACATTTATATAACTCTTATAGTTATTTGTTTAAAAAAAAAAATGTATATATATATACCCCGATACATATGAATAATTTCATTGTTTTTTTTTTTTTTTTTTTTTTATCTGTTTCTTTTTTTTTTCGGAACTAATATTTTTGATGAAAAGTTAAAAAGTTGTTAAAGGCAAAAGTAATTTTTTGTATATTTATTCTAAACTTTTCTTTTAATATATGTACATATGTTATATGTATTGTATATATATTATATGTATATAGATCGATATACGTATACATACATATTATATTAAATGGTAATGTGAAAGATGGAACATTTGTGCAAATATACACTTACCTCATAATATGTACTATATATGTAAATATACTTATGTTTAATTAACCCTTATGTTATTTTTTACTTTTTTTAGTTACTTGATAGTTAAAATCAGAATCATACAATACTTTTATTAAATAGAAAGTAATATATTTGTTATGTAAATATCTAATTAAATTTTTAAATTAAACTTTAAAATTGAAAATACATCGGTAGTTATTTTTTTTTTTTTAATATGGTTTTATGACAGTTTTTTAAAGCCTAGTGTTAATAGGTACCTTAATAATTTTTGTTCAATAGTTTTGTTTTATTCTTGGTATACATCTTTTTTTTTTTTTTTTTTTTTTTTAATTTATAATTTTACTTTAATTTGCCGTTTATAATACCTAGGGTTAAATATATAAAAATAACTTACAGGTTAAAATATATTTATTTTTAATATTCATAGACGACGTATATCTAGAAATGAATTTATAAAATATATGAGTCTTATTAATTGTTAAACAAAATTAAAAAAATATATAACTGAAGGGATAGGAGACGGGGTAAAAAATAAAAACGGTTAAAAATTAATGACCTGTGGGGCGTTGTAACTTGTTTTTTGTTTTCTTTTAATTTGGTAATACATATTATCTTTATTATTATTTGACAGCTTGTATTTTTGTTTTTTTTTTTTTTAGTGGCGTTACATTGTCCACTACTCATAATAGATTTCTAATAGGAGAAAAAAAAAAACAAAAACCAAAAATTTCAAATGAGCAAATGAAAATGTGTCATTTTGTTAATTGAATTTATTGTTTTAACACCTGTTAAAAAAATTATACAACTTGTGTATATTCTTAATATTTTAGATTTTAAGCAAATAATCAGTTTTTTTTGTTTTTTATTTTACCCCCTGATTATTGGAAATTTTAATTTTTGTTATTTGTTTATTAGTATAAAATAGTAGCTATATAATAATAAATAAAACTTTCTAATTTTTGTTTAAATATTGATTATTGAAAAAAAATATGTCTACATAGAGTAATTGAATGAAGACTGTATATGTATTAAACGCCACTTGTAAATTTAAAAAAAAAAAAATATGCGTATAAAGGTTAATATATTGTGTATACATTACATACATGTGTTATAGAGCAAATTTTAATGTATTTATCCAGTGTCTCCAAAACTATAAATTGTGAAATAAAATAATTTTGCAAGTTTTTTTTTTTCGACCAATTTGTATAATGAAACAATAATAAAACACAAATGTGAACGGAATTAATTTATTGAATCCGGTTAAATGTTTCGATGAGTAATATAACTATACATATTTCAAATATAATCTTTATAAAAAATTTTAATTAATATTTTTATTTTTTTTTAATTTATACAATATTTTTGGAAATGGAGCAATTTTTGAATTATATGAATTCATATTGTTTCTTAATATGGAATTTGTATTTAAGGGTTAATAAATGAACGTACATAATATGTATATTAAGACAAAAATTATGTTACACTTCTATATTAATATTATGTTGTTTTCAAAAAAAGGTTAATAATAAATAATTATTATATTAATAAAGTCGATTAAAAGTTTCTTATAAAAAAAATAAGCACAAAAAAAATTTTTTTTATTTTTCAAGTTCAAATTAAGATTCTTGGGTGTTAAGTGAGGGGGAGAAATAGAACGGACATAGATTTTTGCAATTTATTTTTTTTTCCTTTTTTTTTTTTAAATTTTCTAATAAAATTTATGATCTAAAGAATGTATAATTTTCTCATAAATTTAAAATTAGGCATATTGAAATTCGGACATAAGAAGTTGATAGTATTTTCTTTGATTATATGTGTTTTTGAATGTGAAACATTTTTTTAATGGTCTAATTACTAAATTAGGTAAGATATGAAGTATTGGTCATCAAATATATATTTAAGATTATGCACATTGTATATACTTTAAATTCTCTTACTTATAATAAAGGTTATTTTTTTAAATTATACTTTATATATTGGCATATTCATTTATAATAGAGCAAGTTTATAGAAGTAGAATATAGAGTTAACCACCTTTTCATTGTTTTTATTTTTGGGTTTTTTTTTTTTGTATCTATTAAAGAAAAAAAGAGGTGTATTTATTTACCTTGATATTTATTTTTAGAATGCGCCAAAAAAAAAAAAAAAAAATCAAACTTTCTGCGTGGTTTACATTTTTAAAGAAGGAAAACAACAAAAAAATAAGCACATATTAATCTAAAATAATCAAGTTTTTATATATATATATATAATATTAATATCCATATTATAATAATATATTTATATGGCTTTACATTCATTCATATATCTGCTACTATATGCTATTTATTGTATATGAATTTAATTATTAAAAAAATAAGAGATATATACTATGGATTTACTATTATTAAATCGGTTTTATATAATTGACAGTTTAAAAAAAAAAAAAAAAACTTATTTTTAATATAGCCTTAAGCTAACCAAGAAGAAAAAACAAAAAACATGATTTTTCTTTCAACCAGAACGGAATTATTAAAGAGTCTTCCGTTTTAAATTGTTGAGTATACTTTTTTTTTTTCGATTTTAAATGTAAAGGAAGGGGGGGGGGGGGGGGGAGGAGGAGAGAGAGTGAATATTGTGTTTGGGTAGACCAAGAAAAAAAACAGATATACAAAGCACAAACTTGGAAAATAAAACTTGTCTCTTATTTTTTAAAGACTTAATTTAAGTTTATATTTTGTTTATATATAAGTATATATGCATGTATATAAGTATATTATGTATATAGCAAATAATGTTAATTTTTTTTTTTTTTTGATTTATTAGCTTAAATTTCTGTTACAAAAAACGAAATTTTTTTTTTTCTTTTATTTTAAAGTACTTGAAATTCCATTTTTGTTTATGCTCTGCTAGTTTTTAATTAAAACTTAACTATGTATAAGTAATAAAATTGTGTGTGCATTCGCAATACAAAATATATTACACAAAATGTATATTATAACATAATATTAAATATTGTTTTTTATTTTTGAAAAAAAATAATAACAGAATAAATTATTGTCGTCAATGTTATCAATGGTTTTAGGATATTTTGATTCATGCCATCTGTCAAGTAGGTGTGATTGAAGGATACTGAAATATGTAGATAAGAAAAAAAAAAAAAAAAAACTGTAACAGAATGCTGCTAGGAAACCTACTTCTTTTCAAATTATTTATTACATAATATGTACTATTCATTTTATGAAAAGTAAAAAATATTGCACAATAGGATTTGTTCTTCTTTTTCATTTAAAAAAAAAAAAAAAAAAACTTTGCTAAGAATAATATATGTATATATATATTTGAATAGAAAATTGTTTAGAAGATATTTTTGGATATTTTTATAACACATGTTTAAAATGGAATTTGCAATAAAAATTAAAAGAAATTTTATTAAAAAAAAAAAAAGCAAGATAAAAAATCATAATTTTTTTTTTTTTTTTTGCAACTTTTACGTATTAATTCAATTCAATTTATTTTTATAAATTTTTTTTTTTTTTATTATTATTTATTTTTAATAGAAATACGAAATTTTGCTGACGTTTTTATTCTCAGTAAAATTTTCGTCTTTAAATTTAATATTTTTTATATGATTAAAAATTTTCTTAATACCTAACCTAAGTATATATGAATCATAAAATTAAGTAATTTATTGTTATTATTTGGCATGAATTTCTTCAAAAAAAAAATTATTAAATATTATAATTTTTATAATACGTTTTACAAAAAAAAAAAAATCAATCAAGTCATTTAAAAGGAATTTTTTTTTTTTTTATTTAATTTGTTTGTTTATATTAAAAATTAGTACAAAACCATCAATAATTATATTAAATTCGAAATGAAAGCAAATAAAATGTGAAAAAAAAAAAAGTTAAAGTTAAATTTAAAAAAAGGTGTTGAATGTTTCTTTTATTTTAAATACTTAATTTTATTAGTCATATTATATATTATACGCCTTTAATTAGTACAACATTTTTAAAGTGTGTTGTTTGTATTCTTTCTGTATTCTCTTAAAGTTCTTAAAATATTGTTTAGATTCATTGATATTGATTTGATTATTGATGATTTTTAGTATATATCTTCTAAATTTTTAAATTTGAAAATTAGCCTTAGTTTATAATTAATGGCTACACTTTTGAATAGTGGCCATGTCAGATTATTTTCTAATTTTTGTTTTTATATTATATCGTTTAGATATAAATATGTACTGAAATTTTTAGGGCCCTTTTGTCTATATCTTTTAGATATAAATATGTACTGAAATTTTTAGGGCCCTTTTGTCGTAAAACATGTCGGCCATCTCGGGTACAAGTATTAAATTATAAATATATATGTATAATATTTTTTTTACATTATTTCATTATATTTTATATATTATATTTGAACTGACCCGGGTTTGAATCCGAGTCCTTTCGTCTGAAAGACCAGTGACTTAGGCACTGCACCAATGGTCAGATATTTTTTAATTTTGTGCAACTAAAATTAAATTAAAAATAATGAACATCTATGATGGTCCTGAGCAGCACGTTTGGCATTGAACAAAAATTTTACGTATATTCTCATGGAATTTCACAAAAAAAAAAGCAAATTAAAAAAAAGTGTTTTTCCCTTTAACCACTCGGCACCCAAATGAGTCAACCTGTACTTAACAAATTCGTATACTGTTTTAAGCACTTTTTATAGGCAACTTTTGGGACCATAACGGTTCAAAGATAGTTCTAACAAATTTTAAGATATGTACCGTTATTTAAAAATGTTCGTAAAATTTTGAAAGTGCCGTTAGAACTTATTAATATCAAATGCGCCAACCACTCACTCTGAACCGATGTTAATTATTTTTGTTTAATTTTCATATAAAATAATATATAAAAATAATAATATATAAAAAGATTGTATGTAAATATATAAAAAAGATTGTATCGTAATATAAAAAAAGATATCTTAATATATAAAAAGATTGTATGTAAATATATACACAATTTAATATATAAAATAGGTATCAGGATATTCTATAAAGGGAGAGCGCCTACTTATAAATTTACTGATACAAATTGGGGCCCAAAGTCATGCGCTGTGCATTTCAATATTTATGAATATGGAACAAACACCGTATTATATCCTGTTTATTTATTTATTTTTTTTTTTTAATCAAATCTTAATATAATGTGTTATATATATCTACAAATGAAAGTAAAAAAATTTTTATATAAAAAGCGATCTATAAATTGATCGTGAAAAAATATTTTGGTATATAATTTTGTTTAAAGAAAACATTAAACTTTTTATATTAAGTAATTTAATTTTAGAATATCTTGTTTGGCATTTTAATTTTTCGCTAAAGTGTGACCGAATATTAGTGATTACTTATTGCAATTTAGCTATAGTTAAATTTAGTTAAAGAGCGAAAAAAATCACTACATATTTCCCATTTTAGAAATTTCAAAAAAAAAAAAAAAAAGGTTTTCATACAATGCATTCTGTTGCAATTTTTATTTTCATTGCATTGCATTGTTGCATCAGTTTTCACAAACTTTTCCTTTCAAATGACAATCTTTTTTTTTTTTTTTTCAATAAATTTTTAAAAATTTATGTTGGCAATTTATTGTTCTTACAGTTTACATATTTGTAAGAAAATGCTGTTTTAGATTGCAATTTGTTGCAAAATTATCTATGTATATATGTATAATATATATGTATATAAAATTTTCAAAACAAAGAAATTAAAATGAATGCTGAGTGTGCGCGTGATACAAAAAAAAAAAAAAAACAAACTAATAATAATAATTTTTAATTTATTTTTATACTAACATTGATTAAAAGTTATTATCACAAATTTACATATTGCTTGTGCATTCAATCAATTTTATAGAATAGAACAAAAAATACTCACTGATAACAATAATTATAATATATATGTATATATATTTTAATTAGGTTATATTTAGTAAAAACATATTGTAAAAAATAAAATATTTCTTTTTATTTTTTTATTAATAAGTGCGTATATACATCTATTTTAATATGCCCTTTTTTTTTTTGTAGAAGATTGAATTCGAATTTTGTTTAAATTTGATTTCTAAACAAAAAAAAAAACTGTCAATAAATTTGTGTTGACATTTTCCTTATCAATATTTATTTTAATTACGTCAATTTTATAAAATAAACAGATTAAATTTTTTGGTTTTTTTATTAGCACATATTTTTATAATAAAAATTATTATTTCAAAAATATGTTTTTTTTTTTTGTTTTTTTCTTGTTTTAAAAAAAAAAAATGTGATAAGAAAATATAATTTTATTTGGATGGTTATTTGGTCAAAAAAATTGAGTTTTTTTTTTTAATAAAATATTGTATAAAATAAATTGCCTACATAAGTTTTGGCAAGTTTTTTTTGTTTTTAATATTATTTTAATAAAATTTATTTTTCTATGCTCGCAATAGTTAATAGTTGGATTCAAGATATTTTTTTTTGAAGGGTGGCCACCAGGGAACTTATGTCATAATCATCCTAATCTTCTTTTATTTTTATCAGAATTTTTTTTCATTATACTATTCAAAAGTAAAAAAATTCAAAATAATTTCAAAATAACGATAATGTTTTTTTATTAATTACGGTTAATTTAAATAATATCTACCTACTTATATAGGTTTTCAAAGACTTTTGTAAGCAGAGAGGGTGATCTATAAATCAGTTATAAAATCAAAAAATTATATCAGACATTTCATTATATTTTGCTGCCAATATACATTTTGCAGTGCTTTTTAAAATAGTAACAAGAGAAAATGCTACACTAATTAAATTTCTTTTTTTAAATTTATAGTGAAATCTGATTCTAAATATTTAACAGTTCGAAAGAAAAATTTTCGAAAATAAAATGTATCTACTAATTTTGAAAATAATTGACGTATTCAGTATTGGAATGGTTTACGCAATGATTTACGTATTCAAAATGATTTACGCATCAAATATTTAATGATTTATGCATAATCATCAGAAAACATTCAGAAAATCTTTGATATTTTAAGTTGTAGATCGTAGATTGTAAATGAGCGAAAACGCCGAAGAGAATTATATTCATTAATGATCTAAGAATTTTTTACAGTTACATAAAAAATTGTATAATAAATATGATTTTTAGAAAATTTCGTTTAAAGAAGGAAATTATACAATAAAAGACAAAGGCAAGGGGGACATATTTGTTGTTCATTCATAATGCTCTTCAATTATATAAGGTCTCCAATATTAATTCCAGGTAGTATTGAACATCATTTCGTTCGTTCCTATGTTTAATTGCGAATATTCATTGTGTTGAAATAGAAGATTTATACTAGCTATATGTACCTAGTTTTATTTATTTTTTTTTTTTTAAAAAAATAAATAAAACTAGGCCAAAACTCTGCCAAATTACACAGCCTTTCCTGTTTAGGCGTGGCTGTAAATGTTGTAAGGGGAAATAACTTTTACGACGTGTGTGGGATTCGAACCCACACTCCGTCGGTGTTTACAGCGTATTTTATACACTCTTACCCACTAGACCACCGAGGCCTTTAGCTATGTAGTTTATTTCAAATTCTATCTATCTATACTTTTTTAGGTGATTTAAAACAGTTTAAGTAGTTTCAACTATTCTACATTCATAATAAGCATAAAATGTTCACTATTAATGAGTATTAATAATAATAAGGGTAAGGTTTATGCTCGTTTCTAACATTATGATTATCAGATATTTCTGAATGACATTATAATCTCCATTCAACTTTTATTGCTGTACGCGATAGATGTGGCAAATTATGTTTAGTTATATGTTAGACAAAATTAAGCGGCCAGTGAGTTTTTTAAACTATAGAAATTAAATTCTTTTAAATTTAAAAAAATCATACAAAAGATAATAAAAATATATACTAAAAAATAAACATTATGTTTGTAGGTAAATTTAATTAAAACTGATAATAAAAGTGTTATAAATTTTCAATAAATCAATCAAATTTCATATGTACATACATACAATATATATAAAACAATAATATGTATTATAATTTTTTTTGTTTTTATTAAATTTTTATTTGAAATTCTTTCATATTCTAATATGATATAAAAATAAAAATGACATTTTCTAAACAATATTGTTAACATACTTATATAAAAATGTTAATTTAAGATATATTGCGTCTTTGTGAATATTTTTAGATATTTTATTTTTTATATATATGTATGTATATATATACTATAGTTATTGTAAAAATTTTTTGTTCGTTCGTTGAATTAAAAGAACCTATCCTTTTTTTTTTTTGTTTTTCTCTCTATGTATATTTTGATTGAATTTTTGACACAGAGTATTTCAAGAATTTTCATTTGTTTTTTTTTTGTTTGTTTGCGTTTTGTTTTGAATTGAGGACGTGATATGAACCTATAATAAAATAATATAAAAAATTTTCTACGCATAGAAAAGTATATTTTATATTATATAGGTATTAGGTACTTATATAGTGTAAAGACTACATACGTACGTACAATAAGTATACCGTGTTGTATTTAAATCATTTTAAAAATAATTTTAAATAAATAAAAAAAAAAAATTTAAATATACTGGACGTATACATATTTGAGCGGAACGTATATTTAACGTGATAATATCTCTATAGTACTTAAATTTACAAACAGAATTATAGAAATATTAAAATATTTAAAGATTTGAAGTGTCTTTTTATAACTTGTATAAATAATATAATCTTAATGAAAATTAAATCAGACATTATTTGTTTTTCTATTTAAGTTGTCTATTTATTATCCATTACATGCTTGTCTTGAAATTGTAGCATTTCATAAAATTGTACTTTTACTGTCATAACAAATTATTTTTCTCTCATTATTTGATATTGAAAATTACTTTGCTTTCTTTATACTTCCTTCGAAAACTTTGACAGGCTACAATGAATTACATTATTTCTTATGGTACTTGGTACCAAATCCACAATGTATTCAAAGTATGCAAACAAGAAAAAGTAACAAATTGACGAATTTTCGATTTCGTATACTTTGCGTTAAACACTTCGACATTTGATATTTGAATTTAAAAAATTTTAAATAGGTGGCAATGTGATTTCGTACAATCCATGAATTTGAGATGATTTCTATAAATGTCCCGAACCCAAAATCTTCTATTTTGGTGTACTGAATACAAATATTTGTATATTTCATATAAAATAATTATTATATATAAAATTTCTAAAATATTTTTTAAATTCATTTGAGAAACAAAAAAAAAGTGAACAAAAATTAAAGCAAAAAATGCAAAGTAATCATTGGGCCAGTACTTACTTTGTTAACTTTACATCGTTTTGATACTTTGATCACCTTTACACCTCCTCGTGAATCGTGATTTTTAAATTAATTAATGACTTAATTTGAATCTACTATCTCTTCCATCAATCTAAAGAGATGACAATGTATGTATTAGTTTTCTGTCGATATAATCTTAGATTTTTTATTGTATTATCTGAAAGCAAATTTTTTTAATATAATCCAGGACATTTTATTTTACTAATAATAATATTATACATTTTACATAAATTATAATACAATGGTTTAGGCGGGTGTATGTATATATTGCTATTGTTTTTAAAATTTTTCTTATCAGGCTAATATTGGGCTTTAATTATAAAAAGTTATAAAGATAAAATTAAATTATTTGCCATTATATTAATTTAATCACTAAGGGTTTTTCTATATATTAAAACAAAAATGACGATCCAAATGATAAGATTTCAATCACTTTAATATAGAAAAAAAACGAAACTTTATTTTTTTTTTTTTTTTTGTTTTTTGGAGTAATAAAATATTACAAAATTCCCCCTCAGTTGGTGACGAGGAAAGGTGGGGCAAGAGATATTATATCAAAGTTCATTGCGATGATAAATAAATATATATATGTACTTAATATTCTTTAGATTGTATATTTTTATATTATATACTGAATTTAATATTAATCACTTTACTTAAATAACTTAAAAGCAGTCATTGATTTTTTTTTCTATATTTTTTCTTTTTTTCTTTATATATGTGTATACGTTATAAAAAATATGCCTGGCATCATGTCGTGGTTAAATATAATTTAAAAAAAAAAAAAAAACCTCTTTTTGAGTTGTTTTTTTTTTTTTTATTATGTCTGTAATAAAAATCTAGACAATCACAAATAAAATATAATAATATGATAAAAGTTTAAAGGTTTAAAGGTTTTTTTCATAAATTATATTTTAATTTAACACTAAAGTAAATGATACTGAAATTATCAAAACAACGCAACAATGTATTTATTAAAATAAAAAAAAATACTTTAGATATTTATGTTAAAATAGTGTTGTTAGGTTATTTTACTTATTAGTTTTATTTGTTGCTAGTTAATTATTTTTTCTTTAAATAAGGATAAAAGTTGCTGTTGTTTTTTTGTTTTTATCTGGAAAATAAATATTGAACAAATATATGTATTTATAAGTCTACTAAAATAATGTGTGCTTCTACTTAAAGTGATTATAAATTATAATTTTTTTTTTTAACCTAAATATTAAAATCCTCAATTATACTTTTTTTTTTTTTGAAGTATTTTTCTTTTGCAAATGAAAAAAAAAAACATTGACTTATATTATATCCTTGTTTACAAAATATTTAAATAAGTATATTTATAGTTTTTTCATAATATTTGTTACAAACTTAACCAAATGTATGACTCTGACCTTCTTCTCGTTGTAAAAAAAAAATATATGACTATTTGTGGCCTTGGTGGCCTAGTGGGTAAGAGCCTGTAAAATACGCTGTACACAGCGAAGGAGTGTGGGTTTTAATCGAAAAGAGTTATTCCCCCTTACGACATTTCCAGCCATGCCTGAACTAGAAAGGCTGTGTAATTTCCATTTAGTGGCAGAGAAATACATTAAAAAAAAAAAAATATTCTATTTTTTTTGTTTAAATACATTTGTATAGTCACGAGTTTTTGTTAAAATTTGATTATAAAAAAAAAAAACAAATATTTTTAGTTAGTCTAATCTTATAATTTTATTAATTTCTTTATTATTTACCTGTATTAAAAGTTAATATGTTCAATTTTGGAATAAATTAAAACAATATTCTCTCTATTTCTAAACAATAATTAAAAGTTATTATAAATGATAATCAATGAAAAATCATTAAATTAATCTCACAAAAAGCAGAAAAAAAAAAAAAGAAGACAAAACAAAAATTTTATTTCATATTTATATATCACAGATGAATATCGAACAAGAAGACTTTTAAAACTGTCACATGAAATTGTTAAGAAATAAAAAATTTTTACTTTAGGGGAGTACATTTGAGTGTATATTGAAAAGTCAAAGGTTAAAATTATCGTATAAGTACAAAGTAATATTTTTAATTGAAACTAATTTTAATCTTCTAAATAATGATCAGCATAATATTTGAAATGACGAGAACTATTGAGTTAAATTATATATGTAAATTAATATTGGATGAAAGCAACAAGAAAGTATTTCTTGAGATATGTAAAATTGAACTTCCAAAAAATAAAAATAAAAATTAATTATAAAATAATTGTATTCCGTTAAATGAGTACAAGACAAACAAGTTATTTAATTTTTATGTTCGCAAATAGGATTTCTGAAAAAAATAAAAATAAAACAAGAAAAGAAAAAGGAAAAGGAAAAGAATTTAACGGATATTTACATTTTTTGATCTTTTTGTATTTTCTTGTCCTTCGTTTAAAATTTTTTCTTTATATTCCAAAATTCTCAGAAAGAATTTTGCTTGTGCAAGAATCTTATGTTACAATCTAATATAACTACACATTTTTTTTGTTTTTTTTTTTTATGAGTAGACGTGCTCTACTCAGTATATTCATTTCTTTTTTTATTTTAAAGAAAAAATTACGTAATGAATTTTTGAAACAAAAACAAAATATAAAACAGTAAAATGAAATCAGGATATTAAATCCTACATAGAAGTATATATTGTATTACTAATACTTTTTTGATATAAAAAAAAAAAAAAAAAAAGAAGAATCATTTTATATTCATTGCATAATATATTGTGTTTTGTTACTTAATGATTTCTTCAAAAGAGTGAATGAAGAAAAGAAAAAAACAAAAAAGAAAATTTTTAGCAGCAGTGAAGTTGATTTACGCCAACCATTCATTATTCAGCCCACGCAAAAATGTTATATATATACATATATATATATATATATATATATATATATATATATGTTGATTTGTTCTCTATAAAATGTGCTAGTTTTAGCATTTTTAATATTCCTTATATTTTCTTTGTCCTAAAACAGAAATAAATTATAGAATAAATATATAGAATATAAACAGGATGTTTTAGCAAAATTTATTTACCATTATTCAGAATATTATTCAATAGATTGTATTGTTTTAAACATTGTTAAAAACGCAAAAGAATAAAGGCACATAATTTGACTTGGCAAGTGTTAAAAAAACTATTCCTTGGTATATTTAAAGGTTACATTATAAAATTAAAACAAAATTTAATTCATTACAACTTTAGGCTTTCTTTTCGATTTTTCATTGTCGTCATATAACTTTTATACATATACACTAGTAAAATTCCTTAAACAATACACTTCATAACGTAATTTTAAAAAGAGTTTTTGGACCAATTAATAAAAAATTTCAATTCTCACTATTATCAGAAACAGAACTGCTAAGATGTAGAAAATGTTTCTACCCTGTCTGTTCCGTTCTGCGATAATAATATTCCATTCTACAATTTGCAACTATTCAAAAAGAACCTTTTGTATGTTCATTTCTAATTTATAATCCAACTCACCCATAATATCCTATTTTCCTCTGCTTTCCCGCTTTCATTTAGCTAAACATACATTTGTTTAAAGGATTTCGTTCGTCGAGTTTTTAGTTAGCGTGTAAAAAAAAAAAAAAGGTTAAAGCATAAAAAATAGATGTTTTTTTAAACCTTAATTACATATTTGATTTTCATATATTGTGATGAACTATTTAAATTTAATTAGATTTGACACATCCTGTATATAAAACAAATTAAGCCATTAAATTTCCTTTTTTTTTTTTATCTTACCAATATTATGTAAAAAACAAAAAAAAAAAAAAAAATAAAAAAAAAAAGCAGTTTACAAGTACATTTTGTTTTATATATTTAATATTATTGTATGTATATAATGAACTGACATTTCTATGTTTTTTTTTTTTAATGTACAAAAATTAATAGACAAAATATATAATAATATATGTATAGTATTATACATACAATTTTTTTTTTTTATATATACGACACGTTTTTATACGTATTTATGTATATATTTCTTTTTATATATAATAAATATCTGTTTTCTCTCTTTGGTTCTACATTTTTCTATAAACATATATTTATATTTATATATACATAAATAGATATAAGATTAAAGGACATATAAGTCCTTAACCTTGTCAAAAAATTTGGGGGTATACATTTTTTTTGAAAATGATTAGACAAAGAAAAAGAAAAAAAAAATTTTAAATTTTTGAAAAACTTTAAAAAAAAAAAAAAAAATTTTCTTTTTTATGTGTTTTATTTTTAAAAGATTATATTTTGATGTAAATTATTGTCTTTTGTTTATCTTAGTTTTAATAAAAAAGTTTTATTTTATTAATTTTTATTTATTAAGTTAAAATAAACAGTGAGAGACAATATAAATTTTATTTGTCAAGGGTCTACTGAAAAATTAAAAAAATTATAGTTAATTTGCTTTTGTTCTTGAAAAAATATTTCAAAAGATGACTAAAACAAATTTTGAATATTTTTTTTTGTTTTTTTTTTTTGTGCTTCAATTTGCTTTCAATTTAAACTTTAATTATTAATGGTACAAATATTTGACCATATTGGAAAGCATTTCAAATCTGTTTTTTTTCCCCCCTTTTTCCATAAATCTACGGTTTATGGAAAAAGTACATTTTTGTTTATTTGATACAAAATCAACAGTATTTATACTTATAAGCACCTTACAAGACTCATTTATTAAAAAAGTTATCTCTTAATATTATATTAAAAGTAGTAATTATTATTTTATAACCATATAATCATAAGTTTTATGGTAATTTCAAATTAATTATGTAATATAAAAATTTTATATATTTATAAATTCCAACTGTTTGTTTTTTTTTTTTTTTAATTAAAAGAAAATTAATTTTATATTGTATAAAAAGCATAAAATATATTATGTATATGTCAGTGTCTCATCACTTAAATGTCATTATAACTTTATTTATCAATAAACATTTACATTTTAACTAATTTCAAGAAATTGAACGAATAAAAAACTGTTATAATGTGATAAATATCTACACAAAAAAAAAAAAGAAAAGAGAAAAAATACAATTTCCTTTTTTCGTCCTTAATATAATTTTCAACTAATATGCTGCTCCCCGTAACTAACGAATAACTATACTATAATAGACTCATTACTATTAATTTTTGTTTTTATTTTTATCATATTTTATGATGATGATAATGATAATTTTATTTTATTGTTTTGTTTTTTTTTTGTTATGAATTTTCTTTAACGACGTTTTTGTTTTACAATAAAACACCTACACAACTTTTTATTTTTTTTTTTTTGTTTTTCCAATTATTATTAGTCTCATATTAGTATTGAATATGATGATTGTATCTAAACTTTGAATGCCGGTCGTCCATAGTACAATTATGTAAATTATGTAATTTAAAATAATGTACATGTGTATATACAATCTTGAACTTTTAGAGTTAGTTTATACTGTAGTTAAAAAAAAAAAAAAATTCCACCACAAGTTATTGAGAAGATGAAGTACGGGGGCGGGCATGAAAATAAAACACGTTTGAAAACTAAAAATTGAAGACAGAAAATCATTGTTCTATTCCCATTTTATTCTGGGTATATAAGAATAAAAATGTTTTCGGTTAAATATGAAGGAGTGGCGGATAACATACACCTTTTTCTCATTAATGTAAAACAGCCTTTTTTTATGTGTTCAAGTGTATTAATATTCTACCTTTCGTTCTTAAATTGTAAAAAATTGTATCTTATTTTTAGAATTATTCGTTTTATTTGTTTTTTTTCATGGCTGTAAAGCTCTAAAAATTTTTTTACGAGGGAGGTGGCAAGCATCAAAATCCACATAGGGAACTGCACGAAGTTCTTCTAAGGTAGTGTTGGATTTTAACCAATTAAACACGCCACCCTTTTAAACCAAACTTCAGGATCGGATCTTTAATACAAAATGTATAGTTTGGTTTTAGGGATAAGGATGTAGGAAGGATTTTTCGGGAAATTAGGATTAAGGTGGAAAGTTTGGAGGGGAACTTCGAAGAAAAATCTATTCTTTTCACTATACAACAATTACACAAAGCAATTGCATTGGTGTCAATTATATAATAATAATATAATCGGAAACAATCACACATTGATTTTATCACCTTATTCACTTTCTGTAGCCTAAGGTTTTTTTTTTTAGCTCTTTTGTTATGGGAGGTCGAAACTGTGCGAATTTGTAATATGTGTTTGGTGTAATGGTGTTGATAAATATATATATATATGTAATTTTCGACATAAAACACTCGGAAACTATAAGAATGTTAAAAATCGATTTTAGGATGATCCAATTTTTTATTAAGTGTTTGTCATTTCAGATAAAATGTGTAGATATATAAAAATAATAATTAAAAAAATGTACTGTTATAATTTGTATATTATATTGGTAACTATATTTTTTATATATATCTATTCATATTATGTTTATAAAGTTGTATTATAAATTCTGTTATATTATATAAAATTCCTAATATGTGTTATAAATTCTGGTATGAATTTATAAAATCAATTGTAAAAAAATAGTTCTTCATAATGGCGGAAAATGGCTTAATAATATTTAGCTCTAAATAAGAAGTAGATGTTTATTTTGAGACTTGAGAGAATCTAAATTAAAATAAAATTGATATTGTGTTTGATTACTAGAGAATTGACCGGTTTTTAGGGCGCATAATATGCATATATGTACATATAATAATATTTTGGTATATAGGTAGTTATAGTTATATATACAAAAATAAATTTCTATAGTTTCATTTATTTTTATTATCATTTATTATTAACAATAGTACGATAAAATAGTGGTAAATATTACCCGACGGGGGTAATAAATTTATTACTTATTATTATTATTTTTTTTTTTTTTTTTAAAAAGGGATCGGAAAAATGCTTTACAAGTATGTGTATGTAGTATATGTAATATTAATATAAACAATATCATACATGTCCATATGTAGGAGTTATGTATGTGTATATATAAAATATGTAAAATACAAGCAATACTAAATAAAATTAACAATATTATAGTTTTAAATATAATAAACATAATATGTATAGACAATCAGTAAATATATACTATGTATGTATATAAAAAAATATACCATACATTGTTAAAAAAATAATTTGTTCAATAATTGTTTAGTTTTAGAAAACATATTTTCTTTTTTTTTTTTTTTGTTGGTTTTATAATTTAGTACGGTTAAAACATTATAAAATCGTTGAATTTTTTTTATTCTTTCGGTTTTCCATTTTCGGATAAAATTTTCCGGCATAAATTTTAATAATTATTTTATTTTTTCAAGGTTTTTTTTTTATTTGTGTGTTTTTTTTAATAATTAAATAAATGCTTTTTTTTTTTTTTTTTTGTGGCATTTTTGTTTTTTTTATAAATACTATAAAGTAATTAATAAATGTATTAATATATATTAATTACTTAGTGTGTAAAAAAAAATATTAATGATATATTGTAATGAATGAAAACCGATCATCTGTTTTGGGTCAATTTAAAAAAAAAAATGCTCATTTTCAATTATTAATAAATATTAATTCATCAATATTATTTTTGAAAAAGTGTTTTGATCCGAACAGATTTCTAACATCGGTCACTTGTTGATTAGAAATATTTATTAAATTGTTTAATTAATTAAAATTCTTTTTCTATTTATATTTTACGTTGTTCACAAATAAAGTATATTTTAGTTCATCTTCATTTTAGTGTAAATTTTTTATTTTTAAAATAATTTTTTGAAATTTTAGTATAACCCGAAAGGAGGAAGTAGGTAGTACATTTATATCATTATAGATTCGTTAAATTTTTTTAAATCCAGTTTTAATTTTAGAAAAATTATTATTTAAATAAAAGTGGAAATTTTGTTTTCTTATAATATGTACATATAATAATAATTATATAATATGATATTTTCTTATAATAAATATTTCTTTTTATTTTTTATATTTTTTTTTATTTTTCAATAATTTAATAGTGGTAACAAAAATAAATGAAACAAAACGAAACGATTACTATTTAACGAACGAAAGTTAGCGTTTACATAAAAATGACAATTTGACCATAAATTTAAGCAAACTTAAAAATTTTCTGTCAATTGTTTTATAAAATATAAAACATCAAAACCTTAATACATACATATGTATATATAATAATTTTTTTGAAAATTTTGAAATAAAAAAACAATGCATTTGTTTAATAATTTTAAAGAATTTAAAAATTTAATGCAATTATATCTTTGTATTATATCTTTTAATTTGTAAGTTTAGACTAAAAACATAAAGAAAAATAGAAAATCTAAACAAACCTCGTAATATTTCACGTAAAAGTTTGATCCTTACTAACAAGACAACTTTTTTTTTTTTTTTTTTAATGCATTTCTCTGCCACATGAATGTGGGCAGGAAATTACACAGCCTTTACTGTTCAGGCAGGGCTGTAAACGTCGTAAGAGAGAATAACTCTTACGACGTATGTGGGATTCGATCCCACACTACCTCGGTGTTTACAGCGTATTTTATACGCTCTTAACCCACTAGGCCACCGAGGCCCCACAATACAACTTGACGTTAAGTGAAAATGACAAGTAAATTTCATTAAATGACAACTACGTTTCGTTTCGTTTCGTTTCATTTCGTTTCATTTCGTTTATTTTGATTCCCGACTTATAAAATAATATTACAAAAGAAAAACAATTCAAAATAAAAAACGGAAAGAAAAATAATTAATTATTAATATTAAAATACATACATCATATATTAAATATTAATTTTCAATATATAATAATAATAAAAAGTTTATTGAAAAATAGTTTTATTTTTGTTTATTTTACAATAAAAATAAAATAGAAATTGCAATTATTCATTAATTAAAATTTATTGTTTATTTTTATTTTATTATATATGCAAAAATTTATACTCGTACTCATAAATAATATAAATTTTTCAAAAATATCAAATTTTTTTTTTATATTTCTTGAAACAAGTGGTATTTTTTTTTTTGTAATAAAAAGAAAACTTTTGTTTACAAATAAATTTTAAAAATAGGCAAATATGTACATATGTATTATACAATAAAATTTAATAAATATTAAAAATCTTTATAAAATCTAAAATCTATAATGAAAAAATACATGGGAGGGAAACATTAACAAAAAAAAAAAAAAGGTTTCTATTAAAAATAATTATTAATAGAAAGAACCATTTTATTAGAAATTTTTGTTCTTTTGGTCTAACTTATTTTTGTGATTCATAAATTGCAATGATTTTTTTTATTTTTTAACTGACAGATAGAATAGAAAAAGTATGTATAGCTGTTGAATACTTTTTTTAATAAAACATAATTTTCTTTCATGAAATGCATTCCTTAAAATTTAATAAATTGTATTTTGATTTAGATCTGTATTTATTTCTTAATTAATCATTTTTAACAATGAAATATTCAGTTCTAAACTTTTTACACAAAACCTTCTCTTTGTTTAAGTTGTAGAAAAATAGCTTAACGCAATATAATAATTTACTAAATACAATTTAGGAATCGCTGTATATACATAACTTTATCCTTATATAGGGAAAAAAAAAGGCTTAGATTATCTAGAAATACAAAAAAAAAATAGTGAATTATTTGATTAAAAGAAAAGTTTTAATTTAAATTTGAAAATAATATTAAGAATAGCCCGAAAATAGACGTGACAGGACGGATAAAATAATGCAAGAAATTTCGTACCGTTTTTTTTTCGCGAAGTCTAATCGAAGTAATAGCCAAAATGAAAACATAATGACAATTAAATCATATGCTTTTTGTTTACATGTGTTCTGTGTAGAATTAATACAAATTTTATTTTAAAATTTATCTGTTATTGTTTTTATTAATTGTTTTTTGAATGGATAAAATTGATTGGCAATAAAGATATGCCTCTTACAAAAACATTGAAATGTTTAAAATTATGTAATTTAAAAAAAAAAAAGACCAAAAAAGCAGTTGGTATATAATCAATAGGAGCACAAATAAAGATAAATACATACATACATACTTCATAATGAATATACATTGTTTACTTTAAGTGAAGATATTTTATTTTAAGTGAAGATTTTTTATTTCCAAGTGAAGAAATTTTTACTTGAAGTGAAGACATTTATAATAAAAATTAAAGTAAAAAATTAGATATAATTATAATATACATATATTTATATACATACATATATATATGTTTATACATAAATATCAGATTCATAAATAACTGGTCCAAATATATATGAATTATCTTAAATATATGTATATTAAATATATTTATATATAACATAAATTACTGAAGTAAAGATTTTTTATTTAAAATAAAAATATCTTCACTTAAAGTAGAAAATATTTACTTAAAGTAGAAAATATGCATATTTAAAGTAAAAAAGTCTTCAGTTAAAGTTAAAATGCTATATTATATTTTTGTATATTAGCATCTATATGTATATAATTTTAAAATTTTCGATTTCTCATATAAACAACTTTTTAATGTAAATAAATTTTTAGACTAATAAACGTATTGTCATATATTTTTAAGGAGACTTTACGTGACATTTCTCCAGTTTGTATGACATATAATTTTTTGTACAGTTTTTTTTTTTTTTTTTTTTTTTGACTTTTTGATCGTCTATACCTTGGCTATGTTCATATTATTAACATGTAATGGTAGAGTTTTAACTCGTTTCGTTTACGTACGTCTATTTTGGATTAGGCTTTACATAATATATACATACATATCTTAAAAACATAATAATTAAAATAAAAAAAATAAAAATATTCAATAAAAAACTTTATTTAAAATGAACGATATAGTAATATATAGGGGTTTGAAATTTATAATTAAATTTTTATTATAATATACAGGTGGAAGGTGGTTACCCCTGTATAAAATAAATAAATAATACAAACAAATTTTTTTTTTTTTTTTTTTTATTATAAATTATCTTTTGTATTCATTATTACTTAATATTAAATAGGTACATAAATAATGAAAATAAAAAATTTAAATTTTATCATTTTATTATATAAGTTTTAAACTTATTAACATTTTTAATTTTTATTAGATAACTTGTTTAACTAATTTTTTTTTTTTCTAGTTTTTCGTTCTATATTATGCAAATAATTTTTCAAAAATATTTATTTAAGATGTTTTTTTTTTTTTTTTTTTGTGTAAAGTATTAACTTTAGTTTTCAATCAAAATTAAATGAAAATGATTAAAAAGTCAAGGTATAAAATAAGATAAGTTAAAAAATGAAAATGTTTTATGTAGAATTTTTGTTATTACTTATAGTAATTTTTTAAAAGAGTAAACAAGCGACTATTTTTAGTGTTATATTTATTAAATAATAAATTTACAAAATAAATAAATGAAACATTCTTTGTTTTTTTTTTTTTTTTTTTTTTTAAAATATTTGTTTTGTATTTTGATTTTTATTTTTGAATAAATTTAAAGAATTTTTATTTTTTCGGTAAATTCTATTTTCGTTTAAAATATAGTTTATTTTTATTTTTTTGTGTTTTGTTCTTATTTTTCGAGTTAAGTGTGCACACTTAGTTGGTTATTATATATCCGGTCATAAGTTTTTTTTTTTTCTTAGTTGGTGTCGTTTTATTAAATATCATCAAAATAAATATTATATTAGAATTTTTTAGAAAAATTTAGAAGTTTAAATAAATTTAAAATTCGGATAACTGTATAAAATTGAATTTGCTAATTTTGAACAATGTAATGAATCTATTGTTATTTATATTATATAATATACATACCTATACAGTAATACTACGGTCATATGTATGCAATGATTGCGGAGCATGTACGGAAGATGAAAATGAACTTAAAGCGAATCCCAAACTTATTTTGATTATCAATGTACGTAGTAGTCATCTATTGCTTTTGTACATGAATAAAACGTTAAAAACAAATTAAATAACCATTATGCATATTTTTATTTTAATAATTTAATTATAAATATAAAAAATATGTATAAATCAAAAACAAGAAATGTAATTCACCTTTTTATTTTACATATTACACAAAAATGAATTCAAAAACTTGTATAATATGTACCTATGTATTAAAAAAAAAATTCAACGATATTACAAAAATAAACATTTAATTAAACATACATACTTAATGGCGTAACTTTACTTCTATTTTATAACTAGATGTTTTATCAACAGCTAAACGCTTTCATGCTGGACAATCTGAAAATATTGATAATGAACTCATTGTAAAAGTTTTGTTAATTATTGAAGTGGATACCAAATTCCGATTTTTATTTATTTGAAGTTAGAATCATATTCAGTTAAAAATTTCATCAACTCAACACCCAAAAACTAAAGTACCACTTTTCGGAGCTTTTCTAATTTTTGTTTCTTTTTTAGTTTCTGTTACAGAATCGGTGAGGGAGTACCTTTTTTAAAATCGTATATCTATCCGAATTCTGGTTCCCAAAATAATATATGTACAGGTCTGTTAAAAAATAACAATAAAACATAAAAATCTCAATTAGACTACAATTGTACGGTTTGTACATATGAGTAAAATACATTAGAAGATATGAGTAAAAAAATGTACATACCTATATGGGTGAAGCATTGTACGTATTGTGAAAGATGCAGGACAAAAAAAAAGTGTACGCGTATAAGCGGTGTATGACTGTATTACAAAATAATTTATAATTCTATTTAAAATTCAATTGATGATTTTACTATTATTATTTAAAATTTAATTCAATTAGCATTAAATTTTTTGATCAGTCGTTTGATCTATAATTAGAAATTTGATCATCATAAAATAATATTTAGAAAGACAAAAACGTCAAATTTAATTTATGTATATGAAATTAAATAAAAACAAAATTTTTTTTTGTATAAATGCCGGATGGTATATTAAAATACTTTCATTACAAAATAAAAAACAACCAAAAACAAATAATTAATTAAAATTTATTAATGTTATTTTTAAATATTATCGTATTATAACCATATAATAAAATAATAAAAAAAACAAATATACATATAATCGTGAAATTATTTTAATTAGTTTATTAGTTTATTAGTAAGTAATAATTCGGCATATATTTAAATACATAATAAAAAATTACAATGTTATATCGTATAAAAAAGATCAATACTTTAAGTATTTTTAGAAATAAAACTTATTTAATTTTGACTATTGTAGTTCGCGTAGGTTTTGTTTATTTTTTTTTTTTTTTATTAAATATTTAAAAGTATGTCATTTTTTTTTTTATTAAAATATTTAAGATGTAGAGAATGAATAATTGATAGAAAATTTGTACTCCATTATTTTTTGTATATACATATATGTACATATACGTATGTACATCATTTAAAGTTAAACTTTAATAATTTCAACATAAATAAATAATTTTACAATTTTAATTAAGATGGCTTAAAACTATATAAATATGTATTTTATATTTGACATGGCTAAATAAAAGACAAAAGAAAAACAGCTGATTAAACAAATGTAAATGTTTTCATATCATTTTAATTTTCTATGTTCATATCTATAATTTTGACAGTGTTTTTCAATCAATTTTATAATAAAAAAAAAATATAGTGTTGTCAAATTTATTTTAGAAAAAATTTAAATTAATTAATAACTATTAACATTTTCAACTTCCTCCAACCCCTCTATTCTTCCTACAACCCCTCTATTCTTCTTTAAAATTTCTCGTGTTTTATAATTCCTTTATTTTCTTGCAACCAAACACTTCAACTGTAACTGTATAAAAAAAAGTCAGATATTATAATTCGTTCTAAAATAAAATTTACATAATATGTAATGTCACTTGATTACGTCAAAAGTTAATATTTTATTACGCTCACATGTATCTGTTGAATACTAAAATGACCTTTAGTAATTTTGTCAACTTCATAGTAAGATAATTACACAATAAAAAAAAATGTACGTATCGTAACGATTGACACTTATTTTCTATATTTCATATTTCCTATTATTTCCTATATTGAAATATTGACAAAATTTTTAAATGTGACAAAATGACGCTTGAAACTTTTGACGTTTTATTTTAATTCAAAGATAATTATATTTACCCTGATCTAAATTAAAATAAAAAAAAATACTTTAAAAGTTGTTTTTTTTTTTTTTTAAAACATGTTTTGTGAAATATATTTTAAGCGTGTCATTCAAAATATTACTTTTTTTTTTTTTTTTTAACATTACATAGTTTTCTTCGTATTTTGACCCTTTAAAAAAATGAGTTTCCCTCCATAAAGTTCATAACAGTTAAATATTGTGATTTTTACACCTGTATTATTTGTATCGATTACACACGTACAATTATTATATATGTATATATGTATATATATAATTCAATTTATAATCAATCAATAATGTGTTAAATGAAAGAAAAAACAATCTATACATATTGCACAATAAGTAGATATTTATTATAAACAAAAATATTTTTTTTTAAATTGAAAATTTTGTTAATTAATTTCACGATTTTTCAGCACTCATTCATTCTTCCAATTTTTTTTGTTTTCTTTTGTTTTTTGTAAGAATTAATACTTTAACGTTAATTTGATTTACATTTCGATAACTTCAAGCTAAAGTAAATAGTACATTGTTTTATATATAAAAATTTGTAAGGTAATGTAAAAAAAAGTACATAGAGCTAAAGGAAAAAAAAAATTTTTTTTTTTATTACGTAGGTTTTTGTTTGTTATTTTATTTATATAAACAAAATATGTGTATGCATAGGTAGGTGTACGTACATATAAATATTATATGTATAAAATTTGTTGCAAAAATTTTCCTTTTGTTTTTTTTTTTTAAAATATGTAAATAAAAATCAAAATACGCTCTAAATTCTTTTTATTTTTATATTTGAAGAAATTATGTCAATGTCATCTTAGAATGTCGGTGTTGCCGCCAGCCTAAACAAAAAAAAAATAAAAACAAAAACACAAAAAAAACATCCCTAGAATATTTTCTTAATTGCTTTTATTTTTTTTCAATGAAAATCAAGAAAAAAATTTTTTTTTTTTTTTTTTCGGAATAAAATAAAAGGTTGTGCTAATTAAAACTAATTATTATTATTTTTTTTTTTTTTTGTTTTTTATTATAAAAATTCATAAAAAAGTTATTTTTAGTTATCATTTTATATACAGAATATAATAAAATTATATATAAAAAAATTTTTATTATTATTGGATTGACCGATATATTTTGTGAATGGATTATTTAAATGTAAAAAAAATTTATACCATTTAATAAATACCGTTATATCTAATTTGATCCTTATAATTTTTTTAATCTTTAAAAATATATCATTTTTATAAAAAAAAAAATTTAATTAGATAAGTATTGTACAAAAAATTAATTCATAAACGGTTTTAATGAATATATTCAATCATAATCAAAGAGTAGTATTTTGGATTTTTTTGTTTGAAAATAAAATATTTTTATGTACATACATACATAATTTTAAGTAAACGATTTCTAATTGTTATATTATATCACTGATTTTATCTAATTGAAGCAGAAATTAAGTCTCAAATCCTTGTTTTAAATATAATTAACATTTATTTCTATTTGGGGTGTTTTAGTAACTTATCAATTTCTTTTAAACTATTTACTCAATGGAAAAGAAATTTTGACTATTTATTCATTTATATAAAATTTGAAACCGTATAATCCTTAATATTTATATTAATATATAATTTCAAAGGCAATGGGAATCCTTTATCTAAAATATATAATATCTTTATCTAATATTTACTTTTTAATTTTATACATAAAAAAAATCATTTAAATCAATTTTAATGAGTTGAGATCATTTAAGTCAATTTTAATTAAATGATATAATTAAATTTTAATTAATGTTACCCAATGAACAAAACAAAAACATAAAAAATGAATTTATTTATATATACAATATCTAAATAAATATTTATTTAAAGAGGGGGGAGGACTTCAATAATTGTTACGGTATCTGCAAATTATTAAATTTGTTTGGTTGGACCGTACTACACTTGAAAATGTATTTGCGGTGGGTGATAGTTGTGTATCATTTAACATTTAAATTCGTTATCTATTTTTTAAATTAAATTTTTAAGTGATAATAAAATAAAAAAAAATTATTAAAATCTTTCTACAAAGACTAAATTACCTTGTTTTTGTTTTATTATAGGGGTGTATTGAACTAATTATGATTTTTATTTGTTTTTAATATTTTATATACTGTACTGATAAGTGGGTTTTTTTTTTTTTTTTTTTTTCAAATAACAAATATAACGTCTTTTTAATTTTATTTAAATGTAAATTGATTAAGATAAAGGCTATATATATAAGTATATAAAATCATTATTTATTAATCTTTATCAATTTTCTGAAGAGATGACAGGCAAAAAGTTAAAAATTTAAATAAAAATTATTGATTTTGTTTTTTTTTTTTTTTTATTGTGGATTTTCTTTAAGATTAAGACAATAATTTAAAAAAACAAATATTAATTACTTATGTATTAATATATATGTATTAATATATACTAAGTATTTATAATATGTTTTTTTTTTTTTTTTGTTTACTTTTTTAATTTATTGATAAGAAAAAAGAAGGTTCAATAGTTAATAATTATAACAAGTCAATTAGTATTAATCGTGCTGTTGTTGCTTAGTACAGATTTGTTTAATTTTTAATACAAATTTATTGGGTTTTTTTTTTTTTTCGTTCATTCGAAATTTAATATTCAGTCGTGGTGTTGTTATACATTTTTATATATACACATTTTTAAATAATAAATTATAAATATGAGAATGAAAAAAAATTAAATTATTTTAATATATATAATATATATATAAGTATTATATATATATAATGTATGTAAATAGATATTAAATATATTATTATGTATTTTTAGACCACAAATTACTTAAATATCAATAAAAAATATTAATATTGTATGTATAAATATTTATATATTGTATGTATAAATTCATTAAAATTAAATAGTTTTTTTTTTTTTTTTAATAGAATAAAAATTAAAAAATAGAAACAAAAAAAAAAATCAATTAGGTATATTTTTTCTAAAAAAAACGAAAAAAAAATTTGTAAAAATTAAATTTAAAATTCAACAACAAATATTTTATAAAAAACGAAAAAGAAAAATATTGAAATGTGACTATAAATCATTAAAAATTAATTGAAAGTTTTATATTTAAAAAAAAAAAAAAATTTAAAAATTATATTTTTAATAAAAAGAATTTGAAACTATTAAAACCAAAAAAAAAAAAAGTGCTCATTTAAAAAAAATTTTTTTTACTTAAATAAACAATTTATTATTTTTTTTTTTATATTTTAAACAAATAATTAAAAAAATAAAATTTTTTTTTTGTAAAAATTTTACTGACTATATTTTTCTTATATATAAAATTTTAAATTAAAAAACCAAAAAAAAAACTTAGTTTTTTGCTGAAGCAAAATTAAATAAAAAGAAAAAATCATAAGGATAATTTGGAAAAACGATTATGAAAAATCAAACAAAGAATTCTGAAATACTGATTGATTCTCCATATAAAAATGTGGATGAATCAAATTTATCAGTAAAAAATAATAATAAAAAATTAAAACAAAATAAATCTGCTGCTGTTACTATTCGAACAACAACAACTACAACAACAACAAAAACAACATCACAATCAAAAATATCAAAATTAATTTCATTACCACCAACATCACGTTTATTTGCTGGTAAATTTTTAGTAACACGTGTTCTTGAAGATGATTCAATACCAATATCACCATCATCAAATTCATTACCATCATTTGATATTAATGATTCAAAACAACAATTAAGTACTAGTTTTGATGATAAACAAAATGGACATCATCATTCAATTCATTCAAATTTTCATTTAAAAAATAAATTATTATCACCAAAAGATGCATTTATGATACGTCATAATAATAGCCAAAGAAATTTTGATCATTTAATTGAAAAACCACCATATAAATTATTATCACAAGATAGTGGTATTGAAAGTGTTGATGGTTGTTGTAATAATGATGATTTTTTACATCATAGAAATATTACAGATTCAACAGATGAAATTATATTGGAACAACAACAACAACAAAAAAATAAACAAAATGATAAATATAAAAAAAATTATAGAATTCATAAAAATTCAAAATGTGATGATACAAATTCAATTGCATCAATATCTATATCCTCCTTGAATCATTCAAATGAATATATTACATTAAAAGAATTAAAATCATCATGTTCTGATGTTGAAGAAGATCTTGATGATGATCATGATCATAAAAATGATAATGATAATGATCATAATAATCAACATAATGATGAAAATAAAAAATCATTAAATCAAAATAAAATTAATATAATTGAAAATAAAAAAAAAAAGAAATTATTTATTGTTGGTGAAAATAATCGAGATTCAATATGTGAAGAAGAAAATGAAAATGATGATGCATTAAATGTTGCATCTGGTAATTCTTCAACAACAACAACAACATCTAATACATCATCAGATAATCAAACAGATGATTCAGCAATTGAAATTGAAAAAACAACATCTTCATCATCTTCTGAAATAACAGATCAAATTAATAATTTTCCAATATTATTTGGACCAAATTTATTAGATGATACAGCAATTGATTCAAAATTAATTAATCGTAAAGATGGTCTTGAAGATTCAATGTATTATTTAGATGAATTTGGTAGTCCACAATTAAAAGAAAAATATTTTATAAGAGAAAAAATTAAAGAAGCTAAAATGTTACGAAAAAAAGCCAAAGAAGCAAAAAAAACTGAAAAGAAAATGTTAAAAGAACAAAAAAAAGAACAAAAGAAAACAATGAAATTAAAAAACTCAATAATATTAAATGAAAATGATAAAGAAGATAATAATATAATATTAAAAGAGAATAATATTATAAATATAGAAGAATGTAAAGAATTAAAGAAAAATGATGAATTTGAATGTAAAAATGATTGTATAAATGATTGTGATAATTTAAGTAATAATATAAGTGATAAAAATGACTGTGATAATAAAATTAATAGTAATAATAATGATGAAAATAAATGTATAATAATTAGTAATAATCATAATAATAATAAAATGAATAAAAATGATAAAAATGAAGCAGAATTATATAATTTTGGTGAACCAAATGGATTAATACCAAATAAAACAACAAATTGTGTTAGTTGGACAAAAATTTGTAATAAATTCAAGAATATTTTGAGTAAGTTCAAATATAAATTAATTTAACTATTAAATATTTCTTCTTTTTACAAGTCTCTAGGATTTTTTTTTTTTTCTTTTGTATGTATATTTTGTTTTTTGAAAACTCTTAATCATAATTTAAATTGTTCATATTGGAGTGTGTCTCTAAAGCTATCATATAGGTTACTTATACTTGATACTCATATACCCTTGACATTATATTTTCTGATTTATAAATTATCTTATCTTTATTTGTTGTTTAAAACATATCTTTTAATTTCCAAAATAAGCATGTATATGTCTTTTTGCTATTTATCATTGCGTATATATGCAAAATAAGGAAGGATAGTAAATTTTCTATCCGCTTGTTGATGGATGCATTAGAAGGAGGGTAAAACAAGAGTACATTAGTCGTTGAAATGTGTTCCTTCAAACATCACTTTAATCGAAATTTATTCCTTGCTTTGTAGTACAAATATCTAGTGTTAGTAGTTAGTACGGCTAATCAAGTATATACGTATACGAATAGTTAATATATACGAGTATATTTAATATTGAATTCTCATTTAAAACAGAAATTTTGATGACTCGCTTCGAATACACTTCAGTTTAAATCATAAATATGTATTTTTTATAGAATTTACTATACATATGTCGAATTTCCAAATTAGATCATATACTCTTAATATATTGTTTAATTTTTTTTTTTTTTTATCATTCAATTATTTTTTAGGGTGGTGTCAATTTTGGGGGTTTTTTTTTTGTTTTTTGTTAGAAAAGAATTTTGATTATATAGATTACAATATATTTGGTATCATATTAAAAGTAACAAAAATTACAAGTACGAATTTCTTAGAAATCGGTAAAATTTTTAATAATTTAATATAAAATATTTATTATTATACAGATTAATTTTCAATTCTGAAAATTTTTGATTACAATTATTGATAATAAATGATAATTATGAAAAATGTTGTGTGATCTTTAAATAAACATATATATTTACTT
The DNA here is from genome assembly GCA_947095535.1 of Poecilobothrus nobilitatus. Classification (NCBI taxonomy): domain Eukaryota; kingdom Metazoa; phylum Arthropoda; class Insecta; order Diptera; family Dolichopodidae; genus Poecilobothrus; species Poecilobothrus nobilitatus. The sequence goes on along the minus strand of OX352773.1, from coordinate 77,435,485 downwards.
AGTTATCATATCTAAAAATTATTTCAAGTTTACTTATTTTGCAAATTAGTTTTTGATTCGAAATGAATTTAACGAGTGTTTATGATGGTAAAAAATATTATACAACACAAAATATATTGAAAAAAAAAGTAGCTAAGATTTTATTGAATTTTTATATACAGGATTTTGATAGCTTTTTTGATGACTTTCTCTTAAATAATTCCAATATATATTTAGTCGTAAAATAGAAACTTTTCTATCATATGAGCAAAAAATAAATTTCGGATACAAAATATTCCCACTTATTCCAATATGATGCTTTGTATGTGTACCTAAATGATGTACCTACCATATCTTCCCTCTAGTTACAAAATGTACCTTAATTGTACCTTAACTTACAACTTTATAATCCTAACACAGCATCATAGGAACTTATTTTTATACTTTCTATGTATTTTTCTAAATACTAATTAATATACATATGTATATAAAAATTGTTATACATTTGTTTTATTCTTTCTAAAATATAAACTAAAAAATAAAAAATCTAATTAAAAAATAATCTTGAAAAATTCTAAGAAATAACTTACAATAAAATATACATACATATATGTATAATATATGTAATTAAAATCGATGGTAATATTTCAAAAAATAAAATTACCATAAATTGTTTTCGATTATCAGGAAAAAAACAAAAAAACCTTATATGAGGCATATATAGGGTGTTCTGGAATATAATATGGTATTATCTTTCTGAAATTTAATATCTCGTAAGAGATAAAACGACTCTTAAACAAGTAACAAAATAAGCTACAGTATAAATTAGATGGTGTAGCCAATATTGGTTAGTTAAGACACTGGCCTTTCTTTCATACGAAAGGTCTCGCGTTCAAGCCTCCACCTATAAGCTTAGGTACAGTAGCTATTATAAGTGGGCACAGTAAAACATTAAAAATAAAATAGTACAAGAAAATAATATAAACAATAACTAAAAGAAAAATTATGCACTATGGTCCTTAAAGGAAAAAAATAAATTATATTGGAAAGGTCAATTTAATTCGAATATTCAATTAACACTTTACAGAGCATTTGAACATTTATATGTAACTCTAGATTCAATTAAGGGTGGTTTTCATAAGTAAAACATATCCACGAAAATGTTAGAGCATAGGCAGAGGATACGAAAATTACATGTGTGTAAAAGAGAAAACTATATAAAAATATCTTCTAACGATTTTTTTATTTTGCTGAATATCGTCCATAAGTCTATTTCATCAACGATATTTCTGAATATATATTTTTTTTTCCCCTCTTTTTCATTGTTAGTAAGTACACTATATTTTTTTCTCTTTCTAAAATTACGATAACCACGAAATTAGTCATAAAAACCAGGCTTTATATTCAAACTCGTTTGAAATAGATTATTTTAACATAGATCCTTGAGGAATTTTCTTTTCAATTTTCGTTTCCTCTTTTTTTTTTTTTTGCTTCTATATTTTTTTATACGATACCGCACTTATTTAATAGATACCCTGTTCCTGTATATATTTATGACAGTAGGCATTATCTTATTGTATGTGACTTATCTTTACTGTGTTCCGTTTTGTTTTTTTAAATAATTATATGATTTTAAATATCGGAATTTTCGATTTTTTTTTTTTTTTTTTTTTGACAATTTTCTCAATTTTCGAAACCTTGAATAATTTTATAATTTAAAATCTTTTTCATTGAATGTAGAAAAAAGGTATTTACTTATTTATAAATTATGTTTATATTTTCTTTTTATTTTTTGTATTTTTTGTATTTTATTTTAATGTTATGACTGGGATACATAAATATATGTGTTTTATGTTTTGATCAAGGAAAGTTATTCACATTTAGACTATGATGTATATTATTGTGTAGGCATAATATTTCTCATGTATAGTTTTATATTAATTTTTTTCATCCTACAGAAAAAAAAAACTTTAAAAACTAAAAACAAAACAAAGGACAAAAAAGCAAATACATATGTATATACACATAATAAATAAAATAAAAAAAAAAACCTTATGATATTTATTTAAATTGCAAAAACAAAAATTCGGATATTAATAAAAAAAAAAAATCATGAAAAGAAATAAAAAAATGAAAAATTTAAAAGGAAATTATTTCAAAATAAAAAAAAAAAAATTGTTAAAAAGTTGTTACGCTTCTAATATAAGATTAATAAAAGACAAGAAAAAACTAAAGGCAATTAAGAAAAATATATGTACATATATGTGTGTAGAGATAATAATACGAAATTTTGGGAAAAATTATTGAGGAGAATTAACAAACTAAGGAAGGTTGTGTAGATATTGGGAATTACAAAAAAAAAAAAACAAAAACCCTTTGTAATTAGAGTTGTATATGATTTATAATAAGTTTTTTTTTTTCTTACATAATTTCTACACATATCAGCACTAAAATATCACCAAACCAAGTATACCTAAGTAAGTGTACGTCAAATAAATCGCGCATATTAAAAAAAGGTGTGTCCAGGCGCCTATACATATTTCTCGCCTATACATATATTTTATGTTTATATATATACATACGTACATGCTAGTAATATAAATGTAATTTTTTTTTTTTTATGACGTCGACATTTTAAAAAAATATTTTTATTTTTTTTTTTTTTTTCAAATAAGTGTAGTAGTTTGTTTTTTTAAGATTTTCAAAAAAAATAAAAAAAATTTATTTTTGTTTATACAGAGAGAAATAAAGCTTAGTCAATCAGTCGAATTGACTATAGAGACGATATACATTTTAAATAAAATTTTTTGAATGATTGCCAAAAATAACAGAACCAGAGAGGAGCCATCCATATAATTTTATATTTAATTTTCGAATTAATTACAAACATATATATGTACAATACATACTTATTTCTATATATATATATATATATACTTGTTTGTATATGTTTGAATTATATATAATAATTCATATACACATATATGGATTAATATATATGTATATTTTTTATTTTATAAATTTGGTGTTATAAAGTTGATTGCGGTACGGTATATACATATGTATGTATGTATTTTGTTTCGGATTTCTCTTAGTAACTAATCAAAAAAAAAATTTTTTTTACAGTTGTGGAGATTTAAATTTATCATTATTTTTTAATTTTACTTACTTATATTTTATTTAAAAGTAGGTATATATAGGTATGTATTTTTAATAGAATTTAATAATTTATTTATAATATATATACGTAAAACTTTCTTTTGAAATTATGGCGTCTTTTATCCTTTTTTTTTATTTTTTTTTTCTTTTTTTCAATTCACTTTTTTTATAAAAAAATTTTTAGAAACTAAAAAAAAAAAAAAAAATTATATTTCTTTATTCCCTGATGTGTATTGGCCTTGATGCGGAACTGAAATATAATATAAAATCATTAAATAAATAATATTTTTCTTTTATTTTGCAAGGTTGCACTTAAAATTGGAACATGCTTTGAAAAAAAAAAAAAGTTTCTAAAAAAGATTCAAGATTGTCTATAGTGTGTATATAATATATATGTATATTATATACCTATAGAGAAGGAAGCTGTTTTTCTTTCTTTCTTTCAAATTTTTTTTTTTTGAATTAAAATACTAAAAATTAATAAATTACATATAAAATATTAATTTATATGCATGGTAGATACAAATTTTCAACGATTAAATCATTTTTCTTTTTTTCATAAAATGATCTTGAAATATTATTTATGGCTTATAGCAAAATAAATGTGTTAAATAGATTAGAAAATAGATTTTTAATTGTTTTGTGGTAAAAACAATTAAAATTGAAGAAAATTTAAATTATTGATAGTTTCTCTTTTTTTTTTATTTTTTTTTTAATTAAAACTTGGTTCATGAAACAAAAAAAAAATATATAGATATTTATAGTTTATGATATTAACAGTGAAATTATTTTTATTTTTATAATTTAAAAAATATTTGTACTATTTTAAGATTTTTATTAAGTTTTTTTTTTTTTTTTTGTTGTGTGTCCTTCTTTTTATTCATCATAGTTTGGTCTGTTTTTTTAATGCAGACATTTTGTGATCTGATGTGCCAAAAATTATCTGTTTTGATAGATTATTTTATTGAGGTATTGCAATTGATTTTTTTCTTATTGTTTTTAATAGGTATATATTTTCTGTATTTTTTTTTCTTTATAACTATTAATAATATATGACTATAAATCTATATTTAATCTCTTTTCTACTTGCTTCTTTATGTCAATTATGTTATTTTAGGGCAACCTATAACCTATGCACCTCATGTATTGTTTTACATGTGTTTTTTTTAAATACTAATTTATACATTATTCTGCTCTTAATGAATAATCTTTCATTGATGTTTTTATCAAATTTTTATTCATCCCTCTATAGTGTCTTTTGAGGATTTCCCACCTACTACTTTCGCAAAAGAAAAAAAAAAGAGTTAACCATGTAAAATTGAATGTTAAATTGTGTTAGAAATTTTAATGAGTATAACAATATGGCGATTTTGGTTTATTGGAGTCCATATGTCACAAGACGTTTTTAAGACAATGAATTTTTTAATTTTTATGATCTTTAATATAACATTTTCGTTATAATATTTATAAATTGCAAAAATAATGTAGTACCTAGGTATTTCTTTTAATTTATTTTTAAAATTTTATTCCATTTGGAAAATTTTCAAAAATAATTTAAAAAGTTTTTGTATTATAGTTAAACTATACTAAAAGAGCTATTAAAATTCATAAGCCTTTAATTTATATTTAAAAAAAAAAATAAAAATATTACTTAACGTTTATTTACTCAATTTCAAACTGCTTCCTTCTATTTTCATATCATATTATATATGATAAGAATATTACAAGTACATATATAAATGAAAGTGAAATTTTTTTTAGTACATACATATTTAAATATTGGTTTTTATAAAGTACGGAAGGTGGTGTAAATGTACGATAATTTTATTTTTTTTTTTTAAGCTTAAATTTAATAATAAATAAATTAACTTAAAAATAAGAAAGAAAGGTTATTTGCCAAAGATAAGGGTACAATAATATTTTGTAGATAAAGATTTTTATATATGTATACTGTATATATATATATGTGTCTTCTATAAATACTTATTAGCTTATACATTTATTTATTTTTAAATAAATTTTGAAAAAAATTTAAATTTTATAAGATTACCACCCTACTATAATAACATTTTATTATTGTTATTTATAAATGAATAAATATATATATATGTGTATATAAAACGTTTCTCATTAAATTCATTATTTGTTGTCATATTTTATAAAAGATAGTGACGTTTTTCTTTTTTTTTTTTTTGACGTTTAATTATATGTTTTCAGAAAAATATACAAAATAAAATAAATAAACAATTTTAATTTATTAGATTTAAATATTTAAATAAATACCAACATTTTATATTATTCATTCATTTTACTAAAAAATTTTGTACACACATTTTGTGTTCTAAAGGATATTTTTATTTATTTTTTGTTTTTATAAATAATTAAATATAAATATTTAATGTGTATTTTAATAATAATCTTTCAAGAAAAGAAAATATTAAGGTTAAATAAATTAGATTTAATAAAATAAAAATTATATAAAAATAAAAATCAAAAGACCAGACCCCATTCTATTTCAATATTATAATTGAAAATTATCATTTATTTTATTGTATAGGCTAAAGATATATAGAGCGATTTGTGTATATTGCGTCTAAACTTTGTTCAGATCAGAGAGTATATGAGTGAAATCTGAAACACAGTTTTCGATAGAAAAAAAGTACATTATTTTTTGAAATTAAAAATTAGCTGTTCAGAAAAATTCAATAACCGGGAGGGATCCTTAAAAATATTTTCTATTAAATATTAAATTAAAAATGTTTATTATTGAACTTTTTTAATCATAAACATAGTCTGGGTGCGCAAAAAATTTCTTTCATCGTATAGGTGATCAAAAAAAAAAATTAAATTAATTAATTTAAATTAAAAAATTTCTTCATGCTTTGTTTTGAACTATGTCTAGCAGATCGTGGTCTTCAGACTTTTATTAACTTAATGCTCTTTCAAACAAATTTTCCATTACTGACATGAAATGTTTTTGCGGATAAACTTCCTAGTTAAGGTGACGTAATCATATAACGGTACTTTATATCTAAGGTTCCAAGGTTCCGAATATATATGTCATTAGGATCGATGCCACCGTCTAGTGACCGAAAAATACATTACAAAATTTTTTTCAACATTTTATAGTATTTTACTTAAACCGTTATATTTTTTTTTCTACGACAGCAAGTATACAGGACAATATTGTAGATCATAATACTATCTTTTATATACATACATCTTGTTTCATTTTAATCGGTGCTACCGTTTCTGAGATATTGCAGTAATAAAAGTGGAAATTTTGGTGTAAAAAAAAAAAATAAATAAAAAAAAAATATGTAAAAAACCACTATACAATTTGCACTATACTCTTCACAATTTTTTTAGTGGTATATAATAAGTACCGTATTGGTTGGCCAATAGTCCCACCAGAGGAAACAAATGCGAAATTCAAAGAACAATTTTAATAAAAAATACATTTTCATATTTTATTTCTGATACATTTATTTTGTTTTTTTTTGTTTTTTTGTTGAAATATGTATATAAAAATGTAAGATAGATATTAACAATAGAATCTATGAATTAATTTTGACCCACCCTGTGTTTCCTATATTAAAATTTTTTTAGTTTGCCGTATAGAATTATTTAAAATAAAAAATTTACATAATATGTAATTATATTATCGCTATAACGTCAATTCAATAAAATTGTATACAAAAATATTTTATTAAAATAATGAAAATAGAAATTATTTATATATAAATATATGTATATTAATTTATTAGTCTTAATTGTATTTAATAACATTTTTCAATCAATATTAATTTATTTTTATTTATTAATTTAAATATAAATTGATTAAAATTTAAACTTTTTAATTGTTTTGTCACACTATCTTTGTTTGTCAGCTTGCAGAGTAAATTAACATGAATTTATAAAAAAAAAAAAAAAAAAAAACAGCTAGTATCAATAAAATAATAATAAATTTTTAAATTAAATCACTTGTTTTTTAAATTATCTATTTGTTTTCTTTAAATATAGCTTTCTTATGATTTCCTTTTGTTTAAAACCACAAAACAAACAATTTAGCAAATAGTGAACTTTGATTATTTTACATTTATTTTTCAAGTTTTAAGTAAGTAGTTATCATTTTTAAATATAAAAAAAAATATACCTACTTAGTTTTATCAAAAAATATATGAAAAAAAAAATAAATAAATTAGAAATTTATTTATTTAAACAAGAATAAGATGCGCACGCGGTCATACTTTTAATAATATAACAAATAAATAAGTATGTAATTAAAAATTTTTTTTTCCCTTTTACTTTGAAAGTCATTTGAAGGAGTAAAATAAATATTTAATAGAAAATTTATAATATACATATTATATTTTAGTTTATTTTATAATGTACCTATTGTCCGCTAATAAATTTTCAAGACCCTTGAAATAGATGATTATGAAATTATGATACTCCCAATATTGTTTGCTTTCCTTTTACAAAGTAAACTGCTTTTTTCTACTCCCAACTACACCAACCTTCAAGAAAGAGTATAGATAGGAGTAAATGCGATTATGTTAAGTTAGCGTTCCATTTATCAACTACTCCCCACTATTCTCAACTACTTTTTTCGTGTGAAAGGAACACAAACATTAGAAGTATAAATTGTTAACTATTTTAAAATAAATGAATCAAGTAAACCGTTATACATTTACAACTTTCATTTTAAGTGATGCAAATTACCTAAATAAATTGTAAAACATAAGTATATATACATATATACATATAGATATATAGTATATTATATATTTAAAAAAAATCATATCGCAATATATAATAAAATAATTCTTTTTTTAAGATGCCACACAAATAAAAAATATTTGTTTTTTTATTTTCTTCTACAAAGCTATAGCCAACGGTTTAGCGAAACTATTGATTCAAAAAACTGAAGCTACTATGTTCTTTACAGTAAGTGGAAAGGAAAAAGAAACAAGTAATGGGAAGAAACAAGGCTTTAAAAAAGCACATTTCCAAAATTAAAAAAATATTCGATAATAAGCCTAGATATAAAGAGTAGAAGAATAAATTTATAATAGTATAAATAACGATTTTATTACTACAAATTATGAATAATAATGAAAACAATAAAAAATTGAGAGAAATCAAATCACACTTTTATCAATTATAAGGTAACCCTATAATTATTAAGAAAAATTATTAACACAAACAAAAATATAATGTTGGAGCTTTAATATTTGTATATTATTTCAAAAAAATTTGGACAGGTGTTTAAAAATAGAGAATTTTCAGTTTTTGACCCCTTACAGCTTCTAAACGGGGGGGGCGACACAAAAATATTTCCTGAAATGACTAATACTTATTTCCAAAGATCTAACTTCTCTCAAAATTTCAAACTTCTAAGTAAAACCGTTTGAAACATATATGGGGTCCAAGTTTTTACAAAAATTGAGTTTCACATAACGGTATATTAAAATAGCGCATGGCAAAGTCATATATTTATAAAGTTTTATAAAACCAGCTATCGTTTGGCGTTTCCAGATTGAAAACATACCTTATAACAATTTCGAGTGTTTTCGAAATTTGTTAGGGGTGGAGCTCTGTAATGGGTGGGGCTACAGAAAAAAAATTGTTCCACAAAATTAGTTTAGATTAGCGATGCCTATCCGTAGTTAAAATTTCATCACTTTATTTCAAACGGTTTAGAATTTTGGTAAACACCCAGACTGACGGATAGTGTTAAGCTAATAAGCATATTTTTTCAAAATTTTTTAAAAATGTGCTATAAAAATAATTCATCTTTTAATGCATTTTCATAGCATTAAATTTACTTGAAATGACATCATATCATCATCATATTTTTAGCACATTTCCAAAAAAAATTTGAAAAAATGTGCTTATTAGTTTCACTCTGTCCGTCCGTCCGTCCGTCCGTCCGTCCGTCTGTTTACAAAACTTCTACACCGTTAAAGATAGAGAAAAAAAATTTTAACCATAGGTAGGTCTCATAAACAAAATAATTTTGTGGAACAACTTTTTCATGTAGCCCCCCCCATTACGGAGCTACAGCCCCTCAAACTTTGAAAAAGCCCTATTTTTAAATGCATATATCTTATGTTCTGCTTAAGATTTTTTCAATCTGAAAACGTCATTCGACAGGTATTTCTTTTATCTTTGTAAATTAATATCAAAATTATACAATTTTTTTAAATTTAGTATTTAAATTTACCGTTATGTGAAAACCAAATTTTGCATGATTTTTCTACTTTCATAACTCCGGCACGCTTCTAGATAGAAGCTTGAAATTTTGAGGCAAGAAAGAACTTTTAGAATTAGTATAAGTTTGCTCAGAAAATTTTTTCGGACCACCCCCTGTTTATGAGCTATTAGGGTTTAAAAATTGAAAATTTGCTATTTTTAAACACCTGTAACTTAGGAACCTGTACACATTTTACTTCTGCAAGATGTAAAAATTAAAGCTACAATAATATATTTTTATGTGTGTGAAAGGTTTATTTTAGTTGTAAAGGGTTCCAAAGTTGCAGCTCTTCAAAATTACGAAAAAGCCCCATTTTCAGATGTATATATCTCGGGCTCTGCCTAATAGTTTTGCAATCTAAAACCGCCAGAAGATCGAAAATTTTATTATCTATATAAAACAATATCAAAATTATGTAATATTTTGTAATTTACTATTTAAATTTACCGTTATGTGAAAACCACATTTTGCATGAAATTTCTTTTTTCATAACTCCGGCACCCCTTTAGATAAGAACCTGAAATTTTGAGACAAGAAAGAACTTTTAGAATTAGTCTAAGTTTCCTCAGAAAATTTTTTGGTAACACCCCCTCTTTAAGAGTTATTACGCCTCAAAAATTGGAAATTTGCTATTTTTAGACACCTGTAACTTAGGCACCTGTAAAAATTTTTCGTCGGCAAGACATGAAAATTAAAGCTTCAATAATATATTTTTACGTGTGTTAACGGCTTCTCTTAGTTATATAGGATTCCGGAATTACGGCCCCTCAAAATTTCAAAAATGTCCTATTTTCACATTTTTTCTTATTACAAAAAAATTTCTTAAATTTTATTTCTTAAATTTTCAAATTTTTGTGCAAGTCACACTTCTAAACAGTTTGTATTGAGTTTTGGAAATGTGCGCTTTTAAAAACCGTTGGTTTACATTCTACCTTGTTTGATTATGTTTTAATTTCATATTTTCATATATTAATATATATACATATTATATATATATATTACAGTGAAATTTGTCTTCCTAATTCGCAAATTGAAAAAAATCAGTAATAAAAAGAAAAGTTAAAGCTTTTAATTTTCCTTGTGTAGTAAACGTGGATGTACTTCGAATTAAAGAAGATTTCCATTTAATTAAACTTCACTGTATTATTTTCTTACATACATAAATATTTAATATTAAATGTACTTGCGATTCCTTGTTTTTTTTTTTTTTTTCTTTTTATTATAAAATTATCAACGGAAGTTAATCAATTAAAAATGCATATTTATTTAAAACAAGAATTTATTTTTAAATAAATCAAGTATTTTGAATTTTTTTTTTTAAGCGATTATAATATTTACATTACATTTAAGTACAAAGTAAATAATATCCAATAATAGCTCATATATATATTTGTATATATTATATACATATGATATATATTCATTCATAGTAACTAAATTGGAAATCAACATACATTTTTATAATTAATGTTAATTTAATAAATCTAAACCTAGCCAGAATTATGGAAATGAGCTTCACCATGATATTTATGTTATAATTAAAAAAAAAAACAAATAGAGAATTTTAATTACTCGTAAAAGTCGTAAGTATTTGGTTTTAATCGGTTCAGTTTATTTTTAATCGGATCAATTAATTCGATGATTAGATCAGTGGCTTGGAATAACCTGATTCTTTTCAATATTTTATTAATATCTAAGTAATTTTTTAATTTTACTAAATTTTTTTTTAGAATTTTTTGTTGTAATCCAACTGAAACTGCATTCTTTTGTTCAAAATTCTTTTTTTTTTTAAAAACAATAGCGATAATGTAATAAAATAAAACAAAGACAATATAATAAATAACAAAGACCATTACAATGTACGTACTTTTAAAAAATTATCACTATAATATTCATGTGTTTTGGAATATGGGTTTTGTTTTTTTTTTTTTTTGTTTTCTTCAAAAGAACTTATTGATTATATTTTTATCAATGGTTAGTGACTCGTATGGTCTTTGTTTTCAACATAAAAATAATTTAATTTTTTTTTTTATTTTATTTTGTTTTATTTTTTTTAATTAAATAAATTTTTCTGCATTTATTTAAATAAATTCAAGTGTACATAAAAGGAAAAAAAAACAAAAAAAAGAAGGCTATAAATCAAGAATAGTTTTTCTTTGTAAGTTTAATCGTATATTGTCAAAAACTTTACTTAACATATATATAAGTATACATTTATAGTGTATATATATATATATTAATTAATATTGATTTTTCTTTTATGCATATACATATATTTAAACTTTTCTCTATACATATAAAATTATTTTAAATGTATTCTTAACATTCTTAAGGTTCTGGTAAAGAACCAATTAATTTTTAAGCTTGCTTATTTTCATATGAGTGCTCCAGCACTCATTTGTATTGAATTTTCTTTTTAAACGAATATCTTAATCAATCTTAATAATTTTCTTTTCAGTTACTAGACTTATTTTACTATATTGTTTTACATTTTTCATAATTTTTACATATAAATTGTTTTAATATGAATTAAATGTTAAAAGATGGATTTTTATTTCTAAAAATTTACTTCTCTAAAACTTTTTTTTGGTAGGCTTTTAAAAGAGTTCAAATAGTAATCGAAAATTATTATCTTAAGATTTTTTATAACTACATATGAGCGCATATATTCAACTATTCTTTATTGTTCAAAAATATGAACTGTAACTACTTGGATTTAAAATTTAGAAAATGTAAACAAATCTTACAAATATTAAAAAAACAAGTTTTAACTGCAGTGTTAAAAGATAGGATGATTGATTACGTCCCTGATATTTATTTATAAGGGCATTTAAACAATTTTTTAGAGAAAATATATTCAAAAAATAATAATTAATCTTCTTTTATATAGATATTTTAAAGGTTTTTAATTAAATAATTCTAAAGTTTTTAAATTTATACATGTAAAATGTTCTAATTATAATAAACTGTATAGCACGCGATTGGTTCATGTCACTTTAAATAGAAATACATATATCACATTAGAATTTAATTATATTATAAATAATATGTGAACTTTATTTAAATAAATGTGTATTATATATATATATAATATATGTAGTTTTAATTCAATTTTCATTTTTTTTCTTTCAAGTTGAAATTTAAAGTAATAAATCACGAAGTTCATATAAATATTACATTTATATATTAATGTTTTATAAAATAAGTAAATAATATAAAATTGTCTGTATTTGTAATATAAATTCTTAAATTTTTATTTCTTAAATATTTATATATAACAAATCTAATCTAATTAAATTAGTATCAAAAATTAGTATCTTAAGATGTTTATAACTATAATATATGACCATATATTCATTAACTATTATTTATAGTTCGTGTTCATTATTATTTTTTGATATATATATATATATATATATACATTTAATCTAGAAAAGTATTTATTAAATAAATAAAAGATACTATGCATATTCATTTATATATAATGGCATTATAATAAGTTTACTATAATACTTATCTGATCATAGCTAATATAGTCAATATAGTCAATCTATTTAGTAGTTCTTTTTTTTTAGAATTTTCTTGTTAATTTTTAGTTATACACACTTTGCTAGACTGAATTGCTTTTAATAGTAATATTAAATTAATAATTAGTAAAATGATATTTTTTATTCTATTAAATTAAAATTTTTAATGATATTTTTGTTTATGACAATTTGTTTGACAAAGTTGTAAAGTCTATAATAACAAAAGAGAAATCAAAAAATCAAAATAAATAATTTTTAAAATTATTACTTTCATGATTTTTGGGTTTGTTGTGTTTGTAGGGGAAAATTTCCAAGCCAATTTTCTAAAGGTATTAGTAGTTAAGAAAAAAAGGTATTCGAAATGAATTGATAAATTAAATTTGTAAGACTTATATGGTTAAGGTTGAAGTACGGTGAAAAAATCGTTTGTATATGAAAAAGTCTGTTCCTCATTCGAAAAAATTGGTATGCTGAAATCCATTCAGCTGCAAAAACTTTATGCAGATGTCAAAGACATTATATATATGTCGTAAAAATTTTTTTGTATCTAGTTTAACAAAACGTTAAATATCTTAAGATTATATTATGTTGATTTTTAATTTCTATTTTAAAATTTAATACGAGTGATTTTAATTCTAAAAAGATCCAAAAAAAAAGTTCAGAGAATATAACAGAGCAGTGTAGTTAAATTCTTAAATAACACATTATTTTCATTTACTACAAAAAAAAAAAAAAATTGAAGTTACATAATTATCATTTTAGCATGTGTGTTCATAAACTTTATCAAGACTGTAATCTTTAAAACAAAAACATTAATTTTTTTCAAACATTAATTTATTTTTTTTATTAATAAACTCCTTCGTATCAGTTCTTCAACAATATTTATAATGTCAATTCCTTATCATTTAATATTGGAATCACCTTTATACGTGTATGAAATATATATATATATATATATATATATATATATATATTCATAAAAAAAATAAAATTTTGTGTATATAAACTAACATATTATGTATATTAAAATAAAATTAATGATTTTATTTTGATTACTTTGTTTTAAAAAAAAAAAAAAAAACACTCACCCAATAAAATTTAATTACTAAATCTCGAGAGTGTCAACTTGTAATGAAATGACAATCACACTTCAATTTTTAAAAATGTTATTTATTTTTGGTTATAGGATTATATATATACAATAACACAGGTGACATTGACCAAAATTTTAAATAAATATCAATTCTATATTAAAAAAAAAAAATAAATTCATCAGTAGCGCAGGCCGCTATTTAGTTAGTATTTAAAAATTTATCTTTTTTTATTGTTTTATCTATTAACTATATCTAGATATAATATTATAGATAGAGGATGGGTATGCAATTATCATATACCTATATAATCTTCCTTTTATTTTATTTTTAACGTCACGTCACGTTTTAACACCTTTGTTTTTAATTAAATTTTTATTTTACTGCTAAATTAATTTTTAATTCAAAAATAGTTTCCAACAAAAATAAAATAGAGAATATTTATTTGAAATTCACAATAAATTTTTTGAAAACGAAATATAAAGAAGATGGCGGCGTTTCAGATGGGATACATTCTTCTGGATGCAAGATTTTGATTGGTTCAAAATATATATCGTATTCGTGACATGCTCTTCTTTTCGGCACGTCTAAAAACCCAAAATTTTTGCATTCGTGATACAAACAAGAGGCATATTATTCAAATGTCAAAACATCAAATAATATATTTCTTTTTATGGTTTTTTTTTTTTTAAACGAAAAAAAACACAAATATATATTAAGTATGTACTTAATTTCTTATTTGAAATTTAAAATAATCGCCTTGTAATGACAAAACAATAAAAAAAAAAAAATAAAATAAAAAAATATATTATTTGACGATTTGACATTTGAATAACACAAGACAAAATATGTCAAAATACAAATTTGTCGCTTAAGTGCTGCCTATGAAGGAGCGGATGCATGCAGCATGTTGATTATTAAATGCAAAATATTCGTTAATGTTTCCGAAGAGTTTGTGAAGTGTAACGGACATATGTTTTGCATCCAGAGGCATGCATCCCATATGAACATACCCTAAATGTTTTTTTTTTTTTAAATAATTATATCTATGAAAAATAAAATTAATTTTAAGATTACTCAATAATATACTTTCGTCCTTAAAAATATTCCACTTAAAATAGGTATAATATAAAATTCACTCTATAAATATTATGACAAAACTATTTGAATCCATTATAAAATTATAATTAAAAATTAATTGTAAATTTTATTCTATTTTCGTTTTTTTAATTAGCATATATGTATCGATCTTTTTAAATTGAAGCATCAATCTATCTCTAAACTATTAAAGTGGTTTTTATTTGCTTCAAAAGATATATACGTAATACATATAAAATATTATATGGCTGATTTGTAATCATGTTAAAGAACTCTTTTTTTATACATGTATATAAAGGACAATATAATAAAGGATAAATATATAAAGGATAATATTAATTGTATAGAATTGTATATATACTCGTATTATATATTTAATACATAATTTATTAGGTTTTTACATTAATATAAAATTTTAACTATAGAAATTAAGTACAAGAAAAGTCGTTTTGTGGAATGTGGAGAGGGGGGGGGGGGGGATGTACATTAAAAATTACATAATATTTTTCAAAAATCATTTACCATTATAAGAAAAAAAATAAAAAAGTATATTATAAGATGTATAAGTAATTTTGTTAAAATAAAATATAGAAATATTATTACAATATTGTGTAAAATAGAATCCTTTTCACATTTACAATTCTTTAAATCAATTGATAATTGTTCTTTTTCTTAGTATAATAAACTTAAGATACTTTTTCTGTAACATTTTTAAAAATATTAATTTAAAATTACGACAATAGTAAATATAAAAAAAATAACTCAAATCATCAATTATATTTTCAATAATATATACTATAGAAAATTATAGTGGATCAGTTATATATAAAATAGTGGATTAGTTAAAAAATAAATATGTAAATAAAATAATTAAAAACAAAACAAAACAAACAAAAATAAAATAAAGTATTGATTTTTTGAAAGAAAATGTTAATTTGAATATTTCGTTAAAAATCGTGTGAATTTTTTATATACAATAAGTATATAATATATACATTAATTATATATTATGTATTCTAGCTAATACATATATATATATATATATATATATATATATACTTATATATTATTAGCATATTGTATTTTTTATTTTTATTTTGAAGGTATAAAAAATTAAATCAAAGACTTTTTGATAAAAAAAAAAAAAACATTGCTATTAACCTACCCTTGCTTAATTAATTTTTTTTTTTTTTTTTTTTCTCAAATTAATTTTTTGAAGTGCGCATTTTTTTTTTTTTTTTTTTTTTTAATTAGTTCACAAGTGAATTTTAATTAATTGAAACGGGGTCGATACATTTTCGGATTAAATTAACTTAAAAAATTAAAAAAAAAAAAAAAGAAAAAAAAATAAAAAATAAAAATCGATGATATCAGGAAGCAAACAAATTTATTTAAATATTATATATTAATTTTATTTTTGTTCCTTTAATTTTAATAAGTTTTTAATAAAATTAAGATTATAGAATTATTAAAATTTATCTCAAATATTATATATATATAATAATAAAAAAAAAAGAAAAATAGCATTTAAAAGTTTAAATAAGTGTCATAAGGATATTTTAATATATAATATAGTGTTTTATTTAATTTTTTTTTTATTAAATCATCAATTTTTTTTTTTTTTTTTCAAAACGGGTCGTATACGGAAAATTATTAAAATTAAAAGAAAAAAAAGAAAAGATGATATTATTGAAGAAGAAAAATCAAATAGTGATTCAGATTCTGATACAAATACAATAAAAACAACAAAATCATTTATAGAACCAAGTTATTCAATTATAAGTTTAGGATTATTCTATTAGTTTTTTATATTTATTATATATGTACATATATGTTATGAAAAATATGTGCTACATATACATTATAATACATTATATATATATATATGTGCTTCTTAAATTATGTATATTAATTTTTTTTTTTTTTTCTTTATTAAAAAATTTTGATAAATTTTACATAATGAAAAAAAAAATCAAATTAATTACATCCATTTTTTAATATATTTTGTTCTATAGTATAAATAATTCAAAAAT
This sequence comes from Poecilobothrus nobilitatus, assembly GCA_947095535.1. NCBI lineage: Eukaryota > Metazoa > Arthropoda > Insecta > Diptera > Dolichopodidae > Poecilobothrus > Poecilobothrus nobilitatus. Next base: position 77,418,339 of record OX352773.1, on the reverse strand, counting down.
TAATATTTAAGTTTTAAATTTTGAATGAATTTAAAATGTTGTCCGTCTATCTTAAATTAAAATAAAAAAATTCAATGAAAAAAATTGTTTTTTTTCTAAGTCAAGGTGGCCAATCACATTTTGTACTTTGAAATTTAAAATAATTCTATAAGTAGTTTTTTTTTGTTTTTCCTTTTACATTGTACGTAATTAAAATGACAGTAGTCAACAGTCAGCGCTACAGCTGTAGCAACCATATTTTTTTTTTTCTAAATGACATTTACAATTACATTAACATTTACATTTTTCCTTGTTGTATCGTAAATGCAAGTTTTTGACAGTCTCTATAGGGTTACGTTACGAGAAAAATTTATTACATATGTTTATATATACCTATAATATATATATATATATGAATATATCTGTAATTGAGAATAAATTATAATTTTATTGTCAAATTAAAACTTAAATTTAAAGATAATCTTTAAGAAGGGATATCATCATCTTTAAATCATTATCATTTATCTTGTCGCGTCTCTAGGTCGCATAGATATGATATATGTATGTGTTATATATATTTATATTATTATATTCTAAGTATACATATATGTGGGGGGGGGGGCAAAAAAAGAATGACAGGGATGGATTAAAACGATATAAAATTAAAAAAAAATATATAAAAATAATAAAAAAATTCAAAATAAACGTCAGAAGAAGAAGTATTGTATGTAAATATGTATATATATATATATATATGGTTTCTTAAATATAAATAACTAATAAAATAGCAAAATCAAAACAGCATCTTCAGATTTTTGATTTTTTTTTTTTTTTTTTTTATTGTATAAAAAAAGATGTTTTTATATGTGTGTTTTAAGTATATAATATTATATGAAAATCATTTCGCAAATTTATATTTACAGTTTTTTTATATATATAAATGATTTTGTTTTTTTTTGTTTTATGATAAAAAAATTTATTTCTGTTTTTTTTTTTGTTGATAGATTTTCGTCAAAGTTGAATATAAAAGTTTAAGGTCATCATCAGATATTTCTAAAAATAATTTTTTGTTTTTTTTTTTCAAATTTCAAAATAAGAAACAAATAATTTTTTTTTATTGTATGATGTACCTACCTACTTTTATTTTGTAGTATTTTACCTAATCTATTTAATTTTTGTAGTAAATTATAATACCTATAATATGTACTTATTTTGAGGTACATATTAAAATTTAGTTTGTATGTTACTTATGTACTGAATGAACTGATCAGCTTTTATAAAGTAATATGAAATGAAAGTGAAAATTTTTCCCGTTTGTCTTTTTTTTTTTATTTTCGATCCTAACAAACGTATTGAAATAAAAAATATAAGGGATTTCCTTGAAAATAATATTGTATATAGATTGTATTCATCTGCAATTATATAAGTAGTATGTGTTATATGCTATCAATATCAAAAAATAAATATACGTAAATTATAAATCGTTGTATTTTTTTTTACTTTTAATTACATTTATATTTTTTGATTTAATGAATGAATATAATTATTAATATTTTTTATATAATTTTTTTTTATGCAAAAATTTATTACAAATAAATAACAATCAATAATACATAATAAAATTGAATCCTATATTTATTTACTTCTTTAAAATTTCGTCCTTTTTAAATTTTTTGTTTTCTTGAATGATTTTTTTTGTGTTAAATGATTGTCTATGAAGAATAGGTTTTAAAAATGTCACGTAGACTGAATAGACTGAATCAAAGAAAAAAGAAAAAAGTTACGCAATTTGGATTTTTTTTTTGTTTTTTTTTTTTAATGCATTTCTCTACCATATAAATGTGGACAGGAAATTACACAGCCTTTCCTGTTCAGGCGTGGTTGTACATGTTGTAAGGGGGAATAACTCTTACGACGTGTGTGAGATTCGAACCCACACTCCCTCGTTGTTTACAGCGTATCTTACGCTCTTACCCACTAGGCCACCGACGCCCCAATTTGGATATGTATTAAAGTTAATATAAGTGTTATTTGTAACTTTAGTTTTCATTAATAAAACTTTTAAATGTTAATTCTTTTAGCTGATTCAATAAAATTTGTAGTTAGTGTTTTTCTGTTTTTGGTAATATACTACAGTAATTTTTTATTTTAGAAGACTTTTTCTTCATCAAAATTCATATACTGAATAATTGAGTTGTACAGTTTTTGTTCAATCAAAAAATTATCAATGTTTTGATTGTTATTTTAACAATCGTGAAAATTTGTTGCAATCATGTCGAAAAATTCGATTTTTACAAATCGTATTAACTTTAATTGTTCTATATTTAATTTAATTTTTATAAGAGGTTGTTCAAATATATGATATTGATTGAAAATAATGTTCCATGTGCTTTAGTTTTTCTATATTTTTTTTTTTTTTTTACTTAAATTCTTCTTAACTATTATGTTGTAAACATAAGTTATAAATATTTTTATAACATCTTTTTTATATATCAAAAAAAAAAAACAAAAAAAAAAAAAACCAATTTAAATCAACCACAAAAACATAAAAAAAATAAAAATTTGTGATATAACAAAAAAAATAAATAAAATAAATAAAAAAAGGTATGAAATTATTAGTTGGTAAATTAGAAGGTTTATGGCCCGATCAAAAAGTGGCCACATCTATAACAAAAACAGTGGATGAATCAAAAGAAGTATTACTTGGTAATATTGGTAAAGGATTGCCAACTGAAGGTACGACATACTTTGTTATTTAAAATAATTTTAATATAAAAATCATATTCATATATTTTCCCTTATTTATATAATTTTTTTTTTTTATTTTTGATTTTTTTTTTTTTTAAATATACCGGTGTTTTTAAGAAATCCTAAACCAAAAAATATGAAAATCTACAGCTATATATTGTTTAATTTTGGCACGTTTTAATTTTATTGTTGCTAATGATATAAAAAAAATGTATTTTAAGATTAAAAAAAAAAAAAAATAAAAACACAATACGATTTTGCGTTCTTTTTATATAAATTTTATTTTAATATTTTGTGTATAAGTAGTAACGAAAATTTTTTAAAAATAAATATTAATCCTTTTTGGTATTAAAATATAACAAACTTTTTGTTTTTCAAATTAATGAATAAACCCCAGTACTTTTTATTGATTTTTTTTTTTTTTTTTTTAACTTGAAAAGTTCTTTATAAATTCTATATAAAATTAATGGATTCATCCTATTTTAAGGGTGAACCACTTGAATTTATTTTATTCTATTTTATTATTGTTATAAAAAAAAAAAACTATTTTTATCAAAAATTGTAAATTAGTAAAAAAAAAAAACCAAAAAGGAAAATTGCAAACCATAAAATTAAATTGGTATTTTTTATAACCTTTTTTATTTTTTTAATCTGACAAAAAAAAAATTTTTTTTTATTTGTAAGATTCCTTTTTTGCTTTTTTATATTGAATGAATTGTGTTCAAGTTTAAAGAATGAAAAGTAACTATTGATTGTATTTTAAGAATAAATCGGTATATATATATATATATTTTAAATGTTATATAGTATAACTATTGATTTTACAAAATATTGTAAACAATGATTTTTAGCTATTTATGTTTTTAAATATTTAATAGATCCTATATTAATCATTTAAAATGTGTTATTTCGAATTGATTTTTTAATAAACTCTTACGATATACACTAAAAATTATTTAAGAAAAATAAAAATATTATATAAAAAACAAGTTTATAAAATATTTTTAGGATTTCAATTCAATATACATATCAAAAATAGTATAACTAATAGTATAGAAGATTATGTTATAAGATTAATTCAATATTTTTTTAACTATTAAAGATAGAAAAGATATAAAGATATAAAAAATTGAATAATAAAAATAATTTTTTTAAATCCCTACTATGGGTTAATATTAACATATTAAATATTTAAATCCTTTTACATACATACAAATGCAATTATAAACATTAAAGTAAATGTATTTTTCTAATTTCGTATGACTTGGAATATTCTAGACACTTTCTAAAATTTTAGGATAGAAAAATTAATACACTCTCCTCTTTAGTTTTAATGCAATCGTAAACGTGTATGATATCGATAAATTCAAGAAGAACATTAACATTTTTGTTCTAAATAATCCTCCCAACATTCAATAACTTCCTATATATTTCCCAATTTCCTTTATTGCTATTTTCCCAATCCCCAAACCAAACAGTTCATTTTATCATAGGTTTTAAATGTTTGATTGGAAAGGGAGGGGAGGTGGCATATTTAAATGGTTAATGACCAACACTACCAAAGAGAATTTGCGGGTTGATCTCATTGGTGTCTTTCGAGATTCCAACATACCATCGCAAAATTAAAATAAAAAATAGTATGAATAATTGAATTGAAATCTGAATTTAAATAACAAGAGTCACATTAATTAGAATTAGAGGTTTCATACAAAAATATTATATTTGAAATATTTCTGTTTATATTGTTTTCAACCGTATTTTTTTGATCACTGGACGACTAAATTATACTTATTTTTATTGCGATGAAAACAACTTGACAATAAATTGTTAAATTACGTTAAATTTTCTAAATAATTTAATTTATGCTTTAATTTATATTATATTATTTTAAAGCAAATTTTTTTTTTTCTTTTAATACCTACTATAAATTCTATCATATTAATTTTACTGTTTTCAAAATTAAATTATATTCGAAATAAATATAACAATATATATCTACATATATACAGTATACATACATACATACATATAATAATTCTATTATTATTTACTTATTAAAAAATATGTCATAATATTAGATATAAAATGAAATATGAAAACATTGTAAATAAAATACTATATATTATGTTATAATTGAATTACTTGTAAATAATTTTCAAGTATAGTAATTCTATTTAATAACATTTAATATATATATTATGTATTTACTATATTGTTTATATACTATATGTTTTAATATGTATTATATTGTTTTCATGTTATGATTGTCATTAATATTTCTCTATTTACTATTATTTTATATTATATGTATATAGTATATAATAAGTATCTACCTACCTACATACATATAATATAAAACAAAATTTATAGGTCAAATAATAAAAATATATATGAATATATAATATAGATTTTTCTCGAATATCCTTTTTCTTCTATATACAAGTACTTATTGTATATATAGTAAATAGTACATGATTATATGTGTGTCTATATTATTGTTACATTACAAAAAAAAAAGAAGAAAATTCAATTGATTGAAAGGTGTACATATACAATGTACATATACATATACAATGTACATCTACAAAAATACAAAATATATTCAACTTTTTGGTACTTAAAGTGTACTACTACAAGGCATAGACAATCTTTTAGCGATTTTTTTTTTTTCCTTTGTTTTTCTTTTATATATAAGAAAAGTGATATCTTTAGGCAAATAATGTCATTTCCTTCTTGGAAAATTATAAAGTAAATCATATTTTTTTTTTTTTTTTTTTTTTTCTGTTACCTATTGAAAAGAACTAAGAGAAATTATACGAGGCAGTTCAAAAGTTTTAACAAATTTTTGTTTTTTATAATTTGTCCAAAAAAAAAGGTATCTTGGTATTATTTTATTTTTAATTACAAATTATAATTGTATAACAAATATTATGTTTCAAAATGATATTAATTTTTTTTTTTTTTAAGTCGCACTAACATTTCAACTGAAACTGTCACACCATTCAAAATGAACTATACAAAAAAAAAAAAGAATATGAAAACAAAAAAAAAAATTCCAATTATCGTGACTGTCCTGTATATTCTTTAATTAAATATTTATAATTAATTAGAAAAGAAAAAAAAAAAAAAACTTACATTGTTTGTTGTTTTGATAATATATGTATATAATATAATAATATATAAGTATATATACATAATATGTATATCTAAATCATATTGTTCTGAAAATTTATATCATGTAATAAGAGTGATGATTATTTATTGAGATAAAATGAAAAAGTTATTTCTACTTAGAGATACACTTGGCTTATATTATATATATATATATATATATGTTAAGTAGAATACATAATTATCTTACCAATTTTTTATATAAGTATATTATATCAATATAATGTAATTAAATAAAAAAAAACTTTTTTATACATTAATACATAAGTAAAACTATAACAATATTTTTAATATTGTTTTTTTTTTATTATAAAAAGGATGATTGGCAGGGGAGAGGTTCTTTTATATAAATATGTTGTTTTTCTTTAGAGGTCAGCTGTTAATAAGAGAAATTAAAAATTAATTCACGTTTGTAAATTAAAAAAAAAAAAATTTAACTAGTTAGAGTTTACGAATAAATATACAGTACCTATCTATGTATATATGATTTTTTCATTAAACTGATTAAAGAAAAAAAAAGTTAAATTTAAAATATCTTGTAACATACATATTTTTTTTTTTTTCGTTTAATACTCTTTTATAACTATAAAACTATATTTTAAAATTTATTTGAAAATTAGAGTTTAAAACTTTTTTATTAATTTTTTCGGTTATAAAATAATTTAATAATAAATAAAGTTTTTTTTAAGTTTTTTTAAATCTTTAGATTAAAAGTGTTCTGCTAAAAAATTATATCTCTTATAATTAATATATATATATGTATATAAATATATACATATATTATCATGTATATTGTAAAAAACAATAGATAATACATTCAGTTAAATTTGTGATTTAAATTCGTGTAAAATAATCTGGTGTTTAAAAAAGTATACTGTGTAAAAACTTTACCGTTATACTGTTTTAAAATTGAATTTAAAGTATAAGTTTAATAGTAGTTTGTTTATTCTTGATTAAACCAGCCCGAAAATATTTATTATAAATTAGAAATTTAATTTAATTAATATGAATTTATAATATCTAAATAATATTTCTTCGTTGTTTAGGCAAAAAAGTGACCAAATGCGTGCGCCTTTTATACAAATTTGTAATATTTTAACTCATCAGTTCTCAAAAATTGCTCAAATATGAATCTTGTCAAAAAAACAAAGAAAGAAAACAGTATATGAGCATCAAAGTATCAATAATTGCTCAAGTATCTTGTTAAAAATATTCGTATTTGAGCATTTTTGTCTATAAAGAATATAGCAAAGTAGAAATATTATGAACTGAATATCACAATCAATTTTCAATGTTGTTTTGGTCACTTTTACCCTAACACGGACCGATTTATTTCTCTTGATTTTTAAAATAATGGGGTCTTAAGCTTTTTTTTTTTGTTTTACTTTAGTTTTCTTATAAGTTTTAAAAAATACCGTCGAACCGTGAAAAAATATTGTTCACTTCAATCATTCTTTATATGGATAACAAAATTACCTGCCGGTTGTGATCACTAAATATTAACACCCATCTCATTTTATACTTGTGATTGTGTGAATACGTATGAATGATGAATGAATTGTTGTGTATCATCAAATAATCAATTACTAAATAATTTATCACTAAATTAAAGTTCAAATTACTTATGAAATTGGTGCAATTGTGGAAGATGGAATGGGGTGTACTTTAAATGCGTTCATTTTAATTGTATAATAAATTATTGAAATGAGATACATACATATGTACAAATAATATCATATGTATTGTGTATAGTTGTATAGTATATGATTTTGAAGAATTTCAGATTTAAAATGTAAATGATATAAACAAATTGTAAAAAAAAGAAGAAAATAAAAGGTGTTGAGGGGGGTAAAATTTTATTATATATAAATATATAACAATAGAAAAGTATTTAATGAAAGTTTTATTTTCTATTATATCCTTTATTTTATTTTATTAGTTTAATGACACTTTTTTTTTTGTTTTTGTTTTTTAACTATTTCTTATATAAAAAAATTAAAAAAAACAAACACGCTATTCATTTTTAAGATATTTAAAAAACAAAAAAAAAAACGAAAATAATGAAAAAAAACTAAATTATAAACACAACAAAAATAACAGAAAAAACAACAAAATATTAATGATGATATTACATTATAATCAATATATAATGTCCTATATATATATGTATATATATATTTGTAAATGTATCTAAATAATTTAAGGGATATATGTTTAAAACTTAGTTCTGTCTATGACATCGTTTAGTTAACAACTTTGAAGTAACTTTTTTCTTTTAAATTTTTATATTTTATTCATTTAAAAAACTTTTTTTTTTACAATGTCATCACAAAGTTAATTAATTTATATATATATATATATATATATATAAAAAAGAAATGAATGATAATTTAACAAAATTTTACAATAAAACAAAAAAGAAAACATTTGATTTTCTGATGGGTATATAAAAAAGTTAATTTTAAAATGGAATTAAAAAAATTGAAATTTTTTGTTAATAAAAAACAAAGTATGTATATATAAATAATATGTTAAATAAAAAATGCAATTAAATAATATAATATAATTATATACATATTAATATATAAGTTACATTTTATTTTAAGTGAAAATTTTTTATCGAAAAGCCTTTTATTTATTTTTTTTTTGGTATTAGCTTATATACATTTAGATAATAACACAACAACTAATATATATTATTAAGTGATGAGCCTACTTCTATAAGAATTGGTATTTTGTTTTTGCAATACATTCAATTTACTCTATCTGTCTTCTGTTGTCATAAAATAACAATTATCTATTTTAACAAGAATCAATAATATTTGCATGCAAGTAAATAGTTAAAAAAAAAAAAAAAATTAAAGGATCTTGGTTACAGTCCCCTTCTATACGTCTTGTAGTCTTACATTAAAAAATACAAAAAAAAAAATAAATAATAGGAATAGCAATAAGCCTTTATAAAACTCAAATATAAAATAATAATAAAAAAAAAAAAAAACGTGAAATGTCTGTAATACCAAATTAATAAAAATATATGTATTGGTAATATGGTAATTTTTATGTTCAAGGATTTTAAATTATATATGTATGTATTTTTTTTTTATATATAAAATTGAATTTATTAAAATATATATAGAAATTCAGTTCGATTAAAACGAGTAATACGACGATACAATAGAGTTAGACGCTATTTAAAAAAATATATATAAATATATATATATATATATATATATATAGGTCAATCATTTAAATTACACAGATTTTAAGTTAAACAATTTATTTTATATAATTTTTATTAACACCGGATATTATGTGAAAATTTCGTGCTATAAAATTAAATGTAAACACCTTGTCTTTAGTTTTTATATTATTTATACATAAATTGAAAGTCACATTTAGTGAAAATTTTTAATTAAGGTTTAATTTGGTATCCATTAGGAGGTATAGAGTTATCTATTAAATGGGTAATTAAATAATTTACTTTATTTAAAAATCATTCTTAAAAATATAGCAAAATATTACAAGTATATTAAAAAACAACAATTCAAAATTGAATAATTTTAGAAAGAGACTTGAAATATATTTTATAAATATATTATACAAAGAAAACACATACATATACATATCAATATTAATAATTATTTTTTATTTTATTTTTTAGGCAAAGATGGTTCGAAAATAACAACAGTTGTTGCAACACCGGGACAAGGTGCAGATCGTGTACAAGAAGTATCATATACAGATACAAAAGTAATTGGAAATGGAAGTTTTGGTGTTGTATTTCAAGCAAAATTATGCGATACTGGAGAATTGGTTGCCATTAAAAAGGTTTTACAAGACAGACGATTTAAGGTAAGTGTTTTTTTTGATAAAAATTGTTTGTTAATTATTAACACATTCAGACCGGTTGACAAAATTTTTGTACTGTACTATCAATATACTTATGTAACAAATTTAGTACGTACCAGTTAATTATAAAAATTTGTAATTATATAAATTATATATATGCATTATGTTTATATGTATATACGTATATATACATAATATTATATATGTATTAATTATCATTGTAATTAATACAAATCGTCAAGTTTTTAATGTGTTAATAAAATTAATTATTGTAATAAATTAATAAATTTATATTATATAAATTTTAAAATTATATAATGTTTTTTTTTTTTGTTTTTTTTTTTAGAATCGTGAACTTCAGATAATGAGAAAATTGGAACATTGTAATATTGTTAAATTGTTGTATTTTTTTTATTCGAGTGGTGAAAAGGTGAGAATCTCTTATTGTTTTTGTTTTTTTTTTTTTAATTTTTTAATTTTTTTTTGTTTTTTTTTTTTTTTTTTTTTCTTTAAATCAAAATAAGTGAAAAAAAAAATATGAAATTGTTAGAGTAAATAACCTAGCATCGTTTAAAAAAAAAAAAAAAATAGATACTTTTTCTTAGGATTTAATTTTTTTTTTTTTTTTTTTTGTATAAAACTTTTATAAAAAAGCTTAATTGTAAATTTTCTTAATTAATATTGTAAGATTCGTCTTTTTTTTAATAGTCTTAAAAATCGAGCCAAAATTTTTACTTTAAAATTTCTTATTTATTTTCAATTAATGAGTGATTTAATAAAAAAAAAAAAAAAAAACTAAAGATATTTAAATATTCGCAACAATGCAACAATGAAACAATATTATATTATTTTAATGAAGAACAGAAAAAAAAAAAAAAAGAAAACAAATTTTTATATATACTAAATTTAAATAATTGTATATATATATTATAATACATTTAAACATTTTTTTATACATATATATATATATGAATTTTTTATATTCTTAAATTTTAAAAACAAAAAAAATATTTCTCTTTTATAATTTCGTCGGCCGGCGAACAGCAAGCCGATTTTCCAATTGATTTAGGAATATTTGCTCCGGTATTAAAGCCACAGGTAGATAGATTTTAAAATTAAATTGTTTGGATTCATTAAAAAAAAAAAAAAAGAGATCAGCTAAAAAATAATCATTAATTTTTTTTTTTTTTTTTTTTGTTTTAAAATTTATATATTTAATATTTGAGTTTTTTTTTTTCTTTTATTAACATATAGTTATTTATTTCTCCCCTTCCCCCCAATCGCCCTTTATTTACAATCGAATTTATAAAGCCTTTTATATTAAAAGAAATATAAGTTTAAGTAATATTTTAAATTACTGTAATTTAATAATATTGTGTTATATTGCCGCAATCGGCAATCATATATAGTTTGCGTAATTTGATCTTTAATATTGATCTTGAGTTATTTATTTGATCTTTTAATATTTTCGGTGTCAATATTTTCAGCAGATTGACAGTTTTCTTTAACTAAATGTAATAAATGAAATTAATGATTCAATTAAATTTTTTTTTTATTTAAATTATAAAAGCGACAAAGTTCATAAGAATCTAAAGTACCACCTACCTCTCTTAAACCTAACTTTTGATTTTAGTTTTTTTTTTTTTTTTTTCAAGTAATAGCAACTTGTTGTTTAAAGTTTAAAGTCTTTAATGTTATTATAACTGTATATAAAAATAAAACATTATGTAATAGTTTTTTTTTTTTTTTAATATTTATTATGAAACAACTAAGAATAAAAATTTCATTTGAATTGATTGAGATCAAAATCCTTTTTAAAAAGTTTTTTTTTTTTACTAGCTCTGGCAAAGATTTGTATGTATAGTCAAGATAATTTTTTTTTTTAAAATATAATTCATAAGAAAACAAAAGGGATAACAAAATGTGGTATGTAAAACCGCAATATTTCAAAAATTAATACTTCATATACAAAATTCAACTAAATAACTTAATTAACTCAGGAATTAATTAATTATACTATCAATTATCACCCAAATCATGTTAAACTTGTGATATAAACTTGGAACAATGAAGCTTTTAATTTCATTTGTATAACCATGCTAAATTGCTTACTGTGTGTCAAAATAAACATAAAAGTTCTATAAGTCCGACCTTTATTTTACTGATAAATTTTGATGATGCGTATCATAAGTCTAGCATGCTATATACTTTTATATATATATATATATATATATATATATATATATATATAATTACAATTATAAATATGAGGTTTGCTATACAATTTCACAAAGTTCTCAAAACAGTTTCAAATTTAATCATGAACCACTGAATGAATTTTTATGAATTATTATAAAAAAAATTTTAAAACTATTACCGTAATGATACATAAAATGTTACGATATTATATTAAATACCGTAAATAAAGGGTTCAATTAAAAGTGACATTTTTTTGTTTTTCAGTTATTTATTTTATTTTTTTTTAACACACATACGTAAATACATTTAAAATATTCTTTTCTATATTGTCCGAAAGAAATTCATCTTTTGCTTTCTCTAATTCTTCAAGATTTGTGTAGTTATTATTATAATAATTTTTTTTATTATTTTTAAATTTTTTTTTTTTCCTTTTTGTAATTTTTTGCTATATTGAATATTACCCAGAATAAATATAACAAATTCACGTAATGTTTATTTGGCTAAAAATTTGTGGCTTTTAATAATAATGGATAACCAAATATAAATTAACAGATTAGTGGAGTTTTGCTGTTATTAATTTTTATTTTTATTTTCTTGCAAAATTTTCAAAATTTAAAATGCTCACAAATCAGCAATTTTTCTTAAAAGAAAACCAGCAATAATGAAATCTTTTAAAATTGTACTTTTTTTTTTTTTTTAATTTAAATTTGCAAGCAAATTCTATTTATATTTTATATATACATATACATAGTTTGTATATATAAATATTTATAAATAGTAATGTGGAAAATTGAAGAAAAACAAGAATTTTTATAATATTGTTGTTTTCAAAGTTCAAAACAATTTCAAAACTTAGGAAAGAAACAATTTTCAAAATATTCATTATAAATGAAATTAAAAGAGAAAAAGTACAAAGAATTAAGAAGAAAAAAAAAAACAAAAATTAGATCAAGAACATTTACAATGTAATTAAATATTTTGGTTTATTGTTTATTCCTCTTTTATTTTCAAAAAAAACAAAAAATTTAAGTTCTAAATAGTCGAAATTTTTATTTTACTCGTTGGAAATTTTCCAGAAAATTACTATTTCATATAAGAATGGATATTTATTTTAAATAGAATCAAAGTTTAGAATATATCTTGGAGGGGAAAAAATTGTAACACTAAAATTGTCACAAAATATTTTTTTTACTTTAATACTTATATTAAACGCAATTATTTTTGGTATCCGATGACATCGGAAATTACAATACAAATATAAAATTTAAACCTGTTACAAAATATAAACAATACAACATCAAAGTTTATGGGGGTGCGTATATAGTATAGTATCACACTTAACACATTTTCTATAAAATTTGACGGGAGATTATGACGTATTTGTTTTTTCTTTTTTGTTAATAGAGAAAACAAAATATGGTTAAAAATGTTCAAAAATTTTGATTTTCGATTAACACTTATTATTTATTACCTAGAATATTTATTTAGATATCATCTATGAGTAAGAAATAAAAGTTTTTTTTTATTTTCATTTTCAAACTACAAATTTCTTAAAATGGTATTTACGAAATGTCATTTACATGTTGCGAATACGATTGTCAAATAAATTCTGTGATCATGAGACAATGTAAAGTTTTTTTTTTTTTTTTTTGTTTGGACATAAGGTGTCATTAAATGTATTTTATAAAATTTACTGATATAAAAAAAAAAATGGTCAAAGTGATTTCGCCTTGAATTAGTTACATAGAGTTAAATTAACCGAATGTACATATTGGTTATGACAGTTGTGACGGGGGGGGGGGGTACTCTTGGATTGAAAAAATAATTTTTCTTCAAATTTAATCTAGTTTTGAAGTGAAATGTGTTAAACTAACCTAAAGTACAATAATATGTAAAATTAAATTAACTATCAAATTACGGAATATACATAAATAATTTGTACATTATGAAAACAATTTTTTTTTTTTTCTCTTCCATCAATTTAAAAATTTGAAATACATACATACTAAATTAATTTTGTTACTATAAAATTGTGGTAAGATATTCAAAAAAAAATATTGATACGTAATTTACACAATAACTTATACACCTTTATTATTATATATATTTTTTTTTTTTTTTTGTATATAAAATGTTCTTGAATAAAGGGCAAAACTTTTAATATTATATATTATTATAATACTTAAATAACATCAGAATATTTAAAATGAAACTATCAAGGTTTATTAACTTTTAAAGTGTCAATCGATAGTTTTTGACTTTGATAATTTCTTAAATATTTTATTTATTATTATTTTGTGTTAAGAAGTTTTTTTTTGTCTTTTTTTGTTTATTTTTAATTATTTATTTATATTTTCAAATATTTCTATTAAATTAATTTCAATTTAATTTTTCTATTAAATTAATTTTAATTAAATTTTAATCAATATAAGAGGGTAATGATAGATATGATAGTTTTGTAATATTTTGATTTTCTATATTATGTACAGTACTTTAGCAGCAGCTATTCGTATATAATTTATTTAATTGTTAGAACTTTATAAGGTTGTGAATTTTTGTTTTAAACTGAATATAAATTTATTTGAGTTCAGGCTTCAGAGTCCATATACAGATTTCTATAAAATTTACTAAAAAAAAAAAAAAATCTTAATGATTCAAATTTAAAATACTTGTGGATTTTTGTAGAGTATAAAGTATTTTTAATTTTTTTGTAGTTCATATCTTTCAATACGATTAAGAATGCATTCAATTACTAAATGAGATGTGATGATGTTTCTATCCGACTCTTACATTATAAGATTTTCTTTTACGTTTTGAAGGTACACTACGGACTACTAAAGTTTAGTAAATTCTGACGTGTTAGTTCAGCCTTCATCAATAAAAAGGAAAGAAAAAAAAAAGAAAAGATTATTAGATTATTAAGACTTTCTATTTTCTCGAGTAAATGATTGCTGCAAAACACGGTTTTATTTTTTAAGCTACCTGGACCTATTATAGTATTATCTAATTACTAAATATATATAATATATACATATATTCTTTTTTATTATATATTATACATTATATTCTTTTTTATATAAGTTTTAAGTGTTAGGTGAAATTATTCTGTATTTTTAATTGAAAGGCTTTTCAGGCGGTATCTTTTGTTTTTTTTTTTTTTTTAAGCTAATTGCAAATTATTAACATTAAAACATACTGGCTTTAGTTTTAAAGATAGATGAAGTAGGCTTAAAGATATTTAGTTTGATTTATAAAGCCGCTCTAATTTAAAAAGTGTTTTTAAATGTAAAAAGTTAAATATTATATAAAATGTAAAAGTTTTAAAGTGCCAAATTGTGGAGTTCTATATATTCTATTTTTTTTTTTTTAATTTTTATATAAAAATAAAAAAAAGAATCCATCATAAATACATAATTTTTTTTTGTACTTTTAATAAAAAAAATTATTTTTAAAAATGATGGTATATAAATAAAATTGATTTCAACGAGTTAATTGAAGGATAAAAAAAATAACCAGTCCTTTGATTTGACACGAAATCTACAAAAATTTTTATTACATACATTATATTAAGTAAGTAATATAAAATTTTTACCATATTTTTGTTTGATTCAAAATCTAAAATTTAAAATTCCATAATCATTATTAAATCACTTACAGCTAAAATAATTTTTAAATTTTAAATGTAGTAATTTAAAAACACACAAAAATGCAATTTAGACTGCTAGAAAAAAAAAAACAATTTTTAATACATTTAAATTTAAATAATTTTTTTTTATAAAAAAAAAAAAAAAAATTGATTAAATTTTGAAAAAGTTGTAGAATTAAAAAAAAAAAAATGATGCTAGAGAATAACAATTAATAATAGTTCATTGCAATGATTTGTTTTTTTTTTTTTTTATTTATTTATTTATTATTATTTATATTTTTTCTTTTTTTTTTAAATTGAAATTCATAATAAAATAAAAAAATTTGTGAAACAAAAAAAAAAAAAAAGAAAACCAAAAAAAAATATATACATTTCATTTATAACCAAAAACCAAACCAAACCAAACCAAATCAAAAAAAAAAATAAAAAAAAAAAAAACATTGTTGACATTATAAAGTACATTTTTAGCTAAAATATATTTAATTTGAAATTTATTATATTTTACAGAGAGACGAAGTATTTTTGAATTTAGTACTCGAATATATACCAGAAACTGTATACAAAGTTGCGCGTCAGTATGCTAAAACTAAGCAAACTATACCAATTAATTTTATCAGGGTAAGCATAAAAAAATTAACTTTATCCCTGGAATAATGAAATATATGTACACATACATACTTATAATATATAGCTTATTTTATCTTTTTTTTTTTTCTGTATAAATCATATTTTATTTTTTTATATTCTTTTTTTAGCTCTATATGTATCAATTATTCAGAAGTTTGGCATACATACATTCATTGGGTATTTGTCATCGCGATATTAAACCACAAAATTTATTATTGGATCCTGAAACGGCTGTGCTTAAATTATGCGATTTTGGTAGCGCTAAACAATTATTGCATGGCGAACCAAATGTTTCTTACATATGTTCTAGATATTATCGTGCACCAGAACTAATATTTGGTGCAATTAATTATACCACTAAAATTGGTAAGTATATATGTTACATTTTGGTATGTTGTTTCCAAATTATAATATTTGATTTGTTTTTGTTTTGTTTTTGTTTTTTTTTTTGTAGATGTGTGGAGTGCCGGTTGTGTACTTGCGGAATTATTACTTGGACAACCAATATTCCCTGGTGATTCAGGAGTTGATCAATTGGTTGAAGTAATAAAAGTTTTGGGTACACCAACAAGAGAACAAATTCGTGAAATGAATCCAAATTATACTGAATTCAAATTTCCACAGATTAAAAGTCATCCATGGCAAAAGGTAATAAAAACAAATTTTATGTATTTATTTTTTTTTTTTCTCAAAGAAGACAAAATCAGTAATGGGATGGTTAACTTTTTTTAGTACATATTATTAGGATATTTTAAAATTATTATTTATTTGTTTTTTGATTTGTTTTTTTTTGTTAAAATGAAAATAAAAATTTTGTTTAAACTACATATATTATTTAGAAAGTTCAATAATTGATATGGACAACACGTTTATTTAATTAAAATGAAGAACTGAAACTGTAAAAAAGGACAAAAGATGATATAAAAACTTTTTTAATTATTTTTGTGGATATTTTTTTCATTCAGAAACAATTTTTTGGCTTAGTGAAAACAAATTTTATTTTTTTGTTAAATTTATTGTTTGACAGTTTAATTGACAGTTACATTTGACAGTTTAATAACCAAAAGTAAGGGAATATAAACTTAAAAGAATAAAAAAATATATTGTGTTAATGAACAACTTAATTCAACTTATTTCTAACAGTACAGTGCACATCGTTTCTTTTCACATTTTTCAGAAGTCTTTCGCGAAAAAAAAAAAATGTAATAATTTTATCCACGAAAGTGTTTATTTGAAGTTGATGTATCTTATAGTATCAATAATTTAAACTTTGATATACGTTGTCTTTTTTATAATTTAAATTCGATATTTTTATTCGATTTTCTATTTAAATATGGGCAAATTCTTAATTGTCATAAATCGAACATTTGTCAAAGTTTTTATTGCCATTTGCATTTGATGTCGTTAATTTTTTATTGCTAATGACTCGATTTTCTTGCTATGGCTTGTGAATTTTCGCATTCTATAAAATGTTGCTACTTTAAAATTTTAAAAACGAAAATGTCAAATTTTTTTTTTCCTTGTAGTATAGTTACTAGTTTGTACTCTATTTGTATTGTATTTGTATTCTCAAAGGAAATGGATTAATAATGAGTGAAACTCTCACTAGACTGCTCATTTTTTAAAATTTTTAATATTTTAATATATTAATTAATACACTCGTCATTTTTAACAAATGACTTTTAAATTGACTCTTTAAAATTCCTAATTAATGTTGACAGAAAAGTTTTCTAACATCACACTCAATTTTGACAATTTTATCAACAATTTTGTTTCAGCAACATTTGCGTCGTATCCATATTACAATAAAGAATTTGCTCCTATATATTATTATTATTCAATTATGTTTCAATAAAGAAACAAAATTTTTGTTTTCATTATTAATTTATATTATATTATCGATTATATCGACTCAAAATCTACATACTTATATAAATTTTATTTTTTTCGTTTTATATTTTTATATTTTTGTATATTTTTTATGTTTATTATATAAAATTAATTAAAAAAAAAAAAAAAATACAAATAAACTTTTAAAAATATAACAAACAGAAACAAAAAAAAAGTATTTAAAAAAAAAAAAAATGAAAATTTATTTCCAAAACTTTTTCCAGTCACTACTTGAGCGTAGCCAATTTTCCAAAGCCCTCAATCAGCAACAACGTTTTAGAGTAAGAAAGAAATGTTAAATATGAAAAATAAAACAAAAACGATAAAATGATAAATTGAACATTATGTACACTGAAGTCATTTATATTATATTTGCTACATTGGTTTTAGATTTCATTTTCAAACAAAATATTTAACAATTTAGTTAAATTTATAATTCTTTATCAGTCAGTCAGTCATTAAAATTAAAAAAAGAAAAAAAAAAAATTTTTTTTTTTTTTTGTAAATAGAACTTTTTTTTTTTTTTAAACTAAACAAGAACAAACAAAAATTAAAATTTTGAGTCATTACGATTTTTTTTTTATTTTATCTTAATAAATTTTTGCCACATTTCGTATATTAAATCATCTATATTACAGAAAAAGTTTTGGTTTTAATTGCTTTTAGATTTGATAAAACCTCAAATGTTTAAAAACCTTTTTAAATAAATACATAATTGCTTTATATTTTTAGCTTTAAAAAAAAAAAATAATAATAATAAACTACTAATTAAAAACAATTGAAGATTCATTAAAGCAATCGCAAGAATTTTAAACATTTCTAATATTTTATAGTTTTACATATTATTTAATCATTTATAATAAAAAACTGATTGTGATTGCTTTTATTTTATTTTACTGTTTTTTTTTTTTTTTTGTAATTGTTTACGATTGAGTCGATAAATCGAAATAAACGATATTAAATGTCAAAATCATGTAATTTTGTCATAATAGGCTCAAATTAACTGAATATATGACAGATTTTGATTTGAGTCAAAATAAAAATAACAAATTTAATTAGTTTTTTTCATGTCTCATATAACTTTTTATAACACTAATTTTTAGGGGTAATAATTTTTGTAAAAAAAACATTTTTATTCAATTAATAATATAATTTTGTTATTGTTTGGGTTGGGTTGGGTTTTATTTTTCTATGAAAATTTTAATTTAATTAACATATTTCAATTAAGCTTTATTTACTTTAAAGTATATTTTATTAACAAAAGGTTTTTTTTATTTATTTTGTAGGTGTTCCGTACTAGAACTCCTCCAGAAGCTATTAATTTGGTATCAAGATTATTGGAATATACACCAAGCGCCAGAATTACACCATTACAAGCTTGTGCACATCCATTCTTTAATGAATTACGTGAGGGTAATCAAACATTACCAAATGGTCGTGAATTACCACCATTATTTAATTTCACAGAACACGGTAAATTTAATTATTATTTTTATTTTTAAATAAAATTTATTTTATTGAAGTAAAATTAAATTAACTTTGCTTTCTGTGTTATTATTTTTGGGGTTATTTTTTTTTTTTTTAGAATTGTCAATACAACCGACATTAATACCACAATTATTGCCAAGATCACAACAAAATGATGTGTCAAGGGGAGCATCAGTTTCAGCTTCAGGCTCAAATGCATCAAGTGGTGCAGCAACACCAGGTCAAACAGCTTCGGGTACAGGTAAAAATTAAGACAAGTCAAAATTAAAAATTAAGTAAAATTTAAAACAAATAAAAAAAAAACAAAATAAAAAAAAAAACTTTTTTGTTTGTTTTTTTTTTTTCCAATTTTTGTAGTGCAATGTTTTTTTTTTTAGTTTTTATTTTAATTAGAATTTTTTTTTTTTGAAAGAAAACTGTATATGTAAATATAGTTATTTAAGTAGTTAGATTTTTTTTTTTTTTTTTTTTTAAATTAAATTTTAAAATTTAGTTTATAGTTAATTATATAACATTTTTAAATTACCTAGATGTTTTTTTTTTTTTTTTTGATATTTTTTTTAATACTATTTCAAGTTAAATATAATCTGCCATAGGCCTTTATTGATTAATGATTTTTTTAAAAACTGTTAAATATATTGAATAGAAAATTTTACATATCGTATGTTTGGTATTTAAACCCTGTTCTGTAATTTTTAGTTTTTAGAAGCAATAATTAATTTACAATTTAAATAATTTTATATACAATGTCATAAGTTTTTGTACTGTTTAAAATTTTTAAGTACAAGATTTTTGAGATCAATTTCAAGAATGAATTCTCAATATACTTTAAATTTTTCAAATAATAAAAAATTGCTATTGGTCCTTCGTATTGTGTAAATTTTCATTTTGACAATTTGTTATTTTTTCACCTTCTTTGGCAAACTGAATTTATTTATTTTTCCTATTGTTTATTTTGAGACTTTAACTGAATTACCTCATTAAATGGCATATTTTTTTTTTTTCGATATAAATCGTTTTTCATTGAGTATTATATTTCTAATAAATCGTTTATATTATGATATTTGATATTACAGTGTTGGGAAAAAATTTAAAAGGTTAGCTGTTTTTCTTTATGATATTTTAGTTATAAAATAAATTTTAATTAATTTAATGTTTTACAATGACAATGAGATAAATGACAATAATTTAATGACAATGAGAGAATAAAGCTGTAGGTTTATTTGTCAAAAAAAATTAGTAGTCTAAACAAAGTAAAAACAAAAGACGTGTTTAGAAAAAAAAATTGTTGGAAGAAAGACATTTTTCATATGATAATATGAGGGAAATAATTAAATTTAGAAAAGAAAATAGACTTAGGCCGTTTCCAAATATATCGCACTAGCACTTGATACTAGACTTCTTCATACTCTTTTCTTATATGTATTATTCTTTTAGGACGAAAATTTAGTATAGTCGAGTGTACACTAAAATATTGACAAATAATTAAGTGCGATCAGACAATTTAGTGCACTATTTTTGAATGCACTAAAAAATTTTCGGAATTAACTTAATGCGATTAATGCGATAGTTTCGGACGCGGCCTTAGTATACAAACTTTTTTTTCTGTGTGTTGACGCTTTATTATTACTATAAATTATGATTTGACAAATGTGACAGTTATTGTTGACATTGACAATAATAGTAGATTTATTTTATTGATGATTATTTTTTTGATGATTATTTTTTTGATGATGTGTACTACTGATAATATATATGTTTTTTGGTGCAAAAAGTATTTTATTTAATCTTGAAATAGTATAAATCTTTTTTTTTGTTTTTGTTTTTTTTTTTTTTTCTTATTTTCTTCTCATATTTAACTTCTTTTCAGATTCGTAGTAAAATAAAAAAAAATCTAATGTTGGAATTATTATATATGTTATTTAAAATAAACAAATTAATTATTTTTTTTTTTTTTATTTGTAAATTCTGTATTATTTGAAAATATTTTAGAGACAAAAAAAAAAAAAAAATGAAACAAATGTATTAATCACATATAACTTAACCATAACATGTTACAGATTTACTAAACAAAAAAGAAAAACAAATTAAAAAAAATTATATCTTGTTATTGTTTAATTAAAAAAAAAAAAAAAAGAAAAAAACATTTAAAGAAACGAAATTTTGTCTTTTTTTTTGTATATCACATTTGTTAAAAAAAAAAAAATATTATTTAAACAGAAAAAATTGAGTACATATACATTATTATTTAACTTATTAAATTTTGGTTTTTTTTTTTTTTTTATTTCTAATTTTTTCTTTTGTATATAAAATTATTTTAAATTTTTAAATTTTAGAAGCACGGACATTTTTTTTTATTTTTTAAAATATTAATAGTTAAATATAATATAATAAAATAAAATAAAATAAATATTACATTTTTGATGAAGAAGATTTGGCATAATTTATTTTTTTATTATTTTTTAATTTTACAATTTTTTTGCTTATATTTTTTTTTTAATAAATAAATTTGATATTTTTTTATATTCTCTTCTTTCACTTTTATTTTTCTGTTTAAATTCAAGTTTTAAGGAAATTATTTTTTTTTATTTTTTTTAATGTACATAAATGTTAAAATGAATATTATAAGAGGTCTTTAGATGGTCACGAAGAAAGCCTAGTTTCTGACAGATTAAAAAATAATTGAGATTATTAAGATAATTAGATTTGATTTTTTGTTTCATATTCAATCGCCATTAAGAAGAAGGGTTATTGTATATGGAACAAACAGATTCTTGAATAATTTTTTTTTTTTTTTTTTTTACTTAAATGTTAATTATGAACGGTAGCTACAGCCAGTTTTACTTGGAAGTATAAAATTACTTCTAAATAAATTTCAATAAAACATAAAATTTTAAAAATGATGTTATAAATTTTAAAATTGTTTTTGGTTTTTTAGTTATTCAAAAATTTTATTTCTAAAATAAACTCAAATATATTTATCAATTATTATTATTGTTCATATAATTGAATCTATTGATTCTTTTGATGGCACTTGGTAGAAAGTATTTTATTATGTAAAAATATTGTTGTTTTATTGTTGTTCATTTAAATATTTGAATAAAACTTTTATTTTATTTATTATTTAGTCTCATGCGATTTTTTGTGGTTTAGTGAAAATTTCCATTTATTGATAGTTCTCGTTTGGCAGATATATAGGTCTAAATATAGTTATAATTAAACGAGCTTTCGTTATACATAGCTCGTTATACGAGCTTATATTTCCTAATACATATTATATATTTGTATCCAATATTTATGTATATACATATATATTATATGTATTTTTTACAGTGTAACTTTTATTACAAATGTTTTCATTTAAAGTAGAAAATTTTCATTTAAAGTAAAAATTTCTTCACTTACTACAAGTAAGAATGTCTTTAATTAAAGTAAAAATTTATTTCTTTAAAGTAAAAAATTTTTTCAGTTAAAGTAAAAAAGGTATATCAAGGTATATAATAAAAAAATTAAACTAAGTAATTATTCAATTCTGATAAAAATGTGCTCTCACATTTTAATAAAGTATTGATAGAAATTGAGTAAATTTTAAAATTAATTAGAAAATATATTATTCGGTTGTTTTTTTTTTTCATTTCATAGAGAAAAACAAACATTATAATTTTAAAATGGTGTAATTTATTTTGAAAATTAAAAGAGGTAACTCGAAAACAGTTAAAAATTAATCATATTTTAAATAATTTTATTAATTATAACAATCTTTCTTTGTGACCCTCTTAAAATTGGATATACAGTATAGAAAATAATCAACTTAAAATTTAGAAATAGATTTTTTTTCTTTAAAAATTTAATAACGATAGCAAATATTTTATTTATATTTAAACTTAAAAAAAAAAAAAAAAAAAACTGTAAAATACTGCTAATTTTCTTGTTATGGAATTTTATTTTTACTTTTTTATTTATTTTTGGTTATTTTGGTGTTAATTTAATTAACATAGAATTAGTTTTCTTATATATATACATAACAAAAATTTTTTAATGAATGAATGAATGTTCATTTTGTATAAATATTATTTCATTATTATTATTTTATTTTTTTTTTTAAATTTTCTTTTAACAAATAAGTTTTTATTTAATTTTTAATGAACTTTTTCTTAGAAATAAAATTGTACATTACTAGATTTATATCTATAAAAGAAGAAAAGCACTACTAAAAAATTTACTTAATTTTGTGTAGTTCAATTTAAGTTAATATATATATTTTTGTTTTTAATTTAGTATAAAAATAGAATAGAAATGATTGATATGATTTTCAAAGAAAAATTATTGATGAAAATTAAGAAAAATATAAATAATACTATTTGCATTTTCATTATCCTTAAATAATGTTTTTATTTGTTTTAAATTTGAAAGGATATAGTTTAAACTTTAGTCCCCTTATATATATATATGTATATCTTAAATACATATTAGAGCTAAAAACTGATATTTTAGGCATTTATTTTAATTTGAAAATTGTAAGACCACAATTGAAGCTTAGAATTGTTTTTTTTTGTTTTTTTTGGACCTCTTAAAAATGAAGTAAGTTGCTTAATGTGAAGACGAGAACTTTTTAGATTTAAAACTGCAAGAAAATTATACAATAAATAATTGTTTTTAACGATTATATTAAAAGTGTTATTGGGAGATAGATTAAGATTCCCTTCCCTGTAATTAATATTATTGCTGAAAGAAATGTAATTTCTATGTATATTATTATGAAAGTAAAAATATTTTTATTTATTTTATGTGCAATTACAGATTATTGTAATTAAGTAAATCAGTGATAAAATATATTATGTAGGTAGGTTAGGTATTACAGGGAAGTAAGTATGTATTATCTTTTATAAATTTCCCATATTTTTATTTTTTATTTCTATTTCTGTTTTTATTATATTATTATGTACCCCCTATATTGTCACTGTTTATAAATGCTATTTAAATTAATTTTAGTATGAAATTATTAAAACTAGTTTTGAGAGATTGCATGAAATTTTTTTTTTTTTAATTTTTATTTATTTTTTTTTTTTTATATAATGGTGATTGGTCTTCCTTGCACTTACTCTACAACTAACCATTTAACAAACTCCCCACTCGTTTCAATTAAAATTTTCTATCTCAAAATGTGATTTTTTTTATTAATATATCATTATTGTATAATGTATAAGATAAATATCTACAATATTATACATTATGTTAGAAAAAAAAAAAAAAAATTCAATTTTAAAAACAGAACAGAACAGAAAAAAAAACCAAATTTTTTCTTGCACGTTATATATTATATTCTAGGCAATGCATCAAATGTTACATCAACTGGAAATTCAACACCAGGTGGTGGCACAAATGCTGGTGTAGCAACTGGTTCATCAACAAATATTAGTGGTTCCGGTGGTGGTGGCGGTAATGTTGCTGGTAATAACGGTGGTGGTAGTACATCAAATATTCCATCTTCAACACAACAACAAGATCAAGCAAATAATTCTAATCAAAGTAGTTCGGCTGGTGTTGGTGGTAATAATACTGGTAATAATAGTGGAGGATCTCAACCAATATCATCATCACAACAACAACAAACAGCGACGACAATGGGTTAGCTAGCTTATATTAGGGCTAAATTCATATTATATTATTATTATTATATTATTAATTTTATTAAATTAATTATGATTATTATTATTATTAACACTATTAAAATTATTATTAATAAATCAATAATAATAAAAACAAAAAATAAATATAAAAGAAAAATCAAAAATATTTAAAAAAAGAAAAAAAAAACAAAAAAATTAAAAATTAAAATTAATAAAATAAAAAATACTTTTAATATAAAAAAAAATCTTCTAAAATACAAAAAAAAAAAATATAAATAATTAAATAAATATAAAAAAAAAGAAAGGCAAAAAAAAACAAGTATATGTATAAAACACATAAATTAAAATTTAAAAAAAATCATTTTAATTTCTTAAGTAAATCAAAAGAAAAAAATTTAATAAATAAAAAATATAAATAAAAAAAACAAAAAAAAAACGAATGGTAAAAAAAAAATATAATATTTAAAAAAAGATAAATTTATTAATTTAAGTATGTATCACTATTAAAGCGCATCCACTAACAAACTTATAATCACCGTAAAAATTTAATAAATAGTTAAAAAACAAAAAAAAAAAAAAACTATAAGTGCAGTAAATGAGTATAAATTGTAATTTAAATTAATATGTATTTCTAGTATGTATATGTATTTATACATATATATATATGTATATATATACAAAATATATAATTAAATTACAATAAAAAAAAAACAAAAATATAAACTTAGACGGAAATTTTTTGAATGATTAATTACTCTATTATTACCTTAGATTAATAATATTTGTCATAATATATATACATAATTATAACTTATATTTAAAAAAAAAAAATAATAGTAATTTGTATATATAAATATTATACAAATTTATTTAATATATTATATACAAAATATATATATATATATTTCATCAAAATGAGGGAAACTTTTTGTTTATTTTTTTTTTTCGGAAAGAATCTTATAAAAATTTTATTGTATTTTTTTTTTTTTTTATTAATTAATTAATTAATTAAATATCTATAGCAGATATATATTTTTAAATTATTAAATATATTATTTTTAATTTTCTTGTTTAATTAATTAAAAAAAAGAAAAGAAATAAAATTTGTTTTAAATTGAGAGACTACAATAAAAATATAAAAAAAACATAAAATTTTCATTTTGTATTTATATTTACCTTACACATGCTACAAGCTTTATTATGAAACCTGATAATGGTTTTAAAAACAATGAGTATAGAAAATAATTCGTAACTATAAGCTCAAAATCAAAATAATTTGTTATATGTTTTTCTTTTTAAAAAAAAAAAAAAACTCATACAAACATAAATATAGTTTACAATATTTATTGGTTAAAAAAAAAAAAATCTTAAAATATTTTATTTATTGGTTAATATTAATTTTTTAATCCAAAATAAAAAATTAATATTAACTTATATTAAATATTTATATTACTTTTAATATTTTTAAAATATTATTAATATTAATTGTTATTAATTAAAATTAATATAAAATTTAATTTAAATTTAATATTAACTTATATTAATATTTAAATTAATATTAATTAAATTAATATTTAATAAAAAATCAAAATTAATATTAGTTCAATTAATATTTAATTAAGATCATAATTAATATTAACTTTATTAATATTAAATATTATTAATAATAGTCAATATTAATTTTTATATTAGTAAATAATTATATTATTAATTTTTTAACAATTTTAAATATAATATTTTGAAGAATCATTCGAATTTTCTTCGAATTAATAATCATTTGTATTAACAAAATAAATATCATAAAAAAGTTTTGTAGTTTGTCTAAGGTATAAAACAAAAATAAAAACACAAAACAATTGAAAAATTTTATTAATAAAAAAAAAAATATATATATATATATATATATAAACAAAAAAAATAGTAATAATATTAATAATACATATTAATATATATGTATTAAATTATATAAAGTGGTCGTATGTATTTTAAATTAAAATTAATAGTAAATAATTTGTAAGAAATAAAATAAAAGAAAATTGAAAAAAAAAAAAAAAATCATTGGTATGTTATTATATTTGTAAAACAAAAAAGAAAAAAAGAAAATAGATTATTAAAACTTAATTGGTTTAAATTATATTAAAAAAATTCAAAAAATTATAGAAAAGAAACATAAAATTCATATTATAGATGCATAAAAGTTGTGTTCTTAAAATATTCGATTAAAGTTAAATATATATATATTTTTTTTTTTTTTTTTAACAATTAAATAAACTTTAAATATAATTTAAAAAGAAAAAAAAAATATTAAATTTAATTATGAATTTAAATCAAATTTAATTTAATTTAATTTTTTATTTTTTTTATTTTTTTAAATAAGGTTTGTGTACAAACTGAACAAAAATTTTCACATAAAACAAAATTAAAAAAAAAAAAAATGTAAACTTTTTTTGAAAATTTTTATTTAAATTATCGATTTTATGATTTTGACTAAGAACCTCCTTCCAATCTTATATTTACCAATAATTTGAATTTTGTTAAAATCTTTAGAATGAGAAATCTCTAAACTCCCGAGTATTTATAATATATGCAACATTTTTTTCTTTAAATTGGTATTGCTCACAAAATATGGTTAAAAATAAATAAATTCCTTCATATATTTGAATCCAGTTGGGTAAAGAATGTGTTTGAAAGAAATGAAAGAGAAAGTATTGCTTTTAACAACATCTTAAATCGAAATAATGAATTTTTTTTTTTCTTTTTACACATAATGTAAATTTTTTTTTTTTTGGTATTAAGTTATAATATTAAAAAATTCTAAAAGAGATAGTTTTCCTTTGTCATTCTGATTTTCTATGTATAAAAGTTGATCACAATAAATAATCAATTTGTTAAAATTAATATATCCGTCGAATTTAATTTTTTGTCGAATTTTGTATTTGTAGTTGGGGACAGTTGGATAAGGATGGGTTTTAATAACATTATAACATTTTGATAATAATTAAAATTAAAAAAAAATCATTTTTCTTTCCTTTACCCCCTTATTATATAATATATATATTAAATAATTCTTTTAAAAATTTTATTGAATGTAAAATTAGATTTCTTGCATATATGTATAGTACTTTAAAAAATGTATTTATATAGATATATATATATATTTACATATAGATTTATATATTTATATTATATATATATATATAATAGCTACATATTAAATAATATTAAAATTAAAACAAATATAACTCCAGTTAATGGGATATCAGCCACAAAATATGCAAAAAAAAAATTGTTTTATGTATTTTATTTAATATAAAATTTTATTTTTTAAAAATGGTTTATTTTAGGATAATTTTTATTTTCATTTTTTTTTTTTTGTTCTAAATAAGTAATAAAAAATTAAATAAAAAATATATTGTTTTTTTTTTTTTTTTTTTTTTTTAATATAAAATTAAAATAATTTTCAATAGAAGAAACAAAATGAACAAACAAAAACAAAATAATTAATTACAAAAATAGAAAGAATAAAAATATACATAATATATATGTATGTTCATATAATACAAATACTAAATATATATATATATATATATATATATATATATATATATATTGCCAACAAAGAGAATAAAAGAATTAAAATTAAAAAAAAAATAAATAAATTGTTTTTGATTTAAAGAAAAAGAAAAGCTATTCAAAATTTAAAAAAAAAAAAAAACAAAAAAAAGTAACAAAATAAAAATTTCAAAATTAAAATAAAATGTTTTATTTAAAAATTAATTATTTATTATCAATTTTTATAGAATATAAAAATATATCCTCATTAATGATGACTTCTTTCTTTTAGATCACATAAGGTATTTATTTTTATTCTAAATTTTTTTTTTTTTAATTTAATTTTTTCTAATAGATCCTTTCTATTATTACCTGTAATAGAAAATTTAATTTATAATATACATCTTAAGATATTTTAAAATTATTTTTAATATGTGAAAAGAAAAACTATATTTAATATTCGATAAAATCATATTTGGCAATTAAAATTTATTGTGAAACTTTCTTATAATAAAATTCTCCATTCAGACTCCACTTGTTTTTTTTTCTCACAATTTTCTAATTTCTCGCTTTCAAATTTCTAATTGATTTTATATTCTATATCAATTTGGCTTATAGCTAAATATAAATTCCCTTTTCTTTGAGAGACAGACTAAAAAAATCCTTTTCCCTTGTGGAAAATTAAAAATTAAAAATTAAAAAAAAAAAAAAAATTAAAGGAATTGTAAAGAGTTATACATGTGTTTATTTCTTAAGTCAAATTATCATATTTTAATTGTCTTATATATATGTTTATATGTATGTAGGACTTTGAAAAAAATTCTCCTGTAAATTAATTAAAAAAATGATAATTCAAATATAAACAGAAAATGTTTAAAGAACTGAACATAAATATAAAATTTTAAATTAAAAATTTTTTTTTTTATATTTAATATTAATACATATTTAAACAACAAGTTATTATTTTATTCCCTTTATTCCCTAAAAAAAAAAAAAAAAAAAATTAAAATAAAGTTTATTATATATATTTTTTTTTGTTTTAATTTAGTTTTTTTTGCAATTTATTCCATTTCTTATCGTCATAGATTTTAATAAATAAAATTAAAATAGAAATATTTAATATATAAAAATATAAAATAACATATACATTTAAAATGGGAAATAAAATATAAAATATATGTATAAAGAAAACAAATTTATTTGGTATATTAGTAAAAACAAAAAAAAAAAAAATTTAAATCATAATTCTTAAATAATAGATAAAAATTTTTCTTAACAAATATTAGAAATTAATTTGTAAACTAAAAAATAATAAATGAGAAAAAAAAAAAGAAAATTCAATAAAAAAGTCGTATGAAATTATTAAAAAAAAAAAAAAAAAAATACATCAAAAATAAGAATAAAAAAAAAAAAACTATTTAATTGATGTTTAACTATAGTTGATTTTATTGTTAACAAAATTTAAAACGAATTCGTAGGATTGTACAAAACCAAAAAAAAAAAATCATACATAATAAGTTTTATTAATTTTATCTTTTTTTTTTTTTTGTTTTTTAATTATTTTCCAATACTATTAATATCTAATATAATATTTTATAAATTGCAGCAATTTTAGCTATTTAATTTAAATACCTCCTATATGTATTCAAGGATTTCGTTTTTTTTTTTTGGTTTTTCCATTGGTCGGAGAAGTTTCACAAAACGATTTTTTTTTTTTTTTTTGACAGAGTGTCATACTCTCATGCGAACTCTAAGCACCAAAACAAGATTTTATTTAGTTTAAAATTAGCGGCTACTAAGAAAATTATAGATAGTATAAATTTATGTAATGTATGTTTAAAACAACATATATTTGGTTGCGGTAACTTTTTGAGCAAAAATAGGAACAAGGTAGCAAGAAGCAGCTATTAAGTAAAATTCAAGTGAAAAATTCATCACTCAATATCTCGAAACTAAGAAAAAATTATTTTAATGCTAATTTGAATTTAAATTTATTGAATATCTTTTTTTTTTTTTTGCTCTATTGAGTTTAACGCGTTAAATGTCCATTTATTATTTTAATTTTTACCTTACGTTGAAAATAATTTTTAACTTACGTTAATAAATGAGTTAAAAAAAAAAAAAAAAAATCTTCGACTAGAAAATTGCGTAATTATAAATATGTACTTTGAATATTAATTTTTTATTTTTTAAAGTACTATTAATAAACTTGTTATAAAAGTTTATTTGGGGGGAAAAAGCAAACATTGTATGAACAAATGTTTACTAAACATAAATAAGAAATTAGTTAATAAAAAGCTTAAATATGCCGCAATTTAAAATATTAACATATTTTACACACACAACAAAAGAAAAGAAAGAAAAAACAAATTTTTTAAATTAATTTTAATTTAACTTTAAATATTATTTAGTTAAGAATAAATATTGTCAATTTACTAATAATAATATTAATAGTAAATATTTATATAATTAATATTTTTATCTTAAAATTATAAAAAGTTTCTAAATTATAAAAAATTGGCACAGAAAAATTAAAAATATATTTTTTTTTTTTTGCAAAAATTAAGACTGAAAAGAATAATCGTCCTTTTTATGAATTCCGACGTAAATTTTTTATCGAAATATTGGCTATATGTTATGAACAAAAATTTTTAGTTATTCTAAATTTCGTCGTAGACAATTGAAAATCTGTACTGGCAACTTTTTTTTTAAAATTCATAACCAGTTCTGTTATGACTTTTAATTTTACTTACTTTAAATTTAATTTAACTTTTTCAATATATTTTTGATAGAATTTTGTCTGAAGATGCAACTGATTCTTTAATAAGACAGTTAAGTTCTGGTTTCTTGAATATTTCTCCTTCCACTACGAATAGATACGAACGAACAGAACTACGAATAGAAATATAATACGAATGAATAATTCTTTCGTAAATTTCTGACGTTTATTTTACATTGTGTAGGAATTGACATAACGTAGAAATTACATAGAAAACTTCGAAAAAATGTTTAGTACGTCAAAATTAATAATAAAATTTTCGTAATTTGAAATAAAACTTATCACTACAATCGAATTTATAATATAGATGTGTTTATGTTTTTTTTTTCTTTTAATTTGTAGTATATATACAATTTGAATTTTATAAATGATTAAATAAGTAGAAAACCATCGTAATAAATAATAATGTTTTTTATGTCCTTTACATCATGCTATATATAATGTTCGTACTTCCCTCTTATAACTGGCATGTCAATACTATCTAATTAATAATTATCATAGAATTTGTAAGGAGAATAGAGGTGGCTTTTTTACTATTTTACCCTATTATCTTCACTATTATGATTTTCTCAATTTTTACACAGCCAAAGGAAAAATTACACAGCCTTTCCTGCTCAGGCGTGGCTGTACATGTCGTAAGCGGAAATTACTCTTACGACGTGTGTGGTGTTCGAAGCTATATTCCCTAAACACCGAGGGAGCGTATTTTGTGCGTTCGCCTTACCCACTAGGCCACCCGGGGCCCCAGTATATTTTTATTATGATCTTTTAATTATTAGGATATTAGGGAGACAATTATTAAGTATTTATATTTTATATATTCTTAATAAATTTAATTCAGAAAAAAAAACAATATTTTACACAATGTTCGAAAAATTCATTATTTTATTCACTTAATAAATTATATGTTAGAGGGCGTCATTTTGGCAATTAACAACTATTATTTCTTTTTTAAGTAGGTAGGAATAGGAATCTCTTTAAAAAATTATTGCATTATTACAACACTATGTAAATTTTTTCCTTTTTTTTTTTAAATTGAAACTTTTTGTTTTTAAACAACTTGGCAATATTTTTCTTAACAAAAAAAATATTATTTATGCTTATTTAATATTTAATTTAATTTAATTTAATTGTAGGCTACAATTCATTGTAGGCTACATACACATTATTTTAAATCAAATTTGACAAAAGTTTAATTTTTTTTTAATATTCTTTTAAATTTATATAATAATTTAAAAAAAAAAAAAAATCAATAAAATAACAAATTACAGAAACGCTATATTAGACTATGTTATTATAAATAATTATTATTAATTATTAATATTAGAATTATAAATAATTAAATATATAAATTATAAATTAAACGTCATAAAACAAACAAAAAAAAAAAATTAAAATAAAAAAAAAAAAACAAACTTACAAAAAAAAAGTCTAAACGTTGAAAGCACCAATATTATTATATTAAAACAAAAAAAAAAAAAAAACAAAAATTAAATTAAATTTAATGTATATAAAAAGAAAATAAATTAAAAGTTGTCACAAGAAAAAAACCATACACAATTCATTCATTTTATAAACATTAAAAATTTCTAATATAATTCTAAAAAAAAAAAAAAAATTAAGAAAATAAAATAATAATTTAACTTTTTATAGCCCAAATATTTTCCAATTTGTCAACAATACTTTAATTAAAAAAAGTTAAATAATTAATTTTATTTAAATATATAAACAAAATTATTATATATACAAGAAAAAAAAAAAAAACAAAACACAGCAAATTATTTGTTGTCGATTAAAAAAAAATTTTATTAATTTTTTTTTGTTTTTTATAAACACATCAAATTATTTTGTATAAATTCAAATCTCGATTTGCGTCATTGGTAAATTTGGAACAGAAAAAAAAAAAAAAACAATTGCGCCATCTTAAAAAAGGACACCAATCGAAATCTTGTGATTTTTATTTTCCAATTAATAATAATAATTCCAGTTCCTAAAAATAAAGAAAAAAAAACTTTCAAAACAATTCTAAATCGAGATTTTTGTTTATATGTGTATAAAAAAGAAAAAAAAAAATATTTGTATATTAAATTAAATATATGTACATAATATGAATATTTATATTAAACAAAAAAAAAAAAATAACATTAAATATTAATTTATATCTATTTATTATATATTTCACTTAAAATTAAATCTCTTTTAAATAATTATTTAATTATATATATATATATATAAATATATTAATTAAAAGTATATACAAATATATAAATATATATTTGTTGTAATATTAAAATAAAATACTTATTAATTATGTATTAATAAAAAAAAAAAAAAAAAAAAAAAAAACAAGAATATAGAAAGTTAAATCAAAGTATTAAAAAAAAAAAAAAAAAAAATATTTAAATTATAGGATTTCGTCAAAATCCCAATTTATACATTTTCTAATGCATTGTGTATGACCCTTTTTAAAAAAAAACGACTCATGAGTACATTATAATAAAAATACTGCTTAATACTAAAAAAAGCTCATTTAAAAAAGAAAACTATGAATCTATAAAGTCATCAAAATTTGTATTATGCACTGGTTTTGTTTTTTTTTTTTTTGATACATGTT
The DNA here is from genome assembly GCA_947095535.1 of Poecilobothrus nobilitatus. NCBI lineage: Eukaryota > Metazoa > Arthropoda > Insecta > Diptera > Dolichopodidae > Poecilobothrus > Poecilobothrus nobilitatus. The sequence continues at coordinate 77,384,167 of OX352773.1, read as the reverse complement.
ATATAATGACATTTTTAATTTCGAAAACAAAATATTTATATTACACAGTTCATAATTTTTAATTTTTTATTATAATATCAATTTTAATACATATTAAAAATCACGTGATACGCATGTTTTAAAGAATACCAAACCAGTATAGAGTCTGATAATGCAAAAAATCTACATTTCTGTTTTCTTGTTTTTTTTTTTTTTTTGTTTTCTTTTTGAAATCAAATTTTAATTACCTTTATTGTTATATATTAAATATTTTTATTATACATTTTTCTTTTACTAATTTTAAAAACATTTTACTAAAATTTATTTCTATATAATAAATTCTATTCAATAAATTCAATACTCTTGAAATGAACATGTTTACTAGTTTTACTGACAGATGTCAGACTGTCATTTACGAGCTATGCACTATACGAAACCATAGTGTTTTTTTCATATATTGATATAGACAGCATGTAAATCTGTATTATTAACTTAAAGTGATTAAGCACGTAACTTATTAACAGAGGAAGTACGGGTTCAAATATAGCGTACAACTAAATTTTAAGCTTTATTTAAAAACTGGATGAAAATGAAACCGGCGTGTATTTCAAATTCTATGTAAATCGAAGAATGAGAGAATTTATCTATTAAATTCAATATTTTTAAATAACTTTCGAGTATAAAACATTGGTATTTTATTTCATACTAAACCAGTAAATCAGTAATAATCACTTTCAATTGCATAATTTTTAAAATTTTCTTAAACCGAAATAGTAATTCGTTCTAAGTATATATAGTAAACGTCAATAATTTTGTCAACGTCAAGTAAATGTCAAATAATTTTAAACTGAAATAATATGTAAAAAGCTAATAAAATTTTTTAAATATAAAATTTGATGTTTAATTATGCAAATTTTTTATTGTCATATGATACGACGCAAATGTTGCTGAAACAAAATTGTTTACAAAATTATCATTGAGTTTGGTTGGATGGCAGATACTTTTCTGTCATCAGCAATTAGCATTTTTTTAACAATTAGCAAAATTTAAAATGCGTTAATTTAAAAATTTTATTAAAACAATGAGTATATAATGTTAATGTATATTGTTTTATTGAAAATTTAGAAAAAAAATGAGCAGTTTTGTAATTGTGTTAATACTTTTCTTTTGAAAATACAAAACAAATTACAAACAAACAAAGGAAATTTAACATTTTCATTTTAAAATTTGAAAGCAACTAAGATTTGACATTTTCATAGAATGCGTAAATGCTGAGATCATGGGTGTTTTTCTTTTTCTGATTAGAGCAGAGTCGGAGCTGTCAAGCAAAGAAATTGTTTTTCTTTTTATACTCAGAATTCAGATTATCCAGATTATCCATTTTGTGTTTCTTTTTAACTCGGAGTGTACTCAGATCGCGATTTGTGAGCTCGTAAATATTTCTCACATTTTATAGTGTTGTCAAAAAATAAAACGTCAAATTAAGAATAAAATATTAAAACAGTCATTTAAAAAAAAATTTGTATAGATATACATTTTTTTTTAAGTTTTTTTTTTTAAATTTTATTGAAATTTTACAGAAATTAACTTTGTTTTATTTGATTTCTTAAATAAATTCCTTTTACAAACAACTATATTATTACATTTAAAATAATGACATTAGAAAATAATATGGATAAAATTTGACAATTTGTACTCTGAGCGTTTCTTTTTTAACTTAAAGCGGACAGAGTTCAGATAAAAGTTTGCTCTGAGCATTATTCACTCTGACCGCTCGACATCTACTCTGAGCATTAATATGATAAAAAAAAAGAAAAACGCTCCATAACAACAAAATAATCATTAAAAATAACAAATTAACGTCAGCCAGCGTCAATATGGCAATAAAAAATTTTACCGGTTTATGACAATAAAGAATTTGTCCATTATTATTTTTAGAAAAAAATCTTCTTTCAATTTAATGTTTATATTGCAAATATAAATAGTTATAAAATCTAAATATTTTCTTATCATTCACTATTATACCCTTAATCTAATTTATTGAATGTTAGTTGCATATTACATATATACATATGTATGTATATAGTTTTGGTTTTGCGAGTTCAAAAACATATTAAGTAACTTTGTTTACAAAAAAAAAAAAAAAAACCATTAATTTTATACATATATGTATATTTCAATTTAGTCCCGATACTTTTGACACTATTTGTACATTATTCAATCACCTTTAAATAATTGAATCGCCCAAAAAAGCTACACATTTCTGAAATATCCAAAAAAAAAAAAAATCTTAAATAAAATCGTCCCTATTGGAAATATAAAAATTAAAAAATAAAAAAATATTTTTTTTCTAATTAGTTGTTAATATTTTGTAATTTAATTAAAAATAAATAAATATATAAGTAAAATATTTTATTTAAAATTATTAAAATTTAGTTCATTAATACAATAGATATATATGTATATATAGTATAATCTGGTGTAATAAATGATAAATAACCTTTTTTTTTTTTATTTTGTATTTTTAAACTTTTTATTCAAAACTCTTATAAAATATTCTTCTTTATACTCCTCTCTAACTTTAATAAAAATAAAACAACAAAATAAAGCAAAAAAAAAAAATTATAAAAAACAAAAAAAAAAAAAAACAACTAACATAACATACGCATTATATACAAATTAATATATAAATTATATTATAATATATCGATATATATGCAGACATTATTTACATACATATATATAATCATTATTGCTACCGCCGAATTTATTTAAAATACAAAAAAAAAAAAAAAAACAAAAAACTAAGCAAATAACAAAAAATCGTAACAAAAACAACAATATCTTATTTTTTATTTTATTATAATATAACTACAAATTCATCCCTCGATTTACACGAGTTGAAAACGTTTCAAATGTAAAATGGTAATTAATATTGTATAAAACAAAATGGCGTAAAACATACAATATATTATGAAATAGTGTTAAAAAAAAAATTAATTTAAATTCAACTAAATTAGTAATTTTAAAAACAATGTAAATCGAGGGATCAATTTAGTATTCTTTTTTTTTTTTTTTTAATTTTAATTAACTATTATTAACATCTTTTTTTTTTTTGTTTTTATTGTTTATATCTTTTATATAAAAAAAAACAAAAACAAACAAAAACAAACAAAAACAAACAAAAACAAACAAAAAAAATATAAATGTTACCAATATAAATAGATAATTAATTAAAAATTGTACTCAAAAATAAGAAAAACAAAAAAAAATAAAAATAAAAATTAAAAAAAAAAACAAAAATAATAAAAAAATAAAAAAAATTAAAATTAAAATATAATCGTAGAAATTATTTTAATTAACTTAAGATTATTTAATAATAAAATCAAATAAAATTAAAAATAAATATATATGGTGTATATGTATGTATGTATATTATGTATAGGATTTTAATTTCAAATTCAATTTTGTCAAATTTAAACTCAATTTTAATTTTTTTTTTAAACTCAATTTTATTTTTTATGTGGGACGGTGGAAAAAATCGAAAATCACTCAAAGAAATTTGCACAACGTTACTCTGGGTATAGTGTTGAACTTTACCCAACCAAAAACCATCCCTTTTAAAATGAAACTTTAGGATGAGTCTTTTTATACATAGTGATATAATGTATAGTTTGTTTTTGGGGATAAGGATGTGGGAAGAATTACTTGGGAAATTTTATTTGGGATAATTAGGGTTATAGAGGACAAAGAGAAAGATTTACTGAAAGAGTTATTTTGAAAAGAGTTCTTAAATTTTGTTATATGGTGCAAAACATTGTGGTGGCATTATAGTATTCCGCAAATTCGATGTACGTATATGACAAACGAATTTTCCGAATGCTATGCTATCCCAATTTATTAATTCGACAGTGTAAGGGTGGGCATCTGTTGCACTTCTTATTTATTTTATGTTGGAAAACTTTAAAGGATTAAATTTCAAATTTTATTTTTCACTATGGAATCCTGAATTTAAATCAATATACATATATGTACATATAAAAAACATAAGTGGTAACTGTCATTCTGATTAATTGCAAAAAACTATTTATGTCAATGGCGTTAATTATTGCTCCTTTAAAGGAGTTGTTTTACTCCTCAATTTTTACTAATTTTTTTATTGCTTTTTTTCTTGTAACTGGAATTTAAATTTTTAAAAATTTATTCTGAATAATTGAAAAAAAAAACTTTTAATTTAAAAATATTGAATTTGATATTGAATCTATATTTACCTATTTATATATACAATATATATATTTATATAGAGATATATTATATACATCTAAATATAAAAAAAAAATTAAAAAATAAAAAAAAAAAAACAAAAAATTTACTTAAAAAAAATTTAAAATAAAAAAAAAAAAAAAATTTTATTATTATAATCTTGGATAGGAATGCATAGCGTTATTTCTTTTTAATTTGAAAAAAAAAAAACAAAAAATTAAATAAAAAAAATTAAATATGAAAAAATGATGAAAAAAAAAAAAAATGAATAAATAAAAGAACTAAAACAAAAAAAAAAAAAAAAAAACAGAAAAAAAGAAAAGAAGAAAAATTTGTAAATTTTAATTATACATAAATATATAAAATTAATTGTACTTATATATAAAAATATATATTATAAATAAATATAAACATATATACTAATATAAAAAAAAAGAAATGATAAATAAATATTTGTAGGTAAATAAAATCTTAATTAACGTTGTTTTTTTTTGTATATCTTTACGTATATTTTTATTTATTTATTTATTTTTTTTACTCTCTTTTTAGAAGAAGTTGTCGTTTACTGCTTTATAGCATAAGGTTTTATGACTTGGTTATATATGCACTTCATATTTATTTTTAATTTAATTATATTCTACTACTTATTTATTATTTTTTATTAATGTATATGATCCAGCCGGGGTTTGAACCCGGAGATATTTCGTATGAAAGGCCGGTGTCTTAACCACTAACACCATTGACTGCATTTCTTATGGTACTTGGTACCAAATCCACAAAGTATTCAAAGTAAGCAAACGAAACAAAGTAATAAATTGACGAATTTTTAATTCCGTTCTTTGGGTTGAATACTTTGACATTTGATATTTGAATTTTTTTACATAACCATTAAAAAAAATTTGAATAGGTGGAAAAAATTTTAAATAAGTGGGAATGTGATTTCGTACAATCAATGAATTTGACGATTTCTATAAATATCCCGAACTCAAAATTTTCTTCTATTTTGGTACTGAATACAAACATTTGTACGTTGCATATAACATAATTATTATACATACATATAAAATTTCTAAAATTTTTTTTTAAATCTATTTCAGAAAAAATAAATTCAACAAAAGTCAAAGTAATAAATGCAAAATAATCATTGGACCAGTATTTACTTTGTTAACTTCGTTTGGATATAAAAGTATTCAAAATAAAGGAAGCAAAGTAAGCATTGGGACATCACTTTAAGGACGCCTCTGTACAGGGTAATCTCGACTATTTGACATAAAATGATTTAAGTTTTTTAAATGATTACTTTTATTTTTACGAGGGACGGTGTAATACATCGAAAGTCACACAAAGGAACTGCACGAGGTTCCCTCTAGATAGTGTTGAACTTTAACCAAACTAAATCCACACCCTTTAAAACTAAACTTTAGCATTGGTCCTTTAATTCACAATGATATAATGTACAGTTTGGTTTTGGAGAAAAGGATGAGGCAAGGTTTACTTGAGAAATTGAGTTTGGGTTGAATTGATTATTTACTTGATTGGATTATAACAATATGTCGCCATGGATCTTTCTTTTTTTTTTTTTGGTTTTTAAGAAAATGTAAACCATAAAAAATGATTGTTGTTGTACAACAGAGTTCAATTTCGTCTATACCGTATACATAAATCGAAAAAAAAAAATCAGGATTTTAAATGAATAAAATACGTATCTTTATTCGAAATTGAATATTGTGGATGGCAACCGAAGTCCAATATTGTAAATTGCAACCGAAATCGAACATTGTGGTTGACAATAAAAAATTCAGGATAATATCGATCTTTGGTAAAAATTTAAAAGTTCAATTGTAAATAATTATAGTTAAGAAAATCTCAGTTTTATATTATAATAATAATGTTGATATTCCAAATATTTCATCATTTCATATCAAGCTATCGCAAAAAAAAATTTTTTTGGGGCAATTCAATGTTATGCGAATTTTTAATTCCATTACGATACACAAAATATTTAAATTTCAAAAAAAAAAATTTGAAAATCTCGCATTTTGAAATAATTAAATGCTGGAATAAAATTATTTATTTTACATGAGAGTAAATAACACTGGCAAAAATTTAATTTACTCTAACTTATGATACTTACGGTTTATATACATGTAACTTTCTAAAATAAATAAAATAATTCTATTAAGTTAAAAAATTTTTGATTTATATATTTCTATTTTTTAAAGGTACTTAAAACTAAAAGAAGAAAAAATTCAAAGAATTTGGAAATATTTTTTTAATTATATTGTATAGGTACCTTTTTTATTTTAACTGAAGATTTTTTTTTTGATTTAAATGAACATTTTTTTAATTTAAGTTAAGACATTTTTACTTTAAATGAAGACATTTTTAATTTAAGTGAAATATCTTTACTTCAGTAATTTATAATATATAAATATTTAATATATATACCTATATTTCATTTTCGTAATATATATACATACATTACATATATTTAAAACTGATTTTTATATATGTATCTGGATATTTATGTATATACATGTATATATGCATTGTGTGCATTTTTTTTCCTTTAACTTTTATATTACAATAATGTCTTAAAACTTAAAAAAAAAAAAATCTTCACTTAAAATAAAAATATCTTCAGTTTAAGTAAAAATGTCTTCACTTAAAATAAAAATATCTTCACTTTAAGTAAAAATGTCTTCAGTTAAAGTAAAAAACGGTATATTATAATTATTTTATATGTATGTACTTAAAAAGAATGAAATAATGTATTTAATGAATATAGAAATATTTGTAAAAAGAAATTCAATATAATCACAATAACTAAATTAAATTTTATTATTCTACATATTATTTATTTTGTAATTTTGAAAAAAAAAAAAAAAGTTTAGTATTTTTAGGATTTTTATAATATTTCAAAAGGTAACAAAAAAAAAAAAAATAAAAAAAAAAAAGCATTCTCCCATAATAAGTTTAATTTATTTTTCTTTAATATTCACATCCTCCTGGATGGCTCCTAAAAATATTAAACAATATAAATAATTTTTTAATATTTTTATTATAATTAGAATTAGTTTATATGTATGTATATGCTTACGTAATAATATCACCAGTACCATCTTCTCGGCATTCAATTTCTTGGCATATATATTGAGGATGTTTATGACGTCCTGGTTCCACAATTAAATCTTTATTAATATAACATTTTTTTGGATAATCTATAAAATAAAATTCAATTAATAAAATTTTATAATTGTAATTTAAATAGATACCTCTATGTATAATAATTAATTTTTATTATATTTATTTTAATATTAAAATTAATTTACCTGGATGTGAAAAATTTGTTGTATGAAAATGACTACCAGATACAATTGATACCGTCAATATTATTATTAATAAAAATAAAAGATTAAAGGTTATACGAAATTTCATCATATTTATTTATAATATGTGTCTTTAATTTAAAAAAAAAAAATATATATATATATATAGTTTTTTTTTTTTTTTTTTTCTTTTCTTATTTTATATTTTGTACAAAATATTGTTTATATTTATATTAATTATGCTCGATTATTATTTAATGACTAAAAATTAAAAACGTTCATCGATCTTATTCTCTTTTAAAAGTAAATAAATACTGTATATATATAAAAATTATATACATATGTATTTATATCTATATAAAATAAAAAAAAAAAAATCAATTTTGATAAGAAAACAGTGAGGAACAAAGTGAAAATTAATTAAATATATATATTAAATATATATATATAAAATAAAAAGAAAGATGAAGTATTTTCCTTTTAACTTTTTCTTATACTTATTTTGTAAATTTCTGATGCGAATCTTTTAATACTCTATTCTATATAAATATAAAAATTTATATTGATTTATCGGGCTTAAATAAAATTAAGAAAAATAGATCAAATCAAAAATTTGTCTGTTTCATCACGTAAATTTGGACTTAAGTGGTCAAAAGTTTATTGGGCGATTAAAATTGACATATCTGTGCGATCTTATATAAATCCTTAATTTATATAAAAATATATAATAAAATAACTAATAATAATTGATTATATTAAGAACTTAAAACCATTCTCCAATGATGGTGTTGACATGTAACTGTTTTTAAATTAAATACGCCAGTAATTCTTTTATTTCATTCTACAATGTAATTGCTGTCAAGTGTCATTCTATCAATATTAATTAAATTTAAAAATGAATAGGGAAATCTGTTTTTTTTTTTATTGTTTATACAATAAAAAAAAGAAACAAAAAAGGACACAAAAAAAAATGTCAATTTAATCAAACTGTGAAATAGATCAGAGGTCGTCAGCGTTCAGCTTTGAACATTACTCAACTATAACTTTAAAAAAATTACACGCCAGCCACCAGTTACTAGCGGCTAACATCATGCATTGAAGAAGGTTACATTAATTTCCATATGTTCAAAATATTTTGACGGTGAAGTTACACGTTAACCCCATCATTGGAGAATGACCTGTAATACTATTGTACTAAAATAATGTGAACAACAATTGAGGACAACAACAAAAAACAAAAACGGTTTACTACTTATCTTTATGTGTTATCAATTACATTATCTTCTTTTTGTTACCTATTTTTTCCAAAAATAAATTATTCATGACGATGTTAAAAGTATTCCAATTATTTTTTTAATTACATGCTTTATTACAGAGCTTGAATTCCACACACGTCGTAAGAGTTATTCCCTCTTATGACATTTGCAGGCACGTCTGAACAGGAATGGCTGTGTAATTTTCTGTCCACATTTATATGGCAGAGAAATGTATTAAAAAAAAATATATTACAGAGCTCCTTCCATCATTTATGTAAGTTCTATGTACTTGATATAACCTTTGATACATTATCAATTTTTTTTTTCATCATTTAAGCACTTTTATGATATATGGGCCTTTGATTCATTATCTGGGTTTTTTCATCATTTACGTAAGTTGTCTCGGTATGGTATAATCTTGAATTCCTTTCTTGTGGTAACATATTAAGAATTTTTTTTAATTACATATAACAAATTTCAATAACTTCTAAGATTATAGAAATCTTGAATCATACTTGGTTAAATAGTTGTTGTGATTGTCTTTGTGCCCATTTTACTGTACTACCACTTGAGTATATTGTAATATCATCCAACATATGTAATACCATTATTATAACATCTAAGAAATATCTCATTTTTGAATATATCGTTTAAAAATATATTAAAAAGAGTTGGTGCTAAAATTGTACTCTTTTGTAGTCCTGATTGGACCTTAAAGATTGTTAAGGTATTTTCTTGTAAATTACTAACTATAAATTGTTTATTTCTTATCATATCCAGAATAATCAAGTTGATTATTCTTGGTATGCCATTTTATTCCATTTTATACATACATATATTAACCCCTCCGTCCAAAGAGTATCAAATCTACAAGAATCTACAAAAGAGTATAAAATCTTGAAAAAGAAAATTTTTTTCACTATAACAATACTGTTTTTCATTTTTCAATACAACATTTATATATTGTATGTATACGAGAAAGAAATTATCAGACGAAATATACTATTTATTTAATGGAAGAAATTATTTTTAAAAATAAAAAAATTATAATAATAGAAAAAAGAAAAAAACACAGTAGTAATACAAAAAATAGTACACTTTTTCAACATTTTTTTTCTTTTCAAATTTTAATTCCATTTAGGATTTCATTTAATTATGTGATATACAAATGAACATGTAGATATTTTGTTTTTGACTAAAGTATTAAATTATTTTTTAATACCTCATATCCTCATATATTTATTAAGAGTTGTAAATTCTAATTTTAAAAATATTTCTTTTTTGTCAAATCAATTGTATCAAGGCTGTTTAAAAAGATGTAAAATGTACAGAAAATTGGACTCACTAGAAGAATATTAGACTTTAACTTTGTGCTTTAAAAATTACAATTTTAAATTTTGTCAAAACTTTTAGATAATTAAAATTTTAATAATTTTTAATAGAAAGGTGGGTTTTCTTTATATGTATGTACCCGTACGATAAGTATCGGGTATAAAAAAATTACTCTTTCGTTTGTAACACCTCGAAATAGCTTGCCTATTTATACTTTCAAACGTGTATGAATCGGATCAGAATCAAATTCTTCGTTTTTTTATTTTTTTGTTTTTTTGTTTTTTCCTTTTTCAATAAAAATCCACATCAAACTCGTTTAGATCCACATTTTTATATTTTATATTTATATTGATAATGGAGTTCAGTCGTAAAGTATGTAATCTAATTTAAATCGTATTATTTACTAGTTACTACACACATCAGGATATCAGTAACATTTTCATCATCCATAAATATCATCTGCAATATTTTCATCATGCACCTATCATCAATCTGCAAAATTTTCATGATGCACCACATTACTTACCTATTTTACCCCAATCTACTTAAAAAATTGTAAACTTTTTATACTTACGACTTTTATCTAAAATAAATAAAAACTAATGAATTTGTTTTGTGTTTTATTTATAAAATTATTAAATTTAAACGGATAAAAAAAATTAAATCTTGAAAAAAATAAACCGAAATTAGAAAAGGACGAATCAAAAAAAACAAATCCCAAAAAAAAATCTAAAAAATTTTAAAAACGATTTTAGAAATTCTCTATATTTTACCAGGCACCCAAAATTGAAATTTATCAGTAGGCAAATTTTCTAAAAAAAAAATTTTATTAATTTTGTCTTGACTAAAATTTAGTTGAAAAATGTCCAATAGATGCCACTAAAAATTTTAAATAATTTTAAGATGTACCAAACGCTTAATTTGACAATAGATGGCTCTGTAAACCGTTCTAAAAATAAATTCAACCTGAAAGTAGGCAATATTATATAATGCCTTAATTTCAAATTATTTTTTTTACAATTCTCTATATTTTACCAGGCACCCAAAATTGGAATTTATCAGTAGGCAAATTTAAAAAAAAAACAATCTGATTAGAAATGACAACAAAAAAAAAAACCATCCCAAAAAAAAATCTAAAAAATTTTAAAAACGAGTACAAATTCTCTATATTTTACCAGGCACCCAAAATTGAAAGTAGGCAAATTAAAAAAAAAAAAAATTTTTGTGTTGACTACATTGTCCAATAGATGCCACTACAAATTTTAAATAATTTAAATGTATACCAAATTCTTAATTTCACAATAGATGTCTCTGTATGATAGTTCTAAAAATAAATTCAACCCAAAAGTAGGCAAAATTATATAACATGTCTTAACAAAAAATTTCGCTAAAATGACCAAGATTAATTTTTTTTTTTTTGTTTTATGAAAACTTTATTACCAGCATTTTCTGAACGCCTAGTAGATTTTCTTAAAAATTCAAATTTTTTTTGAATGTAAAGAAAATTTTGCTCACTAGTTAGTTAAATTTAAGTTTCTGGGCGCCTAATAAAATTAAAATTTTTTAAATTGAATTTTTCAAATTTTTTTTTGTCTGTGTACCCCTGGGTGGGGTGGAGTATTTTTTTTTTTAAATTAGACCTAATTTTAGATTTCTAATTTTAATTTTAGATTGAAATACATATATGTATGTATGTATGTATGTACAATTAAGGAAAAAGTGTAAATTATAAATAAATCTTGAATTTAATAAATATTGTAGCGTAAAAGGAAATAAAATAAGTAAAAAAGAAAAAACTCTTTTATTTTAAAAACAATTTATTTTTAAAAATCTAATAAAAATCCAATATTTTTAAAATTTTTTTATGGATTTATGAAACTATAAAATATGTATGTACATTAATTATTCTTTCGTTGTATTTTTTCATCACTTCAGCATTTTTTACTTTTATAAATTGACAAACAAAACAAGAAGGATATTATTGTGATTAGTGATTCATCGATATCTTTGATTGTCTTACTCTAATGTAGCTTTTTGACCATTATCACCGAATAAAATATTAAATGCATTTTCCAACTGAACGAAATTTTGTTTTACAGCAGTACCACCAACCCAATAATGATTTGTTTTTTTTTTCATCTAAACATTGTAGTTGTGATTTTTCTGAACATTAAATAAACATTTCGATTCGATAAATTGATATTTTCTTAAAGAAATATTAATGGATAAATTCTTGTCATAATTAACTAAAATAAATACAGGTAATTCTGGAGTGTTTAGTTTAAAAAGTCAATTCAAACTGAAAATATATTGAAATTCATTATGTGTAATAAAAAAAATGAATTACCTGGACGAAAATAGTTTAATACATAAAAATGACTGGAGGAGATCAAAGGAAAATTTATTTTATAAATATTGTCATGTTTATAAGTTAAGCCTTGTTTTTAAATGAAACCTCAAGCTCAATTATTTTAATAAAACTTACGAGAAAATGAGAAGGACAAGAAATATAACTTCCTTGCCACAGATTTTGTTTTTTTTTTTGTTTCAACTCTTTTATCAGATCTAATTTTTTGATTTGGACTCTTTTATCATATTCCCAATGGCCATCCCAATTTTTCTCTCACATAATAATGTAATCTTTAAAGTTATCATTTTGTCAACCTCTTGTTATAAAGTTACAAGAAAGAAAATTACAAAATTTTTTTTTTTTCAAAAATACTTAATTATATTTTATCTATACATAATAAATATATTTGAATTAAATTTATAAATATTTGAAATATTTTTTTTTTTTGTACGCAATTCTATTGTTTTTTACATTTAAAAGTTGGACAACAATCTGGATATGATTTTCTTATATTTCCATCGACTTTATTACAACCTGCACCACCAACCGTTAGTGGACATCTAAAAAATATTATTTAAAACAATTAAATTTTTTGAATTTTTAAGTTACTAATAATTATATTTAATATTGACTTACGTTAATGCAGCTTTTTGACCTTTATCATCGCAAAATATTTTTACACATGTTCCGACTGGCCGATATTCTGTACCAGCAGCCCAACGATGATTAGTTTTTTCATCAAAACATTCTTCTGAAAAAACCAAAAAAAAAAAAAAAATTTTAATAATATACAAGTATATAACTGATCAATTCGGTTTCAATCCGAAAAATGGTATTGATTGGTTAAACCAGATAATATAAAATAATTCAACATAAATAATTCTTGTATAAGATAAAATAGAACGCGCATTAATATAATGTTACTTGTTTCATAATTTTGCCTAATAATAGCTACAGCTAACTTAAGGTGATGACCCAATGCTCGCATCGCTTCTAGTGTCGCTTTGATATTTAAATAGAATACATTGATTTAAATGGACCTTGGCCAAATAGAAAAGCGAAGCTAGAAGCGCCGCACGAAGCACTGCTAGAGAAGAGCAACTTTCTACTTTTACTCGCGTTGACAATAAATATTTTTATTTTTTATTTTATTTTATATTTGGTTGTTGGTCATAAAGCGACACTAGCATTTGATCTTTATTTTATTTAGAACGCGACGCTAGAAGCGACACAAGCATTGGGTCATCACCTTTAATGAAAATAATGATTCGGAGAAACCGAAGTTTACCTTAATATAAATAATTAGCAACATAGTAGATACCTTATATGCTCCTTAAAGGAATGAAAAGAAAAACAGGACGATTTAACTATAGAAAAATTCCATTATGGAACAATTTGACTAACGAAATTTAATTTTTATTTTTTAAATTATTTTCTTTTTCCGATTTCTATCGTCCAGCTTCTAAATAGTCCAGTTCAAAACGGAATTGACTCCACTCTGTTTCATAAGTATTATCTAGTGCTAAGTACTATAATAACTATTATCTATTTATGTCTACTGTCTAATAAATATGAAATTAAAATTCATATATTAATTTTGTATTTATATGTTTTTTAAAGCAAAATATTTAAATTTTCTTTATATACGAGAGAGGAAAGAGTATGGTTAAAAGATTATGCTATGCACTGCATTGTAATAAGTGTGGTAGGTTATATAAAAATAAATTCTAAGCTAACAAAAACAGTCTTTCAAACAGCGTAGCCAGATTTTTTTTTTTAAAAAAAGCGCCTGTAACATGATACAGTGCAAAAATGCTACAAAAGTAAAATTAAAGTAAGAAAAGATATTTTTTTGTTTTAAATATATGTATGTTTATTTTAACATACATTTTACATTATATGAACAAAATAACATTTTTCATTAATTAAGAAAATAATTTCAATGTTATGTACACATAAGATATTACAAGCCTGCTACGGCGTCAAAATCTCCAAGAAAAACCTCTAAAACCTCTAAACCTAAAACCTATTCCAAAAAATCTTCGTCAAATGCTTTATTTTCCGAATTTAAAAAATAAATTTATAAGTTAAAACGACTCATCAATATCATCAGTTATTTTTAATGTTTTGCAATAAACAGCAGTTGCTTTCATATAATATTTAAAGATGATATTGATAATATTGGTTACGAATTTTGGTTTTCGTTATATAATTAAAAAAAACTTTTTCAACTATAGAGTATAGCTTTGGCATGTGATAAAGAATTCTATTTTTTCAGATATCTGATGAAGTTTAAATGAATTTTTTAAATTAAATTGAAATGAAATAGATAATGAAAATTTTATATGAAATTAATAAAGTATCTATGTAATTTCGAATGCCGGGGGCTTTCATTTGACATTGTTACATTTTTTTAAGAAACATTTTACAGATTAACATTATAGTTTAGTATAGCTAGTCACGTTTCAATCAAAATCTGATAAAAATGTTTTAAAATGAAAAAATTTCAAAAAAAAAAAACAAAATTCAATAAAAAGACATTATGTAAAATTTGGATTTTTAAACATTTCCCATTTCGCAATAAATTAAACATTTCCCAATAATTTCAAAAATAAAAATCCATCGATGTATTATAAACCCAAACACAGAATTGAAAAATTGTCATTTAATTGTGTAGTAAGTAGTATTTTGAATGTATAATAAGGCTACAGCATCGATCGTCGTAAATATAAATTTAAGCATTAGAAGGCAAAATTTCTAATAAAAAATATGAAGAATTGAATTTAATACACTTTCAACAGTTGCATTTGTTCGTATCAGTCAAAGAAAAAATTTATTTCTAAAATTTTGAAAAATTTCTAAAATTTCAAACGGAATATCTTTTCTTTTTTTAAATGCGACACAGTATAAATTATCGATTTCTTTATTTCTACTATTATAAATTTGAACCTAATATTTTTTTTATCTTTTGTAAGGGTAAATGAATATCATCGAAACACACTATAGAGGAGTGGAACGAGCACGAATCCTCTACCTTATTATATCTTTAGTATATCTTTAGTATATAATCATGTAGCCTGGTCAATGTAAGCTATATTTAAGAAATGAATATTTATTTCAAAAAAAGCATTTTTTTTACATATATTTATGTACATTACATATATTTATGTACATTTATATGAATTTATTATTGAAAAATCATGAAACAAAACAGCTAGGAGTCCTATAAAAAATGATATTGTTATTGTTATGTATACTATGTAATCTGTACATTATAAGAAAAACAAAACATTGTATAACTTGTATGTATCTCAAATGTTCGAATTAATAAAGAAATAAGGTAGAATGTAAACCAACGATTTTTAAAAGCGCAATTTCCAAAAGATAATACAAACTACATATTTAGAATTGTGACTTGCACCAAAATTTTAAAATTTCATATAATAACAAAATATGTGAAAATAGAATTTTTTTGTAATTTTTCAAAATTTCGTTTTCACATAACAGTAAATTTAAATACTAAATTTAAAAGAATTCTACAATTTTGTTATTGACTTACAAAGATAAAAAAAAATTCCTTTCGAATGACGTTTTCAAATTGCAAAAATGTTAAACAGAACCTAAAATATACGCATTTAAAAAATAGGGCTTTTTCAAAGTTTGATGGGTTGTAGCTCGGTAATGGAGAGAGCCATGGTTAAAAATTTTTTTGTCTATCTTTAACCGTGTAGAAGTTTTGTAAACAGAAGAACGGACGGACGGACAGAATTAAACTAATAGGCACATTTTTTCATATTTTTTTTGCAAATGTGCTAAAAATAAAAAATTAAAATTAAATTAAAATTTAATTAAAAGAAAATTTAATAAAATGTTTAGCTTTAATTTAATTAGATTTTAATATTGCAAAAAGTCGTTCCTCTGATGAGATTGAAGTTCAATAGAAGTCGGTAATTTATATATATATATATATATACATAAATGGCCCAATAATGTATAAAATATAATCGAAAGTATAGTTAGTGGTATTTTGTAATATTCGTAAAAGTGTAAAGTGTCAACTTTGTGAAATCTGTTTTAAGTGATGAAACTATTACAAAATTTATCTTTTTTTATTTATGAGATGAACAAAATATTCTTTTCGTGAAAGAAATTCTATTTTAAATATGAACTTTCACTTAACATAATTTCTATTTCACTCATATCGATATGATCATTGATCATATCCTTTCTCTTTTTAAAACACAATGAAAAATTAAAATCTGAATAAAAATTTATTACACATGCATGCCTCTTAATATTTTTCATTGATCACAAATTTCAAAGCTTGTAATCTTGTATGCGTGCGTTAAAACACGCATAAACGCGCATGTAATACATGCTGAAAGTATAATTAATCGCAGCCTTATCTCAAATATTGAAATTAATAAAGAAAAAACAAAATAGACAATTAAAATATTTTGCGTATTCTCTTTTTTTTTTGATTTATTTTTAAATTTTAATTAAATAGGTTCAACCACCTATCCTTTTGTTTTATATTGTTTGAGTCCTTTTTACACTCTTCTCTACACCCAACAATATCAACCTTTCAGAAAGACTAGATATATGAGTAAATATGATTATATTAAATTAGCATTTCTCTTACGAACTATACATCCAACTACTCCCAACTAGTCTCAACTACTATTTTTGATATAAACAGAACCCAAACAATAATTAGTATTTTTTTTTTTTTTAAAAAAACATATATTAATTTCATACACGTACTTAAAAAATGACTGTGTTCATAATAAAAAAAAAAAAGAGTCCTTAGAAACTTAAAGTCCTTTTTTATAATAAAAAAAAATTATTCAATTTTGAATTTATTCCAAAATTATAACAACTTTGTAACATTGTAAAGTAAATTTAATTATAGAGGTTTTTTACTTACTTGGTGGTGCAGCATCAATAAATGATGCAAATGTAGCAATAATAACAAAACAAATAAAAATTATAAATTTCATCTTTACTTTCAGATAGATTAACGGTTACTAAAAGTGTTTATGAAAAAATTACAATATTTTTTTAAAAATAATAATCAAAAAATTTTTTTTTAATAAATAATATTATCAAAATTTTATTTGATAACCTATAAATTGACATTTTGGTTTTTTGTATAGGACTTATCAACGCATACATTTTTTGTTTTTATTTTGTAAAAACTTGTTTTCAATTTGTTTAAAATTTTTTTTTTCATTAGTTTTGTTGAAATAGAATTCTTTATAATAGATTAAAGTTTTTTTTTAATTTCGTTTTAAAGAATTATTATAAAAATTTTATACCAAAGATTTTGTAAAAACGCACAATTTAAATATAGTTTTTTTTTGTTTTTGTTAACAAACTTTTTTTTACAATAATTTGGGTATGGTATCGGTTAAAACCTTTTAGTTTCGACACGTGTGTCTTGAAATAAAAAAAAAAATATATTATTTTTATTAGTGATGCTATATGTTTGTCAAACATTTAAGATTTTATTTTTAAGATACTATAATACAAATTTATTATCCTATTTACATTTTGTTTTCAAACCTTAATATTTTCTTTTGCTCTTGTATTTAGAGACAACAATCTGCAGTGTATACTACTGGCCAGCTGTCATACTAGCTGGACAGCTGTCAAAACTGTAGGTTTGATTTTATTATTAGATGAGGCGGTATTAAAAAATGAAGAACTTATTACAAGCTTGCATTTTTATAAAGCATTGTAATAATAATTAAATTAAATAATGGTTATATCATTGTTACATGGAATGTATAAGGTAAAAAAAAAAAAAAAATTTAATGAAAAAGGTGTTTAATTTTTTTTTTTTATATAAAACCGCACATAAAACTAAAAGGAAATGTAAGAATAAATTGATAGCTTTAAAGTAAGACTTAAAGAAACTAAAAATTTAAAATGTAGTAAATTAAAAAAAAAATTGAAAAATTAGAGAGCCTGTGGCATAGTGGCCTAAGCTTAATGTATGCAGTGGTGTATGTATGTAGTGTAGCTTAGTGTTTTTAAGCTTAAAAAAAGAAGAAGACATATATTAATTTTTGTTTAAAAAAGATTTTTTATTAAACTAAAAAAATTATTAATATATTGATTAAAAAACTATAGATATAGACAAATACACGTCTTTGTAAAAAAAAAAATAAATACCTTATTTTTAAGATATTTTTTGATGTCCAAAAATCGATATATTTATTTATTTCATATTCGAAAAATTTACAAACTTAAAATGACTTAAATTATAAAATGGTGGTCGGTTATTTCACCTTATAGCTAAAATATAAAAAATGATTTTGTTTATTATATAGTAATTTTTGAAATTATATAGTAACAATCAAATTTTCAATTCAAAATTAATAAGAGGAAAGGAATTGACAACCTTTTTTTAGCTTTGTTAACTTATAACTAAATTTAAAAACTTATATACTATAACTTAGAACTAAGTAATAGGAATAAAAGGAAAGGAATTTAGGAGTGAGATAATTTTGAGTATATCAAAATGACTAATTAAATAAATTTTGCATTAGAAAATTTTCAGAATCATTACTCCTACTAAATAAATTGAGATCTTTCTATATTTATAATCATATCTTCAATTAGATTGACACTCGGCATAGCATAAGTAGCATTGAATAGCATTGACACTCGGAATAGCATGAAGTTTAGCAGTATAGAAAAAAAAAATGGTTTATCTAACAATAATTTTAAAATTATATTTTGTTTTATTTGTACTTGGTTCATCAGTTGAAATTTTGCAGGTGAGCCCCTAAATTTTTGAACCATAAAACATTAAGGTTTGAAAAATTGACTTGTAAAGCATTTTATTATTTTCTAACAACAATAATTTCCTGTTTATTAAGGGATATACAGTTTTTATGATAATGTTGCATTTTTAATTATGAAATCTATATGTGTTTTAAATAGTAGTTTTCTATCCAATTTAAGCATCTAATTATTTTAAGGATTCTTCCCAAGTAAATATTATTTGAGTTATAACTTATGTTAATTTTAAAGATCTTAAATTTGATGTTTCAATATTTATTTTGATTCCTTTATTTCCTCCATATTATTTGACAGCTGAATATTTTTTCTTAAGGTATACTTGTTTCAATGTAAAAAGTGGTCGAGATAAACTAAGGAAATATAATATGTAGTATTGATTTCGACATATTTTAATTTTAATACTTTACTTTGAATATTTTGGTATTATAACGTATAATAATTATACAGGGACAAAAATGTTGTTAATTCTTTAAAAAGTTAACGAAATTGCTTTGAAGATCGTTATCACGAAAACCATTAGAAATAGACCCTCCGTTCCCCCAAAACAATTTTTTGCTTGTTATGAACTTCTCTATCATCTCCGTTCTTCGTGACGTTTGAGTTGCGAACACCCTGTATAAAGTGTTTTGAATAAGATTGCAAATTGCAAGTATTTTAGGGCGTGATTTATAAGGCTAAAACTAGAAAAAAAAAGTAGTATTGCAGGGAGGGAGTTCATTCTCAGTCATTTTTCAGTTATTGTGAAATTATATTATTTAAGCTTTATATTACTAATTTCCGCATAACTTTTGACTCACTCGACGACAAAAACAAATGTAGTGTTGTTTGGAAGCCTTTTATTCTTCAAGGTTTCATATGCTGAAGGATTCTAGAATAATAGATAATATGCCAATAATAGATATAATTATTTTTTAAATTGGCGCTAAAAACATACGAACATTTTAAATTTTTTTAAATAATGGATTTTCATTCAAAAATGTCCTATAAAGTTGTAGTCAGAAGGGGTTTTCAGTTCGTTTCCTCTTAATTAAGATAAATTATTATATGTATTAAAATAAATTATAATTATATTTTACATGTTTGGTGAAACCGATCTTAATAGGAAATTTTTTCAGACCTTAACAGGACTTTAATAGGATATTTTAGGACAATATCCTGAAAACGACTGATCTCTATTCCCATACAATATCCTTATAGTTTTAGCTTCAGAAATCATCCCCTGAAATATTTGCACTCTAATGCGACACATCTTGTAAAAAAATGTATATGCTTAATATAAAACAACGGTAATATATAATTATAGTTATGTACTAAAAATTTTTTGTTTTTTAAATTTTTTAAAGTAAACATTGAAAGTTGAAAAGTTGCTACCTTTGAATACTTTGACAAAGTAAATTAAGAGTTTACCTAGAGTTTCCTAGTGTTTACACAGTTAACTCTACACTCTTCTTCGTTTCATCTTAAATAGCTTTTTTTTTTTAAATAATTTAAACATATACATAATGTATATGGTTTGTTCTATTTATTTATTTTTTTTTATTTCTTTTTCTTATGAATATAATATATATGACCATATATTATTATATTATGGTCATATATATACATTTATATTATCCATAGCTTTCAGTGTTAATAAACATCGTAAGTTTATCACAAATTTTTTTTTGTTTGTGCATTTCTATTGAACAAAATCATCATGCAAATAATATCATATCAAGGAACAAGAGCATAAATTACTTTGTATATACATATAATGGTTAATCAAGTTTAGACTACTAATTAACCTTCACAATGAAATTAAAAGCTTTTTCTATGATGATTTTGTTTTTATTCTGTTAAAATTATCCGGGTGAATTTATTAATGAATGAAATCATCAATAAGATATCAGAGTCTAAATTTATTAATTACGCCTTTTTCAATGAAAAAAAAAAATTTTTAGTTACGTATAAACAAGGTGGTGAGCTTTTGCACAATTATTCTATATACTTATTATTACACAATTATTGATTTGCAAAAAAAAAATCTACACTCACAAAAAAGATTGAAGAAGAGAAGAAGACTAATGTCGACATATGAGAGATTCGAACCCTCGTTGCTTACAGCGTATTTTATAGCTCTTATATCTACTAGGCTACCAAAGTCCTTTTCCACTTTTAAATACGATTATAAGTAAAAAGTAAACATCTCGAATCTCATAGACTAAATTTAAATCATACATCATATTAAATTTTATAAATCTATTATTATTTATGCCTCTATTGTTTCTTCTTCAAAATATGTGATTAAATCTAGGTTTATAAATAAAAAGTTTAATTAAAGGTAGAGAGAAAATTCAAAAAAAAAAAAATTTTTAAGTTAAAAAAATTTACTTATTACTACAACCATAGCAAAACCATATAAGGCTTATTATTTAATAGTAGCCTACTTCTAAGGTCATGAAAGAGTCAATTACATCACAATGAACTTCAGTTGTATATATAATTCTGTTTAACAATGAAAATACTATTTCTTAATTTGAACATAGCAGTGACCTATGTCACCAGGCCAAGAAATGCTTTTTTAAAAAAATCAAAACCGATTGTAACTTAATTTGGAGACTATTATAAAATTTTGTAGCTATATTATGTAAAGGGAAAAGGATAATTTTCATGGCAGATTTATGACGTGAATGTTGAATTTAATGTTAGTTTTTGGTATACTTTTTTTTTTCACTATTATAAAGGTGAACGGCGGTTCCGAAAAATTAGGATTATTTAGAAAATTGTATGGGTATCAAGATAATGAAAGCCTATATGGAAAATGGTTTCATTAAAGAATCCTGCTAACATATTGATTGTTTAGTCTAGAATAACCAACTAGAAAATGTTAAAAAGAATAAAAACAAGGTAGAATGTAAACCAACGGTTTTTAAAAGCGCACATTTCCAAAACACAATACAAACTGTTTAGAATTGTGACTTGCACAAAAATTTGAAAATTTAAAAAAATAAAATTTAAGAAATTTTTTGTAATAAGAAAATATGTGAAAATAGGACTCTTTTAGAATTTTGAAGGGCTGTAAGTCCGGAACCCTTTATAACTAAAACAAAACCGTTAACACACGTAATATATTTTTATTACTGGAACTTTAATTTTTATGTCTTGTCGAAGAAAAATTTGTACAGGTGCTTAAGTTACAGATTCCTAAAAATAGCAAATTTTCAATTTTTCAGCCCTAATAGTTAAACAGGAGGTGGTGCAAAAAATTTTTCTAAGGCAACTTATACTAATTCTAAAAGTTCTTTCGTCGTGTCTCAAAATTTTAGGTTCCTATATAAAGGCGTGCCGGAGTTATGAAAAAAGAAATTTCATGCAAAATGTGGTTTTCATATAACGATAATTTTAAATAGTATATTACAAAATATTGCATAATTTTAATATTGCTTTATGTAGATAATAAAATTTCCGGTCTTCTGACGATTTTAGATTGCAAAACTATTACGCAGAGCCTGAGATATATACATCTGAAAATGGGGCTTTTTCGCAATTTTGAAGAGCTGCAACTCTGGAATCCTATATAACAAAAATAAACCTTTAACACATGTTAAGATATATTACTGTAACTTTAATTTGCCGAAGTATGTCTTGCCGAAGTAAAATGTGTACAGGTTCCTAAGTTACAGGTGCTTAAAAATAGCAAATTTTCATTTTTTGAGCCCTAATAGCTCATATACAGAGGGTGGTCCAAAAAAATTTTTTAAGCAAACTTCTACTAATTCTAAAAGTTTTTTCTTCCCTCAAAATTTCAAGCCTCTATCTAAAAGCGTGCCGGAGTTATGAAAGAAGAAAAATCATGCAAAATTTGGTTTTCACATAACGGTAAATTTAAATACTAAATTTAAAAAAATTGTATAATTTTGATATTAATTTACAAAGTTAAAAAAAAATACCTGTCGCATGACGTTTTCAGATTAAAAAAATCTTAAGTAGAACATAAGATATATGCATTTAAAAATAGGGCTTTTTCAAAGTTTGAGGGGCTGTAGCTCCGTAATGGATGGGGCTATATAAAAAAGTTGTTCCACAAAATTATTTTTTTTATGAGATCTGCCCATGGTTACATTTTTTTTTATCTATCTTTAACGGTGTAGAAGTTTTGTAAACAGACGGACGGACGGACAGAATGAAACTAATAATCACATTTTTGGAAATGTGCTAAAAATTCGTGAAATGCTAAATATGATCAAGTCTACAAGACAATAAACCTTAATCGCATTGCTTAAAACAGAAATATGTGAGCTCCTTCAGTTAATGTTCAAAGGAAAATATAAGGAAGAAAACAAATCGACAGTTCAGAAAAATATTGCTAATAAGCAAATATATGTACCGTTCTAAACTGTTCATTAAAATGGTAAAACATCGCCATACATATGACAACATTGTAAAGGCAGTAAAAATCCAAGGTCACAAAAATTCTAATATATATTCTCTCTCCCCCTCTCTCTCTTTTTTAAATTTGTGTTTATGTTTGAAATTGTGTTTGTATTAAATTTAAAAATTATTCTAAAAAAAAAAAATGTTTTTTTTCTTAGTGTGAGCTTTACTACACTAAAATTAAGTTTAGTTTTATTTTTATCTTGTATATTTAAATTATATTTAATAATATTTTTGTGTTAAGTTAAAAATATCGATAAAATAATACAAACTTATAGTATAAAAAGAGTTGATGGTGGTAGGAAATGCAACAAAATATTAAAAAATATTCAACAAGTCACTTCTAAAAAACAAACAAAAAATAAAAATAAATAAATAAGAAAGATACATACATATATATATATATATACAAATATTATTCAAAGAGGTCAGTTTTAAAGAAGAAAGAGAAAAAAAAAATGAAAGTGTTACCATACTATACAATTTTTTTAATATGTTTTTTATTAATAATTGGTATTGTTGGAGCGTATGAAAGATATATTGGAAATGCTAAACATAAAGGTATATACATACATATATATTTATTTTATTTTTTTCTTTTTATTTATTTTAAATTTTTGGAAAATTTTACATTAATTTTAGATCATCCAAATAAATGCTACCATAAAGAAAATGATAAATTAATGGAATTTGGTGAAGTATGGCGTCCAATTAATCATAAAGATCATTGTGAAAAATTCATTTGTCGAGATGATTATGTAATCATGATTCAAAGGTAAACAAAAACAAAAAAAAAATTTTTTTTTTATTCAATATTCATATACCTATACAAATTAACGATTCAATTAAAAATTTCTGATTATCTTAAAAAAAAAAAAAAATTTTAACAGTATTTAAAAAACGGTGGGTGCTATACAAAAGTAAGAAACCTAAAAATGAACAATTAAATTTCAATAAAGATAATTGGATGTAAAAATTTTTTATGGTGAGGTTTCAAATTTTATTCATCAAAATGAAAGCTTTAATAATAGTGAAATTGTTATACTAATTGAACTGAGATTTTATTTGAAAAAAAAAAAAAGGTGTGATCCGTTTGTGCTTTTTGTAATCTTTCCGTTTTCAAAATGTATTATGAAAGTTATTATTTGACAATTTCCTCGATGTTTTCGTGTAATTTTATTTTTTTCTTTAACGAAAATATAGTTTTATACCAGTTTTCGGCACAAATTTATAAACTTTGTAGATACTATAAATATAAAGTATATGAGTGAATGTCTCCACCATATCTGATATTAATTTTATTACTTGACAAAGCACTTAAACATGAGTAAGTAGAAATCGTTATTTATCATCTATTTATCGTGACAAAACTATTAACTATATATACCTACTCTGATATTTAGTGCATCTCTAATTTACTTTAGAAAAGAATAACTTTAATTTATTTTTCTTATGTTTGATACGTTCACGTTTACACCATTAAACATTAGTTGAAAATTAAAATGTTATATTACGTTATATAGTCCTGTATGGGACACCTGAGCCACATTTACCAGAAAAGGTATATAAATTAATACAAAATATTCTCTTTCCTTCTATTTCAATTCTCTAAAAAAAAATATGTAGATTCTTATTTTTTTAAATGTGTCTCTAATTTATCGCAATCTATATATAGAGAAGGAATATTATATAATTTTAATATAACATCCTTATCACAGAAATTTTATTTTGAATTTTAAGTAAACTGAAATTAGATTAGGATTCATAAATATAAGACTAAATTAATTTGAATCACATTCAAAATTTTACACTATTTAAGTTAAAGTAAAAATAAATTAAATTAAATATACATAATATACACATACATATTTTTTGTAGTTGCCCAAGATATCAGGTACCAGATGGTTGCAAAGTAATTTCATATAATTTTACTGAACCATTTCCAAAATGTTGTCCATCACTTGAATGCCAAGATCAAAATGGTGAAATATCAATAAGACAAACATATACAGAATATGAAGATATTAATGATGTCTAAATATATATATATATATATATATATATATCTTTGGTAAATTAATTTTTTGATTGTACAACTTTTAATTTTTGTTATTTAAATTATTATTCTTGTTAATTATAAAAAAAAAATTATGTTAAAAAAAATAAAAATTAAATAATTTATTAAAAATTAAAATTTGTTTGTTTCCTTTCATTAACTTATTAAACATCAAGGAATATAAGAATGGTAATATTGAGTACTGTAGGTTAGAATAGTTTAAAATGATTATTAATTTGAAAACATTCGATTCGTCGTAGATATTACCGAATCAGTTAAGGATTTTGAAAGTGCCAAGGTACATATCAGGACATAGTAACACGTGATTTGTTGCGCAAACACTTTTTGGTGAAATAAAAAGCCAAAAAATTTTAGCGTCAACTATTGCTAAATTTTATTTGTTTCGGTCATGAAAAATAACATTTCCAACGTTAATTAATTCACAGATCACATCACTGTGGTGTTTTATAACTAACATAAATGTATTAGATTAGGCATCTTCAAAGGAACAAAAAGGATTAGTTGAAAATAACGTAAACAAATTAAATAAGCGTTTGATTGAAATATATGAGGTACCAGAAAGCGAAGGAAAAGAAAATATTATTGTCTTTATCAAATTACTTATCTTACTTATATAGTGAAATAAAAGTTATCACACAAAAACTGCACTAAACTAAATTTCATTAAGATATTTTTCACATCGAACTTTTTCCTTGTGCATTATCACATTCATCATGTTGTTTTATTTAATATCTTTATCTTACACGATTTCCTGCTGCTGTTTTTGCATTTTTCCTTGGTTGTGGTTGCATTGATTTAGTTCGAATATTATGGTGTTTTTTAGACGCTCGCGTCTTTTATTTCCTTGGAGGTTCCACTCCAAGGCCATTTAATCCGTTTTTTATTTTTATAATTTTTCCTTTTAGTGTGTGGCCTCTATTTCTTATAGTGTGTCACCTCTATTTTTTCTTATTTTATTATTTCAGTATAAGTCCCTCTTCTGCAAGTCTTCATAGAACTTTGTTGATTTTTCTGCCAGACCACAATATTCTTCATAATATCATGCGTAGACAGTTGTTAGTGAATATCTATAGTTTTTGTATGATAATATTGGATATCATTCATGTTTTACATGGAACTAAACTTAAATTAAAAATTTAATGAAAAACATAGTGTTTAAAATTTAAATAAAAATCTTTAATAGGTAAGAATAAAAGTTTGAAGAAAATGAAAATAAAATAGAATAAATTATATTTAGAGAGCATAATAGAGCTCATTAAGCTCAGATTTCTTGAACAGATTAAAATTTGTATTAGAAGTTTTAACTTTAATTAGTTAGTCTTTGAAAATTTGAATGCAGTGTTTTAAAATGCATTATTATAGCTACTCTTTAATTTTTCTTTTCAATTGGCAGTTGTAAAAAAAAATTTAAATTTAAAATTATAGAAAAAAAAATATCGGACTTTTCGTTTAGGTCAATATTATTTTATAAGGAACCTATTTAAAAAAAAAAATATTTATTTTTGAATACAGAAAATCTGGGTTAAACAATATAATCCCTCTTGTGTCAGATTATCAAAAAAGTTTTGCTTCTTTCTTTTTGTTTTTTTCTTTATATATATTTTTTTTTTTTTAATGTGTAATGAATAATGATACTCTTCTTTATCAAGGTTAATAACATTAAGACACTTTATATATTGAAGGAGATAAACTTAAAAATATAAAATAAAAGAATACTAAAAAAAATTGCACAATTTTGGTGAATTTGCGAAATCGCATAATTACGAATCAGTATGAAAAAGTTATTTGTTGCTTATTTATTGAATAATGTTAAAATTTTTATTAATTTTTTTTACCTTAATATTAGTAACCGTTGATTATGCAATAGCGGATATTAAAAATAATGATTTGAATACAGGTAAATTTAATTTTTTTTTTTTTTTTTTCGTCCTAGAAAGTTAATTATTTTTATTTTTATTTTCGTTGGGAAATTTAATTAATTTTTTTTTTTTTTTGTATAGAAAAAGTTGAAAATTGTCTAGTTCATGGTGTAAGTTTTGAACCAGGTATTTATAAAAGACCATTTACAGATAAATGCAGTTATTTGTATTGTACACCAGATGGTGTTCCAACAGTTGCAAAGTAAATTAAATTTTTTTATTTTTTTTATTTTGTACATTATTTATATTTAATTTTAGTTGTCCAGAGCATGTTGCACCCCCAAAAGATTGTCAACATGGAGAATATATAAATCCGAACGGTGATTATCCAAAATGTTGTCGTAGAAAAATAATATGTGAAGATGATGAAGATTAAAAGAAAAAAAAAAAAAATTGAAAAAGGACATTTTATTTAAATTTAAAAACAAAATTATTGTTAGAATATAATATTGTTTATTATAACAGCTAATTAAATAACGATCTTAAAATTGATGACTTTAGTTTAATTTAATATGTATAGTAATTTGTGGGAAATTATTTTTATTAATATCATTTTTGAATGAAGTTTAATTAAATATTATAAAATATATATAAATTTTTAAAAATATAATAAATAATAATTAAAGAATAGCAGAGTAAATTAAAAACAAAGACCCGGTATTGGAATTTATACCAATATTGCAAGTCACCTTTTGTGTTTGATCAAATGATACATTTAAAAAAAATTTTGGTAATGAGTAATACTTGTTATTTTTTCTTCGAACTCCTACAAGGACTACAAGAAGCAAAGGACATTTATTAAGTCGATAATATATTAGTATAGCATGAAACTAAATGTAGCTATTGTATTGGATGTAACTGTTGTTAAAGATTATGAAACAGAAATATCATATTTGTGCGCTATCATGTTTTAAAATTACCATATGAATTGTAGTATAGATTGTGATGAAAAATTCTAGGTGAGATGTATTATCAATTCAATTGCATGTTATTGGAATGTGCTGTATCTAACTTACCCACATTAGGGACAATCTACCATACTACACTACTACATATAAATATTAATTCTAATTATTTATAAAAAATGTCAAATATTTTGTTTACGTTTTATTTTTAATTTTTTGACATTTTTGAGTTTCATATCTCTAATAAATCAAACTTTAGAGAAGAAAATCTCTGAATTTTCTAGCGGAAGGATTTGATGAGAATTTACATGACTTTTCGAAGGTGATTTTCCTTGATTGGATATATTATACACATTTCTTTTATATAGTTTGCATGTTGCTTAGTACGTGTAATCTGCGTGTGCTATAGTAAAACAGTTTGTGGTAAATTAGCTTTAAACACTTGTTTTGCTGGACTTGTAATTTTTTTTTCAGATGAGTTTCTGCACAGTTTTCCCGACGAGGACAGCCATATAGCAACATACACAAACAAATTGTTTTGTACAGTAGTAACTTTTTGATAAAATTAATAAGGAGTTTCTTCTGCCGAGAAGTGGGTACAAAAATCTCATGAAATTGTTTGTTTTCATTAGTGTTTTGTTAATATGATTTTTGAAAGTTAACCGTTGATCCAGTGTGACACCCGCAGGTATTTTATTTCGTTTTGCCAAGATATTTCGCTGTCTCCTAGTAATAAATTTCGTTGAGGCAGAAATCGGACGGCTCGTTTACACGTAAAAAAACATTGTTTGGCTTTCGGATTCATTTATCACAGTTTGCCACTTTTTAGAATAGTTACGTATAATATTATAATCGTTTTCCAAGTTGCTTAAAATGTCATTTGCCAGAAAAGCAGACAAAAATATGGCTGTTTCATCAGCAAAGCTGGCAATATAGCATTCATTTGGGATAGGTAGGTCAGAAACGAAAATCGAAAATGGTGTTGGACTTAATAATGAGCCTTGTGATAACCCAGTTGGGATTTGGTAGGTTTGGGATGTACTTGATTTAAAAGTTTCTATTAAATAAAAAATGTCTAATGATGTTATAGGTTTCAAGTTTAGACAACGCTTATCGCTCTTTGAAGTATGTTGAAAGAATGCAGTTTTTTTTTTTTAAATTCTTTAAAAGAGAAGTCTATATTACGAAGTATAGAAGTCTAATACGTTTGTTTAAAAAAAAAAAATTTCGATTTAAAATTGACTTTTCCCTTATACAAAACTAAATTTTATTATTTAAATTTAAATTTAATTTTAATTTTTTTCATCATTTAAATTATTTTTTAACAAATGATAATTAATTTTAAATAAATATTATATTCAATAAGTTAATTCAAATTTCAAGATATATAATTAAACATTTAAATAATGTTCTGTCTAAGATAGTATCTAATATAAGATTAGATTAACAATTACATAATATATATGTATACTCATATTCTAAAAATTAAACTTCATTCTTGTTTTGTTTTTTCCAATATTACGCGAATTAATTACAAAAAAAATTTAAATTTATGTAACATTTTTTATTTTTTGTTATCGAATATGTTTTATATTCTTCTTTTGAATTTTTTTCAATATAAACAAGTTAATTAATTTATATGAATTTATTTAAGGTTGCATTAAATAACTCCGCAAGAAATATAATATTTAAAAATATGTAATGAAAATATAATGAATTTTTGATCTTATTCTTCAAAAAAAAAAGAGAAACTTCGAAATAACGGAAACGAAATTTTAAGATTACGGTAATTTATAATGTCACGATTCCGAATAATACATGTCATTATTTTAAATTTTAAGATGACGTCATCACATAACGGTAATTTACAATGTCATGATTCTGAATATATTGTATTATTATATATGTCATTATTGGCGGAAATGGCATCTAGTGGCTGAAAAATGAATTAAAATATCATCAGTTTTTTGTAATCTTTTATGTAACGTAAAAAATTCACTTTACTTATAAATTGTATAGGTAAAAAAATTTTCTATATTCTGGCAAAAAAAAAATTGGAAAAATATGTATCGAGAAAACCGGTTTCAATGAATTTTTAAGAGCTTTTCTTGTCTTACCGTTATTTTGATAGCGATATGTGTAAATTGCCTGAATTTTTTTCTCTTATAAAGGAAAATATATTTATAAGAGAATATTTATAAAGGAGAAATGATTTAAAAAAAAAGTGTAGGAGTTTCTTCTATAAGGTAAAGAAGAGAAAGGAAAATCAGGAAATTTGCAAATACCGTTATAAAAATAACGGTAAAATAACAAAAGTGCACTTAAAAATTAATTAAAATTAGTTTTCTTGTAAACCGGTTATTATTTTTCTAATTTTTTTCTTTCTAGAATATAGAACTCCCGTACTATCAAGAGGGCTTAGATTTTCTTGGTGACTTGTGAAAATCTACACCTCCCGCAGGTTAAAAAAGAAAATGGCAACCTCACAAAATAAAATAATCCCGCATTAAAAAAACAGATTAAACTTCATCGAAATATGGGTTCCTTTTTATTGTTACTAAAAATTAAATATTAGTTCTTTTTTATGAGATTTGTGGTTTTTGTAACATTAAGTTTGAAATTTTCGAATATTTTAATAAATTTACTTCATGTAATTAACAGTAATTTTATAATAAAAACTGTTACGGTTTCAAACTGACTATAGTGTTTTTGTTAAACTTTCAATCTTAGTTTTGTAGTCTTCAAAATTGGTTTTAGGCGATTTTATAAATTGAATTAAGTGAATTATGTATCTGATCAATGAAGGTCTGGATTAACTGGCCGATATTTTAATTAAAAAATTTTGGAATGAGATCATACGCAATAGTAGTACTAAATAAATAAATAAATAATTCTTAAATAATGTATAATTTTCCTGATAGCGAAAGTATTTCTGTTTCATAATCTTATGTAATATAGTTATACGGCAGATTAATTAACGACTTAGTGAAAATAACGATTTAAAAAATTGAAGCTTCCCTGTAATTATTGTGACTCTTTGGATATCCTATGCTTAGATACTACTAAAAAATTGTGAATTAAGTATACGTCTACTAAGTTCTACTATTTTGTAAACGCAAATACTCTATATAATTATACGAGTATTGAAAATAATCACAGAAATTTTAACATTTAATTTAAACTTTATTATCGTTCAGTATGTTAATATTTCTTTATATACAATATTTTGATATATCGATTTAAAAAATTTAATTTAATTGATTAAAACAAGAATATTAAAAAAAAAAATCAAGAAAAATTTAAATTTAAATATACTTTTTAATCAATTAATACGTTTTTGGAAAATATGATAGATGATGTCTGATGATTTAATTAAAATAACTTTTAAGAATATATTAATATATTATATTATAAATATGTTCACTATTTTAATAATAGATTTAATATGCATTATTAGCAATCACGACTTTTATTATTTTATTATTAAGATGTCGTTTTTTTTTTTTTTTTTTTTTTAAAGAATAACAAAAATTCCCACCTATAATTATAAAGCATCATCATCAAACTTTGACT
Organism: Poecilobothrus nobilitatus; assembly: GCA_947095535.1. Taxonomy (NCBI): domain Eukaryota; kingdom Metazoa; phylum Arthropoda; class Insecta; order Diptera; family Dolichopodidae; genus Poecilobothrus; species Poecilobothrus nobilitatus. The sequence goes on along the minus strand of OX352773.1, from coordinate 77,351,961 downwards.
AATTATTATTTAAAATGTTATTTAAACACGTTAAAGTCCATACAAATTTTAAATGTTTATAAAAAAAAAAATTTTTAAATTTAAAAATTGTTTTGACATAGAAATTCAAATACTTAGGCGTAATTATTGATAATAAATTGAATTGGTCATTACATACAGAATCATTGAGACAATATTTTAGGGCTACCCTGCGTAGCATTTATTATCTGAAAAATATCGTATGTTCTTCGAATATTTTAAATATTTTCTATTTTGGCATTTTGTAATCAAAACTGCAATATGCGATCACCTGCTGGGGAGGGACTTATTTGAATGAAATACAACCATTATTGGTTCTGCAGAAAAAAATCGTAAGGATAATATGTAATAAAACTCATTTACATCATACTTTTCCGTTATTTAAGGAAACGAATATTTTATCGGTAGGTAATGACTATATTGGTACAAAGTACTAAACATTTTTTTTATTAGGTCAGGACATTTAAATAGTAGATTCTCTGATATTTACCGATTACCTATTTGTTGTACCACTTTTTTTCGTAGTTTTTATAGTGTTGTTGCATGTCGCTTGATCAACTAATTACCTATGTGTATTAGAAAGCTAAAAATTACAATCACGTTTACTAAAAAATTGAAACAATAGCTTATAGATAAGGATATTGGGCAAGTTGAAAATTTGCTTAGTATTATAATTTGATATATTCGTATAAAATTTATTTATTTCTTTTTATTAGTAGTGGTTTAAATACACAATGTGCACCTTACTCTTTATTGATATAAATTTAATATTGAATTATATTTTTGTTTTGATATTAGAATTCTTTTTTTTGTTTTTATAATAAATAATAATTAATTTAATAATTATTGTTTAATTTTTTTAAATAATTAAGTGCATAAAACTGTTAAATAGTTTTAAATTATTCACCCCATATATATAGAAATTTAAATACATTGGATTATGTTCTTTTGATAAGTTTAAATATGGTTGGTAGTGTTTGTCATGATGATGATGACCATCAAACGTTATGGCGATAATGATGTTTAAAATTATGTATACTTAAATTTTTAATGTAGATATAAACCTATAAAGAAAGCTGAAATATAAAATTTTTAGACGAAAGTTATTTATTTTTCATATGAAAATGTGACTAAAACTTTTTGTATGAAATAAGTGTACACATGGGATTTATATATGTATGTATAAGTATTGATTTTACTTTTAATTACAAAATCAGAAATTCATCTTTTTCTGGAGTATATATATATAGATACATATATAGATTTAGTTTGGGTTTGAAGACGGATGCCCCCGTACTATTTTAAACACTTGGGTTATTGAAATTATGTTTATACAATTTAACCAACCTTATTACTTACAATAACAAATATATTATCTACAAAAAATGTATGCGAATTGTCTAATTTGCTGAAAAAAATTTATGCGAATTAGTGTTCAATTAGTATAAATGGAATTTTACTAAATCACTTTTTATTCTAACTGGTTTTATGCTAAAAATCTTTTTATGCCAAATATAAGTTTATATCAAATGCCTTTTTGAAAAATGTGTTCCGCCTAAGTGCCATAGACCCGGTCAAATCTTTTGTGATTTAAATGCCTTTTTAAAAATGTGTTCCGCCCCTAAGTGTCATAGACCCGGTCAAACCTTTTGTGATTTAGTTTGTACATTAAAAATTTACCAAGTTAAATTTTCTTTCAATAAATATTAAATTAATAAGGATATACATATTACATAATTTTAACTTACATAATATAGAAAAATATTAAAAGAAAAATTGAAAATCAAAATTATAATCAAATACATTTGAATAATTTTATATCACCCTGTGCAATGTGCATATATAATAATTAATAACATAATATAATATATATAAAACCTATTTATTTGAAAACTACTTTGTTTTTGCTAAGAGTTTTAATCATATTTATAATTTGTTAGGAATTGTTTCAAAATTTCACAATAATTATATACTTAACCATTTTTATGAAATAACCATGACACACCCTATATATAGTTTCCCAAACTTTGTTTTTGAATATTCTGTATAAAGTCAGATGTTTAGTAAGTTTTTTATTAATAAATAATTAATAAACATAATTAATAAATAAACATTTCAAAGAATATACATAAATACAAATATAATATTGTATACATGTATTTAAAACGAATATAAAATAATAAATATAATATACGAATAAATTATAATATTCTTTACGTATATACCGAATCACTTTAAGTTTGTTAGGTACTTTGTATAGTTTACTTAAAATAAAAATGAATAAGAACTTATCATTTAATGCATTTTTAATTTCTATTTTACGCTTAAATTGAGAGTAATAATATAAAATAAAATCAGTTGAATTATTTAAATTAAACTGAGCAGTATAGGTGTTGTTTTAATTTATAAGAAACTGGAAAAAAAAAATTAAAATTTTTTGCAATTATCATTTTAATTTGTGCTTTAATAACAACTGCATTATCTAGCACTGTAGTTACAAAAGATTACTCAGATCCAAGTAAGTAAAAAAATTTAAAAATTTTATTTAAAACCTTTATTCAAATTGTTTATTCAAAAACCACACAAAATCTTGCGTTTCAAAAAATCCCATCCAAAGTATATCAATTACAATAAGTAGTTTCACTTACCACTGGACTAAAAAAATTAACTTACCACTGAAATTGTAAATATTCTGACAGCCTGAGTTCAGCAATTACTATTCTATATAAAAGAATTTTTACACTTTTATATAGTAAAAAAATTGTCTTTGTGTAGGTAATTTTAAATATTGATTATTTAACACTGAAAAAGTAAGGAATCAATTTTAATCATGTTATTTTAGGACTGAAATGCTGTGAATAATAATTATAAAATAATAATTATAATTATTAATTATCTTTGTATTTGGTAGGGATACCGAGTTCTGAAAAATTTCTGAATTAGCCCTGAAAATAAATATTTCAACAATCAACAATCCTGAAAAGTTCCACAAAGGTAGCAAAACGTTGCGAACACACTAATTTTAATATTGTCACGGCTGACAGGACCAGCCACGTATACCAACCAACCAGCTTTTGGGTTACCGAGTAGAGAATAGCAATAACAATTTTTCATGCAGAAAAAATACAGAAAGTTAAAAAATAATTGCAAGTTTTTAGACAATTATTATTTTTAAACAATATATTATTTAGCACATTTTCAAATTTTGAAAAAATGTGCTTATTAGTTTTATTCTGTTCGTCTGTCCGTCCGTTCGTGTGGGTGTTTACAAAACTTCAATACAGCTTGAAATAAAGAAAGGATAGACATCGCCAAGAAACTAATTTTGTGGAACAACTTTTTTCTGTAGCCCCATCCTTTAGGGACCTATAATCCTACAAAGTTTGGAAAAGCGCTATTTTTAAATTGTTATACCACAGGTTCTATAAGGCATATTTTCAATCTGGAAACGCCAAACAAACAAGCTGATTTTATAAACTTTATATCTTTCAATCGGTTTAACTTAGAAGCTTGTCATTTTGTTAGGAGTTAGATCCTTGGCAATAAGTGTTAGTCATTTCAGCAAATATTTTTGTGTTTTGTTTAAAAGATGTAAGGAGTCAAAAACTGAAAATTCTCTATTTTTAAACACCTGTAACTTGGGAACCTGTTCAAATTTTTTCGAAGTAATGTATAAAAATTAAAGCTTCAACATTATATATATGGAAAAGGCTGTATAAATAATGTGGTAGAGAAATAGACAAAACAAAAACAAAAAAAAATATATTTGACCTTAAAATACCGTTTCTAAAAATTGGTCTTTTATTTTCTAACACCTTGTATTCAAGAAAATTAAATGTGTATTCGTTCGAGCGGCCTTTATATATAACAAACATTTTAATTTCAGTTGTCCCTATACCTAATACATTATACTTGAGATTCCGAGTCAGGAAGAATTTTAGCGTTGGATTCAAGATCTAATCTAATATATCAGAAATCGAAATTTGGAGCAATAATTTATTATAGGTTATGGTGCCAAAATGAAAATAAAACAAACGCTTTAAATAATCAATTATGACCCAAAAAATAAAATTTTATATAGAGCATAAAAAAAGAAAATTTATTAAACTGAATTTACAATATTTTAATATTTATATTTATAATATTTATAATAATATATTTCAATATTTTAGAATTTTACAATAATTTTAAGCTAATAAACTTCAGAAAAAAATCGCTTTCGAATTCTTTTTCGAGAAGATTTACAAAGATTTTATAAACTTCGTAAAAACTCTGTGGAAAAATCGGAGAACACTGAGTTTTCTTACTGATTTTGTAATCGATTACAAGATCCTCCTATTATTATAAATCTTCCTAACACATAAAATTAACAGTTTTTAGAAAACAAAACTGTATTCATATTCCTATATATATACAACGTAATATGTAATATGGCAATGTAAAATACAATGGCGTTTTATGAAATGGATTTTCCAATAAATATGGTTTTACCGTAAATTGTGAAACTAATGCATAAGGTAAAAGGCAAATGATTATTTGAACAATTTCTCAAAAAAAACGTCTTTTAATAAAATGTCATTTTGTAAGAAACGTTAAGGATATCTAGCCTCTTTCTGTATAAATAATCTTAAATATAAATACTAAAATACTTATAATTATATGAATTTTTATTTTCAACAGAACATCCTGGAAAATGTGTATTTGAAGGAAAAGTTTATGAACCAGGCAACTATCAACTTAGTATGGACAAGATAGTATGGTTTACTTATGATGAAAGTGGTGAAGGAAAATATATAGTGTAAGATACACCTAAATATTATGTATAGAAGTGCAAAAATAATTTATTTAAATATTTTTTCATTTTTAGGACTGGACCAATTCCAAAAAGACCCCTTCGTCGTCGTGTGGTGTCAAAACTCCCAGAGTCATAATTCCTATGAGATTTTTGACTCATAGTATTGGAAGAATTCTTCATGGTTACATCGAATTCTAATAGAAAATTTCATAAAAACTTAAATTTTGTTATAATTAATCTGTTTTTTTTTTTAATTCGTTGCATACCGCTTTTCCACTATAATAATTAATTAGTATAAATGTTTAAATTTAAATTACAGTTGCCTTGCTTTTGTGTTCCATTTTTAGCGCATTTTGAAAAAAATTTGAAAAAATGCGCATATTAGTTTCACTCTGTCCATCCGTTCGTTCGTTCGCCTGGATGTTTACAAAACTTCTACACCGTTTCAAATAAAGAATAAATTTTAACTACGGATAGGCATCGCCAAAAAAACTAATTTTGTAGAACAACTTTTTTCTGTAGTCTCACCCGTTACGGAGCTACAGCTCTACAAAGTTTGAAAAACCCCTATCTTTGAATTGTTATAACACAGGTTGGAAACGCCCAACGATAGCTGATTTTATAAACTTTATAAATATATATAAATTAAGTGGTTTAGCCATGCGGTATTTTAATATACCGTTATGTGAAGTTTAATTTTTGTAAAAATTTGGACCATTTCTATCTTTCAAACAGTTTAACTTAGAACCTTGAAATTTAACTTGAGAGGAGGTAGATCTTTGGAAATAAATATGAGTAATTTCAGGATCAATTTCGTATTTTTGTGTAGTCCTCCGTTTGGGAGCTGTATAATATTTTTATACTTAAACAACATACTTAAATGAATTTCTCGTTGTTGAAACAATCTCGCCCTTGATACTATATTATTAATATACCTTGTAATATAAATTAAAATTAAATAAAAATTGAGTGTGATTTTTTTCAAGAACTCTTTTTGTTTCATTTGCTTTTATTTTTTGGAATTTCATTTAGTTTAATATAAATATGTATACATATACATATTATTAAACTTAATTTTTTGAAATACTCACACATTAAAAATATAGGAATTTTGAAAAATCTATACCTCCCGAGCATATATATTTTAATGCATTTCTCTGCCACATAATTGTGGACAGGAAATTATACAGCCTTTCCTGTTCAGGTGTGGTTATAAATGTCGTAAGGGGGAATAACTCTTACGACGTGTATGTGATTCGAACCCACACTCCCTCGGTGTTTACAGCGTATTTTATACGCTCTTACTCACTAGGCCACCGAGGCCCCTCCGAGTATATTAAAGTAATATAAAAATCGCATGGGGAAAAAATCAAAACTTTCAATGCTAGTTATGACCCACAGAAAATGTGTTATAATTACAATTTTAAGTATTAAACTTGATTGATATCATGTAAAATAACTTTAAAAAAAGCTATCATTTATAACAAAACAATAATATCTTATTAGATGATTATTAAAGAGAATTAACGATGACGTGAAAATATTAAGTCCTATACGTAATATGTTAAACCGACACAAAAGTTCTATGAAAAAAAGTCATCATTATAACTCTTTTTTCGAAAAGTTTACATTTTAACTTTACTACAATTCGTTTTACATAAAGATCGCTTTTTCTAGAAAGTTTATCATAAAATATTTTAACTTTATATATATATATACACTTAAATATTATATGGAAGTGCAAAAATAATTTATTTATATATTTTTTCATTTTTAGGACTGGACCAATTCCAAAAAGACCCCTTCGTCGTCGTGTGGTGTCTGTTTCCGTTTGTTCAATCTGTTTTATTTAAACCTTCTTCTGAAAAAGAAAGATATATCGCTTATAGGCGAAAATAGGAACCAATTGTTATTTATACTTTGAAAAATCTCGAAAAAATATTATTAAAAATGGGTAACCATTTTAAAATTTGTAAAATTTTTATAAGTTGTTATTATGAGCCAAAAGTTGCATCGGAATTAAGACACGTTACCTTCAGCGCTTTAGTGAAGGTCTTTATAAATTAAAATAAGTCAAATCATTGAATGTCTCAATCTATTAATGATGGACAGTTTCGGTCAGTTGATTAACTGAAGTAAAATAAGTCACTTGCAAGAAATGATTCAAAAAAGAAAAAAAAGTCTGGGTTAATTAGGTCATGTAGGTCATTTATTAAAGTACGAACAAAAATTGTAAAAACAAAATATAAATTTCAGTCATTTATTTACAAATAAATTAAAAAATTAAAGAATTCAAAAAATATTTTAAACTATGGCAAGTAGTCAAATCATGTTTATTATAGTTTTTCTACAATTTAACTCTATACCAACACATCTTATATAGTAAACATTTACATTTATGCCATTACTGCATTAGTAATTTAATTAGTAATTAGTAATTAGTTTAGTATACTGTATAGTGTTTGAGTTACTTTCCGTCCGTCAAAGGTATGGATCTGCTTAGAATCAGATTCTGAGTCGATTAAGCCATGTACGTCAGTCCGTCCGTCCGTTCGTCCGTCCGCACATAACTCAAAAAATAAAAGAGCTAGCTAGAAGGCTGAAATTTTTTTACGTCACTTTTGCAAAATTGTTAGTTTTGCTATTTAAATACAGCATTTTCGGCCGCCGGATTCGATACAACTTCCATAACTGACATATAACTTCTTTCTTTATATGGAAATAACTCAGTATCTATTCAAGCTAGGTTTCTGAAATTTTGCAAATGATGATCAAATTTTATGGCAACAACTTCTGTAAAATTTGGTTGTACTGGTGCGGCGGGTTCGGGTAGCTGCAATACAACTTCTCCTTTTAAATGAGAATAACTCAGTGTTTATTGAAGCTAGGAATCTGAAATTTAGTAAAGAGGTGTCGAGTTACATGCCAACAACTTTTGTAAAATTTGGTTGGTCTAGAGCAGCCGGTTCAGGCTTCTTGCACCTCTTGGAACCTAATGAAGCTAGGCGTCTGAAATTTTGCAAATGATGATCAAGTTTTATGGCAACAACTTTTGTAAAATTTGGTTGTGGTGGTGCGGCGGGTTCCGGTAGCTGCCATACAACTTCTCCGTTTAAATGAGAATAACTCGGTGTTTATTGAAGCTAGGAATCTGAAATTTAGTAAAGAGGTGTCGAGTTACATGCCAACAACTTTTGTAAAATTTGGTTGGTTTAGAGCAGCCGGTTCAGGCTTCTTGCACCTCTTGGAACCTAATGAAGCTAGGCGTCTGAAATCTTGCAAATGATGATCAAGTTTTATGGCAACAACTTCTGCAAAATTTGGTTGTGGTGGAGCGACGGGTTCGGATAGCTGCCATACAACTTCTCTTTTTAAATGAAAATAACTCAGTGTCCGTCCGCACGATAACTCAAAAAATAAAGGAGCTAGGAGGCTAAAAGTTTTTTACGTCACCTTTACAAAATTGTTAGTTTTGCTATTTAACTCCAGCATTTTCGGCCGCCGGGTTCGAGTAGCTGCCATACAACTTCTTTCTTTAAATGGAAATAACCCAGTGTCTATTCAATCTAGGTATCTGAAATTTTGCACATGATGATCGAGTTTTATGGCAACAACTTCTGCCAAATTTGGTTGTGGTGGTGCGACGGGTTCGGATAGTTGCCATACAACTTCTCTTTTTAAATGAAAATAACTCAGTGTCTATTGAAGCTAGCTATCTGAAATTTAGTGAAAAAGTGTCGAGTTGCATGCCAAAAACTTTTGTAAAATTTGATTGGTCTAAAGCAGCCGGTTCAGGCTTTTTGCATTTCTTGGAACTTAATGAAGCTAGGCGCAATAGATTCGGGTAGCTATCATACAACTCCACAATTTACATAAATATATCTCTGTAGTTCGGTACTAAAACATCTGAATGTTTTGAAAGATGATTTTATAGAAACAGGATATATTACGTTCATACGGGTATCCCAGAGTTGACACAGTCTACTCTACTGCACTCTTCCTCGTTTCATAATATTTTACATTTTTACAATAATAATTCTTGTACCTATGGTTGGGTTATGAAAACAACTAAAATTGATAAAAAATCGAGGTAAAATCGAGATTTTTTTCTTTTTTTAAAAAGTCGAAAAAATTATATAAAGAAATATATACGGATGTACAGACATCGATTGACATATAAACAAAACAAAAAAAAAAAAATTAAAATAAAAATAAACTAAAATACGATCAAATTGATTTTACGAAATTAAAAAAACTGTCTAACTTTTTTCTACCTTGTGAATACTCTATGTATATAGTTACTTTATGGTTTAATGCCCATAACTTTTATGAAATTTGGTTTCTCTAGCTTAGCAGTTTCAGGCTTCTTGCATATCTAGGAACTTAATCAACCTAGGCGTCTGAAATCTTACTAAAGATGATCAAGTTTTATGACAATAACTTCTGTAAAATTGGGTTGTGCTGGTGCAACACGTTCGAATAGCTGTCATACAACTTCTCTTCTTAAATGAAAATAACTCCGAATCTATTGAAGGATTCCAAAATTTTGTGAAAAGATGTCTAGTTGTATACTACCAACTTCTGTAAAATTTGTTTATTATGTAGAGCAGCAGATTCAGGTAGCTTGCACATCTTGGAAGTTAATGAATTAAGGCATCTCAAATCCTACAAATGATGATGAAGTTTTAGGGCAATAACTTCTGTAAAATTTGATTGTGCTGGTGCAAGTTCGGCTAGCTGTCATATAACTCCAAAATTTACATAAATATATCTCGGTACTTAACGTCGGTAAGTCTGAAATTTTCTAAAGCATGATCAAGTTTTATAAAACCAGCATATATTACGTTCATACGGATATCTCAGATTTGACACAATCTATTTTGGGTCTACTCTTCCTTTGACACAGTCTACTCTTCCTCATTTTTTATGAAACTTGTTTTTAGCAAAAAAAATTAAAATTTTTTTATAAAGGGGGGCGGCGGCGGGCGGATAAATAAAAGTCAAACTAATATTAATATTCTTAAATATTAAGAATATTTTTGAAAAACAAATTGAACAATATGATATAAACAGAAAAATCGGAGAAGTTTGAAGAACCAAGTTCATCAAAAACTTGGAATATATTTTTTCACTAATTAGTATTTTTATCTAATGAACTAAGCGTTTTTATTGCACATGCAAACAATTAAAAACTTTTTGTTTTTTTATTCAAATTAGCTTTTTTTTGTTTGTTGTTATTCCGATTTCCAGTTTATCATTAAAAGTTAATTAAAGTTTTTTTTTTAAATAAATGAAATGGTAGGTATAATTAATTTGAATATCTGTTAAATAATTTAAATCAAACTATTTACTGATGAGTGATGACCTATAATAGATGTTATTCTAATTTGTAAGAAAGTTGAAATATAGAAATAAAAATGAAAATTATTTTAAATCGAAAATTTAATTTCAGTTCTTAAACTTTTAGGAAGAGAAATTTCAGTACTGCATATATACAATGACGTGGGATGATTTTTTGATTTTGTATGCATTATTAAACAAGAATGTAAACCAACGGTTTTTAACTCTAAAATCCTTTCTAATTTAGAATCTCGCTTATACATATGTATATATAAATATTCTGTAAAAGGCGTATAACCCTGATTTTGTAACCAACTTTAATATCCCTATTAATTATTTTTTTTATTTATATATTTTAACAACTATTAACTTAAAATCCCCGCTAAACAAATTATTGAAACTCTGATTTTATAACCAACTCTAAAATCTCTCCTAAATCAGAATATCGTAGATATAAAAAAATTCTGGAAAAAGCATATAATCCTACTTTTGAATCCAACTCTAAAATCCCTCCTAATTGACAATCTCACATATATGTACATATATATAAATATTCTGGGAAAAGGGAATACTTTGATTTTCAATCCAACTCTAAAATCCCTAATAATAAAGTTTTAAAACTAATTTTTAATTTTTAAATGCATAAAGATTTTTTTTGTGGATTTTTTTTGGCAAAAGTTATTATGAATTTTGTTTTTTGTAGATTTAGTCACCAACCCGAAAAAAATGTTTACAGATGCTTAAGCAATATAAAATCTATAGCAAATTTCCAATTTTTAAACCCTAATAGATCTTAAACAGAGGTTGTACAAAAATATTTTAAACACTCTGTATAAAATCTACATAATTTTCGAATATTTATTTATTTTTTTCTTTTGTTTTTTATATTATTATAGTTTTAAATATAATTAAAAACAAATAAACATTTTAAAGAATAATATCTAATAAAAGTATATAGAATATAATATAAATATGCATGTTGTGATATAAATTTTGTTTTAAATTCTGTTTAATTTTTATTTGTTTTGTTATTTTGTATAGTTTACTTAAAAAAAAAATCAATAATAAAATAATCCTACCTATGATTTAATTTTTTTTTTTTGTTTTTAATTTAGGCTTAAATTAGACGGTAATAGTATAAAATGAAATCAGTTGAATTATTTAAATCAAACTGATCAGTAGGTGTTGTTTTAATTTATAAGAAAGTTAAGAAAAAAAATGAAAGTTTTTGCAATTATCATTTTAATTTGTGCTTTAATAGCAACTGCATTATCTAGCACTGTATTTACAAAAGATTACTCAGATCCAGGTATGTAAAATTATTATTTTTAGTTTAACATTAAATTTAATTTTTACTAATTAAAAATAAGTTTCTTTAATTGAAAAAAAAAAGATGAAAGAGAAAATAACCGTAAAAACGAGAAAGAATACAGTTGCCTTTGTCAACTCTTAGATACCCGTACGAACCGTTAGTATGTTCACAGCCTGTCACTCTGCTTACAATATTATTTTTTAAATATTTTAGTATTTTAAAATAATTTGGGTGAATTTAATAATTTCTAGTACTATGGGTTGTACATATATTCAAACTATATGTTTATATGTACATTCTTCAAAAGCAGATTCTAACCTTCCACATAACGATTATCAATCCAAAACTTTTTTAAATATTCTATGGTACCATTTAATACTAAACGGTAAATGTATATTAAATTTACTAAGTACAAAACAGTAAATATAATTTTAAATATTATATTATATTATATTTAAATATTCCATTGACAGAATAATTTCTTATAAGTACAATAAAATACATATATGTATGTAAATACGGCGCTATATAATATACATCTATACTCTTATCATTCATTCATCAGTGACATATACGATATGTAAATAAACATGATATTATATAAGTATGTATATATATCAATATCATATAAATAAAAATTCTTCAAGCAACCGTTATGTTGTTTATTTATTTATATTTTTTTGTACTACGCATATCCTCAACAATTTCAAATTATCGAGTAAAACAAAATGCAAACAATTTGTTGAAGAAATTTGTTAGAAAATTTGAAAAAATCAAGTAACACTTTCGTCAATTATAAAGTAACCCTATATTATTAAAAAAAGTTGTTAACAGAAATAAGAGTATAATGTTGAAGCTTTAATTTTTGTGTATTACTTCAACAAAACTTTAACAGGTGTTCAAGTTACAGGTGTTTAAAAATAGGAAATTTTCAGTTTTTGACCCCTTACAGCTCCTAAACGGGGGGTGATACAAAAAAAATTTCTGAAATGACTCATACTTATTTTCAAAGATCTAACTTCTGTCAAAATTTCAAGTTTCCAACTTAAACGGTTTAGAAGATAGAAGGGTTAAAGGATTTTGCAAAATTTTAGTTTCGCATAACGGTAAATTAAGACACTGTATGCCACAAATATATATTTATTGTATATATACTTTTAAAGCTAATAACATTAGTAATCGTTTGGCGTTTTCAGAATGAAAATATACCTTATACAACTTGTGCTATAACAATTTAAATATAGAGCTTCTTTGAACTTTTGGGGAGCTGTAACTCCGTAACGGGTGGGGCTACAAAAAAAAGTTATTAAAATAAAATTAATATTCTTGTGAGATCTATCACCAGTTAAAATTTCATAGCTCTATTTCAAAAAAAATGTGGGGATCTAAAAGTTAGGTGTTCGAGAGCTACCCTAAGTTTTGGTCCAAACTCAACCAAAAAAAATAGGGAACCTATAAATTACTCCCAGAATATTTTGTGTAAATTTCAAGATTCTAACTTTCTTAGTTTTTGAGTTAGCGTGCTGACGGACGGACGGACGGACATGGCTCAAACGTCTTAGAATTTTTTTCTGATCCGATCCATACCTTTGAAGGTATATCTAGCTCGCATATTTCGAGGTGTTACAAACGGAGGAGTAATTTTATTATACCCGATCCTATCTACGGGTATAAATATTAGATTAATACACACATGCATGTCTACAATTTTAATAACGTTTAATTAGAAAAGTAATACACATACATACATACATGTTGTATGTAGTTATAATTTTTAAAAGTTAACATAATATGTATATTATGTGTTGAGCACAATGAATGTAGCTATCACGAAGCGATGAAGTTATAAAATGTCAAAAAAACGTAACTATGAAATATTTTAATAGTACAATATAAAACGTTGTAGGTGTTAGAATTAGTTTTAGATGAAAAAAAATAAATCAAAAAACTGAAGTAAAAATTTTGTAAATAAAGTGCATAAAACAAATAAAGTACGAAAATAAACTATTTAATAAAAAAATTATATTTTATATTATTATAATACAAATTATTATTATTATTATACAAATTTTAACATAATCTTATTTTGGTCAAGTTTATTTACTTTTATTTAATAAATGATCACTTATTGAGATTTAGGCAATAACAATAACAATGTACAATGACAATAATTAGCTGTCAAAGTTCAAATTCTGCGTCAAAGTTAAAAATTGATCAACTTTTGCATGACGGTTTGGCTGAGATTAAAACTTGATGGTGAACTTTTATTGTGTTCATTTGTATTGTTTTTCATATTCTTAACTTTTGAATTAATATTTCTGCGGGATGGCTACAATTATTGTACTTAGAAGATTAGTGTTGACTAAAAATAAACTAATTATTATCACTTGTTGTATTTATATTAGTTGTATAATTACATATAATTATTATCACTCGTTATATACATATATATTAACTTATATTTATCACCCACAGCTGATCTATTTCAGTTTTTTATTTAATGTATTTACTAAAATAATAAAAATTTAAGCGGTCTCGGTAATTTTAAACAGGCAGCAAGTTTTATTAATTGAAAACAAATCCCCTTTGCTTGCAATAGTCTAAATATAAGTATAATATATTATAATATAAATATTATTGTATTATAAATAATAAATAATATTATTGTATAATTTAATAGTAGTAGCTATTCATCCTATAATGGTTTTAGTAATGCCCATGGCTTTATAATGTTGTAATATCCTATGTAATGTTAATTTTAATTTATTAATATATTAATATAAATAAATAAATAAATAAAAATTTAATTTATTAATACATTACAGCGTCCAGTTGTGCGATTAATGCCTTCGAAGAAAACGTCGCTTAATATAATAGATAGAAATATGTTAGATATGGGGCCTCGGTGGCCTAGTGAGTAAGAGCATAAAATACGCTGTAAACACCGAGGGAGTGTGGGTTCAAATCCCACACACGTCGTGAGAGTTATTTCCCCTTACGACATTTACAGCCACGTCTGAAGAAGAAAGGCTGTGTAATTTCCTGTTCACATTTATGTGGCAGAGAAATGCATTAAAAAAAATATATTAGATAGTAACTTATTAATTAGATATGATTAGAGGATGAGATTATCTTCATATATTAGATAGTAACTTAGTTTTTAAATGTTTAATATAGATTAAAAGCTCTAAACATCAAATCAAAATAAACTGGTAGAAAACAAGAGTAATTTATAAATACATACATATGTATGTAGATAGCTAGTAGAAAATAATAATAATTTACGTATTTAACGCAAACGCAAACAACGTATTTATTAAATACACATATAACACAAAATGGTGCAAAACAAACGCTAAAATTTTATTATTTTATAGAATATTCTTTAAATGATAATTAAACTAGAAAAATACATTCCAAACATGAATTCTAAAATTTAATAACAATAAAAATACAATCTTGTAAATAATATTTCAACATTATTTTAATATTTAAAAGAATTACTGGCATATGAACCAAACAAAAATTATAAGTGTCCATATTATTGATGATTCTTAGTAACAAGATAATTATTTATTTATTTATTTTCCACAAGTATATAATTTTACAAAAATAGAACATTTCGATTTTTACTACCCTTTGTAAACTGTATTCTAATGTAAACAGCCTTTAAACTTCCAATCAGCTGTGCTCTGGTATTAGGAAGTGTTATTTAAAAAAATTTTTTTTTTTTTATTGCACATGTTAATAATAATACAGTTTAACTTATTTAGAAAAAATTTTTTTTGTCCTTGCCACTGCTATAAGATAAGCAAAGAGCATAGAGCATTCAGTAAGTCATTTATTATTCATATTTGACTAAGCTTCAGTTTCATGAATCTTTAATTTCACTAAGCCGTCGATTACTCGGCTTTAGCTATTGTATAAAACTATAAGACTATTCTTCAATTTCTACGCCATTTATTATCTTATACAAGAATTATGCTTTATTATTATTTTATTATATATTACAATATGATATTAATAATTATATTTTATATTTAATGTTATACTAATTATATATTATAAGAAAAATCTATATTATTCAGCCGAGGTTTGAACCCGAGACTTTTCGAATGAAAGGCCGATGTCTTAACAACTTCACCATTGGCTGGATCTTTAGAAAATAATACAAATTAAATAACAAAATTAAACAAAAACAAGTAAAAATAACAGTTTGATTTGAGTTTGAGTTCAATTTGAATTTTTTAGGTGTAGGGTATAAATAAGTCGTTTGCATCGACTTATTTATACCCTACACCTAAAAAATTCAAATTAAATTAAAAATCCATAAGTTATTTTAGTTAGGTATTTAATACAAGCTAAAAAAAATAAATGCTATTACAACCTTTGTACAAAATTTCAGGTTCCTATCTTTATTAAATTCGAAAATATGATTGTTAGGTCTTGGGAAGTGTGTGAAGGCACGCGGACCACCACCCCAATTCATCTCAAATTTTAGAGACATCAACAGGGTAGAACATTCTTATATCAAATTTCAAGTTTATATATTTATTAATTTCGAAGATATGCTTGTTTGGTCTTAGGAGTTGTGTGGCAGATACCCGAACAACCATTCTAATTCATCTTAAATTTTGGATAAATCAGGGATTCAGGAAACAACACCCTTGTACCAAATTTGAAGTTTCTGTCTTTATTAATTTCGAAGATATGCTTGTTCGGTTTTGGGAGTTGTATGGGAGGTACCCGAACGACCACTCCAATTCACCTCAAATTTTAGGCAAATCAGGGATTTAGGAAACAGCACCCTCGTATCAAATTTGAAGTTCCTATCTTTATTAATTTCAAAGATATGCATGTTCGGTTTTGGGAGTTGTATGGGAGGTACCCGAACAGCTCCTCCAATTCCTCTCAAATTTTGGACAAATCAGGGATTCAGGAAACAACACCCTAGTACCAAATTTGAAGTTTCTGTCTTTATTAATTTCGAAGATATGTTTGTTCGATTTTGGGAGTTGTATGAGAGGTACCCGAACGACCACTCCAATTCATCTCAAATTTTAGACAAATCAGGGATTTAGGAAACAGCACCCTCCTATCAAATTTGAAGTTCCTATATTTATTAATTTCGAAGATATGCATGTTCGGTTTTGGGAGTT
Source organism: Poecilobothrus nobilitatus (assembly GCA_947095535.1). Lineage (NCBI taxonomy): Eukaryota > Metazoa > Arthropoda > Insecta > Diptera > Dolichopodidae > Poecilobothrus > Poecilobothrus nobilitatus. The sequence goes on along the minus strand of OX352773.1, from coordinate 77,335,337 downwards.
GTATGGGAGGTACCAACCACTGGGTGTATGGGAGGTAACAACCACTCCAATTCATCTCAAATTTTGGGGATGTCAGGGATTCAGAAAAACACACCCTCGTACAAAATTTTAAGTTTCTATCTTTATTAATTTCGAAAATATGCGTATTAGGTTTTGGGAGTTGTATGGGAGGTACTCGAACGCATGGTCCGATTTCGCCCATTTACAATCCCCGCCTTACCTTAGTCATTGTTAACCTACAGTATAAATTTCATCAAGATAGCATCATTATTTTTTGAGTTATCGTGCGTACGGACGGACGGACATCGCTAAATCGACTCAGGCGGTGATCCTGATTCAGAATATATATACATGTCTATACTAACTCGATTCCTTTTGGTGGTTACAAACACCATACCAAATTTAATATACCCTATACTAAATGTGTAGGGTATAAAAAGAGGATCAAATTAAATAATAAAATTAGTTAAATAAACTACTACTATAACTTATTACATAATACAATATAATATTACCAAATTACATACATGTATTAAATTTCTTTAATATATTTATATAAGATTATATTTATACATAATTATTATTTTATTCTATATATATATTATATATATTTATATATCTTTTTTCAACAGCACATCCTGGAAAATGTGTATTTGATGGAAAAGTTTATGAACCAGGCAAACATGAATTAGGCGAATTGGTATCGTTTACTTGTGAAGAAAATGGTCAAGGAACATATATTGCGTAAGATGCACATACATTTATCTTTAGAAGTACAAATTATTTATATATATTTTTTCTTAATTTTTAGGAGTGCACCAATTCCAAAATTACCCCCTCCGCCACCTAAACCAATTAATTAAATTGGAATTCCAAAATAAGTTCCGACTGTAGATGTTACAAACAACTACAAATTGTTATTAAAAATATAATTAAAAAAAAAAAAATATTTGTGTTTAATTTAATATACTTATATACATACATAAGTAATTTACTTAATATTCATCTATATGCATAAGAGTTTATATATCCATAAGAAATTTCTTCTACGTTTATATTATATCTTATATAATAAATTTACGGAAACAGGCATTTTTTCCGGTAAATTAAATACTTCGTTTTAGAATTTCTGGACTAAAATTTATAAAAAAAAAAACAGAAGAAAAAACAAATATTTTAGTTTCAAATTACGATTTACATTTGCTCAAAAATTCTTTAGCACTCACTTTTAATGGTCCTTTAATAATGCAAACCAACTGTATGTTCCAACATTAACTAAATTAAACTTGTTGAATATGGACAGAAGACGACCTATTATAACAGTTCTTTAATGGCGCAATGCTTAAATTATAGACCTTTCAGTTGATAAATATCAGCTTTTAACAGTGGTCAGATTATATCCAAAAAAAAAAATAGTAATGCAACTATATAAAGTTATAATAGTAGCATTATGACCATGTCCTCAAGAAGCTTACGAAAGGTTTTTTTGTTCAGCAAAATAAAAAATAATAATATCCCATTTTAGTTATACACAAATAACACTAATGTAACCTTGACCAAATCACGTCAGATTGGAACAACTTATTAAATATTGACTATCCCTTTTCTCTTGTAAATATAGATGTTTTCCATCCTCCCTTAAGCTATTCTTATTGTGTTAACGCACCACATTATGCTTTAGGGGAAAATGTGTACCAATTTAATTTTAAAAAAGCCAATTATGATGCTATAAATGAGTTTCTTAATTCTTATGATTTTTTCACTATATTTAATAATATAGATTTCAATGTTATGACAAATAAGTTTTATGAAATTATTTTTAGTATAGTTTTAGACAATTTATTCTTATGATCCGACAGAAATCTTTGAATTCTTGTCCTTCTAGGTACACTCATGAATTTAAAAAACTAAGAAATAAAAAGAATAAAAGTTGGCGGAAATAGCTTAAATCTAAAAATGGTATTGATTATAACAATTTCTTAGTATTATTTAATGAATTCAAAAATTTATCTGATGAGCTTTATCAAATATATGTACGTAATATGTCTTCAAAGCTTAAATGAAAACCAAAAGAATTTTGAAAGTTTGTTAATGTGATGAATATCCTACCTTCATGAATTACAATGGAAGCACAAGTAAGTAACGATACTACCGTGATCAGTGAGTATTTTCGTGATTTTATTTCATTACCTTACTCTAACGCCGGTTTTTGTGCGGACATAAACAATTTTAATCATATAAATAACTATTCCGAAATTTCTTTAAATTTTGAGATAACAAGTAATGAAATAATTCAATATTTAGAGAAGCTTAATATGAACTATTCTCCTGCACTTGATGGTATTCCAGAGAGTATTTTAAAAAAATGTTAATAATTTTAATCCTAATAATTTTTTTTTTTAGTGCACCATAATCTTCTTCTGAATGTTATTAAATGTGCACACGTGGCTTTTTCTCGTCTTTCCAATAATTTTAATTTCACTTATTCTCTTAACAAGAGTAACTTGACTAAAGAAGATTTCATAAAAGATCTCGGTATTCTCTTTAATAGTAAACTAAACTCTAAAGCACATTACGAATCTATTATTCATAAATCAAACTCAATGATCGGCTTTGTTAAACGGTGGACTAAAGAATTTAAGGATTCGTATACACTAAAATCACTTTATACCAGTCTCGTTAGGTCTAACTTAGAATACGCTAGTCAAGTATGGTCCCCTTTCTATTAAATCCATGTGAATAGAATTAAATCAATTCAAAAAAAATTCTACGTTTTGGCTTAAAAAATTTACGATGAAAAGTCCCCGTAATTTTACCTCCCTATGAAAATAGATTAAACTTAATTCACCTAAACACCTTAAAACTTCGGAGAGAGGTAGCTGATGTAGTTTTTCTAACTGAAATAGTAAATGGGAACATTATTTCACCTACAATTTCAAATAATATGAACTTTAACACTAATTCCCGTCTCTGATCTTCTAACATGTTCTTAACTACACATCACAGAACTAACTACGGCACAAACGAACCAATACACAGAATGCTATTGATGGGTAACAAATTTAAATCATTCATTGATCTCAACCAATCAAAAGACAATTTAAAACGTAAAATTTTCAATCAACCATCAAATTTGTAATTTATTTTTTTTTCTTTTCTTTTTCAATCTTATGTTATTTCAACTATGTAATGTGTAATGTGTAATTGTAAATGTAATTTATTTTGTATATGTAAGTAAAAGTTAATTGTAAATTGTTTGTAACTTAATTTTAATCTTAAGAAATATGTTGTAAAAATGTTTGAGTTAAATAAATAAATAAATAAATAAATAAAAATAAATAAATAAATAAATAAAAATAAATAAATGCATACCATATACAATTTATAACTTAAAAAAAATTCAATATATGTATCGCGATTTTCTTTTTAATTTAATCAATTTTTGAGAAATTTCCGAATTAAATTGAGTTATGCGTTATAATCTTCTTAACAACTGTTTTAGATTATTTCTGCTGTAGTGAGCTCTTTAGCATTAAAGAATGTATTATTTGAAAAAAAAAAAAATTCTTATATAATTAAATAAAACAAGGAAGAGTGCAGTAGCGTAGACTCTGTCACCTCTGGGATACCCGTGTTAACGTAATATAGCTGTTTCCATAAAACTTGACCATCTTTTACAAAATTTCAGATGTTTTAGTACCAACGTTAAGTACCTAGATACAAATTTTCGAACCCTATGACAGCTAACCGGACCTGTTGCACCAGCACAACCAAATTATATGAAGTAATTGCCCTAAAACTTGTACATCATTTGTAAGATTTCAGAAGCCTAACTTCATTTACTTCCAAAATGTGCAAGTTACCTGAACCTGCTGCTCTAGCACAGCCAATTCATTTGATTTGATTGTTTATTTTTGATTACTAGAAAATAATCTAAAAATAATCTGGAGAATCTAGTAAGTAAATTATAGTCCCATGTAAGTTTTTGTTCATCTCGATATGACCAATCTCCCATTTCAGAGAAGATCATCTAGAGCCAATCAACATCTGATTTAGCTTTTAATTAATTAATTTCCATACAAATTTTATTGAAATAATCTAAAAATAATCTCATATAATTAAAAAGTAATCCGGATTACTTTTAGATTATTTTTAAGTAATCAAAAATAATATAATAATCTAATAAAAATCATAGATTATTTTTTGATTATTAATAATTGTAATCAAAAAATGTGAGTCCGACTATTATAGTAATCGTACTCAAAATTTTTGATTACGATTACCGAGTAAGTATTGTATTACAAAGTAATCATTATTTTTACAAGTCTGGTTAGCATGCAATTCGACATCTTTTTACAAAATTTCAGATGCCTAGCTTCAATAGAGTATTATTTTAATTTAAAAAGAGAAGTTGTATGGCAGCTAGCCGTACTTGTTGCACTAGCAGAACCTAATTTTACAGAAGTTGTTGCCATAAAACTGGATCATCATTTATAAGATTTCAGACGCCTATTAGGGTTACCTTCTAATTGACAAAAGTGTGATTTGATTTTTGTGAATTTGTTCTTGTTGTTTTCATTATTATTCATAATTTGTATTTGATATATATTGATTCAGATGGTTCCCTTTCAGAGGAACTTTTCTTTTTAATGTCATATATAATGCGTAAAAATTTATATTTTTAATTACAACCCAAAAGCATTGATTGTGTGATGCGTTTATACCCGTATGAACTATGTTCAAGGGTATAATAAATTTACCATCACTTTTATGACACCTTAAAGGTGTCGAGCTAGATATAGTGTCAAATGTATGGATCGGCTCAGAATCGAATTCTGAGTTGATTAAGCCATGTACGTCTGTCCGTCCGTCCGCACGATAACTCAAAAAATAAACGAGCTAGGAGCCTGAAATTTTTTTTACGTCACTTTTGCAAAATTGTTAGTTTTGCTATTTAAATCCAACATTTTCGGTCGACGGGTTCGAGTAGCTGACATACAACTTCTTTTATTATATAGAAATAACTCAGTATCTATTTAAGCTAGGTTTCTGCAATTTTGCAAATGATGATCAAGTTTTATGACAACAACTTCTGTAAAATTTGGTTGTGGTAGTGGGCGGGTTCGGCTAGCTGCCATACCACTGCTCCGTTTAAATGAGAATAACTCAGTGTTTATTGAAGCTAGGAATCTGAAATTTAGTAAAGGAATGTCGAGTTATATGCCAACAACTTTTGTAAAATTTGGTTGGTCTAGAGCAGCCGGTTCAGGCTTCTTGCACCTCTTGGAATTTAATGAAGCTAGGCGTCTGAAATCTTAGAAATAATGATCCAATTTTATGGCAACAACTTCTGTAAAATTAGGTTCTGCTGGTGCAACAACTTCGGGTAGCTGCCATACAACTTCTCTTTTTGAAAGAAAATAACTCAGTGTCTATTGAAGCTAGCTATCTGAAATTTAGTGAAAAAATGTCGAGTTACATGCCAAAAACTTTTGTAAAATTTGATTGGTCTAAAGCAGCCGGTTAAGGATTCTTGCATTTCTTGGAACTTAATAAAGCTATGCGCAATAGATTCGGGTAGCTGTTATACAACTCCACAATTTACATAAATATATCTCTGTAGTTAACGTCGGTTCTAAAACATCTGAATGTGTTTAAAAGATGATCAAGTTTTATAGAAACAGGATATATTACGTTCATACGGGTATCCCAGAGTTGACACAGTCTACTCTACTGCACTCTTCCTCGTGTTTTTTATATTTGTAACTAAAAAAAATATTAGAAAAACAGTAGGTGAGAAATATATAATTTAATGTGATCGATCAGGAATAACAGAAGCATGTCATCACGTAAATATACATAATTTATTTATTATACCCGTATGAACTATGTTCAAGGGTATAATAAATTTGCCATTACGTTTGTGACACCTTAAAGGAGTCGAGCTAGATATAGTGTCAAAGGTATGGATCGGCTCAGAATCGAATTCTGAGTCGATTAAGCCATGTACGTCCGTCCGTCCGTCCGTCCGCACGATAACTCAAAAAATAAAGGAGCTAGGGGGCTGAAATTTTTTTTACGTCACTTTTGCAAAATTGTTAGTTTTGCTATTTAAATCCAACATTTTCGGTCGGTGGGTTCGAGTAGCTGCCATACAACTTCTATCTTTATATAGAAATAACTCAGTATCTATTCAAGCTAGGTTTCTGAAATTTTGCAAATGATGATCAAGTTTTATGGCAACAACTTCTGTAAAATTTGGTTGTGCTGGTGCAGCGGGTTCGGGTAGCTGCCATACAACTTCTCCGTTTAAATGAGAATAACTCAGTGTTTATTGAAGCTAGGAATCTGAAATTTAGTAAAGAGGTGTCGAGTTATATGCCAACAACTTTTGTAAAATTTGTTTGGTCTAGAGCAGCCGGTTCAGACTTCTTGCACCTCTTGGAACCTAATGAAGCTAGGCGTCTGAAATTTTGCAAATGATGATCAAGTTTTATGGCAACAACTTCTACAAAATTTGGTTGGGCTGGTACGACGGGTTCGGGTAGCTGCCATACAAAATCTCTTTTTACATGAAAAGAACTCAGTGTCCGTCCGCACGATAACTCAAAAAATAAAGGAGCTAAGAGGCTGAAAATTTTTTTACGTCACTTTTGTAAAATTGTTAGTTTTGCTATTTAACTCCAGCATTTTCGGCCGCCGGGTTCGAGTAGCTGCCATACAACTTCTTTCTTTAAATAGAAATAACCCAGTGTCTGTTCAATCTAGGTATCTGAAATTTTGCGAATGATGATCAAGTTTTATGGCAACAACTTCTACAAAATTTGGTTGTGGTGGTGCGACGGGTTCGGGTAGCTGCCATACAAAATCTCTTTTTAAATGAAAAGAACTCAGTGTCCGTCCGCACGATAACTCAAAAAATAAAGGAGCTAGGAGGCTGAAATTTTTTTTACGTCACTCTTGCAAAATTGTTAGTTTTGCTATTTAACTCCAGCATTTTCGGCCGCCGGATTCGAGTAGCTGCCATACAACTTCTTTCTTCAAATAGAAATAACCCAGTGTCTGTTCAATCTAGGTATCTGAAATTTTGCAAATGATGATCAAGTTTTATGGCAACAACTTCTACAAAATTTGGTTGTGCTGGTGCGACGGGTTCGGGTAGCTGCCATACAAAATCTCTTTTTAAATGAAAAGAACTCAGTGTCCGTCCGCACGATAACTCAAAAAATAAAGGAGCTAGGAGGCTGAAATTTTTTTTACGTCACTCTTGCAAAATTGTTAGTTTTGCTATTTAACTCCAGCATTTTCGGCCGCCGGGTTCGAGTAGCTGCCATACAACTTCTTTCTTTAAATAGAAATAACCCAGTGTCTGTTCAATCTAGGTATCTGAAATTTTGCGAATGATGATCAAGTTTTATGGCAACAACTTCTGCAAAATTTGGTTGTGGTGGTGTGACGGGTTCGGGTAGCTGCCATACAAAATCTCTTTTTAAATGAAAGAACTCAGTGTCCGTCCGCACGATAACTCAAAAAATAAAGGAGTTAGGAGGCTGCAATTTTTTTTACGTCACTTTTACAAAATTGTTAGTTTTGCTATTTAACTCCAGCATTTTCGGCCGCCGGGTTCGAGTAGCTGCCATACAACTTCTTTCTTTAAATGGAAATAACCCAGTGTCTATTCAATCTAGGTATCTGAAATTTTGCAAATGATGATCGAGTTTTATGGCAACAACTTCTGTAAAATTTTGTTGTGATGATATGACAGGTTCGGATAGTTGCCATACAACTTCTCTTTTTAAATGAAAATAACTCAGTGTCTATTGAAGCTAGCTATCTGAAATTTAGTGAAAAAGTGTCGAGTTGCATGCCAAAAACTTTTGTAAAATTTGAATGGTCTAAAGCAGCCGGTTCAGGCTTTTTGCATTTCTTGGAACTTAATGAAGCTAGGCGCAATAGATTCGGGTAGCTATCATACAACTCCACAATTTACATAAATATATCTCTGTAGTTCGGTACTAAAATTCTGAATGTTTTTAAAAGATGATCAAGTTTTATAGAAACAGGATATATTACGTTCATACGGGTATCCCAGAGTTGACACAGTCTACTCTACTGTACTCTTCCTCGTTTTTATTTTATTTTTATGTTCGAATGCATTTTTAATTTTGAAAAATCTAGTTTTGACATGTTCAAACTTGATGAATTAATATATTTGATTATTTCTACTAGTTTTTTGAAACTAAAATCGAGATAATACAATCGTGCTATTTGGGTTTTAAGTTCTTGTTTTGGCAAAAGCTCACGATTGTGTTATCTGTTTTTTCTAAGGTAAAAATTATAATTTAAATTTCTTGTTATCTGTTTATACCCGTACGATAGGATCGTGTATAATAAAATTACTCCTCCGTTTGTAACACCTCGAAATAAGCGAGCTAGATATACCTTCAAAGGTATGGATCGGATCAGAAAAAATTCTAAGACTTTCGAGCCATGTCCGTCCGTCCGTCCGTCTGTCAGCACGCTAACTCAAAAACTAAGAAAGCTAGAATCTTGAAATTTACACAAAATTTTCTGGGAGTAATTTGTAGGTTCCCTATTTTTTTTGGTTGAGTTTGGACCAAACCTTAGGGTAGCTCTCGAACACCTAACTTTTAGATCCCACATTTTTTTTGAAATAGAGCTATGAAATTTTAACTGCTGATAGATGTCACAAAAATATTAATTTTATTTTTAATAGCTTTTTTTTGTACCCCCACCCGTTACAGAGCTACAGCTCCCCAAAGGTTCAAGAGCTACCTAGAGCTATAAGAGGTGTTCGGAGGTACCCTAAGGTTTGGTCCAAACTCAACCAAAAAAATAGGGAACCTACAAATTACTCCCAGAAAATTTTGTGTAAATTTCAAGATTCTAGCTTTCTTAGTTTTTGAGTTAGCGTGCTGACGGACGGACGGACGGACGCCAAACGATTACTACTTTTATTAGCTTTAAAAGTATATATACAATAAATATATATTTGTGACATACGGTGTCTTAATTTACCGTTATGCGAAACTAAAATTTTGCAAAATCCTTTAACCCTTCTATCTTCTAAACGGTTTAATTTGGAAACTTGAAATTTTGACATTTTTAGATCTTTGAAAATAAGTATGAGTCATTTCAAAAATTTTTTTTATATCACCCCCCGTTTAGGAGCTGTAAGGGGTCAAAAACTGAAAATTTGCAATTTTTAAACACCTGTAACTTGAACACCTGTTAAAATTTTTTTGAAGTAATACACAAAAATTAAAGCTTCAATATTATACTCTTATTTCTGTTAACAACTTTTTTTAATAATATAGGGTTACTTTATAATTCACGAAAGTGTTACTTGATTTTTTCAAATTTTCTAACAAATTTCTTTAACGAATTTTTTCCATTTTGTTTTACTCGATAATTTGAATTTGTTGAGGATATAATGCGTAGTACATAAAAATGTAAATGAATAAACAACATAACGGTTGCTTGAAGAATTTTTATTTATATGATATTGATATATATACATACTTATATAATATCATGTTTATTTACATATCGGATATGTCACTAGTGAATGAATGATAAGAGTATAGATGTATATTATATAGCGCCGTATTTACATACATATTTGTATTTTATTGTACTTATAGGAAATTATTCTGTCAATGGAATATTTAAATATAATATAATATAATATTTAAAATTATATTTACCAATTTGTACTAAGTAAATTTAATATACATTTACCGCTTAGTATTAAATGGTACTATAGAATATTTGAAAAATTTTTGGATTGATAATCGTTATGTTAAAATCCGCTTTTGAAGAATGTATAAACATATAGTTTGAATATATGTACAACCCATAGTTCTAGAAATTATAAAATTCACCCAAATTATTTTAAAATACTAAAATATTAAAAAAATAATATTGTAAGCAGAGTGACAGGCTGTGAACATACTAACGGTTCGTACGGGTATCTAAGAGTTGACAAAGGCAACTGTATTCTTCCTCGTTTTTATATAAGGTAAAAATTATAATTTCAATAAAAATTCAGATCTAGAAGAGATTTTTGAAATCTTAGAAAACTCTGATATAGATTTTAGCGATGATGATGATCAAATAGCCGAAACTTGGTTGCCACCTGTAAACGTAGAAAACGATTTAGAACCCGATTTTGAAGAAATAGAAGAAGGTAATAAATATTATTATAAATTTTCTTTTAATTTTAATATACATATGTATGTAAATAATGATTTACTTTATTTAGTTCCAGAATCAAGCTTAAATGTTGAAGAGTGTGAAGAAATAAATAATGATATAAAACCGTGAGGAAATATGGATAGAAGAGTATTTAGAAAATAATTATCTTCCTGTTGTTTACGGCTGTAATAACTTTATAAATCTTGGTACACCAATGCAGTACATTGAAAACTATTTCTCACAGAGTTATTACGAAGATGCAACTAAATACATACACTAAAATCTACAGTTTAATGACATATGATACTGAAACAGTTGTAACACCAGATGATATTCAGAATTTCTATGGATGTAGCATTATAATGGGTTGTCTGGGCTACCCAGAAATTAGAATGTATTGGGCTGAACATTTTCGTAATGAATTAATTGCTAATTCAATGTCCAGAAATAAATTTCAATGTCCAGAAACATAATTAATTTTGTAGATACCAGCCATCCAAGTGCAACAAACAAACTATGGAGAATACAGCCCGTTATAGACTTGCTTAGAAATCGGTGCAATAAATTAGCCAGTGATATTACCAGCTACTCCATAGATGAGCAGATGATACCATTTACTGGTAGATGTCCAGCACGTCAAGTAATAAGATCAAAGTCTCGTCCTGTTGGATTGAAAAATTTGGTGTGTGCCACATCTTCTGGCCTTATAGTTGATTTTGAACTATTTCAAGGAGCTGGCACTTTTCCTGATAGTGGAATAGGACATGGCCCTGCAATTGTATTGCGTTTAACCAAATGTTTACCTGTAGGAAGGCATTTGTACTTTGATCGGTTCTTCACAACAATACCTCTAACAGAAAAATTAGACGAGATGGGATTTAAAGCTCCGGGAACCATAATGACAAATAGATTAGGAAATCGTATTCATTTCCCTCCAGATAAGCAAATGAACTGTGGGAATATAAAGCAATTTATTAAAAATGGCAAAGTGGCTGCAATAAAATGGTGTGATACAAAATGTGTTACGGTTGTTTCAACAAAATGTGGGAAGAATCCCATCGGTGAGGTAAACCGGTGGAATAAAAATTTAAAGCGCAGAGTTCCTATTCCAATTCCCGCTGCCCATAATTTAAATATGGGCGGAGTTGACATAGGGGATCAAATGTTTGAATATCACTGGAACAAAATGAAAACCAGAAAATGGCCAGTCAAAGCCTTTTTTCATTTCTTAGATTTAGCGATATATAATAATTCTTGGATGGAATATAGGAGAGATGCCTATATAGGAGAATACCAAGAAAAGATGTTAAAACTTTTCCACATTTTAAGCTGGAAATCGGGGAAACAATCCACATTTTAAGCTGGAAAACAATCCTCAACTGAAAATATAAATGAGTTTGAATTACCAGTAGAGTTTCGTGGTTCTAACTACCGGCCTCACAATGTTCCAGATGACATTAGATACGATAGGTACGACCATTGACCTCAGATTCTAGAAGTACCACCAGTTGGCTTCTAACTTTTATAGCAATTATGAACAATTTTTAGTTTGGGTCTGAAAGGGTTAATAAAGTACGTAATTTATATTATTATAAATTTAGTTTTCAATATATCTACTCTTTACTCTAGGCTTATTATGAAATTTTTTTTAATTTTGTAAATGTGCTTTTTTGAAAACGTACTAAAAAGTTCTAATACACATTTTGTAAATACATATGTAATTTGGAAATAAATGACTTCAACAATATTCTGGAGTAAATCTTAAGAAGTATATTTAATATGTATATTAAAAGCTAAAAAATCTGTACAATTTTAAAAGAGTACATAACTGAAACTAAATTTTATAAAATAAATTAAAAATACATATGCATGTTCTAAGTACATATAAAAATACTTTTTTACTAAGTATTGGTTTTAAACACTCGGTATACAATTTATATAATTTTCGAATATTTATTTATTTTTTTCTTTTGTTCTTTATAGTATTATAGTTTTAAATATAATTAAAAAATAAACATTTTAAAGAATAATATCTAATAAAAGTATATAGAATATAATATAAATATGCATATTATGGTATATTTAAAATTAATAAAAATAAATAAAACTTTTTTTTAAATTTTGTTTCATTTTTATTTGTTTTGTTATTTTGTTAAAAAAAAAAATCAATAATAAAATAATCCCTACCTTTATCATTTAACTTTTTTTTTAGTTTTTAATTTAAGCTTAAATTAAACGGTAATAGTACAAAATAAAATCAGTTGAATTATTTAAATCAAACTGAACAGTAAGTGTTGTTTTAATTTGTAAGAAAATTAAGAAAAAAAAAATGAAAGTTTTTGCAATTATCATTTTAATTTGTGCTTTAATAGCAACTGCATTATCTAGCACTGTATTTACAAAAGATTACTCAGATCCAGGTATGTATAATTATTATTTTTAGTTTAACATTAAATTTAATTTTTACTAATTAAAAATAAGTTTCTTTAATTAAAAAAAAACAAAAAATCAGAAAGAAAATATGTAACTATGAAAATTATTAGATTAATACACACATACAAGTCTACAATTTTAATAACGTTTAATTAATAAGAAAAAAAAAATAATTTTTTTAATTAGAAAAGTATTATACATACATACATGTATGTAGTTATAATTTTTAAAGTTCATGACCAATTATCATGATAACATGATGAATGACATAATGAAAAAATCATCAGTAATAATATTATATGTACATATACATATATTATGTGTTCAGCACAACACAATGAATGTAGCTACCACGCAGCGATGAAGTTATAAATGTCAAAAAAACATAATTATCAAATTTTTCAAGTACAATATAAAACGCTGGCCATGCGTTAGAAAATAAATAAACTACATATTTAGTAAAAAAATTATATTTTATATATCTATATACAAATTTTTACATACAGTAGGTGAGAAATATATAATTTAATGTGATCGATCAGGAATAACAGAAGCATGTCATCACGTAAATATACATAATTTATTTATTTTTATTTTATTTTTATGTTCGAATGCATTTTTAATTTTGAAAAATCTAGTTTTGACATGTTCAAACTTGATGAATTAATATATTTGATTATTTCTACTAGTTTTTTGAAACTAAAATCGAGATAATACAATCGTGCTATTTGGGTTTTAAGTTCTTGTTTTGGCAAAAGCTCACGATTGTGTTATCTGTCTTTTCTAAGGTAAAAATTATAATTTCAATTTCTTGTTATCTGTTTTTTCTATAATGTAAAAATTATAATTTCAATAAAGATTCAGATCTAGAAGAGATTTTTGAAATCTTAGAAAACTCTGATATAGATTTTAGCGATGATGACGAAAGTAAAAATTTTATAAATAAAGTGCATAAAACAAATAAATAAACTACATATTTAGTAAAAAAATTATATTTTATATATCTATATACAAATTTTTACATAATCTTGTTTTGATCAAGTTTATTTACTTTTATTTAATTAATTATAACTTATTGACATTTAAGCAAATAACAACAACAATGCACAATGACAACAATTAGCTGTCAAAGTTCAAATTTTGCGTTAAAATTAAAAAGATGATTAACTTTTGCGTGATGGTCGGGACTGAGATCAAAACTTGATGGTTAACTTTCATTGTGTACATTTGTATTGTTTTTCATATTCTTAACTTTTGAATTAGTATTTCTGTGGGATGGCTACAATTATTGTACTTAGAAGATTAGTGTTGATTAAAAATAAACTAATTATTATAACTCGTTATGTATATATATTAAGTTATATATATCACCAGCTGATCTAATACAGTTTTTAATTTAATGAATTTATTAAAATCACGAAAGAAAACGTCGCGTAACTCGTTAACGCGGAACTCGAGATTGTGTTTTAACATATTGTATTTGCAATGTAATATACATAATACCTATATTAGAAAGTTACTTAGAAAACAGGAGTAATTTATAAATATGTAGCTAGTAGATCAAACTAGACTGAAAAAAAATACGTTCCACACATGAATCCCAAACTTTAAAAACAATAAAAATACAATCTCGTATATAATATTTTAACATAAACAATTAGGGACATATGTACATATGAACAAATCAAAAATTATATAATAAATTACCATATTATTGATGATTCTTAGTAACAAGATAGTTATATAACATATTGTTTAATATTACCAAATTACATGTAAAACATTATATGAAAATTTATTATATAATTTTGTTATATAATACAGTTCAAGTTATATAATTTTTTTATTAAATAATGGTTAGAAGCAATTTTATAATGGAACGGAGTACCGAATATATATTATATTTATACATAATTATTATTTTATTCTATATAATATATTATATATACATATCGTTTTTCAACAGCACATCCTGGAAAATGTGTATTTGATGGAAAAGTTTATGAACCAGGCAAACATGAATTAGGTGAATTGGTATGGTTTACTTGTGAAGAAAATGGTCAAGGAACATATATTGCGTAAGATGCACATACATTTATCTTTAGAAGTACAAATTATTTATATATATTTTTTCTTAATTTTTAGGAGTGCACCAATTCCAAAATTACCCCCTCCGCCACCTAAACCAACTAATTAAATTGGAATTCCAAAATAAGTTCCGACTGTAGATGTTACAAACAACTACAAATTGTTATTTCAAAATATAATTAAAAAAAAAAAAATATTTGTGTTTAATTTAATATACTTATATACATACATAAGTAATTTACTTAATATTCATCTATATATGCATAAGAGTTTATATCCATAAAAGATTTCTTTTCCTATGTCTCTTATAATAACTTTACGAAAACTGATATTTGTTTCAGGTTAATTAAATATTTTGTTTTAGATTTCGGGTACAAAATTTATATACAAACAGAAATTTTATCAAATTTTTTGGTATACATCAAATTACGATTTACATTTCTCAAAAATTCTTTAGCATCCACTTTTAGTAGTCTTTTTTCAATGCAAACCAATTGTATGGTTGGCATAACTATAATTTCTTTAATGGCGCACGCAATGCTTAAATTACATGTCTTTCAGTCTCAGTCTCGAAAAATCTCAGGTTTCAACATAATACAGCTTGACAACATCAACATCATGACAAGATCTTCCAGGAGCAGGTTTTATAATTTTGTTAAGGAAACTAAATAATAATATTAATAATAATATCTTATTTCATTTATGTTAAAATAACACTAAATGCGAACTATATACTAATTATAACATAGGAAAAATTCAAAATACCGCAATTTCCTTTGTAATTTAATCAATTTTTGAGAAATTTCCGAATTAAATTCAGTTATGCGTCATAAATCTTCTCAAAATTTCTTGCAGATTGCTCTTGCTTGTGACAAGCTCTTTAACATTAAAAAATCTTTTATTTAAGAAGAAAATGAAAATTTAGGAAATGTTCATGAGAAAATTTAAGTAAATTTATCATTATTAAAGCTTAGTGTACATTTTGAATACTTTTTCCAAACAATTAAAAACAGATTACTGAGGTCTTATTATCAGATTACTGATAAATTTTGAGGTCTTTATCACTTTTTCTTATGGTTTGTTTTTATAGTTTTTAAAAATTAAATTGAAAACAGTTTTTTATATTATTATTTTATTTATTCATTTATTTTTAGATAATATATTTGGTTAGACATATTTATTACATATAGTATATATACATATACATATATGTCGTATTCAGTATTATAAAATTTGCGTCTGAATTTTGTTCTCGCAACTCTGAGAGTCGCAATTAACTCCGAAATTTTATCTATTGCAAAAGAAATTAAAATCTGTGAAAATTTTTAGCAAAAAAGAATAGGTATATATAAAGATTAAAATATAACGAACAAATAAAATCTTTACTTTATATTTTATCCCTAAAAGTATGTTTTTTAACTTAATTTTCAAACATTCTGTATGAGCGTATAAGTCTATAGTTGTTTAGTTAATTGATTAATATTTATTTTATATTCCCTTTTTTATTTTTATTAAATAATCAGTAAATTAATATTAAAAAGAATGTATTCATATTATATGCATAATATATTAAAATTAGATTAACACATATAATATATGAAGGTCTTACAATTTTAATAACGTTTAATTATTAAAAGACAAAAATAATTTTATAATATCTTTTTTAGAATAGAAAGGTAGTACTATATGCCTAGTTTTAATATAAGATATATATATATCTTATGTAAATTATAATGATGATGAAGCATGATGACACGATGCAATGACATACTGAAAATCTTCAGGAATTATAATGTATAAGTATATCATGTTTTAAAACTTTATTTTCTGAAATCGTTTATCATGTTAACATAAAATAACGTATAAAATTTTGTTGCATGCAATTTAAATAATAATATTTTTCGAACTTGTTCGTTTTTTATGTATTAGTTTTTAATAATTATATTTTTCTAAAAAAGCCAAAAAGTAAACTTAATTTTTAACTGTAAACTGCGTTGGTTCTTTTATGTACATTAAACGATAGTCTTATGACAAGTTTCTTGGATTCATAATTGAAAATTAAACAAAAATATAAACAATTTTAAGATTATTATTTTAAAAATTAAATATAATATTATATCTAAATACGTATTAAAAAAATATAATATATGTACTTAAATATCTTATTTTAATAATTTAAATTTACTCATTACTGAAATCAACTCACAAATTTAATAAAATAATTATACTTTTTATATGGCTTTGTATTTATATATTTACCGACCGCATACAATTATGTATGTATAAGGTAGGTATTGTTTTCATACTAAAAATTTGTACCCGAGATTTTGGCAAATATGCACTACTCCGGTGTGGAGAAGACAATAACAATGTTTTAGCATGATGTCCGTCTGTGCGTGTGTGTGTGTGGGTATTTCTGTGGGCACGTGTACAGCTTAAACGACGTATTATTAAATTAAATAATTGTATTAAAACGGTAAAATTTTTGTTAACAGATTCAATATTAATGTTATGTTTGTTTTGTATTTGTTTACAGTTTTTATTATTTTTTACTTCTAATATTTTTGAGCGTCACTACTACTTCTAATGTCAGAGCGGCTCATCCAGCCATTCAATTGACGTTTAATTTAAAAAGTCTAAAATGATGATATAATATATTCAAATAATAAGCATATTTAAGATATTCATATCTTTGTAAGCTTTCATGATTAATTAAGTAGATTTACTTCCAGATTAGCAACAAAGTTTTACATTAATAAGCAATGTACAAAATTTATGAAAAATATTAAAAAATGACAATTTATAAAAATAATTAAAAATTCCGTCAACTTACTAGGTAAATGTTTAAAACTATAATAGTGATAGTATTGTTTTTTAATAAAATTCAATAAAATTGTAATATCCTTCTATTAGACTCATTATATGAATTTGTTCTATTATAAACGAATTCTTTTTCCAGCTTATTATATGAATATACTTTTCTTTTTAGGTATTTTATCTATATTGTAAATTATGTTAATTTTATTTTTGCAATTGAATTGAATTAAGTATTGTTGTTATTATTATTGAAAATTTATTGTATTATTTACACTCTGTACGAGCCTTGGAGATCTTTTGAGATAAAAAAATGAAAATTAAAAAAAATGCTTTTTCAAAAAGGTTCTCTCAAAAACTGATCAATCCTATAAATGGGGGGTTCCATGAAAAATGAGCCCAAAACCAAAAATTTAAAAATGAATTATGTAATATCTTATACGGTTCTCTAAGGTTCTAATATTAGGTAACGTGAGTTCTTTATCTGCTTTCTTTTTTAAATTGTGTTTTTAAAATCGATTCAAATCCTGAGGCGGAAAAATTTCGAAATGCCCGATTGTCCTGATGGCTAACGCATTCTACTTTCCTGTAATTTTTACAAGTTGTAATAAAAAGTCTATAATTAGATTTTAGTCCATGTTTTATCAATAAACATATATGCAATGTAAATGTAAGATTTTCTTTTTTTACTACTATAAAGGAATTCGCAGAAAATGGTATAATATTGAAAATTATAAAACTAACGAAAGTGTACGATCCCGATGACTAACAACACCGAAATATTAATGAAATATCGCTCTATAAAAGGGTTTTAAATATACAAATATTTGCAGAATAGAGTTGATGGTATACCTAGGTTAAATTGATAAAAGAAAATTTCTAAATTTTTTTAAATGTCCCAATGACTAAGATGGAATTCCCGAAATATAAATTTAAGTAATTCATAATATTGGTAAATTACACAATATAAAATTATGTCTTTAAAATTATCCAACCAATGATGTACTGTAGTGCGTTAAAATATTGATTCGGGTTCAAACTCTGGCTAAGTCATATTATAGATTAAAAATAAAAAATATTTTGTTTGTAATATATAATAAATAATTAGTGTAATCTGGTATATAATTAAATAAAAAGTAAATAATAAATATCATATCAAAATACAATATAATAGTGATAATTATATTAAATAAAAATAAAACAATTCTTGTATTAAATAATAGATGGCAGACAAATAAATATATACAGAAGAGTAATAAACGGTTTACAGATGATTAATAAACCACTTAGTGAATCTAATAATTCCAGAAACTATATAGTCATATATGAACTAGACGAATGGTTTACTTTTTCAATAAATAGTCAAGTAACTTACATATATAAAATACACATACAGATTTTTATGTAAATACCCAAACGTAATAAGTGTAAAATAAATTATTTATAAATTTTGCTTTATCTATATTATACTATACAAAAACATTTGCGTTTTATTTATTATATTATATAATACTCATATTATATAAGTATGTATAATTATAATTAATTTTCTTAATATCCCTTCTGTTTACATAATTAAGAGTAGTATAGTAGTTCTTCTTGTACATAGGATGTTAATATATGCCTCTTGTAATAATATGACGGGAGACTTGGTGGCCTAGTGGTTAAGAGCTTATAAAATGCCCTGTAAAAACTGAGGAAGTGTGAGTTCGAATCCCTCAAACGTCATAAGAATAATTATTTAAGGATGTGTAATTTCCTTGTCACAATTATGTGAAAGGGAAAAAAAAACTAAAGAAAAAAAAAAACTTTAGAAAAACTAAAATTTTTTAAAATAAATCGAAAGTTGGGTCCTTAACTTTTTAAGTTTCTAATAACGATTTACATTTGCTCTAAAATTTTTTAGTGGTTTTTTAATATCCTATTATTTTTATGTGTTTTAAATGTCTATAAATATGCCCTATTAATGAATATCTTTAATAAAAATTAAATTTAATTAACATCAATATTTACAATTTACTTGAACTTCATTTAAAAATTTTTAAGTATTTTCAGAAATCTTTAGTTATAACTTATAACCAATTAAATGATATAATATAGTTATTATATTGATCTCATTGTTTATTGATTATAGAAGAAATGTGATACTCTCTTTTATAATCGATGAACCGTGAATTCGTTAATAATGGTTACATAATGGATTTTAAAAAGACAGTAGTTTCAAAGGTTGTCTAATAACTTATAAACTAGAAAAAAAATTTGAAAATTTCACTTAAATACAAATTATCAATTTTAATATTCAGAAATTTATAAATAAAAAATTATTTTCAAATTATGGTTATATTGTTGTTTTATTTTGAAATATATTTTATATAAGTTTTTTTAAAAAATATACGTACATATGTATATAATTTTACCATTTCAATAAAAATGATTGTAAATTAATATGCATAATAAATTACTAAACTCAATTGCCTATACTAATGGATTTTTTAAAGCATCACAAACGAATTTATCCAATGAATTTTTAATTTAAAAGAAAAAACTTTTTTTAATTTATTTTTATAACGCACATGTCTAAGATATATTAATAGTAAATGGTATAAACGTGATCATCAACGATAAACATTTCGTCATAACATTTCCTATCTTTTCTATTTTTTTAAAATGATTTTTTTTTTTTTTAATTACTAAATTTTTGTTTGTCTGTTTTTTTTTAATTACTAAATTTTTGTTTGTCTGTTCTAAATTAAATATTCTCGCAATAAAGTGAAATAATCCTCCAAATAAAATGAAATAATCTTCCAATTTCTTTTAAGATGTTATATCTACTATAAGAATACTTAAATAACATATATTAATTAAGGGATCACTACATTTGAACGAACAACAAAATCCCAAAAAATAGGGAGATCTTAGAGTTCGCTAGGAAATCAGGCGATTCCCTTTTCCCCGAATATTTACATATATGTATTTGGGGGATTCTGAATTATAAAGAATTTTAGAGTTATATTCAAAATCAGCGTTATTTTTTTTTTTCTGAATGTTTACATGTACGTATATGCGCGATTCTAACTTAGAAGAGATTTTAGAGTTGGATTCAAAAACAGGGTATTCCCTTTTTCCAGAATACTTATAAATATATGTATATGAAAGCTTCTCGAATTAGAATAAATTTTAGAGTTGGTTGCAAAATTAGAGTTATACGCTTTTTTCAGAAATTTTGAAAATAGGAAAAGCTGTCAAATTCTATAGCTTATAAAGTTCATCAGATAGAATTTACGTCCCCATAACTTAAATAAAAACCCCCATAACCCCCCGAAAATAAATGAAATGAAATCTTATTTTGTTTTGGGGAGAATTTTTCATATAAAATAAGGCTCCAAAAAGAAAATGAAAAAAGACCGCAAAAACACCCAATTATTACAGCGTTATTTATCATGCAAAATTTTACGGTGTTATTTTATTTTGTTTTGGGGTTTATGTCTTGCAGGTTATTTCCGGGAGACTTATTATGTATATTACAATATTCAAAATTATTTAATGTAATTTTGTAAAATACATAGATATAACTGTTAAGAATTGGTACATCTATATACATATATATGTGACAAACTCATATCTTACGAGATATGTACAATCAAGACAGACGACAGTTCAAGATCATATCTCTAACTGGTTCAAAAAATTAAAATATTATTTAAGTTACATATTTTTACTTTTCAATACAGTTAATTAAAACTCTTCGTTTCATACCCTCTTTCCATACACCATATATTAATTTAAGTGAAAGATAAATAATTCTCTCAAATAGGATAATCCAATAAAATAGTTTTACTCTTCGTTTCACATCCTCTTTCCATCAACAACAAAATTAGTTTACGTACGTTTACTCATAAATGCTAGTTTGGCTTGGCTGAATGAGATAGATAAAGTTTTATTAATTGACTTCCTTCCGATTCATCATAATACGAGGGGTCGTTTATAAATTTTAAATTAAAAACAAATAATATCGAATATTAAATAGTTCTGAAAAATGCAACTGCAATTATTATGACATTTAAAATTTTAACTTAAATATATTTTTTTTATTTAAATTTTATTTAAAAATAATGTTTTAGATTAATACCCTTCAAATTTGAATGTTTTATATACGTAGATATCCATGTGATAAGTATGAAGATATAAAAAAAAAGTTATGACTTTTAAATGACATTTAAATTTTAAAATATAATAAACAAATTACATATATTAATACGTTATTATATTGGTTATATTTTATATTATTAATCTTATATTTGTTAAAGTTGTCTAAAAGCATTTCACTTTAATATAATAGGTTTAGCTCAAAATCTGGTAAATTGAAATTTAGATTTCCTTTTGATGATATCAAAAATTTTAATATTAAACGTTAATGATAATGTTAGTATATTACATATGATCAGCAGCTTTTGTTAATTATTCTAATCTGATAACCTAAGAATTTATCCGTCAAAAACATCTTTATTACTTCTGAATGTAAATAAAAAATATAATTTACAAAAATAAATTACCTATATAATATTTTATATTAATAATAAATTTAATAATAATTGTTCCAGCACGGTAGACTTCTTTTATATTATAATTATTATTTATTATTTTTTTCTCTAACTGATTGTAAACATTTTTATTTTGTTTTTATTTTTTTCTAAATTCATTTGAGTTCAAGTTCATGGTCACATAAAGTTTTAATAAAAATAAAAAAAGAATAACTGAATATTCATTATAAAAAAAATTGATTTTTTTATTATTTAATTTTTTTTTGAACATCAATAAAAAACAAAATTTCTAATTATTTTCTGTAAACAAATAGGTATATATTTTAAATATACTTATGATAGATAATAAATAGCTGCGGTCAAGTAAACAATAAATGCTTTCAAAAATTTTTCATAATTTACCTACATATGTTTTTATTTTATTTTCGCAGGTAATAAATATCTGGACAAAATTTTGAGACTTGTTTCGCATATATATATTGAATTATTTATTTAAATATGATTTAACACCTTGAGTTACACGCTCACCGATGATCCACGTGTATCACCGGTGAACATAAAAATAGATTTGCGAAACTCCCAAGGCATATTTAATGTGTTAATTTGAAAAAAGCTTAAACTAACACGCAAGCTAAAGAGTTCTTTTAAAAATTGAAATCAGGTAGAAAATAAATGGATTAAGTCATTAATTTGATTTGTTTGTGCCAAAAATCAATTTGTAATGGTTACGGTTGATATTTTCATTTTCTAAAAAAAAAAAGAAGAAATATATATTAAATTATTTTAAAGATCTAGATGGGTCACTCCAAATTTTATTTTCTAATTGCTAAATGCTAAATCCTGATTCTGCTTTAATATTTTATTTTTAATCTGGAGAAGGACAAAAAGAAATAATTTATTGTTATTATTATTTCTGACGGAATTTATGCTAATTTTTAAAAATCTTCCTCATCTCAAAATTTCAAAGAGCATTTTACATAACGGTAATTTTAGATACCAAATTGCAAAAAGTGTATTATTTTTTTTTATACTGATTTATAAAACTTAAATTTCCAGTCGATTTAAATTTTTTAAAATAATATTAAGCAGAGACATAAATAATTGAAAATAGGGCTTTTTTTCGAAATTAAGGATCTAAATTTTTACGATTGGTGGGGGGGCTACATAAAAAAGTTGTTCCAGAATAATTATTTTTAATAATTATCTTCCATGTTTCACACCCATAAAAAAGTACTCACTTAACGTTTGATTCAAATATTTTTATTTTCGTAAACAGTGTAATGCTTTTTGACTGTTGTATTTTTGAAAGTATTTTAGAATCAATTCAGGCTTTATTTATTCTGTTTTTTAATGTCGTAAAATTGAATTTTCTTTAATTACCCCATCACTTGGTATATTTTTTAGAAAATTAAATTTTTAAAAAAATGTGCTTGTTAGTTTTATTCTTTTAGTCTATCCGTCTGTCTGGATGTTTACAAAATTTCTACACCGTTTGAAATAAAGCAAATTTTAACTACGGATAGGCATCGCCAAAAGAACTAATTTTGTGAAACAACTTTCTTGTGTAGTACCACCAGTTACGGAGCTACAGCCGTACAAAGTTCGAAAAAGCCCTATCTTTAAATTGTTATAGATTCAGAATGATAGGTATACATAGGTTCTATAAGGCATATTTTCAATCTGGAAACGCCAAACGATAGCTGGTTTTATAAACTTTATAAATATATATAAAATAAATATGTGGCTTTGCCATGCGATATTTTAATATACGGCTATGTGAAACTCAATTTTTGCAAAAAATTGGACCACTTTTATCTTTCAAAGAACCTTGAAATTTTAAGAGGAGTTGGATTTTTGGAAATAACTATAATTTTTGTGTCATCCCGTTTTTAGCTGTAAGGGATCAAAACTATAAGGTCATTTACCACAAGAAAATTCTCCATTTTTAAACACTTGTAACTTGGGCACCTGTCCAGAAGTAATGTACAAAAATTTAAGACCCATCATTATGTTTTTGTTTGTGATAATTATTTTGTTTTACAGGGTTACCTTATAATTGACAAAAGTGTGATTTGATTTCTGTCATATTTTTCTTGTTATTTTCATTATTATTCATAATTTATATTAATAAAATACGTATTTTATATTATTATAAATTTATTTTCTTATCTTATTATGGAATATTCTTTAATTTTGGAAATGTCATTTTTGGAAAACCCTTGATTGGTTTTTTCCATTACTTAGTTTTTTCTTAAATATGTCAGTTGTTCAGTTTCGCAATTAATGTATATTTTATTATATGTATAGGTATTTCTATAATGCTTTTGTACCAATACTTTTGTACTTATATCAAGCTCTTAGTTTGAATTATATTCTTAGTTTCTAAATTTACTTATTAAAACATTAAACCTCAATAAAATATCAACTTTCAAAAATTAGATGCAAGTATTTTCTCTTTCTAGAAACTTTTACTTATTTAGAGTTGCCAGTAAGTATAGATAACTTTAAAAAATTATCTTAGATATTATGGGATATAAAATAAATCATATATAGACTCAATCAAAATAAAGTCATTTAATCATATAATTTCCAATTATATGTCCCTAACTGTTTATTAAATATAAAATTAGTACACAGAAAAATTAAATACTTAATTTGACATTCTTATAAAGTTTTAAATATTGTTGTATTAAAGAAAAAGCTTTAAAGAAATTAGCGATATTTAAATTGATTGTTGGAAATAGTTAAGAATCTAGAAATGATAAAAAATAGTTTATTTAATGTATGCTTTTTATTTTGTTATTTCTTAGCATAAATATTTGTTATGCTAAGAACAAAATCGAATTAAATTTAAATAATTAGTCAAAAGAAAAGGTAAAGAAAACAAAAATATTTAAAATTATATTGTGCCATTTTTTTTCCGGAATAGTTGAAAAATAACGCAAACTATTTTTAAAATAATTATTTTTTTTTCTTCTATTTTTGTCTTAGATATTAAACTGACTTGAAACAGTGTCATAATTTGTTTTCGTTAAGATTTAAATATTTTTTTTTTTTTTTGCATTTATTGAAAATTACTTTTAAATGACATGTTGTTTTTATTATAAATGATGATTTTGTGCAGAATAAATAATATCGAGAATTTCCCTTTCCTAATTTACGACAGCCAATTAAATTTCTAAACACGTTGTCTGTCAACAAATCTATAGTAGTTTTTATCACTTAACATATTATTGTAAGGAATGTTTTTAGAATGTTTAGATATAAAGTGACCAAGACATTATTTTGTCTTTTACTTTTTCCTGTGGAAGACGTACAACCTAAGATACGAAAAAAATCTATAGTATCTGTCATCAAAACTATAGTATTTTATATCATTTAACATAATATTATGGCAACGAGTGTTTTAAGATTGTTCAGCTATAAAGTGATCAAGATATTATTTTTATTTTCCTTTTTGCTGTCTCCCACAGTTTCCCACAGTACAACCTTAAAAGATACCAAGAAAATGTAATCTCCCAATTTGTTTTTAAACACTAAAACTTTCCTCCTTCGTTTCCTAACTTCAAATCAGTATATAATGGCTCAGTATATAATGGCTAAATTTCCTCAATAGGGAAAAAAGATTTTTTTTTAAATGTGACAGTATTGGTAATATGGTTCACAATTTAGAAGTATACGAGCTAAAAATAAATTTCTATATATTGTAATTCTAGTTCTAATAGGTTCCACCACTTAGTTTCCGAATAAGCTACTTGATGTACATACATATTACGTGAGATAACCAAGTTGACTAAAACGGTCTTAAGATAAATTGAGTTGATGATCAAATTGATATTTAATGAAACTTCCGAAGGTAGTATTTAAGTGAACATTAAATGTTGTAAATTCTATTAATATTAACCAAATTATTCAATTCCAATCAAATCCTTCAATTTTTAATTTACCATTTTTTTCATTTATCGTAAACATTTTTAATTTAACTGTTAAATTAAAACTTATTTTTTTAATAGTTTCCGGTATTTTGAAATTATAACTATGTTTACCGTATTTGTTTTTTTTTTTCGCAAGCATAAGAATTTTAAGAAGTTTTTTTTTTATTCTAATCAATCAAATAAAAACAATATTTAGCTAACAATTAAGTTTGTTTAAGTAAAAACAATATTTCTAATATTTAAACAAATAGTATAAATATAAAAAAAAAAATAATACTATTTTTTGTTCAAGCAAAAAATAAATATAAATATTATGTAAAATAAGAACAAATTTATTATATAAATATGTACATATATTATAATATTATATATAATATTATATGTATATTATTAACAACCCGCGAATTTTAAAAATCTAAAGAAAAATAATTATTTTCTTTATGGTTGTAGACATTAAATTTACATAAATAAAATAACGAAACTAAAACTTATGTTAACCAAACACTTTTATTTTAAATCTCAGGGTGTTGGTAAATAACTATTTTTTTTTTATTTAAATGATTTCTTTCTCATTTGTTTATTTGTATAGAACAATTAAAAGTACAGGGTATATTATACTGATGTGTAAGTAAAAATCGTCGAAAAATTTTAAGGTTACATTTTAATATGTATAGCATCCTTAGATGATTCCCACCTAGCCCCGAAAAAAAAAAAACAAAAGTTAATCTTAATCATTTCCTTTTTACATTTGTCGCATCAGAAAATCATTGTTGTATGTGAAATTTTATGCATTTTTGTTTTTAACGGTTGTTTAAGTTTTATTTGTTCTCTTTCTAATGGTATTGTCGTGTTTCGCTATTTATGACTTTTGTTTTAAAGATATCTGTTATGACTTTTGTTGTTTCTGATCAATATGAGTATGCTTTTACTTTATGCTTTTGTAACAAACAACACATACTTTTTCACATACAACAAATTTTCATACAAAAACATGAAAAAAGTGTCAGTAAATTATTGTTGTGTTATCTTTTTTGCAGCACAAAGTGTTTATTTAGGTATTTATTTTTTTATAACACATTAGAACCACATTTGCATATTTAATATGATTTATTATTGCATGTGTTCAGTTTCGTATGTATGCAATACATTTATATTATATTTTATAATATCCTAGTAGAAAATCAGATTAATTATCCGCACTAGTTAAAGAACTGATTACAGAGAATTACTAAATGTATTACCTAACCTATTACAATAATGTAGATTTAGATTTGCAAAATATTTTTTCGCTCCTAAAAAGGTTTGGATATAACTTTTATTAAAATCGTAAGTTAAATGTGTACAATTTGACTGAAACTTTGAATAAGTACGATGAATTTAAAATAACTTACTGTTTCATTTGGAACGAAACTTGCTGTGGTAGGTCGGTCAATGTAATTGCTAGTACCTTAATAAAAATTTTAAATAATTTTGTGAAGGATAATCCAGAAATATGCAAAATAATTCTCCGGAGTTATTCCTGCACTAAATAACAAATCCATAAAATAAAATAAATCCATTGGAAAAAAGCGGAACCTTTTTAGTCTTTTAGTTTTTCTCATTTAATACGACAATATTCCATATACAATTATTGTATGTTATATATAGCCAAACCAAATTTATGGAAATTGTTACAAATGTTGTTTGAGTAAAAACTCTCCTAATTCCGCCAAGGTTTGCGGCACGAATTAGAAAATTTGCATTTGATTTCTTTATTCTCATAATAGAGGTATTAAGTTTAAAACAAATTCTACCGTACGGTTTTATGCCTCACTATGCCTCTTTAAAACTTCAAAGTTGATTTACCACAAACTATATTTTGCTGCATACAACAATAATTTTCTGAGGCGACGATTTATTTTTTATTTAAATAATATTGTATACTTGGTTTAGGATCAAAAAGATTGAAAAAAATAATTGGTGAAGAGGGGTTGAGAAGTTTATTATTACCCCGTCTGAGGAGATTGAAAAGGATATTGAGACAGATACTTTAATTTCTTTTATATACTTACTTTAGATTCATTATAAATAAGATATTATAAAATAAGATTCTTTATTACATCTGTTATAAGGATCTGTATTAAAAATAAACTTCTTAATATCTATTGCCTTTTTAATGTTCTTATTTTTTGTTTTTTTTTTTCTTTGATTTTAATAAACTGTCCAACATTTCCGTTAAAAACTTAAATCACACCGACAATCTGTACAAAAGGCACCAAAAATTTAGTTTAAGACGAGTTGTCGCTTAGTAACATTGGACACTATATATGAGATCATATTTTTTCGTTTGTATTCTCTAAGAACTTTTTGAATAAGAAACGAAGGAGTTTAGATCCAATTACATATTGATATTTTCTTTTTCTATCCGTTTAAGATGTTTTTAATTTATAGAGTTTTTAGATTTTGACTTTAAGATATTATTTTTTTCAGAATTATTTAAAATACTGACTTTAAACATTTATACTAAGAATTTAGTATTTTAGATTAGAACACATAATTTAACATTTTTATAGCATTTTTTGTTTACTTTTATACTTATAAAATAGATGTTGTTAATTAAAGTTTACTGTAATTATTTATTTATTTATTTATAATTGCTTACCTGTCACATACAATGTGACAGGAAAACTTTCCCAGTCTTGTTTATTGTAATTTTTCTATAAATTTCAAAATAAAATGAACAAAAAAATTAAAAAGACTTAAAACAAAGTTTACTACTATATTAGAACCGGATGAAGTAATAGAAATTTGATATAAAACTTTTTATATTTTATTTACAGTTTTGCTTTTTGCAATTCATCTTTGTAATAAATCGATTTTTAATGCTTACTTAAATCATTATATTTTAGTTTAAGATTTTTTTTTTGGTTAATGATCATAACAATTTTAATAAGTAATTGAATTTTTTTTTCTTAAATATCTTTTGATTATTTTAGTATAAAAGCAAAAAAAAAAAAACTCAATTACACTGTATTAATTTTTTTTATTTAAAAATTTAGGTGTATTATTTATTTAATTTTTTTTTTTTTTTTAATTAACAAAGCTTAAATCTAGTTAGGATATGCAAGAATTTTGTAAAATATAAATGCTTAATAGAATTATTAAAATAAATATTTACATTAGTTATTTTACTTATAAAGTAAAATTTTTTAAAATAATTTCAAAAGCGGTAGTTATTTTAAAATTGAATTTTAACCGGTTACTTATTAAATTTACCATCACTGCTCTTAGAACTAATTAAATATTTAAATATTCATAGTATAGGTAAAGTTAAAATCCTTCTTTAAGTCTCAAATTCGAATTCCAATAAAATTTTAGAGCAACAAATAAATGTCAGCAGAAAACTTCATAATCATATTAAAAAAATAGATAAGCATAAACAATGATGATGCAAAAACAATGATGATGCAAAAACTACATTTTTAGTAATGACAAGCTAGTTAGAGTCTATATAACATTTATAAGTCTTTCAACAAAAAGCTATTAAATCGATTGTAGAAACGGCAAAACAAATCGATGAGAATTGATGATTTTAAATGGCTCACTATATTAAAGAAAGATTAAAACTCAATAGCTATTAATTAAAGGGCCAGATCTGGTAAAGCACCTAGTTGTATAATAATAACATAAATGTTCTCATGGAGAAATACAAACTTATGAACTTTAGAGTTTAAATACAGACCAGATTAGGAGTTTTAACCATACTTTTTAAAAAGGTCTTCAATTATTCAACATTCTGCTAAATAATAGTAAAATGGAGTAAATTAAAAATAATATGTAAAATTTTGTAACTAATTTTGTTGTCAAAATTTAATAGTATATCAATTATTTAATTTAATGAAATATGAAGTATTCAATTTTATGTTTTTTCGGATCCTTTCCTTTCGTAAGCTTTTGACCGTCTGTCTATAAAACAGGTGAGCCATTAGTCTTACACTTATTAATTTATATATAGTAGTATCATTTATTTCGTTTATTTTACGATATATTATATATATTTTACATGATATATGGTCGCAAGAGGGATTATGTAAATGAAAATTACCTTTTCAGTAACCTAAAGTTAGCTTTTCAGTAATTTTCCTATTAAAATTTGAAGATTTTAACCTGCACTCCCTTGGTTGATTAGCAATACGCCTAACCAGTCAGCCATCGAGGGCCCCTATTTAACTTTATTAATAAAGAAAATAAATAAATAAATAAATATAAAATATATAATTTTAAAAAATACAATAATTTACAATTATGAAGCATAGACAAAATTTACCAAATATTATACATATACATTAGATTGAAGATAACTTTTAGCATTTCTACATCTATGACAACAAAAGATACAACTTGTAACCGAATAAAAAAAATTTATTAAGAGAACTTATCCCGGTTTATTTTTTTTAAATATATTTTTATATATTTTTTAACTTAACACCGTTTTAAAGATTTAAATGAAAATACAGGAACTTCTATTCAATGGAAATCTCTAAGGACATCTATGTTTTCATTCAAACATTAAACGCACCTAAAGGGTTTTCGAAAAATATCGTATATGATTTATTCTGAATTTTATTTAGTGTTTCCGGACCAAATTATGCACTATATTAATGCAAAATGCACTTGTTATCTGTCAAATATAAATATTGTATAAATAAATATATGAATTAGTGTATTAAATATAACACTATAGATATATTCTTAATAAAAAATTAACACATATACACATATTTTAAAAATCAAGATATAAACGTTAAATAAATACATAATCGAATATTCTCAAATTACATATTATATGTACGGAAAATTTATTGTCAAGACCGTAAGCAAAGGTGAATATCAATTATTAGCACCTTTGAAAATACCGTAAGTTTAAAAAACATAAAAGTGAAAGAGTTAAACAATAATTATGGTACCTTGAGTAGTGTACCATTAACATGCACATAAAGAAAAGAAAGAGAAATAAAACAAAATATTTATTAAATTCACCGATAAAATTGATGATACGATTACTTCATTAAAAAAAAAAAAATTACTACACTATTACAATACTTATCATTTTTTTTTTTTTTTTTTTCGCTGTGTAAATAATTTTTAAATAATAATTACATAAGTAAAATAATAACAAAATAAAAACAAAAAATTCAATTAATTTAAAATTTTAAAAGTAAACAGTTTTGTGAATTCTGACTGGTTTACCCACCCTGTATAAATTTAATTTTTTTTTTCTAAGTTTTTTTTTTTTTTTTTTGCAGAGTTCTATAAAGAACTTATTTTTATATTAAACAGGATTTTATTTATAAAACATTTCTTATTTAGTAATCCAAAGATGAAGATCGTTATTTGGTTGGGTATTGAATTTTTTATATTAATTTTAAATTTTCAAATAAATTTTTGTTATGGTGAAATTATAATACGAAACAGTTTTGTTAGAAAGAATTTTGCAGATAAAGGTAAATAATAATAATGCACACATATATATACATATATAATTTTTAAAAATTTCTATATAAAATTTTTATACTTAAATATATATAGATCACCCAGGTCGATGTGTTATACCTGAATTAGATTTAATATTATCAACAGGTGTCATTAAAAATCCAGATTCAAAAACATGTGAACAAATATATTGTTCATCAGATGGCATGACAATGTTTATAACGTATATATACTTATATTTAATATTAATATTTTTTTTCTTATATATATTTTTAATTAATTTTTTTTTTTAATAATTCTAGATGCCCACCAGTATTTGTTGAAGATGAAAATAATTGTTGGATGGGTGATTTTACAAGTCCACAATTACCATTTCCAGAATGTTGTAAAAGAGAAATGCAATGTACGGGTAAAAAAAGATTAACAAGAGTTGCAAGAATACTATAAAAAAAAAAAAAAAAATTACAATATTTTAAAATTTTGGTTTTCATCATTGTTTTTGTAATCTGTGATAATAGTACCGAAATTATAATACAAAATTATACAAATTTATGCCATAAAATATATTAATATAAAAAAGAAAAAAAGAAAACAAAAAAAAACCTTTAAAGAAACTCAATAAAACGAATATTATAATAATATAAAGAATTTCTTTCTTTTATAAAACATTATTGTAATTTTTTTGTTTTTACAATTGTTAAAATGTTATATATACAAAATTATAATTTTATAGGTTATTTCATTTTTTTTTTTTTTTTTAAATTTAAATTTTTTTTTTTATGTGCGATACATATTTGTATGATACATACATATATTTAAACAGGAAAATCATAAAGAACTAGTATTTTAATAATTAATGAATATAGAATATAATAAGCAGAACAATATTAGCATTAAAACTTGTCTCCCTACATATTTATATGTATATATGTATATGTACAAGAGTTCATCACATTCATAAAAACAAATATTTTGGAAAAAAAAAAGTGAAAAAATGCCTACAAATAACATTAAAAATATGCTAATGGATATCTTTAATTTTCAACAATTGTACTAATAAATTTAATCGAACTAAGTTAACATATTATGTATTTATAACGTGCATTAAGTCACAGAAATGAATAAATGGAAACTTAATCAGTTACGTTACAAAAATTAATAAAATAAAATGTGTCAGTTACATCAGAAGAAATCTAAACATAACTGAGAATACAAAACACAAAAAAAAAGAAAAAAAAAAAATTGAGAATAAATTTTCTGGCAGTTGAGTTACTACTACAACATCTTATGAAAATCTAATTTTGATTTGCATCGGCCCAGCTGGTTCAGCCTCCAACAAAATATTATATATGTATTTCAAAAATCATACATGCGGAAAATCAAATTCAAACATTATTACACTGCATTAATATAGCCGGTCCAACCGCCTGCCGCCAACAATATTATTTATTATATCTTATTAAAATCTTATAATAAACATTCGGAAAATCGAATTTAAACAAGAGAAAAGTCAAACAAAAAAAAAAGAAATTCTTTGAGAAACAAATAAACGATACAACTTTGAGAGACGATAAAACCTATGAGGAATGAAATAAATGAGAACCGAACTCAAATAAAGGAGAAAAAAGTGATGTTTTACCAGGGATGAAAAATGTGTTAAATGAATTGTATCCAAAAGTATAATAGAAATTTTACTTAATTGGGAATAATTGTACTGAATTTTGTTTTTATATACGTGCCTTCATAATATTAAAATAAAATTTTTAATAAAAAAATAAAACATTAATTAAACAGAAATAAGTAAAAGTTTATTAAGAAGAAAAAAAAAACAAATTCAATTCAATTCAATTTAAAACATAAAAAAATTTGAAAAAAACATCGCAAAATTCTTATCTTTAAATTTTAGTCTAATAATTTATCTGCTTCTAAAGCAGCATTTTGTAAGTTTATGCTAACTAAGTTTTTATCTACCTATTGTTCGGTTATAATCACGCTATCAATTTAAAATTTAACGACAAAAATTTTGACACTTAAATATAAACGCAACAACGAAATACAAAATTACTTAAACTTACGTTATAAATTCAATCAGCGATACAGAATGCAGATGCAAACGTCATCGAAAAATTCTGACTAAAAAATTTGCTGCATGTAAACAAATGCAAATGAATACAAACAATGCAAAATATAATACGAATGCAAAACTTTGTTAGAAAATAAAACGATATACAATTAATATCCATACATAAAAGTTTTAATTTTGTATATTGAAGTTGTCAGATTTTATATTTTAAAATTTTTTTAATAAAGTGTATTAAATTTAGTAGGCTCGAGTGTACTAAGGTATTTTCTGAAATCAATTGTATTGCAAAAAAAAAAAAAGTACAATTGTATCGAAGATTTTATCACTGTATTTGATATCATAAATATGATAAGTGATACTGATAACAATAATGAAAATGATTATTATGATTATAATCAATGAATTGATTATGATAATAATGTTTTGTATATGTATTTTATTGTGTAAAAAACAAAAAAAAAAAAAATGATGTGAATAATTGGTGACTTAATAACAAATGTATATGTTATAAATATATATATATATACCTATAATTAATTAATGCTTAAAGTATTTTATTACTTTTAAATAAAAAACAAAAACATTAAATGTTATTTTTGACACCATAACATCTGTCTTATACAAGTATTATTATATTAAAAACAAAACAAAAAAAATATCTCAAAGTATAGCTTGTAATCAAATATGTTCTAAAAAATAAAAAAATTAAGCTTTAAATTAATACTTTTTGTTCTTGCCCATTTTTTTTTTTTTTTTTTTTTGTTTTTTAATCAGATATTAAATATCATTAGAAGAGTTGGTTTTTTTTTTTAATTATTACTAAAAAAAAAAACTAAAACTAAAATCTAATTGTGCAAAAACTATTTGTACATTTTTTTTTTTAAGACATTATAATTATGATCATTAATAGAAATATATTTCGGTGCGATGCAATCAATTAAAAAAAAAAAAAAA
The DNA here is from genome assembly GCA_947095535.1 of Poecilobothrus nobilitatus. Taxonomy (NCBI): domain Eukaryota; kingdom Metazoa; phylum Arthropoda; class Insecta; order Diptera; family Dolichopodidae; genus Poecilobothrus; species Poecilobothrus nobilitatus. The sequence continues at coordinate 77,300,799 of OX352773.1, read as the reverse complement.
ATACATACATAAATAAATCCAGGTTTAAAAAAAAAAAATTCAAATGAATAAATTTCGAATAGATATACTTAGCATTAATAATATACATACTTAGACTCTGATTTAGACAATTATGGAAATGTTTTAATCTACAGATTAAAATCGATTAGAAACTATTAAATAGAAAATTAAAAATTACTGATTTTTTTGTTAGCTCGGTTAGCCAAAATTTAATTTGAACAATGATTTTTAAGTTTATTCTTACAGACAACAATTTATTTTTTCAGGCAAAATGAAGCGGATTAATGAAAAAAAAAAAATGTAACTTAGCAATTTTTAAAAACTTGAACAAAATGATATTTTAAAGAAGTTTTAAAAAAAAAAAAACACAAGAGCTCTTCTAAAGTGTTACTAACGAATTTGATTAACGTTATATTCAAAATATATAAATACACATGGCTATTAATAATAATTAAGTTTTTGAATTTTGATTTAACAAAAAAAAAAACAACTTATTGTTTTATATACATTCATTTCTCTTTAATTAAATCAATTTTTATAGTGTATTATTGTGTATTCCAGTATTGTGTTCTGAAATAAACATATTAGAAAAACAAAAACAAAAATATTATGTTTTTTTTTTTTTTTTTTTTTTAATAATTTAATAGTGATTAAAAATTCATAAAAAAAAAAAAAAAAAAAAAATATTGATTTTCTTTTTGTTTTGTTCTTTAAAAAAAAAAACCTAAAAATTGAATTAAAACTATATGTTTTTTGCATAACAAATTTAAATTTAGTAACATGTTTATGTTTTTATTGATTATAACATGTCATTTTATAGATATTAATTTATTTGATAATATTATTAAATATTATGATTTTAATTATATGGTTTTAAAAAAATTCATAACAATTAAGATCTAAGAATAATCTTATTAAAATTCTCTAAATATAGTGAATTTTCCCAATATTTCTCAATATAAATATCAACTAATACAAAGTTCCATACAAAAGGACGATATAAATACAGAATGAATACAGATTTTTAGTTCAATTCATTTTTTGTCACCTAAAAGTTATTAAACAAATAAATTAAATCGATTTAAATTTATAAAAACTTAACTATACTTGAGATACAACGAAATTTAATATAAGACGAATTACTACCCCCCATCCACATAACTATTTCTTATATTTAAAAATAATGTATACCTAAAAACACTATTAGAATTGAAAAATACATTAAAAAAAACTTTAATCTACAGGGTGGTCCAACGTGGACTGACTAAATTGATATGGTTGCAATTTTTTTGTTTTTAAAATTTTTTATTTTTGAATGAAAGTATAAATTATTAAATTCTTTTTAAGTTAAGTGTGAAAAATAACATCCTTCAAAATGGTTTCCATCTAAGTCCAAGTTGGCTGTATATGAATATTATTTCCTATTCCGGTATATGAATATTATCAGTAATTAATGCTCTGTCAACTTTGTGCAAACTTAAAACTTAACGAAATTCGTAATTTTGTATGTGTAACCACCAAGTAACTTTTTATATATGTACTTTTTTATATGTACCTATCAAATGTATACACTTAACTATATAAAGCGGTAATCAAAATGGCATAGTTCAACATAATGTAAATAACATATTTTTTATTTTAATATGTCATGTTGGTATAGCCATTTGTTAAAAGATATGTCGAACCATAAAATTATAAGCAAATATACAAAACATAATTAAGAAAAGAGTGACATAGAAAATAATAATTGTAAAATTTTAAGGATAAAATAAAAAATGAGCCTATTAAAATAAATGCAAATTTTTTTGACATAATTAAAAGTTTAACAGGATATAATAAATGATGAAAAAGAAAGTTATCAACAAAGAAATGTCAAATTTAATGTGTCAATTTCATTCTGATCAATTTAACATAAGAAGAACTATGTTTAATGAAACTTATCGAATCTGACATTATGCCTATTATGAGCAATAACATTAGGTTTCCATAAGCGGAACTGAACATCTTTCGCCATTTACCACTAAAAAAATCTACATACAATCGCCATTTACCACAATCTACATACATTTTTTATTACTTGTGTCTATGTATTTGTTTATTTATCCAAAATTTCTCCTTTCTCGGCAACAGTAGTGGAGCAGAAATATCTCCACCACAACAAATAATGAGGGTGAGAAACAAAATGAAAGAAGATACAAATGCAACAGAGTCTATAGAGCATTAGATATCACATTAATATTCGATAAGAATTTCGATAACTGAAATGTTAGGATGTACAAAATCACAACCCTACCTTATAATAAGATATAACAAATCATTTGAAAAACATTTAAGGCATCCAATGATTTTTATGACTATTATAGTTAAGTTATATGAAATGTTATGAAAATGTACAAAATTATATGATATAGTATGAATATTAATCACTATAATATAGCTACGAGTAAAATAATATTTGCAGAATATTTATTAACAATTATTGATAAGTAATCGAATAATTACTCAACTCAAAAACTATTCTGCTTTGGACAAAAAGACATTAAAATGGAAAGTAAACGTGATATGCCACTTATACATTTTTCACTTTATTATGATGATAGACAAAACTGTTTATACGGACTGTTTTCATGGACAAATGATCAGCACAACTATATGAAAGATAAGTAATATGAACACTATATATATAGAATAGAATAAATTAATTTTATTTCCAAACTATATCTAATATATTATTTACCAAAATTAAATATCGTTCACATTTTTTTTTAAATTTTTTAATAAAAAAATTAAACAATAGCTTTTAGTAATTTAGTAAAAAAAAAAGTTTGCTGAATAAACTTGAAAAACTTGTTATATATTTCATATATTTGTGAGTTCGAACTATATCTTTTCTATTGTTTTTTTTTGTTTTTGTTGAAGATAACATATATATTTTTTTAATTATCCTCTTTTAAAAATTTTATAATTAATATTCATACAAACCACTTATTATTTATTATTCGCAATACATGTAGTTTATTAAATTGACACAAGTATTTTCATTTTATTCCGCGATATATGAATCCTTTGATCTATCGATTTTATAATAAAATTAAAAAAGTTAGAAAGTTTGAGAGTATATAATTTATACATTTTCTTATATGAATCGGAATTATGAAACTGAAAGGAATTAAATTTTAAAAAAACATTAGAAAATTTTAAACTTACATAAATAGCTTATATATAAATAACAATACTGATAAATTTATATTAAGTTGTTATGACATTAACTATATACAAAACCGGCTATTATATTCAATATTTTGAGATTCACAATGGAATTGAATTGTTGATAAATTTAGGAATAATCTTAGGCAAGGTACTTAAAACTCTTAAGAAACTGTAAAAAGTTCAATTGAAAAAAAAAAAAAAATTAATACAAATAAATAGTATAGGTTTTATACATTAAAATTAATAAAACGTTTTCTAACTTCGTACAAATTATCGATCACTAATGCATCCTTAAAGATAATAGAGCTTTCACAAAGTCTGTGCACATCTGAAATTTTATTCTATTTTATGCAAGCACTTTTATTTGTAAATTGTAGCTACGTTTTTCCTAGTTTTTCAATTTTCTTTACTATATTGTTCTTACCCAAGTATATAGTTTTAAGCTTTCCCATTTTACCACTTTTATCTTGAGAATTCATGGCTTTATTAGAAGTAAAGATTCTTCATTATTTGGCTTGGAAGAATCATCGGCTTCATTAGAGATAAAAATATAAGCTTTTCTTATAGCATGGCCAATTTAGCTATATTTTTTTTTCCTGATCACTAATTCTATTGAATGTTAATTTGTTAAATTTAAAAGATCAATTCACAATGTTGTATTTAAGAACACTTATATAATATTATCTGGATAATTTTGTATAAAAATGAATGCACAAAATATAGACATTAGCTTTTTAAGAACAAATTTTAAATTTAGACTACTAAACAAAAATGAATTTAACTTTCGTTGTACATATATGTATATATTAAAAATATTTATTTATATAAAAAGTTTTCTTAGAATTTAATTTAAATATAATGTAATTTAAAACTTTATAATAAAATTAATTATTCATATTTAATGTTGAAAAATGTTTATGTGCAGTATCGTTATTTGAGTGAAATTAAAAAAAAATTATTATATGTACTTAAATTGTCAATAAAAATTTTTCTATAAATTATAGTAATTACTAATTATCATTAAATACATTTCAATAATAAGTATTTTATATAATTATACATACATAGTATATATAGTTACAGGTCGTAATTATTATCCAAGCATTTTTTTTTTATTTACTTTTAAATTACCTTACCTTTTAAATTATCTAAATTAAGAATATATATTTTGTAATCTGTACGCGTATTAGGAAAATTTAACATTTTTAAATTTTCACCCTCTCGAATCTTCTGTAACTATGAAGTATTTTAAATTTAAATTATGTTAAAGTCATTAGTTATTCAGTATTGCATTGCGCAATTTTTAGGATTTGCGAAAATTGTCTTAATGAAAGTTACCGTTTTTTCATAAAATTTATCCTTATCCGTTTACCTACTTTATATCGACTAGAGTCCTTACGAGCTTTTTTATAATAAATATAATAAAACATTATATAAATTATTTCTGACAATAAACGAGAAAGAATACAGTTCACTTTGTCAACTCTTAGATACCCGTACGAACCGTTAGTATGTTCACAGCCTGTCACTTTGCTTACAATATTATTTTTTTAATATTTTAGTATTTTAAAATAATTTGGGTGAATTTTATAATTTCTAGAACTATGGGTTGTACATATATTCAAACTATATGTTTATATGTACATTCTTCAAAAGCAGATTCTAACCTTCCACATAACGATTATCAATCCAAAACTTTTTCAAATATTCTATAGTACCATTTAATACCAAGGGGTAAATGTATATTAAATTTAGTTAGTACAAAATAGTGAATATAATTTTAAATATTATATTATATTAATGCGCACATAGTAATTTATATTGTTATAAGTATATCGCCATACATTGCAATATTTCTTTAAAAATATTTCCATTCATAGAATAATTTCTTATAAGTACAATAAAATATGTACATATATGTATGTAAATACGGCGCTATATAATATATGTACATCTATACTCTTATCATTCTTTCATCAGTGACATATTATACGATATGTAAATAAACATGATATTATATAAGTATGTATATATATCAATATCATATAAATAATAAAAATTCTTCAAGCAACCGTTATGTTGTATATTTATTTACATTTTTTTGTACTACGCATTATATCCTCAACAATTTCAAATTATCGAGTAAAACAAAATGCAAAAAATTCATTAAAGAAATTTGTTAGAAAATTTGAAAAAATCAAGTAACACTTTCGTCAATTATAAAGTAACCCTATATTATTAAAAAAAGTTGTTAACAGAAATAAGAGTATAGTGTTGAAGTTTTAATTTTTGTGTATTACTTCAAAAAAATTTTAACAGGTGTTCAAGTTACAGGTGTTTAAAAATAGGAAATTTTCAGTTTTTGAGCCCTTACAGCTCCTAAACGGGGAGTGATACAAAAAAAATTTCTGAAATGACTCATACTTATTTTCAAGTTATGAGTTAAAAGATTTTGCAAAATTTCAGTTTCGCATAACGGTAAATTAAGACACCGTATGCCACAAATATATATTTATTGCATATATACTTTTAAAGCTAATAAAAGTAGTAATCGTTTGGCGTTTTCAAAATGAAGATATACCGTATACAACTTGTGCTATAACAATTTAAATATAGAGCTTTTTTGAACCTTTGGGGAGCTGTAGCTCCGTAAGAGGTGGGACTACAAAAAAAAGTTATTAAAATAAAATTAATATTTTATTTTTAAGTAAGATCTATCAGCAGTTAAAATTTCATAGCTCTATTTCAAAAAAAATGTGGGGATCTAAAAGTTAGGTGTTCGAGAGCTATCCTAAGTTTTGGTCCAAACTCAGCCAAAAAAAATAGGGAACCTACAAATTACTTCCAGAATATTTTGTGTAAATTTCAAGATTCTAGCTTTCTTAGTTTTTGAGTTAGCGTGCTGACGGACGGACGGACGGACATGGCTCAAAAGTCTTAGAATTTTTTTCTGATCCGATCCATACCTTTGAAGGTATGTCTAGCTCGCTTATTTCGAGGTGTTACAAACGGAGGAGTAATTTTATTATACCCGATCCTATTGTACGAGTATAAACATGGTGAAATCCTTCCTGATATAATTCATATATATGTAATATATTATATACAACGACATTTTAGAAAAGAAATGTTATATTCTTAAATGTCTTTTAAAATTATACCTAAAAAAAACATATATTTTTTGGAAATTTTATACTTTTTTTTTTTAAAGGCAATAAGTCCTGGAAAAGTTACGGTCAGCTTTAAATTTTATTTTTTACAGCAAGACAAGTTACCCATAAATAAAAGCCAAGATTTAATCCAAGTTTTTATATGGGTAATCAAAAAAATGTAATGAAATGATTTCCACAAAACACATGGAATGGCAGTTCGTTATTATAAGTATATACACACGTGTTCATATTTAAATATTTTAAACAGAACATTAATTGTAACATTTTCAACTTTTTACTGAAAAATTTTTCTTTTATTTTTTTAATAAACGAAACGCTTTTTTCTCAATAGTGCAAAAAAAAAAAGGGTTTTTTAAATGTTTAGTGTTTGATAATTGGTTACGTATGGTCGTATAGTGTAAATAATTATATGAAACACTAAACAATTATTCAAATTTTTGAATGGTATAATACATTTATTTTATAAAAAATAAAATTAATATAAGTAAATAAAAGTAATATAATTTTTAAAATAAAACTGACGTTTAAATTTAAAAAAATTATTTTAGAAAATGTTTAGATTTTAATTCAAGTACCCCAGTAAATTATTTTGTGCTATAAAAAACAAAATTAAACTTAAAAAACACACTAAAAAATAATTCCTATTTTTGTTTGCAAAAATTTTATTAATAGTAATTAAAATAGGTAAATAAAAATTATTGTTTATGGGAATAAAAAAAATAAAACAAAGTTAAAAAGTGGGGATAGTAAAATAATATAAATAACATTAAGAAAATTAATAATTTAACAAATAGTTATTTTTAACAAATTAGTTAAGATCTTTAATTTCTCTTAAAAATAATAAAAGTTCTAAAAACAAAAAAAAAAAAAAATCATAATGAAATTGACTGTACTTTTGTGTTTTGTTGGATTAATTGTTGCTGTATCTGCTGGTAAGTATTTTTTTTTTATAGATAAATGATAACATTAATTTTTAAAATATTATATTAATGTTATTGTTATTTTGTTTTGAATATTGCAATTATATTGCAATTTCTATTCAATGTAATCAATTTATCATGTAATCACTATATCTATGAGTTATGACTGACTGTTTTAAATTTTAAATTTAAATGACGATTGTTAGTAATTAATATAATGTTATACTAACTAAAATATATTTACAGTTTGCATTGAGATATACTTAAATTTATTTGTAGATATGTTATGTATGTACATAATATATGTTTAAATTCTATATTTTAAAGGTTGAATAAACTTAAATATTTTAGAACCATATAACTTAAACCGATAAAAAAAATCTTAATTAATTTAATTTGCATCTGTCATTATATTAATTTAAATTAATATTAAGAATAAAACATGAAAAAAGAAATACATATTTAAGAAATTTTTGTTTTTGGAACAGGCATTTTATTTTTTTGAAATGCGCAATATATAAAACTTAAAAAAAAAAAAAAACCAGTAGCGTTTGAAATGACATTGAATCCATATACATACATACATATATTATATTAATTAAAACATTTAATTATTAAATATTAAGAATACATTTTTTTCTAATTAAAAATGACTTTTTGATTTGGTTTAATTTTTTTTTTTTTTAATTTTATAAAATAAGATTGTAAACATAAAGGAAAAACTTACAAAACTGGAGAATCATGGCAAGTAGAAGGTTCATGTATTCAAGAAACATGTACAGGAGAAAATCAATTTTCAGGCAAAACGTAAATTAAACAATATTAAATATTAAATCAATAAAAAATAAAAAATTAATTTAATTAAGAAAATATTAAATTATATTATTTTATATATAGATGCTCTGAAGAACGAGTAATTAATCCATCTAATTATAATAGAATACCAGAAGATTTATCTAAACCATTCCCAGCATGTTGTCCACATTACGAAAAGAAACAATAAAATCAAAAAAAAAATAAGTTATTAATTTTTATTATATTTTCTTAAAAATAAATATTTGATTACAAAAAAAAACATTAAAACTTTTAATTGCTTTAAAATAAAATACAAAATGTATCAAAAATACAACATAAAAATTTTCTTGGACTAGTCTAGAAGAAATAATGGTATAAAAAAAGGCAAAAATTGAAAAATGCCAAAGAAAAATATGTACAGATGCCTAAGTTACAGGTTTTCAATTTTTGAGCCCTAATAACTCATAAACACGGGGTGGTCCAAAAAAATTCTGAGGAAACTTATACTAATTCTAAAAGTTCTTTCTTAGCTTAAAATTTGAAGTCTCTATCTAAAAGCGTGTCGGAGTTATGAAGAAAGAAAAATCATGCAAAATTTGGTTTTCACATATAACGTTAAATTTAAATACTAAGCGCCTTTTCGAACCATCACACTAGCACTTTGCACTTGCACTTTCCGAAAATACTGTATTATCGAACTAAATTTCTGTCCGGATTACAAATTTATGACAGTTAAAAAAGTTTTAGGAGTAGAATCAGCCTTATAGCATTTTAAAAGTATATTATGTCAAATTTATTTTGGCAGGTACAAAAAAGCATTTTATTCTAGTGTTATTTAACTATATTTAGAATTATTTACGATCACTATGGCAATATTGAGCACATATCATTAATATTGTCAGTTGTTATTATAATTTTTAAATTTTTTGTGAAAACAAGAAATATGAAAGCTGCATGTAACATAAGTAGGTATAAATTTTCTACATTAGTTAAATTATTACAATAACCAAAAATTAACTTACAATTCTATTATTTTTCAAAAAAGTTTTTCAAAAAAGTTCAAAATTTAATAATAAAGAAATATTATTTCGCAGAATAATATTTATTAAATTCCTTCTTCTTTTATTTCTTGCATTATTATTTATTTTTATATTTTTTATATTCGCTATATTTTTAACAAAAACACAAAAGAATTATTTTTAGTGCAAGTGCGTGCGATCATCTAGTGTGGTTTACAAAACACTAATTTTTGACAGATAATCAAGTGTTAAGTGCGATGAATTCCGGAAAGCACTTGATACTATTCGGAGTTTTCGGATAAAAAAAATAGTGCGGTAAATTAGTATTTAGTGCGCAGTGCGATGTTTAGTGTGATGGTTCGGAAATGCCCTAAATTTAAAAAACCTATATAATTTTAATATTGATTTATAAAGGTTATAAAGGTTTGATATTGATTTAAGAAAATTCTAACACCAATTTAACTAGTCGAATGGTGTTTTCAGATTGAAACGAGGAAGAGTGCAGTAGAGTAGATTGTTTCAACTCTGGGATACCCGTATGAACGTAATATATCCTGTTTCTATAAAACTTGATCATCTTTCAAAAACATTCAGATGTTTTAGTACCGACGTTAACTACAGAGATATAGTTGTTAGAGTTGTACGAAAGCTACGCGAATCAATTGCGCCTACTTTCATTAAGTTCCAAGAAATGCAAGAAACCTGAACCGGCTGCTTTAGACCAATCAAATTTTACAAAAGTTTTTGGCATGTAACTCGACATTTTTTCACTAAATTTCAGATAGCTAGCTTCAATAGACACTGAGTTATTTTCATTTAAAAAGATAAGTTGTATGGCAGCTACCCGAACTTGTTGCACCAGCAGAACCAAATTTTACAGAAGTTGTTGCCATAAAACTGGATCATCATTTGTAAGATTTCAAACCGCTAGCTTCATTAAGTTCCAAGAAGTGCAAGAAACCAATTTTACAAAAATTGTTGGCATGTAACTCAACACCTCTTTACTAAATTTCAGGTTCCTAGCTTCAGTAGACACTGAGTTATTTTCATTTAAAAAGAGAAGTTGTATGGCAGCTACTCGAGCCCGGCTGCTGAAAATAGCAAAACTAACAATTTTGCAAAAGTGACGTAAAAAATATTTCAGCCTCCTTCCTAGCTCCTTTATTTTTTGAATTATCGTGCGGACGGACGGACAGACGTACATGGCATGGCGTACAAACGTAATGGTAAATTTATTATACCCTTGAACTTAGTTTATACGGGTATAAAAATGATAAGTAGAACATGAGATATACGAATTTAAAAATGGGGTTTTTCAAAGTTTGAGGGGCTGTATGAGACCTACCCATTTTATGAGATCTACCAATGGTTAAAATTTTTTTTCTCTATTTTTAACGGTGTAGAAGTTTTGTAAACAGACGGACAGACGGACGGTAGGACAGAGTAAAACTAATAGACACATTTTTTTAAAAGTTTTTTGGAAATGTACTAAAAAGGATAAAATGTGAGGCTTCTGTAATATCTTTTTAAAAAAAAAGCTTTAAAAACTCACAAAAAAATAATTCCTATTTTTTGTTTACAAATAAAACTTCTATTAATAGATTTCTTTTTTTTTTCCTTATTTAATTTTTAATTTAAATTCATAAAAACAAAAAAATAAATGGTGGGTACTTATTTCTAATTAGTATGGATGGCCAATGCAAAAATTTTATTTATTTATCTAGAAATTAAAATAAATAAAAATTATTGCTTTTGCGAATAAAAAAAAAAAATTAAAAAGTTATAAAGTGGGGATAGTAAAATAATATAAATAACATTAAGAAAATTAATAATTTAACAAATAGTTATTTTTAACAAATTAGTTAAGATCTTTAATTTCTCCTAAAAATAATAAAAGTTCTAAAAACAAAAAAAAAAAAATTCATAATGAAATTCACTGTACTTTTGTGTTTTGTTGGATTAATTGTTGCTGTATCTGCTGGTAAGTATTTTTTTTTTATAGATAAATGATATTTATTTTAATTTTTAAAATATTATATTAATTTTATTGTTATTTTGTTTTGAATATTGTAATTATATTGCAACTAGCAGAGCACCCGGCGTTGCCCGGAGTATTTTCTTGGCTTTATGAAATAAAAATTATTTGTAATACTTTTGTTTTTGCGTTAATATAATTTAATTAGCGTCCTCGGTGACCTAGTGGTTAAACACATGGCTTATTAACCAAAGGAGTGCGGGTTCAAATCCTGCACAGGTAGGAAGTTTTATTAATTGAAAAAAAGTCCCCCTTGCTACCAAATATTGCGTAAATATAAAATATATAATATAAACAAAATAAATAACATAGTGTATAATTTAATAATAGTATTCGGACCTACAAAGGCCTTAGTAGCCGGTGGTTTTGTAATATTGCAATATCTTATGTGATTTGTAATATTAATATAAATAAATAAATAAATAAAATAATTTAATTAATATAGTTAACTTATTGGTGGTACAGAGCGAAGAATTAGAGACACTTCGTTTATAAAAAATCTTTAAAGGAATCAATAATCTATTGGATACATTATTAGAGCGTATATTATTAAGTTTCCACAATATATTAATAATAATACCGAAACATAAAATCGAATTTCATTTAAAAAAGACCATAATGTAAATGTAAATAAAAAACAAAATGGTTTTTTCGTAAATAATGTGACTTTATGTTTTTATGAATTATTCTTTTAAGAACATTTTGAAAATTTTTCTATTAGTTTCACTCTATCCGTCTGTCTGTTTACATTGCTTAAAAAAGTAAGTTGTTCTACAACGTAGTCTCTTAAAAAAGCAATGTTGTAGAACAACTTTTTTATGTAGTCTCGCCATTACAGCTTCTACAGCACCTACAGCTCTTCAAATTTTGAAAAAGCTTCTTTTTAAATGCATACATCTCTGATTTTGTTTAACATATTTTTAATTTAAAAAAGACAGGATTGGTTTTTACCTTTATAAATCAACCATAATTTTTTTAAGTCAACTTTTTTTAAAAATAATTAGATACGTTTTAAAATTGATATATGCTAAAAATATGTGTAAAAAACTGTATAAGGATAAGAATGTTTCTGTTCTTTAAATATGTATGTACTCAGTTTTGATTAAATACTGTACAGAAATCTGAATGTTTTCTAATTTAATTGATTATGTTTACAGTATTTTTAAACATACGTACATTATGCAAATAGTATATATACATATTTCAATAATATTTTTTTTGAGAAATATGTTATACACCATCTTATAATAGGTACACCACATGTTGGCATTCCTGAATGATGGCCAGTCATTGGTGCAGTGGTTGACGCACCGCTTCTCATTCATAAGGGAATGAGAGGTCTCGGGTTCGATTCCCGGCTGGGTACAATAATTATAATATAAAAAAAAATATATATCCATATATCGCAATATAGAAACACTTAATATATCACATAATATCTCGTACACCCCACATTCCTATCAGGAAATAGCGGTTATAGCTACCTGGCACATTTATGTACCACGGTACCTGTATATAAATAAATAAATAAATAATGATTGTTGTATGGAGGAGGTTATTTCTGTTTTTAATAACTGCCGAAAATGTTATTTTGTTTATACTTAAACACAGTATTCTTAAGATACTTAATTAGGTTATTTTAATTACTATTATGTATTCGAAATTTGCATTGAAAGCTTTTAATGGAATATGAAAAACAATATAGACAAAAGTAAGGAGTGTTGGAAATATTTTTTTAATAATAATTACAACACAAAAAATTAGGCAGAATATTTTTAATAGGTACTCTTGCGTAAATGGGTTAACGAATGTAAAAAAAAAAATTTTGTCACAGGTTTTATTTAGAACCACAAATTCATCCTGCCAAATTAGACACAAATTAGAAACAAAAATTTTTTTGACAGTCTATCGTAAAATGGGTTAATGTATCACGACAAAATTAATTGAATGAGCTTCTGTGCTAAAGTGCAATACTTGTGCAATCTTTCTATTGGTCAAATCGTTTAAGCACAACACTCAATTGGTGAAACCGTATAAGCGCGACAACAAAGAAATTAAAAACTTCATTGAGACCTGGTGCCGAAACGGATTAATGCATCATAACCAAATCAACTCGGTGAGCTTCTGTGGTAAAGAGCTACCCTTTCGTACATTTTCAACTCAATTGGTTAAACCGTTTAGGCGCGACAACAAGGAAATTAAAAAACTTCACTGAGTCCTGGTGCCGAAACGGATTAATGGATCATTACCAAATTGACCTAATGAGCTTTTCTGCAATTTGGATGCAATCGGACTGGTGGTTTTTACGTTAATCCGGCCAAAACAAACAAGCAAACAAACAGAATTTCTTCCTTATATATTAAATTTATATTAAATTTGTATTCAATCTATTTATCATGTAATCAATGTATCTATGAGTTATGACTGACTGTTTTAAATTTTAAATTTAAATGACGATTGCTAATAATTAATATAATGTTATACTAACTAAAATATATTTACAGTTTGCAATGAGATATACTAAAATTTATTTGTAGATATGTTATGTATGCACATAATATATGCTTAAATTCTATATTTTAAAGATTAAATAAACTTAAATATTTTAGAACCATATAACTTAAACCGATAAAAAAAATCTTAATTAATTTAATTTCCATCTGTCAGTATATGTATATTTAAATTAATGTTAAGAATAAAACATGAAAAAAGAAATACATATTTAAGAAATTTTTGTTTTTGGAACAGGCATTTTATTTTTTTGAAATGCGCAATATATAAAACTTAAAAAAAAAAAACCAGTAGCGTTTGAAATGACATTGAATCCATATACATACATACATATATTATATTAATTAAAACATTTAATTATTAAATATTAAGAATACATTTTTTTCTAATTAAAAATGACTTTTTGATTTGGTTTAATTTTTTTTTTTTTTTTAATTTTATAAAATAAGATTGTAAACATAAAGAAAAAACTTACAAAACTGGAGAATCATGGCAAGTAGAAGGTTCATGCATTGAAGAAACATGTACAGGAGAAAATCAATTGTCAGCCAAAACGTAAATTAAACAATATTAAATATTAAATCAATAAAAAATTAATTTAATTAACAAAATATTAAATTATATTATTTTATATATAGATGCTCTGAAGAACGAGTAATTAATCCATCTGAATATAATAGAATACCAGAAGATTTATCTAAACCATTCCCAGAATGTTGTCCACATTACGAAAAGAAACAATAAAATCAAAAATAAAACAAAAATGAATTATTAATTTTTATTATATTTTGTTAAAAATAAATATTTGATCACAAAAAAAAAACATTAAAACTTTTATTTGCTTTAAAATAAAATACAAAATGTATCAAAAATATAAAATAAAAATTTTCTAGGTCTGGTCTAGAAGAAATAAGGTGTAAAAAAAAATAGCAAAAATTGAAGTAATGCAGTTTGTTGTAGAAAAATTGTAATAAGTTTAAATTAATATAACCTATAGCTATTTTCAAGATAATTTAACCTTAAGTCCTTCATCATTAAATAAGTAGAGCATTTTACCTCATTATAATAATTTCCATAACTCCATTTTCTATCAATTATTTGATTGTTTTGACTTCTTTCATTCTCACCGACTCTTAAGTTCGGAGAAAGTGCTGATTATTTCTATATATACCCTTTTTTTAAAAAAATATCAATCAATACATAGATAATGCCGCATGGAAAAGTTATAGTTTTAGTTTTTTTTTTTTTACAAAACAACAAGAACCTGAAATTTTTACATATACCATTAAGTCCTTCATAGAGTTTCATAGAGAGGTCATAGAGTTTTATTATTCTCACTTAAGTGTTTTGAAGTGAAAAATAATAATAATAAAAATAAATAATAATAAAACAGTGAGCCTCTAAAAGAATTTAAAAAAAAAAAAAAAAGGATAAAAAGCCTCACATTAAATTAGAACCTCTCTAATATCTGTTTTATTAACAATTTAAAATTATTATCAATATAAAACTAGAAGGTTAAAAAAAAAAAAAAAAACAAAAACAAAATGCTAATTTAAAAAAAAAAAAAAAAAAGAATACTGACAAGTTTTTGCAATCAACCAAAAAAAAAAAAATTGAAGTTTTCAAAAATTAATGAATTTTTTTTTTTTTTTTATATATATATATATATCTTTTAAAATATAATATTTCAAGAGGGGATAAAATTATTTAAAAATTATATAAGTATAAATTAATTTTAAAAAATCATCAAAATTATTAACATTTATTAGTTCTAATTAAATAATTCAAGATGAAGTTCATTGTGCTTTTTGTATTATTTGGATTAATTTTAAATGTATCTAGTAGTAAGTTTTTTAGTTTTTTTCTTTTTTTTTTTTTTTATAATTCAACTTTTAAATATTTAAATTTCAATAATGTTTTAAGCAAGAAATACAATTCAAATTTAACAAAAGTTAAAAAATTTTATTCATATAAAAGTGTAATTAATTCTAAATTTAAAATATAGTTAAAAAAAAAAAAATTTATTTTTTAAAAAGATCTGAAGAATAAAAGAAAAAAATTATATGAAGAGATTTTATATAACTATAGTATAAAATAAATATCTAACAATATTGAAAAGTTTACATATAAAACATATTTTAATATTATATATACATATATGTACTTAAAATATATTTAGATTGTGTAGATCAAGGAAAAACCTATAAAGAAGGACAATCTTGGAAAGTAGAAGGAATATGCGCTGAAAATACCTGTATCAAAGATCATATAGAAATAATAACGTTAGTTTTAAATCAATATATATATATAATATATATTTATATTCAAATATCCTTTATCATTTTTTTTATATGTTACAGATGTGCATTAGAACCACCTATATTAAATAAAACTGAAACTAAAACTAAAAATAAAAATAAAAAAGAAATACCAATAAAATCTTATCCTGAATGTTGTGAAGGTTATTTTAAGAAAAGTTTAAATATTAAAAAAAAATATTAAAATTGTGATTATTTTTTTTTGTTAAAAATAAGTATATAATTTAGAAATATAAAATTTGTATTAATTATCCTTTTTTTTTTTTTTATACCATAAAAATAAAAATAACTTTATATTTATTTAAAATTATTAAAAATAAAAAAAATAAAAAAAATAATATAATTATTATTATTAATTTTAATTTAAAATTAAATATAAGAAAACTTTTATTTTTAAGATTTCATTGTTTTTCTGATAAAAGTATATGTGAAATTAGAAAAAGGATACTGAAAGAGAACGAGAAATAGAGAGAATCGAAAAATTTGACAAACAACTATTGAAAATAACTATATTATTATACATGTTGTTCCACGAGTGATAAAATAATGATGTTAGTGATTAAAACAAGTAAAAAAAAATTTTCTAATGGTTTTCTTTTTTTTTTTTTTTAAATAATTAAATCTAATATGGAAGGTATCATATTAAACTTTTTTCTTTTTTTGTATTTCTCTGACACATAAATGCGGACAGGAAATTACACAGCCTTTCCTGTTCAGGCATGGCTGTAAATACCGTAAGCTTATTCCCGCCACCGTAAGCTTTACAGCCACGCCTATTACGACGTGTGTGGGATTCGAACCCACTCACTCCCTCGGTGTTTATAGCGTATTTTATACGCTCTTACTCCACTAGGCCACCGAGGTTCCACATATTAAACTTTCTTATAAACAAATTTTTTCACCAAATTAAATAGTTTAATACAATACAGCATGGGTTTTTAGCTAGCTTTTTGTATCCAAATAAAATTAAAAGCTCCATGGTTTGAATTTCAATTCAATAAAAAAATTTTAATGATATATGTATCACAAGACGTGTAACATAACATTGGTAGAAGTTTTTATAAAATATGGAAAAATATAAATAATGTGGTTAAAGACCGAGACAAAAAAACTAGCATCACATAAGAGATAAATTAGGTGTTTACTTAAATTCACATATGGTATTCTGAGTTTACTTTTCTTTTGCGTCCAATAGAAGTAGATTGTTAGCTCAGTTCCAGTTCAAACAATTAGCCCATATCTAATTTTAAAATATTAAAGTACATATTCATTTTATTTATTTATTTATTTTTAATTTTGTCTATAAATTATTGAGCAAAATTTAGAGTTTTGTTCCGCTATAGGATATTTAGACCATGATATTGATTTTACAAAGTTAAAAAATGTACAAAGGTATTATCTGCCTCGGGGTGTGCCTATACTTATTTTTAAAATATTTATATTAAAAAAAAAAAGAATTTTTACACTTCCAGTACAGTTAAAGACTAAAAGAACAACTTTTAAAATTGATCTATTTCCGCATTTTTCATAATCTTTGCGTAATATTAAAATTAAAATTGGAATACAATTTATTACTCATATTTTATTATCAATATAATTTTATCGGAACTTTTATTATACGCGTATGAATGTATGTTTAAAGATATAATAAATTTGTCATTACGTTTGTGACACCTTAAAGGATTCGAGCTAGATATAGATTCAAGTGTATTCGGATCGTATCAGAATTGAATTCTAAGTCAATTTTAGACATGTACGTCCGCCCACACGATAACTACAAAAATAAAAGAGCTAGGCTTCTGAAATTTTGACCACATCACTTTTCTAAAATTAGTTTAGTAGCTGCCATACAACAGCTTATATTAAAATAATTCAGGGTCTATTGAAGCTAAGTATCTGAAATCTGAATTTTGTGAAAAGATATCAAGTTGCATGCTAACAACTTCTGTAAAACTTAGTTGTGCTAGAGCAACAGATTTAGGTAGCTTACATATCTTGTAACTTAATTCTGCTATAGACATCTGAAATCTTGTAAAAGATTATCAAATTTTATGGCAATAACTTCTGTAAAATGTGATTGCGGTTCTGGGCAACAGGTTCAAGTATCTGTCATACAACTTCATAATTTAGATAAATATATCCTGATACTTAATTAAGTATAAAACATCTGAAAATTTTGTAAAAAATGATCAAGTTTTATGAAAACAGCATATATTACGTTCGTACGGATATCCTAGAGTTGACACAGTCTACTCTACACTCTTCCTCGTTTTTAATTTAGTTTTTTTTTATGTATTAATTAATTTAATAATGTTATATCACAATAAAAAAACAAAAAATTAAATTTTTATAACTATGTATATTGAGTTTAATGATTATTTAGATGATCATGATCTATATAAATTATTTAAATTCTCAGAAACACCAAAACAAATAAATAAATAAAATAATATATCGTTAAAGTTCGTTATATATTTTTTTATAATTAAACATAGAGTAAAAATTTATCTTAACTATTTTTCTGTTAATTGCAAAATCATTAAACCGGTGATTCATAGATCTTAAAAAAGAAGAAACTAAAAACAATATGTATATATTGGGAAAGAGCATTTTTAGGCCTTTCTTTTTATGTCATAAAAACTTGGTAATGAGTTTTATTTTAAAAGTTATTTACATATAAGTGAAGTTATAGCTTAAATTTTCAAAGTACCTTTAGTGCTTCTTAATGACGTTTGCGCCAACATGGATCTTAACAGAAATTAATCAAATGAGTTGAAAAGAAATTGAACACAGAAGCTAAAAGGAAGTATGTGTATCTTCAATATAATTTTATTGAAAATTTTATTTTTAATCTTATTAAATTTTAAAAAATGTTTATTTATTAATGTTTAATAAAATTTAATAAAAAATGTTTATTAAATTTTAAACACATTTACTCTAATATTTTAAGAGCCATACTCAACATAAAAGTGGCTAATTATTAAAATTTCATTTTTAAATAATCTTAAAAATTTATTTATTAAGTCATCTTCAAAACCTCGATAAGTATTTTTTCGAAATAAACAAATTACATTAAATTGTTAAAACGAAACGATCAGATTAATTCAAATATTTAAAAATGTAAATTCCAAGTGTAATTGTCATTCCAAGCTAATTTTTTTTTCTTTTGCAAAAACAACGAAGGAATAGTATATTATATCTACAAGATTTACATGTACATTAATGCTTAAGCATTTGAGAACAGGAAAATTAAATTTAAATATATAACATTTAAAGGTGTCTCGGTGGCCTAGTGGGTAAGAGAGTATAAAATATGCTGTAAACGACGAGGGAGTGTGGATTCGAATTCCACACACGTCGTAAGAGTTATTCCTCCTTACGACATTTACAGCCAGGCCTATGTGTAATTTTCTGTTCACAAAATTTATTGTTTATGTGGCAGAGAAATGCACTAAAAAAAAATATATAGCATTTAATTCCTACATTCTAGAAGAACTTCTAACAATTAATAAACTCTGAAAAAAAAAAACAAATTATAAAAAAATCTAAATGCTCTTGTTTTTGTATGCTTAAAGTGTTGAAATGATATTTAACATTATCTAAGCCTTAAAGTATAAATTTCAAAAGCATATTTAAGATTATATATTTTTGCATTACAATTTATAAATTTAACTTATAAGAATGCCCATAAAATCTATATACGCGTGTTGAGGCTTCTAAATAAAACTACATACAAAACTATTTATTAGAATTTGTGTAAAGAAAATTATAAAATCATTAAGAAATCAAGTAAATTTAAAGTTTCTTTAAGCGTAACAGGAAAAAATATGATGGAATGTAAAATTTTACAAAAATTTAGTTTCATATAATACACGTAAATTTAAATGTTGAATTAAAAAATAATAAACTCACTTTTATCTGGTAAACCCCAAAAACATACTTGTCGTTTGACTTTCCAAATTCAAAACTATCCAATAGAACTTCATTTATAACCATTTCAATATAGAACTTTTTCAAACTTTTCTACAAATTTTCTTTTTAATGAGACCTATCCCTCTTTTTGCCTTATTTCAAATGATGCAGAAGCCAAGTAAAAAGAAATACAGGCTGACAGGAAGAATAAATCTAATAAGTACATTTTGATAAAAAAGAAACATTTTTTTTTACCAAAAATAGATTTATTTAAATTTGACAAAACAAAAAATTAAGTGGTTAGAATTTATTGAAAATAAAGTAAAATAAAGTATTGTTGATTTAGTAATTATGTATATCAAAAATTTAACAAAAAAAAAAACACTTTTTTAAGTGGGGGTTCAACATTAGAAAACTATATAAATTAATTTCGAAAAAATATAGAAATTATTAAAAAATTGATTTTTTTAAATTCCATTTTACTATAAATTCATAATGAAAATTACTGTGCTTTTAGTTTTATTAGGATTAATTGTAGCTGCTTCAAGTGGTAAGTTTTTAATTAATTTATTTAATACATAAAATAAAGAAATTGAAAGTAATATGGATTTTTAAAAAAAATTATACATTTTTACATTTTTAGATTGCATAGATAATGGCAAAACTTATAAAGCTGAAGAAACATGGAAACCTGAAGGAGAATGTGCTAAAAATACATGCGGAAAGGAAGGTGATATAAACCAGCTTATGTAAGTTTAAATTTTGAATGTTATTGATGATCTATTTTGAACTTTTACAAAGGAAATTTTTTTTTTTTTTTTTTTGTGTTTGTTACAGATGTCCTGTACGACCACCTTTATTAAATAAATCAGATTATAATTTTATACCAGTTGATGCAACAAAACCATATCCTGAATGTTGTGGCGGTTATTTCAAAAAAAATTAAACTTTTAAAATCAACTTGTCTTTTTTTTTTTATTTTAGTGTATAAATAAAATAAAAACTTAAAAAAAAAAAATAAAGCTTTTGATTATCTAATCTAATAAATAGTTGTTTATAAACAATTGATAAAATTGATATTCATACCATAATGTTTCATTTTCTTAATGACTTTTATATACTACATACATATATACAGATTATATTATATAGAGTAGTAAAGCATTGTAAAGCTTTGTGCAAACGAGAAACAAAAAAATAGAAGAATTGAGAGAAAAATCTTGTTTATAGAGACATTTAAAAAGAGATGTGTAAGCACTTTGTGTAGAGCTGTCAGCTGGTGGTTAGTGCACCGATCGAACATCTTGAAGAGAGTTTTTTTCACAGATTTTTCTACCATATAAAAACGTGATGTATAAATTTAGTAGGCAATTTATAAGGTGTTGTATCTGTTTTGATGCTATATTTTTTAATTATTTTGAATTTTTTTGATAAATATATTCAAGCACATTAAATTTAAAAGGGGGCCTCGGTGGCCTAGTGGGTAAGAGCGTATAAAATACGCTGTAAACACCGAGGGAGTATGGGTTCGAATCCCACACACGTCGTAAGAGTTATTCCCCTTACAACACTTACAGCCACGCCTGTACAGGAAAGGCTGTGCAATTCCCTGTCCACATTTATGTGGCAGAGAAATGCATTTAAAAAAAAATTTTAAAGTTTAAAGTTTTAAAATAAAAAACAAAAGCTTTAAACAAAATTAATTTATTTTCGAACATTTAACATTGTAAGCAGACAGCAAAATAAATTTTAATGTATAAAAATGTTGTTTCTAAAATAAAATCTTATAAATGTTAATTGTATAATTATTTTGATTTTATTTTCAGCCAAAATCGTGAAATACTAAATATTATGTCAATACTTCAAAATGAAAAAAACTATAAAAAAGTTTAAAAGGCTGCACTTAGTAAAGCTAAACTAAGAGCTCCCGATTAATCCAATGTTTCCGCATTCTACTGTCATATCCTTTCGTACCCCTACTCCCTAGCCAATATACTGCGTTAGCAGGCAAGGGTTTCATCCCATTACATTGGCTAAAGCTCCCATTATATTTTTATGCCCTCTTACCCACTAGACCACCGAGGTGGTATGCAATATATTTAAACATTATATAACATGTACTACATAGCAGTTAACAGTTACCATAATTCTATTGCAGCTAGTATGTACTTTAAAATTTAAAATTTGTGCACAATTGCTATTTGTGCTGCATTTGAACACGCACCACCTCGATTAATAAGTTTCGTGCTTAACCACTTTTTATTTTTTTTGCATGCATTTTTTATTTGGTAGTAAGGGGAAATTTTTTAGTAATTTTTCTTTCAATTAAAAAAACTTGTTATCAGTGCAGAATTTGCTTTGATTGTAAATTTTTAATTATTGCATATTTCATTGAGCTGTTCATATGACTAACAAATTCAATAATTAAACTTCTATCTTGTATAAGATTTTAGATTTTTACATGGAAGGGAAAATATGAAAATAAGAAAAATCCTAACAAATGAAAATATGCGCAAAATTCTATCAACTACAGGTTTTTAAAAAAAATTTGGATTAAAAAGTTGTTATATTTACACAAGTCTAATATTTATTTTAATGTTCGTATATGTTAATGTTTGCTTAATATCGATTTTTGTATTTCAAAAAGATAAAAAATCAATTTCTATTAAATTCTAAGCGGTTTATTTAAAATTTATACCTCATTTAAAATAACATACATCTGAAAATAAATTGCCAATGTTTATACACAAAAGAGCTAATTTAAACTAAGATGTCTATTTTTTTGTACTTCAACACTTATTTAAATATTTTTCGCACAGCTCGAGTGGCGCAATTGGTTAACGCACATTACTTATAAAAAGAAAAAAAATATATTTTTCTGATTACCAACCTATACATAATTATATCAAGAAGTAAGGAGAATTTAACGTTTTTGGGAACATTCTAATTCAAAGAAAAAAACGATATACCTAAGTGTTGATCAAAAAGAATGTTGTTGAAATATTGTCAGCTTCAAGCTGTTGTCATACCATAATATTGTAACTTTGAAAGAAATTAAACTCTCTATTTTACAGAATTGATATATTAAAACTAGTTTGTTTCTATATTTATATCTGTACATATTTAGATATTGCCTATTGACGTCTTATTCCCGTCTCTCGTGGTTAAAGGATCAGTAAAAGAAGAAAGCTTTATTAGTACAAACAAAAACAAAAATTAAAATCAGATTTGTTCCTTCGAAATATTCATTTATAAATACACAAACATTTTTTAAGTATATTTGAACTACAAAAAAAATCAGCTGTCTCCAGCACAGGACCGACCGCCACTCCACGAAAAGTACAATGCCAAAATTTATAGATTTTTTACATAATAATTTATATCAAAGCAAAATAACTTATAATAATTTAACAACATTTTGTTTTATTCAATAACAATAATAAATAATGAAATCGTAAACATATATGTACATTCATTCATACATCCATTTACATTATTATATAATGTACCTAACTTTTCATTTTTTCTTTTTTTTTTCATTCAAAAATATTAGAAGTAAAAAATAATAAAAACTGTAAACAAATACAAAACAAACATAAGATACAAATACAAAAAAAAATTGTTCATACAAATTCATATGGAGATAGAGTGTTATGTATGAAATTTGGACTTAAAAAAAAATTAAATAAAAGTTAAAGTTAGTTGGATCAAAAAATGTAATATGACAAAGTTGTTGCTCTTTACTTGTGTAACAACTTTTTCTTAATAATTTTTCTCATAAAATTTTTCTGTTACGAAATATTCGTAAAAAATGTAAAAAGTACACTAGTAAACTAAGACTTGCGGTTGTCCGATTTGCTCCAAAAGCTTATCAATCCGAGATATTTAAAAACATTAAATATTAAATTACAAAAAATTCTGCTCAGTCGTTTAAGCTGTACAAGTGCCCACAGACATACCCTCACACGCACTCACACACACACACACACCCGCAGACAGACATAATACTAAAAAAAAATTTACAGCCTTCTCCACACCGGAGTAGTGCAAATTTCCCAAAATCTCGGGTACAAATTTTTAGTATGAAAACAATACCTACCTTATACATTAATGTATGCGGTCGGTAAAAATAATCCATATTTATTTAAGCTTATTTTATTTATATAAAATATGTATTTAATGGGGAAAAAAACCACTCAAAATCTACAAAAAAAATACAAAAAATATAAAATTGAATTAAAATATTACCTAATAGTTTAGAATTTCCTAATTTTTAGAGGGGATAGAATATTTAAAAACTATATATAAAAATATGACCACTAGAAATTATAAAAGTATAATTGATTTACAAACAAGTTAAAGTCTAATTATATAATTCAAGATGAAGTTTACAGTATTGCTAGTGCTATTAGGATTTATTGTTGCTGTATCTGGTGGTAAATAAATTAATGTGATTTAAAGAATTGAAAAGAAAAATGTACTTTAATAATGTAATCTGTATCTTTATTTATTAAATTTAATAGTATTATAAAAAAAAATATATTAAGAGCTTTAATGACCTAATATACATCTGAATGTATCAATCAAGTAAATCGTGCACAGATCGCAATTATTTTTGAAAAGGCGAGATATTGCTGTAAAAATTGATTTAACGATTACAATCCCATTTTAAACTAACATTATATTATAATTTTGACTTTTACTCTCCTTGTGATTCGCTACCACTATACTACTCATATATTATAATGTTAGTCTAAAATGGGATAATAATCGTTAGATTATGAGTGGTATTGATCAACAGAGGCTCAGATTCAAAGTTACCTAAGTCACATAAAAATTTTTCGAGATAATTGAATTTTTTAAATTTACATTTTTAAATATGCTCATAAAATAGTTATAAACTTATAATTATATCAACATTTTCACAAAAAAAAATTTAATATTCTTAATGTTTCTATTTCTTTATGTAGAATGGTTATATTTTTTAGTATACAACTTTATTACTTTATTATAGGTTTAATTATAGGCTAGGCCACTTTTTGGCACTGATATAAATAAAAAAAGCCACTCATACATATATAAAATATATAATAGATATTATTTATAAAAGGAATAGCATCGAAGCACAAAACTTGTACTAAACATAAAAAATTAAATATTAAATCATTTCGAAAAGTTTATTAAAGTTATAAACAAACTATTATAATATCACATACAAATATCTAATATAAAATACATTTGTTATTAATATATGCTTTATTTAGATTGTACAGATAAAGACAAAAGTTACAAAAAAGATGAAACTTGGCAACCAGAAGGACAATGCTTTTTATTTACTTGTAATGGAGAAAATGGCTTTGGAAGCGGGCAAGTTTTTAGAAATTTTTCTATAACAATAAAAAATAATAATTTTTTTTTTTTACATAATTTAGATGTGGTTCTCTACCACCCATATTAAATAAATCCGAATATAATCATATTGAAAAAGATCCATCAAAACCGTTCCCTCAATGTTGTGAACGTTATGAAAAGAAAAATATATAAAAAAAAAAAAATTATTTCTTGTAATTTTATAAAATGATGACAAAAAATTTTAAAATAAAAGTTTGAAAATAATTTTAGGTTTTTCGTTTGAATTAATAAGACCAAATTAAATTTATGTTCCGTTGTTTGTTAAATTTTTTCCTTTTATATTAATTTTAAACTTTTTTAATAAAATTCTTAATTTTGTTAGAAAGATCGTTTAAAATCTTAAGACAATATTATAGACGGATGTGTTCCTCTATCTCTCTGTTCAATTTTAAAGCAAAAAATATGATATAAATTTGATTTGTTATATGCATTTATATAGAATTAGTATCACAAGATTGAATTTGACTAGATGGTATTTGTCTGTATTTTCATTTGCCTGTACTATCATTTGACTGAATTTGATTTGACTGTATTTCATTTGGCTGAATGTCATTTGCCTGTATTCCATTTGAATGGATTTCATTAGGCTGTATTTTATTTGACTGGATTTTATACTCCCTCAAATCAGATAAACAAATTATTGAACCCTGATTTTGTAACCAAAGCTAAAGTCCTTTTGTATTACTTTTACATACATACATATTTCAACAACTAAATATTTAAAATAATTGGGAATTATTTTTTGTGGCAAAAAATATATATATATTTAAAAAATTTATATATATGCGATATATATATATATATATATATATACATATACATCGCATATATATGTAAATATTCTCAAAAAACCAAATATTTTGAATCGAACTCTTTGAATTCCTCGTAATTTAGAATCTCATGCATATACACATAATATGTATTTATATTTTGTAAAAGGTATATTATAATCCTGAGTTTATAATCAACTGTAAAATCCTTGCTAATTATATTTTTATTACATACAAATTTCAACATCAAAAAATATAATATATTCAAAAACGGTAAGAATTTACAAAGCTTTACTTTAATGGATAATGTATAAATATTCCACCCCAAATACAACGAGTTATATTCATCCATAAAATTAAATTATACTTATTATAGACATTAGGTAAATACCTATTATAATAATTAATTATTTTTAGTTAAGACAATTCAGAAAAAATGTCTTTATTCAATAAATCAAAATCGGTTTTCAATTATTTTACACAAGGAAAAGAATGTTTTAAATTTTATTATATCACTTATATCAAAATAGATTGCGATATGCGTTTGCTCTACATATTCGATTACTCTCTTCTTTTAATAGCAAAAAAATAGTGTGGGATTTAATTCCAATTCAAAACGAATTAAAGACCGTGAGTTTTAATTTCTTTTAATTATGGGCTTTAATTCCAATTCAAAAAAGAATTAACGCCCATGGCTCAAAAATTTTGGAATTAAAACCCGCGGCCGGCGTTCTGTCATCACACCACATACTACATTTTAATGTTTATAGTTAGATTTTCATCTGTTATAAAAATTTGGCGAACGATTTTAAAAAGATTAATAACACTGATATTCGCAAAGTCACTAAGGTCGTATTAATATTCCTATTAAGAATTAAATTTATTAAATTTTGTTTAATCTTATTAATTTAATTATTATAATCTTGAAATCAAAAGTTAGTACATCTCTCATTTGCAAATATTTTGAAAGCTTATGAATTTATCTAAATGAGATGAATGCAGGATAGTATATAATTACGTGAATAATTTTAATCGTCTTTTTCATAAGCAATTCAATTTATTAATTTCACATCACAATTAATAAATTTGTGAAATTCTATATCCAAATAGGAATAACATAAATTAGTGACGCATAAATGGATTTTTTTTTTAAATTTATTTCTCTGCCACATAAATGTACACACAGTCTTTCCTGTTCAGGCGTGGCTGTACATGTCGTAAAGAGAATAACTCTTACGACGTGTGTGGGATTCCAACTCACACATTCTCGGTGTTTTACAGCGTATTTTATACGCTCTTACCCACTAGGCCACCGAGGCCCCTAAATGGAATTAAATAAAACAAATTGCCAATGGAATTAAAATAAATATATTAATCTATATTAATTAAAATAAATATATTAATCTATATTAAATTAAGTAAACCCTTAAAAAGATTTAAATACAAACAAAAATAAAACATTTATATCAGAATTACCTTAATTCTTTGAAAATATTATACAAAAAAGTATATTGACTTAATAAATATTGTTCTTAAAATTATTTTTATACTGATAAAATAATTAAGTCAATATACTTTTTTATATAATTCTCAATATTATTATTTATTATGTATTTGAAAATTTTAACATTAAACTAATAAACAAAAAACAAGTTTTAATATTTAATCAAAGAAAATATTAAAACTAATCAAAGAAAAAATAAAATGGGTGAATGCCTTCAGTTTGCCTAAATTCATTTTTCAAAAAAACATTTTGCCTAATGCTATTTGACTATATAGACAATATGCAAAATATCTCTTCAGAAAAAGATTTTTAACAAAATAGAATTTAAAAAACAAAAAAAAAACCATGTTCAATGAAAAAAAAATAAAATTTATGAAATGTTTCGTTCAACAATACTACCGAAACTCTTCTGTCTTCAGTAAGCAAGTAGTATTGATATGCTTAGACAATGAGACTACTTGTCAATGACTACTAAATTTAAAAAAATCTTCTGTGAGGTATATAAGACTAGTTGAAAAAATCCATAAAACGCAAAAATAAGTTAAAGAAATAAAAAAAAAATTTTGTCACCAAGAACCATGCCAAAAAGAACGTACGAAAATGTCTCTTTTGCTCAAAGATATTAAACAAAATAACATTTTGCAATTTAGAATTCGCCTAACTGTACAAGAACCTAATAAAATATATTTAAAAAAAAAATATTCAAAATTCACAACAAAAAAAAATGCAAAATATATTAAAAACATAAATATTCAAAATATACAAACAAAAAAAAAAATTAAAATTAAGGTATTACCTAATAGTTGAAAATTTCCTTTTTTTTTAGAGGGGATCGAATATTTAAAAACTATATAAACTGACTCCAAATAATTATATGATTAAATAATAATACTACTAGTTCGAATTATAAATAATTCAAGATGAAGTTCACGGTATTTCTAGTGTTATTAGGATTAATTGCAGCTGTAACTGGAGGTAAATATGTTGATGTGTTTTTAAGATTAAAATTAAATGTAATTTTAATATGTAACATTAATTTATTGCAAATAATACTATACTTGTTTATAACAAGTATATATCCAAGAGACCTAAGATAGCCAATTATAGTGGTTATAAATCTGGCGTACCCATTAAGAAAAATTACCCATTATAAAAATACAAATACGAAACATGTCGCAAGAATTTTTAAAAAGAATAGAAAATTGTTTAAAAAATTTCGTTTTTGATTATAGTCACCCTTGTATGTAACCAATATTAATAAATAACAGTAAATAATTTAATAATGTAAATTATCCAAATTTTGTGGAACTGAAAAACTTCTTTTAAACTAAAAAAATAAATGATAATTTTTTTCAACAAAGTACGGAAAAATACAAATTTGAAATTGTTTTATTAAAGAATTAAAAAAATTATAAACAATATAAAAATCTAATTTAAATTACTATTATAATATTTAATATGTTTTACTTAGATTGTACAGTTAACGGAAAAACATACAAAAAAGATGAAACTTGGCAACCAGAAGGAGAATGTTCTTTATTTACTTGCAATGGAGAAAGTGCTAGTGGAAAAACGTAAGAAACTTTATGATTTTATTATGATGATTATACATATTTTGTTTTTACATACTTATACAGTTGTGCTTTGGGACCACCGATATTGGATAAATCTGATTATAATCATATTGAAAAAGATCCATCAAAACCATACCCTTCATGCTGTGAAAGTTTTGAAAAGAAAACTAAATAAAAATATTTTAATGTTGTAGTTTATTTTTTTTTTGGAAAAAAAATAAAATAAAATAAATATTCCAAAACCATACTTGGTTTTTTTTTTCAACAACATTTTCTTGTTTGGATTAGTTAATCTTTTTGATCTTGATACTAAACCCAGGTGTACCTAACTATGGTACAGTGTCAGAACGCCGCGGAATTAAGGCGTGTAGACTTTATTCCTCTATTTTTGGAATAAACGAATTAATTATAATAAATTATAATAATTCCTTTTCAAAAAAGAATTAAAGCTCACGAGTCTTTATGACACTGAGTAACACAAAGGTTACTATCATGAGTCTGTATTTATTTGACTGGATTTTATTTTACTGTACCCAACCATGAAATCTCTCCCAATTGTGAATCTCGCATACACTAACATACAAATAAATATTACGGAAAAGGTGGCAATTCTGATTTTGTAACCAACTATAAAATCCCCCAATTTAGAAATTTGTCATATTCGTATATATAGGGTCGGTGACCAATGAAATGTGCAAAAAATATTCTGGAAAAAGTAAAAAAACTCTCATTTTGTAACAAATTTTAAAGTTCTTCCTAATTATTCTTATTGCATACATATTTCAACATCAAAAAATGTGAGC
Organism: Poecilobothrus nobilitatus; assembly: GCA_947095535.1. Classification (NCBI taxonomy): domain Eukaryota; kingdom Metazoa; phylum Arthropoda; class Insecta; order Diptera; family Dolichopodidae; genus Poecilobothrus; species Poecilobothrus nobilitatus. Next base: position 77,270,843 of record OX352773.1, on the reverse strand, counting down.
CTGTGAGAGCTGCCGTCCCAGGTCCGCACTAAATAAATTATTGGACCCTGATTTTGAAACCATCTGAAAACTCCTTCCTAATTATCATTTTTACATACACTCCAAATACAACGAGTTATGTTCAGCCATAAAATTAAATTATTCTTATTATAGTGAAACATTAGGTAAATATTATAAATGTTAAAAAAAAAAAATTGGAAAAATGTTCTTATTCAATAAATTCAAATCGGTTTTCAATTATTTTGCAGAAGGAAAAAATGTTATAAATTTTTATTATATTAGTTATACAAAAATAGATAGGGATATACGTTTGCTCTACATATTCTATTACACTCTTCTTTTAATAACAAAAAATAGTGTTGGTCTTAATTCCAATTCAAAAGGAATTAAAGACCGTGGTTTTTAATTTTTTTTAATTATGGGCTTTAATTCCAATCCAAAAAAGGATCAACGCCCATGGCTTAACAATTTTGGAATTAATTGGGGCGTTCTGTCATCCCACCACATACTACATTTTAATGTTCTCGGTTAGATTTTCATCTGTTATTAAATAAAAAGATTAATAAAACTGATATTCGCAAAGTCACTAAAATCGTTTTATATTTTAAGTATAAGTTTTTCTCGGCAGATACGTGCGATTTGCGAACACAATAGAAAAATTTTTTTCTCATCTCTATAGCTTCTGCGAGAATAATATAAGATGAATTTTCATGTAATTGTAATTTGGATATTTTAAATTTAATGTTTAATAAAAAAAAAAAAAAAACAAATATTTTTAACATCGACATAAAATCTTGTACTGGCATTTTATCAGCTAAATATTAAAAGATATATAAAAAAAAAACGAAGTAACAAAATAACACTGAAGAGAATTTAAACGAAATGTAAAAATTAAAAAAAAGAGTGTATGCAAGAATAGTAAGAGAAGCGAGAGAAAAAAAACAAAATTTGACAACATGGTGAGTCAGTGACTGTAAACTTATAACAACTGACAATTTATCTCAAAAAGGGCTCTAATAAATATTTAATAATCATAATATAGCATATAAATTTTAATAACTATTATTTAAGTATAATTTAACTATAATTTAAATTAAATTTGAATTCATAAATTAAATTATAATAACCGATATTTGAAAATTCGGGTTTTATTAGCTCTTCTGTTGGTTTAATTTAAAGAGTTTTTGTTAAAACTTTTTCAAGCTTTTTATGGGAAAAGTAGTTAAAAACAAATAATACTAAAGAAATAAATTATTATAATATTTATACATGGTATTTTAAAGAAAAACAATAATTTAAAGCTTTGCTTTTAAAAGTCTAAATAACAAATAAAAATATGTTATTTATGAAATAAAGAACTGAAATTTGTCTTCTACTTCTTAACTTTCCCATATTCTTATATAAGTATGTATATAAATTTTTTAGTTTTGATCTGAAAAAATTTTAAAAAAGAACGGACAAAGGGAAACATTTTTGTTTCCACTTTGTTACCTTATTCTGTTTTTTGTTAAGGGTCCAATTGCAGATAACAAATTTTATAAAACTAGACAACTAGTTGTTTATTACAAATTTAAAACATCTGACTTTATCGATTTTTATAATTTAGACAATTTCATGCTTTTGACTTTCATCCTGGGAAGATGAAGAAAACGATTGCAACAATTCACATTTTGGATAAAATTTGAACAAAATTTGTAGCATGTAAATTTATAGCCTTTTCAAACATTTTAATATTATTATTATTGTGTGCTTATCACTATTTGAGTGATCTAATAATTATATACATATGTACATATTTTTACATGTTATCTTTTTGCAGAATGCAAAGTTAAAAAAAACTTGACCCAAAAATAATATTGTCGGGGAAAAAAATGTTGCCCTGAGCGAGTTTTGTCCTATTTTTTTATTTTTAGAAAAGAATACGAAAAAACTTTTTTTTTCAGAAAAGAACGGAAAAACTATAAACTGAAATAAAAACTGCTACTCCAAGTTAACATTTTTTTCAGAAAAGAAAACGCTATTAAACTAATTATTTACAAAAATTAACAAATACATACTTATTAAATTTAAGTTTAAGTTTAAAAAAAAAAATTTTATTTTAGTTATTCATACCAAAGCTTTTACATTTTTTCATTCTACTCTATCTGATTTTGTTTTTTCTCTCAAAATGTTGTTTTCTCTACTTGATCTTGTTCATTCTACTCTACTTGTTCCTTTAACTTGTTTTATTAAATTGTAAGATATCAATAATCTTATATTTTATTTATAAAATAAATTTTGTTAAACTTAACTTAAAAATAAAATGTAAAATCTAAACAAAAATAAAATAAATATTTCGGTTTTCTATTTTTGCAAATTGATTTAAAAAATATAGTAAATTTATTAATTTATCTAAAGCTTATGTAAAGTTATTGACTGTTCTATTATTTAATACATAAGTACATTCTAACAGCAACTGAAATGTTTAATCCAATGTCTGTCCATCATGACCGGTACGTCAAAAATCAATCATAAATTAATTATTTAAATAAATAATTAATCTCTAATATATTTGACTACATATCTCTCTTGACGATAAATCTCTAATATATTTGACTACATTAAAAAATAAAAATAAAAAAATTTATACGGCGGTACAAACTAACCAAGTCAAAAATGAACTAATCTCCAATTTGGGACTTAGTTCATTAGGAACTAACTCCCAATATTAATTATAAATGAACCAAAAAAAAAAAACGAAATAATCCCCAAAAATATTTTTCGAATTTTTTAGATTTGATTCATATATGAATTAATCTACAAATTCCAAAAATGAACTAATCTCCAAAAATAATGAACTAATCCCGAAAAATAACGAACTAACCTAACCTAATATGTACTCTTCACCAAACACAATTTTTTTTGGAAATCAATTATTAAAACCAAAATTTTAGTACAAAACATTATTTATTTTTTAATTGTAAACCTGAATAGTGCTTGTTGTAACAGGAGTGTGACAAGTGGGACCCAAATTGTTATTTTGGAATTCAGCAACACATTGCGCTTCAAGTTTTACAATATATTCGCTCCACACTCTTAAATCTCGACAAGCAAGCATGATGACTCGTTGGCGTTAGTGTCATTCATTTTCCTCATCACTTTCAATGTTACTGCTTATATGTATATATGTGAATGCGAGATTCTGTATTAGGAGAGATTTTAGAGTTGGTCACAAAAGCAGGATAATACGCCTTTAAAAAAATAATTATGAAAGAGTTTAAAGTTGATTACAAAATCAGGGTTTTCAATAATTGGTTAACGGTGCGGTTTGGGTGCGGAAACCTCCACTATTTTAAGTGCTTAGTTATAAATAATTCAAATACAAATGTAAAATAAACAATTGAGGCGAATTTTAGAGTTGGTTACAAAATCAAGCTTATACGCTTTTTCCGAAATATACAAGCAACTCAATATAGTAGTGACAAGGGACGCACAACTTTATATTAAATATTTTAATTAAAGAAAATGCTCTAACCTCAAAATAAAAAATTAACTAATTACCAAAAAGAAATTAACTATAATCCCCAAGTTAAATTTGAGCAAAAATATTGGGGATTAGTTCATTTTTATACTTGGGGGTTAGTGACTTGCGGTTTAGTTCATAGCACCTTTTTATACACATACATATTATAATAAAATAAGTAATTTTAACAAAACAAAAGGTTGCTACATCACCTGTAAAGTTTAAACAATTTTTAGTTTTGAGTGGGGATAACAATTTTTATAAATTGAAATTAATTTAAAAAAAAACAAAAAGTCAATATTTTTAAACAGTTTATCATTTATGTTCTAATTATTAACTTTAAAATGAAATTCGCAATACTCTTAGTTTTATTGGGAATAATTATAACAGTATCTGCCAGTAAGTTTTTATTTTATTTACTTTTTTTTTATTCTATAACAAAAAAACATATACAGAATTACAGGTTATATTAACTTTTTAATTTTTTAATATTTTTATTTAAATTAAATCTCAAATCTTAATATATTAATAAAGATGTTGTAAGTATGTATAAACATTAGTATATATGGGTTATGGTTTGATGAGATTTAATTTTTTTATTTATAAAGTAAAATTGATATAAAAGAAAAACAAAACATAAAATATTTTTTAGAGAAAATGTTAAAATCTCGTTTTATTTTTCTTAAGAGTACTTGCTGCTATAACTGCTTTAACATCTCATTTAAATCTTAAGTTTAGAATTATTGTGTAAATACTAGAGTATCGCGTACAATAATTGACCCGCTATAAAGAAATTAAAAATTTTAATTAATTTAATTAATTTAGACTAAAAGTGTTTTTACATTAAAAAATAAAAACTAACGTAATACAATACGAAGGTAATACGACAAAAAAGAAAGAAAGATGTAAAATTAATGTACATTTGCATTTTGCTTCGCTTTGACAGCTAATGTTTTTCTATACTTTTTGTATTTTTTTAGCTTTTGAAACTGTTATTAAAATTCAATGATCATTTTTGACAATATTTTGAAATTGTAAACAAAAATAAATTATTCTTATTAAAAAAGACTTAAGACGGTTTATCTTAAAATCTACAGAAAAACATTTAAAAATGAATATAATTGACTTTATCATATGAATATTATTTTAGGGATTTTTATGTTGCAACAAATAAATCCTAGAAAGTTTAAAGGGGTTTGCTAAACGTTGTTTGCTTTTAAAATCTAAAAAATCAATTAAATTAGATTAATAAGACAAATTTATAAATAGCCATAATTATTTGTTATCAAATAAATATAATACAAAAGTATGTAGTATCAAAAGCTTATCACTTGTCAAATCGTAACTAAAGTAGATTTAATTTTCACGTTTACTGTCTTTGAATACTATATAACAGATGAAATGAATTAACTTATTTAAATTAATGAAACTTAACCAAATGCATAAAAGTAATTGAAGAAAGTAAATGAAGTAAATCCAGGAATCCAGCCAATGGTGTAGTGGTTAAGACACCGGCCTTTCATACGAAAGGCCACGGGTTAAAACCTCGACTGGGTCATATAGATAAAAAAAATAATATAAATTTTTCTTATAATATATAATTAGTAGAGTATAATTAAATTAAAAATAAGTATATATGTCCTATAAATTATAATTAATATCATATTATAATAGCTTGTAAATAATTGTATACGATAATAGATGGCGTAGAAATAAAAAACGAAACGTCTTTCTTGTTGTCTACAGCCGAGTAATCAACGGCTTAGTGAAATTAATGATTCACGAAACTGAAACTTAGTCAAATATGAACAAAAAATGACTAAGTGGATGCCCTATTAATACTCCTCATAGGAGTGGTAAGGAAAAAAAAAGGAAGCAAAAGAAAAAGGTATTTCAATATATGTATTTAAGTATTGGACTATTATGATGTTCATCAACTGTGGCAATACTGTCAGTTTTAAAAACAGTTTTTACAACTTTATTGATATATTTTTCTTTAGATAGGTTTTCTTTCCATCTTTTCAACATTTTTTCTTTAATATTATCATTTGCTTAGACAAATGGTACTTGAAAACAGTTTTATAACAGAGCAATAAATGAAAATTTAAAATAAAATCACTTATGAATAATAATATTGTGATGTGAATCAAAATTATATAAGTATACATATTATGTATGTATATTTTCTTTTATGTTTCAAATATTCAGAAAATAGTATATAAATAAATAAATTCGGAAATGCATCAGTATCACGCATCACAAAAGTATCAAGTTCTAAAATGTATCTGCAAAATATTACCGAAAGCATCAATTTTTTTTTCGTAACACTACCGATTTTGATGAGCAGTTTTTTAGCAAACTTCGTATCATATAATTTTATGATACTTTCATTGCTTTTCTAACCTGAGGTTTACATTGGATAGTATTATAATAATAAAAATGATAGATGGTAGCATTCGAAATGTATTTTCGGGAAATTCTTCAATTATTTTAAAATAATTTTTTGCTTTGCTTATAACTTTACTTTATTTTACAAAATTTTTATATGGTAAAGGTGTATCATATTCTGATGGTTCACAGTTGTCCAAAAACGTGTTTAAACCTATATTATACAAAATCTTATTCATCTTTTTAATTCTAATAAAAAATTAAAATTAAAAATATTCAAGCTTCAAAGGCATCAATTGTGAAAATATGAACGTTCTAAAATGTCAATGTATATTAATGTCAATGTAATGTATATTAATTAAATAAAACAAAAAACTATTATCAAACTGTTAATAAAACTTAAAATTTCAGTAAATGAAACTAAAAATTTAGAAGGTCAATAGTTGTAGTCATTATGGTATTTATTTAATAAAATATCTTGGCTTTTTAATAATTTAAAGTGACTAAGTCAAGTTATTTAAGTTAAAAAATCTTAGTGAAAATGTAATTAAGGGTGTTCCGAACCTATCGTACTGGCACTTGACACTATAGACACTTAATTTCCTATTTTCCTATTTAAATATCTTGGAGTCATTTTAGACAACCTATAAAGACTTACTTAAGACAACCTATTAAGACCTAAAGACAATCCTAAGACTTACCTATAAAGAACACATTCCTAACACACGAAATAAAATAAATAAAATTATTTGCACGTTATATCCTTTCATTAATAAAAGATCTGAATTATCTAAAGAAAATAAATTAAATTATAATGATTGAGTTATTTTCCAACCGATATTGGCTTATACCTATCCATTTACTGCAGATAAAACTAAATTACATTTAGCACAAAACAAAATTTTAAAAATTATACTTAATAAGCCTTGTTTTTATTGAATGAGAAAGCTTCATATGATAGTTGGCATCGAGACTCACATCAATTATCAGGCCATGAAGTGCAGAGAGTAAAAGCTTAATAAGGGACCAGCAACAAATTTACACGCAGTCTTATGGAAAAAAATAGGGGGCCGACTTTAAATCTTGAAATAACACAAAAACCATTTACTTTATTCAATTTGGTCCAAAGAAAAAATTAAAGTCGCATCTTTTTTACATAATTCATTAAAGAAAGATATTTTAAAATATAATATTTTCATTCATAAATATGCATTTAAAAAATTGTCTTCCTTTAAATTTTTTATTTTAAAAGCTTCTTAAGATAAATTACCTCAATATCGTAATAGTATATGTCGAGACTACTTTCATACTTTAAAATTTCGTACACGCTTATATGGCTATAATCGAGACTCACATCAATTATTAAATTATTCATACGCGCAATACGTGAGAATCGATTGCAATTCTCTCACAACTACATTCATGTGTTTTCAGTTCTTGGCCTGTTTACTTAGGTCTTGGTTGGCATTACTCTAATTAATGAGAAAATATCTCAAATACAAAGTTTTTGGAAATTTGTGTAGCAACTCACAAATAAATGAATTGAATTGAAATTGTTTCGGTACAACTTCCGAAAAAAAATTCTTATATTTTAACTTTAATTTAAAATCATATCCGTTTATTTGTCTAAAAACTGGCAGTTGATTGAATGATTGAAAGATTTTTAAATGAAAATTCTTCCTTATATTTGTAATTAATTCAAGTTCAGCTTCAAATTTTTCAATGTCCTTTGAAATTTTCGGTTACAAAACTCCTAATAAAATATATTAAAAATAAATGTCTTTTAATAAAATATACTATGTATTTCATTTGTAGTGGTTGTAGATAGGTAAATTATTTTACAAACGTAGTAATAAAAATATATTAAATATAAGTAAATATTGGAATTCCAACAATACATATTAATTATTTAATATTTTTTTGGTAAAATTTTAGATTGTTCAATAAATGGAACAAATTATAAAATTGGACAATCATGGATGGAATATGACTTGTGTTTTCTTCATACTTGTACTGGAAATAATGAAATGATAAAAGTAGAGTAAGTGTAGTATTAAATATCCTAAATATTAAGAAAAATAATTAATATAAATTTTTTTTTTTGTTTTTTGTTTTACAATATAATATTAAATATTCATATTAGATGTCCAACGGAATTCGTTGGTAATACAGAAAATTGGATCTTTGTACCAGAAGATACAACAAAAAAATTTCCATTTTGCTGTTCGCATTATATAAAAATAGATAAATAAAATTTTATATACATTAATATATACATACATATATAAGTTATACATAATTGATAAAATAAATTTTGATTATGCATAACAAAATTAAGAAATTTTGATGACATGTTATGATAATTAAATAAAAGAGTATTTATTACATAATTATATAATAATAGATGTTTATTATTTCTACATATATTATTGTTTTGAATCCTTAAATCAATCAATATAGTTTAAAAATGTAGTTTATAAAAATTTTTTTTATAAATTTAAATGTTGTTTAGTCAAAAAAAAAAACATCAACAAACCTTTTTTGATATCTTTTTTAAATATTCAGAAGAATACAAACAGACAACATAACCTAAAAGAACTCAAAATAATTAATTAAATTAAAATAGAATAAAAATTAGGAATAGTCATTAAACATGTAATAACCATTTTTTTTTTCTACCAGTAAGAAAAATGTTATGTATCAAAGTTCATCCAATAAATCAGACAAATAAAATATACATAATACACAAACATATAAATATATTTAAAATAAAACGAAGAAGAGTGCAGTAGAGTAGACTATGTCAACTCTGGGATACCCGTATGAACGTAATATATCCTGTTTCTATAAAACTTGATCATCTTTTAAACAATTTCAGTTGTTTTAGTAACGATGTTATAACTACCGAGATATATTTATGTAAATTTTAGATGCCTAGCTTCAATAGACACTGAGTTATTCTCATTTAAACAGAGAAGTTGTATGGCAACTACCCGAATCAGTCGCACCACCACAACCAAATTTTACAGAAGTTTTTGGCCTATAACTCGGCACGATTTAAATAGCAAAACTAACAATTTTGCAAAAGTGACGTAAAAAAAATTTCAGCCTCCTAGCTCCTTTATTTTGTGAGTTATTGTGCGAACGGACGGACGGACGTACATGACTTAATCGACTCAGAATTCGATTTTGAGCCGATCCATACCCTTGACACTATATCATTTTTATAAAAAAAAGTTTTATATATATGTAGGTAGGTAATCCTAAAGTTAAGCCCCAAATTTTAATTATACTTGAACCACAAAATTTTTATTAACTTTTATTTAGAAAATTCATTTCTTACATTGGGATCATTTAGACTTATTATTCTAAAATTAATTCTTACTAATTTAATTCTAAATTTAAAACCGTAATCTAAGAATCAAATGGATATTATCATCTTATTTTGAAATCTAATGTGAGAAGCTACTCTCAAAAGTAGAATAAAGTAATCCAAATAAAAAACATTCAGAAGTTTAAAAATATCTGGTCTGAAAAAGAAACCAAAATTTTAAAACATTCATATAAAGTAAGCTAGCCCTAAAAACAATCAGTAATAAAAAACACCAGGTTTTCAAAAGAGCAAATTTCCAAAATTAAACATGTTGAAGGATGCTTGTGAGTATGTGCATTTGCATATGTATGTATATCTTATATATTAATTATTTATTCATTGAATAAGATATTTCTTGTTAAAAAAGCAACAACATAACGAAAAATAAAATATCAAGCTCGGCATTAAAAATATGTACTAGGTAGAAATATGTGTTTTTCTTATTCTTTGGATCTTACCCAAATCCATACGTAAAATATTTTTCCATTACACCTTTAAAAAAGCATTGTACATAATATTATGTATATACATATATGTATGTAAATAAAACAAAAAGTTTATGATCTTTGTTAGATTTTTTTTTTTTGGTTAGATAAAATTGGAAAAAATCAAATCATCAAATTGACTTTCGTCAATTTTAAGATATCCTTATATTATTAGGAAAGTTGTTAACAGAAATAAAAATATAATGTTGAAGGTTTAATTTTTGAATATTACCTAATTCAAAAAAATTTGGATAGGTTTTTAAAAATATGGAATCTTGTGTTTTTGACCTCCTACAGCTGTTAAACAGGGAACGACACAAAATTATTTTTTGGAATGATTCATATACATATTTTTAAGTTTCTTACTTAAACCGTGTGGAAGATAGAAAAGGTCAAGAATTTTGCAAAAATTGAGTTTCGCTAAACGATAAATTACAATATGGTATGTCAAAACTACATATTTATAAAGGTAATAAAAGCAGTTATCGTTTGGGGTTATTAAATTTAAGATATACTTTATAGAACTAGTGTAATAACAATTTAAATATAGGGATTTTACAAACTTTGGGGGGTTGTAGCTTATTAACGACTGAGGCTCCAGAAAAAAGTTGTTCAACAAAATAGATTTTATTTTGCAAAGACTATCCGTAGTTAAAATTTCATTGCTCTATTTCAAACGGTGTAGAAATTTTATAAACACTTAGACAAACGGACACAAAGTGAAACTATAATACGCACATATTTTTAAATTTTTTTGAAAATGTGCTAATAAAGAAACACATATTGGCACTTAAATTTAATAAAAAGATTGAAAGAAAAAATATTGCTTATATTTTATGTTATTAAATTTATTTTATATTTATAATAAATAATAGAAACTTTGTAGAATGTAGAATTTGTTAATCTTTAAGACCTTTCGATCTCTTCATATAAAATATTATTATTAAATTAAAATTTATAATATATGTTCAAAAATGAAGTTAAGTTTATTAGAAACTAAATTAAACCATAAATTTTCTTTACTTATATATTAACAAAACGGTATCCAAATTTTTAAAATCTTAATTTTGTACCCCATTATGGAGGTGATGACTTTCGAGTTAAATTTACATTTTACATTTATTTATTCATTTCTCAAAAAGAGCTCTGTGAAGCTCGTACAGAGTGTATACATTTTTCTTTTTTTTTTTATCAAATTCACTTAAATTCAAATCAGTGCAATAATAATATAAAATAGGCTTAAATCTAGATATTATATTTTAATCTTGTAATTAACAAAAAAACAAAAGCAAGAAAAAAAAACAAAACAGAAAATAAAATAAAAAAAAGAAAGAACGAGATGTTATTTTAAGTTATATACATAATAAAATTATTTAGTAGTTTAAGTTCAAAGTTAAAAAAAATAAAATAAAAAAAAAATAGGAAAACAGAACAAACTAATTTGTTAATATTTTGAAATATATATAACTGTTTACATTGTTTTTTAAATTGATTTCTGGATAAGTTTTGTATATTTAATGGTATGTTGTTAAATAGCCTGATACCTCAATTTAAGATAGGTTCAATCCCATTCAAATTTTTACCCGTCTCATATCTCAGTTGATTGTTTCCTCTTGTATTATATATGAGTACTTCATTGTTTGGAACTATTTTGATATTTGTTTTGATATTCTGGTTTATGATATTGTGAATGTGCATAATTTGGCTTAGTTCTTTAAAATCTCTTACTTTTAATATATTGTAGCTTTTATGGATATAGTTGGAGGATGTTCTAGTTTCGAGTTCAAAAAGATTTTTAATTGCTTTATTTTGTATTATTTGTAGACTATTGATATTTTTAATGAACGTGTTACCCCCATATACCTATTCCATACATCAACGTGCTATGAAACATACTATAGTATATTGACATTTTAATTTTCTGCGGTACTCTTTTTCCTAGTTTTCTGAAGAGCCCAGCTATTCTTCTTGTTTTACGAATAAGTACATTTACGTGGTGATTCCAGTTTATCTCCGAATCTACCAAAATTCCCAAATACTTATATTTTTTGCACCTTTTCGATATGAGCTTTATTGTAATAAATAGGTATGTTAACATCTTTACATTTAACTAACATGTATTTGGTCTTATTTACATTAACTGTTAGTTTATGCATCGGCATCCAGTTATGTATTATTTGCATGTCCTTGTTTATTTTCCACTCCAGTTCATAGTGGTTGTTTTCTGCATAAACTACAACAAGATCATCCGCATACATGAAGGCTTTACCTACCAGATTATTATGTAATATTGAATTATAAGGTATATAATTCAAACCACCTTTTTCAATTCTTATTTTAAACATTTTCAATGACATTTTATTTTTTTGGGCATCGATACAATGCCATTAAAAAAGTTAATTTTTTTTTTTTAGATTCCTTTAAACATAACTATAATGGACAATTAACTAATTTTAATCAAACCCCAATTACTTCACATTTATAAATTTGAAAAAAAAAAAAAAAAAAAACTTCTATAGTTATGAATTATATTAATCAAGAAAACAAAAACAAAACAAACTCTCAAAAATTAACTTATATTATCTTTTAGCAATGATTATTCATTAAAATTTTAGTGTAAACAAAAAAAATAAGCAATCATTTTATTAAAAACATTTAATAAAAATCTATTTCTAATGACCCTAAAACGAAATTACATCATTGTCAAAAAAGAAGAAAAAATAAAAAGAAAAAATAAAAATTTGTTATTCAGTTTTTGATTGATTATAATTGAAAAAAAATTCTCAAGATTTTAGTTCTTATAAATCTTATCTCAAGTAAACAACAAAAATGAAATTTTTATTTTTTCTAACATTTTTAATATTTATTTTAAATCAAGCTAATATAAGCTATTCGAGTAAGTTTTAAAATAATTTCATAAATAAAAACAAATATTTAATAAAAATTCCAAAATTGTGCAAATAAATATTAAAATACAAGTTTTAGTAATTAATTACATATTTACTTAATATTTAAAATTAAAATTTTTAAATTAGATTTTAAAAATATTAAATTATTTATATAGTAAAGCGTTGGCTAATCGTTTCACCACCTTAAAGTTGAATTCAAATTTCACGTTATAATATTATTTATGATGTTATTTTAAGATTAATACTAGCATATTAACGGTACTATGCTTATAATGTCATATTAAATTATTATTAGGCAGAGCAATTTAATATTTTTACTATAGGTACTATAACGGATAAAAAAAAATTAAATATTTTAATTTTAGTAAATGTTATTATTCCAAAATAAAGATATTACAAATAAAGAAGGATTCAAATTAGGAACAGAAATTCATAAATGTTTCAAAAAGAAATAATAGGTATGCTCATTGTAGTTTAATATTTAATATTTAGACAGGAAGTGAAAATCTATCTACTTTAGCATGTTATGTTAGCATGTGACTGAAACACTTTAATGAAGTGGATAAAAATTCTTGCTAAAAAAAAAGAAATTTTAAATTGCCTACTGTTAAGATATTTTTCTATAGTTCTTTTTTCTTTTCCTTTTGATATTTGAAATCCATACTATTGATGAATAATTACAAGCAGAGAATCATGTAGTATCGTTTCTTTTACTTGTTCAGAGTGCCTGTTTAAGTTTATAAAGATTTTGAATGTACTCTTAAGATATAGGTGGATAATATACGTCCCATAGATTTTTAATATTATCACGATGCCGGCGAGTGTGAAAATGATATAAATACAGTTGTTGTTTTAATATTTTTTTATTTTTTATTTCTGGACTACATAATTATCTATATATGTACATATGTAACTTTTAAATTTATAAAATTTAAATTTAACGAATGGATTGATTTCATATTTTAAAAAGAAAATTGGAAATTTTATAAAACCAATTTCACGTACATATAAATTATAAAAAATTTAAATATTTAATGAAAATAAATGTAGAACTTACCAGCTTTTAACAATGAAATCCATTTTTCCTCTTAATATAATACGTTTTTTTTTTTTCAATTATTCTAATTTTGATTCAAATTTTCACAATTTTTACGAAACTTTTCCATTTTAGCTTCAGTTCCTGTATGCTTTTATACTGATTCAAAAGGTATAGATCATTTATTAAAATATAATGCTGCAACTGGTGGTGATACTATAATTGATTATGTAGAAGGAGATAGCGGTTTATGTACTAAACGTGCACATTGTCCAAGAACCTTTGATTTAAAAGTAGAAGAGTAAGAAAAAACAAAAAATTTCATTAAACTATGTGCATATGTACATATAATATAAATAATTAATATTTTTTTTATTTTATGTACTTAGATGCTCCTATATGAAAGTCAATTGTCAAAATATTAAGGATTACGTTGGAGATTTTCCAAAATGTTGTCTTAACTGTTAAAATATTTTCAACTTGAATTGAAATAAAAGATTTATACATAAGTACATATGTTTTTTTTAATAAATAAATATAAACAAGAAGTATGTACTATTTATACATAAGTACATATGTACATATATTGTTTTTTTTAATAAATAAATATCAACAAGAATAAGTACATTGTACGTACATACATATGTATGTATGTATGTAAAAACACTTTTTATTTTATATGTAAGTTTTTTGTAGCCCATTTTTTAATTGTGAAGATTTGTTTTTTCTTTTTAATACATTTCTTTGCCACATAAATAGATATAGGAAATTTACACAGCTTTTACTGTTCAGGCGTGTCTGTAAATGTCGTAAGGTGGAATAACTCTTACGACGTGTGTGGGATTCTTTGTGTATACCGCGTATTTTATACACTCTTACCCACTAGGCCACCGGGGCCCCTGTGAAGATCATTTTTTAAAGCTATTAAAGTTCAAAATAAAATTTACAGCAAAATTTATTTTTAATAATTAATTTGATTTTGATTAATCAACCTAATAAATAATTTTATAGTTTTTTTTTTTTTTTTAATAAAGAATTTACCTACTTATGTATATTTTTTATTTATTTTGTTCTTTAGTTTATTAATTAATTTATAATTAAACTATTATGTTGACTGTAATAGTAGACGAGGGTGCGGTTAGGTTTCAAAATACCGATAAGTATGTACATACCAAAAACATTTTAAAAGATTATTTTTAATGGCAAAACTATAATAATGAACGAACAGCAGAAACACAGATTTTATTTAATTTTTTTTTAATAGAAGTTTATCAACCTACAAAAATCGAAATTTTTTGCTTTTATAGCATAATATTAATATTTTAATAACTATCTAAAATTTCAATCTTCATTCTTCATTAAAAAATAAAAGATTATTAAAAAGGCAACAAGATATCAAATAAAATTTGTAACCAAAACAACTTTAATGAAATGAAAAAGTACTTTTATAATAAAATTGTACTTAAACGTTTGTCAACCTAAGTCAATATTTAAAATGTCAATACATAAATTTACTAAACAGCTGTCATTTGGCATTTGTATTACGTGACGTGAATTAGAATCTATAAAAAATCTAGTCTTATTATCTAAATAAAATTTTCAAATGAAGAAATTGCCAGTAAATACAAATTTTTTTAACATTTTGCGACATTATAGCCAAAATGTTTCAAAAACAACAAGTGGAATAGGTAGAGCACCAGTAGCAGGCAGTTCAGAAGCTCAAGGTATCAATACCAATGTTGCTGGATTAAGCAATAGATGTGTCAAATCAACTACAGAACCTGTTGGGCCTGGTGCTTCACCTACCGGAGAATATAAAGTTCCAGAATATTTCCTTTATTCAAAAGGTACTTATTATGAAGCTGAAATAGAATTAGCGAAATACAGATTGCCACAACCTTCAGCCGTCAAAAAGTAAATTTTAGTAATACATAATGGAAATTATATACATATAGCAAAATAAAGTGTTATCTATTTATCGTTAGAAATAAAATAGTTTTTTTTTTTAAATTATTGCATCCTTTCTATAAAATAAATTTTCAATTTTTTATAATTCGGTGATATTGTATTTAGTATTTAAAATATCAATACCAGCGTCTTGAATTTCTCTTATTGTATAAAAACTGGATTGCGTTCCATGCCTTTGTACACTTAAAGATGCTATATAACAAGCAGCTCCAATATGTTGTGTTATTGCTGTTTTTGGATATTTAGCTTGAAAATATGCAAAAGAACCAATAAATGCATCTCCAGCACCTGTTGTATCAATGACTTTATCAACTTTTTTTGTAGGAACATGGTATACTTTTTTATTTATTTTTTCTGAAAAAATAGCGCCATATTTTCCCATTGTTAATATTACAGAATTTGCACCCATTTCTATAAGTTTAAGTATAGCAAATTTTCCTTCTCTAAAATTTCATTTAAAATATTAATATCTTATTCAAATTAATTTACAAATTAGCTTACTCCAAATTTTGTACATTAAGACGAGTCATTAATGAAGCTTCAGTTTCATTAACACATAAGAATGTTGCATATTGTAATAACTCATTTGGGGTATTCTCAAGGGCAGGAGCACAATTCAATATTGAAATACCTTTAAAATGTTTAATTGCTTCTATTGTAGCATTAATTGGAGTTTCTTGCTGACATACCAAAACCTAGAAATGTTTTAATTAAAAAAAAAATTAAATATAAACAAATGTATACTTTAACATCTGAAAGATCTTCTAGAGCTCCATAAAAATCCTCTATTATTAAACGGTTATTTGCACCCGGTATAATAATAATATGATTTTCACCTGATTTTGAAACTGTTATTTGAGCTATACCAGTACTACCTTTAATTTTTTTAATAAAATCTACATACCTGATTTTGAAACTGTTATTTGAGCTATACCAGTACTATCTTCAACTTTTTTAATAAAATCTACATTTATTTTATATTCCTTCAAATTATCTAAATATTTTTCACCCCAAGTATCATTTCCAACCTTTAAAAAAAAATTAAATATGAAATTTATATTATGTAAGTATGTATTTCAAATTACAAAAATTGTAGAAAATTAACAAAATATACTTTTGCAATAAGTGCACATTTAGCACCCAATTTAGCAGCCGCTACACATTGATTTGCTCCTTTCCCTCCATATCCTGTAGCAAATTTGTCACCATGTAATGTTTCACCAGCTTTTGGAAGACGCGGTGCATAGCTAAAATTAAATTAATATAATGCACGTGATATTAATATGTAATTTTTAATATAAAATATGTATTTATTTTTAGATATTACCAAATCATATCAATAATAGCAGATCCAAAAACAATAATATCCATTTTTATATGTATAAAATAAATCTTACTTTATAGCTGTACTATATAAAATTTTTATAAGTACCACCTATAAAATGTTTTATGTAATAATATGTATTATCATTTTAATTCAGTAAGGTGATAGTGACTTAAAAATAATCACTAAAAATTGATTTATATATTCATATTTGCGTCATAACAGAAAACGATTTTTGTATAAAAGTTTATCTCAAATATACATATGTATGTATGTAGAACTGTCTCTGATATTACATAATATATGTATTATGTACTGATCTATTCAAAAATTGGATAAGACATTCCACTAATACATAATTTAATTTTACATATTTGATATTAATTAATATATGTAATTAAAAAGAAGAATCATATAAGTAAATTTCTACAAAATTTTCTAGTTTTTTAAAAACATTTCCGAAAATTAATAAATATGAAAGTATGTTTATAACATATATATAATAATAACATTGACTTGAGCTTTAAGACTACTTAGCTTGACTCATTTCATGACAATTCTATTTTAATTTATTGTATTGTGAAATATGAATTGAAATTGGGTCTGTATTTTCAAACAAATCCATAAATGGTCGTATGTACACGTAACATTTTCACAAATTATCCAAATAAATAAAAATTAAAAGTATTAAAAGTTAATGCATACTGCAAATGGTATAATAATTTATAAAATTATTATACCATGCACATTGCACACTGTAAAGCTGAATAAATGAATTTGTAAAGTAAAATCTCCTTCCTCTGTATTTTGTCATATCATATCTATGGTATGAATAGAAAATGGACATTAGATATAATATATAAACCGCATTTCTATGATACAATATTAATGCTAGTTATTTGTAATTCGTTCTGTAAAATTTTATTTACCAAGAAGATTTTATGGAAATTTTAAGGATATGACAAATTAAAATCTAAGTATTGACATCGACATGTTTACGAATACGAATAGACTAAAGTAGACGAAGAATCCATAAAAATTGTCTGTCTTTCAATTATACAATACAATCTAGATTCTAGGTTATTACATTTTCTTTAATTTTGACAGTTATCTGTTGTTTTGTTGCGCTAAATAAACAATAAACAATCATTTTTTTTTTGTGGAAAATAAATTTAAAAATATTGAAGAATGAACTTACGCTTACATTAAAACAAAGAAATTGTAAATACAATCCTTTTAGTATATTTTTATAATTACTTTTACAAATTTTATAATGTACATACATATGTACCTATCTAATGTTTATTGCAATGTACAATTTATTCAATACAAAAAAATGTGTACTCCCTTTAGTGCCTTGATTGATCAGATTAGGTAAACAGACAAAAAAAAACATTTATATTCTGTACTTATAAAAGTATTTGTTTTATAAATTTTAATTGATTTTAATTGCATTGTCAGCAAAAGTCGAAAAGATACATAAGTATACTTCCGTTTTTTATTAATTGACTTAAAAAAATATTAACAAAACTAATAATTTAAAAACAGGTGTAATTATAAGATGATAAACGTGTCCTAAAATGTATTTTTTCATTTTGAGCTGGACATTGGACTGACGATAGAGCAGAGTTTTCGATAAGTTGAAAATTTTAGATTATTAGAAAGAAATTAAAGTTTTCATTCAATCAGCTCCAAATCAGGACCAAATCAGATCAGGTCCAAAATTTCTAGTTTATTAGTTTGTTGAATTGTCAGATGAATATAGAAGTCAAGTCGAAGTCAATTTAAACAAGCAACGCAAAGAAAATTTACAAATTTTTGTTCTTTTTTTTTTTAAGTCAGTCAACTTTTGTTCACATTTCACTTTTTTTAAAAATTCTTCAAAATTTTTTTAATTATGTATGTAGTTATATGTACGTATTTATGTACAATCTACATACAATTTGGAATAGCATACATACCTGTTTTTTTTTTAACAAATTGATAGATTCATATTTTTGTTTTTATTCGTAATAATAATAATAATCCATGAAATATTTTTGTTGTATTGTAACTGTAAATGGCAACCATTTTTTTTCCTTTACTTCCAATTGTTCATTTTCATTCATAATTTTATAAATCAAAATTACCATCGTTTATCACTCAAAAGTTTATAAGTTTATTTACATATTTTTTATATTTTCTTATTCTGTCAGCCCAATTCCAATTAGTGCCCATGTAAGGTTTTAAAAAGAGCAAAATATGTACTTTCATCCAAATCCAATGAATTATGAATGACTGTTAACTGTTATATTCAATTGAAAAAAAATGATTTTATTAAATTTAAAATAAAACATTTTAAGAAATCTATACACATCATAAGTAACAAACAACAAAAATTCAAATTTTTTTCTAAATTTAGAATTTCTTTGAAGTTAAAACTTAAAAGCAATAAAAGTACAATTTATTTATGTGAAAACTCATACATATGTATGTATGTACAAGCATATATAAATTTCATGCAAACGTACATTATATATGCTGAATAAAATAAATTTATTATATATGCATATGTAAGTATGTACGTACATAAACATAATATATATATATTTATAAATACTGTACATATTTTTTTATAATTAACTGACTAGACTAGACATTAGAGAAATAGACAATGTATAGTTATAGTAAGTATGCAATGTGTGAATAGAATGGATATGTATACCCATAAACTACATAAACTATCTTTATATAAACTATATTTATGTAGTTTATGGCATACCTTACAAAAAATTAATACATACAATAAAGTAAATTAAATGAATATATACAAATATGTATAGCAAATAACAATTAGTATTTAGTATTCTATACGAATATATGAAAAAATAAGGGTATACAAGTTTTATTTTTGTATTTTGAACTCTAATATTATGTTAGTTATTCATTATTCAATAACATCTATCACATTCACGTACATTACGTATAATATCAGAAAGTTTGAAATTTTAACATTTGGCATCTTTGTAATTATTAAGAAAATTACGAACTAAACTAGTCTATACTTTTGCGAAAGTATGTAGTATGTATGTATGTAGTACTTAGACTAAAATGCTTATTTTGTTCTAATAAAACAAAAAATAATTAGGTTTTAGTAACACAACACCTGAAAACTTTTTTTTATAACAATTAGTAATAAATAAATAACAAGAACAATGTGTATTATTTTCCATTGTTTCTGTTAAAACCTCTTTAGGTTAATTTGTGAGCGGTAGTCCTAAGTCCGTCCACATAATTAGATAAAAAAATTTAATTCTAATCTAAAACATACAATACAATTTATTAATAAATTACACATATTATGTTAATTATTTTCATAAATTTTTCTATATAAGCTGTAGAAATTCATCGTTAACCAATATATGACATTTAGTAAATTTAAGCATGTGTAGAGCTGGTAAAATTATTTTTCATACCACGTAATTTTTTTGAATTTTTTTATATATGGATATGTACATATGTATTATGTATGTATATAATGACATGGGAACAGGCCTGAGGTCATTTGAGTTGGCAACTTTCAATTTTTGAGTTCAATACCCCGTTTCACACTAGAATATTTTTCTTTCGTTTCATACCCATTTCCCACAAATTTAAAGTGCTTTGTATTAAATTTGTATTGTGTGTATTTTTTCTTTCGTTTCATACCCCTTTCATATAAATTCAAAGTGCTGTAATTGCGAGATGCTGAAGTGTGAAATGGGGTAATGTACAGTTCGCAAAAAAAACACTTAACAAAAAGTCATTAGTAAAATGGACAATTTTTCTTCTTTTTTGCGAAATGCCTTCTGATCAAATGTCCAGTTGCTAAATAAAAGTTACCAGGGTATTATTGGGTGAATGTATTATTATTGGGATTACCTCGAAATCCTGCAAATTTTTCTTGTAAATAATAAAATTCTGGAAATTATTTTTTTAAAAACTTAAACTAAATTTTTTTTAAGAATGTTAAAGTTAGTTGCAAAATCAAGGGTATAATAATTTGTTGACAGAGGTTTGGGGCGGTAGCCCACAGTAGCCACTATTATACAACGATTTGTTGAAGTACATATGTACATACATGTATGTAAAATAAATAATTAGAAAGGATTTTAGAGTTGGTTACAAAATCAGAGTTTTAATAATTTGCTTAGCGTGAATTTCGGATGGGAGTGATAGTGGTCAAATTTTTAAATGCGTTGTTGTTAAAAAATTTATGTAATTATCAGGGATTTCATAGTTGGTTACAAAATCACGTTTGCGGCCTTTCCTGGTATGTGTATAATCTACGTACATACATATATAACTAGAAATTTTTCTATAACAAATTTAGTTTCCACAAAATTTCTAAAAAAAATCCTTTCAATTCGCAAAAATTTGGAAAAATTAAATAAAGCAGTACTTCCGAGATTTCGAGTTATGGGATTTCAAGTTCCGGGACTTCTACCTCAACCTATTATTATTATGGGCCACATTCGAGAAGAAAAGAGTCATAACTTTTATTTATAACATTTATATTATTAATTAAGAAGTTTTTAAGTTTAAATCTGTTAATTTAAATTATTATTGGTTTGGAATATTTTTGGAACAAAGAAAAGGGTTTTTCTCAAAAGGCTCACAACTGGAGTGTGTTTATGCTCACAACTGGAGCATAAAGTTGACTAATGTTTAATTTTTAAATACTTAAAATTAAATATATTTCATTTCTTTTAAATTAATCTTTGTTTATTAATGTTGTGTAAAAAGTTTTATACCAATTATTATGTACACTGTACAGATTTTTAATAAATTATTATTATTGTATAATATAATTTTATTCAAATAACACGTTACATTATACTATACTACACGAATTCATTCCACATTTAAAAATGAATATTTAAATTACATATGTATACACAATAATTTGTTTTATGTTAATTTAGTAATTATTTTAGCTACCAAAAGACGTATACATACATACATTTATATGTAGGTAAAACAAGCACATTTCACAACACAATGCATTTTTTACAACTACGTAAACAAAAAAAACCATTATTAAAAGTTGGTAAAATATATGTATGTTACTTCTTTTCAAAACCATAATGCTATTGAAATTACTGTCAGAGAGAAAATGAGCGAAATATTGTATATGTAGTACAATGCTTTTTTAAAGGCGCAACTTTCTTTCTATATGTTTATGTATTGTTATAAATTTATAATACAAAGTATAGGAATATTTCAAATTGAATCGCAATGTATTTTTAAAAGCGCAACTTTGTTTAATTTTATTCATTTAAGTACGTACATAGTGGAAAAAAAAATAATAATCGAAAGTGTTTGAAATTGTTTATTGAAATTTGAATATGAAAAAAGTATTTTAATCAGGCCTTCTGAAAATTTTGTATAAATATTAAGATAGTTTAGATTTTAGAAAATAAATTTATTATTTTAGTGAAATTAGTACAGAAAACGATTTAGAATATACATAAATTATATGAACGTTAAAAAATGATTTTAATTATGAAATAAATGTAATAAATCTTATTTTATACTATACTATATTAGACTATAAATATATTAGCTAGAATTCATAATTTAATAAAAATTTTAATAAAAATGTTAAAAAATTTGATATAATATATTTTAAAACCCTATTTTAACACATAGCATAAATGTTAAGTGTTCAACATTTGTAAAAAATATTTTTTTTTAAATGAAATATTTACACACACATATAAAAGTAAATTCAATTCGATATGAAACGTGTGGAAAAAAACCGTCATTATAAATTCGATTTAAAACGACTTGTCTGGTTTCGTCCATTACTATTTCTTTCAATTTTGATGTTTTTTCAAATAACAAAGAAAGATTTGGTCACGTGTTGAGAGTGGCTTATCTCATTGTAATTGATAATCTTTGATTTATTTTAAATTTGCTGTTTTACACAATGGATTAAGATTTTCTTTTAAAACCCTCTTTTTCTACATAGTTTTAAGACTCTCTTCCTACATTAAATATCTGAAAACAACTTATTTATACAATATTTAAAAGATTCCCAACAAATTTGTTATCAATTAGGGTTTTTACAACTTTAGGTTTACTGGTTTACAGTAAAATAAAAAATTATAAAAAAAACTGCAATGAAATGTTATGTAATTTTTTTTTATTTTAAAGTTTAACAGAACTGTTAACTGTTTTGTTAAAATTTCGAAAAATATAGATTTCAGAAATTTTTAATTTTATTTTTCTTTTCACCATTTCTATAAATAATTATTAAACAAGAAATTGCATTTATAATTTCCATTATAGCAGATCAGTGGAAAAATATTTCAAACAAAAGAAAGATTTGTAATTAATTAAAAAACAAATAAATTAGAGATTATAGATGTGCCCTATGAACTATAAATTGTTAACACTGCACTCTTTTTACATACATAATATATCCGTACAAACATAGTTTAAAGGTATAATAAATTTGCAATTACGTTTATAACACTTTAAGGAATTGAATTTGGAGTTGATTTAGCTATGTAAAACATCCGTCCGTCCGCACGATAGCTCAAAAAATAATGAAGTCAAAATTTTTAAATTACCATTTCATTTTTTTGTAACAGTAAATAACGTTTCGCTATTTATTCGAGTAACAGTAATATAACTTTTTTTTTATTATTAATATGAATGGGGTAAACCAGATGAGTATTTTCTGCTTTCGCTTTTTGCTTTTTTGCAGAAAGCATTTTATTCCATACCGCTTCTGCACTGAAGTGTTTACTTTTATATGTGTGTGCAAATATTTTATTTGAAAATAAGTTTTGAATCGATAGGGTATATAAAAAACATATATGTATAACCAGGTATAACTTTTTGGTTTGAATTTCGAAATAAGAATAAAACGTGTATAATTAACGTGTACACAAAAGTTTTGCGAGGCTCATACATAAGTCATAAAAATTTTTATTTGGCTTTTCTTTGTGTTGGTGGACTTATTTTTAAAGCTCTGAAATTTTGGTTTAAAAAATGAATACCATCCATCCATCCATTCCCACCATAAAATTAGTTTATAAGCAAGCGGAAATCAAGCGAAAGAAAAATTTGTAGAAAACGAAAGTAGAAATACTCGTCTGGTTTAGCCCAATTCGTCCGTTTACATCGAATCTACTTTTTTCATTACATTTCAGCCTCCTTTACCCATAAACTAATTTTGTGGTTTTGTAGTTTTAAAATTTCAGTCTTCTTTTTTTACAGCAGAAATTTTAGAGTTAAAAAAAAGAATCTACTAATGCAAAGACAAAATGAAATAAAATTTTTTATGAGAGTCAGAAAACTACATAATACATTCATTTTTTGACAATTTTATATACCTCTTTCTTTAAAATTCTTTTTTTAAATACGCATCCATATAAAAAATAAAAAAGAATCTACTTTTTGAAGACAAGTGTAAACGTGAGTGGTCTTCGTGAAGCGGATTCAGCATGAGAAGTGCAACCTTAGCCAATCAGTACACCAGTTTCAGGTTTTTTTCTCACTACTGAAAGATAACATATTACATATTAAAATAATTCGTTCGATTTCAAATAATTAATTCACAAAATCGTTCAATTGAACTTATAATACTTCTAAAAATTAATTTTGTTTTTTGGAAAACTACATTATTTGTTTGAAACAAATAAATGTCCCAATATAATTTTGACAGTTCAAATTCATATTTAGCTCTAGTCGTTTCCAATTCGAAATGGTAGAGTAAAGTTAATTCTGGATATGAGTGCGGCAGTGAATCCTATAAAAGCATAAACTCTACTCGGATCAAGAAACGAAACTCACTCCAGTGGTATGTAATGTACCATTTGCACTATGGTCGCTAAAGTGTAGAAATTAGAAAATATTTAGCGAATGAGCTGTCAAAGTAAAAATAGATGTTTAAAAACATACATAGACATAAAAATAAAAATTCAATCAATTTTTAGTCAGCTGTTTATGTTTTTTTTTTTTTAAATTAGTTTCTCCTAGAAAAATGAAAATTTTGAGCCAAAATATAAATACATAATATGTATGTATTTTGAATATGAGTGAAAGAAAATATGAAATAATTTCAATTCGAGTAGTAATATTTTTTGTGAGTGGTGATAAATTTACTGATTTGAAAAGAAATAAATAAAACTAAATATAATTGTGAATAAAAATTTATTCATTTAAATTTAATTATAAATTTTTACCAATCCTTTTAATAAATTTTAAAGGAATTTAGCACATAGTTGTTTATTATTTCAAATCTAAAAATAGTTCAAAATTTTAATAAATCCTTTTTTAAATTTATCATCATAGCATAACTGTGATCCTAGTGTATGATATGCATATTCTAAGTACATAATTGTTTTTCTTCATCGCCTTTTTGATCTGTATTTGTTAAAAAATATATTTCATTTAATAAATTACGAAATAAAATATTGGAAAATAATAAGTTTTCATTAAATTCATTAAAAATGTTTGAATGTTCTAAACGGTATGCAATTTTCTTTTTAAAGAAACTGGTACTGCATTCGCATAAAATTTAGATTTAAAAACAGCTGGCATCCAACTTTCCTCTAATAAACGACATTATCTGGATGCCATGTTCACACGTATCGTATTATTCAGTTGCAACTTAACTTTGCATACAAGATTAAATACACGTCTGAACGCGAGAGTTTTTAAGCACATTTGAATACAAGAATAAATACAACTTTGCATACAAGATTAGATACGCGAGTGAACATTGCCATATGTTTCATTTTTGACTGAAATTTCGTGTATAGGAAAATACATTACCCGACACGAGACGAGACAGCCATTACTATCTTGCAATTGTGTAATACGAAATGTCAAATGTCTGTTGTGTAATACTGTCTGTGTGACAGGGAACCTGCCTATTTATACTACTAATAAATCTATGTTTACAAAAGTAAGCAAAATGTACAATTGTACAAAATAGTTTTGTAAATAATTATCTCTATAAGAATACATATTACATACAATTAACTAAAATCCTATTTTGCAACGACGAACCCATTCCAAAGTCCGAATCAGCTAAATTTTGCTTCAAAAAATCTTCCTGTCAAATTTGGAGAAACTTTTCTTTCATTTCAAAACCTTCCCCTAAAACCAGTGATTAGTGCAAGAATAGCATGAAACTAAATATTTTTTAAAGAAAAATAATTGATGTTTACTATATTATGTTTTTTGAACAGTTTAGACTTTAAAGAGAATCCGGTCTTTTCATTTATTCAGAGTATACAAATTTACATACACAAGTCTTTAACTTGCTTCTTAATTTTTTATTGAAATAAAGACAATTTTATACAACGAATTCTTTATTACATATTAATATAAATTGGTATACAAAACGATATGCAGATCTTATACATACATATGTATAAAAAAATTCTAGGCAGCGTACTGTAGACAGAATATTTGTTACTTTTTCACAATTACTAAACTAAAAAGATCCAATTAGAAGAAATAAAATTACACTTTCTAAATTCTAATCATATATGAACATCTCTAAGACATAAAAAAGGTACATAGATTATTTATCATACAATCCTTTTAATTCTGCGCGTTCATTATTTGTTAGGTATGTTTTTCTAAAATACACTCGTTTGTCTTAATTTTTTTTTCTTTTTTGTCCCATACCCTATTTAACTTGTTTAAAGATTGAGTAAATTTCAGTATTATTTTGTGAATCGCTTAAGTTATAATATGATACGCCAGAAATTAAACTCTCCAAAACTTTAAGATATTTTATATTTTAGCCATAAAAAACGCGTTTGAAGATTTCAAATTTTCTACTTCGGTGTCAGTAAGTAGACCAGCTTTTATATTCCTAAACCCTAACTGTTACATATTCTCAATTATTTATATAACTTTTATCATATTTTATTTAAAAAAAAATGGAAAATGGCCATTAATTAGCTGATTTTTTTTATATGTATGTATAAGTTTATAAAGATTTGTTTATAAAGATTTCGAAAAAGTTGAATCCCAAACAATTAAACTTAGCTAAATTATAAAGCAGCTTTGAAACATGTTTAATACGTATATTGGGCCTATTTCATACATATATGAAATTCACGTACAGCCCATACACGTCTGATCTGGTTGTACTGTACAAAATACAACAGGTTCTCAAATTTGACAATTTGAATGGTATAATCGAACAGTTGTACAAACATTTTGGTAGTTTGAAAGTTGTTTAGAAGAATATGAAAAAATTTTACTTTTTGTAGGCTTGGTTTGTAGTTTGTTTTGTGCCGTTTATGTGCAAGTTGTATAAGTTGTAAATGATATGGTATGGTTTTGCAGCCAGAAACCTATTGTACAATCAGCTTCGAATTTCGATGTTTATTGCACATATCTGTTAAGTCTAATATACCATATATTTCTTGCATTATTTTTATAGATGAATGTTTGTTTAGGAAAAATGTTTGGTGTATGACGTCAGATTTATAGATCTTATTATAAAATGCTAGATATTTTTGGTTTTAAACTAAGTACATAGGTATAATTTATATATATATAGGTAAATGATTTGATTTGGATACTTCGTTTGCGAAAGAAACAGTTCTACTAGCTCAAATTGGTAAAAAAGCAAAGATCGAAACCACAGTAAAAACCAAGAAGCACCACTTCTTTGGATAATAATTTGGATAAAAAAAATAAATAATTTCAGATTTTCTAAAAAAAACAATTAAAGTTCAAATAATTTTATATGAAAATTCTTTAAACTCATTTCATATATGATTTATAATATAAATATTCAATCTTCCATTTTCCGGAACTGGTTTAATGTTTCAAAATAAAACCCCGAGGTAAAGGTAATGTTTTATGCCACTTCTATACTATATACACGGCAAATTTAATTTAATTATATTTTACATTCGATTTACGATTACCATAAATAAATACAGAACAGTGTTGACAAATATTTGCTAACACTGTTCTGAAATTAAACACTACTGTGCGAGATATGGCAAATATTTTTTATGTAGGTAGTGAGTAATTTTGACACCATCAGAGTCTTTTTCGCGCCATTGGAAAGAATATTTTCACAGAATAAATTACTTAAAATTTCTTACATTACCATAAAAAATCATAGAAATTAGCATGAAAATTACCATTGTTGTGCCTAGTAAAGTCATAAAGAACTGCTAAAAGCAAATCAAAATATTTTCTGCAATTTTAAATCACTTATTGAATTCTAGTAGGTATACGTTTCAAAAATTTAATCAATAATTTTTTTCTAATTTTCTATGTTAGTTTGGTACTTTGAATCTCGATAATACATTTTTTCAAAAATTTGCTTTCCAACACTGATACCAAGTTATAAGTTATTATAACACTAACTACTATTCCATGCAAAAATAAGGAGTTTAGCCAAGTATTGTTTTAAATCACATAATACATAAATTACCAAGTATAATTATTTTAAATCACATACCTATTAACAATACATACATCACATATATACATATATTTTAAAATAGTATAATTTACATTACTCTAGCGTTAGATAAGTCATAATTATGACCTTTTTTTTTTTATCAAATTCGAAAGTGTTATCATATCAATCAATTTATTATATTTCTCGTCATGTCATTATTTTTTAATTCTACCTGACATATTAAACTTTTCGTAAAAACTGACAACATGAATGAATTGAAAAACAAATTATAATGTTTATAAAAATAACATTATAAAAAATAAAATTTAAATTAAATTTAAAAAATGAAAATTAAAGGATTAAAATTTTTTGAAGTTATCGTGTGATAAAACCGTAATACTTAAATTTAATTAACCTTGTATATTTTAAAAATTAAACATTTAAAAAATCTTTTCATATCTATTAAATATTATTTTAACACGTGCAGTTTTACATCCCACGCTTATCACCTGTGAACATTACTCAATTTTCTTAAAATTCCGAACCAATTTAATGTACATATGTAATTTATTTTACTTTTCTACGTTCATGTTCACCACTTGGACTGATA
This sequence comes from Poecilobothrus nobilitatus, assembly GCA_947095535.1. NCBI lineage: Eukaryota > Metazoa > Arthropoda > Insecta > Diptera > Dolichopodidae > Poecilobothrus > Poecilobothrus nobilitatus. The sequence goes on along the minus strand of OX352773.1, from coordinate 77,241,829 downwards.
CATGTGAGAAAGGTTACTATGTTCATCGGCGAGTGTGGAACTGAACCTGAAGAATTTTTTTTCTAAATTTATATCTTTTGTCAATTGCAAAATTCTGTTCAAAATTCAAATGTATCAGAGTGGGAATGCTGAATGCGACGGTGAGCAATAGGACAAAAACTTATATGTAGTAGTTTTGAAAAGAAAATTTATATTTTCTTTTATTTGCTTTAGGAGAAAATATTTGTATGTATTTATGTACATAATTCATATTCACTCACTCAACTTAACACTACTCACTATTTCTATAATGCTGACCATACACGGTGGACTAGGTTGAAAACTTGGTACGAGGACTTGATAAGTTGTATCGTGTATGGGCAAGTTGTAAAACAATTTTGATGGTTGAATAGTTGATTGAATGAATATCAAAAATTTTGATATTTGTGGGCGGAGTCTTTGGTTTGTAGTTGAGTTGTATCGTGTATGGGCATGTTGTACAACTTAAATGTCATTTTAACATTGAGATTTTTTGATTTGAGAAAATAATAAAAATTAAAAAAATAATTACAATGGTTGGATGATAGGTGTTAAGTGTGTGGTATGGTTGTGTGTGGTACGAGGACTTGATAAGTTATATCGTGTACGGGCAAGTTGTAAAACAATTTTGATGGTTCAAAAGTTGGTTAGATGAATATCAAAAATTTTGATATTTGTGGGCGGAGTCTTTGGTTTGTAGTTAAGTTGTATCGTGTATGGGCATGTTGTACAACTTAAATGTCATTTTAACATTGAGATTTTTTGATTTGAGAAAATAATAAAAATTTAAAAAAAATAATTACAATGGTTGGATGATAGGTTGGTTAAGTGTGTGGTATGGTTCTAAAACATTTCCGCGTACCAAGTTTACAACCTAGTCCGCCGTGTATGGGCAGCATAAAATTATTGATTTTTTTGATAAATTTGTAATGTATGGTAAATAGAAATAAATTTTATACCAGTTTGTAATATAGCACAGAAAATTTAAATTAAATTTAATTTTTTAGACTGTAGGGTTAATTAACTGTACCATTTTTCTTTTTGTTTCACAAAATAAAAAAGAGGGTACTATTTACAATAGTATGCATAATAAAATTTAAATGTACAAATTTAATATTTAATTTTATTATGCATCAAACAAAGACATTGGTTAAATAAATAGTGAGAAACAGATCGATATTATAAAACTGTTGATATACATATATATATATATATATATATATGTATATGTACATAAGTTATGCATAATTCATTTGTGGGGGCAATCAAAAATTGTATATGTATTATTATATATGTATGTATATACTAAGATAAAGTTCAATTGGTTAAAGATATGTATGTATTATGAATTTAACCTCAATTCACCTTATAGTTCTTACCTAATAACTTGCAGATAATAAAAGATTTTATATATAACAATGTTTAGGATTTTTAATAACAAATTTTAATTCTCCATTAAAAGTTCGTCACATATATTTTTATAATAAAATGACAACTATAATGGGTGACAAGAACAAAGAAAATTTAAATAAAAGATTCCTGACCTGAGACCTGAAAAGTTTTACGACATCGGATTCAAACTGATTTTGAACTACTTTTATGTATGTCTGTACCCAACAACCATTTTGCACTGAAAACGTGTCAATCTCGAGTTCTCAAATTGAACTTTTCACATGGAATTCATTAGAACACCGAACGAAGTGCAATACTTTTGTTAAAGAGAAATACCGAAGTGAAGAGTTTTACCCAAAATGTCGCACACGCACACTACAATTTTTTATATTTCTATATTTTTCTTTATGTGTGGCACGCGAAATAATAAAGAAAACGATAGAAATTCCGTTTCTGTCTATCAATCTGTAAAAAGATATATGTACACATTTCTTTACAAATTAACATGGAAAAGAGGATTACACATGTCATTGGTTTTTTTAAAATCTTCTAAATCCTTTCAAATAAAACATTAAACATATACATATTATATATAAAAATATTTGTGATATTGGGTGATAAATTAAAAAGTTTTAATCCCTTAAGCATAACTGTAAGATTTTGCTGTACATCACTTATGTGCCTACATATAAAATTTTTTGAAATTTCAAAACTAAAACTAAAAATTTACATACATACATATATGTATACGTACATTTTTTATTTTCTATGTAGATATTTTTTTTAGTATGGTGACGTTTGCTTTTGGTAAACGAAATTCCGTTCTATTATAATTGTTTTGATGAGCCCTCTACCATTTACAAGCATAAGACATATTGGTACTTGACAGTTATTGCGAATGGAAACTATACCAACAATTGGGGCATTATAAACAAAATATGGTTTTTTTCGTGGATATCTATGGCCTATTAATGAAAAGGAATGCCAATGTTATTTAATATAGAAACAATTCTTAGATAATCATAATTGGGATGAACGCTAAATATAATTCAATCTTAAAATCTAGCATTATGAAGTTTTTGTTTTTATGATGATCAAAGTAAGTGCTATTAAAAAGAAGTAAACTTTTTTTTTTAATATCTTTATTCAATATAAGATTTAAATTACAAAGCAATAAAGTGTACATAATTAAAATAATAATAAAAAAATAATTTGCGTTTATTAAACATTTTATATGATTACTTAAAATCTTATTTATTTATTTTATTTTTTCAATTACATTAAGTATTTTATTTATTTATATTTAATAAATTGTATTGTTTTTCTTTAAAATTGTATTTTTTTTTATATATATATATTTTTAAGAAAAAATAATTTCCTCTTTTTATATTAATTCAATATTTAAAAATTTAATCAAGGATGAAAAAAATAAATTTTTTTTAAATAAATTTAACGATATATGATCTATAGTTTATATTTACTATAAAAATATTCCTTAACATTATTTCTTATTTTCAAAAAGTTAATAACGATTAATGTTGAGAATAATTAGTATTTTTCTCTTTTTAAGAATTTCTTATATTATTAATAAAATAATTATACCAATTAAAAAAAAAAAATAATATGTTCTGAATAATTAATGTTAATTCATAATTTATGGGTATGTATTTAACAAAACTAAAAATGTTTAGTTATTAATTAATGTTATGTATAAAGTAAGCTTAATGTTTATTCACATTTACGTTATTTTTATTCATTTAAAATTCTTTTAGAAGTTTTGGGTTTATTCACATTTTCTGTTTTTTTGCTTTTTATTTGACATTTATGTGAATAGCCCATCTAGAGTAACAAAGTTTATTACTCCATGTTTACACCTGACCTTCATGTAATATATTGAAAATTTATTTTTCCCAATTACCGTGGCAAATTAAAACTTTTGAAAATTGAGCAAACAACGATGCCATATACAAAAAAAAAAAAAAAATCTTTGAAATCAGATTTTGAATATGAAGAAAAATATTTCGTTATAAAACAGATCTTTACCAAATGTTTATGTTATTGGCTGTAAAAAGCAAAAAAACCTTTTTTCCATCATAGTAAAATTAATTAAAAGTTTTTAAAAGTAAAATATAATAGTAGATAAGATTATTCATCTATTTTGACATTGAATTGTTTATTTTCAGTACTTGAGGCAAGATGGTTTTTAGAAAAAGAGTTGTGGTACGAAAATTATATTTTCCTTTCCTATCATACCCTTTTTCGTAAAAAAAAACTTTTGCAGATCAGTACTAATCATGTACAACACAAGAATTCATATCAGCTTTACAATAAACATCAATTTCTTTAATCTGCATTTTATCCTCTAGTCTAAACTAAACTGTTAAAAGTTAAAAATAACCCTAAACCGATGGTTACATATTTAATTTACAAAAACGAAAATGATTAAATTGTAAGTAATAATAATAATAATAATTTTTTATGAGACTTAAAATTTTAAAACTCTTATATACTACTACTAAAAAATATCATTACCTTTTTGTTTTTTTAATATTTTTTCTTTTTTCATTTATTTTTTTTTTGTTTTCAAATTATTAACAAGATAAAAAAAAGTCCTATTAATAACATCATTAATTTAAAAAAAAAAATATTACATTAAAATTGATTTGTTAAATCTTTTAGTGTTTTTTTTTTTTGTTTTACGAACTTGACCTTATTTACATTAAACGTTTTTTTTTATATATTTTTTTTTTTTTAAATTATATCTTTTAATTCTATTACTACAGAAATGAAAATGTTTATTTTTTAATTATTTTGTTTTTGAACATTTAAAAAACAAACATTTTTTCTGAAATCCTTTTTTTTTATGTTTAATTTATTAACTAAGAAAATATTTTAATTTAACTATTAATTAAAAAAAAAAAAAAAAAACAACAACAACAATTGAGAAAATAATATTTAAAGTAAAAATGAGAGGGGGCAGAGAAAGACATAAGAGATAACGTGAAAGTAATTTTATTTTTCTTTCTATTCGATCAGTCTAATTCAAATGTTTATCGCCATCCATTCAAAAATACAAAAAAAAAAAAAAAACACATTTTTTTAAACTAAAAACTAAAATAATAATTACTTTTAAATCTTAAAAATAACTCAAAAAACAAAATCAGACATATTTTTCTTTTTTTTAAATAAAAAATATTATTTTTTCATTTGTTTGTTTGTTTTTTTTTTTTTAAGTTTTTTCCCTATCAGCATTTTTTGTTTTATTGTTGTTATATAAAACCTTACCTTACCTGTTGACGAATTGAAATTTAATAAGTAATAACTTTCAAAGAAATTATTAGTTATATACATATTATTATCATGCTGTGTACAATGATATTTTTTGATAATTAATTTGAAAAAATTAATTTTTATTCTTATTATGGCATATACGGTGCCTGTTCAACAAATGGATTTTTTAATGAAAAATCATCAACTAAATTTAATAAAATTTCAATATCTTTTAATTGTTCTATTTGATGTGGTGCACCAATTAATTTAACATTTTTACCTTCAATATTTGTAAAAAATGTATTATTTTTAAATATAACAGCTCTATCATAAGGTACTTTTGGTGTTGGATGTAATGCTTGACGTCTAAACATAACATTTGTTGGTCTATATTTATGTAATTCATCTGGATTAATATAATCATCATATATTTCACCAGTATATGGTTCAGAATTTTGTGTTACCATTGATGGTGTACATTTTTGTAATGATACTTTACATGTCCATTTTATATTTGGTAAATCAATTTGTTTTGCTTGATTTGCTAATTGTATTAATGGTATATCAATTGTATTTCTCATACTTGAATTTTCTTTTTCAAATGTTTCGGGTGGTAAATTAATAACATACCATGTTTCAAAACATGTAATTTTTTTGATAATTTTATTACCCTGTCTTTGAATAATTACTTTTTCACTTGGTAATTTACGTTTATTACCAATAAGTGTTGGTGTTGATGATGATTGCGCTGATGATCGTTGTTGCTGCTGTTGTTGTTGCTGTTGTTGATTATTATTATCTAATTTATTATCATTTAGTTGTTTAAATAATTGTTGTTTTAAAATATTTTCTTTTGATGGTCTACCACGATTATTTGTAAGTAGTTTTGACTCATTATCACTATCACTTAGATCATGTGAACGCCTAGTATCAACTTTTGTATTAAATGTTGTTATTGGTGGTGTTTTCTTTGCAACCATTGAATTAAGTATCCTTGGTGGACCTTTATTTGCAGATTTTTGTGATAATGTACTTCTTCTACTTGATGATACTGATTTTGATAATATAAGATTATTATTTAATAATTTAACATTTTCAGATGGTGAACCTTTTAATTGTCCTGATTTATTGGCTGCATTTTTTCGTAATGGCGGGAATGGAGTCCTTGGTGGTGGATCTTTATTTTTTTCTAAATTTTCTGATAACAAATTTGTATGCATTGCTTTACGACGATTCCTTTGTACTGTTGATCCAGAAGCCAATGAATTGTTTTTTCTCTTTCCAGACACATTATTTTCTTCACTAGAATCGGGACTTGCACAAGTATTTTCGGAATTGAGAGGATCGTTTTTTTGTTTTTCTAGAAGGAAATCTCCTTATAAAAAAAATAAATAATGATATATAATTTTTATAAAAGATAACTAAAAAATAAATACCTTTTTTTCCTATTATATCGTTTATATTAACTATAGTAAAGGTTGGCATTTTTTCAAAATCTTCCAATGTTGATGAATCGGCATTTTTAGGTGTATTTTCAATTTTTCTTGAAATTTCTTTATCAGATTCAGGAAAACTTTCTAAACTTTCATTTTCCGTTTCATAATCTTTATTTAAAATTTTCTTTGTAGATAGCTGTTGTTGAATGTTATTCTTTTTATTATCAATAGCATTTTCTTTTTCTTTCGGTTGCTGTAACACTTTATTTAAAATTGTAGGTTTTTTTGTCAAATTGGAAATATTACGATTGTCTTGACTTGGAAGTTGTTTATTTACTTGTTGTGAAAATTTTTTAACAATTTTAATTTGTTTTTGTTGTGTTAATTCTTTAATAAAATCTTCAATATCAGTATTATCAGCATCATCGTCATCATCATCATTTAATTCAATATCACTAAGGAAACCACTTTTAACAGATGATTTTTCAGATAATTTAGGTATTTTGATTAATTCTCTTTGTTGTTGTTGCATCGATTCATTCAATTTTCTTTTACGGATCAAATTAACATTTGCAGGTGTTGGTAATATTTGTGTTTTTGGTTTTTGAGATCTTTCAATAGATTTTGCTACTAATTGATTTTTTACTGATAATGATGATTGATTTGCAGAACCTTGACTGTAAGAATATTTATTTAAAATAATTGTTTTCCCGGGTATAGACACTTGTTTGTATAGAGCTGGGTTTTTTTGCGATTGACTTAATTTATTAAATAGATTCATTTTATTTTTTTTAATAGACTCTGTTAAAAATTTTTGTTTTATTGTTGCGGATATGTCTGTTGCTTTTTTACCAGCATTTAAAACATTAGGTTTTATCTTAGTTTTTGAAGGTGCATCAAATTCGTCACCAGCTGTAGAACTATCATCACTTTCTCGTAATATATCAGAATCCACATCACTTGAAGAAGCATTGAAATTATCAGGTTCAGATACAGAATCTGAAAGATCCCCATTGATTTTACGTAGAATTTTATCACTTTTAAATGAAGTAATTAAACTATCATTTAAGTATCTTCTATTTGGTTTTGGAGTACGTTTAGACCTAGTCGGAGTATCTTCAACAACTTTACTTTCTATTACTTTTTTTATTACTGGTTGTTGTTGTACTTGCTGCTGCTGCTGCTGTTGTTGTTGTTGTTTTTCAAGAATTTTTTTCTCCATCAATTTTTTGTTTGACGGCGGTCTACCAACTGGTCTTGGAGATGGTTTAACATTTTGATTTGGTGATGATTTAATACTATTTGAAACTTTTGAAATTTCCTCATCCGAACTTTCACTAAATTTATGCTTGGCAGTAGCACTTAAATTATTTTTGATTTTTTCTAAAGTTTTATTAATTGGTTTAGTGACGTTTGATACACTTTTAATTATACGAATTTCCGATTTCCTTTCTATTGGATTTAACCTTTTATTTGGAATTGTCCTTTTTTGTTCAATATTGTTTACTTTTCTCATAATGGAATTTATCTCTTTAAACCTTTTAATACGAATTAAACAACGTTTTATTTTAAAATTTTGAGATTTTTCTGAGCGTCTATTATCAGCGCTTTGTTTCTTATTATTTATATTACGCGATTTTGTCATTATTTGTTTAAAAACATATAAATATTTATTTAGCGTTGATTGAAATACATTATAAAAATTTATAATTTAATTAAAAGTTTTCCACATCTATATTAAATTTTATTTTAAATAAAAATTTACTGCTTCGAATATGATATTAGAACACTTCCACTCTTTTTTGACAAATGTTTTGAAATTTCTTGTGATGAAATAGTCTCCAAATAAAAAAAAAAAGGAAAGACAGCGCTAGTACAATGATTGTTGACAATGATTCCCGCGCACTTTTAATTCTTATTTATTTATTTAAGATTTTTAAAGACACTTATTATTTCATATATTAAACATTTAAAATGAATTATTAGCAAAAGGTTTGTATTTTTAAAGTTAAAATCAACCATACAATATTCAATAAAATGCAAATAAGAGCGTACCTACGCTTCGTGACAACTTTCTATATGATAATATTCAATTCACCAATTCACTTATTCAGATTTCAGATATGTCTACAAGTCTACAACTAAAAACATGAAAGAAAGAAAGAGCAAGTTTAAATGTCTTTCTAAGGTATTTCTTTGTGTGTTGAAAAAGGTTAAAATATGTAGTTAAATTTCAAACTATACCAATCATGGAGAATGTAGAATTAGTTGCCATTTTGTAAAGAATATGCGCCAATGCAACATTAATTATTGTGAAGTTCAGAAATAGTTATAAGGGAAAAAAATTTTAATAATTTCATTTTAAATTTTAATCAATATATACCAATAAAATGAATTAGATTTAATTTTATGGTAAACATTTTTTTACTTCGCTTATATGTATCATGCAATTAATTATTTTAAAAATATTAAACTAGGATATTGGAAAGCACATTGAATCATTGAATAACCTAAAAAATATAAAATTTTATAGAACCCACAGAATCAAAAAAAAAGATATGCATATTTAAATATCTTTGCTAATATGGTTCTTGATTTGGCTAAAAATTAAAACTAAAAAATATTTTAGGCATTTTGGTAATCAATTTGATACAACAAATAATATTAACAAAAGTTTATGAACATTTCCTAATTTTTGACAGTTCACTATTTAGTTTAGAAAAGGATAACTATTAACTTTTTAGCTTGACTTGACTCGACTCGGCAATAAAATAATTTCTCCATTTTTTTTCATCGGCATTGTCGAAAAATTTTTATCTTAAAGAAAAAAAAAAGGATTTTTTCAATTTTCTTTAGAACAAACTAATATAAAATGGGTTCTGATGGTAAGTACTATTTTAAATTATTAATAAAATTCATAATTAAATGTTGAAATATTAGTAAATTATTTCAATAAAAATAATGTTTATGATATTTTATCAAAACTTGTACATATTATATTGAATATTAATTGTAATTGAATTTTAATAAATGTAACGTTATTTTACAGACCGTGATAGACGACATAGAAGAAGAAGCCGTTCTCGTTCACCAAGAAGGCGTAGTCGGTCTCGTACACCAAGAGATCGTCATAACAGACGTACTATTACTAGACGCAGAAAACCATCATTATATTGGGATGTACCACCACCAGGTTTTGAACATATAACACCATTACAGTACAAAGCTATGCAAGCTGCTGGACAAATTCCTGCAAATATTGTTGCTGATACACCGCAAGCTGCTGTACCTGTAGTAGGTTCTACAATAACAAGACAAGCGCGTCGTTTATATGTTGGAAATATACCATTTGGTGTAACAGAAGAAGAAATGATGGAATTTTTCAATCAACAAATGCATCTATCTGGTTTAGCTCAAGCAGCTGGAAATCCAGTATTGGCATGTCAAATAAATTTGGATAAAAATTTTGCGTTTTTAGAATTTAGGTCTATTGATGAAACTACCCAAGCTATGGCATTTGATGGTATTAATTTTAAAGGACAAAGTTTAAAAATAAGACGCCCACATGATTATCAACCAATGCCTGGAATGACAGATTCAACAGTACTGAACGCGCCAGTTAGTAAGTTAAAAACAAAAATAATATTAAATTTTTTGTTTTGTTTCAAAAACTAAAATACTAAATAATTATATTTTTCTTTTAAGCCGGATCAATATCAGCTGTTGTTCCAGATTCACCACATAAAATTTTTATTGGAGGCTTACCAAATTATTTAAATGAAGAACAGGTAAGTAGGGAGAACTTCCATTTGCAAAAGTGTAAAGTGTTTATTTTTGTTGAAGGATCATTTTTGATTCTTGTAGAATATTTTTCCTTTCATTTTTTCGATTTTTAAAGCTCAACAATCGGATTTTTATCTACTGTAATACGTAAAAAAAAATGAGAAAAAAAAAAACAAAAAGAAAAACGAAAGAAGAACGTTGCCAAAACACAATAATGTATTCTTTCGATAATAATGCATATGAATAATTTTTCAGGTTTTTTTGTTTTTAGCGTCTCGAAGGCAAATTTTTATAAGATTTTGTCTTTTGCAGGTTATTTATTTAGTTTACAGGTTATAATGTCTTTTATTTTTTGTCATCGAAAATTGGCTCTACTTTGAATATATTTTACCATAAAACTTGTTATAATTTTTTACAGCAATTTTACAATTTTTTTTTTAGAGGAATTCATTCGACCTAAAAATTTATTGTAGTCGGTTTCTTAATTTTTTTATTATGTGTATTAACAAATAAACTTCTGTTTATATTTTTCTGGGATTTTCTTATGTAGTAAGGCTTGGATAAGATAATTTTTAGATTAACCAATTTTATGTAGAAATTTAATTGTTTTGATTGTAATGGTTCTATTTTAAAAAGTTTAAGAAAAATATTTGTCAAAAATTACATAAAAAATAATATTACTTTCAATGCAATCGTGGTTTTCAAATGTTTGTACTATTTTAATTACATTGCGGTTAAAGTTTTTACCAATTAAATATGTATAATTAAATTTAGTTTCATGTGTTAACAATTAACATAAAACTGAGTATTTCAATGGGATACAAAAACTCATTTAATACACATAGAAATTATTAAATGCTTATAAGAGAACCATTACAAAAGTGGTGGTATTTATTAAAAATTGTTTTAATTTCTTTATAATTTATTCATTTATAATTTTGTGAACATTTCTATATATATTATTGAATATTTATGTTCTATTTATCCAAGTTTTACTATTTTAAATTTATGCAAATATTTAATTAATTTTTAAGGTGTCATCCATCCTAATTTAATTTTAAAAGTACGATAAAGATATACGAATATATAAATTTTACTACAATAAATTTTTTGTATTTTTTTTATAGTTGTCTTCGAAAATAACAATAACGAAACTTTTCGTTCGGAGTTTCAAAAAAAATAAAACGGCGGAAATTGATTTTCAGGAAAAAATGTTTCTTATTTTTCAGCCAGCTTTCATTGAGGAAATTTGTTTTAGATTTTTTTTTTCTTGCAGCTATAAAAACAAAAATATTTTTTCAGCTGTTCTATTTTTCAGCAAAAATTAAAAAAAAAAAGAATATTATTTATTTTGCAGCACTTTATTTAAAAAATAAAAATAAAACTATTTCTGTTAAAAAAACATTATTGATATATAATTTCATTGTATTATTGTAGCATAGGTTGAGCTACATGGCAGATCGCTGCTTCCCAATAGTTTATGTTGCTATTGTTCTCCTCAAAACAAAAATGCTGTCATTGTTGTCGTTATTTGAACACATTGATCGAAAAAATATAAAAATAATATAAGCACAAAAAAAAAAAAACATTAAAAAATGACTTAAAACAAAAAAATAAAATAAAATATTGTTTCCAAATCACACTCTCTATAAATATCAAATGGGATAAAATTTTTAAAATGATATAAAAAATAAAAAATAAATAAAGGCAAGTTTTATTAAAAAAAATGCAATTTTAATTACAGAATAATATCGCGAATTTTTCTCGAATATAATTGTGTATTTTTTTTTTATAATGTAATCTCGGTTGAGGGTTAATTTGTTATTTTAAAAAAAAAAGATTATTAATAGGGTTTTTTAGATGTCATTCAAAGTAAGTATTTAAGGTAAAACAAAAAATCGGTGAAAATTAATCGTTTCGTGTGTGTTAATAGGAAAATATTTTTTTCAAGTTTATTTGATAATAAAAATTATATATACAATGTACGTATGTATTGTATGTGCAGGGTTTTTTAATTCTAAATTCAATTATTAAATCTAAAAACATAATAGTACACAATGTACCATATTTCGAAATGTATGTTTTTAGAACCATTACAGGACATATTTTATGAAAATTTTTTATCTGAAATATAACTAAATTGCCTGTAGAATTATTCGGTATAGATTGTATAGGTTTAATTAGTTGTCTTGTTTTTAGATATTAAATGTGATACTATAGAAAAAAATAACATTTAAATAAACATCGTATGTATTTGTTTTTTACAGAAAAATATTTAAAATCTAGATTTATGCTCGAATGAATTTAGACATCACAAAATTCAATTAAAAATAATTTTATATACAAAACAAATTTATATTCAAATTATAAAATAAATTTCATTTGAAAGCTTACAAAATTCATGTTTTTCAAATTCAAATTAAAAAAAAAATATTCAAAGTTGAATTTTGAATGACCTGTGTTAATATGTATGTATGTATGTATATGTAATACGTAAAATTTGTATATTATTCCAAATTATATTAAAATATCACTTAAACTTAAAAAAAAAAAAAAAATATTCGCGAAAAAAAAAATATTTAATATCGAATTTTTATGCGATTTCGATTGTTGTTGTATTTAACAAATTAATTTTAGTTTTAATGATACATTATTATATAAATTTAACTTTTTAACGTTATTTTTACTAATTCTTTTTATTGTTTTGTTTTTTTTTTGTTTTGTATTAAAATAGGTTAAAGAATTACTTTTATCATTTGGTCAATTGAGAGCATTCAATTTAGTTAAAGATGCTGCAACTGGATTAAGTAAGGGATATGCATTTGCTGAATATGTTGATTTTAGTATAACAGATCAAGTAAGTTAAAAAATTTATATTTAATTCTTTAAATTCCAATTAATTTGATTTTGTTTTTAGGCAATTGCTGGTCTAAATGGTATGCAGTTGGGTGATAAAAAATTAATTGTTCAACGTGCTAGCGTTGGAGCTAAAAATTCACAAGTTGGTACTGTTGCTCCAGTTCAAATTCAAGTGCCAGGTTTGTCAATGGTTGGTACATCTGGTCCGCCAACAGAAGTTTTATGTCTTCTTAATATGGTTACACCAGATGAATTACGTGATGAAGAAGAATATGAAGATATATTAGAGGATATTAAAGAAGAATGCAATAAATATGGTATTGTAAGAAGTGTTGAAATACCACGTCCAATTGAAGGTGTTGATGTTCCGGGTTGTGGTAAAGTTTTTGTTGAATTTAATTCTGTTGTGGATTGTCAAAAGGCTCAACAAGCATTAACTGGCCGAAAATTCAGTGATCGTGTTGTTGTAACATCATACTTTGATCCAGATAAATATCATAGAAGGGAGTTTTAATTTAAAGAATTTTCGGGAAAACAACTTTTTTTTTAAGAACAAAAAAAGGAAGAAGAATAAAGATAAAATAAAATGATAATATTATGGTGATCGAGGAAAATTGAACAGATATTAAAAGAAAAAAAAAGTATTTAAAAAATTTCGGTTTGTAAGAAAAAGAAAATAAATAAATATTCATTCTCAAGAAAAATAATATTGTACCTATTTTTTAAATTCCAAAAAAAAAAAGAATAGTAAAAATTCTTTTAATTATGTCATCTTTTTGTCAAATTTATGCTAAAATTTAATGAAAAATAAATAATTTAAATTTACTATTTCGCTTATAATTCGCTATTTCGCTTGGTGTTGGACAATTTATTTTTAGTTCCTACAATTTTTGAATTGAAATTTTTCTGTTGAATTATTAATACTCTTTCTACTTAATTTTTAGAAATCTATTGCCATATATTTGTGTATATTAAAACAAAAACATACAATTATTAGACAAATTTATGCTATTAAAAGAAGATAATGAAATTCCAGTTATGGGATATCTTTCGTAAAGTTTCTTCTTATTACAAGAGCTTTGATTTTCAACTATTATTCTTCTAACTCGACCTTCAATAAAAAAATATCCTAATAATTTCTATGAAATTTACAATTACATTGTTTTCTTAAATTTTTATTAAAATTTAAGTCAATTCGTCAATTATCAATTTACATTAAAATCAATTTACAAATTTAAGTTCTCGTCAATTATCAATTTACATTATAGAATTGGATCCAATAAGGTCCCACTCAATTGTTAACGTGATACAGTATTAGGTTTTATAACATGTAGAAAATCTATGGTGAGACGAATCCATTAATTCATTTGTAGTCATTAATTCACAACAAATCTTTTTAATTTACTTATTGTGTATGTGTTTGTGGATTGTCCTTATGTATTGTCCTTATTGCCATCATGTTTTACTTAGCTGATTGGTTTTTACGTACCAAGGTGCTTTTAGCGTTTCTATATAAAAAGTTCTACGCTAGTAATTCCCCAAAGATTCGGCACTAGTTTTCCTAGTACTTTCAACTTACCACTTGCAGCTTCTCATAGAGGCAATCTATACTATTCATGAACCGAATATTTCTCTGGTTTAGGTACAGAACATAAAGGAGAGTTTCTGCCTCCTCCGTGCATCCTCTATATAGATTAATCTCTGCTATAACAATTTTCTCGACGCTGATTCTTGTAAAAAGTCTCAAATCGACTCTGTTGAGTTTTTGAAATTTTTTGGCTTTGTTTTAAACTTATGTGCTTGTTATTCTTTACAATATGCGTTCTCCAATTTAATAGTCAAAAATGAAATTCAGTGAAACAACATTATCGTGTAAAATAAAAATAAAAACAAATTTAAACTTTCGTTTTCTTAAAATATATGATTAAAGTAAATTTGTATTCATATCACTTTTTTAAGTTATCAAAAGATCTTACATGTAAAACTTGTATGCATATTAATTGTTCAAAGATATTTAAACCATGTAAAACGAACAATAAAAGTTATCATAAGTATAATAGTAATTATAAAGTCATATAATATGATGTAGTGAAATATATTTTTAATTAATGTTAAAAAAAACCAAGCATTCTAAGTAAAAGTTTACATTTATACTAGAGAGGGATGACGTTATTACTATAATATAGTTTTTAAGAGAATAATAAAATATTAATGAAAATATTTAATAACATATTTCATAACTTTTAATTTGTTTTTTATTATACAAAGTCTACTGTATTTATTTTCTAATTACATAAAAAATTAACACATTTTTTTTCAATATTATTTCTAACTTTCCATATAATAACTTTCAATATAAATTTCTAACTTTAAGAATAAGTTAACTATTATTAACTGACTCACTCATTCAACACATTATTAAATTTGCTAGCAAGATCTTAATTCTTTGTTTACAAGTTTTATATAGTATATAAAATTAAAATATATAAAGTTTAAATCACTACTAAAATTAAACATTACAAGTATTTACAATTGTAAATACATACAATTCACAGACTGCGATTAGTTATGAACACTCTTAATATTCGAACCATTGTTGGTATTCATGCTCGCATTATAGTCTAACTTATAGTGTTATATAGTTTGTTAATGTTTATATCATGTTTATATCAAAAAGTTCAGTCAGTGAGTTGGTTTCTTTTATGTAATCTCTAAATTAGTTTAAACCTCCCACAATTGTCATTTTTGATAATTGTCATAATTTTTTAAAGTATTAAAAAGATGAATCGATTTTAAATTGTTCGGATATACCCCAAATCTCATTTGTTAGGATATATAAGAAAAAATAGGGTGTATTTCGAAAGCAGATTTATCATAATCCTGTTTTATCAAAATCTTGTTTTTTGAAAACCTTATATTATATAGTACCTAATATTATATTGAAATTATATTTATGTCCGCCCCCGAACTTCAGCAAACAAATTTTTGAAACTTTGATTTTGTAACTAAACTAACTCTAAAATGATTTCCTTAAAAAATAATATCACTGCGAATAACTCACTGAAGGAACAATAATGTTTCCGTTACTAATCGGAGTGACTTGAGAGAATTGAAATTAATTAGAGAAGGTCTAATTTTATAAGTAAGAAGATGAATTGGATCAGACCATCGGAAAATTGAAGGTGAACCTTAAAAGAATTTGAATGCGAGAAATGTCTACATTTTTGAAACTAACCACTAATAAAAAGTAAAAAGTTTTAAATTAAGGATTTTCCTATATAAATGCTTTTTAGGCAGCGGAAAACAGAATTTCCTAATTAATTTTTAAACTTTTACAATTCCGAAGTGGTACTAATATCTCTACAATTAAAATCAGTTCAAAATAAGTTAAAAAATTTTTTTATATTAAATTTCAAATAAAAAATCAAAAAAGTGCCAATGAATTCAAATTAATTTACATTACCCATGAAAATTCATCAACATGAACATTAATTTTTCTTGTTCAAATAAAACCGAACATTTTTGTAACCTAATATTTTGTTAAATTAATGAAGAAAAAAAACAAAAAATCCTTAAAAATAAAAATAATTTAAATAATTTGAGTTCATGTGAAATAAATTTTCATTTCATTACAATTTAATAATACACTATAGGTTTTTTTTTTTTTTTTAAAGATTTTCATTCAATGCCCATATCAATATTTAAAAAAAAAAAAAAAAAAAAATAAGAAAGATTAAAAGAAAAATCTACAATCAACAATGAATGCGTTTTATATAGTAAATAACCAGCACATTTCAAATTTTGCCAATGGGTTCTTACGATTTTTCAATGTATAATTTGAAATACCCAATTCTCAGAGTAACAAAAATTAACCATTGATATAATGTAAAAAAAAAATTTAAGAGTCAGGAGAGAAAATAAATCGGAAATCGGGTAATGTAATAGAATGTATTTATACTTTAGGTTGGTGGATATTGGATAAGATTGGTTAAGTTCCAATATTTATAATTAGCTGTAAGCTATAACAGTATTATAATAACAGCATTGCAAATTATCAATAAATTTCAACAAGTTGATAATAAGTAAAAAACAAGGTAGAATGTAAACCAACGGTTCTTAAAAGGGCAAATTTCCAAAACACAATACAAACTGTTTAGAATTGTGACTTGCACAAAAATTTGAAAATTTAAAAAATAAAATTTAAGAAATTTTTTGTAATAAGAAAATATGTGAAATTAGGACTTTTCTAGAATTTTGAGGGGCTGTAAGTCCGGAATCCTTTATAACTAAGAAAAACTGTTAACACACATAAAAATATGTTACTGGAGCTTTAATTTTTTTGTCTTGCCGAAGAAAAATTTGCAGGTGCCTAAAAATAGCAAATTTTCAATTTTTCAGTATATCTTGCCGAAATTGTGTACAGGTTCCTAAGTTACAGGTGTTTAAAAATAGCAAATTTTCATTTTTTGAGCCCTAATAGCTCATATACAGGGGGTGACCCAAAAAATTTTTTTGAGCAAACTTATACTAATTCTAAAAGTTTTGTCTTCCCTCAAAATTTCAAGCCTCTATCTAAAAGCGTGCCGGAGTTATGAAAGTAGAAAAATCATGCAAAATTTGGTTTTCACATAACGGTAAATTTAAATACTAAATTTAAAAAAATTGTATAATTTTGATATTAATTTACAAAGTTAAAAAAAATACCTGTCGCATGACGTTTTCAGATTGAAAAAAATCTTAAGCAGAACATAAGATATATGCATTTAAAAATAGGGCTTTTTCAAAGTTTGAGGGGCTGTATCTCAGTAATGGATGGCTACATGAAAAAGTTGTTCCACAACATTATTTTTGTTATGAGACCTACCCATGGTTAAAACGTGTTTTTTATCTATCTTTAACGGTGTAGAAGTTTTGTAAACAGACGGACGGACGGACAGAGTGAAATTAATAAGCACATTTTATCAAAATTTTTTGGGAAATGTGCTAACTAGATGTTAAGAAAATATGAAGGTGAAACCACTGTAAGATAATATAATAGACAACTCTATTGTAGTTCTAAGTTAAAAGCTACGTGATTATTATGTAAAAAACAACTAAATCTATTTTAATTTGTAATAACTAAGCAAGTGTTGGAAATATTTTTCAGTTCACTTCCCGATTTAATAACAGAAAAATAAAATATTAACTAACATCAGCCGTCAGGAGAATATTTTTTGTAATTTATCTTGCAGCTGATTGATAAACTAACAACCAAAATTTTACTGTTTCACTATGTATGTATATATGTATGTATTTATGTATGTAAAAATAAATAAATAGTGCGGGGTCTTACAGTTTCGAGTTTAAATATTTTGTTTAGTAGGCCCTTGGGCCTCAATTTTTAATGCTTTATTGTTTTATGATATATTTTTTTAAAACAAAAACTGAATAGTAAGACTTTGAGGAGAGTTGGTTATAAAATAAAGATTTCAATAATTTGTTTAGCGGAAGTTTGATATTTTTCACTATTTTAACTGCTTTGCTATTAAAATATCCTTTTCTTTTACCTACTTACATAATATATGTATGTATGTACGTATATTAAAATAAGAATTTCAATAATTTTTGAGCTTGACCTTATACAACCTAAAAACCAATTCAATTTACCGTTACTAAAAATAAATAAACTTACATTAAAAAAAAAAAAAATCAGCTGTTTCCACCACTCACCACTATTATACGAAAAGCATAATGTCAAAATTATCTACAATACATATACATTAATTTATGTGGTCAACCAATCTCAAAATGAAACGAATTAACGCCAGAAAGAAATGAATTAACGAAATAAAAAATAAACTAAAATTAAAATATTTATTTTAGCTTTAATGCATTTTTTTTGATTTTGTTATTATTTTATAAGCGTTCGCACAGTTATTTTTTGTTTTTGTTTTTAAATGCTATATGTAAAATTTATAAATTTTTAAGCCCGATTGCTCAGCATTCCATACGTTAGGTTGGGTTAGAAAAGATATTAAATTTAAAACAGATTTATAATTATGTATACAGAGGATAAAATCAGTAGAAGATTAATGACATATATATATATACTTTATCATCAAGTGTTCATTTGGTACCTCACGTACTGTAAAAGATAGTCATTTTGCCCATCATATTCTATAATATAACCATATATAACTAACCATGTATATACGTAAAATTCTTTGCAATTGTTAGTATTAACTATTCGAATTATGTCATTGGAACAGAATGTTTTTTTAAGTAGATTCCTTGATCAACTTCGTTTACTATAAAGAAAATTTCTCCAAGAGGAATATAGTACTCCGATTGTTCTTTATATGAGCTTTGCTAGATAATAGATGGACATTAACAAAAGATGCGAAATGTTCTGTTTCTTACCGTAATACCGTAATACAATATTACATTTATGATTTACCTTCCTATATATTTATATATAGTCTACTCTTTTAAATTTTGAAATTTTTCTTATAGTTTTTTAGGCTGGGTTGGTCTAACCAAATTTTATGTTTCGTGACTCTGTGGTTTGATACAAATCAAAATTAAAATTTTATTATAAAATTTTGAGAAACGTTGATTTATGTTAATACTAAATATATGTGTAGGTAAATCTTTATACCCGTATGAACGTTTGTTCAAGGGTATAATAAATTTGCCATTACGTTTGTAACACTTTAAAGGAGTCGAGCTAGATATAGGCTCAAAGGTATAGATCAGCTCAGAATTGAATTCTGAGTCGATTAAGTCATATACGTCCGTCCGTCCGTACGATAACTCAAAAAAGTAAAGGTGCTAGAAGGCTAAAATTATGTTTACGTCACTTTTGTGAAATTGTTAGTTTCGCTATTTAAATCCAGCATTTTCGGCCGCCGGGTTCGAGTTACTGTCATACAACTTCTTTCTTTATATGGAAATAACTCACTGTTTATTGTACTCACTGTATATGTACATAAACGGCCGCCGGGTTCGAGTAACTGTCATACAACTTCTTTCTTTATATGGAAATAACTCACTGTCTATTGATGATAGGTATCTGAAATTTTTTAAGCATCAGGTTCAGATAGCTTGCACATCTTGAAAATTATGAAACTGGGCGTCACAAAAGATGATGAAGTTTTAGGGCAACAACTTCTGTAGAATTTGGTTTAATTGGTGCAACAGGGTGTGGTTAGCTATTATACAACTACAAAATTTATATAAATATCTCGGTATTTACCGTCGGTACTAAAACATCTTATGGAAACAACATATATTACGTTCATACGGATATCTCAGAGTTGATACAATCTACTCTACTGCACTCTTCCTCGTTTTTTAGTTTTTTCTTTGTAAGTCAAATTTTTACATCAGAAACATTTTCAATTTATATAAAATGGTGAAAAATTTTTGCCAAGAATAAGAATTAGTATATATATACTCGTATATATTTAATATTGCATTTCAATTTTGTTCGATGCTACATTGTGGCCGCAGATATATGTATAAATATGTATGTAACATAACATAATCATACCATATATATATACAAAAATTTACTTCGCTAACTTTTGTAATGAATGAAATGCAGGATATTCTCATTTTGATTTTATTTATACATTTATGTACATATGTATGTATAAATATGTGGGTTTAAATTTGGTTTAAATTATCATACCGACAAAGATATAACGACAATACATATAAAATATGAAAATAATGTAAATATGTAAGTTATTATAGAAATGATGAAGCGTTAATTAAACGATAGAGGCGTAAGGTTTTATGTAAATTACCACCTATACCTTTTTTTTTTATACTTATTTTTAATCTTTACTTTTCTTTTAGTAATTTACTGTTTCGGCGAACAAATAAATTATTGGTTATATCAAAAGAAAAGTAGAAAAAAATTATATATATATATATATATATTCATGTATGTATATAATATGTACATATAAAATTTCAAATGTACAAGGAAAGAGCAAAAAAAAAAAAAAACAAAAAATAAAATACAAAAGAAATTATATGTTACCAGAACTTTTAATAGTTCCTTTTTTTTGTCGATACTCGTCCTTTATATTATAATATTTTTGTTATTTTTTATTTTTATTTTTTGTATTTTTGCATTTTAAATCCGTTCATGGTAATCGTGGTGTTCAAAAACATATGTAAGTATTTTGCATACATTATATGAATAAGAGTTACCAACTTTTTATTTTTTAAGATTGTATGGTAGACTATACCCAGCGGAAGTTAGGCAAATTGAATTCAGTCAATATTTTGAATTCAGTGCTCATCGATGAATATAAAAAAAAGTTTACTATAAATATACGCACGTATATCCACCGTTGAACATCACATCACTTAAATGTTTCAAAATCTCATATACTTATTACCGGTGAACATAAAAATAAACTTGAGTTAAATTCCATTAAGTATCATCGGTGATTGATGACCATTTTTAAAACTAATTTTGTTAAGGTTTTTAAGTATATTTATTTTTATGTTCATCAATGACCACGGAATTTTAAATCATTTAAGTGGTATTGACTGATGATACACGTGGAACTCAATGTGTTAAGGAGAGGGGGACCATCTTAGATTTATTTAAAAGGCAGATTACGTTTGTTATAATAACAGAATTATAATCAAATCAAAATATTAAAAAAGTTAAAAGTTTTAAGTAAATTGTGAAATATTGAAAACACTTAATTTATCAAAACTCTCATTAATTATTGGCTGGATAGCTTCAATTAAATTTTCGCTAGTTAATTTATATTTAAACTTTATCTTTTAACTATAGATCGAGTTTTGACCAATACTTGTTAGTCACATAAGTTTTGGTTATAACTTATTTTTCCATTTAAACGATATTTAATTTCGGTTATGGTTAAAATATAATTCTGTTGTTAAATCTGCTGATAATTACAATATAACACTATATTTTGTCACTGCCATAAATATGATACAGTCTTCAATTTTATCTTTTTTTGACATATATGATTTTCATCAAAAAACTTTTCACAATTTTTATTATCCTTCATTTAAATACATTTATTTGCTTTGTTTACGGGTTCATATTTTGCTATTTTTAATTTACCGTATAAGTATATGTTTTAGTCTTTTTAGCGGCTTTTGATCAAGAGAACGAACCATTTTTTTTTCTTTTAATCTTATCAAATCAAATCATGCAGAGTAATATTGTTTTAAGTAAATCTGACCAATATTGTTACAGCTAAAATCTAATTATCCGAGATTGTTATTTATGTACTGAATTAATAAACATAACATTTTCATAATTTGATTATCGTTCCGTTCAATTGCATGATCATATCAAAAAATTTTTCTCTTAATACATATTTTGTTGTATGACCATTAAGACTTTTTTTTTCCATTAATATTTTCCCTTAAACCCAAGTTTATTTCAAAAACAATTAATCAAATAAATTTATTTCATTTGGTATTCCGGATATACCGGAATTATTATCTGAATATATTCATAATAATTTTATATGTACATATAATATTATATACATACATAATATGTATTTTGTTATATGCATTTTCATATTATGTTTATATGCATTTATATGCACATTTTAAATATAAAGTAGAAAATTGTATTTCGTGTGAAAATGATTCCATGTGAAAATTTTCTACACTTTTTTTTTTTTTGATTTTATTATTTTTGTTCTTGTTAGTATTTTGTACGGTACAGGATTAAAATACTTTTGTACAAAAACAAAATATATATAGCAAAAATTAATTCATTGTATTGTTAAAAGAAAAACCAATTCAAATTCACAATAATTGCATATACATTTTCGTAAAAAAAAAAAAAAAAATCTTTGATTATTGCGTAAAAATAAAAAAAAAAAATATAAAAAAAATAAATATAACAATTTTTAGTTGCTTTTATAGTTTTCAAATACTCTTTATAAGCTAACAAAATATCAAATAGCACTTCAATTTGCTCATGGTAACAATTAATACGATATCAAAAAAAAAAAAAAAACAACAAACATTTTTTTCTTTTTTGGGTTTTTATTTTTAAAACAAAGCTGATTTGAAAATTTTCAAAAATTGATTAATTGGAAAATTGATCCTTCCAAATAAGGCTGTAATTATATATGCAGTATTAGTTTAATTTTTAGTTATGTTCAATACATATTTTGGGTTGTAAGTTTTTCCAAAAAAAAAAAAAAAAAAAATCAGTTAAAAAATGATAATAATTATTCTGGATTTTTAAGGAATTTTTTGAATTTTTGATCAAATTATATTGTAATTGGTTTAATTTTTTTTTTTTAAATTTTGAATTATTTTAGAATTTTTAATTTAATATAAATTGACGCTGAGGTTAGTTCATAATAAAAAAAAATTTTTTTTTTAAATTTATTCAAATTATTTTACATTTAGTTAACAATGTATATAGTACTTAATTATTTAATATAATGATGTTTTAGAATGTGTTTATAGATTCTCTTTTTTGTTCTAAGGTAAGTGGGAATTCTTCTAAAAACATGAAAAATTCGCCCTTGGTATTTGTTAAATTCTTACTAACTAAACTCACCTCCCCCTTTAGCCAATATAATGGGATGAAACCCCTACCTGTGAACGCAGTATATTGGCTAGGGAGTAGGGATAGGAAAGGATAGGAAATGGATACGAAAACATTGAATTGGGAGTGGGACTGTAAGGAAACAATAAATCCGCCTATATTATTATTATTTTGCTAACAGTGAAAATAGCCGTTGCAATAGTTACAACATGCAGTAGTATATGACACCTTCCTGCATAAAGTAATTTTTTTTGTTCTTTATTAAATTTTTTTTTATTTACATACTAAGTGGTTTTTACATATTTTTTTATTGTATTATAATCATTTTATTTTCTTAGACCCTAGCCATTAAGTGGCTGTATGGTCGTATAGATAGTTTAATAATTATCAAAAAAAAAAAATATATAACAATTCTGAAATTCCTAAATTTCATTTTCTTAAATAACAATAATTTCATTTTTCTCTTTAATTATCAAATTATATTTTTAAAGCTACATTTTCAATATACTAGAATTAGCTATTAGTTTTTTTTTAATTAATTTTTTTTAATTTTTTTGTTTTTATTTTTATGTTATTAATTAATTTATTAAATTTACATTTACAATTATAACAAAATCTCTAATTTTCTTTTTAAATAAGGTGTAGGAAGTTAAATTTTTTAATTCATCTGTTAAATTATTATAAGCCCTTAAACTATTATATACACAATTATTTTTTTTTTGCTTATCTGTTCGGAACAAAGAAAGATAAAAGTTACTGCGGTTTCATGTATGTCAAAATTGCGATTTATTAAATTATTGAAGGTAATCCCCACTGTGACTATAGCAGCTATTATTGTTGGTATTACTTACTTTATTACTTATAATAATATAATAGTTTTTTTAATCAATTTCAATTCTCTCCAGTAACGTCGATTAGTGGAGGACATCTTGTTTTTTCAACAAATAATTCACGGCGATATTATATATTCCCACAGATTCGGGAGAACATGCTATTTAAGAAAAATCCAAATAATTTAAGTTCGGTATACCACTTAACAGTTACAGATTACGAATAATTTGAACTTATATCGCTAATATGATAGACCAATTCCAGACAGTTGACTAACACTAAAAGACTTTTCGCGAGCATTTGTATCAATATAGTGGTCAAAGCATTAATATAGTGTAAATCAAAAATCGTAGTCTGTTTAACATCATATTATGGTATGGAAAAACATAATTCTTGTAGGATTTTTAAGTCTAACCTAAATTAAAAAATTTATCTTAATTCTTAATATTACAGTAAACTAATAAAACTAACAATACAACTACACACACTACACTAATAATAATATCATGACTTAAACCTATTAACATCTCTAAATTATGACTCAATCAGTTATAGTTATAATGTAGTTCCTTAAATGAACATTTAACTGATGCTTGTATTAAGCAAAATATCCTATACAAAAAAAAATTAAATTTCGAACGAACATATAATTTTAGCAAGGCAAAGTCTAAATCTACGGCTAAAAGATAATTACAAACTGTTTAGAATACTGAGACTTATGTCAACATTTGGAAGTTTTTTCTAAGAATTTCATATATAAGAAAAAAATGTGAAAAATAAAAAGACTTACTTCAATTTTAAGGCAACCCATCATAATTAAGAAAAACCATTAATGCATGTAAAATATAATGTTGAAGTTTTAAATTTTGCCTTTTATTTTGAAAACATTTGTACAGGTGTTTAAAAACAGCAAAATTTCAATTTTTGAGGTCTAATAACCCTAAAACTGGGGGTGATAAAAAAAAATTCCTAGGACAACTTACACTTATTCTAAAAGATCTAATTTTAAGATCCTATTGTGTCGGATTTATATTGCATCATTTTCATTTTCATATTTATTTGATTTGATTTATTTTGATAGATTTAAAAATAGGGCTTACACATACACATTTATTAGGGATTACACATTTAAAAATAGGGCTTTTTCAAAATTTGAGGAGCTATAGTTTTCTCATGCATAAGGCAATATAAAAAACTTATTCTACAACATTAATTTTTTTATGAGAACTATACGTATGTTTAAAATTTCATTGCTCTAACTTTGACGGTGTAGAAGTTTTCTAAACGGACAGACGGATAAAGTGAAACTAATAGGCACATTTTTTAAAAATTTTTGAAAAATATGCTAAAAACCAAATACGAAAATACTTTAATAAAGATTTAAATTCCAAGATATATAAATATATAATATATGTAGTATGTACTTTAAAATTAAAGATGTAAATTAAATTTAAAAGTGCACGAAAACTTTAAAAGGTGTATACTTTAAAGTTTAAATTACAAAAATTAATAAAAAATATTCGGTTAAAGACGGGTTAATATACGTACACTTATTTTTTTAATAAGTGTAGAAATTCTTCTAAATTAACAGTATACGCGTAAAACCATTACAGTTTGTCTTTTATAACTATAATGAAGTTTTTACAAAAAACCTAATCCTACTACAACATAAAGTCAGACTTATGAGAATTTTTTTTTTTTAATTAACAGTTTTTTTGAATTGGTTGGTGTTTTTCTTTAGTTTTAATTTAAAAGTGTTTTGGACCTAGGCTGTCTGGTCCGATTGGGACATTAAAAACAACATTTTTCTTTTAAATTAAACAATACACATTGCAGAATGAAGTTGGATTGTTTTTTAGAAGCGCTAAACTGTTTTTAATTTGAAATTCAACGACGCTTTGAAACAAATGAAAAGATAACAAAGAAGTTGTATGACACTTACTCGAATTTGCTGGATTTAAATAGCGAAACTAACACTTTTTGAAAAATGACGTGGTCAAATTTTTAAGCGAGAAACTTAAACTTATTTTTTACAATTTCAAAATGAATAACGCTTTGAAACAGCTGAAAAGATATGAAATATTGTTAAGAGTTTAAATGTTGTCGAATCAAGTAGAAGGGATTAAGGGAATAAGGGAGATTATTAAAATAATCTCTGAGAAACAAATAAATAAACCAAAAATATTGTAATAAATTGATGCTTAAAATCGAATCTCTTTTTGCAATTTGGATTCAAGAATAACTCAAAAAAATATACGGTTGAGTAAAATGCGTACTACAGCTATAATCAAATCTATTTATGAAGATGTCCAATAAAATATTTAATAAATATTTAAATAGTGTGTAGTAGTGATATTAAAGAAAATTTACAGTTCCTCTTGTGCAAGGTGGCTAAATTTACAGTTTGAACGCTTGAAATCTATAGTGAAAATTTAACACATGTATTTGTTGTATGTATTTGTTTAAAAGATGATTATAATTATGTATATAGGTATTATGTATATTATACATATGTGTATTTAAAAAATTTAAAATTTCAAAAATGTAAAATCTTGTTTAAGGATCTAAATCTTAAATATTCTTCACTATATTTGAATAGCAATAACATGAATTAAGTTTAATTTAAATTTAAGCACAAAGTAAAGCCTCCTAAATAAAAAAATTTATATGCAAATTGAAAATATATCAGTTTTTTTTTATTGTACAAGTATTTTTTCCATTTTTTATAGTTATAAAAAGCAAAAAAATAAAAAAAAAATTTTAAATTTTCAAAAAAATTTAAAAAATACATATTTTATTATTACAAAAAATTTTTTTTTTTTGCTTTTTTGACAAGTGTAATCCCACTATCATAACTTTTTCTTCATGTGGTTTTTTTTCCACCTCATCTGATTGTTATTCCTTAACTCTTTCAATATTTTACGATCAATATGTTTAAGTTTTTTGTTATTTTATTTTTTAAGAAATCTGACTAACTATCTTTAGAATTGCAAATAAGATGAGTTTTTTTTTTTTTTTTTAATTTTTGGTTGTATTGAAGGAATGTATGGAAACAGCATAAATTTTGTATTTGGATGATGTGTGCATAGTGATGATGGTAGAACTTTTTTTGTTTTAAATTTTAGCTTAAATTTGGTTTAAATTTTTGTGGTTAGAGAGTGCGATTACGTTACTCCACAAATTATTTGAAATTTTCTTATTTGTTTATTTAAGTCATTGGCGCTACAAAGTACAATACTAAACAAAATACGTAGATAGATTTTAAGTCTTTATTTTATTCTTGAGTTTTTATAGTGTACAGAATTGGTTTATAAGAGTACCTATTAAAAAAAAAAAGATTTAAACAAGAGATCTAAGAAAAAAAAAAAATAAAAATAAAAGAAACTATTAGTTAAATAACTGTTTTTTATGTTAAGATACATATTATATTCAAAGACAAACTTTTATTTTAAAATTTTGCACTAAACAATTCATTAATAAAACAAAGCGTCAAGTGACGATATTTATCTTCTAATAAAAAATCTATTGAAAAATCAAATAACCTGTTAATAATGTAAAACTTTATAACTGTTCCAAAAATCTTCTTTATTTTGGACCTTTTTTTAAACTGCTTTATAGTAGATATACCTTTAAACAAAGGATTGTTGGATGACACAGTAGTTATAGACCTTTGGCACCCCTTATTTGGCGAGAGCAGGTTCGAATATCAAATAGTTAGGTAGGGAAAACTGTAGATGCAGACTTTAGCCAGTTTAGGCCTGTTGTGATACCTCAGTCAGTATTTCTCCTACAATTAAACCATTTGGAGCTTCTTATAAAATGTTTTCTCCAGAAATTTTCTTCTTTTTAGAACATTCCTTCTTTTTAGAACAAAAAATGGGCATTCACACAACAAATGAAAGATTGATTTCTTTTCCTCTTCATCTTTCTAGCTTCTGTGAAAATTATATTAGCGTTATTATACCGAAAAGAGGGTTTCAATTTCGATTTAGAGATAAGTAGGTTTCCATCTACTTGATCGTTTAAGATCTAATGTAAACCACAGCGTAAAAAATAGTAGAAAATCACCTGTGGTTTGTAAGTGTTTTGGTTTTTTATTCAGATAACTATTTAAAGGTTGCAATAAGAGCCTCAAGCAATTCTATAATTGATAAGATCTGATAATACTTTCCCGTGTAGTAATTTCTTACGAATTAATTGAGATTAGTACAAATAATAAGAATATGTTACCAAAATATGCTCACTTCCTTACATTATTCATCATATACACATTTTCCTATATAGTATACCTAATTCTTGTTCCAGCTTGAACCAACCAGTATTCCAGACAGGCTTATGAGTCTAAGAGTTGAATAGTGTTCCAGACAGGCTTGTGAGTCTATCAGTTAAACAATTAATATGCAAAAAAAAAACAATTAAAAAACTTTTTAAAAGGACTCAAGTTTTGTTAGTTGCCTTAAGTAATAAGTAATAAGTAACAAGTAATAAAGAATACAGTTTATAGAGGTTTCAGAATATAGTTTTAGTCCTCTACAATTTGTTTTGTTTTAAAACGAAGGAACGCAACCTAATCCAATGTTTTTTTTTTTTTAAAGATAAATAAGTTAGATGAAGCCTTGGAATTGATTAAAAATAAAGGCAAAACCGAAAAAAGTAAGGTGAATTTGTTTTTGTTATAGTTAAGTATAAATTTAAAAAAACACAAAAATTTTATTCTTTTGTTAAAAAGTTAAAATTCCATTGCAATCTATAATATGTATCTATATGTATATATACATTCATTATTGCATAAATCTTCATTCATCAAAAACAAAAAAGAACAACCAAATTGTTATATTTTTTTTTTTGCATAATATTATCAGGGTCGTTTTAATATAAATTATATGTAAAAAAAAAACAGTTAGGCGAATTATTTATAAGATGAAGAAAGGAGACAGGAAGTGAATAAAATTAATTCATTTTTTTTTTGTTTCATAATAGGCGACTATATAAAAAAAAGATAACTCGGCAGAATCATCGGCAGTTGATAGTCCATGTCCTAATGAATTTCATACTTATATCATCTGTTTCAGGCTATTTCAATACTCAGTTTTATTCTTACTCAATTTTCAAAATTAAAAAAAAAAAACAAATTGATTTGTCAGTTTCAATACGATTAAGGTTTATACATTTTTTAGTTATATCTATATATGACCGACCCTGAACGATATTTTATTGAGTGATAAGAGAAGCATAATTTAATATAAAAGTATTTCTTTATATTCATAAATGTATACCAAGTATATACATATATGCAATTTAAATAAATATGGACAGGGTATTCGCTAGCGGCAGATAATGAAGAAAGTTGAATGATAGGAGAAGGCAGTATGATATGGCAGGCAGATATATGTATATCATCTTTATCTAAGTCTTTTTTAGGAGCCAGCATGAACATTTTTTTGGAGCCAGACTAAGTATTTTAGATATTTAAAGTGCAAAAATACAGATTTATAGAATATTCCTTTGTATTTTCTATTTTTGTAATTTAAATATTCTAAAATATTTAGTCTAATTCAATAGACTGATTAGTCTGCCTCCAAAAAAAAAAAATTAAAAATTTTTATATGAAACTGATCGTTTGTATAGTTTTATTTAGTTAGTAGAAATACAAATAAACCATTAGAAGTATGTACCAAAAATCGATTATATCGATACCGTTATTTTGATAATTTTTAGGAATAAATCAACTTTTCCTTGTTATGGGAATTTATGGGAAAAAATTTGAAGAGAATTATTTTAGGAAAACTTTAGCTACCGTTATTTGAAAAACCGTTAAAAATAAATCTACCTTTCCTTCCCAATTTTATATACATTATTTTTTATTTAATTTAACCTCCCCTTTAAACTCATTTTTTCATATCGTTCCATTTTTATTCAGACATCCTGTGTGAATATATGTATAGATATATGTACATACTGTATATAAGTGTAGTATAAATAGGTACCTGGTTTGAAGTGTTTTTATTTTGTGATATGAATAATAAATTATTTTGTATAAATCCATATATGCATACCAATATTCTTATTTGTTTTAAAATTTTATTTTTTCTTTTTTGTCTTGCGATTCTCTCTAAAACATGAGAAACAATATTATTGTAATACTGTAAATTTTTTCGTTAAAATATATATTATAATAGTTATATGTATTATGTATTATATATATTATATAAATATACATATATAAAAATATAAATATATTGAAAATCTGTAAAGAATTTAAACTTTAGTACATACACGATATGCATAAAAGTTTCATGATGTATAGAGGACATATAAAATTGGTTTTGGTATTGATGATGTTATGAAGCCATTTTTATGCTTTTTGAATATTTGATTACCTATGATGATTGTTATGAGTATTTAATCTACATATAAAAGCAATTGTACTCTTTACATTT
This sequence comes from Poecilobothrus nobilitatus, assembly GCA_947095535.1. Classification (NCBI taxonomy): domain Eukaryota; kingdom Metazoa; phylum Arthropoda; class Insecta; order Diptera; family Dolichopodidae; genus Poecilobothrus; species Poecilobothrus nobilitatus. The sequence goes on along the minus strand of OX352773.1, from coordinate 77,211,245 downwards.
TAAGATTATCAAAGACTATTTTTGTTATTGTTTTGTTTTTTTTTTTGTTCTTTTTATGATTATTGTAAGTGGAAGATGTTAAATATTTATAGGATATATCAAAAAAAAAAAAACCAACAAACAAAAAAAAAGTGTATGACATATTCACAAAAATTTAAAAGACAATGAAATTTCTTATTGGAACATTTTTGGTGCGTTGGACGGAATTCGGTGAATTTGGTGACGGATTGTTTTTTTCTTTTGTTAAAAAAAAAAGTTTAAATAGGAAAGTTAATTTTTTTAACGTAACTAAAATGAATGTTTTTTTTTTTTTCTTTTTTATAAAATATTTTTAAATTCTATAAGGTTTTCACTTTTTTTATCTTTTTTTTTTACATTAGTAGTTACTACTTACAGTATTAAATAGCACTAAATATCGTTATAAACTAGTACTTATATTCTATATTATATTATCTCTGTTATTAAATGGTTTGCCATCTTTTTCCGAGTTCCGCCTTCCAAGTTCCATATTTTGGTCTTTTAAATGTATCGAGTACTATAATACATTACAGTTAAATTTAAATATAAATATATGTATACTATCCTCTCTATATATTTATGTATACTTAACATATTATTAAATATATATATATTACAAATGAAATTATATATTAATTATTTTTTTACAACATAATTATACCGTACTCCTACATACTCAACAAATGACAAAAGTATTAATCATCTTTTATAACAAAGATAAGAGATAACAATACTCTCGTCATCACCCACACAAATAAATAATATTATACCTATAAGAGTATTCTAAGTTCAGTTCTAAGTGGTAATCATTTTCGATTAAACTTTCTTCTTCAAACAAACGTCATTGGAGTTGTCAAACGTCAAACGCTTATCTACATACTTTAAAGCGTATAAATCAATTTATCAAATAAATATTAATTAAAATATAATAAAAATATGACTAGATTGTAAATTAAAAAAGTATAACATAAATAAATTAAGACATAAGTTAAATGAAATAAAGTGTTTCTTAATTAATTGGTTGGCTGATTTTCCTATATAATTATATACGGCCACATTATTTTATAAGTACCGTATACCTAGTTCCGTTGTTTTATTCCTTCTTTATTTTTAATGCATTGTTTTGCCACATAAATGTGATAAATGTGGACAGGAAATTACACAACCTTTCCTGATCAGGCGTGGCTGTAAATGTCGTAAGGGGAATAACTCTCATGACGTGTGTGGAATTCGAACCCACACTTCCTCGATGTTTACAGCGTATACTAGGCCACCGAGGCCCCTTCCTTCATTTTATTTCTTTTATAAACTTTTTTACTTTCTATATCGTTATAAAAAAATTTTTTGTTTTAATTATTCCAACTATTACTTTCTGATTATCGAAATACGGTATCTATATAAAGGATAGGGCAAATATATATATATATGAGATTTAATCTTATAAGAGAGATAATTTTCATTCCTTTTATTCTTTTCAAGACAGCAAATTTACTTAGTCACTTTTTATTCATATTAACTATTACTATATAAGTTTTACTTGATATAATTTTCGGAATAAGTATCATTTTCTTTTCTTTTGTCGATATAGAGTTTATGTTCTATATATTTTTTTGAATTATGTATTTTTTTAATGGGTCGAATTCCAAAAACTGAATTTCAATTAAAATTTTACTTTTTCAAACAAAAGCTGCACTGCACAGAATTCACCCTTAGACTTTGCTTGAAAAAGTGAAATTTGAGTTTAAGGTCTGCAGTTATATACATTCAAACCCAATGATTTGAATGCATAAAACTCACCTTAAACTCAAATCTTACTTTTTCAAATAAAATCTACACCTTCAAATTTTATTTTTTGTTTGAAAGTGTGAATTTTGAGTTTAAGCTCAGTTATATGCATTCGACCCAATTGGTCGTATGCATAAAACTGAGCTTATACTCAAACCTCACTTTTCCAAACAAAGATGCGAGTTAAAGCGTAATTTTTGTATGAAATAATCAGATTTGAGTTCAAGCTCAGTTTTATGCATTCGACCCAATGTCTCGGTTTCAGGGAATTAAACTTTTGTAATTATTTTCACTCATAACGATTAAGCTTAAGTACAAGGATGTATAGAATAAAAATGAACTAAATGACAATTTTGATTAAAAATTAATTTTATTTATTTTTTAAAAATATTTACCACATATTTTATGACTTTGTGGCGTTTGGAGAATTTTTTTGATATTATAAACGTTTAAAATTTAATTTTGTCAAAACTATGCAATAAAAAAGTCTGATTCCATTTTAATTTAAAATCAAATGTACCATAAAATTCTTTTGGCAATTATGATTTAGCGGGAGTGGCTACTGTATAATAAAAAGGATCTATGCAAAAATTAATCTAAAACTTTCTCCCACGTTCTGAAGAGTATTTAAGTAACGAAAACAACCTTTTCGAATGCTTACATTTTTCTAAAGATTTTATTATTAAAATGTGGGTAGACGGCACAAGATAAAAAATTTTGGTTTAAATTTACAAATAAAAAGAAAAAAAAAAATCCAAGTAGGAGTAATAAAAAAAAAAATTAAATAAATTAAAATTTTTTTAAGTAAAATAACTTAAGAAAAAAAAATATTATTTCGTTATAGTATTATTTTCCACGATATATATCGGACCTTGACCTCCTCCTTCTCTTCCATTAAAAGAAATTTAAACAATAGTTTAAAAAATAATAATTTGATCGTGATTTGATTGTAATCACTATGGATCATATTTATGAAACCGAAAATTTATTCAAATAATTATACTTATGTATTTCTTCATTCACCTTTAAAATAAAATCTCGTGGCAAATTTTTAATGTTTGTGGTTATATAATTATTATATTATCTAATAGTTTGGTTTTGGTCATTGGATTTAATTTAGATTTTAATGAGTTTAGTTAATTTTTGCTTTATATAAAAAAAAGAAAAACAAACAAAAAAAAAACGTCTATTACAAACGGTTTTTTTTTTTTTTTAATTTTAATTATTTAAATTATATTTTAAATTTTTAAATAAATATACCATTAGTATTTATTTTTAGTTAAAAAATTTGCATCAAATTTAAAGTATTAAATCTATTGTTAACATTTAAATGCATATCGTAATTAATAAATTTATTAAGTAAACTTTTATTATTTTTTATTTTAACTTTATTTTATTTATTTAACAATGGTTGTTCAGACCATGAAACTTACGATATTTTATCAAAATCTTAAATGCATAGATTTTTTTTGATTTTATAAAGGTTTCAATGGTTGGTTTACTGTATAAAGAACAAAAGATGTCAAATTTTAAAGAAACAAAAAAAAAAAGTTATAACCTGCACAGTAAAATAAGTCGTAAGAGATCGAATAATAAAGAACATTTTTTTAATAATTAAAATTTTTTTTCTTTATAAATCGCTTCCACGAAACTTCTTCGGGAACATAGGGTTTCCACGAAACCTCTGTATCTGATTCTGTTTTCAACTAATTTCTTAATTTCCTGGTTGTTACAATTTTTTTCGTTAACGACCTTAGTCATGCATTTTTTGGTCTACTCACTTTCCTTTTTCCTTGTGGGCTTCAATCAAGTGCCTGCTTTGATAGCGAACAGTTTGCTTTTTTTAATGTGTGACCTATTTACCTCTCGTTTCTTTATTTTATAGTTCTGATTATGGAGTGTTGTCCTGTAATACTGCATAATTCTGTGTTTGTGATTGTTCCCGACCAGAAGACTCTACAGATTATTCTAAGACACTTATTTACATAGATTTCCACTACCGTAGTTTTGCTACAGGAGTATTCATTTAACGCAGGAGTTGAATATTTTTATATTTGTATTTCTGGCTGGGTGGGGCTAGGTCTTCGATATTGTTACTAATTATGATTGGTGTATTATTTGTTGTGTTTATTCTTAGACATTTTGTTTTCTTGTCGTTAATTTTAAACTCAACTAAAGCTGCTTCATCGGCGACGTCATTTAGTTTTATCTGCATATCACTATGTGTGTGTAAAAATAAATAAGTTATTGCAAATCTTATCAAAAAAAGCTCTAGTTAAAATTACTGAATTCAAATACGATAGAAACATTATTTCATCAATTAGTGCATAATAAATAATTCATTGATCCTACATGTCTATCATTTTCGTGCAGTGTTAAACAATATTATGTTAAAATAAAAGGTTACAGTTTGTATATATTTCTAAAATTACATAAAAAAGGTAATTGGAGTTAAATTAATACCCAGAAACTGAAATCCTTTAGTTTTAGAGAAACTTTCGTTAAAAATATTATAAGAAAACAAAGTTGTAAAGTTGTGAATCACTTAAAGCCGCTCTGCTTTTCTTCTATTTAAATTTAATTGATGGGGGTGGGTTCGATCCCTGCACAGGTCGTAAGTTTTTTTCTTTACATACCCCCCTTACGACCTAATATAATGTAAATATATAGTATATAATATAAACAAAATAAATAATATTAGTATATAATTTAATAATAGTATAAAAACCTATAATGGCCTTAGTAGCCGATGGTTCAATAATATTGCATTGCATTTATGTATGTAATATTAATAATATAAATAAATAAATAAATAAATTTAATTGAAACAAAATAGATTTGTTTAGATCATTCATTATCACCCTATTTATATTGAAATTTCTAAATAATCCTAATTGAAATATGAAACATTTACTAAAAATATCTTTATTTAATAACTAAAACTTTAATATTGTTCAGGTAACTCAGAAGCTTAAAAGTTCCGACACTTCACATGATTTGAAATTAAACTATTTTAAATTATTTTTTCCTGCGGGAGGTGTAGATTTTCAAAACACAAAAAGAAAACCTTGATAGTGTGGGATTTTTAATCACTAAAACCACTTCTCCCCTTAGTCATTATAATGCGATTATCTAACTACAAAACACTATAATGGTACTGTAAACCATATATAAACTGTATATATATACTGTACCTATTATATATAAAAAAAAAAAAGAATTAAAAAGTTTTGAAATATTTTTAAGCTCAATTTTGTAATAATTATAGGCACATCATTCAGTCATTTTGAATATCCGCTTTTAAATTACCAACAATCTTCTTCTTTTTTCAAAGTAATATAAAATTTATATATAATTTCTTGAATAAAAAAATTACGCTAAACTGATTTTATAAAAAATTTCAATCTTTTTTTTTTTTATTTATTTCTTGTTGCTTCATCATTTAAATCTAATAGTCAACCAGATAACGCATAAATTTATTATTTACAATTTAAATTGTAATTAACTGTAAAAACTTAAATTTATTATATAAAGAATAAATTAACCATATGAATATATATACATATATGTATATATAAATAAAAAATTGGTACAAATTGTTTTATGTTTATAAATACAAAAAAAAAAAAAAAATTTGCAATACTTATACTGTTATTGCGTTAAATTTTTCAAATAATTTAAATATTTAATCATCTTAATTTATTTATATATTTTTCCTAGTTAAAAAACTACAATTAAATCAATTCATACATATGTAATATTATGCTACAGTTATGGCCAACTAATTAAAAACTAAATTCATTTAAAAGAAAAAATATTTGAAATAGTGTTTCTATAAATACATAATTAGTTCTGAATAAACCAGATACATACCCTGCTTTCGGTAATGTCGTTTGCGCTGCGACTATCAAAAATTCAATTGTCATCGAACTTTCGGTTATGCAGTTGACAAACGTCAATCTTTCGGTTATGCAAAAAAAGTTCAAATGTCAGTCAATTTTATGTGCATACAAAGCAGGGTTATGATTCTGATTCTGAAAAGGAAGTGTAGTAGTATTTTTCTTGTGAAATTTCAATTATATTTTAAAATTTGAATAATAAAAAAGTAATTGAAATCAAATATAATTAATTATTCTTATCCTATAATATATTATGTATATAATTTCCAAAACATAATATTAGCTTTTAAAATATACGTACATTATTATGCTATCTAAATTGTTAATTTTTTTTTACTTATAATTTCAGAATAAACAAAAATATAAAAATTATACTAAACCACACTAAACAAAAATATTTTGTTTTTGTTTGGAAATGCCGCTTGACGTTGCATCAAAAATTTGCAAAAGTCTATTTGAAAGTTCATTAGTTGAATCTATATCGAATCAAAAATCATTTGACTGATCGTCATTTTACTTTACCGAAACAAGAATAGTTTGAAGAACCTAAATTTTAGAAGATTTAGAGAGTATACAATGTGGAAAATTTGACATTTTACAAAGCTTATATTTTACTATAACGGCACATTTAATTACCAAATTGCAAAAATATGTACAATTGATGTCATTTATGAAACTTAAGTTTTGAAAATAGAATTTTCTTCGAAAAAATAAAATAGAATTTTCTTCGACTTTTAGAGACTGTAGCTCCATTAGGGATGGGGCTATATAAAAAAAACTCGGCTTTTTTTTCCCTTTAGCTCCCACGTCCGATAAGCTTACAATTTTACATAATGGTACTCAGTAACGCCACTTATATTTCATAGAATATGACTCTGATCGGCAAGGTCATTTAAAGGTTAAATTGATTATTTTAATATTTTCCTAATATGTTGTAATATTTTACTTAAATTATTATATTTTCGTTTGTGTCAGTAAATGAGACAACGTGTACTAATTTTATGTATATCATCTTAAAGGTTGTTTACAGACCTATCTTTTGGGAGTATAACGGTTTATATAGATCTAACAGTTTTTTGATATATTTACCGTTATTTAAGTATGTAAAGTATGAAATTGCATTTTTTATAAAAATTGTTGTTTCAATTTCGCATTTCTAACCTCTGATGGGACTATTTATCAAGCTGCATAATACTTATTATATATCGTTGAAAAGGGTGTGAAGAGGGTGAGTGTTTATATCTTTCTAACGGTATAAAAATAATAAAGGATGTCTTAGAAAATTTTCAAAGAATAGTGGTTTCTAGAAACTCTGAAGAAAAATTTTATTTTATACCAAAATGTTAACTTTTAACTGCAATATCTCAGAAATGATAGCGCCGATTGAAACAAGGTGTATAGTAAAAACAGTATCAGGCTCTATAACGTGTTTGAAAAACCGTTCCTGCAAATTCATGTAGAGGAAAAATATAACGGTTTAAGTAAAATAATTCAAAATCTTAGAAAAAATTTAAAGTAATAAATTTGACCTTTAAATGACCTTACATGATCAAAATCATGTTCTATGAAATATAGATTCTCTAGTTGAGTACCGCTATGTAAAATTTCGAGGCAATCGAATGCAGAAAAGAAAAGCCAAAAATTATTTTATATTAAGAAAAATATATATATATATATCCCTTGAACTTTGAAGGAAATATATAAAATATATATATATTCCTGAAACCTGGAAATATATATAATATATATATATATATATCCCTTGAATCTTGAATCTTTGAAATTAGTCCTTCTTGAAATATTATGTTTTAGTAGATTCAAGTCAAAAGACCGACATTTGACTTTATTGTATATTCTAGTGCTGTAAATGAAAAAATTACACCATCTTAATTCTTCTCAGCAGGTTCTTTAAAAAAAAAAAAAAAAATTTAAAGTTATAGAGTATTTAGTTTGAAAACGATCATAAATTCCAAAATTCATTCAGATAATCAATATTGTACCAAGATGTAAAGTATGAAATTTTGTCAATAAAAGTTTTTATAAAAAAGTGGATATCGAAATATTCAACTTCAATTGACATTTTTAAAAATTAACTTTATCAAATAACTAAGAAAATTTGTATAACCATAACTTCGGATAAAAATAGTTCGGAACGCATTTTTGACAATTCATCATAGATTACTATCATTTATGTTTGTAATTAATTGACCATAACTGTACTACTATATGAAAATATGCGAATATTTTATATATCCAGAATTCAACTTTTTCACTATTATTTATGTATTTATAGATATACATCATTTGTACATTGTACATTGTATATTACATATTATTAATTTTAGATATTAGTGAGGCAGTAGTTCAGTAGAGATCGTCAAGTTACTCATTTATGTTGTAAAAAAAAAGAACATGATAAAAAAAAAAAAACTATAAAATACTTTTTCTTGTTTATTTATTTATATATTTTTTTTTTTTCTTGAATGAAAAATTCGAAGGAAAACTACTTTTCTTACCAGTTTTATTTTGAAAATACAAAAGGAATGTAATTCTTTTACCATTTTTGATAACCAGACTAAAATAAAAAGGCAGGAAAAGAAAAACAAAAAAAAAAAAAAGTTACAAAACAAGAAAAAAAAAAACTTGAAAATTGAATTTAAATAGTAATTGTAATAATGCTTTGGACAAGTTGTATTTTTTTTTTTATATTTTTATCCCCACATTAGATATATGTATATACAAAGTTATGTTAATTTTTGTTGAAGAACTAGTAAAAGTACACCTTATAAATATGTGGTTAAATTAAATTATTTTAATGTTAAAAAACAAAAAAATGTGTTCATACATAAATTTTATGTATAATAAGTATCTATAATATACAATGAATATAATTTATATAATTTCTTCTTTTTTTTCATTTATCTTTAAATAAAACAGATTTAATTTTTTGTTTTTTTTTTTTTTTGTTTGTAGCAAGGATTAAATATTTTAATTGCCTATATTCGATTAAATTTGTTTTTATATTTAAAAATTATCTATAAAATTATAAATTTTTTATAATTCTACATATTTAAAGTTTTCTATTTTTGCTGGCTATAATTCTTTTGATTTTAACCGCTAAAAGTATCTTTTTATAAAAGAAAAATATTATTGCGTATTAAAATATCTGCAAAATTCAATGTCATAACATGTAATTTGTCATATTTCTAATAGAAATTAAATTGATTTTGTAGTATAAAATAAATTGTAAACTGTTTTTTTAGACTTAAAACTAATAATTCTTGTTTTCATTTGGTTCGGTCCCACCCAGATATAATATGTTGGGAAAATAAATTCAGCTTTCCTTTTTAGGCGTGGTTGCGGTAGAAGTATTAAATTCTAATATTATTATTATTGATAATATATTGATATTGATCAATGATCATATATTGATCTGACCGATCGTTTGAAGACCATATCTTTCGTCTAAAAGACTGTCGACTCATATAATGGGCCTATGGTGGCATTTTATTTTGTAACGGTCAAAGATTGATAAGTTTGTCTGCAAAACAAATCAGGTAGATTGTGTAACAAGAGTAAAATTATACTCAATACCAACATATATTAAAAACTTTCCGCACTCAGTTAGTTCTATAATTTAAATAAAAGTTTAAACGTCCAACCAAAATAAAGCACATATAAGATAAACAGTCCGAATATATCTTATTAATATGCTTTTTTAGTGCACATAATTCATTTTTTTTTCTCAGGCATAAATTAACTATTATTGTAGTCATATATAAAGACCCAGAGACAAAGTTGTAATCATATTAACAGATTGTGGATTCACTTTTACTTATGTTTAATTATGCACTATTTATTTATAAAAAAAAAAAAATTAGTTAATTATTGATTAAAATGTTAATTGCAACAGATGCACATCCAGTGTACTGAATAAAACATGATTGTATTCAAAAAGAAGACGATGAAACTTTGATGAATTTTAATGAAATTGGTAAAGATAAAGACTAAATTAATATATTGGATATTTTAAGTTTTATTTTTTGTTTAATTTGTGTTTTATTTAAAAATCAATCTTGAATGAGTAGAATTATAAATACATATAGACTTTTACTACAGTAAGTAAATTATTTTTTTGTAGCTATAAAATACATTTTTAATTTTTTTTTAGGGGATACATTTTTTGAATTGTACATGTATATGTGAAGATTTAATAAATGTGAAACATCTACAAAGACAAATTCATTGAAGAAAATAAATACTTGTATAAAATTAATTTGGAAAAAATGTATTTACAACGCTTGTCATTTAAATCTGATAATTTTCTTTTCATGTCTTTTCAAACCCGCATCCCTTTTTAAACCAAACCGATAGGTTGTGAGCTTTGATACAAATGTACAGTGTGGTTTATGGGGTAAGGATGTGGAAAGGATACTTGAAAAAACGAAAATATTTTAGAATTATGGAGATTAGATTCTTGTTATTTAAGGGGTATAAGTGACACTGCAACATTTTGATGTAGTGGCCCGCAGGTTACTACAAGTGGTGGATTTTCCCTTCACTTATAAAACCGCTATTGGGACTAGGACTGTCTCTAAGAAAGTAAAGATTTGTATAGGGTATAGTGCTGGCAGTTTATCTTCGGTAAAGCTCCTGTATGCACCTATATGCACATATTTTTCTCGATGTTAAGCTTTGTAGGATTATGTAAGATGGGTAATAAAATTTAGAGTTGATGATAAAGTTTTTCTTAAACTTTACTAAATCGTTTACATATATGAGTTTCAAACTTTGAGGGCACATGTGATCACATCTGATTCAACAACGGCAATATCCGCACTACGAACAAATTCCATTAAGGTATGTAATGCCAACTTATAAGTTTTACAGTGTATGAGTAGACATCTATTCTTTTTGTTTCGTAAGTAGCTCACAGTTGTAAATAAATCCTTTAAAAATAACCCTTTAAATAGTACACTTAAGCTATATGCTATCTGACCTAAACTCAATATTTTAGTTCGCTTTATTAATTCCTTACAAATTCCTTAAAACTTAACTAACATGTATTAAATTTTATTATTAAATTGAAAAAATAATTATGAAATAATAATTAATATTATATTTCAAATTATAATACAAATTAGAGCTCATATTTTTTAATTGAACATTTTTAACATTTTACAATCTATTTGTTTGAAGAAATTTCTTCTTTACTGCTTAGAATCAAAATATCAATGCATTTTATTTATTAATTATAATTACTCAAGTTGCTTTTTTCCTTATTTTTTTATGACCTTGTTTAAGTTATTATAGTTAGTAAATAAAATAAAATAAATTAATAAAAGCTTTAGTTAAAATTGATCACTATTAAACAGCTTGTTCTTGTTAGTATATTTTTTTTAGATTAATAAGTGTATAACGGAGCTTCTAAAGCAGTTAAACTTTATTATAGTTTTTTAGTGTATTTCCATGCCACATAAATGTGAGAAACTATTTACACACTCTTTCCTCACATTTTATGTGTTTATTTTATACACACCAAACCACTCGGTTTTTACGCTCTTAACCACTAAACTACCGAGGTCCCTTAAAATAGTTAAAAGTTGAAAAAAACATTTTTCAATATGATACTTTGCGATTTTTAAATGATAGATTTTCTATTTTTTATCGTTTTAAGAAAAACTGTTCTAATGACTTCCACAAGGTAGTATAAGGAAGTAAATACATTGGTATGATTCTGTTAGCTTTTTTCTAAAGTTATAGGCCCAAATTTAATTTATGAGAAAAGTACATTATTTTACGAAAAGAATGCATTTTATAGTGATTCATAAATATGACTAAATTTATTATGACTATGGCACTAAAATCTAGCAAAAAAAAGGGGGAAAAATTGTTTGTAAAATGATAGGTTTTTTAATGAAGAAATGAAAGGTATGAAAAGGGCATGCGAGCGATAAAGACAGAAGAAGGACTTTTTCCCAAAAAAGTGGTTCAAAAAGCAATGCAATTAATCAAATATTTATTAAAAATTAATATATTTTAATATATTTAATCATAAATATTAAATTAAACTTATTTTATTATTTTTTACAAAAAATATGCACCGTTATAGAAACTTAATATTGCATATTTTTTTCATATTGTTAATAATAGGAGTTTATTGCGATATGCAAAAATGAAGTCAAATGTTTATCTGTCTAGCGTGAGCGAATATTTATTTTAAACGAATTATGAAGTGAGAAAGTTTTTCTTAAAAATTTTTTTTTATTTTATACGCTCTTACCCACTAGGCACTAGGCCACCGAGGCCCTTTCTTAAAAATTAGGTTGTAAAAGGTTTTAGATAGGCATTCATTATTTAGATATATAAATTTTCCAATTTTCACAGCTACATAATGAGCCTTATCGTGGTAAACGTACCGCAAAAATTATTCATCTTACGGTTACCTTCAATCGTGGTAAACGCGTGAATAAATAAATTTCGAAAAAATTTCAAAATTAAATGACAGCTAAAACTGGGTATAAAAATTGAATTTTATTAAAAAGTAGACAGTGTTCCGATTAGCTTGTTGGATGATTTAATTTTGGATCAATTATTGGAAAGAAGAACTAGAAAAAAATTAAGAAGCTCTTTTAATTCTCTATGTGGCGGTCCGTAACTATTCAACTCACTTTTTTAATTTTTTCCCAAATTTCATTAATTTCATTTGGAGATCGATTTGTATGGCCCGACCAATGTCAGGTTTTTCTTTCATTAACCTGATTAAAGATTCATACTGATTATGATTAGTTACTTTTTTCCTATACATGTAAATACAAAATGAATTTTTATTCTTTAAAAATTTTAAAATAATTTACATTTTTCTTTGAATGTTAAAATTTAAATACCGGCCGCACAAAAAATTTTATGTTTTGTAGTTGTTCTACAACGGCCACAATTTTTTTTTTTAAATGATACAAAAAAAGCAATTTCGAAGATTTGCTGTCATACGTTTACCGCGTTACCGCTTACGTTTTCCACGATGGGAATTTTGTACGTTTGAAGTTTTGTTCAAACGTACGTTTACCACGATAAGCCCCAATATATCTTCCACATTTTTGTTATAAAGACAAAATAAAAATGACACTGTCAAGAAACATTGTCTGTAACAATATTCTCGAGCTTAGTCTAACATAACACATTTTATATAGTTACAAAATAATCAATATGTGGTCTAGATTTTGAGCCACCTATAATATATGTACATATGTTCAATAATTATTCAAACACCCTGTACATGTAATATATGATGTATTTTTATGTAAAAATAGTATCATATTATAAAGAATTAATGATCAATATAATCTAATTAAATAAATAAAAAAAAAAAACTCGAAACTTCTTATAACAGTGTCCATTAACTCAAACTTGAAACGTATATAATATATATTCATAAATATAAAAATGTAATACATATATGTATGTATATTAATTAAGTACATATATAAATAAAATTTTTAAATAGTTAACATTTTTGTTATTAACTTGCATTAACAGTACTTTATATATATACGATATATATACATATATATATAAATAACGATGTGTTATATATACACATGTATATATAAATAGCGAAAGTGAATTACATTAAAAAAAAAATACATAAATTACTTGAATAAATATACTTAATGTTATGCTTAGTGAGTGGTAGGATTAATTTTTTGTTATTGTTTAAGGCTAAAATAGCACCAAAACCATCATAACAGGAAAAAAAAAAAAACAAAAACAAATAACCTGTATGATTTAGTTTTTATTATGATTGTTACTTGTTGTTAATAAAAAAAAAAAAAAAAAAAAAAAAAAAAATATAACCATAGTTGAAATTAATGTTTAATATTGAATGCATGTACCCACTGCATGTATTACTAATACTATATGTTAATGTTAAACTGCATTGCAATTAAGTCTGCATTGTTGCTGCTACATTTTATTTTTTATATACCATTAATTTGATTGATGTTCGTTGTGGTTGCTGTGATCAGCATTAAAATCTCTTATTTAATTTATAGTTAAATTTATATGTTGCATAATTTATTTTGATGAAGAGTATTTGTTGCACAAGTTGCCGCTACACTATACAGCTTTTTTTTATTTTTTTTACCACAAATAATCTTAAAATGATCGTTTAATTATTTATACATAATATATATGTAGGTAATATGCTGATGATGCAGTAGTTTCCCGATACAAATCTATTAAAGTAATATAAATTGTGGCAAAGGTTGTCGCTTCTATAATATAGTTACTTATGATGCCGCTACACATTTATGTTATTTAAAAAAAAAAAAAAAATTAAATTAAAACATTACCGCAAGGTAAATAATGAAGAAAATGGCAAGTTATTGTATATACATAGTACTCGTATATAAGTATAGGTAAGGCAAGGCAAACCAAGGCATGGCATGGAATGGCATGGCAATATAGCTGTTGTTTGTATTGTAATTGAATTTTTTAGTTTTTTTTTTTTTTTTACTGTTGGTTAATGGTTATTCTACTGTTTGTGTGTGTTTTTTTGTTTTTTTTTGTACTTTCAATGCCCTGTTGAAGCAAGTTGAATGAACAGAAAGATGAAAACAACAAAAAAAAAAAATAAAAAAAGATAAATGTTTAAAACTTGACTTGAATACATTATTGTTATGATTTTTTTTTCTTTTTATTGTTTTTATTGTTAGGTGCCAGTACCACCATTGTTGGTGGTGGTTGATATTGTTTACTTTGTGTTTTAGAGCAACAAAACAAAAAGAGCAAATATAGCATTAAAAAATGATTATAAAGTTACTCACAGACTCTTACCTTCAGTTGCAGATCACTTACCAATCGAACGAGTTGTAAAAAATCGCTTAAAATAATTAATAAAAAAAAATAATAAATTAAAATAAACGTGTAAAAAAAAAATAACTACATACATATTATAAAATTAAATTTTAAATTTTGTATTTTTTATAAAAAAAAAGTTATAAAGAAGAAAAAAAAATAAAAAAAGAAAAAAGAAAAGAAAGGTTAATATTGTGTTAAAAAAAATGAAAGTTAATTAATTAAAATAATTAAATTAAATGAACGGAAAAAAAAGTTGTTGCACATTTTTAAATTTTGTTCTTTGTTTTTTTATTTTATTTTATTTTACTAAAATTGTAAGATTTCTGCAAAAAAAATGGACGATTTTTTTATAGTTAGAGAAAAAAATAGATATTTAATAATGTATCTACTTATAGTGATCACGGCTATTAACGGTTTTATATTCATATACTGAAGAGTAGACATGGCTTTCAACGATTTTATATTCATATATCGCAGACATAAATGTTCAGAATGATTAGATTGTATATGGAACACCAGATTAGATTCGTAATAAATAATTCGTTAAAACACCTTCAGTTTTAAACCAAAATTTATTTTATAATGTCAAAAAACTGATTTTAATATAAGGGAGTTAAAGTATATTTAATGTATAAAAATTCCAATTTTATTGTTTACTTACAATTTACATCAAAGCCAAAAAACAAATAATTTAACCTATTTGGGTCAAAACAAAATTAGAATATGAACGGTGGGATTAAGCATTTTTACCATAAGTATGGTGAAAGCTTGAATCATTTTTTTTCTTTATTTTAACATGTTAAAATTGAATTTTAATTAATAAATTTGGTTAGATTTTAATCGCTTTCGAAAATTAAAATTTATAAAAAAAAAATGATTTAAAGAAAAAAAATTTCTTTTGGAAAAAATTAATTTAATTGATTGATTGATTATTTATTAAAATTGTATAGAATTTGGGTATTTTTTATAAAAATAATTGAATGAAATAATATTGGGATCGCATTTAACTTGAAAAAGTTCATATATAGTCAATTGGAAAATAATGATTGCTTTTCCCTTAAACAAATTTGAAAATTTCTTTTTTTGTATTTCTTTTTTTTTTTTCACCAAACCCATTTTTTTACGCGAACCAGTCTTGACAAAGAAAGTGTTTTATGCCAAAATAGTGGTCTGTATGTTATATCTTTAAAAAGAAAATAAAAACAATAAAAAATGTTTAAGTAAATTGAAATCATTGCATTGTAATGGTTACAACTAAAGAAAAATATATATATTTTAAACCGGTCTTTTTTAAAACCGTCCTATTATGACTTTAATTCAGAATACGGAGTATTCGATTGTTTTTTTTTTTTTTCTCAGTAAATGAAAGTGAAAGGGTTTTAAACAATTTTAAATTTTTAAATATTGGAGAAATTTTTAAATTTCAATTTTTATATTTTTTTTTTGAATAAAATTTTCAAATGGAAAAATTTAAATAAATCATTTTCAAAATACTTAATTGGAATTTTTTTAATTGAACAAACAGTACAAGGTAGTTTTATATTTAAAACTTCTGTCTGTTGTATACGGCTTTTTTAAACTTGACATTTTCGATTTTTCTTTCTTTTGGTATTATATAGAATTAATTTTTAAAATTAATTTTGCTGGTTATGCTGAAATGCGTCGAAATCTTTCGATGAACAAAAGTTTTATATAATATGGTAATGCTACTATGCTGAAATCATAATTTTATACACGGCTGCAAAACGTCATTTTTATTTGTCTGTCTGTCGAAATGGAAAATGAATGAAAATGAATGAAATTCCTTTCGATCCAATTAGTCATTTGAAAGCAAGCAGAAGAAGGAAGTGTTATTTAGAGTAAAATAATTTTTATTTTTTAAAAGAAAAAAATTACAGATAATTTTTGTTTTGATAAGTTTTTTCTTTTAAATTTATAAATTTAAAAATATTTTTTTTTTAAAAATCGGTGCAGTGCGTTCAGCGTAAAAAATAATATTTTGAGTAATTTTCTTTCCAAATGCAAATCCTTTGAAATTTCCGCTTCTTTAATTTTCCAATTATTCTAAACCCGTTATAAAATTCATCATCGATTTATAAAAATTATTTTAAACATATTTTGCTTTTGAATTATTTATTTATACCGAAAAAACACGTGTTTGCAGTCGAATGGACTTCATTTTTTCGAATGCGAACCAGACTTCTTCATTCAACTAAACTTAGTGTGATTTTTCATGTAAGAAACGGAAGTTTAGATTAATTTAAGTATATATAAAAGAGTTTGAAGATACATTATAGTATAGGATTATGATAAAGATGTGAAATTAGAAAAAAAATATAAATAAAATACTTGTAAAATTTAATTCTCTTGACTACCTTGCATATATTTTCTCTTATGTTATTTAAAGCAATTATTCATGGACGAATAATTAAATTTATATATTAAAAAATTATCTACAAATGAATAATTTACAAAAAAAAAGAAGAAAAAAAAAAGTTTTTTCAATCGTAGTTTTGATGGAACGATTTATTAAGTTTCGGAACAAAAAATATTGAAAATGCCGGAAATTAGGTAGTAATATTAATTTCTGGTTGACTGAAACACAAAAGAAAACCCATATATATATATATATATATATATATATATAATGAATAAAAAAAAAAATTTTAATTATCGGTCTATACTTCTACAAAATATTACTTTCATAAAATTTTATGAAAAATCTTTTTCATTGTCCTGTTATATTTAATTTTAATTTTGTTTTAACACCTATAGTATAAAAATTAGATTGTTATTCAATTGTTAAGGTTTTAATATATATGTATATATATATAAATAAATTTAATTAATATATATTGAATAATTAATGAAACGAAACAGAAATATATGAATAATATTCAACCTTTTCGGTTTTTAATTAGATTTAGATAATTTTCTGTAAAAATTTGAACTCATTAAATCTGAGGTATAGCCAGAAATATTTGAATTAACATCGAAATCATATATCTTATTAATTAAATTTTTAGTGAAGAAAAATGTTAGAACAATAAATGGAAATATGAAAAACTATAATTATGTACAAATTTTTTTTTTTTTATTTTATTTTTTAGTTTATTCTCCTGTCACATAAATGTGACAAGGAAATTACACAGCCATTTCTTTTCAGGCGTGCCTGTAAAAGCCGTAAGGGGGAATTATTCTTATGACGTGTGTGGGAAAAAAATAAAAATATAAAATCGCCTCCGGGTGGACACGAATAACAAACCTAATTTCAATTTTGAATATTTTAAGATGATAGTTTGGAAGCATATACGGTCATACGGAGACTACTTATTTCAAAATCTAGAATTGATACACTGTCATAGAGATCCTATATATTTATTTCAGATTTTTGGTTTGAATGGATTTTATTCAATTTTATACAAAAAATGTATTTGCGTTAATTCTTATATGATGTGATCTTTAAAAGGATTATCTTTAAAATTGACCAAAAAATATTTGGTCTAAAAATTTAAAATCAATGAAAATAGATACCAATCTGTTGTAAGATTTATCATATTATTGTGGAATCATTTTTAGATGATTTTTTGCATTCAATCTTGACATAATCAATAAGTAAATCGCAAAAGAAATAAAAGTTTAAAAGTTCTCCTTAGAAGGAAGTAATTTAAAAAAAAAAAAATAAAATGAAAGAAAAGGAAAAAAAAAGTTACACTTACTATTTTGTTTCATTCATTAAAAAGGAATTTTTCAAGGACTTGTAAAAAAGTTTTTTTTTTTCTCACTTTTTTTTTTTTATTGTTGTTAAATACTTGATATCTTTGGAACAACAATTATTTCTGGTATATATATATATATATATTTTATATATATGTATCTAAATAAATACTTCAATTTATAGATGAAAACTTTTATAAAACGGGAAAATTTCGTACAAATTTTCTTTTATAGTTCATTTCATTCTCTCTGTTTCAATTGTTTTGTTTTTGTTGCTTTGTTTTTTCTTTTTTTTTTTACAAAAAAAAAATTTGATTTGCCTTTTTTTAACTATTTTTTTTTTGAGATGGGAATGTATAGGGATAAATTAAGAAAGAAATAAAAGAGGAAAAATCATGAAAATGGATAACGATAAGGCACACGACTTTAAAGTTTTTATACTCGTATTTATTGTTTTTTTTGTTGTTTTCTTAAATTTGATTTTAAGAAAAAAAAAAAGAGAACTTTTTTTTTTGCAGAAATAATTTTTACAAATTATTTTACATTTTAGTTGACTTAAGACTTTTTTTTTTTTAAATTTATTTCATTTTTTAATTTTTTTTGTTTTTGTTGTTTACATAAAAAAAAAATTTGATATAAAATTAATTTGTTCATTTTACGACGAAAAAAAAAAAAAATAGTAATAATAAGTAAAATAAAAAAAATTTATTATTATAGAAAAATTTATTTTTATTTTGTTAGTGAAAGAAAAATAAAGAAAAAAAGGAAGATGACAAAACAATTACTTTTGACAGTTGCTGTAGCAGCTCTTACAATAGGTGAGTACAAAACAAAAAATAAAAAAGTGTTATTAAGCGTTGTTTATAATATAAAGTGAACTTAAATATTTACTTTTTTTAACTGTAAAACTTTTATTTGAAAAAAAAGAAAATTTTATTATATTATTAATATACAATTTTGAATTTTATTTGCCCTTATTTATAGTTTTTTTTTTTGAAATTAAAATGATTATAAAGATTCTCTAAAGATGATAAAATTTTAGTTATTGTTTTTACACTTTATTTGTAAATGTAATCTTTTCGCTATTTTTTATATTCTCTTCTTTTTTTTTTTTTTTTTGACCAAATCAATGTTAAGAAATATTTAGGTATATTAAAAATAATTGTCACTCTATTCCGAATATTTAAATCCCATTATTCTACGTCTTATAACAAGGCGTAATTTTTTTTTTTATTTTCTTGTTTCTCTTGAGAGCCAAAGATCTTTACTCAACATTTCTATTGAAATTGGTTTAGATTCTAGTATAATGTTCTTGTTATGTTGCATAAGTGTTTCCGAAGTATATATCTGATATAATTTTGTAAGATTACAAAAAAAATTACAGTTATATATGAAGCCTTTGCCGAATCATAAAGATACGAGGTTGATACGATATAAAGATACGTATTGAAAACAATTCCAAATCAAGAACTAAAGCGAAGAAGAAGGCAAGAAATTGTTGACGTAGAAATTTGACAAAGAAAATAGAGATAAATCTGTTACACCCAAGACAAGTGAAAGTTAAAAGAAAATCTAGCTTAACAGTCCTACGAATGGAATCTTCAGAGCATGCTACGTGTTGAGAAACCTAAGAAAACTTTCGAAAAACCGTGTTATAGCTAAGCTAAGAGTGCTAAATAAGACTTGGTCATAAACCAAATGTCAGAATCGGAATCGTGGGAAATAATTTGACAATTATTAAGCAATTGTGCCAAAATAAAAATTAAAGGTTAAAAATATTTATTTTAATTAAATTACAATATCGAAATAAATTAATATGTAGTAAATATATTGAAATAAAAGTAGCGATTAAGATCTTTAGTAGTTATCTGGTTAAAAAATTAGTCATTTTTATACTTCTAATATATAGAGAATGTGTAACAGATAAATGCACATACATTATATAATATAAATATACAAATAAAACCTTTATTTAACCTTTATATGCAGTATACTGTAAAAGATGATGGATTAATGTGAACTTAAATTGCCTTTAGTGAACATTTTTGGTTTTTTTAAATTTGAAAGTTACTTCTAGATTTTTCGAAAATATTTTTTTACTTTCTAATTATTTAAATAAGAGTATTTTTTTTTTTTTAATATTTTAATTTTAATAACTTTTAAGTAATTACAATTTTATATCGTTATTTTTCTTTCTTATATTTTATAATTCAAAAAATTAGATTACATTTATTTTTGGTTTTGGGTCACGCTGATTTTATATCCCGGATTTTTTAATAGCATCTAATTATGAATTTTTGGTTTTTATTAATATACAAGAATCGGTCATTTCAAAAACATGATGAATCACTAATTGAAAATTGGTATAGTGAATAGTGGCAAAAACATCATAAGTCAATAATTTAAGTCATTTTAGAAATGAATGTAAAATAGAGCAGTCTATATATAAAGCTAGATAAATATAACTAATATGATTTTAACACAGAAGTTGTGGGTATTCTTAAGGATTTGATTGATTCCAATAAGAAATTTTGAAAAAAACCTGATTTGTGCTGTTTTTGAAATTACCGATTCAATTTTTATAATGCAAGTGATAGTCAAATTCCGCCATTTGTGCTTTCAGACTATCATCTCGGAATATTAAAAAAAAATCTGGAATGATTATGATCATTTTAGAAGTTTACAACTTTAGACGCTTTTAAATTAAACGAAAAATCTACTTACTTAGTACTTCGAAAGTGTCTGTAGCAATATTGAAAATAAAATTTTTTTTTTGAAATTTCTAAAAATTTCTATTTGGATTTTTGAAAAAACTATGCAAAAAAAAAAAACAAAATTATTATTATTTGAATAATAATATCTTTTTACATAGATAGCATTGATGTTATTATATTTATGGTCTACCTATAGTTTTACTATTAAATTAAAAAAAAAAAAATTAAAATTAAAAAAAATTAATTTGAGAATTTATTTTTTGCCATATTTAAAATTTTATGCTTACATACATACATTATGTACATGTTCAATTAAAATGTACAATTTTTTAGTTTATGCAATATTTTATCTTGTATGAATAAAATTTAAATTACATTGGGTGGTAAATCGTCACCATTCAACAGAAAAATTAAACAAAAAAAAAAAACCATACATAAAACATACATTTATAATAAAATTATTAGAAAAAGAAAATTTATTCGTATATGCTTCGGTTAACACATTTTCATTTTTATTGCATTCATCATGGAAGCATGGAAGTCTATTGTCTCTAAAGAGTATTTAATCATTTTTTCTCTATTATTTCAAAATAATTATGCAATAAAAAATAAAAAAAAAAAAACAAAACTTCATTTATTTTAATTTTAGTATAATTAATTTTACAGTAACAAAAAAAAAAAAAAAAAAAGAATAGAAATCTTAAATTTCACCTTGATTTAACGTCTACATAAATTTCTTAATTGTTAAAAGTTTATTTAACTCTTCAATTTTCAACTATTACTTAATAATAGGAATCAGATATTAAATTGGTTTTAGAATTATTAACGAATAACTGTTTATGTATTTATAATGAAATTTAGATACCTTTTAAAAATTTTCAAGTAATTTTCTTTTTTTTAACTTTTTTTTTCTATGTAACTATTTTACAATCGAATAGTTGAATTTTGACTTTTAACTTTTGCAAGTAGAAAGTGTGCCCATTGGCATTGACAAGTAGAGAGTATGCCCATTGACACATCACCTGAAGTTACCATACCAGCTATATTACGATTTTATTTGAAGTTTGCTCAAAAACCTATTTATTAGGTCTGTTGGTTGGAACCTTTTCAAGTATTTTGGTTGAGTGTTACCGTTTGCAAGCTAATTTGTCAGAACATTTGCGTATATCTGTAATTTGTTGAAATATTTCATTCTTTTTTCTGTTCTGCCATTTCTTTAACTGATTTTACTTTTAAATCTTTTCTAATGTCGTGTCATTTTGAATATACCAGCACCCGCACCGCACCATTGTTCTTAGTGCTCTAGATTGGAATCTCTTTATAATTTTTAAATTAGAATATCTAGCACTTCACCATAATTTAAGATCGTACGTTCATATAGGTTTTCACGCAGCTTTGTATATCAAGAGTTTACAATTTAATGGTAGTTTGGAATACCGTCTTACCAGTAAAAGATTTATTCTTAATGCCTTATTTTTTTTATTTTTAATAATATGTTCTCTCCATGTTATAGTCGCCTATCTAAGTGTAGTCCTAAGTATTTGGCAGAATTTGTATGATTTAGTTGAACATTGTTTAGAATCATTAATTATACCTTTCCTAATTATACTATTTCCTATTTCCTAAACGTAACATGTACTGACTTCTCAGCATTTGCTTTGATTTTCCATGTCTTATACCATTCTTCTATTCTTGTATATCATTTTATCAAGTAATTAAAACATATCTTAAGAATATTAAATGTAATTATAAATAAATAGTAAAAAAACATCGTTGGTAATCTAAGGGTTAAAAATTAAAATTAAAATTATTAAAATGTATAGCACAGTTATAGTGGAAAAGTTATCCTATTGTTATTCGAAAAAAAAAATGGTGTACTTTGTTAAAGATGACATCAAAAGTAATTGTCAATAGGTTTATATTTTGTTTTTGCTTTTAGTTTAAATTTTCCTAATAATTTAATTGAGAAATGAAAAAAAAAAAAATTAAATTAAAGTTTATATTATTGTATAGTTTTTTAAACATTTAAATTAATGTATATAGGAGACATATTATAAATTATATAAACTTTTTTTTTAGTTTCTTGTGAATTTAGTTTAAAATTGAAGAATGCAGTTTTATAAGGAGTAAAATTTAAAGATACTTCGTTATTATTTTCAAAACTATGGTTAAATTGTTTTAAAACAAAAAAAAAAAAATATCCTTTGTTATTTTTTTTTTTTTGATTATTTTGCTTTGTTTTTAAAATATCTTCAAAATTTTTTAAAAGTAAACTTACGTGTTTTTCGGTCATCAAGATCCATTTGACAATCTGTTTTTAAAACATCTACAACTCTTCAATCGTCTAAAAACTTAAACATTTGTAACTTAGCAATGGAAAGATTAAAATGTTTTACAGAAGTGCAGAAATTTTTTATGTAAATTGTGTAAAAGCATTGAGAATTGAGAAATTAAAAATTAAAAATCAATATAGACTGGAATTTCAATATCTGTGTACATTTTTTTTTAGTGAGTTACATAAATTGATACAAACGAATCAACTGCAGATTCTTATCACTAAACTGCTGCAATATCAGTCATGTAATAGGGGTTTTAATGAAACACTGTCCGATCAGTAGTGACTTACTGCTAATAATAAAGTGACTTACTTTATATGATTTTTACAGAAGCTACGTATAAGATAGAAAGGATGAAATCAATATTACACCTAAAGTGTGAATATTCGACTTTTGCTCTAAAAAGAAAAAAACTTTCTGTGGAAATTCTTCTTAAATATAATCTTTTCGATTTATCCGAGATGAATTTAATCGATTTACAGCGCTTAGTATTATAAGATCCCAATGGTTTAATTAGGAAAAACATTGATCCAGGTCATTTCATTTGTAATAGCCAAACCTTGTCATTTCATGGTAATAGAGTATATATAATTCTTTTTTATTATATGCGTATATTAGGGTACGCATACCTATATTTGAAAATCTCATGATGAATTTGTGGATTTAAAAATTTTACTTTTTTGGTAAATTGGAAAAAAAAAATTTCATAATTTTTTGTAAACTCTCCGTAAACTCTTTAAATTTTAATTCT
The DNA here is from genome assembly GCA_947095535.1 of Poecilobothrus nobilitatus. NCBI lineage: Eukaryota > Metazoa > Arthropoda > Insecta > Diptera > Dolichopodidae > Poecilobothrus > Poecilobothrus nobilitatus. Next base: position 77,187,166 of record OX352773.1, on the reverse strand, counting down.
GACATTTTGACCTTACCCAGCTTCAAAGTACCTATATCTGAACAAAATAGAGCATAGAGCCCTAAGAGCATGTTATCTGAAAAGTATTAAATTTAAATTGACAGTTTCATAAAAAATAAAACAATTTTCAAGTTCAAGTCAAGCAGAGCTTTAGCTTTGAAAACTTTTAATATTTTACTTACTTAATTGTTATTTAAAACATAAAATCCACTAATTATTTTTCATTAGTGGAATTTTTTATTTGATATTTCACTTTTAACACTAATTGTTAAAATAATAATTGCAAAAAAAACAGGTGTTAATTGAATTTCACATTTTTCTCGAAGGTGTTAATATTTATTTTTGAATATAGCATAGTTATTTAAATCGATTGTTAAGTAATTTATAAATGTACTTAACATTTTTATTGCATTTAATATTGTTTTACCAGTACAAAAATGTGTTGAAGCTCTGATTTAGAATTTAAATAAAAATTATGTGGAATGAAATCGTAATTAGATAACCTAGTCGATCTTGAAGTGTACTGTGTGTTCAATTTAAAAAGTGGACTGTGAATGAACCGATAAAAGGAACTTTAAGTGTAATTTTTTTTTTAGGCGGCAACTGATTATTACGGCACCATTAAATTTTAGTTTGCCTTACAACATGAATGTATTTATTAAGCTCTTTAACTGTTTTCCAGTTATTGATTTCCTTGGTCGGTAAAGTTTTCTTAGGTTCCTGATTTTTAATTTCATATAGTTAACTTTTGAATTTTGACTTCTAATATTTTATTTATCCAAGAGTTTATTTCAAAAAGAAATTAAATGTAAATTAATGAAAATAAGATACTGATAATTTTATTTAATAGGCGTTGTAATGAAAAGGTTCTGAAAAATCATTATTTACGATATTTAATTTCATTCCTTTAAATTGGAAAACACTTTTTTTTTTTCTTTGGAAAACTTTAAAAGATGGGAAGACAGAATGTATAAATAATAATTTCTGCTAATGTTGTATACCTCCTAATAGATTTAGATTAAAATTGTTTGTGTGAAACAATATATAGTAAGTAACTAAAAATCTTATATCTACATTTTAAAACCGATTACAAAAGGGGCCTCGGTGCCCTAGGACCTAGTGGGTAAGAGCATATAAAATACACTGTAAACACCGAGGGAGTGTGGGTTCGAATTCCACACACGTCGTAAGAGTTATTCTCCCTTACGACATTTACAGCTATGCCTGAACAGGAAAGGCTGTATAATTTCCTGTCCACATTTATGTGGCAGAGAAATGCATTAAAAAACAAAAAATTATAAAAATACAAAATCGTAATTTTAAAGAAAATTTTATTTCAATAAAATAAATCCTTAAAAAATTAATCCGTAACAAATTAGAGTTCACAAATCACTCCATCCACATTATTATTAAATTTTTAATCCATATAGGTATTATTATTATTAATTATTAACTTTCATATTTTAATTTAACATTTAAAATACATATTTCAATGTGATTTCCAAGAATTTTAAGAAAACCACAAAGAAAACAAAAGTTATAATAAAGAAAAAAAAGAAAGAGGGCAAAAAAAAAAACAGAAGAGTGTAAAAATAAACAAAGAAAAGGAAAACAAAAACAATAAAAAACAAACAAACAAACAGATATAAATTTCGACTTTTAAATTTTCGATTTTTACTTGCAGCAGCAGTAGCAGTCATCAGTGATAAAGGTACGAAATCTGTACTAAATTACAGATTTTGTTAAATGAGAAAAAAAAAAAAAAAAAACAAAGATAAAAGTAATTTAAAAGAAAGAGAAAGAAAAGGTTCATAATTTTTTGCGTTTAGGTTTTTTGCTAATTATTAATTAAAATCATTATATTATTATTATATAACAATGTCCAGTCAGTTTTTTTTTTTAAACTGATTTCTGTTTACTTTTTTACCTTGTTTGAATGATTTTGCAAAGTTTTTTGTTGTTGGTATTATAATGTAGATGTCGTTGATATTGTTTTTTAGGGTTTTTTTTTCCATTTCTGTTTTCTTTGATGACTTCGGGATTTTTAGTTTTTTTTCTTTTTTTTTTTGTGTATAGTTGTTATTGTTATTGTTGTTGTTGTTTTATTGTTAATCTAAAATTTTTGGTTGAGGTCAAGCTGTTTTATATGTATATGAATTTGTATTTGAATATTATTTAGGCGATCTATGCTTTAGGTACTGAAGTTGATGCTGATGCTGATGCTGTTTTTAATTTGCAAAAAAAAAAAAAAAAACACAAAAAAACAAAGATACAATGTAGTACAGAAATAAAAATAATTTTCGATGTAGTTGTTGGTATATTGTTGCTATTATTATGGTTTTGTTGTAACAATCTAATTTATTTTTATGGTTTGTTTGCACATCAAAGTTTATTAAAAGTAGTGGTTGATAATGTGGGTTTCTTTTTTTTTTTTTGTTGTTTTTGAAGAGTTGAATTTTCAAAAAAAAAATTTTTTTTTCATTTTGTTTCTTTAAATTTGGGTGTTTATTTTTTTTGTTTTTATTGAAATCAGTGGAATTGTAATTGAAGAGAGAAAACAAAGATAAAATGAAAATTAAAGTTGAGGAAGAGATGAAAGTAGAGAAATTATGTTGAAAATAAAAAAAAAAATTCAGAAAATGACAGGTAAAAAAAACATTTATAAGTTTCAACTTTAATGATAATAATTAATTTTTTTTTTTTTTACTACATATAAAATTATTAAATGTTGTAATGAAAATAATGAAGAGAAAGAAAAAATAAACAATATTGAATAATAAATTTAATTAATGATATAGAGGAGAATATAGATAAAATGAAGGTTGAAAATAATAAGGAAATATAAGGCGTTTTAAATAAAAGTAAAAAATATCAGCTATAGATACTTACATATATATGTATGTATAATTACATGATTTTGGGAAGTGAAAAAATTAGATTATGATATATACATATATAGCTGATATATAACATGTGTACATATAATATATTATATTTGAAGATTTTTAATTAAGGAATGGAATTCAATTTTTTTTTTGGTAGTGAAAGTATTATTTAAAGAAGAATAACAAAAATAGATTGAAATAATTTACATTTTGATTACCATTATTGAATCCATTCAATTTTTCCTTTATGAGTTTTTATTATTACGGATTGCCATAACATTTCAAGTTTAACAGTTTCTAAAGAAAAAAAAAATGAGACTTATGATGGGACTTTTGGCGATGAGACTTTTAACACAACACCATCACAACCATTAAAATTCATGTAAATGGTATTTTAATTTATTCACTTTACTCATTTACGTTAATCATGATGATCCAGCAGCAGGTATCATAAATATGTACCATACTTCTTTTTATAATTGGTTGGTTTCTCAAAATTTTAATTTATTCATGTTTTATATATTTAATAATATTTAAAATAGTGCGTAATAATAAAATTAAATAAATAGATTAGCAAAAGAGTGTAGGAATAGGAGAAAATAGGATAAGGATGCGGAAACATTTAATTGGGAGTGGGACTTCAAGGGAACTATTAATCTGTTTATTATTATTACATTTTACTGTCAGTGACTATTGGCATCACAGTTACAACATGCAATACTATATAACGTATTTATATAACGCATGGGATAATAATTGAAGACAACCCCACTGTCACTGTAGCAAGTATTATTATTAGCTTTAGTATTAATTATTAATATTTTTATTATATAATACAGAATCAGACATTCAGTATTATGTAAAACCTTCCTGCATTATGTAACAAAAGGTAGCTCCAGTGTGGGAGCTATTATCATTATTATTAATTATCTAATAAACATTATTACGATATAATAATACATATTACTTATATTTTTATATGACCTGAAAAAGATTTGAACCCAAAATTGTCTTATTGAAAAGGTGGCGACTTAACCTTACGCCATGAGTCAGAAATTAAAATTGATTTTGTTTTTGGAATATCGTTGTTGTAAAAATTTGAATTTCAATAAAACTATTAGGTGAAAATTAAAAAGAATCGATTGAAGTTTTTGACAATTTTCTAAAAAAAACTTGTTAAAATTTAAACAAAAAAATTAAACACTAGCGCAAAAACTCAATTTATTCAATTATAAACCTATTAAAATACGTTTTTTAGGTTATTTCTATAATTTGCAAAAATTCTTATTAATTTTTTTATTTCATTTGAAAATGGAATATTATAATGTTTTCTTGGTTACAAACTTCGTCAGAACAACTTAAATATATTTCTTTATAATTTTTTAGTAAAGATAAATTAAAAGAATTTCTTCAAGTTTTATACATGACATCTGAAGTCACACAATACATGATATGTGATGAGAATTGTCGTGTTTTAAGGACTCTGTATTCATTTACCTGATGGTGTAGTTGTTAAAAAGCCGGCATTGAGTATAAATACTGGCTCGGTTATAAGTATATAGATTAACAAGAATAATATAGAATTTTCTTATATACCTATATATAGTTAAATAAAAAATAAATATATATATTATCATATAATAAAAAATAATTCTTAATAAGATAATAGATGGCGCACAAATAAAAAAAATATTTGTGTTTCATAGTCTTATACAGTAACTACAGCCAAGTAATCAACGGCTTAGTGAAATTAATCATTTCAGAAACTGAAGCTTCATCAAATATAAATAATAAATTATGATACTAAATGACCTATGCTCCTTATAGGAATGGAAAGAAGAAAATAAAATAATTAACTAGAACTAGAATATCCTTTTTAGAAAAATTTTATAATATATTAATAATTTCTAAAAAATTGGCCATTATAATGGGATTTTTTTAAAAAAAAAAGAGTGCATTTAAGTGAACATTTTTCTAAACAATAAAATTTACAGTGAATTTCCAGTTTTATAAAATATTTTCAATTACCATTTTAAAGAAAAAAAAAAAAAAAATTATTAATAGGCTTTTCTTTCACGCAATTTAATTTGAATTGTTTAAATTGCGATACATTAGATTTAAACAATTTTATTAAAATCAAAAATTTTTCAAAGTGTATATATAGCATAAAAATTCTTTGTCTGTCAATAAAAATGTTGTAAAAATGAAAATGTTGAGTGCCAATGTATTCAATATATTTTTAACTATTAAATTTCTTCAATAATTAAATACTCGTGTTCTTTACGGATTGTCAGGATCAGCATTATACAGCAGTATACTTAATTAAATCTTTAGATTTTTTTTTTTAAAAATTTTTAGTTTAAAGAAAATACATGAATGCAAATTTGGTAATAGTCAAAACAAATGGTCAAATAATATTTATTTGGAAAACTTAAAAGAGTGAAACAGTATATGGTTAAGTAGAGTTTTAGCTACTTTAAAAATAAGTGCAAAAATTATTAATTTGGAGACTGCTTATTAAGAGTATCCAATCTGAACAATAGGGTGTTTGAATTTACACAGAAAATAAGAATATTTTTATTATCAATAGCGCCATTTTCTATACCGGTTATTATACACAATTAACAGCTATTACTTATTAAATTAAAATATCATTTTCTTTTAACGTTTTTTAACATTCCTTTTTTCGATCTTTCTATTTAATAAGCTATGTATGTAAACGTATGTATGAACATTTCTATTTTCTTATTTTTTTAAATCAGATATTAAAATTATTAATAGTTTAGAAATCGAAAAAAATTTTTTTCATTATAAGAAAAAAAAAAATTTTTTTTTACCATTTTTTCATGTGTATGTTCAGGATAAAAGAAATGAAAGAAATTCATATACGTCTTCAACAGATGAAATTCTTTAATAATGCATAAAAAAAAATAACATTTTAAAGTAGATTGAAACCGTGAAAAATTCTCTAGAATGTTAGAAAAAAATAAATAAGAAAAAAAAAAAAAACAAAAAAAATCTCTGATGAATTCTTATATGATTTTTTTCTATTAAATATAAATGTTTGTATTACATATACGTTCTATGACCAATATCCACAATTTCCGGTAGAATTATTTCCAGAAAAATGAAAAAAAAAAAAAAATAAATTAAAAAATGAAACATGAATTTATTATAAACATTGTAATATACTTCAGTAAACATTTATTAAAAAAAAAAAAAAAAAAGGAAATTTTAACTTAGGTATGAACTAAAGCATTGATTTATTTAAAAATGGCTTTAAATAAAGTTAAACTGAAATTTATTGAGATAATCGAGATTTTATTTTTTTTTTAACTTTCAGTTGCATTTTTTTTTTATTTTTCTTTTTTTTAAATTCCTTTAAAATTTTATATGTATATATAGTTGAAGTAAAAAATTTTTCTTTATACAGTTAAATATATATCATAAAAAACGTTTATGGATTCAATTTTTTTTTTTTTTTTTATATTGTATTGGTTATTGTATATTTTTTTTTTGTTTCTGAAAAGAATCGAATAAAATGGAATTTTTAGAAAAAAAAAAAGGAAAAAAATTTAAAATTACATGACTTAAATGTATACTAAAAAGCAGCAGGAATAAAAAAAAAAAAAAATAAAAATATAGAAATAATGAAAAGAAAAAATGATTTCTAAAGATTAAATTCTCCAAAGAAATGAAGAAAAAAGAATTCTCTTGGAAAAATTCTTTATGTACAAGATGTTAAAGATTTGACATGGTAACGAAATTGTCAAGTTTTAATTCTTCATCATAAAAAAAGACACACTAAAGAATTAAATTGAAATTATATATAGAACTTATATATGACGTATTTATATAATGATTACAATTTAAACAATTTATAATGAAATCTAGAATAATTCTATTGTAATTCAAGTAAAGAACACTGCAATTCAAAATAAATATGATTGATAAATAAAAAAAATAAAAAAAAAAAAAAAACTACTCACAAGTCACAGTTTTGGCTCACAGCTGTTGTTGTGGAAAACATTTTTTTGTTACAACAAAAATAAGATTTTTTAAATCATACTTTGAAGCAGTTTTTTTTTATGTTGAATGTGACATCAATACAGAATTTTCATTTTTCACAAAAAAAAATTGAAACTTAAAAGAATTTTTAGTTAACAGTTTTAGATAATAATCTTTTTAAACTTTGGTTGATTTTGTTTAACTTGGAGATGTTTTATATGAGTTGTACAGTTACATTAAATTTTACATCCGCGCTTTTATAAAGGTTTTCCCATACAGCCAGAGTAATCAACGGCTCAGTGAAATAAATGATTCCAGAAACTGAAACTAAATCAAATATAAATAATAAATGACTCAGTGGATTAGTTCTTATAGGAGTGGCAAGAAAAAAAAAGAAAAAAAAAAGCTTTCCCCAGTTTCCCCAGATCGATACGATTTTTGTGGTGCGGTAGTGGTGCGTTTTTTTCCCGCAAAATATTTTTGGCTGTCCGCCCATAGCTGTCTAGAAATATGCTCATACATAAACTATATTTCTGTACGATTTTACAGTTTTTTTTTTTGCGGCAGACATAAAAAATGTCACTGATTGCGATTTTCATGCGGTTTCTGCTAATAAGTGTCAAACAATTTTGGTTTTAAAAATAAACAGTCGTAACGAAGGGGAAAATGGACAACAAAGTTGAAAAATTAATCGACTTAGTAAAAAAAGATTGCATATTATGAACAATTTATCACGCATTATACAATAGACTGCAAAAATGCAAGAAAAAATTATAAAATATGGGAAGAAATTTGGATTAAACTAAAATAAAATGGTAATAAATACGAAATATTTTTTTGTAATTGTATTATTTTGTAATTTAAAAAAATTATGTCGTTTTTAGCTGATGACTTACGCAAAAAATTGAAAAATTTAAGGGATATACTAAACATATAAGAAACGAAAAAACTAAAACTGGTAAAGCAGCCAGCTTTAAAAATAATTGGATGTGGGTTGACCAAATAGAATTAGAATTTTTTAATTATTTGCAATTTGCAAAAATTACTTTCAATTATCACAAATCTAGATATTACCTATTCGGATTTAAGTAATTTAAGTAATAACGAGAATAGGGAGGAAAGCAGTGTCACACGTCCACCACCTATTTTTTATTTGCCGTCTATGCAAATTTTTAAATTTTCTGTGTGGTCACCTATGCGATTTCCGTGTGGTTGAATTTTTCTCCACGACGTTGTTGCAAAAAAAACGCATCGATTTGGGGAAGTCTTAATATTGTACTATGGAAAATTTGTTTAAATGCAAAGTTTGAATTTGCGTTTAAGTAGAGGGTATAATATTATTACATTTGATTTATGTAAACAATTTTTATTGGTTCTGTACCATTTTATACATAGTTTTAATTAAATAGTATTTTATATTTTTAAATTAAAGTTTCTGAAGATAGTTATTTATATATTTTGATTAACCAAAGAATAATGAAATTCGGAGTCTTCATGTATATTTTTTTTTAATGACAAATGTGATTTTTTTTCGTGATTGATATATTATTATATGGAAAAAAACTTATAAATAATTAGTTCATAATTAAAGTTTATTCGAAAAAATTTTAGGTTTTAATAAGTTTTAAAATTTAGACGTTTTGGGAAAAATTTACACTAATAGATATTAGTGTAAGATTACCGCGTATAGATACAAAAATTTTATGTAACTAACATGTATATATTTTGTAACATTATTTTGTCAATATGTAAAAATGCTTATTCTAGGCCCCAACACTTTACATCTATTGTCTAAATTTGTTTGAAAGGAAAAACTTAAAATGAAAAAGAATGTTTAACAAACTTCTCACTTAGCAAAATGGTAATTCGCAAATATCAATTTACTAAAAAAATTAAATAATATCCATTTAACAAAAATCTTGCAATAATTATTTTGAGTGCCCCTTTTTGAAATTTGTATATTATATATATATATATATATATAAATAATTAGAACGGATTTTAGATTTTATTATAAAATCAAAGTTTCAATTATCTGTTCAGTGTGAATTTGATTATTTTAAATTTTTTGAATGTTAATATATGTACTTACAAAACATAGTTAGGAGGGATTTTCTGATTGGTTATAAAATAACGGTTTTATGCTTGAGAGATTTTAAATTAGAAGTGCTTTTAGAGTTGGCAAATAAATTAGGTTTCAATATATTATATATATATATTTAATAATTGCTTTTTGCAGCGTTTACACAAATTTTAGTAAACCTTAATTTGTAACACAACTATCTAACGAGGGATGAAATTAAATCCTTTTTCTTTTAAGATATTTATTGAAATGAATTTTTTGCCAAACAAATTTTTTAGGAGTTTAGAAAAAGTGAATTTTTCTTATATGAATATTACCAATTTTTTGAAATAGATTGCGAAACAAACCAAAAACTGTATAATATGTTAAGACTTTGAATAAAATAACTATAAAACTGTTGTTCTGAATTAAAAATGATTTAAATAATTAATTTAAAAATAATTAAAGTTTTGTTTTTGAATCAAAAAAAAAAATATTTTAAATAAAAATTAATGAAATATTATTTTATGCATTATAATTGCATAACCTAAGGCTACACTTTTTTTTTTTTATTTTTTTGTATAAGTTTTTTTTTTATTATAATTTACTTTACTTTTTAGGGTTGAAATAGAAATAAAAAATTATTTTCATCATCAACTAGTTACCATTTATTTTATTGGTATATATAGATAAAAACTGAAATTTTTCAGCTTCTTTTACCTTCAATAGAAGAATAAATAATATTTGAATGAATTTAATAATTTTTAAATAAATATTATTTTATTTTATATTATTTTTATTTATAAAATTTGTTATCAAACCAATGAATATGAATACAAGTTATTTTATTTCCATTTGTTTTTTTTTTTTTTTTTTTAATATTTAAAATTACATTTATAATATTCCATAAATTTTAGGTTAAATTTTTGATATATTATTTTATAGTTGGAAAATTACATAAAAAAGAAATTTTAAATGAAAAAAATTGAAAAAAAAAAAATTTTTAAATAACATTAATTAAAATATATTTTGGTTTATGTAGTTCAGATCATGAATTTTAATAAATTTGATATAATATATATTATATTTACAAAAAAAAAAAATAATATTTTTTGTTACAGAAAAGAAAAACCACAATATTTCATTTATCTTTGTATTTTTGTGTTTTTTATGTACAATATTAAATAGATGCATAAATCTTTAAATAACAAAATAAAATAATATAAAAAATAAATAAAAATAAGTTTTTTGTTTCAAAAATAAAAATAAAAAAAAAAAGTCTTTTTTTATACAAAGAAAGAAAATTTTGGTTAAAAATGTTGGATAATTAAATTTTTTGTTTTTTTTTTTTAAGAGTTATCTAAACGTGCAAATTGAGATTTTGAATAATACTATGTCAAATTTCTTTAGTTATTATGATGATAGTAGAATAATAAATTGCTAGTAGATGATTAATTTAAAAGTTTAGATATTCACAAATAATTGATAAATAATAGGTATCTTCTTGCTTTACTTTTACAATTTTGTTTAGTGTTAATTAAAATTCACTTTAATTTGTCTCTATTTTACGTTTCTGTTTCCCAATAAGTTACGAGTTAAGGGTGCCGTTTCGAAGTAATCTCATAAAATCATTGATCTGTTATTAATTTGTGATCATGATTTACATCCATTTTAGTTATATAACCCACCTTTCTCTATTAACATGCTTTCTTCCTTCATACATTGTAAGATCCTTTGGTTCTTTTAATGTGATAATGTATTTCTTTGTATTTAGCTTTTTTTTTTATCTATATGTACTTATCTAATAAGATAATATTTTAATCAATTTATTTAAATGAAGGTTAAAAACTGAATATAATATAAATTAAAATTTTTTTCTTGGTTCACTGATTGTTTTCTTGTAGTGCCAAGATGCTTTATATTGAATTGAGAGATTCTTTTGATTATTATATTTAATAGATGCTTTTTTTTTATGTTTTTCTATATCAATATTTATTTCGTTGTATTCAATCTTTTTCATCATTTTTCTATTTTTAATTTCTTTTATGAAATGTGCTGTTCATTCTTATACAATAAAGAGACGGCTCCAACCCATGTTGTTTTCTTTATTTTTATTGGCAATTGACATATATTTTTTCTTTTATTTGATAGTTCGGTATTGCGAGAAAACTCTCCAAATATAAAACATTTTTCCTATTTTGATATTTTTATATTGGTTTTAACAAGGAAATCTTAATAAAACCATCTTAAAAGCACCTAATTAATAATTCTAAGAAAATAGCTATTCAATGACCGAAATTTAAGTGCGAATGTTATTTAAATATGACAATTATTATAACAATATTCAATGTGCAAAGCAGAAATATTAGAAAATTGTTTATAAACAGAAAATTAAAAATTTATTATGATTTTGTTAATAATTTTCTGGATTAAAAATGGTATAAAAGGACAAAATAAAAAATAAACCTGAAAGTATGCAATTAGTGTTTTTATCCGAAAGGCTTAAAATTCTAGATGATTAAAATCTAAAACATTTTGAAAAGGCTTAAAGCAAAAATTAATTAAGAATTTTATTCTTTAATTACTAATACAATATAATAAATTAACAGACGGACAATAATTAAATTAATAAAAATGTGTAAAACTGTAAAAATAATATACTTTTTATAAAAAAGTAATATAATAACCGACTTACATTACAAAATTCCTTGTTTTTTATGTATTAAGGAAACAGTTTATCCACTTAGAAATGCATACAATATACTCTAAAAGTTGGTTTTTGTTGTTTTTTATTTCTTTATATTCGTATGTCAAAAGTCTAAGAGAATAAAAAAATTATTTTTTTAAACTTTTCTTGTGCATTTTTCAATGTTGTTATCATGTTTCCTTTTTATATTTTTTTTTTCTTTTTTTTTGTGTGTGAAGTTATTTATATGTGAATACATATATATATACATATATATTTAAAACTGGATTTTGGTATCTTTTTTTTACCTTTGTTATTATATATTTTGAAATACAAAAGATTTTTTTTGCTTTTCATATAAATGTATAAATATTTTATATTTAGTATGTAATCTGGAATTGTGAAGGACTTAATATTCTATTTAAAATTTTTACAACTTATCAAAATATGGTAGAGATTAGAAAAATAAAAAAACAATGTTATCATAAAAAATTCTATGAAAGGAAACAAAACTAGTAGATATTAAAATTCATAAGATACAGATATTATACTATCTTATAATTATGAAAGAAAATCGAATGTCCTTACTGATAAAAATGGAAAAAGTTATTCAAATAAAAATGTATCGAACTCTATAAGATGTCTGGACTAATAAAAGAAAAAAATTAAAATTCACAGTTAATTTACTTTTTTCAAAGTTAGGTTTAAAATATTTCAAAAACAGGTTTAAAACAAAAAAAATCCTTAACTTCTTTTAAATGCTTGCTTTTAAAAAAAATGGTAGCTGTCCATTATAAATTTGATTAATAATAATCATTAGGAAATTTATATACAGTTTCCTCCTGTATTATGGTCATTTTTGTTGTATTAATTGGTAGAAAAATGTGTCGGCTGTGTCCCACTGCTAAATGATATGATAAAATAATCACAGTTCACCGTTAAAGTTGTAAATTTTTGTATTAAAATGGATGATTTTTCTTTCGTTAAAATTTCGTTAGTTGTTTTTGCCAGTGGTCTGTTGTGGTTTGGTATTTGGTATAGAGTGTGTAAAATCGTTTATGCTGATTGCTTAGAATCAGTTAAGCGTTGTTAAATATATTATAAAAAAAAAATTTACTTTTCAAAGTTACTATCACATTTGTATTTTAATTCCTTACAAATATTTAAATATGCAGCAACATTTTGAAGTACGTCTTTCGTTTTCATTGCAGCAACGTTTTTTCGTACGTAGATTTTTGTTTTTCAGAAACAACTTTTACGTTTTTTTTTTTTTTTAACTATTAAGAAAAAATAAATAAAAATTAATTTTGATTTTTCTTCTACCTAGGTTCTGCAAATGATATCTGACTAAATAACTTTAGAATATCAGATTTATTTAATAAAAAAATTTTAATGTATAACGTTATTGTTATTTTTAACATGAAATTATGAGTTGTTGTAAATGAAAGTTTTTGTAAATGAAAGCACTTGAATAAAATAGCTGCAGATTTATTCTAAAGATGGTCAACAAAGTTTAAGAATTTTTTCATACCAGAATGACAAGGATTTCTTTTATAAATTATATAAAATTTTAAAATTATGATTACAAAAGTATAGGATCCTTTCTGTATTAGGGATACTACTAAGAGATCAATTGAATCAGAAAAAGAGAGACAAATTTTTAGTTAAATTAATGGGAAATAAATAAAAAATTTTCCAATTGAGTTTTTAGAACTACAAGTTACATTTTGTAAATTATAGATTTACATTTGAAGAATCTTAACGAAATTTTTAATATATTAATAAATAATAATATTTTTGTCCAAAACACATTTTTAATTGATAATTAAAGGTTGAATGAAATTTATGTTTTTAATATAAGTTAAGATAAAAATAATATTTTGTTTTAAATTATAGAAATATAAAATACAAAAATGAATGATTTATTTTAAAATTTACGAGGTTCAATTTAAGGGAAAATGTAGAGAAAAAAGATATAGATAAAGGGAAGAAAACGTGGTCCTCTAATAAGTTTTAATACTGTAATATTTAATTATTTGCCGAAGTAACTTTGAACAATGAAAACGACTGATTTTAGATATAAAGTTCAATTAGAACGTATCTTTTCTTAAGGGATGAGATAATCTTTAAAATATATGAAGAAATATTAGACTACTTTGATGTGTTAGGTTTTTATTTTCTAAAAACCATTTAAGTATCCCTGTATTGGTTGCATATCAAAGTACCTCTCTAAAACACACTTTCCTCTGGATGACAAGTGAAAATAAAATAAATAAAAGAATGCATTTGAATTGTTTGTATATCATAGTATCTTTTGAGTATAGAAGAAAATAGAGATTAGGTTTAGAACGAAGGATTAAAATAAAAGCTAAAACAAAATTTAAAATTTTTTGTTCGAATTTATGATATAAATCCGGAAACATTATTATAATATGGCTCCACATTTTGAAGATTCTTTAATAATAATGTTATTTGTTTAATATTTTTAACCAATAAAAATGTAGAATGACAGTTAAACCAACGTTTTTTTTTTACCTTTTTCCTATAATTTTTCCCTAGATATTATTCTTGAATATGTTCATATCCTTTTCATATACATACCTTGTGTACTTTACATGTATAAATTTTGATATAATATTATACATATATATATATATGTATTTAAAAGTTTAAAGTCAAAAGTTAACTTTTTTGAAAAAAAAAAAAAACGATGATAGAATGAGTTTAAAAATGATATGAAATAGATTTAATTCTTATACACATGTACATATATAATATTTTATTTAAGTAAAATGTTAAACAAAATTAAAGAACAGAAAAAAAAAAGAAATGAGTACTTGTTGAGGAAGTTCAGAATCCCTTTTTTTTTTTTTTTTTTTTTTTATTGAAAATTAAAATTAAGAAAAGTTAAAATTAATTTACTTCTTTCCTATTAAAGTTAATATTAAATTTTTTTACTAAAGTTGAAGTCAAACTACAAATGTAAAAGGTGAAATTAAAAAAAAAAAAAAGTAAAAATACTGACCAGATCATGTCAAGATTATACGAGTTCAGTTAAATAATAAATTATGTACTATTTATATATATATATATATATATATTTTTAATTATTATATTTAATTTTTAGTGTTAATATGGATAAGAAAGAGAAAAAAGATCGGTAAAATTTATGTTTTTTGTTTTTAAGGATTTTGTTTAGATTTTTTAGAATTTAAAAGTAATAAATAAAAATAAAATCTTTAAATTAAAATTTAGTTTAAAATATATTTTTATTCAATGAAAACTTTATAAATAAAGTTTCGGAAAGAAAATAAGAATTGTATGTTGTCTTAATGATATATAAGTTTTAAATGGCTGCAAGAAATAGTCCCAAGTAAAGCAAAAAGTAACCCCAAAAAAAAAAAAAAAAATGAAATAACACCCCAAAAAATTAAGGATTATACCCCCACATCCCACATCCCTTTTCCCACAATATTTGCATATATGTATATGCGAGATTCTGACTTAGAAGAGATTTTACAGTTGGATTCAAAATCAGAAAATTCCCTTTTTTCAGATTATTTATATATATATATATGTATATGTGAGAGTCTGAATTAGAATTTTGAAATTAAAATCTGATAAATAAATTCTGGAAATTAGAATCTGATATTTCTGGTCTCTTCATATTTATGAAAATGAAAAATAATGATATAATATCCAAAATATAATGATATAATTCCCAAAATATAGAGGGTAATATAATATAGAGGGTAACAAATATAGAGAGATAGATTGTTTTAGAGGGTTATTTTATTTTAGGGAATTATTTCATCTATAATAAGGTACCAAAAAGAATATGAAATAAGACCGCAAAAAATGAAATAACGGTCAAATTTTTGCGGTGCTATATCATTTTTGTTTGGAGTATTATTTCTTGCCGGGTTATTTCCGGGAGTAGTTTTAAATGACCATTTTGTTTAATAATAGTTGAATTTTTGACTTTTAATTTAAGGAATAAGAACTTGGTTAAATTTGTAGTAAATACTAAGTTTTCTTTTATCCACATTTTTAAGCCTATTCAATTTTTATAAGTTGTTGATTTTAAATAAAAGGCAAATTATAAATTTATATTACAGTAATCCCTTATTATTCTGTGCCCGATTATAACATTATTTTAGACTCTTTGTAATCATTTTCTTATTTTCATATCATATGGTTACCAGCATACAATATTAAAGTTAAAAAAAGGATCTTGTAATAACAAATTTTTCACAAAAATTAATAATAGATGGAAACATCCACATAAAGTTGTTAATATAAACAAAATACTTTGATAAGGTCTTAACTTTAAAAATTTTATTGGCATTATCATATTGATTATTGCTCAAACATTAAACGTTATGAGAAATTTCCCGGAAGAAAATCTAAACTTTCAATTAAAGCAAAAAAAAAAAACAAATAATAATAATTAAAAAATGCTTTTGACCTAAATTAATGATAATTAGATCTACAAAATCAGACTACTCAGTAATTTTTAAGTATGTGTACATATGTGTGTGAAAAGAAGGATGAAATTATAGAAATGAACTATAATTTTGAACATTAAAACTTAATATTTAATACTAAGCATATTTATGTATAAATTTACTCAAAAGCAATAAGCAGATAACAGAAAATTTATTTTAAAGTTTCGGTATTTGTGTTTCAAGGATGAAAAGTTTTGTATGTAATAAATTTAACATTAAAAAGAGTAGATATCAAAAGATAAGGTGGCGAAAGATCGGTTTCATGTATATTGTGTCAAACTAAACTTTTCATTTTACACTCGTTTTAGAACATTTTCCAATAACTAAAAATTTTCATTTTCAATTGTTTTTTTTTTTTTTTTGTGGTTTTAAAAAATAACAAATGAACAAAAAAATAATTAGTATTTTATTTAAAAATATATCAGTGCAATAGATAATACTTATAGTAAGAAATGATTAGCTATATATATATGCATTCTTTTTTTCTAATTCTGCATTCTAAAACGTGCATTTACTTACCTTTTTTTTTTGGTAAAGCTGCAAGTAAATTTATTTTATTTTAGAGAAAACTTTATTAAAAACTTTATTCTTTAATAAAAAAACACCACATTATAATCTAGTCCTGTTGTGTTATATATGACCTGATTCACATAATAATATGGTATAGAATACAAATTTTTTTTTTTATATAAGTAATGTATATAAAGAGCTTTTTTTTAATGTGGTTTAAATAGAATTAATATAGAAAAAATAAAAAATGATTTGCTACGGATTAAGATAAATTTATACCAGGTAAAGAAAACAAAAATGAAGGAAAAAATTAAAACAACCATATATATTAAGTTTATTTTCAAAAAAAAAAAGGACATAATAGCTGAAACCGTGGATATTTTTATAATCTTTTAGTTTTTTATAAATGATGATAAAAAAAATTGTTTTTAATTTTTCAAAAGATTTTTTTTCTCTTCTTTCTACAAAAATTTTTGTTATCCTTTGTAAATGTCCTTAGAATTTCTAATTAGACCATTTTTTTTTTGTTTATCAATTTTTAACATAGGAGGATTTCATTATAAAACTCTTTTATTACAATGCCTGTTTTTGAATTTTCGCTTTATTGATTTCAGATTATTGTTTAGAAATGGAACAAAATTAATTTTAAGTTCTATTGTTTCATTTCTCAAAAATAAAAAAAAAAACAGTTAAAAGTAAAAACAAATAAAATAAATGGTAATTATCTTCAGTTCACTATCTTTTTAAATCATTTATATACTTTTTATTGTCTTTCTTAATTAATTAAAGAAAATCTAAAAAAACAGTATCTTAAGATATTATTAACGTTTGACTGAATTATTACAAAAAAAAAAAAAATGGTTGAGAAAATTATAATTTGATTCATTTCTTATTTGTTTTTTTTGTTTTACCTTTAAAATTGAAAATATTGTTTTAGACAAATTGATTGTATATAAGTAATTGAAAAATGGGTAAAATGCAGATTATTTTACAAAAAAAAAAAAATTAATTGAGGTAAAAATTTGTTCCATTAGAAAGATTAAGATAATTATCATAAGTAATTTACCTTTTAATCTTAATTTCTTGATTCGATAAATTAAATCGGTTTCCTTTTTTTGGTTCTTGTTCAAAAAAAGTTATACAACCTAATTTTATTTTTTATGTTATGGTTGGATTTTAATTCCTGTTTTTTTTTTAAAAATTATAATAAAGTGTTTTTTATATAAAAAAAAAAGAGAAATTTTCATTTGAAGGAAAATCATCAATTGTTAGAAGAATTATTTACTAATTGTTAAGGAGGATTTGGATTCTGCCTAAAAGTATGCAAATTTTTTATATTTTTATTTTTTATTAGTAAAATACTGCCTTTGGAGCTTCGGTAGCCTAGTGGGTAGGCGTGTGGCGTATTAACCGAAGGAGTGCGGGTTCGATCCCTGCACAGGTCGCAAGTGTTTTTTTTTCTTTACATACCCCCTTACGACCAAATATAATGTAAATATATAGTATATAATATAAACAAAATAAATAATATTAGTATATAATTTAATAATAGTATAAAAACCTATAATGGCCTTAGTAGCCGATGGTTCAATAATATTGCATTACATTTATGTATGTAATATTAATATAAATAAATAAATAAATAAATACTGCCTAAAGGGGGCTTCGGTAGCCTAGTGGGTAGGCGTGTGGCGTATTAATCGAAGGAGTGTGGGTTCGATCCCTGCACAGGTCGTAAGTGTTTTTTATTTATATACCCCCCTTACGACCAAATATAATGTAAATATATAGTATATAATATAAACAAAATACATAATATTAGTATATAATTTAATAATAGTATAAAAACCTATAATGGCCTTTAGTAGCCGATGGTTCAATAATATTGCATTACATTTATGTATGTAATATTAATATAAATAAATAAATAAATAACTGTCTAAATTAATATAAATAAATAAATAAATACTGCCTAAATTATTTTTCCAATATAATGATTATAACATACTATAAACTATAAACCAAATAATGATTATAAAAAATAAAAAAAAAAAATAAAACAAAAATACTGCCTAAATATGGTTGCTATGTATTTTTATCTGTGATATTTTTAAAATTTCTGTAAACTAATTACGACGAGTTATTGAATTATACTTTTTGAAATGGTATTTGTATATAATTAAAATCGATACAGTATATATATATATATAAAATGTGGTGGGGTAATTGTCTTTGGTAAGGGATATTTGTTAAATAAAAACTACTTTTTCAGTCATTTTCCTTCCAATTGAAAACATTTGCTATACTTGTGCAGTACTTCCTGTACCTGTACTTCCTCTGTTAATAAGCCACGTGCTTTATCACTAGGCTATTGAGGCGCCCGTTATTTTTTCAATTTAAAGGTTTTTAATATTTTTAATATATTGTTCTTAATAATAATAATAATTATTAATGAAGAATTATTTTTTCAAACCTTGTTTTGTTCCTATAATTTTCATTTTGCTTAATATACTTACTCACAAAACTCTTATATCGTTTCGTGTAGCAGGTTCATTTCCAAGGTCACTTAAGAAACATTTGAATGCTAGATTTTCTTGTTTCCTACGATCAAATATATGTGAGTTGTTTCAATTTTTCGTACTTTTTATAAATCTGAATCAGCTTTTTGGTGTGTCAAACCTTTTGGTAATTTATATATTGGGAAAATTTTTTTTTTTTTCAATCAATGTTTTTTGTCTAATCTAAAAGGAAAATACTAAAAGCAAAATACTAAATTTATTATTACAAATCTTTTTATTATCACTCTAAAGATTTATGATTTTTTTTGAAATAAATATCTTTTGGTTTTCAATTGATTTAAAAAATGTTATTTAAATGGTTTTTTTCTCTTACATTATAACGAATTTAAATAATTATATTAATCGTATAATAAAATACTAAATTATCTATCAGTAATAATTGATTTAACACAGTAATACTATTTTTTTGTTTTTTAGTTTTTAAATTATAATCAGAAATTATAGATTTTCAAAACAAAAAAAAAATATATATATAAAATCCTATTCGATTTATGAATTTTCAATTCATAATATTACAAAATTTTAAATCCGGAAAATAAATTTATTGTAATTTAATTAGTTTATCCATAATAAATACTTTCATAAAATGGTATTAAAAGATTGTCTGTATTATCATAAATCTACTCAAATATTAAGAGAAATAAAAATATAAATAAAAAAAAAAATTAAATAATATATATACGTATACTAGTATATACATATCTATATATATATATATATTTTATAATGGCTCTCCAAAATATTTTATTTTAATTTAAATTTATTTAAATTTATTTACATATAAGCCAAATAATTTAAAGCAATTAAAAAATAACTGAAAACCGATTATAATATATAAGTTTTAAATAATTTGTAATAAAAATTTTAAATATTATAATCTAAATTAAATTTAAAAATTTACAACTTCTATTATAAACTTGTAATTACTAACAAATTTTCTCCTTCGAACATTTAACCTAATATTAGATTTACAATCACGAATCTAATATATAAAATAATCGTTGTTTGTTCAATATTATTAACACTTTCTCGGCCGGTTTTATTATTTAAAACCCAATTTTTTTGTAGAAAACTTTAACTACAATAATTTTGTTAAACGCTGCAACGAAGTGAGGTTAAAAAGAGTATTATAGGCATGGATAATGAATACCCTTAATAAATGTATTGATTTTTATTCATTTGAAAAAATGAATCATTATTTGAAAAAATGAACCATCATGAAAGAAAAAACAAGGAAGAATGTAAACTAAAGGCTTTTAAAAGCGCAAATCTTTCGAAAAACAATAAAAACAGTTTAAAGATGTGACGGACTTCAATATTTCAAGTTTTTTTTTAGAATTTTATATGTAAGAAAAATTGTAAAAAATCAAGAGACAGTTTTTTTTCACTTTTAAGGAAATCCTTCATAATTAGGAAAAGCTACTAACACATGTAAAAATATAATGTTAGAGTTTTAATATTTATTTTTTACTTTGTAAAAATTTTGTACAGGTGCCGAAGTTAATGGTGTCTAACAATAGTAAATTTTGAATTTTTTTTACATCTAATAGCTTTCTAAAAGGGATAGGTATAAAAAAAGAAGGTTCTCAGGTAAAGTATGCTAGTTGTAAAAGATCATCAAGATTCTAACTAAAAATATTTTAGAGATATGAAAGAAGTAAAATCTTGTAAAATTTTTTTTTCACATAACAGTAAATTTAAATACTGAAGTGGAAAAAAATTGTATTTTTTTGACTTTAATTTATTAAGTTAAAAAAAATTGATGACGTTTTTAGATTGAAAAAATATTAAGTAGAACCTAATAAAAAAAAATTAAGTATTGAATATACACATTTGAAAATATAGCTTTTTGAAACTTTAAGGGGTTGTAGTTCGGTAGATGGTACTATATATATAAAAAAAATTGTTCTACAACAATTATTTTTTTTAAAAGCATGTCTATAGTTAAAATTGTTTCTAAACGGGCGAACGGACTTATATGCAGAGTGAAACTTTTCCACTTTAACAATTATAGTGGTTTTGATTTTAAAAATAAATTCTTTAAGATGCTCCAAAGATAACTGTTTCATTTTAAAAAAAAATATTTCACAAAAATATTTTCTTTATTATGATTATGTTGATATGCGAACTTTAAACTTTTGTTGACAAAAGATCTTTTATATAAGAGACATATTTATATTTTTTGTTTCCTGTTGTAATGCTTTTTAATTTTTTCCTACAATAATTAATTTACTAAAAATATTCTTTAAATTTTATAATTTCTAAATAAAAAAAAAAATGTAATATCAAAAATATAATAATCTTCAGATTTAAATTTATGAAAAAAATTATGTTACATTTAATTTGTTGTGAATATTCTTTGAAAAAGTAAATATTCTTTTATTTTTAGTACATTTTCAAAACAAATTTTTGAAAATTTTGTTTATTTGTTTCACTCAGTCCATTTGTCCGTCACCCTGTTTAGAAATCTTCTATACATCGTTTTAGATGAGGCAACCATATATAAGTTTGGTTTAACCATATATAAGTCTGATGAAAAAAATATTAGTTGTGGCGAGTAATTTTTTTATGTAGCTTCACCCATTTTGAAGTTACAGCTTATTAAAATTGGGAAAAAGTCCTTATTTTCAATTATTTATACATCAAAATCTGTAAGTAAATCGATATAAATTCTTATTTCATATTTTTGCAATTTAGTATTTAAATTCCCAGTTATGTAAAACCAGAATTTTGGTTATTTCGTATATCCGGAATTCTTTTAGTCAGAACGTTGCAATTTTAACAGAAGAAAAAAATTATAAAATTTTAAAAATCTTTTAGAATTAGAATAAAACATTTTTGTACAACGAGGCGAGTGACAGCACGTGATAAGAATTAAGAGAAATTATCGATCAGAAATTGAAAGTTTGCCAATTTTAGACACTTGTGATTTGTGAATATATAAAACATAAATGACATAAAAATTAAAGCTCCAATATTGTATATATAAAATGTTTTAATGATTTTCTTTAATTATATAAAGTTTCCTTTTAAAGAATATCCCTCTCAAAATTATATACATAATTTTTTCTTATATATAAAAAAAATCTAAAATATGTGCCGTTTAAAACCTTTGCTTTTACTACTGTCTTATTTCTTCACTTTTTTTCCTCATATATGTATGTAAGGAAAAAAAAACAATCTTAGACGGTATAAAATTAATATCTTCATATTACTTATATATTGTTAATATTCACTAATAAATAAATACATAATGTACAAATTTATAATAATTGCGGTGGAATTAACTTTTCACCTAATTCCTTTCAATATAATTTTACATGTATATATTATATACATATATTAATATATATACATATACAAATGTATGTACCATTAAAAACATCATCTAGAATTTTAACATATAAATTAGCAGAAGATTTTCATCTATTCTAAATCAAATTAATGATATCTACCACTAACTTGGTATTATATAATATACTACATACAATATATATATGTTAAATATATAAATATATATTATATACAAATATTTATATATATAGATATGTACATTGGTATATATATTACAAAAAAGTTGTCATTAATTATAATTCGCACCTTTCTTTGATACAATTATAATTTTATTACATAAGTAAAGATTCGGTTAATTCATGTTTAAATGGCTTTCATATTATCACCAACATTATTTTATTTTAAGGTTTGGTTATTTTTTCTTTTTGTTTCTATTCATGGATGTAATGTCATGTAATATAAAATGAAATAAGACAATAAAAATATATATTTCATTCAGGTACATTACAATACGTTGGTGCAATTATAATAACTTTGAAATAAAAATAAAATAATTATAAATATAAGTTTCTTCTAAGAAGATGTCATTGGTACCTCGATAACCTAGTGCGCAAGAACGTATAAAATACGTTGTAAACACAGAGGGAGTGTGGGTTCGAATCCCAAACACGTCGTAAGAATAATTATCTCTTAAAACATTTACAGCCACACCTAGAAATCTCCTGGTCACATTTATGTGGCTTTTTATAAAATAATAAATAGAAAAAAAAGAAGATGTCATTGGGTTTTGTGCATGATCCGTTATGCTATGATTTATCTGTTAACTAAATTGAAATACAGATTACAATAGTGTAGTTTCGTACTATAGAGTAATTCTTTCAGTCATGCGCTTAGAAAAAAAAGCAACCGCTGATAATTAATAATAAACGAACAATTCTACAACAGATTTCTTCAAACAATTCTTCAAACAATGTACTGTAAATTCGATCCTGATTTATATTTCGGTTTCAACTGAAACTATCTTCAACCAAGAACTCCTAACTTAAAAAAAAAAACTGTTTATTAACTATACCGTTAGCTATATGCATTTTTAGGTCTATGTTACTCGTTATTTTCATATGCATTACTGAAGACTTGATTACAAGGTTTATTATATATTGTTGCCAGAAATCTGAATTTTACACATTCTTTAATCTAAAATCTATTTAAGGAAGCTTTCAATGGTTTTAATGTAAGACAGTGATTCGATAAAATTTACAAAATTTCCAATTGTGATAAAGTTTCTTTCTTTATTTCATATTTATAAAAGTTTCCTTTCTTATATTCATTTCAAATGGATCATATGTTTTTCTTCTATTTATAATTATGTTCGCTATATGTTTTTATTTTGTTCGCTGTAGCTTCTCGTAATTCCGGAGGCTGGCAAATATTAAAAAATACAGGGGGCATTATTAACCAGAATTGTTAATTATCGGAGCATATTTTTGACAAAATAAATTCTGTTCTAAGTTCCATATCCCATTAAAAAAAAAAATCTTATATTAATTAATATGATTTTATTTCATATATAACCTTAAATTTTATTACACATATACACATATACAGATTGTAAATTTAATGAATTCAGAAGTAATGAATGTTGTTATATTCTAAAAAGTTGTCATAGATAACAAAATGCGTGTTTGTTGAGGGTTGATTTTGATTTTTTTCTTTTTTTGCTTTTTTTTTTTTTTTATTTATCTTTTGTAGTAGAAGAAAATTTCGTTATCGTTATAACATTAATTTTTTACCTGTAAAATAGTCATATTTCACTTAACATTATGTAACATATTATTATACATATACATACACCAAGTATTGTTTAAAATTAATTGCTTTTGAAAACATTAAATTTAAGTTGTGGGCGTTACAGATTTACAAAAAGAAAATATATTTTTTATTATGTTTTTATACTATATATTACATGAACAACCGAACATACATACATATATGAAAACTTTTGATAGAACATGTATTGTAAGTTTGTCCATTAATTTTACTATTACAGGATAAAGAATTTCAAAAAATCTGTCATTTTATGATTATCAACTTTACAAAAACCAAAAAAAAAAAAAAAAAAAACAATACAATACAATAAAAATAACTAATAAGGCCAAAAAGTATGCATTAAAATAAATTTACTTTACTTATACCATAAAAAAGGAACTTGAAAAAAAAAAAAAAAACATTATAATAATTAATGCGTGTAATATGAAGGTTTTGTGGTAACAAATATATAGTGTTATGATAAAATGTTTGTAGAATGTAATAAAAATTAGTTTGGTATATAATGAAAAAAAGATTTATTAAATTTTTAAACGAATTGAAAAAATTTCGAATTTCATCTCAGTGAGATCATTTTGTTTTGGATCAAAGTTTGCTTTAACTTTTTACCATATTCTTCTTGCAAATTTAACTTCTTTCTGAATTGTTCTGAATTCATGGTGCATTAAGAGGTCTCCTTACATTTTCTTTGCCTTAAAAGATCCATTCAAAAGCTTACTTTCTTATTGATCTAATTTCTTTCTTTTTTATGGTTATTAATATTAACTGCTGTCTGGGTATATTTCATAATAGCAAAAATTGGTTTTATGCTTTGCCGGAAGATATTTCGTATTATTTTAAGGTATTCCGAAACGGATATTAAAATTCATCACCTTTTAATGTTGATAATTCAGGTGTTGCTGTCGTATAGAAGCACCGATTTTATATATTTTTGTTTTTCACACTAGTTGTAATCTTTTGAAATCTCAGTGGACGTGTTTTTGATTATGAAGGTATCTTTAATACTAAACGGTTGCTATATTTTCTAGATTTAAAGTGATTTTGCTTTTTCTTATTAAGTTTTACCGAAACCGTTTTAAAACTACGTACCTGAAATAATTCTTTTAAATCGGTATACTCATTGCTTCCTTTAAGTTACTTAACCATTAGAATAAAAATTCTTAAAGTGTAAAAGACAGATTAGTATAGTAGTTATAGTAAAAAAAAAACCGTTTTTCCTCTTCTTGGATCTTTCACACTTTCAAAGTACACATTACTTTTGACATTTTATTTGACTGTCTATTTTTGACATTCTATTTGACTGATAATCTAAGACTGACATTTTATTTGAAGTTTTAGATTATTATGAAAGATATTTTTAGTTCTAGTCTTGTTAAAAAATCTCAATCTATAAAATCTATATCAATCTAGATAATAAATCTAAATCATTCTAGAAAATAAATCTTGTAATTAACAAAAACTTGTAACTAAGAACTTAGAAAAAGTCTAAATAAATAAAAATTGTTTTATAACTGTGTTACAACGGCGCCTTTTTCAAACAAATTTCGATAGTACCCATTCGATAGTTTTGGAAAAAAAAAAAAAAATGTCTTTAGGTAATCGAAACGTAATGTAAATCTGTTTAAATTCTAAATGTACATTCGACTTCCTTTAATATTCATCCTACATATATTATTATGAAAACTGTAATTAACTAAAGAAAAATTATGTTAAATATTTAAATAAAAAATTTGATAATATTTTTATTCATGTGGAAAGTTAAAAAGTTTTTTTTTCCGAGTTTTAAATTTTCGAAGTATTCAATAATCTTTTAATTTCCAGTAATTACTTAATTTAGAATTAAAATAAATATTCTAGAATAGAAAAACCTAAAAAAAACTAATTGCATCTAAATCATTCTCTTGAATTAACATAAAAAAACTAATCAGTAAAGGTATAGCATCCAGAATACTCAGAGTCTCGTGCTCAAATACATCTCAAAATTCTCAAATAGAAAGAAACTTGATTCGATTGTAAAAGAAATCTTTAAAAGAATAAACAATAGATCAGGAGTAAAAAGAACAAACAAACACACTGGTTTCAAATGCAGATCTTCCTTTATATGTTATATATATGTCTTCCTTTTCAAAATTCCCTAAACTATGTATTATTTAAAAAAATAATTATTATATTTAATACAAAAACAAAAACAATGGTAACAAACTTTAAAATTAATAATTAAATAAAAATTTGAGGTTAGATCTAGGTATATACTATAATATAAGATTTTGTTATTTTGGTAATTTGAACCCCATGTCAAATGCCAATTAATAAAATCTTTTACGTTTTCTTTATTTATATTTTCGTTGATTAGTTAAGCTTTTCTTAGTGGTGTTGTATTATTACGTTTGTAATAATGATCATAAAAAAATGATTGTATTACTAATTTCTTCATTTTTTACGAGTTTTAATAAAAAGAACAAAAACAAAAACAAAAAAAAAAAATAAAATAAAAAATAACAAAACAAAACAAACGAAGAAAGAAATTATGATAACTGTAATAATATTTTTTTTTTTTTGTTGGTTTTGTTTTTTAAACTATAAAATAACTGTCAAAGGTAAGTTTGTGTGGTAGCTGTATAAAATATTAGTTACCGACATTGGTATTAAAAAACAAATGTATAGTTTTTATATTGTCTCTTAATTAATTGCTTGACTAATTGGATGAGTTGACTTTTATGAATTTTGAGAGATTTTTTTATGATATAAAAGTTAAATTTCAAATTAGATTTTTTTTTCTTTTGTTTTGTTTCGCATTTTTCTTTTTTTTTCTATTTGCTTCTATTTCATGTTATCTAACAAATCATTTTTTAAGTCTTTTGATATAGTAATAATTATAAATTATGGTATATTAATGATAAAGATGATTTTGATGGAAGATTAAAAAAGCAAAAAAAAAAAAGATTACTTGACTGAATTTGATTACCACGAGAAATTAATGATGGTCGTATACTATATATTATTTTATAATGTTGTATTAAAAATGTACGAAAAAAAAACTATTTTATTTTTTTTGTGCAATTAAATATAAAAAAAAAACCAAATTAATGTTTTTTTTTTTCTTTGAAATATTTTATAAATTAACTCTGATTGGCGAAAGTAGAAAGTTATAGTTATTTTACGTATTAAAAAATTATTACTAAATTTAGATTTTTTAAGGTATAATGAACTTAAGAAATTTTTTGTTTTTTAAATAAATTAAAGTAAAATATTAAAAAGTACTTAAAATTATTATTTAGGCATTTTAAAGGATGCTGGAATTTTTACCGATCCCATACGTACATGTGTAATGTATAAGAAAGGTATTGTGCTTACACTAAAATTTCCAATCTCAGATTTTTGCATGTAGGCATTTCTCCGTAACATAGAAACTTGAATTAAGTGCTTTTGGAATGGTGTCTATCTGTTTGTTTGTTTATTTTTAGGATTTATATGTTTGTCTGTCTGTTTGTGTAAGTGCACAACCCAAATAGCTGAACGGAATTTAATAAAATTTGGTATTGAAGATTTTCATGTGAATATTTCGAATTGAAAAGCTTTTAGTAGAAATCTGTCAGTCCCTAGTACTACACAACTATAGGGCCATTTCTACATTTTTTTTACGAATATTTTCAAACAGAAAAATATTATGAAAAAAGTTATAAATGGAAAGTTTTTATACAAGTAAAGAACAATAACTTTTTCATAGAACATTTTCTCATGTGATAAACTTTTAGAATAGTTCTTATTTTTATTCATGATTTTTTCTTAAGTTATTTTTGTTAATACGAAATTTATTTTGTGTGAAATTTTTTTTTTTTTCAATTTTATAATTTTGTGCATGAAAATATATATTATAATATAGATAATATATAAAATATACAAATATACAGGTAATATATAACTATATGCATGTTTCAAATACATTTATATATTTATATAATATATTTAGCTTTTTGTCTTATATAATGTAAATAACCCTATTAAAAAACTAATATTAAATTTTCCTGTTCCTGCTATCAGTTCTGTGGTGGACACAGTTGATTTTTTTTTATATAAACACAGGTTTAAAAAAGTGCAATAGTACCAAAACTTATGAAATTTTTATTATTTTTATTATAATTTATATAACTTAACTTAAAGGACTGACCCACATCCGAGAGGAAAAGGGCCCATCATTTTGCAAGGGCATTGTATGTTCTTGTAAACTAATAATAAATAAATAAATAAATATCTTAAAGGAGCTAACTAACAGTAATATAGTTCATTGTTTTACATAATTTTTCATTAATGTTTCATTGTAATACAGTATGTGTAGCGCTAAAATTCATTAAAGCTACAAAGAAATTGTAAATAAAATTATAAAGAGTAGAATTATATAAAAAAAAAACTAAGGAAAAACAATAAAAAATAAAATTATTAATTCAAAATTATTAATTTAATTGATATTGGTATAGTCATAAGATATTTTTGCAAAAAGTCTTTAAATACTGGAATAGCGTTGGTGGGGTTCTAATATATTAGTGGTAACTTAATGAAATTATTTATTGCAGAAAAAAAAATTGAATTATTAGAAAAATTTCTTACAGATAATGTGGTCGTTTTTCTTGTGTAAATTAATTAACTGATAAAAATTGTCTTTGTTTCTGGGGTTATAATGGTGAATCTCAAATATTCTAGATAAATTGTATAACATACGTCATTTTAGAATGATAAAATGAGGTAGGTATAAGTTTATAATGGATGGTATTAAATGAGGTGTGATATTAATAGTTTTCAATGCTCTATTTTGTTAAAACAATTTTTTTTTTCTCTTCACAAATTGTTGAATGGTTAGATTAATAATTTGGTTTGAACTACAGCAAGATGTTAAAACGACAAGCGTTTCGTGTTGGTTTTCAATGATAAGAAAATACAAATATGATGTATATAATATACAGATAAAGGAGTATTATATGTTGGTATAGTTCAGGCGAAAAGGAAATATCTATGTTTTTCTTCCCCTAATGGAGGTGAAATCTTTCAAAAACACCAAGAATGTCTCCTTGGTAGTGTCATATTCTTACTAACTAAACCCACGTACCTCCCCCTTTAGCCAATATAATTAGATGAAACCCTTACCTGTTATCGCAGGGAGTAGGGATAGGAAGGGATAGGAAATGGATGTGGAAAAATTGAATTGGGAGTGCGACTGTAAGGACACAATAAATCCGCCTTTTATTATTACTATTTTGCTAACAGTGACTATAGCCGTTACAATAGTTACGGCTAAAATTTTATTACAGAGTCAGGGCCATCAGTGGATTACAAGGTGCAGTAGTATATATAACACCTTTCTGCATGATATAACCAAAGATAGCTCCACTGTAGCAGCTATATTATTATTATTACTATTATTATTACTATTATTATTATTATTATTATTATTATTATTATTATTATTATTATTATTATTATTATTATTATTATTATTATTATTATTATTATTATTATTATTATTATTATTATTATTATTATTATTATTATTATTATTATTATTATTATTATTATTATTATTATTATTATTATTATTATTATTATTATTATTATTATTATTATTATTATTATTATCATTATTATTATTACTATTAATTATGCGATATACATTATTACGATATGAAATTACTACATATTTTTTTTTTATTTATTTGACCTGACCGGGGTTTGAACCCAAGACCCTCCGATTGAAAGGCTGGCGACCTAACCACTACGCCACGAGTCAGATGTTAACTTTTTTTGTAGATTGTAGATTTTTATGAATATTCAATCATTATTTTAAAAAATTTCTAAGCAGTATTCTGATTAAAGTGAATCAATAACTTCCTTTTTCTTTGGAAGTTTTAGAATTAATTATGTATGTGATTATAGAAATTACAATACTCTGTTATCTCGTAAGCTGCTAATTTAATTTTGTAGCTGTTTTGCAATTTATTTGCATTTCAAATTGTATTTTTAAACAACAAATTTTTAAAAATTCCCCAATTATATTCTATAAATTTAACTCATATACAATTTTAGTAACTCCCATGTTTAGTATTAATGTTTAGTTCATATATATTACATATATATCTAAGTATTTAAGGCCAATAATATCGCATTTAAAATTTAATTTTTTAACAACACAAAGCATTTTATAAATATAAAAAAAATCAAGGTATAATAAAAACCAATGGTTTTTTAAAGGCGCATATTTGTCAAAAGACAAAACAGTTTACAATATTGTGACTAGCGTATATGAGAACATATGAGAATAAATTATTAAAAATCAATAGATACTTTCTTCAATTTTAAGGCAACCCTA
Organism: Poecilobothrus nobilitatus; assembly: GCA_947095535.1. Classification (NCBI taxonomy): domain Eukaryota; kingdom Metazoa; phylum Arthropoda; class Insecta; order Diptera; family Dolichopodidae; genus Poecilobothrus; species Poecilobothrus nobilitatus. The sequence goes on along the minus strand of OX352773.1, from coordinate 77,156,452 downwards.
CATAATTAAGAAAAGCTACTAATACACGTACAAATACAATTTTGGAGCTTTAATTTTTTACTTTTATTTCGGTAAAATTTGTACAAATGTCTAAAAATAGCAAATTTTTGAATGTTTTGAGCCTAAATTTTTTGAGTTCTTAAACAGGGGATGGTACAAAAAAAAATTCTAAGGTAACTTATGTTAATTCTGAAATATTTTTTTTTGTGGCCAAGTTTTAACGTTCTCTTTAAAAGCTTTGCGAAAATATGAAGAATGCAAAATCTTGGTAAATGTAGCATTTACATAACGGTAAATTTAAGTACTATATTTTAAAAAAATGTATAATTCTGACATTGATTAAAAACATATTAAGTTAATGATATATCCTGTTGTTTGACATCTCTACATTAACAACATATTAAGCTGAATTAGAGATATAAAGATTTGAAAATAGGCTCTTCTAAAGATTTGAAAATATGATCTAATAAGCTCTTCAACAAGGGGTGGTACAAAATAAAATTTTAACTTGTGTTAATTCTACAAGATCTTTCTTTTCTCAAAAAATCAAGGCTCCATCTAAAAAGATTGTGGAGATATGAAGGAAGTAAAATATAGCAAAATTTTGTTTTCACATAGCGGTAAATTTAAACACTAAATTTTAAAAAAATGTATAATTTTGACATTGATTTATAAAGGTAAAAGAAAGTTCTATTGTAAGGCGTTTTTAGGTTGGAAACCTGTCAAATAGAACTTGATATATAAACATTTAAATAGAAGGTTTTTTCAAATTTTGAGAGGCATTATTTGTAGCTACGTACTTTATTATTTTCTTTATGTGATCTTCCCACGGTAAAAACTTCATTACTCTATCTTTAACGGAAGTTTTGAAGTTTTGTAAACAGACGACAAACGGACGAACACATGAACAAAGTGAAATTAATAGGCAAATTTTTTAAAATTTTTTTTGAAAAATATACTAAAAATGAATATTTTTATTATTTTACTTCCATTATGAAAAACTTTTTTATATAAAAATATAATATAAAAAAAGATATTTCGTATAGATAGAATACGAAAACTTTTTCAAAATTTATAATGACTATTTTAACTACTATTTATTTAACTAGTTAATAATTTTTAAATTATTTATAATAAAGTTAACTTCAGTTGAGTTTAAATAATTGATTAAAAATTGTAATTTAAGTTTTACTTAACAGTAAATTTTTCATATCTTCTTCATATTTATTTTATTTTAGTGTTTTTTTTTTTTTTTAAATTTCTTGTTTTATGAAAAATAACAGTAAACTTTTCCTACCGTTATTAATATATTTATAGATGATAATATTAATAAAATATGAATTTTATGAGTAAAAATATTTTGAATAATGCTTTTTATTTTCATCACCTACAAAGAAAAACTAAACCAATCATTGAGTCGAAACGAGTATACGTAACTACCATTGGTTTGTTGAAAGGTTTTCTTATATATGAATCAAATTTTCATTTTATTCTCATCCAAATAAAGAATGATGAACTTTTTTATATACATACATATATATTCTTATTAAGAACAATAGCTACTGATGAAGATGAACTTTCGAATCAATTTATATGATTGAGTTGTCTTTGTCATCATACTTAAGAAATAGTTCAAATTTTTTGGAATTTATACAAACTCATTTTGTTTTTGTTTTGAATGTGTAATTCTAAAATAAAACTTAGATTTAGTTTCATAATATAATTTTTCATTTAATTATTTTTATTGCATCCTATAAATTGGATTTAAAAAGGTTGAGACTATAAATGATTTTAATTAAAGGAGGTGGATTGGAAAAGTCAAAACAATAAGAGCAATTATTTACAAAAAAAGGATATTTAAATAATATATTTATGTTTCGTTTTGTTTTTAAATAAATAAAAAAAAATTTAAAATATTATTTACCAAACCTCCGAATTGAAAATCCATCTTTGTGTCACTTTCTAACATCGGCATCAATAACTTTCCAATCATCTTTTTGTATTTCCGTATAAAATGTTTTAATTAATTAAATCTTATCTAATTATACTGTAGAAGTATTTAGTAAAAATTAATTTGAGGTTTCTTAGATAGTTGGACAACCTGTACTGATATCATAAGAAAAACTATAGTTTTATACACACTATATAAAATATAATACATATATAATTTGTGTTTGTGTATATAAATTATATATATAATCTTTTATGTGTTATATATACTTACACTTACAACGACACTTAACTTTCTAGTGGAATTATAGTGCTCAGATCATCTAAAAATTAAATAACAAACCACTTAACAACGATGACAATAAGAATCATTCAAAAATTTTATTTATAAAGAATACTGAATCAGGAAGATGATCAGGAGGTATTTTTGCTATATTAGCTGTTATTAATGGTAGATAAAATAATTGGTAGACCTATAATGTTTTTCTTAAGAAGTAGTAATATATATTATATAAGTGTATTACTATAACTACAACAGAGTAAATTTTAAGATGTTTAAAATTTATCTAGAATAATAACAACAACTTATAATGATACTTTCATCGTATTGCATCGTAATTTTTTTTTTTTTGTTTTAAGGAAAATTTTATCCATTAAGTTTTCTTAAAAAATTATTTTCCAAGTGACTGGGAACTATATACTAAGGAAAAACTTTTTTTTATTTTATGTTGACTTGACTTGATTGAAACTATGTATTTATAATAGGAATAAATAACAGAATTTATTGTTTTTTAGCGGTCATACAAATAATTTTTATTTAAAGTTTTTATTGGATTTTTGTTTTTTTTAAGGATTTTATTTAAATCTTCGTCTTGGACGTCTTATGAAATTTTGAAATTCAAATTTAATTGACTTCTAATTCTAAGTAAACATTCTAAAGAGTTGAAATTTTTATGTTTAGACATAAGAAAGGGATGGGGTTCCAATATAATGCCAATAAAATTGTAAAATTAATTATTGCTACTATAAATTCTTGAAAAAAATTATTATAAAATCAAATTATTTTAGAAAGTTTCAAAATATCAAGAGAATTGTCTATTAATTTAGAAAAATCTAAAAAAAAAAATGTATATGTACGTAAAGTACCTGTCATAAAAATAGGGGTTTTTGGAAAAAATATTTTTTCATCATTTAAAATCTTTGTACTTGAAATAAAATTTTTTTTTATTATTAGTTTATTAATTTTAAAAACTAGGTTTAGAGAGAATCCGAAAAATTTGAGATTGGTCTACTTTTTTAGTATTCTATTCCACTCACAGTGAAAATTTGAAAAGAATCCGTAATTATTTTTAGATTTAGAACTAAAGAGCTCCTTATAATTGACCAATATATTGCATTTACGAACAACTGGCATTTTATTTAAATTCTCTATTTGTAATTCTCTATTTGACCTCAATAATGTTGTAATTCTGAATTTGGGGTCATTGGCTTTAAATAAATTTAGTATTTATTACTGCATGGGGTAATAATTGAAGGCAACCCCACTACCACTGTAACAAGTATTATTATTAGCATTAGCATTAGTATTAATTATTAATATTATTATTATTTACTACACAGTCAGGACTTTCAGTGATTTACAATATGCAGTGGTATGTATGTAACACCTCCCTGTATGATGTAATCAAAGGTATTTCCACTGTAGCAGTTATTATTATTATTGTTATTAATTATATGATATACAATTATTACGGTACAAAATTACTACTTTTTTTTTATATAGCATAACTGGGGTTTGAACCAAACCCAGGACCGTCTGATTGAAAGGTTGGCGATTTAACCACTACGCCATGAGTCAAATATATGATATAAAAGATAAAATATATCTGATGAGACTTTCTTTATAGGTACAAACCAATATTATATAGTGTTCATTTCTTATCCCTGTTTAAATTTAGTGATGCTTTCAAATAATAATACAAAATAAATTTATTTTTACTCTCAAATATGCTTGTATGCGCTTGCATTATTATAAAACTTTTAAATTAAAATTAATGAAAACAGTTATTTACAAATATATTTAGGTTTATTAAATGCTAACATATGTATATATATATTCTAATATATATATATTTAATAGAATTATTTAAATACTTATTTATATTACAAAAAACTGTATTATTCTATTATTTTTTTTAGCAGGATTACAGGATATTTTTATACGTATAGTTCTAAGGGTATATGAAAGCATTGCCGTTACGTTTGTGATATTGTAAAGAAGACGAGATAGATATGAAAAAGTATAAATTTAATAATATCACCGACGGGTCCAAGTACATGCCAAACAATTTCCTGTTTTTGTATTATAATAACTCAGTGTCTAATTAAGAAATACGTATCAGAAATATTATCAAAAAAAGTTCAGTTTTATACCAACATCAACTGCAAAATTTGGTTGATCGAACGCACCTGATTCGGATACCTGTCAAACAAACTGTGATATTTATATTCTCATATTTTGGTACTTAATTAAATTAGACATCTGAAATTTTGTAAAAGATGATTAGGTTTTATTTAAACATCATATTATATTCATTTCTTGTGGATATCTTAGAGTTGTCACGGACAACTATACACTTTTACTCGTTTCCGCTTTATTCTATTTATATTTTATTCTATTTTTTTAACGTTTGTAAATCATTGTCACAATTGTCACCCTTTCTTGTATTTGTTTGATTTTTTTCTTTTATGAATAAAGATATGTTTAGTTTTTATTTTACCGTTATTTTGACATTTAAAATTATTTTTTTTTGTTTTATCTTATATCCTTTCATAAATCCGTTTTAAACTATGACAGGTTATTATTATTTTTTTTTTTTCATTTAAATAATTTTCTTATGTATAGATATATATATGTATATGTACGAACAGAGAATCTTCTTAAGTTGAGGAATTAGGTACAAAATTTTTTAGTTTTAATGCCGGGTTTTGAAATTTAGCAGTAGAAAACGAAAAACAAATTGTGCGATCGTTCAAAATAGATAAATTTGATTTTTAGCATTTACATGCTAGTTGTTAGACGTTTTTTAATAAATGTTTAAAGTCTAACAGTAATGGTATGAAGAAATGATGACTGGTAACAGTAATGGTATGAAGAAATGATGACTGGTAACAGTAACGATATGAAGAAATGATGACTGGTAACAGTAATGGTATGAAGAAATGATGACTGGTAACAGTAACGATATGAAGAAATGATGACTGCTAACAGTAACGGTATGAAGAAATGATGACTGGTAACAGTAACGATATGAAGAAATGATGACTGGTAAGAGTAACAAATGGCAATTGAAAAATTAAATTCATTAGAGTTAATAATTTAAACCAATTCTGTTATTTTCATTGTTCATAGTTGATGAAGCAAAACTTAGAATTTCGCTATCGATATATTTGTTATAAAAAAACCGACACCGACGAATTAATATAAAAGCATATAAAAAAGAAGGCCTTTAATAAAAACACATTCAACAAAGAAAGTATTTTTGAGGCAAACGTTTTTAAAGGGACATTTCTAACTCAATATGAATACTAATCGTTATAATGTGTAAACAAAACTTGTATATCCTTTTAAACATTTAAACCTCTTAAGGAATACTCTGTCTGATTTGATAAATCTGCATATTTATATATATGTATATATGTATGTACAGTTACCAGAAATAAATATCTATTATATAATATGGAAATTAAATTACATATACAAATATACATATTATTATATACTCGTATTTAACAAAATTTTAACTAAAAATATAAATAATAATAAAAAACAGAAACAAAAAAAAAAAAACAAAAACCAAAATAAAATAATGTTTCTTATATTCAACAACAAACGTCAACCGTAAAAAAATAACGGTAAATATTCGTTGTTTATTTTAAATTTTTTTATTTTATCGCCCCGTTTTACATAACATAATCATAAGTTATACCGTTAGACTTAAGTACTTTGTATTATTATGATTTACACATGATGAGAGCATAAATACCTGTGTTAACATAATGATTATGAGACATGTTTAGTATGCATATGTACATCAAATGTATATTTTTATGTATATATTTATGTTTTTATATACGTACATACATATATGTATGTATAAAAAATATACATGTAACATATTATAATAACAACCACTTCATATAATATCTCTGAATGATGAAAATGAAAAAAAAAGATACACTGTTACTACAGTATCTAGTGATGTCTAGTGATGCTGATGTTGTGAATGATGCTCAACTGACTGATATTTTATTATTGTTTTTTGATACTAATACGGATTTTTGTTTTTCTGTTCTGTTTATATATAGTTTGTATATTTTTTTTTGTTTTTTTTTTGTGTTGTAGATAAAGTATTTTACTTTTAAGTAGATGTTATACATACATATACTATAAATACTTTGTTGAAGTGGTTGTCTTTAAAAACAAAAAAAAAAACCACAATAAAAAAAAATAAAAAACAATGTTACAATGATGTTTTTTTTTTTTGTATTTGCATACATATTTGTATATACTATAAATGATGTAAATTTGAATTATAAACTTAAAAAAATAAAAGACAAAAAAGGTGAAAATATAAACTTTTAATATAATAATATAAGGTAAAGGTGAGTTGCAGTAATGAACAAAAATAAAAAAAAAATCAAGAAAAATTTGAAAGTTCAAATAATTATTTTGAATTTTCCTCCTTTTTACCTGTTTTAAAAAAAGGATGTGAAACTTGTCTTGAAAACTAACTTTCAAAAATCTACTTTGTTTTTCGAATTTTAAGTTTTCTTTGATCTTTGCGAGTTTTGGTAGAAAATTATGAAAAGAATCCAGTTCAATTTTTGGCTGCAGCTGATTTTTTTTTGCTCGCCGTTTTTTAGTTTTTATTAGAAAATTATGGAATACTTTCAGCATATCAATGTGGTACACTATTAGTTCAGAGTTCTCATCGATTTTTGGAAGATTGATTTATATAGAAAATTTTAAAGTACTTCAATCCACTTCAGAATATACACTTTTATTTTTAGCACAGACTTCTTAAACTTGATGTTTTTGTTTTTAACTTCAAAAAAAATTTTATTACTAGTTAAAGATTATTTAGGTATAATTTGTTAAAGAAATTTTTTTTTAACTTGAGGTCCTTGATGAAGGACTTTACTCTTATTGGAATGTCGTGTATTAAAAAAAAGAAAAATTTTGATGAAATTTTTTAAATATTAAAAAATTTTTATCCCTGACTGTTTGTCAAACAAAAATGTATACTAACTTGTGTATAGTAAAAATTATTTATGCTAATTTTGATTAGTGGTAATTGCAGGATAATAATGTTTTTTTTTTTTTTATTTTTACTAATGTTTAGTAAAATTTATTAGCGAATATAACAAATTATTTGAATTTAACAGTTCCTATTAGTAATAATTTTAATTATTTTGTTTATTTTTTTTCCCGCTTTAAAATTATATTAAAAGTAAATTTTATTAACAAGGTATGAATTTTTTATTTTCTCTTTAAAAAAATAACCATAAAAGTGGTGAATATAACAAGGAATTATCGTCAATAAATGTTTATTATTATTATATTATAAGGATTAAAAAAAAAACTAGGGTTACATTTGTTTTGTTTATATTTTTCCATTTTATTTCTACTTATAGTGTGTTTATGTACACATTTATGTACACTAAGTTTGTATAAAAATTATTTTAGGTTTTAATTTTTTCATTTTCTTGTCTTTAATTTCTTTGGAAGGATAGAATTTCTATTGTAACTTCAACAGATCTATATACTATATATTATACTCTGTTTCGGTATGATTGCAGCACTTCTTAACATATTTAAGTATTTCTTCGACATTTCTTGTCTAGAACATTGGATGCAAATTGACTTTACTACCTTTTCAATAGGGGAATGTATCGCTGTTTATTTAAATTCAGTCTTATTACCGTTTTGAAGTGAAAATAATGCCATAAAACAAAAAAAAAAAAAAAAAAATAACATAACATTGTTTTTGTTGTAAAATTTTTTTTATTTGTAATGCGTAAATTCTTAAACCTTTGTTAAACAAATTATTGAGACCTTACTTTAGTTAAGAACTATAAAATACATCTTAATTCAGAATCTGTAATATATATAGATATATATATACAGTGAAACTTTTATAACTCGAACTTTCTAAATGTTCGGAAATTGGTTTGAGTTAAGGAGATTTTCGAGTAATAGAGACTTAAAAAAAATTGCACAAAGGATAATTAAATTAATTTTTTCTTTTAAAGATAAATATTTTAATTTTCTACCGGGCCTTTTTATTTTCAAATTTATAATGAACACAAAAAATATGTTATTTGCCTGAACTGAATGTTTATATAACTGTCAAATACGTAAACATGTACAAGTATGTACCTACATGCACATCATGCTAACAAATAATGATGAAAACTAAAACAGAAATGAGAGGATGATAACAAAAAAACAAAAAGAACAACAAAAGTTATATTTTGTTTTCAATTTAATTCAAAAAAAAGTTCGAGTTTTTTACTCAAAATGACATTAACGTTTTTTTACTCAAAATTACACATTAAATAGTTCGAGTAAGAGAAAAGTTCGAGTTAAAGAGATTTTCGAGTAAGAGAATCTAATGTATATAAACAATTGAAACTAAATTTTAAATGCATCAAAATAGTTCTAGTTCAGGAGAAGTTTGAGTTTAGGATGGTACGAGTTAGGGAAGTTCTACTGTATATATATATATTCTGGAAAAAGCGAATAACTCTGATTTTGTAACGTACCATAAAATCTCTTCTAACAACAAGACCTTTAATATTGCTAATTTTATAAAGACTTTTTGGAATAAGAATATACGCTTTTTTCACAAACCTTATTAACAAATTTTTTAGGTTTACTGAAAGATTTACTCAAATTTTCTAGGAAAAATGAATATATCCCTATACAAACATAGGGATATATAGTTAACTAGAAGACAGATATGTTTTTTCAACAAAAAAAAAATTCAAAAAAAACAAGAAAGAACAAGAAACTTTCTGTAATAAGCGGACAAACAAAATTTTCTAAATACAAAATGAAAAAAGGTAAAAAAAAAAAACATAGTATTTGATAATTGGAAATACGGCTGATTTGATTTTATTTCTCCTTTGAAGCGATAATAAGATCGAATTTAAAAATATCGCGATTTCAGCTTTATTATGGCTTTAAGAAGTACTTAAATTTCTTTCTTGGAGCATTATTTCGTGTATCATCATCTTCATCCTCTTCATCGCGTTTTAATTTGTTTTTTATTCTAACTTTTTAAGGTATATACCGGTATATTTGGTATTGGTCTGGAGTAGAAGTTACTGTTTTATATTTAACTTAGATATTTTTTCGGCGACAAATGCCAGAATAATACGATTGGTTTTTCTTTTTTAGTACCAACATTTTTAATTAGGAAAAAGCTATTCTAATTAAAAGATCGAAATTAGTTCAAAAAGTCCGATAAATGTAATATTAATAATAAAAATTTATTTATTTCTTAAAAAAAAAAAAAAAATTTAGATAATAAAGTCTTGGAGTAGACTAAGCTCACGGTGTTCAATGGTTCTTTAACATAATATTAGAATTTTTATATAATTATTTTTCAATTGGTTCCCACAGCTTCTTAAAATTTGGAAAAATTCTATTTACATATTTTGTGTATATCTAAGGTTCTGCTTAATATTTTTTTTTAATCTAAAAACGCCAAACGATAGGAAATTATTTTAGCTATGTATAATAATTAATTATATAATAACGGTTATATTATGTGAATTATATAATAACGGTTTCTTAATAACTCTGATACTGGTTTTAGATATAGAACATTAAAATTTTGAGACAAGATAGATCTTTGAGAATTAAGCTACTAATTAAATAAGCTACATGTAATTTAGACAACTTTAACATTATAATTTTACATACGGCAACAGATTTTCTAAATTATATAGGGTTTCCTTAAAAATGAAAGGAATAGTATCTTTACTTTTACAATTTTTTCTTACGTAATATAGGTTAGGTTAAGTTAAGGTGGCTGCCAAAAAGGCACACTTAGACCGTCTTTGATTCATTGTAGAAGCATAGAAACATTTCTATCCCACTCCTTTAAACCAATTTGAGCTTTTTGCAAAGCGAAGAATACTCTTCATATTTTTACCTGTTAGATCGCTAAGGTTGTTGAAGAGATATTGCTCCAAATGGGTATTCCTTCTTGCCGACAAGACCGGGCATGTGCAAAGGACATGGAGAGTAGTTTCCTCCTCTTCTTCATCTTTGCAGGCTCTAGTCGTTTGCGGATAAGCTAAGTCTTCTGGCATGCTTCCCTATTAGACAGTGACCGGTGATTATACCCATTGTCATTCCAATGTCTGCCCTTTTGAGAGAAAGCAGATCATTGGATCGTCTTAAAACGGGTTTGGGCCATATTAATCTTGTGATATTGCACGAGGTCAAGTTTGATCATTTGTAATTTACCATTTCCGTTATTTCCTTTCGAAATAACGTTTTGCTTGTGGATAGAGGCACCCCTAGTCTTGCCCTATCCGGCAGGATTTGTAAGGTTGTACCAATTCTTGCGAGTTCATCAGCTTTTTTCATTTCCCGGAATACCTCGTACGTAATATAAGAAATTTATTAATTTTGGCGTAAATTACAATATTCTAAACTGTTTTAAATGTCTTCTGTAAAGTGTGCGCATTTAAAAACCTTTGATTTTACATTCTGCTATCTTTTTCTGCAATTTGTTTTAGAATTGTCTAAATAATAAAAAAATGGCAATCTTTGAAAAAATATGATATCTATTTGACGATGAAAGAGCTCGAGACACCTATCAAAAGAGATATTGCTTTCTGAGACTCTAAAAGTGAAATTTGTTGCAGGATAAAATGTTTACGGTACAAAAATTCTTACTGAGTGACATTTATTGGGTATCTCATCTATAGGGTCAGACTCACGAAATTTAATCAAGTACCTAATCAGATTTAAATTTTCGAAACTTCTTTAATTTGTTAAGGATATTTTACAGTTTTCAATTCTCAGAAAAATTACTTTTGGTTTTCGGTTTAGATTATGATCCGTGATAGCTTATAATCAAAAAAAAAAAAAATTCTAAAATTTGTACGCGATCTAGTTAAAAATTTAATAGTAATATTAAATGTTTTGTAATATAACAATTTCATCCTTAATTTTTTTTTTTTTTTAATGCTTTTCTCTGCCACATAAATGTGGACAGGAAATTACACAGCCTTTTCTGTTCAGGCGTGGCTGTAAATGTCGTAAGGGGGAATAATTCTTACGACGTGTGTGGGATTCGAACTCACACTCCCTCGGTATTTACAGCGTATATTATACGCTCTTACCCACTAGGCCACCGAGGCCCCCATCCTTAATTAAGAAGACGACTAAATAAAACCCGAATGGTTTGATAGAGGCCTTTAAAAAAAAACCCATAAATAAATAAAAAATAAATTAAAGGGACGAACTGATGGAAAATCTAAAAAGACTTGTTTAAAATTTTATTATAAAAAGAATTTACTGTTATTTAAATAACGTAAAATTTTAATAATTTAAAATTAACTTTTTAAAAATCAAAAAAAAAAAAAAAATAATAAAAATAAGTTTAAAAGTCAATAATGTATACATGTTTTTATTTCATTTGATTCAATGAATTGATTTAATATTTTTACAAAATATATTTTGAGTATACATATACATAAACATACATATTATGTAATATTTAATATATATTTTTTTTGATTCTGAAGATATTTGTATTTTATTTATTTGACAAATAAATCTTTAGTACTTTTAACATTATTTGATATGTAGATATTTTTTGTATTACCTTTTATTTTTAATTATTTTATATTTTTTTGAATATTTAAATTTTTATCTAATCTTAAACAATTAAAAAAACATAAAAATAATGAAAAATAAATTGATATTTTCAGTTTAGTTTAGATTTTTTTTTTTTTTTGGCATATTGATATCTAAAACAAAAAATAAATTAAATAGGTTATATATTAAAATTTATATATTGCTTCATTTCTTAAAAGTACAAGTCTTTTTTTGTTTTATTTAAAAATCAATTGTCCAAAACCAAATTTATAGTTTTTAATTAATTTAAAGATATCCTAAAGTGAATTAAAAGAAACATTTTTTTTTTGTTTGAAAGGAAGAAAGAAATTTGTGTAGATTGTAGTATAAAAAAAAAAAAAAAAAATTTAAAGGATAAAAGCAAAGGTTTATGTGTTGATTACCTTTTTGATTTTAAATACATTATTTATTATAATTTTTTTTTTTTTTTTGGAATTTTTCAATTAGTTGACACAAACTTATTTTTTTAGGAAAATCTTACAATATGTACATGTTTTTAATTTTATCTATTAGGTCAAAATTAACCTTGCAAGAAATAATGTTTAAAAAAAAAAAAAAAATTAAATAAAATAACATCACAAAAAATGGGGGTTTGTTTCATTGTTAAATGATGCTCCAACTTTAAAATAATCCTTTAAAAGAAAATGGAACAAAGCGACTAAAAAATGTTTCTAACTTTGAATTATTCTTGGAAAAAGCGTGATAAACGCGCTTTTTTCAGTTATTCTAAATATATAAAAAGATGTGTGTAATGTTTATTAGAGGGATTTGAGATTTCACAACCTTGGAAAAATAAACTTTTTGATATTATAGAATTGTTTTCAAACAAGGATTAATTGTTAAAGAATCTGCTACAAAAGTAAAATCTTTAAGTATAGAAAACTCAAAACGTAAATTTTTGATATTCAAGTTTTCGAAGTTCAAATGTATCAAAATGCAAACTTTCAAATGTTCAAAACCTAGTAAGAATAGAAATTTTGAAACTTTCAAATGAAAGTAACAAAAAGTGTTTTATATATCTACAAATCTAATCAATAATGATGGGAACAACCCTGATCTCTAAACAAATTATTGAAACCGTGATCTTGTAACTAACTATAAAATCCCTTCCAATTATCGTTCTATTTAGATACATACTTATTTTAACAACAGAATAATAATAATTATTAATATTTGGTTTATTATTAGTCATTTTTGCGGGGTTATTTTGTAGGGTAATTATTTCGTTTGAAGGAATTACATTATATGAAATAAGGTCTTAAATAGAAAATTAATTAAAATCTCAAAATAAATATTAATTTTTGGGAGATTATTTTATTGTACTTTTTTACATATATGATAATTATTGTCTTATTTAAAAGTTTTTTTTTTGCGGGGTTATTTTCTGACGCCAGATAAAAAGTTTAATTTTTGACTTTAATTCTTTTTTGTTAAGCATAAATTCGATTAATTTTGTTAAGCATTAAATTATAATTAGATAAGTAACACTGCTATCTTTTGATATATAGATCTATTGTGCTTCCTCTATTACTACTTGTTTTAGATTTTGGCTGAACTTATAATACTTGTCCTACAATTTCTAAGAAATTAAAGATCTGTATAAGTTTTATTACTAATGGCATTTTATCTTCGGTACATATACCTGGCTTTAACAGTTTTTAAATACGTGTCCTGTTGTTCTGAAGAGTTTCGCATCCATATACTACTGTTTTAAATTTCTGTATTACTTTCTTGGTTATCTTTGTTATTGATTTGCTTTGAAGATTGTAGATCACATTTTACAAAATTCTTTAATACTTTTAATTTTCTTTTGTATGTTTTTACATTTTCCGAAAATTTTTTGTTTTTACAGTTCTTACCGGACTTTAGGTAGCAACTGTTTTAGAATTGTTGAAGAGATACTACATTAGAATCTGCAGCTTTAAAAATTGTTTATAAGGCTAATATATACTGCTCAATTAAAATTGGATTATAGTACCGATAGAGTCCGAGGAACAAAAAAAAAAAAAAACAAAACTCTTCCAGCTACTTTTTCCCCTATTTAAGATGTTAACATTTAAATAATTTGGATTTTATTTAAAAGAAATTGTAAGAATAAATGAAGAAATTAATATTTTGGTTATATGCTATAAAAATTATCTAAAATTTATTTATTTGATTCGATAAATCTGACAGGATATAAAATATTGTACAAATAATACCAATCATTGAAAAATTTGATAAAATAAGAAAAAAATAAAATTTTTTTTGTTTAAACAAAAAGATATTTAATAAAAATAGATATATACATATATATGTGTATATACTCGTACATATTTTTTTATTTGATTTTTTATTTTATCCTTTGTTGTGTTCTACAGGTTATTTAACCCAAGTGAAAGAAAAGTATATTATTATTTACCTATATGTATGTATATGTAGATTTTTATATAATTTTTTTCCAATAAAACAAATATACAATATCTCTTAAATTAAGTATTTTTGATCATTCAAGATACTTTTGTATTATCTATAGATATTATTTTAAGAATGAAATCGAGGTGAAACAGAAACAAAAGAACAATTTTAAATTAAATTTTTTTTTTTTTTTTGAGTTATTTAATAAAAAACAATTAAATATAAAAAAAATTGCAGATAAAAAGTACAACTAAAAATTGGAAAAAAAAAAAAAGAAATAAAATTAAAACCAAAAAAGAAGGAACGTTTCAGTGGAACTCAGGAGAAAAACTACATAGAAATCAATTTGAAACAAATTTCAAAAATAAAAAATTTTTTATTTTTCGATTTGATTTTCAACGTCATTTTCATGAAAACTTTTTTTGCCTATCGGCTAAAACTTTAAAAAACAATTTGTTTCTACTCTTTTGTACAGATTTAGTTAAAAATTTCGTTTATTTCGACTCTTTTCACTTTTGTCTCTTATATTTTTTCCGTACAGTATTTAATGGTAGTCTTCTTTTTGTAATGGATATTAAATATTTCTAAGTAATGACTTTAAAAAAATAGTAAATGAATTTTCGTTTATTCTTTTCACTTTTAAAAGTTTTCATTTTTATTTAAAAGACTAATTCCTACATAATTCCTACATATATAAAAATTTTTTTTTATATATAAAATTATTTTTGTTTTTTGTATGAAGTTTGATGTTTCGAATGGGCTGATTTTAAAATGTGTTTAATGTTCAGTTTTCCTTTTGTTTTAAGTCTTTGTACACATAACCAATATAAAAATGCATGAATTGGGAAATTTAGAGTGAAATGGGTTTTTTAATAACCATTATATTATAGTTTTTATTACGTTTTTCCTTACGCATTATTGTTGGACATTACAAAATATGAATCTATATAATACTTTTTGTGGTACTGTCATTGATTCATTGCCATTTGTTTCAGGTAATATCTCTAATATCTTTTTCTTTTTTTGCATATTTTTCATAATTTAAGAATACCTAGTAAAATTTTTTATGTAGCCCCAAGTATTACGTAGTTGTAGTCTTGAAAAAAGTCCTGTTTCCAAATGAAATTTTTTTACAGTTTATAGATCATTATAAAAATATATATAATTCTTTGCAATTTGGTATTTTAATTTACCGTTATGTGTGTAAAATTTTGATTCCTTTTAATCTCCGGAATTCGTTTAGTTAGAACTTTGGAATTTCAAAGAAGAAGATGTTTTCAGAAAGATTTTTGAAAATTAACATAAGTTACCTTATTTTCCTCCATTTAAAAACTATTACAAATTAAAATTTGAAAATTCGATATTTTTAGACACCTGTGAAAACTTGACCACCTGTACAAATTTGTCATAAGTAAGACATAAAAATTGAATCTTCTATATAATAATTTTATACATGATGTGTTAAAAGTTTTTTCTAATTATATAGGTTTTTTTTTTACATACTCGCTTGTTCTACTAATGTTCTGGTTCTAAGGCAATGGAAAAACCGCATTCGCGCAAATAGTTTTTCTTATTATTCTTATTATAACACAGGAAATGTTAAGAAGTAAAGGACATCTATAAAATTCTTTCTTATTTAATATTTTAATAAGTTTCAGTCAGTCACTCAAATAATTTTTTGCTAACTAAGCTATTGATTATTCGGTTGTAGTTTTTTAAGTGATATTTGAGAGAGGAAACTCAATATTGAATGAAATTTATATTCATATTTTTGAAATTTTGGTTCATATCAAAATATTTGGGATACATAACCCATAAATACATAACCCATATAGAACCGACATAAAAATATTTTGAGACTTTCGAGAAATTTAATAGTTCTGATTAGGATAAAAAGAATGTTGTTTAGAACCTGTTATTTAATAATATTTCATAATTTCATGAACTTTTAGTGCTTTTCTTAAAGCGATTTAGGTAAAATGATAGACGAATAGATTGAAAAGTAAAATTTACATTTTTCCTATTTTCTTTTTTTAGAAATATGCTATGGTTTTAAGGAAATTATATATGGTTTTTAGCACATTTTCAAAAAAATTTTGAAAAAATGTGCCTATTAGTTTCATTCTGTTTGTCCTTCTGTCCGTCTGTCCGTCCGTCTGTTTACAAAACTTCTACGCCGTTAAGGACAGAGAAAAACAATTTTAACAAGGATAGGTCTCATAAAAAAATTAATGTTGTAGAACAACTTTTTCGTATAGCTCCATTCATTATTTAGCTGCAGCCCCTCCAACTTTGAAAAAGCCCTATTTTTAAATACATATATCTCATGTTCTACTTAACATTTTTTCAATCTGAAAACGCCATTCGACAGAAATTTTTTTTATCTTTGTAAATATCAAAATTATGCAATTTTTTTTTTAAATTTAGTATTTAAATTTACTGTTATGTGAAAACCAAATTTTGCATGATTTTTTTACCTTCATAACTCCGGCACGCTTTTAGATAGAGGCTTGCAATTTTGAGGCAAGAAGAAACTTTTAGAATTAGTATAAGTTTCCTCACGAAATTTGCCTCTGTTTATGAGTTATTAGGGCTCAAAAATTATAAATTTGCTATTTTTAAACACCTGTAACTTAAGCACCTGTTTCGGCAAGACAAAAAACTTAAAGCTCCAGTAATATATTTTTTATATGTATAAACGGTTTTTCTTAGTTATATAGGATTTCGGACTTACAGCGCCTCAAAATACAAAAAAAATCCTATTTTCACGTTTTTTCTTATTACATGAAATTTTAAAATTTTTGTGCAAGTCACAATTCTAAATAGTTTGTATTGTCCTTCGGAAATGTGCGCCTTTAGAATCCCTTGGTTTACATTCTACCTTGTTATTACTAATATCCAAATCATTTTATTGGTTCTATTTAAGGAGCAAGAATGCAATATTATTCCTTTCTCTTATTCCTTAAATGTTAGAGCTTTTAAGAAAATCTTATATGCTTAGAAGTTTAAAGTTTACCATTAGGTCATGTTTAACTTTTATATAACTACTATGAAATCTTTAAAATAATTAAATTCCATTTTTCCTCTTCCGTCAAACTGTGTCAATTTTTTTTGGTACTATAAAATTTTTCTGGTTTCAGTTCAGATTTTGTAAGTTTCAAAAGTTGGTTAGAAGCGGTTGCATTAATGCATTCTTTATTAGTTTTAATGCATGGGTGCGTACTTACTGGGGTGCGAACCATGTAATACTTTTTTAGAAAT
This sequence comes from Poecilobothrus nobilitatus, assembly GCA_947095535.1. Lineage (NCBI taxonomy): Eukaryota > Metazoa > Arthropoda > Insecta > Diptera > Dolichopodidae > Poecilobothrus > Poecilobothrus nobilitatus. The sequence goes on along the minus strand of OX352773.1, from coordinate 77,138,901 downwards.
TAAATATTATGCTATAAGGTTTCAAAATATCGATTTAAATTGTTTTTTCTTTCATTTTACGTTATTTTAATTTTTTATTTAATTTACATTTTATGCAAAAGTTTGTATCAAGAATCTGATTGAAACAATTTAAATTTAGATAATTGTATAAGATTTCCATTTAGTAATTTTTAATTTTTGTTAAATTCAAACATTTTTTTTATTTTTTATTATGAGAGTTTAATTAAAAACAAAAAAAAAAAAAATTAAAATCAAAAATGTCATCATACTAAAAAAATATAGTAAAAATTTAAAATAGAAAAACTTTATGACTTTATTTTGAGAATTTTCTAAGCAAAAATTTATAAATATAATTGCAAAACTTCGAAAATAAATTTGCATAAGAAATTCTTAGATATAAAATTTTTTTAGTTTTTTTTGTTTTTGTTTTTGATAAAAAACATAAAAATTAACAATTATTTTGAAATTTATGTTTATTTTTTTTATATATACTCTTATATATGTTTATTTTAAAAGACAATACACATATGAAAATAAATATGTTATATATATTATATCAGATATATTTTATATGTTTTAGTTTTTATGGGAAATTTTAAATCATATTCAGAATTATCTTTTGTTTTAGGAATTTTACCAAAAAGTCTAATATTATATTTATAGTCCACAAAAAAAAAAAAAAAATAAATATTCATGTTATCTACTAATAAAAATTATTTTTTTTTTTTCTGTAAATAAGAACTGTAACGCCGTTGTTGTAATTACCGTTTCAACAATAACAGTACATTAATTTAATTAATGTAAAGTTAACAAGATGGCGAAATACAGCCTATGGAAATTCGTTTGTCAAGCGCACGTCACATTTGCTAAACCATATACCATCGCATGTGTTCCCTAAAGCTGGTAATTCATATGTGTACAATTTACTTAAGTTTAAGAAGAACATTAACATCTTTCTTCAAAATATCCCTCCAAATTTTCCTACCTATACACAATATTGCAAATTACTAAATTCCAATTTCCCCAATCATCCTTCCCTCATCCCTATACCAAAAACCAAACTGTACATTTGTATTGAAGATTCTATCCTAAGGTTTGGTTTTAAAAGGGGGGTGGTTTTGGTTGGTTAAAGTCCAACAATACCCTGAGGAAAAGCTCTTCTTAAAGCTCTTAAAAATTTGGATACAAAAAAGTCAGCCGGTCCGGATGGCATTACTGCCACGGTTTTAAAAAATACTTTTTCTGCTATTGCGAAACCATCGCCCAATATCTTCCATTTATCCCTCTCTTCGAGTAGATATCCTACTCAGTGGAAGACAGTGCACATACATCCCATCCCCAAAAAGAGAGAAAAAAACGATTCCTCAAACTACCGCCATATTGCTATCTGTTCGGTCCTCTCCAAAATAATGGAAAATTTAATAAATAGAAAGCTTCTTATAAAGACAACGACAGTAAATATTCTGCTTCGCTTGAGCTAAATCTCAACTTGGACAAAATTTCTAATTGGGGCAAAATCAACAGAGTCGATTTTAACTCTAAGAAAACTAAGTGCTGTTTAGTCTCTCGGAAAAGAAACACTTCAATCCCAACTTTAAATTTTCAAGGGGAAGTTTTGCAGCATGCGGGTGAGCTCAACATCTTGGGCATGGAGCTAAATCAAAAATTAAGTTGGTCCAATCATATTTTTGGTATAGCTAAAGATGAATCTGGCTGTATGGGTTTCCTGTATCGTTGTAAAGCCTTTTTTTCATCTTCTGATCTCCTAAATATCTATAAAACATATATAAGACCAAAGATGGAGTACAATGCACATATTTGGGCAGAAGCCCCCAAAACGGCATTGAGATTTCTCGATAAAGTGCAAAATAGAGCAATTCATCTAATAAATGATCCCAATGTTACCTCTACGCTCTCTCCCCTCGGTTTACGGCGTCTAACAGGAACACTTACCCTGTTTTATAGATACCTTATAGGGTTGGGTTCTTGCTCTAACGAGATTAAAAGTTTGATGCCTCCTCTCAAAGCATTCCCAAGAGAAACAAGCAGAGCCTCTGCTGCCCATCCCTATTTAGTTCAAATTCGCAGATGGCATAATTCGGCTTATGGAAATTCGTTTATAGTACGAAAATTGCGAATGTGGAACCATCTTCCACCTCATGTGTTCCCCAGAATTGGTGATGATTATATTTACAATGTGCAAAGATTCAAGGTGAATATTAACAACTTTGTTCACAATATGCCTGCCAAATTGAAATCTATTTTCATTCCTTAACTATGACCAGGCAGTACAGTAGTATAACCTATTGTTTGGTCAAAAAAGGGAGGTGGTGTTTAGTGGGTTAAAGTCCCACACACTCACAGAGGAATTGTGCTCGTTTTCACTTCTCTATAGTGTCTTTCGATAATTCCCACCTACCCTCGCAAAAAAAAAAAAAAAAAAACTGATTAATGATATTTGTTGATAAATGAGTTAAACTAAAAATTAAATTATTTTTAAAAGAAATTAATTAAAATTTAAAAAAAAAAAGAAATAAAAGCAAATTACTCTTACATGGTTAAATTTTTTCAGTGTGTTTAATTTATATATGCAAAATAATGTAAAGAGTTTAATTACAACAAATTTAAATAAATTAAATTGAAAATAAAATGGACTGATGAATAAATGGTTCAAATTATAAAGATATTCCTTTTTGTTTTATTTTTATTTTTTTTTGGAAAGAACAAAAGTTAGTTATAATCTTAATAGAAAAAAAAAAAATGTATAATATAAAATAAATTTCAAATCAAAAGTTTTCTAATTCCATGGTAAACATAACAGATTTTTTTTTACTTTTCATATCTTTAATTTTACAATTAAAATACAAAGAATAGAAATTTTTTGTCTTTTTTTTTTTTTTTTTTTTTTTTTATATTTTTCTTAAGGGAAAATTAATATGGATTCTAAAAATTATAAAACAGAAAATTTTGTTTTTCTTGTTTTTTTTTTTTTACTTAAAATAAACAAAATCTAACAAGAAATAAAATAAGAACAAGAATAAGTTTTTCTTTTTTTATTCTTTATGATTTGGTCATTTTTGCAATATATAATTTTAAAAGAAAAATCTAAAATTTATCCAAAAAAAAAAGAAAAAATTAAAAGTTTTTCCAAATAAAAGTTTTTCATTTTTTTTTTGAATTTTCTTTTTCTTAAATAAAGCACAGATTCTATGCTTAAGGCTATTATTTTGTTCTAAACACTTCTTTTCTTTTGTTTTGTTGTGTTTTGTTTCATTATTTTTATGTTGGATTACTATTACAATATGGCAATAGTCTTGGAAAATTTAAGTTAAACAAATTCTAACAAACAAAACAAAAAAAAAATAAAATAAAGACTGTCAGAATAAGAAACTTAATTTATAGGCTTTCCAGAACAAACATATAATATTCTAAAAGAGAAAAAAGGATTTACAAAAACATAAAAACAAAAAAAAGAAAAAGTTTTATATTTTATGGCAGCTTTATACTAAAAAAAAAAAATATCTTTAAAATTTTAACTAAACTTTGTAATCATTTGATATTATGTAATTTTTTAATTTAAAGATTTAGAAAATTTTCTAAAACCTGAGGGTATAACAAACTTAAAATTTTGTATATGTTTTTTTTTTACAATACACAGCTCTAGATAAATTGTAAAGAAGAGTTTATTAATTTGATGGATCTGATTATTATCTAGAGTATAAATTCGATGACTTAATTATTAACAATAAGAAGTATTTAGATATTGGTTAATATATATAATTTTAGTCGAACACAATGTCGAGTACTTTTACATAGTGTTATATTAAATTATGTTATCCTTGTTTGGTATCCTAAAATGGTACTAAAAAAATGTGTGTTGTTATCCTAAAATGGAACTAAAAAGATTTATAATTAGCTTAAATAAATTATAAAAAATTAATATACTTGTTCTTAAAACTTGTTCTGACGAAAGAAAGTTTGATGCCTCCACTCAGCTACAAACCATTCAGGATATCAGCTACAAACCATTAGATTGTTCAAATTCGTAGAAGGAATAATTCAGTGCATATGCTGAATGAGGCGATTGCTTTGTAACTTAAATATTGAGAATATGGAACACTCTTCCAGCTGATATGTTCTCTAAAATTATGTATGATTACATTTTAAATTTACATAGGTTTAAAAGAGAATGTCACCACCTTCGTTCATCACATTACTGCAAACCTTAAATTAAATTTTATTTCATAGTAAAATCTTCTGGATTAAAACGGGTGGTAGTGTTCAGTGTATTAAAGTTCCATATATTAATAGAAGAATCGTGCTTCTGTCGCTTACCTTTATAGTGTCTTTCAGTAATTTCTACCTATCCCCGTGAATATAACATATATAATGATAATCACAATGATAATAACAAAACCATAAAGAAAACATCACTTTAATGAACACGATATATAGAATTAATCAGACTGAGTAGTCAATTAGTTTTATTTTCTCTCTTTTATTAAGTTTCACTATGTTATCATTAATATTATTATAAAAATAATTTAAACAACGTCAAGTCTAATTTTCTTCGTTAAACACTACAATTTGATATTATATTCTTTAGCTAGGTCAGAATTTTGAAACCACGTAATTGGTATAATTAATTGATAAAGTTGTTTGTCAGTCGGTATGGTTTAATTTAATTTATTTCTTTATTTGACATACTATTTATTTCGTATCAAATAAATTATTAATTGATTGAATTTTACAAACCGCTAAACTGAAGGTTGTTGCTAAGTCATTATGTGCCAAATATTATTATATAAAATTAATATATTTAGTTTTATAATATTTGGTTACAAGCAGGACTTGCGCACTGTTGGAACTTACATTCCGTCGATTTATATGTCAGGTAGGGTTACTTTTTATTATATTTATTTATTTATTTATTTATATAAATATTACAAATCACATAGGATATTGCAAAATTACAAAACCATCGGCTACTAAGACCATTACAGGTCGAATACTATTATTAAATTATACACTAATTTTATTGAGTTTGTTTGTATTATATATTATATATTTTATATTTACGCTATATTTGGTAGTAACGGGGATTTGTTTTCAATAAAATAAAACTTGCTATCACCTGTGCAGGATCTGAACACGTACTCGCTCGGTTAATAAGCCACGTGCTTAACCACTATGCCACCGAGGCCCCACTAATAATTATTTATTTATTTATATTAATATTACATACATTAATGTAGTGCAATATTATTGAACCATCGGCAACTAAGACCATTATAGGTTTTTATACTATTATTAAATTATATACTAAAATCATTTATTTTGTTTATGTTATATACTATATATGTACATTATATTAGGTCGTAAAGGGGGTGTGTAAAGAAAAAAACTTACGACCTGTGCAGGGATCGAACCCACACTCCTTCGGTTAATACGCCACACGCCTACCCACTAGGCTACCGATTTTTTTTTTTTTTTATTCTTACTTTTTATTTATTCTTTCTGTTTCTGTTTACATCCTTAAAAAGTTTACAAAATTAGATTAACTTAATGTTTAAATTGATTTACATGTAAAAATAATAATTTTTATTTTGTAAATTTTGGTTTTCTTTTCTTAATTTACTCTTCTGTATTTAACAAATAATAATTTTATATGTATTTGAATTTCTTTTATATACTAATTGCACAAAACATATCTAAAAACCAATTAATTATTTTTTTATGTGTTAAAAATAAAAGCTTAAAAACTAACTTAATCTACTAGACTATGACAAAAAAAACAAAAAAGAAAAAAATAAAATAAAATAAAATTTTAATATCAAACTATTACAGAGTCAATTTAATTTTTTAACCACCAGTAATCTTTATAGACACACATATCCCTATTTGGAATATGGGTGTCGTATTTTAAACTCCCAATGTCAACACTATTTGGATCAAACTCTATTTTAGAACATGTAGCCCTTCTACCATAATGAAATAGTAGAGGAACATGGTTTTGATTTTGTATTAAACCTACTTTATCTAGGTAGATGAAATGTTCGGGTGCTATGAAGCCCGATTTTAATGTTTTTTTAATATACTCATCGTTATGGTAGAATATATGGGATATAAAACCATTTTCGGGAGTGTTCATTGCTCTATCAAAATGATTGCGAATCAATTTAATTATGAAATTTTCGATTCGTGTTTTTTTCGAATTTTGATTTTCCATATATGTATTTGTTTGAAAGATAATGAGTAAAATTTGTTTCAGGTTTTCTACTTTCACTAGGCTACCGAAGCCCCCACTAATGATTAGAAATGAAAAAGTTTATAATATTAAAAAAAAATTGCATAACTTTAGGGGGCTATTTAAATAGCATTTTATATGTTTTTATTATTTTTTTTTTTACATCATTTAAACATATATATATAAGTAATCATTATAATATTATAATTTTATAAAATGTGTAAGTTTTACATTTTTTTTTTTCATTTTCATTAAATTTCTTTTCTACATTTTTAAAATATTTTTAAGACTAGCTATAGAAAAAACGTCTCTAATATTGTGCTAATAAAATTAAAATATGATTCAAAATATTCTTCTTGATTAAATTTTAAATTTGTATAGATACCTGTTTATATAAATTTTAATTTATTTTTAATTAATTAAATAATATGAATTAAAAAAAAATCTTTCAAAATATTTAATGAAACATCTTATCTGTTATAAATTTTTAATGAAATAACTATATAAAGACACATACATACATAAATTAAGAAAATATTCTTTTTACATATAAATTTTTGAGGAATAAAAGGATGGGAGGAAAATATTTTTCTGATTTTAAAATAAAATTTTTGAAGCCTTTTATTTTTTAAATAATATCTTAAATAAAATATATTCTATGTGTAATTTTTTGAATGTGTATGTAAATGCGTTAAGCATATTTTGTCTGGAGTATGTATTGACCTTTATTGAAAAGTTATATTGTAAAGGGACGTTTTTTCTTTTTTTTTTTGTGAAAATACAAAATTCATGTTTTAGAATGAAGGACTTTTTACTTAAATGTTGATAGAAAGGGTTTATATACACTATAACAGGAAATTGAAGAAAAAGGGTTCTGTTCTTAGTTTTTTTTTTTTTTTTCATTTTGTATATATTAATTAGACCCTTATCAATTTCATTAAATTGAATATTTAGTAACATTATAGTTATTTGTATTTGTAATATATACCATGTATACCATAATTATTAAACAATCAGAAAAACAAAAAAAAAAAATCAAAAATTTTATTTCTAGACATTTTATTATACATATTTGTTTTCTTTTCCTTTCTAAAAAAGTTTTTTTTTTTTTTTTAAATTTAATTAATTAAATAAAAAAAAAAACTTTTAAGTTAATAATAAAATATTGAATAGATATGTTTTTTTTTTTGTTTTGCTTGTAAATATAATTAAATTATAATTATAAAACATCAATCAAATTAACAAGATTTTCAATAGGTTTTTTTAATAAATATTATTAAATAATTTATTTATATTTTTATTTATTACAAAAACACAATTTACGTATTTAAACGAGGGTAGATTTTTAATTTCTGTTCTAAAGATATTTTCCGTACAAAAAAAAAACAAGTGAAAGTGGTTTATAAAAGATACAAATTGCACTCACAATTATTCTAATATTACCGAAAAATATATGAACAAGGGACCTCGGTGGCCTACTTAGTAAGAGCGTATAAAATACTGTGTAAACATCGACGGAGTGTGGGTTTGAATCCCACAAACGTCGTGAGAATTACTCTCCTTTACGACTTTTACAGCCACGCCTGAAAAGGAAAGGATTTCCTGTTCACATTGGCAGAGAAATGCAGTAAAAAAAAAAATATATATCGACACCCAAGAAGAACTGATGTAGTTTTGATTGCTTAGAAAATGATTTACTAAAGTAATAAATTTTAATTTGTTTGACTAATAATGTAGTGGTTAAGTCGCCGGCTCTTCGGTAATTAACGGCTTATTGAAAATAATGATTTATGAAAGTTAAGCTCAATGGAATATGAATAATGAGTAAATTAATAAATGCTATATACGGTCTTTAAAAAACACAAATATTAATAAATGAAGATCAAAGGCAGAATAATTATAATAAAAGCTTGTATAATGAAGGTAACTTCAATTATTATTTTATGCAGCAAGGTTTAGTTGGAACTTGGTGCATGTTGTAACTGTTAATGGCTGTAGTCCTACTGATAACGAAATAGTAATAAATTATTATTAATTCACCTATTAAGGTGAATTAATTGTTCTTTTGCAGTACCACTCCCCCCTTTAAAGTTTCCGCATCCCTATTTTATTCTTTTCTATCTGTACTCCCATAGTCAATGTACTGTGATAGCTTTGAGAGGTTTCATTACTCTCATTATATTGGCTCAAGGAGAGATGAGTTTTGTCAGTAAGAATCTAAAACTACCAAAGGCGTACTCTTGGTGTCTCTGGAACGGCCCTTACGAGAAAAACAAATGCAAAATATTTATTAAATGGTGGAGATTTGATAAAACAAAACTCATCTTAAGATGTTTAATTGAAAGGGAAATTTAGTAAATGACAAAGAAAACGAAATTTAATTTTTAAAAAAACCTTTATTTGTCTTATATTATCAGGAAATTATTTTTGAAGTCGACTTTTTATTTTGAGATATTTTCAACTTTTAAACCAACTTTATCAAAATTTTATTTTGGTTTTAGTTTAGTGTTATAATAGGTATGTTTCTTAATAAATTTTACTAGATATTTAATATCTTTATAGAGCAAATTCGACAGAATACTTTAATAGAACTTAGATTTTATTTTCCTTGCAATATTTCTATACAATTTTCATTAAAATTTTAAATATGAAATCCTTTCACTAAATTTTATTAAAATATTATGTATTTAACCTCGTACGTTTATTGTGTGCATGTAATAATTCAATATAGTTTTTTAATTAATTAAATTAATAAGAATATATTTTGTTTTTTAATGATGATGATTTTTAATTTATTTGTTATTTATTATTAAAAATAATTTATTAAAAAATAATTTGAAATTCTATAAATAATGAATTATTTAATTTAATTATTTTGTTAATTTCTAATTTATTGTTTTTTTAAAAGATAACAATTAGTATTTATTGTGAAAAATTTTACTAAAGGATTTTATTTTTATTTTTCATAATAAAATAATAAAACAGGACTCAAGTGTTTTAATTTGTAATATTCGTAATTAATATAAAATTTTTAATGATTAAGATCATTCTTTTTGTTTTTTTTTTTAATCTTAATTTTGTTGTTTAGGGTGGGCTGTTTTAGTAAATTGGTATATTTTCTTAATTGGTTATTTTTTGATGCCACAATTTCGCAGATTTTCTTTGCCTTCGGGTTATTTTTTTGTTCCTAATTGAAATATTTAAGGATTTCATTTTATTTATACAAAAATTTCAAATTCTTGTATGAATTGAATTTTAATATGAGATGGCATTAATTCTCCCTTCAAATCTTCTCTTTTATAGCGTTACAGCTCTTAATGAATGTGAACTTCCGCTATAATTTCCTTATCAACAGATCTTGATTTTATGCAATTTTCTTCAAATTATTTGTTATTTCTTATATTCTTAAATACAGATTTCACTTTAAAATCTTTTACTGTTCTACTAATTATTTTACTTAATGTTTTATATTTTCTTTTACTGTTACAAAAATGCTTTGCATCAACGCGTACATCACAGATTTTTGCATCTTCTTTTCATGTTTTTTCATGTGTTTTCAAACTCACAATTTTCCAGAACTTTATTGTTGTTTAGTTGGTGTGATAGACACAATCTTTATAAATATATACTATCCGATTCCAACTCCGTGATACGCTTGATTATTGAATCAGACGATAGTCTTTTGACCAAGCGTTTTACTTTGGATAGATTTTTCCAGAAACCCTCTTCCAAGGTTCTTCTCTTTTAAGAATTCAACGATAAACATTTGCAAAATACAATTCTAACACTTTAAACAATATAAAATTAAATGTCTAATAAAATTAATGCATGTTTTTCTTGCCAGAATATGATAAATTTTTAATGAAAATCTTATGATTTGAAAAGCAATATTAAATATACCATGTATAATGTTAATCTGTAAAGCATATATTCGACCTAAGATAGTACAACTGGCACATATAGTCTGCAAACATTAAATTACCTAAACAAAATCCAAAATCACACCTTACCCTTGATTGGCGACGCAATTGTTTAGAAAAGTTTTACTCCTCTTAACTCAATTCGTAATATTGGAGCTTCATCTCTCTTTTATAGATGTCTTGTAGGTAAAGAAATTTTCTTTTTGAATATAGATTGAAATCAATTTTGAAATTAATAATGCCTCCCTTTAGACAATTCCAACTCAACCAAAGGGTTATTTGTATATGGTGGAAATTCTTAGGTGGTTTAAAACTGGATATGGAAACTCATTTATTATGAGAACTGTTAAAATGTGAAACATGTTTCCATATAACATGTTCCCCTTTGATAAAAATGTATCATTATACTATTTGTAACTTTTGTAACAAAAAGAACCTGCATGTTTCAGATTGGTTTCCAATTACCTACTAACACTCCTCTATTTGCCTCGAACTCCTCCCTCCCTCCCTTACTCAAACCTACAGTATAATTTTGTATAAAGGAATCCTTTCCTATAGTTTAAGTAGCGTGGGAAACATAATCTAAATAGAGCTAAGATTGCATTAGACTTGAATCGCAAAATGAATAGCATTATCTGGTTTGACACAAAGGGGAATTTGGCAAATGAAGTTAAAATGTGTAGTTCTTCTTTTCTTAACAGATAAATTACGATAAAAATCAATGAAACAAGATCAACGGGAATTAAGATCAACGGGAACGGGAAAGAAAATTGTAACATGTATCACAATATTGTTTTAAAGAAATAATCATAGTAAAATCCCAAAGGTTTAAATACACTTATTTTTTTAGATTTATTTTTAATATTCACTAATTATAACATTTTTTGTATTAATCAATTAAATATCCTTTTTTTTTATAAGTAAATTATTATTTTATTTTAATCATTTGTTTTTCTTTTTCTTCTTTCAGGTAAATTTTATTACGATGGAAAAATATAAGTACAACAATATGGAGAATTAATGTATTTATTATTTAATTATTAATTTACTTATATATTTATTTTTACAAAATTACAATTAAATTTGCATTTTATGAGTACATTGGTCATCTGCCTGACTGTTTATATTTAAACACTTAGAAACGGTAACTACTCATTAGTTGTTTTTTTATTAATTATATTTTTAATTAGAAAATTTGAGTGAGAATTTTGAGTTATTTGGTAGAATAAAAAAACAATTATTATTGTTTAAATCAATTTGAAGTAAAATGTTTTTACTTTTTTTTTTTTTATTCTGGTCTAATAATAATTTCTTCGAAAATATATTTTAGTTCTTTAGTTCTTTTATTAATAAATCACAATCACAAGCGACAATGTTAGTTTATAAAGATGAGAAAGAGTGAAGTTTGAAGGTAACGGAATGATGAATTTGTTTAGATTTATCTTGAATTTAAACAGATTATAAATCGAAAATAAACAATAAAGATTCAAAAAAAAAGAAAAAAACAATTAATATGATAGAACTTTTATGTGGAGCTCCATTCATTACAAAGCTACAAGACTTAAAGTTTGCAAGAGCCGTGTCATGAAATGGGTAAATCTCATGTTCTGCTCAAAATTTTTCAATCTAAAAACGCCAAACAGCACAACATTTTTTTTTAGCCTTAAGTATGAATAAATATTAAAATTTTACAAATTTATGAATTCAGTATTTAAATTTCTCGTTATGTGAAACAAAAATTTTTCAAATAACGGTTTTTGTTATAATCTTGAAATTTTGAGAGAGAAAAGATCTTTCAGAATCAGGATAAGATAACTCTAAAATTCCACTTATTACATATGACTTAATTATATACTAATAAAAATCTTGATACTGCTTACAATTTACAATTAGTAGAAGTTACTTAGAAAATAATTGTTCCTCCTTTTTTAGAAGCTATTTGACCTTAAAAATTGAACCTTAAAACCTGTATAAATTCGGTTTATTTGTATAATTTTTCGGCAAGACATAAAAATTAAAGCTTCAATAATATATTTTTATGTGTGGTAAAAATAAGTCCTGCCTAAAAAAAAATGTTAAGTAAAACATTGAAAAAATTATTTTCAAAGTTTGAGGGGCTGTAGCTCCGTAATGGATAGGGCTACATGAAAAAGTTATTCCACAACGTTAATTTTGTAGAATCGTTTTGATGAGACCTACCTATCGTTAAAATTATTTTTCTCTATCTTTAACGGTGTAGATATTTTGTAAACAGACGGACGGTCAGATGGACGAACAGAGTGAAACTAATAGGTACGTTTTTCCAACATTTTTTTTGGAAATGTGCTAAAAATTCAATAAATTGTTCTGAAATTCAATCTATTATTCTGAATTTAATATTAAGTTTAATGAAACGTCTTACTCTAAACATTCATATTTAAATAACAATTAGGTTTATTGTCATTTGTCAAAAAACGCAAATCACGTAACGAACATAACGAACGTAAATAATTGACAAAGAATATCGTTTTTTTGTATTACGTTACGTTTAATTGGCGAGAAATTTTCCATTTTTAAACGTGTAATTTGAAAATTAATATAATTCTAAATTTATATATAATTTAAATAAATTTTGTTATTTATTATAACATAATTTTTATTTATTTTATTTTTAATTTATAATTTTTATGAGTTTTTCATTTTATTTCATTTTTTACATTTTTAGCTGCAATCATTTTTATTCTGTTTATCAAAAACATGACATATTAAAAAAATTTACAGTCTTTTTACAGTCAAAGCTATGATGGAAAATAGATATTAAAAATTTTTAAATGGCCAGAATTTTTAAATGGCTTTGATAAAAGCAGAAATCCGTACTTAAAAATATATACTTTAATTTATAATTAAATTTATTACTAAAAATTCTAATGCCATTAACTGATAAAATTGTTTTGTAATACGAAGAAATAAAGGAAAATACCATGGTAGATATATTTAAAAAAAGAAAATGAAAAATGAACATAATTTTTAATTTCTTTGACAAACAGATAACAAAAGTATTGTAATTGTAAAAAACAATTTTAAAAATTTTAATAATTTTTTTTTTTTTTTTAGTGCATTTCTCTACCACATAAATGTGAAAAAGAAATTACACAGCCTTCTGTTTTTTTCAGGCTTGGCTGTAAATGTCGTAAGGGGAAATAACTCTTACAACGTGTGTGGGATTCAAACCCACACTCCCTCGGTGTTTACAGCGTATTTTATACGCTCTTATCCACTAGGCCACCGAGGCCCTTCAATCATTTATTTTTTTTTCGCATAGAAAATGGATTTTATAGAAGATCCTTTCATTTAAGTTTTTGTATTTTGTATAAGCAAATCAGCGTAAATGGGCGTATGAAAGATTTGATTGTAGCTGCACAGCTAACTTTTAACTTAACGTTCTTAACTTGAAGAATACAATTTCTAATGTAATTTTTCTTTATGGTATTTCGATAATTGTAATTGGGTATATTTGAATTGTATATATGACAATTTAAAAATAATCTTTTCTATATAGATTTATAACTTTAATCAGTCAAAATAGATTTTGTTGGTTTTTAAAATTTTTATGTATTTTTTCCGGATTTCTGAAGTTGTTAATATGAAATGAACGAAATTCAAAACTCCGTATTATGACCTAAAATATTTAAATCACCTTATTTTTGTATTATTTTAATTTAATACCGCCGGCCATGTTTAATTTAAAAAAAAAAAACAACAATAAGTTTTTAAGAAACAAAATATCTGATCAATCAAATCAAATTGATAAGAATCAAAGCAGTACGTAAGTCGTTTGTCTTTCAGACAAAAAGTTTTGGATTCCAACTCCGGTTAGGTCAAAATATTATCACATTTTATGTGGTGGGGAAATAATAAAAAAAAAAATAATTTAAATTTTGTAAAGGAAACGAGAGATTATGAGAAATGAGCATTCGTAGCTAACATACTATAGTTTTTATTGTTTATGACATCACCGTTTTCTGTTCGTTGAATTGAAAACGGGATTAAGATTGTTTTTTTTTTTTTGGGAATTTTAGTGTTTTACAGTAAAATGTTAACTGCTGCCAATTTCCAGCTTTCATTAAACATTTTCTTAAAATTGATTAAATTGAGTTATTGATTTTTGTTCACACTTTGCTTAATGCACTTTGTTGCATCCTTTCTGATCTCTCCTTGCATCCTTTCTGATTCGAATGTTTAAAATAAAATTTGAACTGATATCGAATTTTTTCTAACTAAAACTAAGTTTTTACTCGAAGGTTTATAGACATAGTATAATTCTAAAACTTTCAGTTAGTTCCTAACTTTAACTGCTTGTTATCATGGATTTTTTTTATATTATAAAAACAAAAGCGGATCAAAATCAAACATTTAAAAAAAAAAACGATTTTAAATTATAATCTGTATATCTTTAAAACTTGTTTTTTTATCTTACTACGGGAAAGTTAAAGATAATATGCTTTCGGTTTATTTTTAACTGTACAAAAACAAAGTAATCCTTTTAATTAGTATATAAAGTACTAATTTTTTTTTTTGTAAATTAAGAAATACACAAAAACAAAACAATTCAAAAAGGAGCAATTAAAATATTTAATACAAAAAATATTTAGGAACACAAATAAGGAAAAACAAAAAGAAAAGGAAAAAAAAACAACGACAATAACAATTCTTTCAGTATTTATTTCTTCCTGAAGTGCACTTGGAAAATGGAATTAAATTCAAAAGTTTTGTTTATTTATTTTATTTTGTAAATCTTAACATAAAAAAAAAACAAGAATACAAATTTTTATAAAATTCGTTTTAAAAAAGGGATTTTTTTTTCCTTTTTTTGTAAAAATTGTTTTTTTTTTTGCTTTTTGTGTACTTATTCTAATCTAGAATATAAAATTATATATTTTAACATTTTACTGTTATGTCAACAGTAGTTTTTTGTTTTTTTTTTTTATTATCAATTTTTCAAGTTGAATAATTATGTGAAAAATTTTATAATATCCTTTTAAATATAACATCACTAAGAAAATTTTAATTATAAAAACGATTATAAGTAAAATACCCCAAGTCAAATCCGATATTAGGATTCAATGTCTGGGGAAGAATTTTTGTACCTTATTATGACTATTGTTTAATTTGAACAGAATTGAAATTTTAAAAATGTTGTCATTAATTCACTATTTATTTTGAATTTGATATGATTAAATGATTTTCTATTGAATCGCCATTTTCAAGCCTGTAAAGTTAATGAAAAAGAATTTTTATAGGTGTTAAACGGAAGATTAAATATAGAGATTTTATTATAGCTAGCAGAATTTAATTTGCTATTGTAGTTGTAGTTTTTGTAGAAGACATAAAAAAACTACACTTACACGAAGGCCCTACGTTCCGTTGTCCTCAAGTTCAAGTCCTCAACTTCATGAGTCGCTTTTGTATCACAGCGATTCATTAAACCATTCAATGCCTCTAAAAAATCGAAGGATAATTTACTGATTCGCTAGAGCTTACTTTACTCATAGAATATTAACAGTAGTTTATGGAAAACTGCAGGGTTATGATTTAAATAAAGGTTAAGCTTTTTTTTTTTTTTTGGATAAAAGAAAAACGGTTTAGTTTTTAATACTTTTTACTCGTCAAGGACCTACATTAAAATTATGTTAATATGTTAATATTATCCAAACATGATCTCTGAACAGACTTGATCAGAACAGATCATGATCATTATTTAAAAATTACAAAATATTTTTTTCTAATTATGAATATTTTTGTATAATTGAATTATAATAAGGGCAATATTCTTTTAAAAAATTATAAAACTTTTTACATTACCTTATTGTAAAAAGTTTCAGATTTTTAGCACATTTTTCGAAACATTATCGAAAATTTGCTTATTAGTTTCACTCTGTACAAAACTTCTATACGGTCAAAGCTAGGGGAATGAAATTTTAACCATTAGTAGGTCCCGTAAAAAAAATTAATATTGTGAAATAATTTTTTTTATGTAGTTCCACCAATTACAGAGTTACAGCCCCTCAAATTTTGAAAAAATAATTTTTTTAAATGTGTATATCTCAAGTTTTGGATAATATTTTTTCAATTTAAAAACGGCATAAGGCAGGACATTTGTTAATCAATATCAAAACTATTCATAATTTTTAAATTTAGTATTTAAATTTACTCTTACTTAAATTTTAGTTTTCATATACAAATTTACAAGAATTTACTTCCTTTACACGATTCTAGATGAAGCTTTGAAATTTTGAGAAAACACAAGGTATCTCAGAAAAATTTCTTATTTTTAAACACCTGTAACTGAGGCACCTTTACAATTTTATTCAAAGCAAAACGTAAATATTAAAATTCCAACACTATGGTTTTTACATGTATTAACAGCTTTTTCTTAATTATAAAGTGTTTCCTTAAAACTGAGAAAAATGATTTTTCACAATTTTTCATTCGTACATATATATAATTCGAAGAAAACTTTTGTGCTCAACTCTCAACTCTAAATTGTTTTGATTATCTTTTGAAAAATGTTCGTTTTTAAAAACCTTTGGTTTACATTTTGCCTTATTTATGTATGTATTTAATCAAACCCTATTTATAATATTTAAAAATGAGGTTAACGACATCAATATATTAATTTGGTTTTTAAAAATGAACTTAAAAAAAATAAAAACTAAAATTTTAATTCATTTCTTTTATGTCTTAATTAAAAAAGAAAATATTATTTAAAAAAATTTTTTTTTTCTTATAATTCGAAAGAAAAAGTCAGATAATGTCAAGTGTCTATAAATTAAATCCAAAAATTATGTAATTAGTTCTCTAAATTTTTTTAACCTATATTAGCTTTTATTTTTTGAGCTTTCAGAATCTAAGATATAAAATAAAATAAATTATGTCAATTTTACTTGAAGAAAAATAATTAATATTAATATTATTAACATAAGCTCTATTCAATAACTAATGCACAAAGATGAAAATATCTTTTAAATATACAAAGTAAAAAAAAAATGTAGTTCAATTACCAGAAGCTTCAATAAATTGTTTTTTTTGTATATTTTTATTTGTATAAATAAAATTTATAAAAATTTAGTTGAAATATGTTTTAGATCATTTATTAAAGATCCAAAAAATAAAGTTAAATTTTTAAAAGTTTAAATTAACTAATCCTTAAATGGGATTAAAAGTCTCTTAAAAATGTCATTTAAATTGAAAGATTTTAATAGTTTTAAGAGCTTTTGTTTTTATGGTATGAGGACATAAGGACATAAAAAATCTAATAGGCTCTTAAATTGTTCCTGTTTATATTTGATTAATGTTCCTGGCGATATTTAACGCTTAAAATCGACAATAACCATATAACTTTAAAACTTAACATTATTTTTAGATGCTTTTAAATATACTCAAATTTATTTTTATTTTATATATATACATATTTTATATGAAATAAATTAAATTTCAAAATATATATATATAAACAGAATGCTTAATATATAAACTTAGCTGCTATATAAAAAAAGAAATTTGTCTTTAAAAGCCTGTAGTTTTTAAACGGTAAAAGATAAAAAAGCGAATAGATACTTGTTTAAGAGAATAATTTTTCTTAAACTTCTGATTTGAGTATAGAAACGAAATTATTGATTCCAATTTCTTAAAACAAAAAAAAAATATGAAAATTTTATTTAAGGATCTCCTTATCTTAGAAAGACCAGCTTAGCTATCGCATACACCTACTCATAAGGATCTATGTTGTGATTATAATGTAGTAATGTAGTTGATTAGAAACACCCAGGGTGTTTATATATATGTATAAATATACAGGGTCTTTATATATATGTATATATATACAGGATATATATATATATATATATGTACAGGATACATATTATAAATAAAACATTTTATTAGAAAAATGAGAATAAATCTCAATTTGAATTTTTTAAATAAAATGAAAATAATAAAAATAAAGTCAAATAATTTAAACTTTTAATAAATAATAAAATCTGTTATTTGATATGCAATCAAAATGAATCTTAATGACCAATAAAGGTTTTTTTTCTTTTGCACATTTTGCGAAAATTTAAATGTCAATTTTAATGGGAAAGATAACGTAAAAATATTTTTTTTTTTTCTTTAGATCATAAATTTGAAATTGGTCAGTCACAAAAAAAAAAATATTTTAATGCTTTCTAACTGCTATTTGTTAAAAAAGATATAAACAAAAAAGTACGGAAAATTTTCACGATTTAAAGAAAAAAATATATAAAAGAAAAAATGGTTATAATATTCAATACTGAATATGATGGTTGTTTTGAATATGGAGAGTGCCAGGGGGATGTCAAATCTCTCCAATTATCTAACTATAAAAATTAATGTAGTGCATGCTTAAAAAATCCTTTGATTATAGTGATGTATTCCTAATACTCGTAGTATGTCCTTTAGATATTGAGTTCTAAATAAAATTTAAGTTGAGTTTCAGTATAAAATTTAAATATAAAAATGATATAAACTTTTCTAAGTATTATTTGAAATGTTTTCAAGTATTATTGATGACAACTAAAATTAGGAATGATCTTTTGCTTAGATTGTATCACATTTCATCATTACAATGTCAGAACAAGTAAATCTAGTAAATTTAGTTAACTTTTTTTTGCTAATCAAATATTTAATACAGTTTTCCTGTTGTCATGTCACCATAATAAAAATTTATTAATGTTAAGCCCTTTAATTTGCAAGACCTTTAATGAAATGATTAAGGTGCTTGTTAATAATAAGATTTTTAGTTCTTTAGATTATAACGGATATAATTTTGCAGCGCTTCATAATGGTTAAGCATTTTTAAATGAAAAATTTTCAACTCAAATTCTATTAAATTCGGTATTCATCTCAAATCAATTCTATTTGGTATGTGGAAGGAATATGAAGTTTTTAAATTTTTGAATTTTTTTTTTAATAATCTGAAAATATATAAATAATATATGTACAATTTCAACGATTAAAATTTGACAATATTTTATTTATTTATCTGTTTTAAGGTGTCCTTTTCACAAAACTATTCTATTTTGATTTGTTTTTTTGTTTTAAATGTTTATACATTTTCATAATAGTGGTACGCATTTTATTTGAAACTTTGAAGCTTAAACTAAGGTAATATTGTTATTATTGTGAGAATTTGAATTTAGAAAAAGAAAAATTATTTATTTAAACTTATATAGTAATAATAATAACGACCTGAATAAAACAATAAAAATAAATAAAAAAAATTATAAAAAAAAGGAGTTTTTTTTCTTGAGTTTTTAACAAAAATTAAAAGTTTTTACAAGTCCAAGTGTTTTAATTGTCCATAAAAATTACACAGCTAGAAATTTTTAATTCACACATAAACACATTGAAGTTTTTTAACAAAAAGTCCTAAACAAGAAAAACTAAAAAACTAAAATAACACAAACAAACAGCCTGTAAATATGCAATTTAACATCTACAAAATGGTTAAGTACAGACCGAATAATCTTAGAAATAGTAACATTACATTATTCTATGTCAAAAATAAAAATGTATGAAAGCAATTAATTGTGTTTACTCTAAATATCTATTAGTATTAAAACAAAAAACAGACAAAGGTACATACTATATATAAAAAATTAAACAGAACATAATTGAAGTTAAAAATATAATTTAAGTTACTTAGCTATCTGCATTTTTAATCTGATTATTGTAATTAAGATCAATCTGAATAAAGACTTGAAAGAAAAAAAATTTTTAAGATTTAAAATTTTATTTTTAAAATTTTCTTAAAACTTTTTAAGTATGAAGTTTAAATTTTTATTTAAATTTTTATAACCTGACCATAATTGCAAAAAATTGTATCGTATAAAAATGAATGAGAGTTGTTTAAAAAAAGAAGCAAATCATAATTTTAATATAAAATATATTTAATTCTTTAAAAATTACGTTAGGATGATATTTTTTAACGTAATTTAATTTAATAAAAAAAAAAAATATTTCTAAAATATCAAAGGATTTGTAACAAAATTAAATTTTTTCAGTTAAGTTTTCGAAAATACGACTGTAACCGTTTGTCATCTGTAATCAACTGTATTTAGCATCCCACAACTGGTTATCCTTTATTTTTATTTAATTTCACCTAATATCTTCTCTTATTATTTAAAGTTATCTTCTGATGTATTATTTTAATTAACTTAACCATTATTTTAATTAATTTAACACAATATCATTTTACAGGTAAAAACGATTCCTTTTTTTTTTCACATAAAACTTTCGATCGAAGTAAAAAAAAAACCTTATTTCTATAAAAAAAAAACAAATTTTATCAAACTTTGCAGAAAGTTTCAATGGTCTTAAGAAGTTTTGTTTTATTACGAGTCACTCTTTTATTGATAGACATTCTAGAAGATTATATACACATGTGGATCTTAACTGTAAATTTTGCAGAGGAATTGAAGTAATTGAGAGCCTGGACCATTTTCTATGCCCCAGTCACTTCTATGTTTCAGTCTGTCAACAAAAAGACAAAATATTTCGGTCGTTTTTTTTAGGAAAAAAAAAAATACAGAGTAACTCCTTGCAGATTTTTGTTTGCAACAAATTCCAATAGAATAAGATTGTGTATCATGACTATGCCACTGTATTTTGCTTTTAATTTGTTTTTTTTGTTTTGTTTTTTACTAGTTGAGGTTTTAAATAAAAAAAAAAATAAAGTTAATTGTTTTTTTTCTGTGTTAGTTTTTGTTCAAGCTTTTAAAATCATTATTAAAAATGTGTCAAATTAAAAAAACAAAAAGGAAATCATTCAATAGTCTGTGTTTATTTCCAATAAATCTCTTTATGTATATTTGTATATAAAAAAAAAAAAAGAAAAATAGGCACTAAAAGCACTTAAAAGTATTTTTGTTTACAATATTTCAAAAAAAAAAAAAAATTTTCCAAAAGATTTTCTTTTTTTTTTTTTTTTTGTTTTTAATACTAAGGGAATGAATATGTATTGAATATTTTCAAGGGATTTATAATTTTCGTGACTTTTTAACATTCTTAATTTTTCTGTTTTTTTGATTTTTTGATAAATAAATTTTTTAAATAAGATAAGTTTTAAAGGTAAATCCTCCCAGTAAAAAATAAATAATCAAAAATAAACATATGCCGGTAATGGAAATTTGAATAATTGATTTTTTAAATTGGAAAAGTCAATTTCTATATGTATATAGAAAAAAAAAAATACCTGAATGAGTGAATGATCTTATTATATATCTATTATCTATTATATAAAAAAAAATTGTTACAAGTATTTATGTAATTTTCTCAATACCATACAAATTTGTAAATAATATATTGAAAATAATTTGTAAGATTTTTTATTTTTTAACGTGCATTTAAATTCAGTATAAATTTCTGGTATCGTATTTAGGTGTTTTATGGCCCATCTAGTAAATTACCTTTTCTTCAGCAATATTTTTCTTTCTTTCTCTTGATTTGTTTTGACGGAATAGATTAATTGTAATTGAAAGTAAAATTTAAAGTGTTTAAATTTAGTAACTAAGTAATATAATTATTTCTTAGTACTTTTTTTTTTACCTATACATATGTACATATTATTTCTTAGTACTTTTAACTACTGCATAATAATTTGGTGCTCAAAAATAGACATTCTTTTTTTTTTTGTCAGACTATTAACTTTTTGTAGAAAATTTTGTAGTTATGTATTTTTATTATTTCATTTTTAAATGTTATATATTCGTATCTATTATATCCAGCCTATGCTACAGTAGTTAATTCATCGGCTTTTCATTCGAAAGTACTTGTGTTCAAACCTTGGCTGGGTCATATAGATTAAGAAAAAATAATAATAATATACATTTTTGTATAATATAATTAAATCAAAAATAATTATATGTGTATATATGTATATATCTTATAATTTATAATTAATATCATATTGTAATATATAATAAAATAATAATAAAAATAATAATTCTTGTATAAGATAAAAGATGGCGTAGAAATAAAAAAAATATTTACGTTTATAGTCTTGACGTACAATAACTAGAGCCGAGTAATCAACGGCTTGGTGAAAATATTGATTCAAGAAACTGAAGCTGAGTTAAGTAAAAATAATAAATAACTTAGTGTATGCCCTATGCTCCTTATATGAGCACTATACTAAGCAAGGAAAAAAAAAACAAGATGTTTGCAATTTTATTAAAAATAAAATGTAAAGACTGGCGCAATATTATATCAATAAATGGTATGCTTTGAATTTTGCCACATATTTCAACTGATACGTAAATAGACCTTGTGCATTTAATTGATAAAATAATATACATATGTATTTTTTTTTTCTTACTTAAGGGAGGTTATAATCTTTCAAAGACACCAAGAAAACTTATACCCCTAGGTAGTGTAAGATTTTTCCAGACTAAACCCACCCCCTAAAATAAAACAAAATATCAAACTTTTTGTAGAATATTAAAATAATAAATGAGTTATTAATAATAAATGAGTCAATACCAATATCTTTTTTCGTAAACACGTAGGGGAGGCTGCTAAAGCTAAAATATATATATTTTGAATATATTATTTTTGAATATTTCGAAAAATCATTCATCACCATTTTTGCATGTATATAGGTATTACAATGTCCTGCTATAATTTTATTAGAGTTCCATGTACCACATACAGAAGGTTTATATGGATTAAGTTTGACAGTATATTGTATTTTTTTAAAATCCAATTCACTTTTTAGTTGAAATCTAAATTAGATTTTTGGTTCAATTAACTTTATAGCGTTTAAGCGTATTTTGCTGAGAATTTTTATTCTGAAATTTATCACTTTTCTAACTTAAAATTCCAACTGTAATAAAGGGTCAATATTGAAAAATATTTGGATATTTGTAAATCAAATTTTGATATTTGTAAAAATAGTTTAGATAGTGTTAACGTGGCATATGTAATCTGTATTTCATTTGCCTGTAGTTCCATTTAACTGTCTGTTTTTTGCTAGTTGCCTGTATTATTTAATTTGCCTTGCCTGTATTTTCATTTGACTCTATTTAATTTGACTGTTTTTCATTTGTTTTGTATTTCATTTCACTTTATTTCATGTTATTTTATATAAAACATATAATTAGGAGAAATTTTAGATATGGTTACAATTGAAATACAATCAAATGAAATACAACCAAGTGAAAATACTTCCTTACCTGAGAAATACAATCTTACAGATAGTAACCCGTTTATATATTAATTTTAAACATTGAATTTAAACAATTACAGTTTTGTTGGTTTTTCAAAATATTGGATAGAAGACTAAAAGTATCTAACAGTTTTTTTAATGTAAGTCCGAAGTATGTATAATAAAAAAAGGGACTATAATAAAAATTTTAGAATTTGACTGAGAATGCGCCTTACCGTACACGTTACCGTACAGGAATGAAAAACAGATTGTAAGATCTAAGTATAAGGATTGTTTTCTACTCCATCTATCAAATAACAACAACATCATAATTAGTATTTAAAATATTGAAAGAATCCGATTCATATATTTTCCTTAATCGGAAAATCCAAGAAAAGAGAAGTTTCAATTCATTGTTTAAGGTTTTAAGTTTAAGCTCCAATATTAAATTAATAAAGTCAACAACATGAAGCAATTTAAAAACAATTTTTATATTTTACTTCCGATACTAGTGCAAAAAAAAAAAACCAAAACCTTATCATTTGCTTTTAGTGTTCCTTAATAAAACAATTTTTAAAGAATTTAAAATGTTTTGTTCTTTTTGTTAGAATTTTTTTTTAAATAAGAAAAACCTTATTTTTTCTTAGAAACAGCGTTCTTGAACACGTTTCACAATATTCAATGATTTTTTTTTTTTTTTTTTTTTTGTGGAAAATATTTGGAAATATTTTTTTGAATATTTCTTTTCTCTTTTTTATTCTTTTGAAATCAATTCGAAATATTCAAAAATTTTTAAAAGAAAAATTGTAAAAAGTTTTTGGAATTTTTTTTTTTTTGTGTGAAATTAATTTAAAAATTGAAAATTTACTTTTCTTTTTATATTTTGAATAAATGTGGAAAAAGATTTTAAAGAATATTTAAAGGTAATTGTGCTCACGAAATTTCTTTATAAGTGTCATATAACAATATTGATTGTATATAAATTTCAATAGGTTTTATATGTTTTATTGAAAAAGAACTAATACTATGGATATGCTTAAGGGATAAGAAAAAAAAAAACCTAGTTATTTTTCATAAAAAAGAATCTATAGAGATGAAATCTGGATTGTGGTAACAAATTGATATTCAGCAAAACTAAAAAAATTAAAAGTCAGTGAGTCGCACACTCACGCAAAAATCAGGATTCAACAAGACAATCGAAACGAATATTGAAAGAAAACTATTCGAGATAAAGGTTGGAAAGTTGGACGAGAGTATGGAAATCTACAATGCTAACAATAAGAGAATGTTAATCATAATCATAAAAAAAAAAGAATTTGACGATGTCAATATCACATGCTTCAACATTCTAACCTCATTTTTATAATTGGGATATTGGGAAATTAATGGAGTTTAATTTGTGAACACCAATTATTTTAATTTATTTCCATTAATTTATTATTTTCATATAAATTTAAACTTCTCTGTAATTTCAAAATATGAAATCAGTTTTATTTTATGTTCTCTAAGGCTATAGATTAGATTCTATTCCTTCGGGACCAGAACACAACCAGGAAGCTTTTATGTTCAGATTTTTCCATACTTCACAGGTTAATGGGAAAGGACAGATTTTATGCAGGAGTTAAATAGTTATGCTATCAGGCCGGCCTTTTATACTTTTTAATTCTTTACTTCTTATGCATGATTCATTAATTAAGCTGTTATAACCATTACCAGTACGAGTAATATATGCCTTTTATCCCCACAATCACGAATATCCCATACAAAATATTAAAATTAATATTTCATACTGAATATTAAAAATACCATAAATTATCGTTAAGAAACAAATACTTAACATTTACAGTCCCAATGTTTTACTGACGTGATAAACATTGTTTATATTTTTTCATAGCCTAGACCGAAAAGTAAAAAAATCTTTATAATCACAATGGTGATACAATGGAATTCAACGTTTTAAGATACATTTTAAACAATTAAACCAACATATAGAACTAAATTTAATCCACCTTTAAATTAATTTTGAGATTTTTTGTTTTTTAAATTTCTATAAATATTCAAATCAAAAATTTTTATTTTTTAACTGAAATGCCTTAAATGTGAATAACATTTCTTTTTAGTTGTATTTTTTTTTTCAATAAGAAAAAAAAAATTCAATCAAAAGCGCCCATAATCATTCATATATGGATAACATTTTTGAAATAGGTTCATAAAATATTTTCGATGCATTTTTAAAATTTTCTTACTGTATGGTATCAATTAAATACAAACGTATGTGGTTCAATAACCGGTAACAAATCGTGAAAAAAAAAAAATAAAGTTTTCATATGTGGGTGGCAAATATTTTGATCGTATATAAAAGAAAAAATAAACAAAATTTTTATAGATTCTTTTCGATGTATGTACATTCGATGTATAGATACATAAAAAAATTTTCTGGGAAAACAGCATTTATTTTGAAAAATTAATGGATAGTGAATAAAAAAAATGTTTCATTTGATTTTTTTTATTTTTTTTTCTTTTCTACCTGATTGAATTGCAATCAACCACTTTTAAATATGTTGATTTGATTAAATGATATTTGGTTGTTGTACCTATTCGATAATAGCTTCAGATTGGTGGTCGAATAATTTCAATAGTTTTTCTTATAACAAACTTTTATTCTATTTCATTAAGAAGAAATTTTAAATTTTTAAAGAAATGCAAGGCATGTGCATCTGTTATTTTGTTTTATACTTTTAATTCAAAATATTTTTAGTTTATGTATTCCAGTGTTTGTGTTTTGAATTTACATTAAAAGTTTTTGAATATTTTTAATTTTAGGTTATTGTTTGTAATAAAAATGTATAAAAAAGCAATAAATGATTTTATCTTAATCATGTTTTCAATAAATGAACCACCTTTGCACAATTACATTATTAACATTGTCATATAAATGATTTGGAAAACCGGAAATATCAATTTTCTGAAGTAAATTATTCTGCAAAAAAAAATAAAACAGGTTAAAAAAAGAAGAACTGTTAGCCCCGAGACGTGACTGTACCGAAAAGTGCTGTGAAATAGAAAGTATTTTAGAGGCAGAAGAAATTTTTCAGCATGGCAAAAATTGAATAATAAATCACGATTAATGTGATGAATAATAAGAGGAATATTTAAGATGGGGGGAAAGAGGGAGAACGAAAGGAAAATATAGACTGTTGAAGAAAAAGTTGTCGGGAAATTAATTTTGATTAGTTTATCAATATCTGCAAATTAAATGAACCAATAAATAACAAATTCTTGTAAGGATTACAGATGAATCATTATTTTTGGTCCAAAAACGAAAAAAAAAAAAAAACTCTGGTAACAGTATATAAATAACGTAGGTACTTCTTCCAAGCAAAAAATATCCCAGTTCTTTGAATCAATATTCAAATTTTTACCTGTAAATTGTTTTAAAATTTTGATTCAACCTTAATAAAAATCATAAAACTAAGTGGGTTTTAAAAATTTTGTTAAGCCCTTAATTTTAATTAAGAATATTAGTGAAGTACATGGTAATGAAGCATAGATATGAAATACTTGTGTGTCAAACCCCTTTGGGGTATTTAGTATATGTAATAAAATCATTCACAGTACATTTATCAACATTACTTGTAACATTTAAAAAAAATGTATTTAATAGTTCATAATTAGGCAATTGAGTTAACGGCAAAATAAAGTTTATATATATATTTTTTTTCTTTCATTTCAATAAAACATAGTAGTTATGTATTTATTCCTGTCTTAGATTCTGAAATTTAGAATTGTGGTATGTTTATGATATTTCAAATAAATTTTACTATCAAATACAATTTCTCAGCAACAAAATACAAGAACAAAAAAAAAAACAAATTATTATTTTTTTTTTTTTGTTGAATAAAAACTAAAATAAAGATTTTTGAAAATTAAACTTATAATCCAGATTTAGGAATATATATATATATATATATATATATATATATACTGCATATACAAATTTTTGAGTATATTTTAGTTTTCTATTCATTCTAAGAATTAACTAACACATACCAAAGGTATATTGGTTTTATTTGATGCTAGTAATTAGAATATTGTATGTATATGTATGTATGTGCATATGTGCATAGTGTAATTTTAGAAGCTAAAAAATTTTTATGACATACATGTATTTAAATAAAAAAAAAAATAGATGTTGTTAATACTGTAGATTTAGATGATAATAATGATGACGATGATGATGATGATGATGATGATGGTAATAGACATTGGCTAAAGGATATAATTTTTCAATATTAATGTTTTGAATTTTCAAACTAACACAAATTAGAAAAAAAAATTTCTGTTTATTTTATTTTCTTTCTCTTTCTTTTACTTTGAAATGAAGAAAGACTAAATTTTAAGTATAGTGATACATTCAAAAAATTTTAAATTCTTTTTTACATTTTTTTTTTTTTTTTTTTACTTTAGCAATTTACAGAATCCATATACAGGATTATTCAAAAAAATTAACATTTTAGAATTTTATGATGTAAAATGTTAAAATTATTTTCGTCCTTTAATTATTTTCCGAACTTCAACCAATACATATTATAAGAGTGTCTTTTCATTTATCGATCTCACGTTATATAAAAGACTACCAAATTTATTCAGCGTTGTACCGGAAAATTTCCCTTTAATGAAATAAGAAGTTTTTGATTCCTCTTCAGTTTTACCTTTGCTTTTAAGTTTTTTAACTGTTGAATTGGTAAAAACTGAACTTGTGTAAATTAAAGAAAATTTCTTCTCGTTATACAGTAACCAAATTTTACCTTATTTATTATCATAAATTGTTTTACTATGAAATTTTATAAAATAATAAAATATGTATATGAAAACTATGCAAATTCAAGAAAAGCGTACTTTAATGTGATTTTTAAAAATTTCTGAAAAAAAAAACAAATAAATTATCTAAATTCTCTATGTTGTTTAAAATCTTGCCAAGCCCGGTATACTCTGTTTTAATGATTTATACAATGAATGCAATAAAATTTAAAGATGGTTGCACTGGTAAAAATGAATAAATTCACTATCTAATATAAAAAAATTTATTTTCAAACGTAAATTAAAATTTGCGTGATAAAAAATCGTTTTTGATATGAATTTTTTATAAGTAATCTGTGTTTTTTATTATTTAAACAATAATAAGATATATAGATACTGGTATATCCCTTTGTTAAATTTCCCTTTCTTAAAATCTCGCCTTTAAAAATCTCACTTTTCAAATTTTTGCTTTTTAAAGTTGAAAAATTTTCGAAAAAATTTTATTTATGCAAATAATAATAAAATTTTCCAAAATAAAAAATCCATAAAAAAGCCATATCCTACATAATCCTAACAAAAACAAACTCATTTATTTTCAGAGTAGCTCAAATTTAATTAATTTAATTTAATTTAAGTTAAAAAAACAACCGGTTTTTCTTAGGGTCGCTCAAATTGAATTTATATGTATATTTCGAACTATTTTATTTTTAAAAAGTCCGATTTACTAATTTTGTTTTAGTTTTTTATTATTTTCTATATTTTTTCATTTTTATTTCATATCAGATCTTTTTAGGTTACGTATTCCATCGTTTTTCATATTTTCCTTCTTTGTCAGTACAATTCTAAATTATTTCCCCATCTCTGTTACCAACCAATCAATAAAATCTAAACATAGGATTTAGCAAGCAAAAAAATTCAATTCAATAAAAATAATTATATATCAACATAAAATCATTAGGTGGGCCTCGGCGGCCTAGTGGGTAAGAGCGTACAAAACACGCTGTAAACATAGAGCGAGTGTGGGTTCGAATCCCACACTCGTTGTAAGAGTTATTTCCCCTTACGATATTTACAGTCACGCCTGAACAGGAAAGGCTGTGTAATTTCCTGTCCACATTTATGTGGCAGAGAAATGCATTAAAAAAAAAATCATTAGATCATAAATAATGTTTTTAACTGTAGATCTTTCATAGAAAATTCCAAGAATTTCAAATGTATGTATATTTTACCATCAAAACATTTTAAAAGTGATGAAAAACATTAAGAATTTTGAGGATTCAAATTTAACGATATTTACATATAAAATAAAATACCATTTAAAATAAACAGGAAAAATTGCATACATTCAAAAGTAGTGTCCGAAAAAAATATTTTATGTGAACTTTTCTTTTACTTATTTATTTCTGAAATTTAGACTTTTTTAAACACAATGAAGGCGTAATTTTAAAAAGTGAGATTTTAAAGAAGCGATATTAAAAATTTTGAGGTTTCATTCCCGAACCGTATAATATAATGTATATATCTACTACATAAAATGTATCTAATTTAAAAAAAAATAAATAAATAACCTTTAATGATTCTTATTTTTGTTTCATCTGGTCCTTATAAATAAAAGTTCCATTTATTTTCTATTGGACTGAAAAATAAATTTAATTTAAATTACTAATATAAAATGAAAATTTTAAAGAAATTAATTAAATTTTTTTTTAGTTTAATATAAAAACTAATAAAATTTTCCAATAAACAAAAGTTAATATAAAAATTTAATTATAGCGCTGTCATTATAGCCATTTAATTATAATTTAGCAAATTTTGAATAAATTTAGTATATGTAAAAGATTAAAATGGCATAAGAAGATTAAATTAAAAGTTATGGAGCATTTTATGATTCTATAATTAAGTATACATGGTTTTTACAAACAAAAAGAAATTAACACTTTTCTTTTTAAAGCGTCATAAGACGTAAAATTAATTTTTATTAATAATAAAATTAAGTCGTATGAAGTTTAATTGACATGTCATTAAATATGTAATAAAAAATAATTTTTGAAATTTGACAAAGCGAGACATTGTTAGTTTAGAATTTAAAAATTTTTTTATAACTTTGAAAATATTATGATAAAAATTTTTGTAATTTTCAAGTAGATTTCATATAATGGGAAATGCATAAAGAAGAAAACTTAATTAAATGCAGAAATCTTATGGTTTCATTTCAATAAATTATTTTTCCTTATTTTCCCAAAGTTGAATTTTTCAATATCTTATTTTCTAAAATCTTATTTTTAATATTTTCGTCTAAAAAATTGTATTTTCCACAAAAAATTGTATTGCTATAACGTTTCAAAAATGTGATTAGATATAAACCGCCCTCGTCAAAATAATTGTTTGTTTGTCAAGATATCATGGATTACCTAGTTCAAGAGAAGGGCTGAGGATCATGTAGCACATTGTTTTTGACAATTGCAGTATTCATAAACTATAAATAATATTATTTTGTAACATCATGCAACAATTTTTATCACTTATTAATTTTGTTTTGTTGTTTGTTGTTCATGTTAAAGTTTTTACTCGTGAAACAAAACCCTTACAAAAATATAAGCACTGTGTGTAAATATATATAAAAAAAATTAAGTCTATTGAGCAGAATTTTGTATGTTATATAGTTTACTGAAAGTCACTTTTACTGAAATTTAATCATAGTAATATTGTACCGGATAACTTTGTAATATTGTACCGGATAATTGAATAGAAAAATTCTTTTTGTTTGCTTGTAGTTATTTTAAAACAAAATGCATATAAGTATATGAAATTTCAACCCTTTTTAGCACATTCTTTCACTCTGTCAATTTGTCTCTACATTTGATGACAAATCTAAAAGTTATATTGTTTAATATATAACAATTATATATTTCAATCAAAAATAGGTCTATTAAGAAATTTAATGTTGTCGAAGAACTTTTTTTATCTAGATCCTTTACGGAACTACAGCTCCTCAAAGTTTAAAAAAGTTCTATTTTCAAATAGGTATGTGTATCTCAGGTTCTGTTTGATTTTTCACAAATTTTTCTAATACGTATAATTTTAAACTGTTTTAGTTGTCGTCTGGAAAATGTGAGCGATTAAAAATCTTTGATTTTTCATTCTGCTGTGTTTAAAATTAATTTTAGGATAAAAAATTATTTTTTTTTTCGAACATTCTCAACATTTTCATGATGTTATCTTCTTGCTTTGGAAAAACTTTAACTGATTAAAATATATAATCAAAAATAAATTTTGAATAAAAAAGTTATCTGATTAAGATTTGATTAAATTTAAATTTTTTGACCTAAAAATTAGTTAATAATAGTTAAGTTTTGAAGTTTAAAATACAAAAAAAGGAAATTCTTTTAATAGCTAGTTATAAAGAATATTGTCTCTCCAATATTTTAGGTATCCTATAAATAATTATTATGTCTAAATCTTTTTGATTTTTTTCGCCTTTTAACTTACTTGAAGAACTTACAACTTTTTAGCACAAATTAATATAGATTAATAAGTTAATTCATAAATTTGAATGGTGGAATATTTTCCATATCATAAAGGTTAATATTTTTTTACCATAAAATTAAATTAAAAAAAAATTAATTTTACTAAAATTTTTTTTTCTAGTTTCATGAAAGAAAAAAATAAAAATTCAATAAAGAAAAAAAATGTTTTAAGAAAAATTTAAATAAAATTCTTTGAAGAAAATGTAAAATCTTAAAGAAGATTATTTTCTTTAAGCCTATAAGTATGCAATATTATATATAATAACAAAAGAGTATTTTTTTTCCTTATTTCTTAAGATGACAATAAACTTGTGTATATGTTATATTTTTTTTTTTCATTTGTTTATGTTCCTTAAAGGATATTCATTGTTGATGGTGGTAATGGTGGTTATTTTATTTTAAACTTTTGTTTTTTTTTTTATTTTCCTCTAATGCTTTATAACTCATTCTAATGTCAATGATAATTTCTTTTTTTTTTTTGTTTTTTTTTTACTTGAATATTTATGTAAAAGTTTTGTTATTGTTCCTATTCCAATATAAAAGTCATACTTTTATACTTGACATACCAAGGATATTCAGGTATAATACTTATGAATATTATAAAAGGTTTGTTAGGTTTTTCTTTTATAAGATATTTTCGTTTTTTTTTTTTTTTTGAAGTCAAGTTTCGACATTTAATATTAATTTTCTTCTTCTTATGCATTTTTTGTTCGGTAAAGAGTTTTTTTTTGTCGTCTTTCGTTTCTGTGTGTTTGTGTTTTAGTCTAGTCTAGTTTTGTTTTAAAGAAATTATAGCAACAAGACTTGTACAAAAGTTAATATTTATGTTGTATTTAAAGAATTATTTTTTACATTGATTTGTTTTTGGTGGATTAAAAAGAACAATTTTGAAATTGAAAAATTACGAGTTTTTCCAGTGTTAAAATTAATATTAAATACTTTAGATTAGAATTGACTTTGTATATTTAAGTAAATTATTTTAAATGGAGATTCATTTACTATCATAACAAGAATATTGTAAAAGGAATTGTTCATATTCTAAATATAATAGTAATAATCTATTGAACTGCTTAATGAAGTAAATATTAATATATTCTAAAAGATCAGCAAATCCAGATTCAAAAAAGTTTATTAAGAATCTTCAAGGTTCATAAAGATTATTTAAGTAATATAAGTGATATAAGTAAAATGTTGCTGGAAAAAATCATTCAGCTTAGGAAATTTTGTAAACTTAAAAAGGTCCACAATAAGAAAAGAGGGCATTTTGCTACTGGAGACTTTTTTAGAAGTGTAGAAGTGTAGAAGTGTAGGTCAATGGATGATTCTATTTTCAGAAAAATAAATAAGAAAATACTCAAAATATACAAAAAATCCTTATTAAAGCATTAAATTATGTCTATATTAAATTATATAGATTAAATATTTTGTCATTAGTTTTTTTTATTAAATATATGGCAAAATAATTTCAAACTGGTGCTTATTTTAAAATTTTTTTTTTAGTGCATTTCTCTGTCACAGCCTTTCCTTTTCAGGCGTGACTTTAAATGTCCTAAGAGGGAATAACTCTTACGACGTGTGTGGGATTCGAACCACAACAGTCCCTAGGTGATTACATCGTATTTTATACGCTCTTAGGCCACTAGGCCATTTCTTACGCACTAGGCCACCTAGGCCTCTACTTTAAAATTTTAAACACACCCAATATTCTTGTGTGAATTAACTGAGTTCTATAGTACTAAAAAAATCGTAGATTTCACTTAAAAAAAAATAGTTGCTTTCAAAGCTTTGAATTAATTTGAATTATTTTAATAAATGTATTGTTGAATCTAAGCTTTTTTTTCTACATGTTTGGTTTTTCTTAAGATTTAAAGAAAATAAGATTACCAAATTTCTTTTTGGTTATGTTATATTTTAAATGCCTCTTACGCAGTTCATAAATCAAATAAAATTCCATTTTCTTTTCGCTAAATCAAAATTTTGTCAACATTTCTAACTGGGGGAAAATCAGTAAGATTGAATTTAGTTCAAAAGCACTGTTTTTCAGTCACGTGGAAAATCAATTCGATAATTCCTACCGTAAAATTTCAAGGATAGGTTTTAAAACGTACTGGTTAAATTGGACCATATTTTTCATGTAGCAAAAAATGCAGTTGAACGTTTTAGTTTTCATGTAGTAACGAAAATCTTCGTTCTCGTCTTTATCTACAATATAATGCCCATATTTGTGTAGGAGTCTCTAAAATGGCGTTAAAATTTCTAGATGGCATAATTCAACATATGGAAATTTCTTTGTAACTCGAATATCGCACGAGTGTGGAACTTTTTTTCACCTTATATGTTAAATTTAGAAAGTTTTAAGGATAACATGAATATTTTTATTTATAATATTCCTGTAAATCTGTAACCTATTTTCACAATTTTCCCGTGCTTAAATGGTACAATAGTACTAAACGGTCCTTAATGCATGGTTTAAAGAAAAAGGAAGGTGATGTTTAGTGGATTAAAGTTCCACAACATTAATAAAGAAATCGTGCTGGTTCTTCTCCATTTCTGCGTTGTTCGATGATTTCTACCATCTACCCTCATAAAAAAAAGAGAGATATTTTTATAAATAGTCTCTAAAGTTTTTAATTTAAATGATTTATTTGATTTTAAACTAAGATTGTTTAAAAGAAATTACCATAGAAGTTAAAAAATATTACCGTATCTTTTACAGCAGAATAAAAATATATATTGAAATACATATAATAATTCAGTTAAAGTTTTTGTAATAAATCCCTACTATCGCGCCAAAAATAATAAAACTAAAGCTAATCTTTTAAACTCAATTTGTTAATTTAATCTTAAAACTTTTTGAAAATTATGTGTGTCATATTGTTAATATAGAAAAAGCCAGCATCAAAATTATTGTATTATAAACGTTTTTTGTTATCTTTAATTTTAATTGTTATTTCTGTTCATAATATTTTTTTTTTATATTGTTTAGATATTTCTTTTTGCTACAGTATACGTTTGGAGAACAATTGGGAAACATAAAAATTTGCATTTATATGTCATAAAAGCAACAATTGTTACAAAATAAAAAAAATCAAAAACAAAAACAAAACATATATTCTGTCTTTCTTTAACTAAATGTTTATATGTATATTTTTTAATGGTTTCTTTTTATTTTTTTATTTTTTTTTTTGATATACACCACCTTTGGTGAAGATATATTTCTATTTTTTTCTTTTAATTTTTTTTTTTTTTTTTTAAATTACATTTTTCGAACAAAATAATGGTTATAGTCATTACCTAACCTTAGAAATTTATTTTTTTTTTGTTATTTATGGATAAGAAGAATATTGTTACATAAAATATGTTTCAATGTGAAATTATCAAAAGAAAATCTTAAGATACAAATAATTTCTATTTGTAAATAAAAAAAAAAAAAAAAAATTTGAAACACATGTTTGTTTCATTGCTTTTGTATAGGTATACAAAAACAAAAAAAAAAGGAAGTAAAATTTATTAATAGGTATAATTTATTTATGACATTTAACAATATGACACATAAATACTAAATATGTTTATGAGTTGTATTTTATTTTTTTTGTTTTTGTTAAATGTCAACTTAAGAATGTGCACATTTTAATGTGTGTTAATATTTTTTTTTTTGTTTTTTTTTAATTTTTGGCATTAAAATTGTCGTTATTTAACAAAAAAAAAACATCTTTGTTTTTCTTTTATTTTTATCGTTCGTCAGATAAAAATTTTTATTTTGTTTAAAATTTATTAAATGTTTTTAACGCCATAAAATATGCTATTTATTAAATATGTTATATATGACACATAAAGGACTAATAATATATTACCAATAAAAAATCCTTTTTTGTTTTTTTTATTTGCTAAATTTAAATAAATATAAATTTAAATTTATGGATATGTTTTATTAGATAAAAGAGTGCTATTTTAAGTTACTCTTGTGATATTTTAATACTTAATATGAATTTATTTTAGTTTTGAATCGATTGAGTAATTTATATAGTAATTTTTTCATGCCGATTTTAATTTTTAAGGATTTTTTTGATTTTATTATTATCCTTTGATCAAAATTTAGTAGTAATTTAGAAAAAGCTTTTAGGTTTCCTTATCAATAATAGTTTGTAGTGTTCTGTTTATGACTTAAATGAATTGACTCAGCTTGAGATACTGTTTATTGTACTTTTAATATTGAGTGAAATTTAATAAGTTAATCTGCACGAGGATTATTGGTAAAATGTACAAAAATTTAAAGCTATAAATTGATTTGTTTTAGATTCGAGAAAAACGGAAATATTTAAATATGAAAAATGGAAGTTGATTAATTATATGCTTTTATATTAATTTGTCAGTGAACGTTTATCTGTCTGTCATGCAATGTTACCATCTCATAAAGTACATATTTGTATACAAGTTATATATTCGCGTGGCTCTCTTTTTCTTATACAATTTGAACAATTTGAATATTGAAAATACCATTAAATTTTTAATTAGTTTTTGAAGTTACTTTAATGTTTGCGATTTTGCCCTACCCTAATAAAATAATTTGTGAGGTTCTTTTATTATCTTATTACAATTTGAGTTGCTAAAGATTTTTCACCAATTTTACTTTCTATTTTTTATGGGGATTAAATATGCATTTGATAAAAGCATGTTGCAGCTTAAAAAAAAACTTGTTTGTACATTATTTTATTTATCGGTAAATATTATAAAGAAATTCAAAATGAGAAAGTTGGTCAAAAATTAAAGGTCAATTATTATTTATTCAATCAATAAGAAATCATCAATAACGAAAACGTTTTGTCCAAAGTTTTGTCCAATTTATTTGTTTTTTTTTTTTTTTTGAACCACTATATTATTTTTGTTTCAATTTATGATTAAAATGTAAGTTTCAATATCACAAACGCCTAAAATCAAAAATTATAACTGTGAATAATTAATATTTCAGGAAACGAATAATCGAAAACTATTAATTCATATATTAAATCATTCTGTTTGAATTCTTATCATATTCAATCGATAACAGAAGAGGGATAAAGTGAATAAATATAAGTAAATTTATATCATTCTTTCAAAATTGGTCTGGTGATAAGATACACGAAAAAAAGGAGCTGTTAATTATGTCATCGTTAAAATGTTGGGATATTATCAGTTTTTTAAATAATTTGTTGAGAAATTTTAAAATAATAGTTGTAGGGCAACACATTTTCCTTGTATAAATACTAATTAGAATAGTTGAAATATAAAGTGAAACTTTAAATTGTCGAAAGCGATTATATTCTAACAGATACTTTAAATTTCGTAAAATTCAATTAAAAACATAACATTTCCTTGTAAACTATATTTAATATAATTTCATGCTTTTGAACTCGTCCCGTTTCCTGTTCCACAGATAAATTTAAGAAATAAGTGGTTAAAGATCTAAATCCTCTATCAAAAAAAAAATGTACATAGAACCTCATTAATTTAATAAAAGCTTCCAAGTATGTGGGTATTTTACAAGTTTCATTTGACAATATCTATAATATTTCTTAAAATGTAACATATTTTTGGTGAAAAGAAGGAAACAACTCTTTAACCTACACTCGCCTAAACATTGCTAGAGTCGTAGCGCAAATTACGAGCGAAGAGACAATAGAAACCCATGCAGTCATAATGGATATTTCTTATAACACAAGACTCTAACATGGGCCTCGGTGGCCTAGTGGGTAAGAGCGTATACAATACGCTGTAAACACAGAGAGAGTGTGGATTCGAACCCCATACACGTTGTAAGCGTTATTCCCCCTTACAATATTTACAGCCACGCCTGAATAGGAAAGGCTGTGTAATTTCCTGTACACATTTATGAAATGCATTAAAAAAAAAAAAACTTTAACTATAAGCTTAGCTTAGCTTGAAAATCTGGGTTTTCCCTAGTTTCACAGATATAAACTATTTATCCGAAAGTAAAATTGAAGTATTAATTTAATTTCTGAACTATACGGGCACTAGTCCGTAGAACTCAGTTTACAAACAAAAATGTAAAAGAATTGTATCAAAAGCCAATTTTGTCTGTTTAAAAAAGGTTTTAGAATCAGAATAACAAAATTTTAAATCCAAGAATTATTTTACAATTTTATGTATAATTTTACAAATAAAATATAATAAAAATGAAAAAATCTCAAACATTTTAATTCAATAGATACTAATTTCCGAAATGTGTCATACATAAGTTATAATATATTATATGAAAAAAGAAAAGAAAAAGAAAATGTGTAACTTCCAATTAAATTACAGAGAAAAAAATAAACCAAGAAAAATAAAAATCTACCATTCCTTTCTAAGCCGTCATTTAAAATATGAAGAAAAAAGTTAATGGCTTTTTAGATAAAAAATTTTTTTTTTTTGTTATTTAATAGTTTCATCATTAGTTTGCACAATTTGTTTGTTTTTTTTTTTTTTTTTTTTTAATTTTTGAACTATCATTTTGTTAACTAGCTAATATTTATTTTTTTTTAATTTTTTATTTTAAATATTCTTGACGTTTGATTTCTTTATTATCATTTTCCTTTCTTCCTTTTTACTTCCTAAGGGCTTTTGATAAAAAAAAAAGTTGTTTTTATCAAAGTTTAATTACAATATTTCTAGAAATTGAAGAAAAAAAAAAATTAAGAAAACTAATAATAATAGTTTTTTTCTGCTCTAATAATTTTCAATTAAAGAATATTGCAATGTAATGTAATGATGGCACTGTTATACTTCACTTTCTTTTAATTTTTAAAAGTGGGCAAAAAAAAAAAAAAACCTTGTAACCAAATAAAAACGAAAAAAAAAAAAATATTACCAATGAATTATCTTAAGATAAACTTTTGAAAAAAAAAAAAAAAAAAACAAGTAAGTAAAAAACCACAACAAAAAAAAAAAAATAAAAGGATAAAAAGAAACAAAAAAAAAAAAACATGGATATGATCTAACATTAATGATTAAAATGGATGGACAGCAGTAAAAATCATCCTGTAACTTTTTTTTTTTTTTATTGTCTTTTAATTTTTTTGTTTTCTACCTCGGTTATAATTTAGAGTTTTTTTTTTTTTTTTTTTGTTATATGATGACACTGATGATGAGATTGGAGGAGAATGAAATTGCGAAATGAAATATCCTTTTGTTTTTTTTGTTTTGTTCTTAACCATTAGATATATGTAAGTAAATTTTTTTTTTTTTTTGTTTCTTTTTTGGTTTTTAGGCGACTATTTCTTATTATAAATTATCATTAGTGTTAGGCTGTTTTTTTTTTGTTTTTTTGCCCTTGTTCTTTTTGTGTCTTCATAATAATAGGAAAAATCCTAAAGTAATTTTCAAGTTTTATGAGAAAATATTAAACGAAGAGGAAAAAAAAAAAATTAAAATAGAAAAAAATCTCAGTTTTATATTTTATGAGTTCGGATAATTGTGTTTATAAAAATTAAAATATTTTTTTACAAAATGTGTTATAAAATTTATAATTTGTTTAGAATATTAAAATGATTTGTGTCCTTAAAGTCTAAAATGGGTAATTTTTTTTTTTTTTGCTGTAGGGGACGTTTTAATTTAATGTCAGAAATTATAAGTAAGAGATACAAGTTCATGAATAATTTTCAGATTTTCCATGTTAAATATCTCAAGGACTAATAAGGAAAAGTAAAGAATTAAAATGATTGAATAATCAATTCTAGATGAAGGATAGAAAATGTTATAAAGACTGTGTTCATTAAATTGTTCACTCTAATGTAAACTTTTATTTTCAAAGTTTTTCATATATTTCATAGTTTTTATTATTTTTAAATGATCGCATCGAGTGAAAATTTCTATGAAGTTTAAGTTACTTTGACTTAACCGGTTAATTCAAGAAAAATCAAAGATTCAAAAGTTACCATTCATAATTAGTTAATAAACTGAACATTTTTAGTTTCTGGTATACCCTAGTCCCCCTTCCCCCCAATTTATACCCCCCTTGTCCAAATTTTCTGTATAATTTTTTTTTTCTTCATTTTTTAATCAATAGTAGAAAATATGTTAGTATAAGAGTGAAGTATTTATTATATAATAGTTATAGGGTATTTTTTTCAAAATTTAAAAATTCATTTTTCACATTTCTTATGAATAAAATCAGATATTATAATTATTATAACAAGAAAATGATAATAAATATGAATATCTCTCGATTAATTTGTTTTACTTTTGGGAGACAGTTGTTTTGTTGCTAAGCCAAATGACATAGTACAAGATACAATAAAAAATACTTTACGGATTAACTTTTTATTTTCTAAAGTTTTCATTTTATTTTAGGTTATATAGTCATCTGTTGAAAAAATTTATAAAACTTTATAAACAAAAAGATAAGGGACTTATGAAAAATAAATTACAAAATCTTACTTACAAAATATATTCGGTATTAAATAAAGGGTGGTATTTTGTTAAGGAATGGGTACCTGTATGCTAACCATTAATAAGTCTTCTTTACTACGATTTAAAATTTTGTACGCGAATATGTTAAACGAACATGTTGGCAGATTTTCATCTTAAACAATTTTCCGTTATACTAATAAATCATTCGTCAGATCTTAATATTTACGTTTTGTGTCATACAAATCTTAAATAATCTTAACAAAAGTTTGTTTAGATATTTAAAATTTAGTAATTCATAAAAATTATTTTCTAAATTGCGCCAAAATAAATATCTTAGTTTAAAGTACATATTTTTATTTTTTTTTTTTCATGCTTTTAAAATGTCATTCATTATAGGACAGCTAAAAATTATTATGGATTCTTTCGATTCGTTCTGCTTTAAGATTCGTTCAGATTTAATAGATTTAACATTATAACTAAACTTAAATAACGAATAACGATTAAATGAATTCGAAACCGTAATTAGTTTTCTAAACAGCATCACTGTTAACAACTAGAAGCTAGTGTCAGAAAATAAATATCCAAAGAAAACATTAAAGAAAGATCAGAAAGTTA
This sequence comes from Poecilobothrus nobilitatus, assembly GCA_947095535.1. NCBI lineage: Eukaryota > Metazoa > Arthropoda > Insecta > Diptera > Dolichopodidae > Poecilobothrus > Poecilobothrus nobilitatus. Next base: position 77,098,203 of record OX352773.1, on the reverse strand, counting down.
CCTTAAACTATAAAAACGTTCTGTGATAATGCCCAAACTTGAGGACCCAAAGACGAAGAACCTTGGGAGAAAATCAATAGGAAAATTTTTCCAAGATGAGAATACTCAATCAGGGAGACATAGTGAGATTCATAAAGGGGATAGAGTGGCTCGACGAGACGCTCCAGTTAGCGAGCAGATCGTTGATCAGGAGAACACAACGGGTCGCAGGGCCTTGGTGTAAGGGCAGTCAAGTGCTCCCCCTCCCCTCTCTGAGAAACAACAACAACAAAATGAGAACATATGTTGTTGTTAGACAAATATGTTGTTGTAAACATAAATCTAGATAAAAAATGTCATTTTAAATCTGATTTATGTCGTTTTTAAACTATAATTCAAAAATTGATAAAAGTAAACAAGGCAGAATATTAAATCAAAGGCACGTATTTTCCAAAAAAAAAACCTAAAAACAGTTTAGAATCTAAGATCCAGGTGTCTAAATAATCAATTTTCAATTTTTGACTCCTAATAGCCATTAAACAGGATGAGATATAAAACAAATTTCTAAAGTAACTAATACGAATTCTGAAAAAAATTCCTTCTCTCAAAATTGGTCTAAAAAATGGTCTAAAAAATATTGAATTTAAAAAAATTAGAAAAGTATTGAAAACATTAGAAAATGTTTTTGATTATAAAAAAGAATTTATTTAATTAAAAACAGTGAATTTAAAATAGTAAATTGGTAAAAATTGAATTTCTTTTCGATATTATATAAATTTGATGAAATGTCTGAATACCATTTTCTAAAGTTAAATAAAAATCACAGTAGAAAGGTATAAAATAAAAAAATATACAAAAATAACAAAAGATTAAAGATGAAGAAAAAGGAAAAGTTTTCAGTTGATGAACAATATCGTTCCCAATGGAAATTATTCTAATGAAAATGGAAAATTCAAAAGATGTTTTCAGCTACTTTTTATATTTTAAAGATTACAAAAAAAAAAATAAAAAACAAAAAAAAAAGTTTGTAAAAAAAAAACGCTTTGGTTTTTTCTTCTTCCTTTTTACTTTCTTTCTCTTTTTTTCTCTCTCAGTTGGATTTTGTTTTCTTTTTTTTGTTTATTAAAAAGGATGTGACGTAAAAACAAGAAAAACAAAAAAAAAAAATAGAAATTGAACTGTATTACAAATTATACTTTTCTTTTTGATTGAAAACATAACTTTTAGATTCTTAAAAGTTTATTTAAAAATAAAAAATCATATATATACGTAGTACATATTATATAGAAGTTAACTCTTTTTTTTTTAGTATAGTGTTAGAGAATTTTAAGATAATGAAATTTAAATCTTAGGTTTTAAGAGACCATGTTGAACATGAAATAATATTTTTTTTTCATTTTAGCATATTAATATAAATTTTAGGCTCAATAATTGTGTAAATAAAATTTATTAGACTTGTTAACAAGCCGTTCAAGATCTTATTTAAATAAATATGTAATAGTTATTTTTTTGTAGAGATTTTAAAGTTTTTTTTTTGTAGAGTTTTTATTTTTAAATATTTAAAAGTTTATACTTGAGGTATTTGTCACGTTTTAAGAAATTAATTTTTATTTATCATAGGTTCTTTATATATTTTAACAGAAATTTTTGAAGGAATTGAAATTTACTAACAGCCAAAAGAATTATTAAATAAATGTATAAGTAGAGCATCAAAGTTTTGTAGGGGGATAATCTAATAAATGTATGCAAAATTATATTGTGAAATCGAAGACAACTCAAATCAAGAAGAACATATTACTCAAAAACCGAATATATTACTCAAATTAAAAGATATTACCATTTATAGAAGATCCTTTAAAGAATATTTTAAAATTTCTACATAGATGAGATGCGGTAAATATGTAAATATGATTTACTTCTTGACTTTGTCTGAACTTGTGTAGTACTACTTCTAAATAGTTAACTCGTTATTTTGAAGTGATTAACTTATATAAGATTTGATCCTTTAATTTGGATTTTTTACCCAATTTATAATGATCTGGATTCTAGACTTATGAGTCACTGATTATGACTACAGAAGATTACGTTTTAATTTAGTCAGATTTGTAATTAATAAATCATCAGTTGGTTCAGGTATAATTAAATCAAATTATTATTAAGTGTAATATTAAATGTATAAAGGGGTAGGTTTACTATATACTTCTTAGTTCTATAGTATATCTTTCTCGATAGCTTCGGTTTAGTTGTGATTTATATATCTAAATTTTAATTTACTGGTGATAGAAATTGGCTGAAAAGAACATTTTTTTTTTAGCATTTATTTGGTGTGATTAAACGAAACCAAATAAAATTTAATATAAATATTTTATCTTAATATTTACTTGAAACAACATTTTTAATCTGAGGGATTTTAAAAAAAGAAAATAAAAAACAACAAAAAAAAAATAAATAAAAAAGAATGGACAATAATTTACACTAGTCATATTTTTACCTCAACTTCTACAAAACAAACAACAATAACCATAATTATTATTTCTTGTATTTTTTTTTTGTTTTTTGTTGTAAATGTCATCCAATCTTAAGATATTTTTTTGAAATTACATATCTAGTTAGTAAGAACCCATGGAATTATAAACACAAAAAAAAAACAACAAAAATTAAAAAAAACATAGAATCTACGGAATGTACATAATGTTGGTTTGTTTGATTCTATTGTGGTTTTCTTTATATTTTTCCAATTTTTTTTTTCCTTTTGGGGCTTTAGTTTTAGCCTTGTTAACTGTTCTATTCTGTTCTGTTCTAGGGGATGAATGAAATTCCTTTTTTGAAATATCTTAAATGACAACAATAAAAACAAAAACAAAAAAAAAAGGGACAATAATAATAATGAGAACAATTTGACATTTTTTTCATCTATTATTCCTGTAATTTAAATTGTTTTCCTTCTTATTTCATTTGTTGTTGTTGTTTTTTTTTCTTTTTTTTTTACAGGAAATCCAAATTAGGAGAAGCAAAAAAAAAAGGTGTGTAAATGGCATAAAAGAACTTTATTCCAATTATATTTTTAATATATATTTTTTTATGTTATAGATACATTTACATATAGACACGGATATATCTTAAGATACATTTCAAATTGTTAATTTTTGTTTATTTTATTTTTGCGTTTTTTTACAAACAATATAAGTAAGTATAATGTATGACAGAATTTTTTTTTTTTTTTTGTGTTTTTACTTTGTCAAGATTTAGAATTGAGCTTAGCGGGTGCATAATGTTTTCAGTTTTTTTTTTTTCTGTATTATGTTTTCTAATGTTATGATTTTCTTTGATTACTCACACCTGTTAAACGAAAATAAAAACCTGACGATAATAGTATAGAAGCTATTAAAAAAAAAAAAAGCAAACTAAGAAAAAAAAAAATTTCAATGCTTTTGGGTATTACTTGTGTTTAATTTCATGGTATATGATTGATGTTTTTCTATTCTTTAAATGGAATGTGAAAATATTATCATTATATATTTTGATTTTTCTTTTTCTTTTGATTTTTTCAATGCTAAATAAAAAATTAAGATTTTTTTATGGATTTTTGTTTTTTTTTTTTAATAAAAAATAATATTTGACGTTATTCTAATAATAGGGTTTGGTTTTTAAAAAGCATGTTTGGATATTAACTGGATTCATATTGATTTGTTAGAATTTAATACTAAGTAAGCATATAAAAAAAGGGAAAGAATGTATTTATGTTTCTTGCTTCACTATTTATGATTATTTAGTATAAATGGTTGCTATATTTGAATAAAATTGGTTTTCTAAGTTTCCCTTTTTATTTGTTACTTTTCTCTAAAATCTTAAACTGTAAAGAAAGTTAAATGATTTACTTAGGTTCCAAATTTTGTCTTAGAAATTAGAACCAAATGATACTGAAAATTTAAAAAGGAATTTAGTCGCCTCGGTGGCCTGATGGGTAAGACCGTATGAAATGCACTGTAAACACCGAGGGTGTGTGGTTTGAATTCTACACACGTCGTAAGAATAATTCAATAATTTGTTCTTAGGTCATTTACTGTCATAACTGGAAAGGTAAGGTTGTGTAATTTTCTTCTCAAAAAAATTTTGTGGCAAGCGAAAAATAAAACAATTAACAACAAAAAAAAAAGTAGTTAAGTAAAAAAGTAGTAGAGTAAGAAGAACTGTAATAATTTTTTAGTAAGTCTCTAAAGAACTAAAAGTAAAGTAAAGTAAAGTAATATAAAGTAAATAAAAGTAATATAAAGTAATATTTTAAAAATTGAAACTTTAACTATGATCATTTATTTATGCTATGATCGATTAATTGCTTAACCCTTGCCCATTAATTACCAATATAGCTAGCCGTAGGGTTTAAATATGATTTAAGTTGGTAAAGTTGATTTTAAATTAAAATAGTTGGTAAAATTGAATTGAGGCTGTTTTCGAACGTATAGCCATTATTCATTCATGCACTTTTAAAAAATATTTGATTTTCGCACTTTAGTATTTTCTGAACTTTAAATTTGTGACAGTTAATAAATTTTTAGAATTAGTGTTACCTTAATACATATTTTTATGACATTTTTATGTCAAATTTATTTTGACAGTTGCAAAAACAAAAATACATTATTTAGCATTATTGAACAATATTTATGATGATTATGGCAATATTGAAAATATTTTATATATTCCAATTAAAATTTTCCGATTGTTTCTTCTTGTAAACATTACAACTTTTATGTTGATACGTTATAAAATTTTTTATTATTTTTTGTTATTTGTGTTTGTTTGTTAAAATACATTATACATTACAAATACATTGCAGTTACATATATATATTAATAATATTGACTAAATTGTCGCTTTCCTTTTCAACTGTTCTAATACTCACTTTTTTAAAAATATACAATAATTTTTTTGTTTATTAATTATTTTCTTTTTTCATTTTTCACTTTTAATAACAAAAACAAATTTTACTTTTATTTTAGTGCCAAGTTCAATCGTCTAGTGTAGATTTTAAGTACTAAATTTTTGACAGATAATCAAGTGCGATGTGGTTGAAAATCAGCTGATACTATGCAGAGTTTTCGCATTAAAAGCAGGTGTCATAAACTATTTTTTTTTAGTGCATTTCCCTGCCAAATAAATGTAACAAGGAAATTACAGAGCCTTTCCTTTTCAGGCGCGGCTGTAAATGCCATAAGGGGGAATTACTCTTACGGCGTGTGTGGGGTTCGAATTCACACTCCCTCGGTGTTTGCAGCGTATTTTATACGCTCTAACCAACTAGACCACCGAGGCCCCTTCATAAACTAGTGTTATTTAGATTAAAAGTCTTAAAAAGCAGTCAGATTTTATCCGTTGATTAAATTATTATTTAACATATTTACTTCTTTATACACTTTCTAGACTAAAATAATCGACAAAAGTGTGTATGTTAGGCATTATCATAAAATTTCTTGTTTTAATATTACATAAGAAAAAATTTTGCTTTAGTATAACTTATTATTAATTTTAAGAAGCCGTTCATTAGTGCCCTGCTTCTACTTGACCAAATTTGAAATGATATATTAATTAAAGTCAATTATTTCATAAAAAGTTTTAATAATCATAACTTTGATTGATTTCCTTTTATTAAAGTCTAAAATTATTTTATTGACATGTATAAAATCAAAATAGACGCAATCACTGACAGTCAAACAGCCGGAAAAATTTAAAAAAATAAAAATAATAGAAAAATTTATCTTAAAAACTAAAAATGTTTACGATTAAAATTAAAAATTTTTAGATTTAGGATTGGGCTCTAATTTGGTGGTGAGAATTAATAAAAATTGTATTTGTGTTTTGTATCAGAGATTTTTTATAGGCATAAAATAATTGAATATACAAGTATAAATTGTTTAAAGTAAAATGTTAATGTCCGGTGTCAGGTGTCACATAAACATGTAAAAATTAATTTTTTTTTTTGTTATAATATTTAAAAGAAAATTTTTTATCAAAAAGTTAAACATAAGCGCCTTTATTAATGTTCTTTGTTAATTTTTAAGCTTTCTTTATGATCAATAATTATGTTTCTTTTGAAAATTAATTGAAATGTAAGCATTAGAATAAATTTGTTGAATCTTTAGATTTTATTTAATAGATACAAGATATTAAAAATTTGTAATGGAAGATGAATAATTTTTAATTAAATTAAATAAATAAATTTCTCTCTTCGTTAACATGTTTTTTGACAATTTTTACATTGTTTTAATGTAGAAATGTTGAATCAATTTTTGAGCTGATTCTTTTAATGCGCTAGATATGAAAAATATTGATTTGGGTCCTTCATCTCATATTCAAAATTCCAAATAACAAATAATAAATAATAAAATTCACGTTTTAACAGAATCTGAAATTACAAAATTTCATTCTTAAGAATATAATTTATTATAAATCAGGACTGCGTAAATTTTATGGATCTTTTATGAAATTATATTCGTATAGATAGGGATATATAGCGTCTAACAAAAATCGTTGTTCAGTTAACAAGAAAATTTTTTAAAAACTAATTTCAAGGACGGAACGGTTTGAACCCCAAAATAAGAAATTTAAAAAAAAAGCAATTTTTCCAAAAAATTGTTATTATTGTAGCATTTTTTACATTAATTTATTATTTTCTTTCAAGTTTATGCTATGCAAGTTTAAAAATATTTTACTTTTTTTACTATATATTTCTATCATAAATAAACTATTTTAGACTTAAATATCTATAGTATATAGATATATACTTTATATCTTTTTGTATATATACATTATATATATAAAAATTAAATGACGGGGCCTCGGTGGCCTAGTGGGTAAAAGCGTATAAAATACGCTATAAACACCGAGGGAGTGTGGGTTTAAATCCCACACATATCGAAAGAATAATTCCCCCTTACGACATTTACAGACACGCATGAAAAAGAAATGCTGTGTAACTTTCCTTGTTACATTTATGTGACAGGAAAATGCATTAAAAAAATATATATAATTTAAATGACGGGTTTATAAAAAAAAAAAATGACAAATTTGGGCTCACACAGTCTAAGTAACTTTTGAGAAACTAAAATAGAAAATATGTGAATAAATCATAGGATTCAGTAAAAATAAACTGAGAATTTTAACAGAATTCCTATCGGGAGACTATCAACTAAAAGAACACTTAAAAAAATCGGAATAGGAAATGACCGTATATGTAAATTTTTTGTAAAGAAAAGAAGAAGAGATTCAAGATCACATACTGAAAATCTGCGAAGTTTTACTCCGAGAAACATATGTGCATTTAGGAGGATATTCTTTTGTCGAAAATGAACTGCCACTAATAAACCTTATACAGATTTTTATTTTCTTAGAGGCTTTATGACTCTTACAGAAATATTGTAAGTGAAGAGAAAATTCAAAACAAGTAGTAACCGGGGGAGCACAATATTATCTACATCAAAAGATCGTAAGTGTCATTTATACCCCTTAAAAAACAATCTACAATCTCTTTAACAAATTATTTTTTCAATTAAAATAAACCCCACCCTCCTGATATTACAACTTATACAAAAAAAAAATACAATTTCATTTTAAAAAATCATTTTATTAAATATAAATCTTTCTAAGGAAAAATTCTATAATGGTAGATAAAAAAAAAAAAAAAAAGATTAAGGTCATAAAATTAAAAGTACTAACATGTAATAAAATGACAGTTAAATTTTTTTTTTTTATTTTCTTTTCCTTGTTAACTTTTTCTTTTCCAATATTTTCTAGTTGAATAACGACCATAATTTTAAATGTAATTTAATTCTATAATTCATTTCTTGGATATTCTATAATTTTTTTTTTTCTTATATGCAATTTTTTATTTTTACATTAAATTCATATTTTTATATAGATACATTATTATTATTATATATATGTATGTATGTATATAATATAAGATTATACTTAGTTTATATAGTTTATTATTAAGAGTAGGTTATTATGGTTATATTTAAATAATAAATTTTATTTTAATAATAATGACAATGTCTTACAAAAGAGTTGATTAACTGATATCGGACTTATATCAGATAATTTATAATTTTTTAAGTGGTTTTTATTTCTTTCTTTGAACTTTTTGCATATATTGAACTTTTTATATTATGTCCTTCAATTTATTTGTTTGTTTTTTTGTTTTTTTTTCATGTCTAAGTAATTTATTATAGTGATAAAAAATATTTTATTTTTTTTATATTTGATTATTATAATAAAATTACATAGCATCACATATGTTTTGATAGTTTCTGTTTTTCTTTTACAGACTATTCTTTATCATCAGAATCAAGGATCTTAAAGTGTATAGTAGAAAAGAAAAATGAGTAAGGAAGAGAGGGGAGGGGTACGAAGAAAGATGGGCAAAAGAATAAGAATATTCCGAAAGAAAAATATTTTGCTTAATCGTCATGATATAAGAAAAAAAATAAATTAAAATAAATTGGATCTTTCGGATATAGTTTGGGACGAAAAATTCTACACTATTCTGTAATATGAAACAGGAATACTGCGTCAATAAACAAGAGAAAAATAGTTTTTTTTTTTGCCAAATGCATTTCGAATTTGACCTAAAGGTAAAATTTAAAAAAAAAAAAAAAAATTCATATTTTTATGAGAACTCCCGCTTAGAGCTTGTTTATACACATATATAATGCATATAGTAAAGTGATGGGTAGGATGATAAATACAAGAGGATGATATATACATAGATCAAATTAAAATTTCGAGCCAAGTAAAATCAAAATTTACCGATTATTACATTTAGTGGAAAATAACCGGCTTCTTATAAATAAAACATAATAGGAAAAATGTTAAATAGGTTGTGCAATAAATAATAGTACACGAACTTGCAAAAGCACCAAATTAAAATTATAAATAATAAATTAGACAGTTTCTTTTAAAATAAATGAAAAAATATAGAAAAATTTTATTTTGTGATAATCCTTGAAAAAATCCTTGTAAATAAAGGACTTGTACACTATATAAAAATAAATATCTATATTGTAATGTAAGTATCCTTTTTTTTTAATTTTTGTTGCATTGCTTCCAAGACCTAAGAAAGGATTCGGTTAAAACAGTTAAGTAAATATTTTTCGAAGGATAAGATTTATGTAGAGGACAAAAACTGTGAAATGCTATTAAAAAGGGACATTTAATATAGAATATAATAAGATCATTTTTGTTTATGGTAAATACATAGTTTCAAGATGTACGGCACAATGGATGGAATGCATAAAACTCAACTTAAACTCAAATTTTTTTAGTTTAGCTTAGTTTTGGCCCATTGATTTGTCAACTACGATTTCTCAATGTAGTAATAATTAAAAAATTACTGTAAACTCTCTAGTAATTACGATAAAAAAATTATTTTGATAAACTGATCAAAGAATTAATAAAAGAAATTCGATATAATTTAGAATATGACCAGGTGATCGTTAAATTTAAATGTTATCTATAATATGGATTTGGATTTAATCATTTAAAATATATATTACATAATATTTTTGGAGCTCGATTCAATATACCTCTTTAGCAAAAGTGTTTTGCAATGATGTATTTTAAAAGCTAACTTCAATTTTGTAGACCATGTAGTAAAACTATTATTAGTTTATATCAGAGGACTTGTAGATTTATTCCTCTAAAAAATTGTATTCAGTTGATTTTGTATGGTACTGTATTATATATGTACCATATAAATAAATGTCTATATTTTATATGAATATAAATAAAATTTGAATATACATATACACATATATATGTTATTTTTATTATTATTATTATTATTATATCCCAGACTGACATTATATTTGCATTTATCCTTGGAAATTTATAATGCTCACGTGACTTGCACTTTTTAATATTTTTTTATGTATAGTTTAACTCAACTAAACTTTTTTTTTTGTTTATTAATTGTTTGTTGCTTTTTACTTAAAATATTTATATGTTTATATATTTTTGTTTTTATTTATGCAAATACATAAATAACAGAAAAAAAAAAAAAACACGAAAAATATTGAAACAACTTAGCCCATTAATGTAAAATTTCCCAATTGGACGGTTTGTATTCTAACAATTTTTCTTTGTTTGTGGTTAATGTGTAGTATGTTCTGTATTTATAATACCCATATAGTTTTTTATTATTTTTATTTTTCAGAAAAGATGGTCTGTTTATCATTTATTTTTTTTTTACGTACACTAACTAGAGTACGTAAAAACTTAGGATTAAATTTGATTTGGTTTTCATGTTTGTTAAACTACTATTTCTTTTGTCCAACAAATCAAAAGATTGGAGCTTTAAGTAGAACTGAAATTAATTATTAGTTATAAAATTTAGAAAATAATAGTTGTACTAGAGGAATTTTGAAAGGTTGGAATCAAATATGTTTATTATTTTTTTCAAGGAGAATCAATTTATCAAGAGTTGGTATTAAGTTTCCTTAGATTTACGCTGCGATGATATCACTCTGAACAGATATTACTCGATATTGAAAGAAGTTTTGAAAGCTTCTTAGATCTATGTCACAGAGCTCCAAAAGAAACTACTGAGATATTTTCACTTTTTGCTTGAGAGACTGGAACAGATGCAGAGAAAGCTCTCTGTTACGTTATTTTCTTTGCAAAATCTATTGTTAAGATCAACATGTGTATCTAAGCATATCCATCGATCAGACAGTGGTTCATAATGGCAACAACCAATTGTCTTGTTTTAGGTTAAGTGTATCAGATATCGTTCAATCAATAATTCAATTTTATTTTAAGAAGGTAAATTCATAAGTTTGTGGTAAACTACCGTGATATTAAAATATTTAACAATTTATTATGATTTTATAATTCTGCAGCTTGAGAATCTATGATATATGACAAATGAGTTAATAAATAATAATAAATTTATTGATAATGAATCAATAAATGTGACAAGAAAATTACCATACCAGGTGTGACTGTAAATGAAATGTCGTAAGAGGGAATTATTCTTGAGAAGCGTGTGGTATATGAACCCACACTTCATCGGTGTTTACAGAGTATTTTATAAGTTCATACCGATTAGGCTATCGGGACCCATCTGAATGATATTTTAACGTACAATTTTTTTAATACGATAATTCAGTTTTTTAATTCCAATTTTGTTTAATTCGTAACTATTACACAGGTGTTCATGCGAGAGATGACAAACTGTTCGCAACTAGTTTCGTTTTTACATATTATAACTTTTTAAGTTCACTCATTATTTAACTTAAAAAAAAATTATTTGAAAATCTTAACAAGAACGCTTTTAAATTTGAATATATTTAAAAGAAAATGACATTTTATCCAAATATTAATCGTAAAATTTCAGTTAAAGTTAAAAGAAAAGGAAAATGAAGGACTTTTAAGAAAATTATATTTCATTAGATTAATGATCGTAAACTTGTTCAGAGCCAATCGAAATATTTGTAATATTTTAAGGTAAGAAATTTTAGAATATTTTTTTCTACAAATAAAATGACAATTATTAAAGCTTTTGTTTTATTATTTTTGAATGTAAAGAAAATCTGCAATTTAAAAAAACGGTTAAAATCGTCCTGATATTTCAAATATTTTTTTTTTTTGTTTTTTTTTTTTTTTTTTATTAAAATCGTTGTTTTTCTTTTTGAAAAGGAAACAAGCGAAAGGAAGTAATGAATGTTCTTTTGTAATTTTCAATTTTCTTGTTGATTATAATATTTTTTATATAAAAAATGGATCAGTTTATAAGGCTTGAACGTACAGCATACATATCTGAAGAAAAAGTATTAAAGAAAATTGTTAAAAAAAAATATTTGAGTTTAAAAGAAATACATATGTATTTTCTTTTGATTTAAAAAAAATATATATGTAAATTGTATTCTTCTTAAAAACAAAAAACAAAAAAAAAAAATTATAAATTGATAGGATAACAAAATATCATATGAGAATAAAAATATGAAAAAAAAAGGAAGACGAGATAAAAGTAAATTGAATAAATTCAAGTGTATGCAATAAAATATTTGTTTGAGATTTATTTAATAATTATTTTAAGTGATTATTATATTCTTTTTCTTTCAAAGGAAGTATTCTTTTGGGAGATAAATTTAAAACAAGGCAGTATATAAAACGAATAGGTTTTTAAGGATACACATATTTTTCAAAAGACAATAAAAACAGTTTAGAATTGGGATTTGTACGAAAAATTATAATTGTAATTATTTAGAGATCAAGAGACACTTTCTTCAATTTTAAGAAAATTCTTTATAATTAAGGAAAACTATTTAGACACATGTCAAAATATAATATTGAAGTTTCAATATTTACGTTTTACTTTGAAAATATTTGTACAGGTACCTAAGTTGTAGGTGCCTTAGGTGTCTAAGAACAAATTTTTAGTTTTTGACTTCTTATATAGCTCATAAACAGGGGTCGATACAAAAAATATTTTGTGGTATATATTTTCTGAAATACTTAATTCTAATTCTAAAAACTACAATCGTCTCTGAAAATTTCAAAGTTCTCATTAAAAACGTCCCGCTGTTATGATGGAAGAAAAATCTTGTAAAATTTATTGTTTTCACATAACGTTAGATGTTATTAAAAACATGTTAATCAGAACCTGAGATATGACATTAAAATAGGGGTTTTTCCGACTCTCAGTTGGTATAGCTCCGTAACGGATGAGGAAATAAATATTCCACAAAATAAATATTTTTTAAGAGTTATCATTTTTAAAATTTCACTGATCTTAATCGGTGTAGAAGTTTTGTAAACAGACGGATGGATGAACAGAGGTGAAAATAATCAGATAATTTTTACAAAATTTTTGCAAAATGTACTAAAAAACTTTTCCTTTTTTTTTTTTAATAATTAATTTGTGTTTAAAAAGTTTTTAACCAAAAATATTTTGAGTTTCTTAAAATAAAAGAAAATATAAATATAAAAATTTTTGATAAATTAAACACTAATACATACTAACTTTAATCTTTGGGATTGAGAGGGAATTTATATACTTTCTCCTACTACAGAAAGAATTATACAAATGATCGCCGAGAAATTAACAATATGTAATACCAAAAGTAAATTTTTATTTAAAATAAATATTTTGCATGCCAAGTGTTAATTATTTGAACTAGTGTGTCCTCGGGATAATAATTTCTTTTTTCTCAATTAAGAAGTTTCACTTGGAGAAAAATTTCCTTGAAGGGGAGCTGACAGTTAAATTAGTTGTAACACCATATTTTGAAAATTCTTAATTTTGATAGGAAAAATTACATTATTATTTTAATGAGTCTTAGGTGTAAAAAATGCATGGCTGAGTTAATAAAATCAGTTATAATAAAAAAGTCGGAAGAGGTTAATTGGAAAATAATGGAAAAAAAACATTGAATAATTTAACTACCACGAGATATGGTATTTCGAAATAAACACCTTTTTTCAGCAAAAAGTTCTCAAATTTTTATATTGTAATAATATAAGCAATCAATGGATTAGTTTAAAGGATTATAATTAAATTTCTTAAAAAGAAAAAACATTTTAATTGAAAAATTCAAAAAAAAAAATCAGATACCATAATATATTTTGTTTCTTAACTCCCTACTCAATATTTTCTTCACGCTTTTGTCTAATCCTTAAAAATCTTAATTCTTAAACAGAACTTAGAAACAAAAATAAATAATGGCCTTTAAGAAAAACATTTGTTTCTGAAATTATTTATTAGAGCTCACTATCTCTTTCTCTGTCTCCATTTATGAAAAACCATTGACCAGTTTTGTTTTTTAATGGGCCAAGATTTGGTAGGTAGTTTGAAAGAATTGATAGATCTAAATATTTTCATATTCTAAATTTTCATACTTCTAATTAAACCATACTAAAATGTTTTAAAATAAGTGCTCTATATATATCGATTATTTTTATATTTGATCAATCAAGATAATTATTTCAGAAAAAGTCCTTTAAAAACCTCTTTCTTTTCAGTGCAAGAGTCGGACATTAAAAGATTAAAAATTTATTTTTATTCTTCTTCATCTTTGAAGCGTCTTATCTTTGAAGTGCTAAAAAATATTTGTCTACAAAAATCATTCCTTCTGGTATGTGTGTCAATAGGACAGCCTCTTGCTCTTATTACATTATCGAAATTTTCGCGATTTATTGATAAAAGTTTTCTAAATCCAATTAAAGGTGGGTCTGTTTGACTGCTTATAGACGACCGTCTGGGGGCAGTGGTTGATTATTCAGGGTATAAATTTTCATAGATTCTAATAGGCTCTTTGAAATTCTCTTTATATTGGGGAACAATTGTGCCACAACAAACCTACAATTGTGCCACTCCTATCTATTTCATCAATTCTATTCTATACCACTGTGTTCAAGAACTTAAAAAAAATGGATATTGAAATTATGAATCATATAAAACATTTTTAAAAAAAATTTTTTTATTAAAATTTATTATTAAAAATTGCCATCTGCTATGAGTTAACATTAAAATCTTTATATAAACAATAATATGAAAAATTCCTGTCCCAAAATAATTTTGATTTTAATATTCTCTCATTAAAGGATTCTATACAAAAAAAAAAAAAAAAAATGCAGAGCAAAGCGTTATACAAAATCTATTTCCTAATAAAACAAAATAATCATTATTTTATAGATTTTAAAACTTCAAAAAGTTAATTTACTCTTTTCAAATCATTATTATTTTTCATTATTATTAAAGTAAATTTATCATTTCCAAAAAGAAAAAAAAAATGAACTATTAACGTCTTTTTGACTGTTACAACATTACCACAGTTCTTATATATGAATTATTGAATTCGATGATTCCCACCTACCCTCGCAAAAAAACAAAAAAAAAAAAAAAATTGCTAATTGGTTTTTTTTTTTTGCCACTCAAAATTGTAAGATACTTACTTACTACTTACTGAATACTTCAAATCACTGGCACTTCACATCTTTTTGAACCCTTTTTTTTCTTGAAACATTAGCCTAGTCATGCGTTTTGAAATGATAACATTTTTAGAGAAATTTTAAACTATTTCATTTAGATGAGTTGTTTTGTCCTTCGATTCATTTATCGAATTGAGCTTAAACTCTGTACAGAATTCAAAATTTTCTTTTTACAGAATTTGGAAGTTTATAACAGTATTTTCTAAAGTAAAAACAAAAATTTTATTTTGGTTTGGATAATTTTTATTTTATTCTTAAAAAATTACTCAAATTACGGTATAAATGTTCACATCCTTTGTATATATTCATTATGAATAGAATGTTAATATTGGAAAATTGGCAAAAGTCATCCCTAAAAAACAAGGAAAAAAAAAAAGCAAATTGATTCCTGCTGATTGCCTGTCTAAAGTATTTCAACATCCCTTTAATTAAATTTTTATTTTTATTATATGTCTATACAGTTAGATGAAACATTATGCACTTGTTTATCATTAAAAGTTTCCATAATTTTCATCAAAATATTTGTGAATGAAATGAAATTTCATAAAAAATATATAAAACAAAAAGGACAAATTAGGATATTCGAAATGCAATTTTTAATAATGAAAAAAAAAAAAAAACAAGACAAAAATAAAAATGTTGTTAAGTGTTTATTGGAAAATATTAAATGCTGAGTTAGGTAAAATACTTTTGACAAAATAATTTAAACTTTTAATAGAAAATCAGCAGGATATTAAAAAATAAATAAAAAATATCCTTTTTATTGTCAAAATTACATTGAAATTACATTGAAATATTTTAAGTTGTATATTTTTTTTTTTTTTATAAAAAAGAAAAATCTGTAAACATTTAAGAATTTCTTGAAAATTTTGTAAATTTTTATTTATTGCAAACTTGGTAGGGGGTGGTATAGAAATTATACTGAATTTGATTTTTCGTTATGTTCATATAAATGTTTACGTTTTCTAATACGAATCAAATTATTTTTGATTTTATATTTTAGTCTGTTAATTAGTTTTTTAATCAGAATAAAACTAAAATTATCCGAAACTTAAAAATATTATTATTTATGTAAACTTAACTTAAGTTTATATAACTTAAAAATATTATTAAGATATTACATTTTATGTTAGTTTTTCGATCAATTTCAGCATTAAGCCAATTTTTATTGAATCGTTTCAATTTTAAAAGTTAAAAATTAAATTTATCCTTTTTTTTTTTGAATTTTCTTTTAGACTAAAATTAACTTAAAATTCTAGCAATCATATTAAAAATTATTCAAGTTTTAAACAAAGATAATTTAAGTTTTAACCCTTAATTGCCCCCTAGAAAAATGTCATCAATCAAAAGTAAAAAAAAAAATTCCTCAAGAATAAAGAACCAGATCCAGGATATTAAAATAAATATAAACAAAGAACTAAGAGGAAGGAAGTTTTATAGTTATTATAGGTATATGTATCCTGCTTAAGTACATATTAAAAAAAATAATTTATGAATATAATAAAATATGAAGCGAGTTTTGTGTATACTTCCAAAGACCTAGACACCTTCCAAAATAAAATACTAAAGCAAAAAATTTTAATATTAAACTTGAGATTTTAAATTATTACTTTTTTATCACACTACCTTTGTTTTATCATTTCTCAATAATTAAAATAAATAAAACTCAAATTACATTTTGAACTTTAAAGTAATTAAGTGAGTTCATGTTATTTTCTGATAAACAAGGTAAAATGCTAATGTAACTCACGTGGTACCTTTTATTACCTCTTTTTTTTTGTCATGAAGGTAATTATATACTAAATTAAATATTTTTTTTATTGTTAATTTTGATTGAATAATGAAGTAATTTATTTGAAAGAAAAATTAATTAAAATAACTCAACTTACAGTGGGGTGTTAAAAATTTCCATAGTATGTTATGTTATGACGATTGAATTTTTTTTTGATTTTTGAGCGCAGGCCTATAAAATAAAGAAAAACGCTAATTTTTTTTTTTATTTTATACTTTATTTAAAAAAAAGTTTTTTCATTATTTTTCATAAAATTTTCACTTCTACAAAAAAGAGTAATCTTCCTATATAATAAATGTTAAAGAAAAAATACTTTTCGAATTAAATATGACTGTACAAAGTATATATTATTTGTGTCATATGTATCTTTGTATTAATATATAACAATAAGTATATACAGAACAGGTTAATTGCTTGTCCAAAAATGAACGATTTTTAGCGAATATAAAAACTGAAAAAAATCGCCAAATATTTGTATTTTACGGTACTTAAGCGGCATGTGCACATAACCGAAAACCAGCTAACCGGGACTTTCTGTATATGTATTTTTAAAACCAATGATAAATATGCAATATATAAGTAATTAAAGAAAAAATGTTTAGTATACGGTGAATTTTTTATATCTAAAATTGAATCTAGTATACTTCCTTCATTTTTCGTTTTATTCCACCAATTAAAAATTTTAGGAATTAAAGTTAAAATTTCTTTTTTACAATTGCTTCAATTGTTCGCCTATATAATATTTTAGTTAAAGACTTGAAAAAATACTTTCTGGAAATTGACTACTACAAAAGTTGGCAACTAAATAATAATAGTTATTTGCAGAGCAGCCAATATTACTTGAAGAGAAAAAAACTCTTTTAACCTAACCTGCTCTATGTTTATTTCCCAGTCATTTTTCAGAGATATGGATAATAAAATTTTAATCGGCAGTAAAAAACTATAAATTAAAGTATAACTCTTGAAGGTTGAAGTTAGTGTCAACAATGAAAATGTTAGTAGATTTTATAAAATAACTATGTTTAATAAAAGGGAAATTCGGACAAGTGGGAAAAACAGTATACCACTTTTTGCGCCAATACTCTGTCTTGAGATCTTAAAGGGGGACAACTTTCGGTGAGAACACTGGCAGAGCTTTTTTGAAGTGAGAATCCTCAACCAAGCAAACATATATTATGTTTCATGCAGGATATAAATTGGCTCAATTTGATGCTTTAAGAGAAGAATGGATCATTGAGCAAGGAAGAACAACGGGTCACATAGCTTAGGTGTATGGGCAGTTGTAATCCCTTCCTTTCAAACAACAACACCATGTTTAATAAAATTAAGATTTTACATAACTAACAAAAAACAAGAAAATTTAACGATTTTAACAACAATAATATTCATGTATGAAGTATCTAAAAAACTTTAAAAAACTTCAAACATCAATGTGTGAAGTATTTAAAAAACGTTTTAAAAAAAACAAAAACAGAAATAAAATTTTAATATAAAAAACTCAATAATTGAACATAAACGAAAATACTAATTGAGAATGCAACTTGTAATTTATATTACTATTTTTGAATACCGAAAATTTTAATACAAGTAAAGGAAAAGTAAAAAAGGATTTAACTATTTAAATGAAAAAAAAATTCTTTCATCATAAATATTTTATTTCTCTTTTTTTATTCCATGTTTTTTCATATTTTTTTTTTTTATTTAAAATTTAGTCTCAGTCTCATAGTTCTATATACATATTACATATATTATGCACTTATGTGTTCAAATTAAACTGAATTGTCTCCTAATAAAATGTAAAAAAACGTTTAGCTCGACATTTCATTACTAATCACTAATTTAAATTTTTATTTTTAATTTTAAGCTGTTATATTTTTAAAACGGTTCTAAATATTTCTGATATGTCTCATGAAATTTTGTCAAAAAAGAAGTAGTGCAAAATTTGTTATTTAATATTGCAATTTTATAAGAAAGCGAAAGTGTAGATATTAAATCACTTTCTTCAGATGTAAAGTATTATTTCAAAAAAAGCTTTGTAAATATTCCGATGAAAGATATGGAATCCTTGAGTAATGGATCAGATTTTAACCAAAAAAAAAATGAATTTTTGTTTTGTATTCACTATTTTTTAAAAGTTGATCATCATTTGATGAATTTCTTCTCTCTTTTTTTTTAATCCGTTTAAATAGGACACATGTTAACTATTGTTTGTAGGATGATTGTGACTCAAACGATAAGTGATGATTCTGAGTTTGGATTTATACACTCAAATCAACTGCCAAATCACTATTTTTATTTTCTCTTACCTCTACTGATTTTACTGAATTAAGACGATAGATTCACCCGAACCTATCACATAAATGGTAAAGAAATTAAAATACAATTAAGCTTATGGTTTTGTCACAAGAATTTAATGCAGATTTCATGTTATTATCTGTCTATTATACAAGCCTGAAAATATTGCTAAATTTTTGAATTATTTGTTGGTAATATTTTCACAGAATCTGTTAAATAATTTCAAATGTTTTGAGAAAAAAATTCCCGTTATATCGTTTAATTTGACGTTTAATCATTAAAAAGCTTTACAAAAAAAATCTGCAGATTTATAGATTTATAGAAGAGGTATAAGATAGAAAATTAAATATGCGCTTGCATAAAATGCAAAAAAAAAAAGAAAAAATAAAATATTCTGAAATTTTCCCAAACATTTAAAAAAACTTGAGAATTAAAACAAAAAAGAAGTAAAACAAAAAAATTAAATTAAAAGCAATGAAATTTAAAAAGAAAGAACTTAAATAAAGTAAAAAAAACAACTTATCATAATGAAACAAACAAATAAAAACACTCAAAGTCTTATATAGAATGAGTAAAAAAAAAAGGTAAAGAAAAATGAAAAAGAAACGATGCTAAAAGGAAAAAAAAACGAAAATAAAAAAAAACAAAATCAAAATAAAAGTCCTGCAGGAGAAAAAAAACGAAACAGTCCGGAAAATTAAAATTCAATGGGATTTTGCATTTTTGTATTCATTTGCTAAAAAAATTTATTTTTTATTTATTTTTTTATTTTTTTTTTTTGTTTTTCCAATTCTTCAGTACCCTGTAATGAAAATCTGATAATTCGTTAACACACCATGATCAGGAAAAACATTTGAGGTAAAAATGTTACAAAACAACAAAAAAAAAAAAAAATTAAAATAAATACAAATTTGTTTTTATATATGTATATATCCATTCATACATACATACAAACATATATATTAATATGAATTCATTAGTTACAAAGCATATTGTACATGAACGGTCAGCAAAAACATTATGTTTAAAAGTAGGAAAATTTCCCATCTCAAATCTGTTACCATATTAACCAAGTGTAAAATTAACAAAAAAAAAACAAAAAATTAAAATATAAAAAAATGCGATGGGTTATAAAAAAACAAAAAAAAACCCTAAAAAATAGAAAAAACGTGAGTTTAAAAAAAAAACACAAATCCAATTCAGCAGTTAATGTAAATTATCCACGTCATATTTTTCAACATTGGATCGGTCATCGTTTCACTTGTTTGACATTATAACTTTTTTGTATATGTATACTTTTGTTTATTTTATTTTGGTTTTGTTTTTTTTTAATTTTATTTAAATTTAACTGGACTTTTTCCAATTGTTTTTATTTCTTTTTTTTTTTTTTTTTTGTTGTAGCTTGTGTTTCACCACTTTAATACATTATGCATTTTAATATATGCATATGTATATGTATATTCATACCTTATCCATATTTCTGTCATACTTTAAGATATGTTTATTTTAATAATTAAATTTAATGTATGGTATTTTTTTTTTTTTTTGAAAATTTCATTTTGTATCTGTATCAACAAACCAAACCAACTATGCAACGAACCAACAAACTAAACTCAGTCCAGCTACATTATAAACATTATATTTTGAATAATATATGATATAAATTTGACTTTTTTTTGTTTTGTTAAAATATTTTCGTTTTTAGGGGAAAAAAAAAAAGTTTAGGTCTTTGATGATGGGAAAGTTGAATTTTACTTACTTTGCTTTGTTTTTCTGTGATTCATATGACCACGATTTGAATTTAGAAATAAAAAAAAATGACAAAAAAACAAAAAAAAAATATTGCCTTGACAAATTTTACCGTTAATATAATAGGAGTGTTCCAGTTTTTTTTGAAATCAGAGCATTGAGCGATTTGAACACGCTCTGATTAAAATCAGCTCGCTCTGAACAGAACATACGCATAGTACATATATAGTTACAGATCGCTCCGATTTAATAAAAAAAACGCTCCGATTTGAATGAACTGTCAATTCTACATTAGTGACACTTTAAATTCTTGAAGAAAAAAATAATTTATATTAATTTATGAATTGAAAAAAAAAAATTTTAATGTTATTCAAACGAACTAATAATTTTTGCTTAGAAATAAAAGTGAATGAATAAAATAAGAAAGAAAGAAATTATTTTGCCTTTTCTTTTTTAAAGAAACGTCAAAACGTATCTGTTAATTTATTATGCTCAACCGTAATCGGAATATTTATTCTGAGTAGGTAAAGTGATCATGCTCATAGATCTGATTTAATAAAAAATACTTATTATAAGCTCTGAGAGCTCAAATCTAAACATAATTCTATTTTGATAAACTGTCAAAATTTACTCTGATTTAAAAAAAAAACAAAAAAACGCCTAATGTTGGTAGATGTTATAATACAGGTTTTAATACAGGTAGATGTTACAGGTTTTAGTTTTAATTTAAGGAGTTTCTTTAAAGTATTTGATATAATCATTAACAAATGGTCAGATTAAAAGCGATGTTGGATGAACAAGAGAAGGTACCAACATTTCATTATAAAACTACTCAAAAATATTTATTTCTACTTGGTATTTCTACTCAATGTCGATCATTCAAAATCCAGAACATTTAAATTAAGTTCTGTTCACTGAAAATTGTAGCGGTTATTAATAATTTTTAACATTTTTAAAAGAGTGGTCAAGCTACACAATGATTTTTCTATCTTTTTCTCTTAGGAAGAAAATACTAGATTCTTTGTTACTGTAAAATCCTTTGGTGTTTTTGTATAAATTTTACTTTTGAGTTGGAATTTTTAGAATTTTTTCGAGCGAAAAAAAGGCAACAACCAATTGTTGCCAATGTAAGAGCTTCAAATAAGTCAAAATAAACGATGAAAGTGTTAAATTAGGTAGATTTAGATTATAATGAGAATTGAAGGAAAATGGTTAATTGAATTTCTTCGGTCTTGAGTATTTTATCAATAATTTTAAGTTTAACTTTAATCATTTGTTTATTTTTTTTGTAAAATTGTTTGGTGAAGCGTTGAAATGGTAATCCCTTCAAGTAAATAATTTTTGTGGTAAGTGTGGATTTTTTGTATCTTTAGATACTTTAATTTTGAAGATTTTAAAATTATTTGCTCTGGTTTCTGTTATTGCCTATACGAATTCTGTTTTTAAATGGGCGTGAATTATAAACACCGGGAAGCATAAATTGCGGGGTATAAATATAAAGTTATCATATTTTCGAAATGAAAGACAAAATAGACAGTTAAATTTTTGTGGAATAAAAATTAATTTAGTTTTAAAAATATACTAAAAATATAATGATTTGGTGTTTTTTTTAAAATTTTTTTTAAAAAAATATTCAAAAAAAAAGAAAACAATAAATATGAAATGGGATTAAGTGAATATCCTTTTTCATATGAATCTTTCATTATTGTAATCAAAAAGGATGTCTGAAATTAACAGAAAATTATTTTAATTTAATAAACATAAGTGAAAATTCCTTTTTTTTTTTTTGTTGAATTTTTATGTTGTATTTATGTTTTTTTTTTTGTTTTTTAATTAAGAAACCATTTTGTAACAAAGATAAATATTTACTTAATTGACTCAATTTCCTTTTTCAATGTTCATTATATTTTGATTTTTTGTTTTTTATTTTTCGAAATAAAGAAACTTTGATGGTTAGGGATTTCAATCATCAAAATAATTACTTGTAATACAATCAAGTAGTAAAGTTATCAAATTAATCATAATTGATATTATATAATATATAATATGTATAGTAGGTATATAATACGAGTATATGTTGTACCATTATAATACGAGCATAAACATTTATTATTATGTTTGTTTGACTGGTATTTGAAGTAATTCTCGTGTATTATTTGTATATTTATTTATGGTTCATCGGATTAAGCTTTTGATTAATTCTAAGAAATTCTTTACGTATATAGATTATATATAGATTATAAAAGTTTAGATTTGTTTTGGCAATTTTATTCAGACGTTCTTAGATCATTTATGAATATGCTTTCGTTTTACTATCATTGGAAATATTTGAGGATATTCGGCAGCTAATTTTTTGATGATTCTTTAAATATTTTTTTTTAAAACTGAAGTTTCCAAAAATATAGTCCTGAACTATTGATATTTATGGAAACCTAAGGTTTCATAATCACACAGAGAGGCTTGAGTTTGATCAGTTTAATTTAAATTTATTTTAAATGGTAACTTAAAGAGTATTGATCAGTAAAAATGTTCATCAACGTTTTTGGACCATGATTGCGCAATAATGAAATATTTTCCATTTTAATTGGCGTTATGTACTTAAATTAAATTATTTTTTTTTATATAATCCTACTTTTCCTTTTGAAGTACCTAAGCAATAATTAGAAGTTACCTCGTTTTTTCATATAAATCAAAATTCTTGGAGGAAATCATCAGTGGATCAGCTTTCTTCAAGTGCTTTAATTTACTTTGTTTTTTGCAACTTCTAGAATAACTGCCAGTTAAGTGATAAACTGGTGGTTTATAAAAGAATTCGAATATAGCGAATGCGAGAACATCTGCTATTTTGTGAGAAGATCTGCTATTTCGTTGAACCCTATCTATATGATGAGTCCGTTATTTAAATTTCAATATTATGTAAGACATCAGTTACTGACCGCAGAAAAATTAGAGTTTAGATAGTATCGAAAGAAGTTACAGGAACTTTGAAAAATAATAAAGTTAGTTCAAAGATTTAGTAATAACTAAAAGGATAAAATATTATACATCCTAAAATTTAACAAAAAAATTTTTTTATAATATTCAAATTTCCTTTTTTCCCATAACAAAAAAAAATTAATTTAAATCAATTGATTTTATAAACATATTGTATTTTTACTTGTGTAGAGTAATCTTTTAATTAAATGTAAACATGTCGTTTTTTGTGGACTGTTATACCATATTTTCATTTAAATACAAATTTTTCATTTTTATATAATCAAATTTTGAACAGGTCAGTTTTATTCATTCATACATATAGATACAAGATACATATATATATATATATATATATATGTAGTTTAATATATTGTATGAGTAAATGAGGTAGATTAGAAAATCTTTTTGAATCATATATTGTATTAATATTAGATTACTTAGACATGCAATTTAAGAGCAATGCAATTTTTGTATAAAATTTTGTAAAATTTTCATAATAAAATAAGAGTACCGTAAACACATATTAAAATTCTATGTATTTTAATCTTGTATACGTGTATGAATGGTTGTATTTTATTAAATGCATATGTATGCAAAATATAGTGTTGTACAAATGCATATAGTGTTGTACAAAATACATATAGTGTTGTACAAAACAAAAAATAATTCATATAAATTGTTTCCAACCCCGATCTTCGTTAATCGGATAAGGCGAAATCTTAGCTTTTTCTGGGACTATTCTGAAATTAATGATATTTTTCAATAAAATTACTCCTCAAATAACATTACATCTTCAGTACAAATTTTCTGAAAGTTTAAGCTTTAAAGCTTAATAATTCCCAAATATTATTCACTAATAGTATTGATGTTTGATGGTTGCCGAATGTCAAAACTAATAAGATTGTGATTGAGGATTAAGAACTGATTTGTACTTCCTTAAAGTTTTCATACTTAAGGGAATGTTAGGCTATTTATTTTAATTTTTAAGGCTGAATTATATGCTATTACAGTGATGGGACATATTTTAACTCATTAACTTTGTCCGAAAAATAACACAAAATTTGACTAAAAATATTTTTCTATGATATTTTCTTAATTCTATAAAAACCTCCTTTATAAACTGTCCTAAAGCTTATAGAATTTACTTTTTACTTTGTTTTTATACTTTGAAATCATTTTAAATAGGATAATTATTTGATAGCTTTTAAAGCTTTTGATTTTCGAAAATATTATGTATTTTTAATACCAGGTCTATAACATATGAAAAAAAAAATTATCAATATAAAATAATTAAAAGTAGTTGAATTCGTTTTCCATAACACTGTACTTATGTATTTAATATATATATATAATATATATATAAAAAATATAAATATATGTAAATATATATATTGCATTTTATTTCCATTTTTGAAAAAACAATTTAAAATGATGCAAAAATAAAAATATTAAAATTTTTTTTTTTTTTTTTTTTGTTCTGTTTATAGGATATTCATATGGACAACAATTGAAGGGTAACCAAGACGATCCATGTAAAATAAAATCACGTGTTGTCAGTGATGAAACATATTGTGACAGATATTGGGAATGTGTTAACAATCAACCAGAATTATATGATTGTCCAAATGGTTTAGTATTTGCTGGAAAACATCGAGGTGTAACTGAAGGTTGTGATTATCCATGGCGTGCAAATTATTGCACTGGAAAACAGTTAGCAAGTATGTGCAAATATTTTATTTTTTTTTTTTTTTTCTAAAAAAAAAGTTTAAAATAAAAAGTTTATATATTGATTTGATTACTAATTTGATGTATGTTTGACATAAATTATGTAAAAATATAAGTACAATGATGAAAATAAGTGTATACATATGAATTTTGTGTATTTTATAAAGTTAATTTAAATATTTATTTTATATATTTTGTTTTTTATGGATATTGTTAGGATTGGTATGCATTAGGTAACTAATTTCATTTGAGTTGGTTTTTTTTTTTTTTTTTTTTTTGTATTTTGGGAATCTAAAAAATCAAAGAATTTTCCAATTTAATTCCTTAACCTTTTTTGTTTCGTAATAATGATGTTGATGATTATGTTGAGTTTTGATATTAGAAAAATTTAGAAAATCACATCACGTAATATTTGGTACCTATTTAATAAAATTATAAAAAACCAAAACACAAAAAAAAAAAACGAGCAACTTGATTTGATAGAAGGAAGTGGAGGGGATAGACAAAGAAGGTGTTGGTAAATGTCAGAGAACAAAAAAAAAAACCAAAAAAAAAAACGATAATCAAAAAATGCATAAAACATCAGTTCATTTGAACTGAATAAATAACAAATTTGTAAATGGTGAATAGTTGAAACAAGGACGAAAAAGTGTATACATAGTCTGTATTATGCTAATTTTTTTTTTTTTTTAATAAATTAAAATTAGATTTTTTGATTGTTGGATGTTGAATGTTTGTCAACATTACGAAAGTGAACGATTGAATAGACCTTTTTTTATATATATATATATATTTTTTTTTTTTTGTATTTTATTATGCTTTAAATTTAATTATAATTCATCAGAATACAAGTTGGTAATTAAAATGACGGGGGTTTTATTTATTTATTTATTTTTTTTTGCAGAATTTCAAATTAATAGAATTTTTAATTATGAGCGTCATTTTAGATTTTGAAATTTTAAATAATAATAATAATGAACAAAACAAAAAAAAAAAAAGAAAATTGTAAAATTGATTATAATTCTTTAATTAACTTGATTAATATTAATTTAATTTAATTTTAAAATTTTGATTTTATTCAAATTAAATTAAATGGAATTTTAATTTTATAAAGAAATAAGGATTTTAATTTTTTTTTTTTAATTATATACATAGTTATAAATTATAGTGAGAGTTAAATTTTGGCGATTAAACAGCATATTTTGGAAATTTTATAGATTCCATTTAGTGCATTCTGTAACACACAAAATAATTCTATGAATTTTAAGATTAAATAGAATAAATATGAAAAAGATTTTTTTGTTTAATACGCGCTGACCGAACAGTTTACAAAAATATTTCTAAGAAATAAATTAAATTTAAATAAAAAATTAAAGAGAATCTGAAATGACTGACTCAAATTTTTAATAAAATTATGTGCATATTATATTTAGTATTGTATTCTTTATCCCCTTTTTTTTTAAATACTTAACTTTGGTGATATGAAATTAAAAAAATTTTGTTTTTAAAGATCTCTAATAATCTAATTTTTGAATATTTCCTGCAAACTCTAGAACAGTATATAATATATCTCGTTTTATAAGGTTTTATTTTTTTATGGGACACCGTTGTAATGTTTTCTTTAAAGTTGTGAATTAATTAGAGATGAATATGAACAAATTTCATGTAAATTTTTAATCATTTTATACATTTCCAACAAGTTTACATTTCTATTTTTTTCGTTTAAATTTATTAATTGTTTAAATATAATATATTTAAGTTAAACATAATGCACAACAAACATTATGTTCGTGATCATATCATCATCAAATGTTAACAAAAATTGAAGTCAACATTTTCTTTACAACTTCACCTAACATTTATTGTACATACATTTTTCAATATACCAAAATAATTAAAAAAAACATATAATAAAGAATTGTAAAAAAATTTTAACCAAACCAAATGAAAATAATAAAATATCCTAAAAATATGCAATTTCATGTTTGATTTTACAATTTATGTTATTTTAAGTTTACAAAATTAATTTAAAAAGTTTTCTATTTTAAAACTATATTTTAATTAAATATGTAACTTTACTATACATATATTACTTAATTTTAAAAATTATAATGTTTTTCTTTTTTTCTTTTGTTAAATAAAAAATATTAGATGGTCCAATTTCAACAGAACATTGTGATTGGCTTTATGGTATATTTGGACATGAAACATCATGTACAAGATATTGGACATGTTGGAATGGTACAGCAACTGAACAATTATGTATTGGTGGTTTATTATATAATGAAAATGCACATAGTTGTGATTGGCCTGAAAATGTAGATGGTTGCCAAAAACATCGTAAGTGTAAAACATTTATTTTTTTGTTTTATCTATAATAATTTTATTTTACACAAAAATGTACATATATGTATTTGAAAATTCAATTTAAAATTAACAATACTATAATTAATAATATACTATAATGTAATTTCAATTTAAAAATATTTATGTTATTTTTCAACCTAGAAATATGCAATCAAATTGTTAACATTTTTTTTTTTTTTTTTTTTTTATGTTTTAGCATTATGTAATGAGGATGCAAATGGAAATGTTGCATTAGGTAAATCATGTAATAGATATTGGCAATGTCAAGGTGGTTATCCACGTTTACAAAGATGTCCAGCTGGATTAGTATTTGATAAGCATGCATTAAGATGTGTTGTACCACCAACTGAAGATTGTGAAGTACCAACAACTCAATCACCAATAGAAGAAGAAGCAGCAGTTGCTGGACAAAATTTTGTTCCTCAACCACAAAATTCAAATAGAAAACATCAAACTCATACACAACAACAACAACATCAACAACAGCAACAACAACAACATCAACAACAACATCCACAACAACAGCATCATCAACAACAACAACAACAGCAGCAACAACAACAACCAATAAATAATGTAAAAGAAGAAGATGCAGAGGTAATTTTTTATTTATATTATTATTTATTTCTTTAATTTTTTTTATGATTTGTGTATTTGCGATATGTTATGAAGGGTTACTGGCGATGAGGGGATAATATGGTATTATTTATTAAATTTGTTAATCTTTTCGAGATAAACCTAGGTTTTCTTCATTACGTTAAATATCAATAATAAATTTATTATTTTTTGCCATTTTATATTGTAAACCTAATTTGCGGTTTTAAACTTAATTTACAATTTAAGCAAAAGAAGTTCACCAAAATTTTTATTTTTTAATATTTTACATACACTATCGCCTAAAAGTCTTCAACTTTTTCTTATATGTTAAATCGTATGTGCTTACAATGGTGCTAGAAGTTCACCTTTGGAGAAGTTCTTGGCAAATTTTCATCAAAATTAGTATTCGGACCCCCTATTCCTCTCTTGAGAACTGGAATGCTTTCATTTATTATTAAATAATTTTTGCCTAAAAGTTTATATTTTTAATAGAAGGAATTCATAAGCCAAAGAATAAACATGAATTGTTTCCATGCAACGAGTCATAAAATCATTAAGAGAAGAAAATAGGTAATAAACAAAAGTAATATAAAATGTGATAAACAAAGATTGTAAAAAAGTTAATATAAATCGCAATGATATTGTTTCTCCTTTAATGTAAAATTATAGAATTTTATTTAAAAAAGAAGCAAATAATTATTTAATTTAAAAAAATATATGGTTATATTTCTTTTTACAAAAATTATTTTTTGCCTTGGCATTGGAACAAATCATCGTTTTCCAAATGATCCATTTCAAATATATATTACAATTATCAAATATATTTTTAAATTTCAAGGATTTTTTTATAGCTTTTTTTTTTGTGTGTTTATTCTAGTCTCAAATCAGGAAAAAAAATTAAGGAAAGCCAACTAATCCTAGATATTTTCTTTGAAGTTTTTTTTTATTTTGGCAAATAGGCTTAAATTATTACAGTTATCTTTTATTTAGAAAAAAACCTAGAAAACATTTCTTTTTTCTTGGCTTTCTATAACAATTTTTCCTGGGGTAATTTAAATTTTTTGTTTTTCTGTAGTTTTTTTTTTGTGACCATGTGCGGAAGTAACAATATAATACACTACACTATTTTTTCGTTGCAATTTTCTGTTCTTTAAATGTGTATATAAGGTTTAGTAACCTTCTAAAATAAATACAAGAAACAATTTTTTTTTTCACAAAAGATAAACACCCCAAAACAAAATCAGCACGACTTCTAAATAAAATACCGTTATTAAAAAAAAAAAAAGAAAAGCTCTTTTTCTTTTCGGATGGGAAAAACCAAATTTCCTGTTTGTATTAACGTTTTAACGCTTAGAAGAATATTTTTTTTCCTACTTTTTTGGGCAATCATATGAAACATGAAATGAGAATTTTCATTTTTAAAATATAAACATAAAAATACCGTTATTAAAAAAAAAAAAAGCTTTTTTTCTTTTCAGATAGGAAAAATCAAATTTCCTGTTTGTATTAACGTTTTAACGCTTAGAAGAATATGTTTTTCCTACTTTTTTGGGCAATCCATATGAAACATGAAATAAAAATTTTCATTTTGAAAATATAAACATAAAAATATAAATATAAAATATAAACATATTTTATAAACCATATTTAAAGTTTAAAAAACTTTCAAAAATCTTATGAAAAATCATTCTCATTGAGATTCTCATTTATAAAGGACTGAGAAATTTTGTTTAGTTTATAAGTTATAACCAGAATTTTTTCAGTAGAACAGGAAAAGTTATCTAAATGAAATTTACGTTTGAAAAAGAATTATACATATCCGTTCCTACTTAATACATATCCGTTCCAGTTATATTTTTTTTTAAATGATTTTGATTTTAATTTTAGAATTGTTGCTGGACAAAATTTTAGATTTGTCTAAAAGAAAAGAAAAGTTTATATCTATCTTACAATTAACCCAAATTTTTAACTAAATATTTTTTTTTAATAAAAAAATTCCAATAGCTCGTTTTTACATCACCGAAGTCAAAAAAAAAATGTAGATTTCATGAAAGAAAAACAAAGGAGTACGCACGAAAAGCTTAGAAAACCAAGTGATTATAACAGCTTTAATTAAAAATAAACTTAAAATTAATGAATTTTGTTTTTAAAAATAATTAATTTAAATAATAAAGAACTTTAAATTGGATTGCCCTGAACTGGATTAAGTATTATTTTCTTTTTGCTTGATGACATTCCTGTCATTATGTTATTATCGAAGAAATTCACACAATCATAGAATAGGACAATTTTTAACAAACAACGAAAAGAAAAAAACGACACCAACAAGAGCAATAATAAAATAAAAAAAGGAAAAGTCTAGAAGCTAATCTGTCCCTAAAGCTATCACTAGCATCACTGTTATATATTTCACAGTATAAAATGATGTAACAAAGTATCGAGTTGTAGCCAATACATTTTAGTTTATATGAACCAGAACAAAGATATATAACATTATTGTTATTTTTTACTACAGTAGAAAAAACAACAAAAAAAATAACTAAAAATTTATAAAAACATTTTTTTTTTTTGCTTTTTCTTTCATGGAAAATAATTGGAAAATTGAAAAAAAAAAGAACAAAATTATTAACCAGACAATAATATCTTTCAGTGTCTTTTAAGATGAGTTTTCGCATAAAATACATTTAAAAAAAATTATTTTTAGATTTGGAAAACTTTTTTTTTACTTTAAAATATTAAAAAAAACACAAAAAAACAAAACAAACTAAAAAATTATTAAAATTAGATTGGAAATTAGGTTTAACGTCTTTGCTGGTGGATTTAAAATAAAGATTTTCGAAAAAAAAAAATAAAATAAAATGGAAACTAAAGTTTTTTTTTCAATTAAGTTTTTTTGTTTTTTTTTTTGTAGTTTGAAATGGGCAAAGAAAGATATTAGCTTTTTTTTCGTTCAATACATAATATTTGTGAAGTCGTGTTGATCAATAAGAAGGGTGTTTATGTCACGGATGTGTCGATCAATAAGAAATGTAGTTACGTTATGCATAAATGGACCAAAAATTATGTAACAAAACTAGTAGTCCCATCCAATTTTTTTTTTTTTTATTGCATTTCTCTGCCACATAAATGTGGACAGGAAATTACACAGCCTATCCTATTCAGGCGTGGCTGTAAATTTCGTAAGGGGGAATATCTCTTACGACGTGTGTGGGACTCGAACCCACACTCCCTCGGTGTTTACAACGTATTTATACGGTCTTACCCACTAGGCCACCGAGACCCCATCCAATATTTGATTACCTTCTGCCCTTAATGGAATTTAACATTTGTATCTAATATATTGTAGATTAAAATTAAAGGGTTGATTGCCGTGGTAAGTGGAACCTAAACTATTCTGTCATGATACACTTGATTAGAGGTCTATTTTTTTCTTGTTATGAAATTGGGTTTTGTTTATTTTTTTAATTACCTGTTGTTAAAAAACTTTTTTTCGACTAAAAAACTTATAAGAAAATGTGATGTCCTTCCATTTATTTAATTCGAATTCGAAAATTTGTCTAACTGTTAAATATTATGTTATTAGTTTCTTTTTCAATATAGCGATTAAATTTCAATTAATTTATAGGACCCGAACATATTCTCGACATTTTTAACCTCGCTTTGAGAAAATATCGTTCACAAAAATCTCGCTTACAAAAATCTCGATTTCAAAGAAATATCGCTATTATCTCGCTATTTTCTGTAAAAAGTGAAAAATATTAAAATAGGTACATGTGCAAAGCGATAAATACAAATAAATTAGTTTTAGATCTGGGTCGGATCGGAAATAAAAATAATATTTTATAAGGGTGGGTTTATGGATAAGCAAAAAAAATTTTTATGATGTTTTAAATTCGTTTAAATTCGCACGTGTGAATAAATTTAAAAAACTAAAACCAAATAAGCGATATTTTGACCGAGCAAGATTTTTGTAAGCGAGATTTTTAAAAAGCAAAATTTTTGTAAGCGAGATTTTTGTTATGTCAAGCATTCGTGGCAGACCCTTAATTTATAAGCTATTTAAGCTACTTTTCTGACTTGAATTACTTTCTTAATGTCTAAAAATGCTTGCTTCTAATTTAAGGATATCATTTCTATATTTCCATTGGTTACAATCCTTAAAATTTTAATTGATCTTATGATATAACTGTCAATCTGATGACAGCTATGCAGTAGTGAAATGTTCTCTGGAATTAACTATTCAATAAATCTGTATTTGTAGAATACTTTAAGTAACAGAAGTAACGATTTCAATCATTATATTAATTCGGCATACAAATCACTGCATTTTTATACCCGAACGGACATAGTTTTAAGGCTATAATAAATTTACCATTACGTTTATGACACTGTCAAGGAGACGAGATATGTACATATAAAAAAGTATATAATATTCTTTGTCAGGATTGAATTTTAATTTTATTTAGTGTATGCGTTCATCCGTCGTCACAATAATACAAAAAATAATGAAGTTAAAGTTCTAAAATTTTTAACATTTCAGTTTTATATGCCATATTTGATATTTAAATGAAACAAGTTCAATCAGCGGATTCTATAACAACTTCTTTTATAATATGGTCATCTCAGAATCTAATTAAATTGGGTATCTCAAAATCCTTTTAAAAGAGTTAAATTTCATGCTAATAAAACTTATGCAAGTACCTACTTCTGGAAAATGTGGTTGATATAATATAACAGCTTCGATTAGCTGTCAAATGACGTTGAAATTTATAATCTCATATATCGGTACTGAATAGTAATCTCTGTTAGATAACTGAAATTTTATTAAAAATAATTTTATAGAAACTGCTTATATTATGTCAGTGCTAGTATCCTAGAGTTTACATAGTCAACTATACATTTTTTATATATGCTTTTAATTAAAAGTATGAAAAATTCTTCTGATTGCTTACTCTAAAATTTGCCTTTGAGTCATCTTTTCTATTTATGATTCTTTTAGATGTGGTTTTTTTTTTTTTAAATACAATCCTTATATAAGGACCAACACATTGAATATTAATTTTTAAATTTTTATGCATTTTACAGTTTTTTTTATTTTTGGAACTTTTTTCTGTTTTTGTTATTTTTTTTTTATGGTATATATGTACAAGGATATGAAAAATGGAAATCGTTGTCCAAACATAATTTGAATATATGAAAAAATTTAACAACCTAACAAAAACAGAATTAAAAGGAAATGACAATAAATTAAAATCTTTTCCATCGGAAAAAAATAAACAAATCAATAAAAAGAAAAAAAAAAAAAAAATTCTCTAGAATTATTATTTTAGGGGGTGTCCTTTGCTAGTCTTAATCTTAATTTTTTTGTTTCTCTTGTTATTTTTTTATAAAAAGTTCTTTAAGCTTTCATTAATCCCTGATAAATGGATGAGATGAAAAAAAAAAAAAAAATAAAATAAAATAGAAAACTAAAAATTATTTGTAGTTAAATAAAATTTCACATATGGGATTCCTTGTAGTACAATGGATGCATGCAAATCTTAAATAAATAAAAATTATTAAGAAAAGGACAAAAAAATAAAAATAAAATTTAAAGGAAAAACTATACTAACTGTATAAAAAAAAAATAATTTCTCCTGCTTATGCATTTTCTTTACTTAACAAATAAAAACTCAACAAATAGAGTTGGAAAGAAGAAAATGTGGAAAGTCATAAAAAAAAAAAAATCAATTTTTTTTTCTAAGTGACATTAAAAATGTAAAGAAATTTGAATGATTCAGATAAAAAAAAAATATATATAATTCATTTTACTTTCTATTTTTTTCTTTTTTTTTTTTTAGATCCTTTATTAAATCTTCAATGTAACAAAATAGATACATTCAATATTTTTCAATAGATTGAAAATTTTTCTGATTTCTGAGAGTTTGAAAATTTACTTTTAATATTTTCACTAATATTAAAGAAAATTTAATATTAATGTTAGTTTTATTTTAATATAAAATAAAAAAATTGAATTGGTATAAGACATTTGTATATTAATAGCAATAATTTCTTTTATAATCATTAAAACTTTGGTATATATTGATGAGATATTTGGTATATATATATATAAAGATTTCATTATGAAACTTTTCCATTAGAAATTAAACACAAGTACAAATCAAAATTTTTAATTTATGAATGTTAAACTCAATAAAAAATTTTGAAATTTTCAAAAATAAATAGATAAGAGATATTAGTAAGTTTTGTAATAAATATTCCTTTCCAAAAATTTACACAAATTTAAATTTTTGAATATATCAACCCTGAAGGATAATTTATTAAACAGAGAAGGATAATTTATATCGTCATATCTTGCAAATTAATAAAACTAAACATCTGAATTTTTTTTTGTTTTTTAGAAATGATCCAGTTTGATCGCAAGTATTTCTATAAAGTTTGGTTGCTCTAGCCTAACACTTCTGGTAACTTGCATATATTGTGTAGACAGATGGACCTATATAGCTAAATTGATTCCAAAGTCGATTCTGACTAACAATATATAAACTTTGTCATATCTAGTTCGATTCTTTTAAGGATGCACAAATGTAATGGCAAATTTATTATATAAATTTATTATACCCTTAAAATATGTTCATATGGCTGTAAAAATGCATCGTAAAGCTTCTAATCTGAACAAAGTTTTACATATATAGTATAGACAATTTTTATGATAAATGTTACAAATTTATTAAATTCTTTGATTTGATTTTGAAAATGATAAAAAATCTTCAAAGATTGATGGTGACTTCCTTCAGACGTAAATCCCCCTACCAAAAAATTACTAAATTACTATTGTTTATTAAAAAAATTAAAATGTCAATTTCAAGAAATTTCATTTTAATTGGGGTAGTCGAGTCCGATCTGTGTTAGAACTGAAATGAAAAATTAATTTATAAAAAAATTTTACACTTTAAAACAAACTAATTAGTAATTAGTTATGATATGCATTGAACTATAATTTTTCTTTAGTTTTTACTTTCTTTTACTTCATTATTGCAAAAAAAAAAAAAAAAAAAAATAACCATACTTAATTGTTTAATTAATTTATAATTAATTAAAATTCTTGTTTAAATTAAATTTTAAAAGTTCATAGAATTAATTATTTGCAAATGCTTGATGTTGAAAAAAGACATTTTTATTTTTATGGTCACTTGAGAATTTTACATAAAAAAAAAAAAAAAAATTAAAATTTCCAGTCAGTTTAACACATTTGACAAAAACAAAAAAAAAAAAAAAAAAAAAACAAAACAAGATAAAGGAAAATCATTTTTTTTTTGTTTCTTCTCTGATGCCACCATAAGTGCAACGCGAATGATAATGAATGACATTTTTTTTTTTTTTTTTCTCATTTCATCCTTCTTTAAATTAATAATTAATTAATGAATAATGGTAAAAAGCTTTAAAAATTATTAAGTTGTTGATTTTTTTTTTTTTTCTTTTTTTTTTTATAGTAGTTATGATCTTTTTTTGGTCGTTTAAAAATTTTTTAAGATAATTTTCTTAATTGAACAAATTGAAAAAAAGAAAAAAAAAAAGCTATAGAGAAAAAGGATAATTTTTCTTTTGTAAATTGTTGGTTAATGTGAAAAATGTTAAAAAAAAAAATTTTTTACTTAAGAGTATCTGTCTGGATCGTATTTATAGACAAGTAATTTGTAGTACCTATAATTTATTAAAAGCTTGAAAAAATTGCAATATTTTATAATTGTTTTGTTTTTTTTTTTTTTTTTTTTAGAAAATGAATATCTGGAAATTTAAAAAATGAGATTTTAAAAACGTAAATTCCTAAATGAAACTCCGTTAAAGAATATTTTGGATACTTCTCTTTAATATATACACTTATGTAGTTTTTTGGTTATTAATTTAAATATACTGACATATTAGTATTATATTATAGGACATTTAGTGTCTTGATGTCTTTGAAAAATTCCCAACTCCCTTAGAAAAAAAAATTTTAACTAATTTTGTTTATTTGACTTCAAAAAGATTATATTTTGTTGCGGATGAGAATTATGGAATGCCTGGCTAAACATTTTCTAGTTTTATTCATTAAAAGTCTAGTTTTAACAGGTGTCGCGTAGAACAAAGAGTTTAAATTCATAGGTCTTCTTATTTAAAATACTGCCTAAAGTTATAGTGATTTATTTAACAAGTGTCGCTAAGAACAAAGATTGTAAATTCATAGGTTCTCTTATTTAAAATAGTTTCTAAAGATAAAGTATTAGAAAATGTCCAAAAACTATTTTATCAAAAAGAGTACGGTTAAAAAAAATTTTCGAAAAAGATGACAAAGTTTCTTGAAATAATAAAGTTAAGGACTACTTTAAACAAAGAAGTTATTGTCAGTTTAAATTGAAAGAATATAGGATAAATCGGGAGATTTAGAAGGTAAATTGAAAAAAAACCTGTACAGATTCATTTTGAAAGATTGCATTATATCATATACCACATCTCTCAGATGCGAACACACCGACTGAAAATACGTTCTCCATGTTAGCGGTTCTCACAATAAATGAGTTTCCATAACCAGTTTTAAACCACACTTTACCATCATTTCTTATTTAGTGTTTAGTTGGACATACTATCCTTAAACTATTGTATTTTGTTGTTTATCTTTAATATTATATTGATTAAAATTTAAAAGTACATAAATTAATTATAAAAAAAAAAAATAATGGAATTAATTAAATTTTAATTAAATTTATTTTTTTTTTTTTGTCATTTTAGATTGAAGAAGCACCACAAGTACCACTTCAAAGAAAACATCCACATAGGTCTAGAAATTAGAAATGAAATATAAAATTTATGTAGTTTTTCAAAACACAGAAAATAAAAATAAATAAAAAAAAAAAAAGGATCCCAATACATTTAACATACCATTAACAAAAAAAAAAAATTCAACTGGGAAATTAAATTTATTTTATTCAACCAATCATTTTGGACATTTTGTTTTTTTTTTTTCATATTTTGCATCTTTATTTGCATATTTTTTTTTTTTTTATTTTTGAACTAAGACAAATAAAAAATTGTATTTAAAATAAAAAATTTTAAAAAATAATTAATTTAATTAATTTTTTGTAACTTTTTTTTTTAATTAAATAATTTTTTTTGTACTTCAATGTTTTATTTATTATTATTTTATTGTAATCTAGCAATTTTATTTTTTTTCCTCCCGGATTCCCTTCGGGAGACTATCGAATGCTGACATCTACGAACTCTATTAAGAAAATCTGTTTAAGTTCTAATATCATTTTAAGTTTCCCATTATAAGTAAAAAATAAATTTAGAGATTTAATTAATATTTCACAGGCTGTGCAGAACTCAAAGGCCATGAAGAACGAAAGAGATAGAGAAGTTCATAACAAGCAAAAAAATTGTTTTGTAGAGAGAAAATTGTTCTTAAACGAATAGAAGATTCGTATAAGTGTCGGTAGTTAGCTGAAATTCTGGGCTTTCAAATTAATATTCGATACAAATGAAAACGCATGTAAACGCTGTTGAAAATTTTTGATTAATATCTCATTATTTTCACCAAGAATTGGTTTTATACAAAAAGAATCATATTCATTTTGAGTTTATGCATAGCCCTAGTAAAAACATATGGTATGAACATTTTTAAAGCTTGTATTCGACTTAATAATTTTTTTTTTTGTTTTTTTTCCTTTAGTGCATTTCCCTGCCACATAAATACATAAATGTAACAAGGCAATTACACAGCCTTTCCTTTTCAGCCCAGTTCCTAAAGGGGAATTACTCTTACGACGGGTGTGGGATTAGAACCCACACTCCCTCGGTGTTTACAGCGTATTTTTATACGCTCTTACCCACTAGGCCACCGAGGCTCCCCCTTAATAATATTCAAAAACAAGTTCGCAAGTGTTTCGGAATTAACACTAGTACCTTAAATTTTATAATCATCATAAAAAGTCTAATTCCTGAGAAGCTTAAAATAACTCTTATTTAAACATAGTATATTATATTAATATTACTATGAGGGCAAACTTACATTAGTGAAGAGCCACAAGGGAATGCTGTTAAATGACGATAATATACTAATTAAAAATATACTCAAAAAGATGCAGATACTACCATAGGAATAAATGTAAAAATAGGTTATCCCTGTCAATGAAAAAATGAGATATACTTTACTAAACGCTATATGGGCCCGATTAAGCGACGGGGACACTAAGGGATTCAAAAAGCCCTTTGGAAATAAATGAGGGTAACTTACCTAAAGAGCTGAAGCACCTAAGAGATGAGATCTTAATTGGACCCATACAATACCATTTCATCACGTAATTTAAGATATATCTCAGTAAACTATGAAAAAGATCGGACAATGTACCCAAAGTAAATTTACCCAAAAAAAGATTGTGCATCAGAAAAAGTGAAGAAAAATATACTGAAGTGGTTATTTGGGAGAAGGAGCGCACAATTTTTCATGGAAAAAAAAAACATTAATAACGATGTGATTGCAAACGATTCACATAAAATGCAAAATGAAAAAGAAAAGAAGCAAAAAATTTAGAGAAAATGAAAGAAATCAACATTTTTCTTAAAATTTTTTTTTTAAATATCAACTTTCTATTTCTAAACCATACTTCAAACAATTTCTAAATCAATATACTGTACAAGTGAATAGGACACTCATCTCATTATTTCAACTATAAGAGTTATAATATACGTTATGTAAAAATCTAACATATCAGAGATGCTTAATATTTTTTGATTTCTTTTTGAAGATCATGAAGGTTAGGAGGGATTTCTTAAAAATGAAAAAAAAAAAATTGTAATTAAATTTTAAACCTTGAGGAAAATTAAATCTAAGAAATACACTTTAAAAAATGGAATAAATACATAATAATAAAAATCTAATTTTGTACAAAAATGGATTATATACACACAATTGATATTCTCAAGAGGTTGAACAGCTAACTTTGATGATAACTAAGTATATGATAACCTGATTTTGTTCGGTATTAAAATTATATTAAATTTGTAAAATTTTCCAGTACAAGTAAAAATTTTTCACATATTGAAGAATCCTTATCTTAAAATTTAATTTGATTTTTATTGAACCTTGGAAGACCACTTATAATAAACTTTAATTTTAAATTTTTAAGATACTTTTTTGTTGTTTTGTTATATTATTTTATTTTTTTAAATAATATGTACAAAAAATAAAATTAAATAAAATTCTTTTATGTATTTTAATTTTTTGGACATAAAGGACCTAGTAAACATTACTATTATTATTTTATATATAACCTCATATGTACAAAATATTTATGTATTTATATACATATATATATGTATATAGGTCATATTTTACTTAAGTTACGTGCAGTTTTTTACTATACTTTTAGCACTTTATAATTTCTAACTTAATAAAGACTAAAATATTTTTTCTGGCTTCAGTAATAATAACCAGAATAACATTTCATTTTCCACTTTATAGAGTTTTTTTTTTATGTTAAAAAGAAAAAAACAGAAAAAAGAAAAAGGAAAAACAAAAATAAAAGTATTAAAATTTAGTTTACAGAAAGGAAATAAAAAAATATTCTATAAAGTACAAGGATCTCATAACTCTTTCTTAAAATTTTGTAGAAAATAAAATAGTAAACATTCATTTTATATTATCATGTCTGCTATTCTTTTTTAAATTTTTTTATTTTATTTTAGAATGTAAAGTTAGTAATGTAAAACTAGTTGGTAAATGTATGGACTATTCTAAAAATCATCGTCTCGGACTAACACATTACCCAAAAATTAACATATTACAATTTAAACATAATTTTAAAGTTTATTTTAAGTATGATTCAGGTTATTTTACATCAATTAAGCCCTAATTTTATTTAATCGGTTTAAAAATGTAATTTTGAAATTTTCGAAACATAGAAATTAAGATAATAAATGGCCTTTTTAACGTAAATTTGATGGTTTTCACTCACATTCCTGTTTACCACTCGCCTGACACTTAGACATGCTAATAACTATAAAATTTATATGCGATTCTATATGCGTATAATTTCCATAGCCCCCCAAACTGTGTAACGCTTTACGAAAAATTATCTGATCTCCTTCAAAAATTTCGTCTTGTACTTTTCTGGTTGAACAAATAACTCTCTAAACAATAGGAACAGGTTCTTTTCTTAAAATATTTCAATATACTTCTTAAAATATATGAAAGATGGACTTCAATTATTTTAGTCTATGGAAGTTCGTACATTAATTAAAATTGGTAGTTATTGATCGTGATATTGACCTATTATACCTAAGGTAGCAACTCCGATTTGCAATAAATCTGTAATAAATGTAACACATTAAGGTGATGGCCCAATGCTTACTTTGCTTCCTTTACTTTGAATACTTTTTCAAAGTATCAACGAACCAAAATTAACAAAGTAAATACTGACCCAATTATAGCTTTGACTTTTGTTGAAATTATTTTTTCTGAAATGGATTTAAAAAAAAATTTAGAAGTTTTATATATAATAAGTATTTTATATGAAACGTACAAATGTTTGTATTCCGTACCAAATAGGAGAAGAAATCACATTTCCACCTATTTAAAATTTTGCCCACCTATTCAAATTTTTTTAATGTTTATGTAAAAAACTTCAAATATTAAATGTCAA
This sequence comes from Poecilobothrus nobilitatus, assembly GCA_947095535.1. Taxonomy (NCBI): domain Eukaryota; kingdom Metazoa; phylum Arthropoda; class Insecta; order Diptera; family Dolichopodidae; genus Poecilobothrus; species Poecilobothrus nobilitatus. The sequence goes on along the minus strand of OX352773.1, from coordinate 77,057,058 downwards.
AGTATTCAAAGCAAAGTACGGAATTGAAAATTCGTCAATTCGGTACTTTGCTTTGTTTGCTTACTTTGAATATTTTGTGCATTTGGCCAAGTACCATAAGAAATAATGTAATTCATTTTAGCTGTCAAAGTTTTCAAAGGAAGTAAAGGAAGCAAAGTAAGCATTGGGCCATCACTTTTAATATTCCATAACTTTACTCTTACATCCTTCGACATTAATCGATTCTATTTTTCTATTTTTTTTTTTTTAACTTTATTTGATTCTACTCCGACAAAACTACAACAATTAAAATTAAAGGAGTTCCCATTTTGTTTTTTCGTTATGGGAAACGCACAAGCCTAATTAAAAACAACTTCTATTAAGTAGTTGAAAAAAAAAAAAAAACTTATCAATCCCTTATTCTAAAATTATAGAGCGATAGGATCAAAGAGAAAAATTCATTTGAATTTGAAGAGAATTTTTTCGTAATTTTTATTGATTTTTTTTAACACTCTGTAGATCACTGAAAAATGTTGAAGGAGACCAGCTTAAAATTGACTGTAATTTGCAAAAAAAAAAAGAGAAAAATATATTAAAAACTTACATAAAAAAAACAAACAAAACAATAAATTTTTTCCATAACATTTTCTATTATTGTTATTCTTTTTTTTTCAGATTTTAGTGTGCATATGACTTAATTTTTTTTTCTTTAGTCCTATTTTGGTTCAAGTTAGCTGGTGCTTTCAGTTGAGCTTCAGATACTTTACTTTTCTATTCTGACAGTATTTTTTTTTATTTTCATATGTATAATAATAAAGTTATTAAGTTAGAAAATAAAAGTAACAAGAAAGGATTCACTTGCATAGTATGTACTTTTAGTTTTATTCCCCTTTTATGTATTTAATATTTTTCTTTTACGTCCTTATTTTTTTATTTTAGATTTTTCTAAAAGAAAACGGAATAAAAAGGAAAATTTGTAGTTCATTTTCTTGTTTCTGGTTACTATATGTGTTGTCCTTATGAAAATCGTATATAAATTGTCATTTGTTTCCTTTTTGAGATGGTAAATTTTTGTTGTTTTTATAAATGTCTTTTGAATGACCTTAGTTTAAAGCTTATATAATATACCATATAAATTGGACAAGATATTTTTTGGTGGTGCTTTGTTAAATTAAAAATGGAATAATAATAATAGGAAACAAACAAAAAAAAACAAAACAAAAAAATATGCATGGAATTTGTCTTTATGCTCAAAAGTGCTAAAAGAATATTTTTGGGAAACAAAAGTATTTAGAAGAAAAATTTTCAACCCAAAACAAAGAAAAAAATATTTATAATGAAGATAAAATAATAACAATTTTCATTTTTACAATTTTTGTGGTTTCGAAAAATGTTTGTACTAAAAAAAATTATGGAAACTATTTTTGTATTTGTTATATACATTACAAAACCTTAAAATAAATAAAGAATTTAATAATCTTATCTAGTAGCAGCCAACAGTTAGTCTAATTATTTTTGAATTTAAAATATATTTTCTGCTAATTATTTGGAGATTTACGTAATATCCAAATAATTACGGGGAGTTACGTAATAACATAATTAAAGATACTTTATGACCACAAGATTTCAATATATATATTATTTTGTGAGCAAATGGTATCGAGTTGCTGAAAATTTCATTACAATAAAAAAAAAAAAACAGTTTTTTGCATATTTATAGGTAAATATTTTTTTTTTATACAATTTAAAACAAAAACCAGTTCTGTACTGTACCAGTTAATTTTTTTTTTTGAAATTGAAATAAAATGAATCTCTACTCTATTTGAATATGCCTATTTGAATATTTGAATATTTCAGGATGCCTCAAATTCGATTATCTGATGTTAAATTTTGTAATTTTAATATTTAATTGGATTTTTTTTTCCCCATAAAAATTTAATTTGCAGAAAATTTTTTTGTTTTGATCAACGTGATTTGGACTTTTCATTTCACTTTTAAATTTTTTTAAATTTATAAAAATTAAAAACGGTACAAAATATAATTTTATTATAAAAGTCATATGCATTTTACATCATAACCAATCGAATTTGCCATACTCTTTCAAATCAAATTTAAACCACTGCAATTGTGTAAACGGTAAAATTAATATTAACTAAAAATACTTTTTTTAGAACATGACATAAACATCGTGATTTTATACTTGGACATGGTAACAATTGTTTCAAACTAAAAAAGAGACAACATTTTTTCCAATACGAAATATTTATTTAAAAAAAATTTTTTTTTAATTTTTAAATAATTGGTCTATTTAAGAAAAAAATAGATTGTAATCAAATATAAAGGGCTCTCTAAAGTGTTATGAAAATGTTTTTCATATATTGATACTTTAATGGAAAATGAGCAAAAGGTTGTCCGAAAAATCTTCCCAAAAAATCTTACTTATTAATTTACAAGAAGATTGAAGTGATTACGTTAAATTTAAATCCAATGATATTTATAATTCCTGTCAATTTTCTAAATTATTATTTTTTTTTTGGAAAATCCTGACATTCTGTCAATACTTAAAATATGTTTTTTATCATATTTTGAAAATATTTATAGCAATAGCATAATACCAACCATTTAATTTTTGTTATTTAAACATAGGTTTGTTAAAGAGGTACGGTACACTTCGCAACTTTCACTTAGTAACTGGATATTTCACAAAAAAGACACTTAACAAAGATACATGAAGCAAAATGCGTACTTAATATTTAAGTATTTGGCGACTTTTAACTTAGTGCTGAGCATCTACATAAATAAAAGTTGCCAAACGTCCAAATGTTAAAACCTCCGCAGATCGGCGCGTTTTTTGGTGGCAGCGGCGCGGTAGCGGTGCGAAAAAAATTCGTGCGGAAATCGCGCGGATTCCGCATCTGTATCCACACTGAAAATTTAAAAATTCGCATAGACGTCAAACAGAAAATACAAAATAAATTATTGTATTGTCAATTAATTTAAAAAATTATTTTTTTTACATGAAATGACTTGTATGTTTGTTTATAAAAAAAAGTAATAATTATACTATTTGAAAAAAATATTTGGTTTACAATAAAAATTAAAATTATTTATTTGATTTAGGAAAATTTCTAAAACGAAAATAAATATTTCGTCAAAAGAAGTAAATCATCATCAATGTTCCGTCTTCAACTTTACATGATGGATCCACCTACAATTAAAAATAAAGAAAGACAAAGAAACACATCAACAATATATTTAAATTTATACTTATCTAAAATTTGGAAGTTTAATCACCACCGAGTCACCATGGTCAACGTCTTGGGTCAACTTTGATCGTCATGATCATCTCACACCACCAATAATTATTCAATTATTATTTAAAATAATTATTATCAATTTCATATATGAATTATAGAATTATAGAAATAGAAATTATAGAAATTAATTATTAAATTATATTTACATTAAATCTAATAGACGGCTCTGGTCCATAATCATAGAATATTATTATAGAGCATAATGTTAATTATTTCTGTAAACTTAAATTTGAATGTGGAACTTTAAATAATTGTATATAAGAATGTAAACTGTTAAAACAGATGCTATTAATTATAACTTTTTTTTTCCTGTGTACTTTGTATTATGTGCTTTGAAATGATTTGAATTTTAAACAAAACTCATTGACCTCGAACTGTAATAGTTTTTTTTTTTTTTTTTAATATATTTCTCTGCCACATAAATGTGGACAGCAAATTACACAGCCTTTCCTGGTCAGGCGTGGCTGTACATGTCGTAAGGGGGAATAACTCTTACGACGTGTGTGTGATTCGAACCCATACTCCCTCGGTGTTTACAGTGTATTTTAGTGGGTAAGACACTAGACCACCGAGGCCCCTGAACTGTTATAGTTTAAACAAGTTCTAAAGATAAGTTTAATGTTAGATTGTTTTAGAATTTTTTATTTTAATCGTTGATTAACGTTCGAGTATGAAACATGTAAATTCGCAAATATTTTTAGAGAAGAAAAAATAAATCATAAAATTCAGATATCTAAACAAAAAAAATATAGAGTTTTTAATTACGTCTAAAAACAATCAATCATCAGCTGAAAAAGACTTCATTTTTTTAAATTAGAAAACTATACAATAAATGTTTATAACAAAATAATACAAAAAAAAAAAAAGATCGTATAATATTGTATATACGTAATAATATGTGGAAAAAATTAGTATGTATATATGCCGCTGAAAAAAACGCTGTAAAATCGCGAGGAAATATTGTTGGTGTGGGCATATTCATAAGCCGCCATGTAATATTATTTTGCGGAAAAAACTGCGGCCAAAAAAAACGCGCCGGTCTGGCGAAGGTTTTAAGCGATTCGAAGGCTTTAAGCGAATTAAAAATAATAAAAATGATTTCTATATATTTTTTTTCCTTATTTTAACAAATTTGAAATTAATTTTTTTCAAAAATGTAATGTGCATCTGGAAAACAAAGAATGTTCCAAATTTTTTCAAAATGAAATCATTTAACAATTTAAAAATAAAAATGCACATGTTAGAAACCAAGGACGAAATGTTAAATGCTAAAATCCTGTTAATTTTTTGACTTTACTTGGTTTGTAAACTAATTTTTTCAACACAGATTCATGTAGCCAATGAAAAAGATAATGAAATTCTAGAGTTGAAAATTAAATGGCTGATTGTTAAAAGCTGCTAAATCTTCAATTGTAAAAGTGGCCAGTTTGTCATGCCTCGAGATGTTAAAGTTGCTAAATATCCTTTTGCTGATTGTCTATTTTGTTAAATGTCTTTTTTTTAAGTGGTTTTTTTTTTGTGAAATTGCGGCTGTTTTCTTATAAAAGCAACGGTCTTTATAATATAAGAAATTTAAAAAAAAATCGCGTTCAAGAATTAAGACTTACTTCAATTTTAAGGAAATATTATTTAGCATTTTAGAACTCTTATATTTGCTCCCTTATAAATTATAAGTTATAATATTTAGACATTTGAAAGACTGCTTAAAACTTCAGTGCCATATTGCAAAAAAAATTTTTAATTTGCTTTGATTTATTAAACTTTCTGTTGTTTGGTGTTTTCCGAATGAGAAAAAAAATTAAAAAGGTGCCAACATTTTTAATGGAATTTTGGGGTGATTTTTCATATGAAAAAAAGGTTTTGCGGATTTATAAAAATTGGGGTTTTTTTTAATTTTATTGTGGACAGACAATTCTTGAAACATAAATTCCAGGATCCGTGGCAGAAGGATTCAAGTTTTTGATTAAAAGTAAAATTTTATTTTCATTCAGTTTCACTTTAGAAATTTTAAGCTGTATAAAATGGGAGTGCGTCATATGCCTGAATTTCATTTGCCCGTAGCATCATTTGCCTGTATTTAATTCTAAATTAGGAGAGATTTTAGAGTTGCATTCAACAGCAGGACTTTAAGCTTTTCCCAGAATATTTATATATATATGTATATGTGAGAATCTCAATTACGAGAGTCTTTAGTGAATTCACACCTTTTACAGAATATTTATATAATATATTTTTGTATAATATGAAATACAGTCAAATGAAATACAGTTAAAAGAAATACAGGCTTGTGATAGTAACCCCTGAGAAAGTATTTGAATGAAAATTATCCTTTTCCATAAATTTTTTTAAAAAAGTATTTAAAATCTTTCTAAAGCTTCTGCAAAAAACGAATATATTGTCTTTTTCTAACAATCTTTAAAAAAAGCGTTTAAAATTGTTGTAAACCTTTCTGATTAACTAATTGATTTACGCTTTATTTAAAGATGCTCTATAAAATATTATTTTAAAAGTCACTTTTCAATTTTGTTTTCCGGCTATAATTCATAATGTATTCACTTTTTGATGTCTTTTGTTATTTTAATATGCTTCCTTGATATGATAACCTTTCCGACGTGTATTCGCGAAGTGCTGAGCTAGTTGATACTTTTGAGATCGGTTATAGATCATTTTGAAAATACATAAAAAAAAATTCCCCCATAAAAATTCACTTTTAATCAATTCTATTGTCAAATTTAAATTTCTTAATCTTAATGCGTATATAGATATTTATTTTAAGTACGGTAAGATATAAAAATTACGCAAAGATTTTAAAATGAAAGGAAAAATGAAATTTGCATTAAAATTAACAAATCTACAGGCAGTTACAGCATGATAAAAAAATTTTTTTTTTTCATGTTGTAAATGTTTTTAAAATTTTCTACATTAATTATAATCGTTTTTTACCCAGTGTAAAATAATTTTAAAAAAATTTTAAGTTCATTTTGCCATTATTATTATTTTTCCTTTTTTTGTTTGTAAGTTTGATTCCAGTTGAAACTAGAGAAAAAAATTTTAATAATGAATTTTCATTTAAAGTTCTTAAAAAAAAAATAAAAATAAAAAATTAAAATAGCATTTTGTAAATGAATTTATGAAGGCATTTTTACTCTGTGCCTTTTATATTTATCAGACATGAAAGTAATATTTTTTGTTGCATATTTGTTGAGATGGTAGCGAGAGACTAGTTAAACTTAAACGAAACTCAATTAATATAAATTAAGCAACATAAAAAAATAAAGTTTTAATATAACGTTATAGATATTTTAAGGTTAATGACTATAATAGTCTATAGATGCTAATTAAAATATTACTCCAAAGAGGATAATTTTTTAGCACATTTCCAAAAAAATTTTGAAAAAATGTGCTTATTCGTTTCACTCTGTCCGTCCGTCCGTCCGTCTGTTTACAAAACTTCTACACCGTTAAAGATAGAGAAAAAAAATTTAAACCATAGGTAGGTCTCATAAAAAAAATAATTTTGTGGAACAACTTTTTCATGTAGCCCCCCCCCATTACGGAGCTACAGCCCCTCAAACTTTCAAAAAGCCCTATTTTTAAATGCATATATCTTATATTCTAATTAAGATTTTTTCAATCTGAAAACGTCATTCGACAGGTATTTCTTTTATCTTTGTAAATTAATATCAAAATTATACAATTTTTTTAAATTTAGTATTTAAATTTACCGTTATGTGAAAACCAAATTTTGCATGATTTTTCTACTTTCATAACTCCGGCACGCTTCTAGATAGAAGCTTGAAATTTTGAGGCAAGAAAGAACTTTTAGAATTAGTATAAGTTTGCTCAGAAAATTTTTTTGGACCACCCCCTGTTTATGAGCTATTAGGGCTTAAAAATTGAAAATTTGCTATTTTCGCCTGTAACTTAGGAACCTGTACACATTTTACTTCTGCAAGATATAAAAATTAAAGCTACAATAATATATTTTTACATGTGTTAAAGGTTTATTTTAGTTGTAAAGGGTTCCAAAGTTGCAGCTCTTCAAAATTGCGAAAAAGCCCCATTTTCAGATGTATATATCTCGGGCTCTCCGTAATAATTTTGCAATCTAAAACCGCCAGAAGATCGAAAATTTTATTATCTATATAAAACAATATCAAAATTATATAATATTTTGTAATTTACTATTTAAATTTATCGTTATGTGAAAACCACATTTTGCATGAAATTTCTTTTTTCATAACTCCGGCCCCTTTAGATAGGAACCTGAAATTTTGAGACAAGAAAGAACTTTTAGAATTAGTATAAGTTTGCTCATTTTTTGGTAACACCCCCTCTTTAAGAGTTATTACGCCTCAAAAATTGGAAATTTGCTATTTTAAGACACCTGTAACTTAGGCACCTGTACAAATTTTTCTTTGGCAAGACATGAAAATTAAAGGTTCAATAATATATTTTTACGTTTGTTAACGGCTTTTCTTAGTTATATAGGATTCCGGACTTCCGGGATTCCAACCCACACTCCCTCGGCGTTTGCATCGTATTTTATACGCTCTTATCCACTAGGCCACCGAGGCGCCAGAGGATAATTTAAAAGAAAAAAATATATTATTAACTTAAGATTGTAGTGGAGATGTAAGTATTACGTTCTCTTAGAATGTGAAATAAAGCTTAAAAATCTCGAAGATTCAAAGATCTAAATTTTCTTGTGTAAATCCGCATTCTGTCAGATTATTACGTAAAAAGTTGAGGTTTATGTAAATATCAAATCATATAAATCAATATTACATTAGGTTCCGTCTGTTCGAACAAAAGTGTTATTTGAATGTAATTTAAATCGCCGACATATTTATAAAACCCAATTTATGGGGTTTTTATTAAAAAATCCATTTGTAAAATACGCCTATATTAAAATTTCACTTTAAAAACAGCTGATTTCACTTTAAAATTTTTTGAAACAGCAAATTCTGCTTCAAATTTTTTTTTTAAATACTGCTGCTAGTTACCATTTAAATCTAATTTGAATTATATACCTATCAATATATCCAATATGCATATCTAAAGCGCTTAGAGAAGTGTTAATTAATATGTCGAAAAGGTTATACCTCTTTTAATATTTTCTTTTTCCATGCTTTAAAGTTCTTGAAAAGTCCCTAAAACTTCATTTAACTCTACTTCATTTAAGTTTATAATTTGACAGAAATTTTCTTCTTTACTACTACTGCTGTAAGAACCGTTACTGCTGGAGTAAAAATTCATTTTAATTTTGAGCTTTTTCAACATAATCACTTATCTACACTTTTCTTTACTAAAACCCTGTAATTATTTAGGTACTCTTTAAGTTTAAATATTCTTTTCGTCCTCCTCAATCAATAATTTTCTTAGCTCCTTTTTTTTTTGGTGAATTTTGTTTCCTTTTTACATAATTCTGTCTTTTAACGTGCAAAATGACAATGATCGAACAATTGAAGCTGGTTCCCTTTCATATTAAGCTTATTCTAAATAAACTCTATTCTAATTTAACTGGATATTATATTTAAAAAATGATTCGGCGGTGGTAATAAAGATAGCAGTGGACTATTCCCGCATAGATTTTATATTGTTTTTAATTCTTGTATTTACTTAGTAATTGTATTACTTAATATGATTTTCCTTATTAAGGATATTCCCCGCATAATTTTGTAATTTTTCCTTTTTTTGAGAAAAATTTCTTGTATAATTCTTTATTTTTTTTTTGTTTTTTATATATTAGACTTACAGTACATTTTCTTTTATTAACTGCGAAGGATTAGTGCAGAACAAAAATGAAAAAGAAAAAAATTAAAAAAAATATAAGAAAAAAACGAAGAAGAAGAATAATAACATGAAATTTATTTAGTTAGTCTCTGGCCAAAGATAATTTGAATTAATTGCTACCAAATGAGTTTTTACTCAATTTGTTTGCTTTTTTTTTTTTTGTTTTATTTTTTCCTTTGCGGTTTATGAGTTTTTATGAAAAATAATGTTTCATATTTTTTTTTTCTGTGTTTTGTAAAAAATATAATATGCATGTAAATATTGAATGTATATGTAATGTATATGTATTTATTTATAAAAAAAAAAAAAAGGCGTAAAACCGTTATAACAGGATTATTAGTATTAATATAGAATTGCGCATATTTTTCTAGTAAATATAATTTATAATAGCATGGAAGAAAAAAAAAAAATTTAATGAAATTAATACTTACTATTATTGTATATATATATACTTGTATATATGTATTGGCAGGAATTATAAAGAAGAATTTGTTTTATATTTTTTGCCTTTGAAATATGTATATTGAAATAAGCTTTTAAGCTATTTAACAACAATATGTAATCAATTTATTAAACAAGGACAGAAATGAGGGAAAACAAAAATAAAATGAATGTAAAGAAGAAATAGCAGCTGTAATATTATAAGTGAGATCAGCTGAGGTTATAATATCAGTTGGTGGTATATTTTGTTAAATAATTATATCACTTATATAAAAGTGTAGTGTATAGTGTATGGAATGTCTTTTTTTTTTTGTTTTTTTTAGTAAAATTCAATTTTATTCATATATGTTTTATAAGTGAATAATTGTTTTTTTATTTTAATTCAACAAGTAATTTTTACGTAGTTCTTAGTTCTCTTACAAGCCTTTTTGCATAGACCATATCTACTTCATAGACAAAAATTGTATTGAAGAGGCAGAGACACTACTAAATATACTTTGCCAATGATCGATAATGCAATCTCAAAGCGGAAGAACCTTGAGAGGGAGTTATTTTGAAAATCTCTCTGAAGTTAATGTATTTGACCAGTGGACAATCGGCCAACTTTTTTGAAGCATTGACTGACTTAACTGACTCGATAAACGGTTTTAATAAACAAGCATTGCGGTGCATAACGGATCACAAAGCCTATCAAAAAATAATCTGTCTTATTCTTTTGGCTGTAGAGTAAGGTCTGATGAGTAAAAATTTAACAAATCAAAGGAGCATTTATGTATAGGTAGCATTCCTTTATTAATATATATTTTGAAAATACAGTCTTAATAATCTTCGAAAGAGATAAATAGTTCATTAATTTAGTAATACAAAATTAATTAGATAAAATTACGGCTTTTAGAAATTTTACAGAGGGGACAATATAAAATCACTTATTATAGGCACAGATGACATAGGTTGTGCACAAGAGACAGAGACATTACTTTACCTTTACCTGTTATAAACAAGCGTCTCATAAAGTTAGGGTGCATAACGAGTGACAGAGCCTAGGTGTAAGAATAATTGCCTATCCTTTCTACCAAACAAAAACCCCAACATTAAAACATTCTGCTTCATAATATCTTTTACAAAATCATTTGTGTTCTTATCAGAAAAGCTTTGCATTTGAAAAATATAATTATTAGTAAGGTTTTTAAAAATAGATATTTCTTAGATGTTTACCTGATGATAGATAGATCCTGCAGAAATAATAGATATTTAAAGAATAAATTTTAAGAATGGTTATTAACAAAAAATTGAACATTTAGTTTTTATTAACTGAATGATAAATTATTAACAAGAATGATAAATATATAAATGAAAATAAATTTGGTAATATGATGCTCTCAAATTCTAATAAACAAAAAACATTTCAACTATCACAAGGCGACACAAGTAGCATTGTTACGTATTACACAATGGCAAGTAAAAAGGGAAATTTAATATGATATACGAACTGAGTGAACTTTTGTGTCTAAATAATGTCAGATCTTAAAAAAAAAGTAAATTAAAGTGAAAGAAGTAAAAGGTTGTTTTAAGTAATTATATTAAAAATATAGTAGAAAATAGACTAGAAATAGTGTTAGAAGCAGAAGGAAGTTCCAATTAAAACAAATATTCCTTCCATTAGATTATTTTTATTTTGGAGGGAAATAGGACGTATAAAATACGCTGTAAACACCGAGGTAGTCCTACATTGAATCCCACACACGTCGTAAGAGTTTTTACCCTTCACGACATTTACAGCCACAGGAAACGCTGTGTAATTTCCTATCCACATTTATGCAGAAAAAATATTTTGTCCACATTTATTTACAAAAAAAAAAATAGGACGTAAAGGAAGAATTGGAAGGTAAATTATAGACGAACCTGTACAGGTTCTTTTTGAAAAGATGTAAGTTGTAAAATGCCGCATTTCCATCAGAGGGGAACACATTGGATGGAAGCATGTTCCACATTTTAGCAGTTTTCACAATATATGAGATTCCATAGCCAGTTTTAAACCATCTAAGTATTTCCAGTGTAGAAATGAGCACTTAAAGCTTTTCTAGTATTGCGCTGGAATTGTTTGTAGGGAGGCATTATTAATTTTAATTCAATCTTTCACTTACATTTCATTTACGATGGGTTATTATTAGTATTTACTATCGAATACACCATTTTTATATTTTACACAAGGCTTTAATAAAGTCCACAGATGATATTTCACTTCTATTTTAAACTACTTTTTCATTATCCTTTAGAAATATCTCTTTTGAATTTGCGAACACTACTTTCCTTTATTCATTTGTTTTGATTAAAAACTATAATTATATAACTATGATATAATTATGAAAAATTACTAATTTCTAGTTTAGTTGTAGTTTAGTTTGTTTAACACATTAAAACAAATAGTTATAAAACCATTAGAGTCTAATAAAAAAAAAAAAAAAAAAAATTTAATAACTGCAGAAATGTACAGAATTAAATTTTAAGGATAGATTTATCTTATAAAGTCCTTTAATACTTTATTAATTATCGAAATATAAAATAATGATGACAGATGGTTTTATATAAGATTAAGAAATTAATGAAATAATAAAATTATTATGCAAAGGATGATTATAACAGTATTTTTATTTATTTATCTGAAAATTTGTGGTTTAGATAATTGAGTAATGATATTGTGGTAATTATATAAATTACATAGTATATACATATGAATTTATATAATTTATATGAATTCATTTATGTACCTTTGTATAACATTTTATAAATTTGCACCGGTTGGTTTGTGCATTTTTTGGTTTTGTTTTTTTTTTTTTCAAAATTGAAAAACAATAAGTTATCAATTATCATTAATAGTCCTTATTTAATTGGCATATATTTAGTAGCATAATGGTTTAATCTTACTAAATTTTATTCATAATTGCTATTAGTTAGCCCAGAATAAAAACTACAGTTGGATTCAGTTTTTTTTATCGATTATATTATTATCAAAAAAAAAAGGAATTGCTATATTTTTAATACAGACTTGAAAGTTAAGTGATTGGTATCCAGTTTTTTAGCACATTATCAAAAAAAAAATTTTGAAAAAATGTTCCTTTTAGTCAGTCTGTTTACAAAACTTTTACACCGTTAAGATAAAGTAATGAAATTTTTACCATTGGTAGGTCTCATAAAAAAATAATGTTGTAGAACAACTTTTCACGTTACCCAATCCATTATTGAGCTACAGTCCCTCAAACTTTTGAAAAAGCCCTATTTTTAAATGTGTATACCTAAAGTTTTGTTAATTTTTTTTTATAATCGTACGATAATAATCGAGTATATTAAAATTGCTCCTCCGTTTGTTACACCTCGAAATAAGTTAGTTAGATATACCTTCAAAGTTATGGATCGGATCAGAATCAAATTCTAAGTCGATTAAGCATTGTCCGTCCGTCAGCAAGATAACTCAAAAACTAAGAAAACTAGAGTCTTGAAATTAATACAAAATATTCTTACAACAATTTGTAGGTTCACTATTTTTTTTTTGGTTGAGATCCGACCAAAACTTAGGGTAGCTCGCCGATTTCAAATTATTTTAAAATACTAAAAAATTTAAAAAATAATAATATAAGCAGAATGATGGCTATGAAAATACTATCGGTTCGTACGGATATCAAAAAGTTGACAACTCTTAGATACCCGTACTTAGATACCCTTAGATACCAGTGGTATTCTTCCTCATTTAATTTAAAAACGGGATTCGATTTTTTTTTATCTTTATAAATCCATATCAAAATTATACATTTTTTTTTAAATGTAGTATCTAAATTTACCGTTATGTGAAGACAAAATTTTACAAAATTTTTCTTCCTTCATAACTTATTGGCACGTTTTAGCTAGAACCTTAAAATTTTAAGAGAAGAAAGATTTTTTAGAATAATTTGTCAGTTGATGTACGTTGTCTCAGAAAATTGTTTTTGTACCAACCTTATTTTAAAGACTATAAAGACTGAAAATTTGAAAATTTGCTATTTTTTCTGTAACTTAGGCACCTGTACAATTTTTTTTAAAATAAAAAGCAAAAATTAAAACATCAATTTCAAAATTTTTCATGTGTTTATACTCTTACTTTACATTTTTTCTTATTATATGAAATTCTAAGAAAATTTTCAAATTTTGATGCAAGCGACAATTCTAAACAGTTTGCGTTATCTTTTGGAAAATGTGCGCATTTAAAAATCGTTGGTTAACATTCTGCCTTGTTTAAATTGAAAGTTAGTATCAGAGTCAGTATTAAATTTAAAACCAAACTAGAAATCAGAATAAAATTTGGTGTGGTAAAATATTTTTGAAAAAAGGAGGAATACAAAATATTACAATAGACATTTAGAATCTACAAACTCTAGATTTAAGTCAGAAGTAATTATTGTACGACAGATTCAAAGTAGGCCTAGAAACAGGTTATGAAATTCATAGATTATGTAAGGATTCAGAGTTTTGAATTTGTACTTTAGTGAATTTCAGATGAGCTTTCCATTCTGCTATTTATACTAACTACTCCAATAATCCCAGATTTTAAACTTTATAAAAAATATGTTTAAAGTTGTAAACAAATTTGAAATCTTAATAAACAGTGTAGTCTGAATTAAAGGTCGCTTTTATTTGAAAATAGATTACAATTATCACAAATCACTTGATTTTATATAATTATTAAAAACATAATATACTTTTCTTTTATTTTTCTAATCAATGTTGTATAAATGCATTTATGTACACTTAATTCAGCTTTGATCACTTTTACTGAATCTGAACTTGTATAAATGTACTAGTTCTTATCTTTTAAGCATTTCTGTGAAAATGTTTATAGAAGATAAAAGTAATAAAAAGTGTATGTTAAGAGTATATATAAACATTTTGTTTTATGTACTAAGTATTACATAACATTATTATTTATTAACATTGATAAGAATTTTAGTTTCAAATAACTTAGGTATACCAATCATATAGTGTTTTTTTCTTTTTTGGTTTTGTGAAGGAATTAAATTTTGGCAAATATGACTGGTTCCATTCAATTTTATTTTAAAGTTAAATGAAAACTGATTCATACAATAGATGCACTTCAAAGGAAAGAGATTATTTTACAAACTAAAGACTTTCGTTAAATTTAATCCAGTCCAAACAAACAAAAAATAAAAAAAAATCGAAGAGCGATTGAAGTTTACAAGGACTATTAAAATCAAAGTCGCTGAAATTAAAGCACGTTGGGGAAAAGTTTCATATTATTAGAAGCATATTTTCGTGTAGCTGTTATAAAAATTTCTTGAACCGGTTTATATACAGTCGGAATTAATAAGTCTATAAAATTAAAATAGAAAATAGGTAAATAGAATAACAGAGCAAATAAGTTTTAAAAAGCTTGAAATTATTCGGACCAAAGTAAGCCTTTGGTATGGTAAGGTAAGATCTTTAATTATAGCTACCATACAAATTTTTGAGTAAGTTTACATCATAATGTATCAATTCAATGAATTCAAATGTTTCAACACCCAAACTCAAAAAATTGTCGATATAAAATTAATTGGTTTTATCTTAAATTCTAATAATGCTTTAAATTTTTCCTTAACCCACAACATACTTCAAAGTTTTAAAAAGAAAATGATAAGTTTTTTAATGAAAAAGTAATAAAATTGGAATTATTTATCCAAGATTCTGTTTTTTTATTTTTTTTTTTTTAAGTTTATTCCCCTGCCACATAAATGTGACAAGGAAATTACACAAACTTTCCTTTTCAGGCGTGGCTGTAAATGTTGTAAGGGAGAATTATTTTTACGGCATGTGTGGGATTCGAACCCACACTTCCTCTATTTCCTCTATCATCCTCCTCCTCGAAGCCCCAGATTTTGTTTTTTATTCCGTAACCATTAAGTATTATGGTAACCATTTGATCAATTAAGTTTTAGTTGTATTAATGAAGTTAACATGCATTCATAATGATTGACATCTTAAATAATTAATGCAAATGGCATCACATATTATATATATTTTTATTACTGTATGCTTCAGCTGGAGATGTATTTTTTTATTATGAAAACTTCCATATCAAACAAAAAGACTTTAAAAATTTAAAATTTTTAAAAATTATGTTCTTTTTATATAGAAAATGTATGTAGCGATTTTCATTTATATTTTTCGAGTATTTAACCTTATACTTTCATACTAAATAATTATTAGCCAAAATTATTTCATTTACTGTATTTATCAGATATTTTTTATTTTTTTTGTTTTATTTATGACTTTTAAGTCTTCACAATCACAATTCATAGCGTTGTACTTGTAATAACAATTGATAACCGCAATTTTTTTTTATAGTTCTCGTTTCACTCGTTTATTTATTTGTACGAGTATATATTGTTGTTATTGTTTTATTTCATTTTTCAATATTTTTTTTTTGATATTATTGTTGTTGTTTACTATATATGTTTATTTTTTTATTTTTTTTTGCCTAGAGTAGGTTTCAAGTTTTCATTATTCGCTCTTCTCAATTTGAACTGGTGGTTAATTTGTTATCAGAAATTACAAGTGAAATGATATGAATGAGTATTAAGTAAATAAATTAACATGTGAAAGAGAGAAACAATAAGAGAAAGCAAAAACAAGAAAAAAAAATAAGAGAATAGAGAAAGTGATCTGTTTATATTATTTTCATATATATGAATTAACCTACAACGATCATTTTGATATATTTGGAGCGTAAAAATAATGCAGATTTGAAGTTGAAGTACCTAAATTTTATGTTTTAATTAATAATATATTATAAGTGTAAAACAAATATTTTTAAGTTTCAATTTTTATAATTAATATTTTAAAAATGTAAAGCAATCAATCGCTTAAAATAATTTTTTGAATGAATACAATTTATTTTTAAAAGTTGAAATGTAAACTAAATGTAACTAAAAATTCTTAATAGCTTAACAATTTATAATTTTGTAGTAATAATATTACAAAAATCTTTATGAAATTTATTAAAGTTTTCGAAAACTTCTACCCTAAAATTATCACCCCAAATTATACCAAAAAAAAAAAATAAATAAATAAATGAATCAAAAATTAAGCGTTCTATTCAAAAACTAACTTTATTATCAATACTATTTTTTATATCAATATTAAATTTGTTATACTTAAAATTTTACTTATGATATTAGATAACGAATAGATATAGAAATAAAATACGTACAGTACAATTTAAATTTAATTGAAAGTATTATGCAGTATACATAATGATCTGCATGAATTGTACAGTATTTTTCTTCTTTTGTTTCCACATTAACTACTCTCAATCAGACTACTGATCAATCGAGAAAACCAAAAATATTTTTTATACCTCACCATTTTCTCAAGAGCAACTCCATTGTTTGCCTTAAAATACAAAATGAATTAAAATCACATTTAAATTGATTGTCGCTTTTCATAACAAAGTTATTAAATCATTAAATGATAGGTAATACTTTTTACACTATTATTTAAACTTATTAATTTTGAAATCCCTTCAATATAATTTTAAAACTTTCAAATTATTTGAATCTTAGATAAAATTTATAAAAATCCAATTTTTAATAAATAAAACGTATAGGTACTCTGAAAATACAAATTCAATAATGTAAAATGGAACTAATATAAATCAACAGATTAGAATGGGTTAATATAACAAAAATGTTATACATATACGTGCCCTTATAAAGATGAGAGCGCAGTTTTATTTCAATTTTTTAAGTTTTAAAACGTATGTGATTTGGTTTTAGATGATCGTGTTTAAGAATTTTTTTTTTTTTTTTTAGTTAAATAAAAATAAAATTTAATCCCAGTTTAAAATTAATTAAAACAAATAAAAAATAGGAATTAATTAATATAATCATATACAAAAACAAAAAAACCGGTCTTAAAATTTTAGATTATTATTATTTAAAATAAATTTTAAAATCTAGTGAATATTAAGATAAAGAATAATTGTTTAGTGGGTGAAACAAAAACAAAAATTAAAAAAAAATTTTTTAAAGTAAGTATCTAAGAGTTTAACAAGTGTTTTTATTATTATATATGTTTTAAGTGCGATTGTATAAAAATCTGAATCTTAATTTTGGTAATGTATATATGTATGTATGTATGTTAAAAATTCCAGTCCAAAATGGTAAACATTTTCGGGATTTTATAAAAATAAAAACATAATTATTGAATAAAATCTAGGTATTAAAAGATACTATAGATACGTAAATATTTGTTATTGTAATTAGTTAAATAGATAAACATAAGTATATATGTATGTAACGTATAATTAATGTGATTTATGTGACATAATTGGCTGATTTTTCTATATTAGAAGTGTTATGTTGCAGTAATAGAATTTACGTAATATAATAGGTACATAATAAATAATATATAGTATATATATATTATATAATAATAAACGTTATATTTCTTTTATATACAGTATATGCAATTATAAAGTAATAATAATATAAAAAATTTATAGCTTAAAATGACATTGAAATTTAAAATTGTTGTTATATTCTTATCAATTTAATATTTTTTTTTTTTTAATGTATTTCTCTGCCATATAAATGTGGACAGAAAATTACACAGCCTTTCCTGTTCAGGCGTGGCTGTACATGTCGTAAGGGGGAATAACTCTTACGATGTGTGTGGGATTCGAACTCACACTCCCTCGGTGTTTATGCGTATTTTATACGCTCTTATCCACTAGGCCACCGAGGCCCCTCAATTTAATATTATTTCAACATTATTGCAGCAGACAGTCAAAATAACGTGCGAAGGATTAGTACTTTGAATATAAAAGCTAAACTTTTTACTTTAAAACTATACTATCTAAACAAGAAAATTGTGATTGTAATGCCATTTTGGTAGTACGGTAGTTTCTGAATTTTCTAAATTAAACCTGAGGGTGATTAAGTTTGAGTTTAATTCAATTTAAGTTCTAAAAACATCCAACATTTATTTATGTAATCATTAAAGCAACTTTTTTTTTTATTTTGTTATCTTTGCTTAAATGAAAACAACAACTATATGTAAAATTCTTGTAAGTGGTGTTGTAGTAAAAAGACTTAATTATAAAAGTCAAGACAAATTGTTGTAACGAATAAAAGTTTATAGTTATACAGAAAAGAGAAATTTTTTCTAAAAATTAAAAAAAAAATTATAATAAAAAGTTTTTACAAATAAGCTCCTATTTCCAAGCTCTATAATTTAGACTTTGGTATTAATGCGTCTGGTATTAATGGACGAAATAATAATGAAGAAATGAAGAAAAGATGGGTGGGCAGTTCTAGATTAACCTAATAAGCAAACTTAGCACTTATATAATTTGAGCAGTTAAATTTTTTTTTTTTAGTGTAAAAAGGTTACATACAAAGAAGGCTTTAGCCTATTATAAGTAACCCTAATAATTTTGTACTCTTGTACCAATTTAAATATTGACATACCTATAATTAATTCATTTTGAAATAATTGTTAACGATGAATTCAACTTTTATAAATACTGACTGTTAATAAGTCCCTGTATCTTGGGAGCCAATGTGATTTAAAAAACCTAGTATCCGATACTGTACTAATAGTAGTATAAACTAAAAAGAAAAAAAATTTTTAAAAAGTCCTGAAAAGTGCACTTTAGTTTTTGGGGGTGGTTTTTTTGTGGAGGGTTAAAATTTGAACCTTTTTAATTTTTTTCCTATATTTAAATTCTATTACAAAATCGGTCAGTATCTTTTTTAAATCATGCCGGTTCAACTTTTGATTACCAAGAGGCTTCTTAGCAAGAGTTCCCAAGATATGGGAGCTTCTTAGTCGTAGATTATTTATGAAAATGTCTATATTCATATAAATACAAATATACATAAATCTTAGCAAAATATGGTATGTTTTCTTTTATACATCAATATTTAGAGGAGTAGTGTCAAAAATCTTAGTGTCAATAATTTGACATCGCTAAACTGCAAGAGTGCGTTTGTAAGATTATGTTATTTATTTATTTTAAGTGCTTAGGGGTTCTTTGAATCTTAATACGGCCCTGGATAAATTATATAATATAATATGGATAATTGATGGGTTATAAAATCGGAATTTACTGCACAGAAAAGAAAGCTTGATCACTATAGAATAAGTGTGAAAATATAATATTTTACATAAAAAAGGACAGCTTTTCATGTAACTACGTGAATATAGATCCAGCCAAGAGTGTAGTGGTTAAGACACCAATCTTTTATTCGAAAGACGTAGCATTCAAACGTCGGGTGGCTCATATAAATTAATGAAAATAATATGGATTTTTCTATATAATATATAATTAGTTCAATATAATTAAATAAGGTAATAATTATGATTAAAAGGTATAATTATGATAGGGTAATATTTATATCATATAAATAATACCCTATCATAATTATTATTATTATTTATCTTTATTACGTTGATTTATAACTTCAGAACAGGAGCATTTCTTAAAACTAGTCCGTAATATTACATAATAAAATAAAATAATTCAAGCCTAAGATAAGAGATGGCGCATAAATATAAAATATATGCGTTTTATAGTCTTATATACAACAGCTTGCTGCCAAGTAATCTTCATCTTATTGAAACTAATGATTCCAAAAAGTGAAGCTTTGTCCATTATGAATAATAAATGACTTAGTGAATGGACATTTATAGAAGTGGATGCCCTATGTATATTTCTTAGGAGTTAATAGGGAAAAAAAAACAATTATGGAATGAGAATTTATGGAATAAAATCTACTTGATGGCTCCAAAAAAATTTTCGAGAATTTTTCATAAAATGTAATACATCTAAAGGGTTGCAAAGAAAAATAAAAAAATAAAAGTTAATTAAATTCTTGCGAAAGAATTAATTAAATTAAGTATTAATAGGTGTAATCATTTTTGGTTGGCTTATGCAATTTTTTGATAACAATTAGTTACTATAAAAAATTCTACTGATAAGATTTAGAAAAACTTTCTAATAATTTGTTTGATGTTATTTATATATATATATATATACATACGTCATAAATAATATTATTTTTATTTTTAACCGATTTTTTGATTTTGAATTGATAGTATAAAATTTTTTTAGATTTATAGCGTTAAGTACTTTCTATACTAATTAAAGGAAATTTAATGCAATAACAAAATAGTTGTAAATATAAACACTGTCTTTTTAAGAAAATATTTTGACATGACAGACAATCTGCCTCTTGACCCATTTTTAATTATTCAACCTATTAGGAGTTTTATTATTCAACCTAGTGGGAATTAGTTGGTTTAAAAACTGGTGATGGTTATTATATGTTGTAGGACTGTTTAAATAACAAACAAAGTGGAACAATAACAAAAAATCCAATCTGTTTAATTATACATTGTTTTACCTTAATTGAAGACCTTTTTACTTTAAGTGAAAACGTTTTAACTTTAAATGTAAATTTTTCATTTTAAGTGAAGACATTTTTTATTTTAAATGAAGAATCTTTACTTCAGTTATAATTTATGTTATATAAATATTTAATATATATATATATGTATATAATTTATGTACTATATATTTAGATCTGATATTTATGTATATGTATATGCATATATATATACATATATATATATATATACATATATGTATTACGTATATTACATTTATGTTTTTACTTTAACTTTTATTACAAATATTATTCACTTTAAGTTAAAAATCTTGATTTAAAGTAAAAATTTATGTAGTATAAGTAAAAAAATCTCAACTGAAAGTAAAAATGTATGCACTTATATAGCAAAAATGTCTTCAGTTAAAATAAAAGAGATATATTAGTATTAAGTATTTTAGTGATTTTTTTGAGTTTTCGTATATCAAAATCTTCAAAATCATTTCAAAATCTTTTATCCAAAACATTGATTGGCTTAATAATATTTGGAGTAGCTTAAATGTATGATACTTTATATATTATAATAAAATAATTTTAAAAAGATCTACAAAGTACATTAAATAATTCCACTTAATTCAGATTATATATATATTTTTTTAATGTTCATTATCTTTAGTTTATTACAATGGTAAATCTGATAAATTGATTTTTTTTTTTTCTTTGTGTATATAAAAAAAATTAAAAAGAAAAACAGAATTTTTTATAATTTAGCAGACATTTTTTTTTTCTTATATAATACTAAAAAATTCTTAGGATAAAGAAATAAAGGAGCTTGCATTAAAAAGGACTATATGTAATAAAAAAAATAATAATTATGAATATATTTTTTTTTTCTTTTTATCGTAAATTCTGTAAAAGACTTTTAAAAATTACCCAACATTAATCTGAGAAATTCAAAAAAAAAAAAAAAGAAAATTGGTTAAAAAATATTTCTTTGGAATTCTGCCTAATTGTGCAAGTCTAAGTGAAATATTACAATATTTTTTAAACACAAAAAAAAAAAACAATATTTTTTTTTTTTTTTTACATTATTTGTTTTTTTTTGTTTGAATGTTAGAAAATGCATTTTCTTTTTTGTTTTACTTGATTTATTTCTGAATCATAGATTTTGTTATAAAAGCTACAGGTGAATAAATAAAAAAAATTAAGTTTATGTTTATAAAGTAATCAAAATCTCAAGAAAAATCAAAACCTCAAAAAAATATGGTGAATTTTTTCGATTAACAAAAATGTACAAAACTTTTGTTGTTATTAAAGATAATGGAAGAGATACGGAAGAGTAGAGAGTTTTCTTTATACTTGTTGATAAAGAAAATTCAATGCTAACTTTTATTTTTTGAAATTCATTGGAGAATAATTTTCCAGCATAGGATAAAATATGATTCAATCTAACGAGTTGGATTATGTTTGAAACGAAACGTAATGATTTATATATTTTATAGTGGTTTAGACGATTCGATTTTATATTAAAGGTTAAGCTGTACTAGTAGCTACATAATGCACTACATTGAACTATAAAGTCAGATCCAATAAAATATTAGTGAGCTCCGCTAACAGTTCGATGTTTGATAAAAATTAGTGTAGTTTACAAAAAATTCTAGCTTAACATACTTCATTACCGATAAATCATAATATTTATCCAATATTTTTGAACCAAGTCATTAAAATTTTAACAGTTTTTTTGTTTTGTAATTTTTCTGATTTTACATCTAAAGTACTGTGAAGAAACTGTGAATATTTCTGTATGGTAACAAATTTTAAATGGCTACTAACACCATCAAGCAGAAATTCCAAGTATTTGCCAACAAGTGCCAAAGAAGAATACGCAGAATATTCTGGCCAAATACCATCAACAGCAAGGACATGGCAATTAACAGGCGAAGAAATAATAATAACCCAAATCAAACGCCGAAAGTGGAGGTGGATAGGCCACACCTTGAGGCAACATCCAGAAAATATAACCAGAATGGCCCTAGAATGGAATCCCCAAGGAAGCCGAAAAAAGATCGACCCATTCATTTTTGGCGACGATCAACAACGGCCAAACTAGCGAAAAATCAACGATTTGGGAAATCATTTGGGAATAAATAAAAATCATTGCTAATAGGCGAGACTAATGGAGGAGGCAAGTTGATGCCCTATGCTTCTACCAGGAGTAAGAGGAAAACAAAAATAAAAATTAATCCAACTATTATTTAAACTATATTTAAACTTCATTATAGTAAATAATTTAATCATTTATGATGTTATATACACTTTATGTTTACTATAGTAATTATTCTTTTATCTAGAATACATACATTTATTTATCATTTAAAAACTTGTTTTTTTTATTTATCAATTTTAATCTTATCTCTTGTTTTGTGTACATAGCTCTTTTAGCAACTAAGGTTTTTGCAACATATGTAAAAGATAATATAATTGCAATTTAACATTAACATAATTAAAATAATTGCAATAAAATATACAAATTTCTAAATCTTAAAATAGGATTTAGATAGGAACTAGGATTAGTTTTAAGAACTCAAAATTTTATTTGACAAGGATTCTAGCTTTTTTTCAAGTTATGGGACTAGAAATGAAATATAGCTTACAAAATTTTCCAATGACAATATTAAATTTTGTATCACATACAATAATTTTAAAGAACCACCAGGTTTTTATTCCAAAAAATTTTAGGATATTGATAAATAAGACGTCATAGTAATCAAATTCAAGGATTTTTAAAGTTAGAAATCTTAAATAAGAAAGTAATTAAAGCAATTCATAATCATCCAATATTATATCCTAGCAATTTGTTGTATAATGATAGATACGAAATCTTCAGTAAAATACGAGAGGAGAATTCTTTATCCTGGCATTTAAGATAACACATAATTTTAATAAGATAACACATAATTTTATCTTAAACAGATCAATAGATATACATAGTCACAATACGAAAAATAATTCCAATTTTTTTTTTTCCAACAATAAGTCCAATGATTATGGACCTTCCTACTTTTCTTCTTCCTTCAGGTTTCCAATCAAAGGCCTCTCTATAAAATGAATGTAAAATATATAATGTGATAATATAACCTAATATAATCTAAAACAAGTCAATCTAACAACTAAACACTTATAAAACTATACAACAATCTACTAAAATAAAAAATTGTAAATTAATGTACATTTTTTTTTATACGCAATAAAATGAAAAATTTGGAATTTTTTTCTAGAATCACTATCTTTGGTTTTAAGGAAACGGTATACAACTATGAAAAGTGGCTAACACATGTAAAATTATAATATTGGATAACTAATTTGTACAGATGTCTAAAAATGGGAAATCTATTTTTGACACTTATTAGGGTTTTAAGCTATAACGTTTTTTTTGAGCTAACAATGTTACTTTTTAAAAATTGCCCTTCTAAATTCCAAGGTTCTGAATAAAACGTTCGGCAGATATGGATGAACCAAAATTTAGTAGATTTTTGATTTCACATAACGGTTATTTAAATACTAAATTACAAAAAATTATATATGTATAATTTTTATATTGATTTAAAAATTTCCTAGTGCTGGACAGTTTTATATTGAAAAAAAAAAAAATTAAACAGAACAAGAGGTATAAACGTTTGAAAATAGGATTTATCCAGAATCAAAACTTTATTGCTTTATTTTAATTGGGGATACGTACAAAATCCTAAAAATCAAAATCCCCGAGGACTAAATACACTACTTAGACAAAATCCCCAAAAAAAAAATTCCCCAAAGACAAAATCTCTAAAAACAAAATCTCCAAAATCAACCCCCTCCCCAACCCCTAAAAACAAAATCTCCAAAGACAAAATCCCTATTCCGCAAAAACAAAATCCCAACAAAACGATTTTTGGGGATTTTGGCTTGGAGATTTCATGACTAACACTTTTAATTGATATAGAAGTTGTATATAAACGGATGAACGCATGCACACAAAGACTGCAACAGGTACATAGAGAGTGCAACAGGTACATAGTTTTTGAAAAATGTGCAATTGTTTAAATATTTTTCGAATTTCCTTTTTTCTTTCATTAAACTGTAGAATTCATCGTTTTTATGTGACATTTCAAAACAAAAATGTATCAAAAGGTTTTTCTTTTTGATGATCGTATAGGAAGTTA
This sequence comes from Poecilobothrus nobilitatus, assembly GCA_947095535.1. Classification (NCBI taxonomy): domain Eukaryota; kingdom Metazoa; phylum Arthropoda; class Insecta; order Diptera; family Dolichopodidae; genus Poecilobothrus; species Poecilobothrus nobilitatus. The sequence continues at coordinate 77,031,906 of OX352773.1, read as the reverse complement.
AGAAATTACAGTTTCATATAGTTTGAAATTATTTGGAATTAGGTTTTCTAAAATCAAGTTTTTATTTTCATTTGCAATCATTTAAGAGAAACTCTAATTGTCTAAATAGTCCTCAACTAAATATATGTATAAGAAATACCGTCATATGTCATTTATCACGTTAAAATGACTCAAATCAAAAATAAAAATGAAATAAAATAAAAATAAAAACAAATTTATAAAATAGGAAATATTATGTGTATATAACAAATTTGTCCTTTTTTTTATTTCACAAACATAATTTTCCCTAAAGACAAAATAAAAGTACAAAAAAAGTATAAAAAATTTCGTATAAGATAAAATTTTTTCTTTTGGGGCTTAAAAGTTTTGACAAAAAATTTTTCGCACAGTTCATAATATGTGAAGAACAAACTCTTTACATTATTATTTGTTTTATCGAATTTTTGTTTTTTTTTTTTCCTTTTCTTTTTCTTTTTTGTTTGGTATGTCTTTTATATGCCCAAACTTTTTATTTAACTTTTATACAAGAAAATACCCGCTGGGCATACCAACTTTATTGAAAGAATATTTTAAGTAACTTTTGTATGAAAATTGGACTAAGAAAAAGGTGTAGAAAGAACACTGTTATAGAGAAAAAAAAAAAAAAAAAGCCAATGAAAAAAACTAGACAAAAAGAACTCTCTTTTTTCTTTTTTCAATTTCCAATTAAATCCATAATATTAAAAATGTTATTATTATGATGAGAATCTTAACAAATTTCTAGATTTAAAAATAAAAACTGATGAACATTTTAATTAAAGACAAATTTTTTAGTTAAGCATATTTTGATTTTGTTTTTCATTGCAATTTGTATTGAAATTTTCAAAAAATATATCGAAATAATTTTAATAAGTTTATAGATATTTATCGGTTTTAAAGACATGACATGGTTGAAAAAATCTTAAAGGATCATGAATTCAAAGGAATTTAACCCTGACTTTCAAAATTTCAGAACAACTATGAAATAGTGAAATATTAAAATTCATACAAATTTAAAAATACTTGTTGTAAAATGCGGAATTTAGAAAAAAATCAGTGTAATTCAATTGAAAGTAAAAGAATTATTGACTTATAAATAAAAACAAGTGTTTTTAGAGTTCAATAAAACCAAAAATGATTACAGTGTTAATATTATTAATTATAGTTATAGAGTTGAGATTATCTTTAATGACGACGTCATTAATAAGATTCAAAAAAATTTATTGTTAAACAAATTACATTTAAATTCCCTAAAAGTATGCAAAGTGTTTATGCAATGTGTCTGTTTCACTCGTACGAATATAATAGATGCTGTTTCCATAACATTTAATATCATCTTTTACAAAACTTAAGAAATCTAGTTTAATTAAGTAACGAAATATTTTTATGTGAATTTTGAAGTTGTATGACAATTACAGGACTCTTTGTGTCAAACAAATCAAATTTAACAGAAATTATTGCCATAAAATTTGTTCATCTTTTATAAAATTTCAAATATCTAGCAATATCAAGATAAAAAGATATAAATTTTCCAGTTGTATGACAATTACCTAAACTGAAACTGGTGCAAAACAACTAGACCAACCATATTTTGCATCAGTCATTATCATAAAACTAAATTTCTTTTGACAAAATTTCAGATATAATTTTTTTGTTTTTTGCGAGGATTGGTGGGAAACATCGAAAAACCCAACAGAAGAGCGAAACGAACACGAGTCCTCTATGAATCTGTGGGACTTTAACCTCCACCGCCCTTTTTTGATCTCCCTCCAAACTTCACAAGGAAAATACCACCCCCCTTTTTTGGCCAAACAATATGTTATAAGACCTTTAATACTTATGTACTGTCTGGTAATTTATTAAGACATTGACATAAAACAGGAAGTTGTATGTTAGTTACTCAAACCCTACAGTCGAACTTTTTCAATTTCAAAAGCAAAGGTGACATTAATATAAAAATGAAATAATAAAAATATCATACCGATGGATCCGCTTATCCATGGATTTACGGATGCAAACAACTTAATCGGTTCAGAATTCAATGCTGAACAATAATACATAATAGTAGCACAAACTTAATGGCAAATTTATTATTTATACCTTAAGAATCATATTTTTACGCATATAAAAACAAATTTCGGATTAATTACTAAGTCCAAATTCTAAACGATTTTAGAATTTCATACAAAATTTTTGTTTTACGAATGATGAGTCCTGGAGACTTTAATAGAATTTATTTTAAGTACATAATATAAATTCGCAACTAATTTTTTTTAAATATTTTTTTGTAAACTTTTTGTTGTTTATCGATATCTATCAATTTTTTCTACGATTATTTAAATATTTAAGAAAGACCTCTATATTTTTTATTCAATTTATAACATTATTATTTGTTAACAGAATTTCTTTAAGATTCAGACAATATAATTTTGCAGTATATTAAGATAGACTATATATGAAAAAAATGAAAAATGAGGAAAATAAAAGTTTGAAAGACACGCTCCAAAACTTTATTTAATAAAATCAATTAAGATTAAAAGAAAATTTCCTTTTTTTTTTTGTTTTTCTTTTTGTTTACTTTTGTGTCTGACTGAGATTTGCAAAAAAAAAAAACAAAATTAAACGAATAATATTGATTTTGTTATAGTGAATCAGGTGTTTAAAATTAGTTATTCAATTTTATTTAATTTAGCTTTTATTTGCTTAAAGATAAAATAATTTTTAATTCTTTAATTTAATATTAAAAACATATAAGACAAATAAAAAGGTAGTATTCAGGTGGATTCATCTTGGGTCTGTAACATCAGACAGCTCATTTTTCATTAACAATTTACCTTTAAAGGTATGGTGTCAATAAGTACATATATGTGTAATAAACCAAATTCAGTTTTTAAATCTTTTGCTATAAAGAATTTAATTATTGTACTTTCTTTTATACGTGTTATTAAATTTTATTTAAATAATAGAGGGTTTAATTATGTAAGCATGTATATTATCTTAATTTATACTATCAGAATAGCGACAGAGTTGTATGTAAGTATGAATAAATAATAATAAAACTTAATTTTCACTACGAGAGTCCTTTAATATGAATTAATGACTTGAAATATGGCAGAAATTTTATTATAGTCATCATTTCAACAAAAAAGGATATTTAGGTTGAAAGCTCGAAACGTACTGGCACAGAAATAAAAATATTTTCGTTTCAGTCTTGTACAATAGCTACAGTAGAGTAATCAACGGCTTAGTAATAACTAATGATTCCAGAAACTGAAACATAGTTAAATATTAAAATAAATGAATTAATGGATGCTCAATGCTTTTTAGAGAAGTGGAAAAGAGAAAAAAACTCATTTCACAATATTTTGAAGTTCTTATTAATGGTTATCATAATATTTATAACATAAAAATATATATATACATATAAAAAAAATTGAAATGCCGGCATCTTCGTACATATATTTTTCTAAAAAGTGAGTTAATTAATTTGTGTATAAAAAGGGAGTCTATATAGATTTTTCATATCTATACCCTTTAACTCTTTTCCTAATTATTTTTGCTTTAGAATTTTTTTTCGTTTCAATAGGTTTTTTATTCCGATGCTATTTTAAAATTTTTTTCTAGATTTTCTGACCGCAATTGTTTCTACTTTTATTTTTGATTTTAACCACCAAAGGAAGGAAAATTAACCTTTATCAAAATTAAAATTAACGCTTCAACGTCTGTTTTTAAATTTATAATTTGAATTTTGACATTATAGCTATATTTAAATTTGTTTCAGTTATCTATTTTTTCCCATAACCTTCTGTATTTTCTGGGCTTCAGTAGATGCGTAATTTGATTAAGATTAAGTTAAATGCTTGCCTATTTGGTTGGTTTCACGAACTAACATGCGTACGAATTAAAGGCTACAGAAGATAATAAATTAACATTAAATTATCTGACTCATGGAGTATCGGTTAAGTCGCCAGCCTTTCAATCGGAGGGTCTTGGATTCAAACCCCGGTCAAATCATATAAATAAAAAAATATGTGGTAATTTCATATCGTAATAATGTATATCGTATAATTAATTGTAATAATAATAATCGTAATAATAATAATATAGCTGCTACAGTGAAACTATCTTTGGTTATATCATGCAGGAAGGTGTCATATACTACTGAATGTTGTAACTGTTGTAACGGTTATAGTCACTGTTAGCAAAATAGTAATAATAATAGGCGGATTCATTGTTTTCTTACAGTCCCACTCCTAATTCAATGTTTTCGCATCCTATTTTCTATCCTTTCCTATCCCTACTGCCCAGCCAATACACTGCGTTAGTGGGTAAGGGTTTCATCTCATTATATTGGCTAAAGGAGGAGGTGGGTTTAGTCAGTAAGAAACTGACACTACAAAGAGGAAATTCTTGGTGTCTTTGGAAGATTGCCACCTCCCATAGGAACAAAAAAAAAACATCTTGTCCATACAAAAGTTGGTTTTATTTCTCAATTGAGAATCTTGATTCATATAGAAAAATGGGCCTTAGTTCATTCTATTTTATTTTAATCCTACAAATATTTAGAAATTCGAGTTATTAGTTAAATAATTTAACATTTATAATTAACTGAATAGAACCATTTTTTTCTAAAGTGAAATTAGATGTTACTTACTTTTTTCTATAAGAATAAATTTCAAGTCTAATTTGAACCATAAAATAAATTTTCTTTAATTAAAATTAATTATTAATTATTTTATATAAATTTGTAGGCATTAATTCATTTTAAAAAGTATGCTTTATAATTCATTATGAACTTACTCTTAAAATTTTGGATACCTACTACTTACTAGTTTACATGTATTTGTTGAACTAAGTCCATGTCATGTTATGTATGTCACTTTATGATGCCCTTTTTGTTAATTTTAACATTAAATTCTAAGTTATTTAAATATACTAATACTACTTTTAAAAAGGTAATAAAAATGGCGCTAAAAGAAGATCATTGTTTTACATATTTTTGGGTATTTTTATAATATATTAATTGTTAATTAAAAAAACTTTCAATTATCTAATTATTCCGACAACTTATTTCGTCATACAAAAAAGAAACTTCTAGGGGTCCTCGATGCTCTAGTAAGTGAGAGGGTATAAAATACGCTGTAAACACCGAGGGAGTGTGGGTTCAACTCCCACACGTCGTAAGAGTTATTCCCCCTTACGAAATTTACAGTCACACCTGAACACGAAAGGCTGGGTAATTTTCTGTCCACATTTATGTGGTAGAGAAATCCATAAAAAAAAAAAAAAAGAAACTTCTAATGCAGTATAAATATTCCATAATTTGTTTTTTAAAGATGTTTAGATGAAATTTTTTCTTTGTTCACTTTTATATTCTATAATAACGTTTAATTTTACATTATTAGATTATAATTCTCATACTAAATACTATCTGATAAACAAAAAATCTAAATATTCATTATTATATTACATAATAAAAGTTTTTTTTTTTGTATTTCTGAAAATATAATAAAGTTGTTAGAATTCATACCGGAAACCACAATTTTTGTATAATTTATATATATGTATACTCATTTTCAAGAGTTGCTCGAAATTACCTCCATTCTACAGTAAAATGTTTACGTACTGGAAAATAATTAATTAATCATGTAAATACCAAAAAAAGAAAAAAAAAATGCATAATTAAATCATTTAAAATAGTTCTCCATTTTTTTTTTTCTTGAATTTCTTCTATTTGCGATCTATTTTCATCTCTTTTACTCTTATCTTTATATTTTATCTTAATGTTTTGTATAAATCATAATAAAACATTTTTTTTTTTTCTTTTGAATCTGAAAATGAACACACCATGTCAAAAGCAATGACAATGTTTGTTCTATTCCTTTAGTAAATAATGGTGTAAAATTAGACCAGTGTTTAAACTGATGACCAGTCATTTTTTATAATTTTAGCCTCTGGTCTCCTTTTAAAAATAATATAATATGAAAGAGGATGAATAAATAAATGAATATATGGTTTATATCCTTATATACATGACATCTATATATAATATATGTATGTATATCCATATCAAAATAGGTTCATATAGTGGAAGAGTATCACATCACCACCAAGGATATTATAGTATAATTTTTCCTTATCATGAAAAATTCAAATAAGGAAATTGAGTGTTTTTTAAAAAAAAAAAAAAATATTTTAATGAACCTAATGTATATTTTATATATATACATACATACATACATAATATACGGTAATAAATGAGTATAATACAATACGGTACAAAATTTTCTGAACGTAAGAATTAATACTAAAGCAATAAAAATAAATTTTATTGTTTTTATCGTTATCAATCGGAAATTTTATTTTTTAAATTTCATAACAACTATTAAAATTATAATAGAGCTGCCAAGAGTACAGCCAGTAGCTTTAGAGTACCTTAAATATTCTATTTTAAGGAACGTTTTAATATTAAGCTTATGATCTTAAGAGACTGCATTTTGGCATTTTAAAAATGCTGTCAAGAAAAAAAACGAGAATTTTCAAAAAAAAAAAACAGTTGTTTCTACCACATGACTGACCGCTATTACACGAAAAGTGTAGATATAATGGGGAATTTCATAGATTTCATAAATAATTTATATCAAAGCAAAATAATTTCTAATAATTTAATAACACTTTTTTTTTATTCATTAAGAATAACAGGAAATGATTTTAATCGTTAAAATATGTACATTCATACATAGATTTATACATATGATTTTTTTTTCATTTAAAAATATTCGAAGTAAAAAGTAATAAAAATTGTAAACAAATACAAAGAAAAGATAACATTCATATTGAATCTGTTAACAAAAATTTTACAGTTTGAATTTTGCATCATCAACAAGAGAATATATGCATAGGTATATAAATTTTTAGAGATATAAAAAATATTTTTCTCATAATATATTCTTTTTAGGCTGTACACGTCCCCATAGCCATATCCGCTCACACACAGAGACATCACGCTACAAAAATTTTTACAGCTTTCTACGCAACGGAGTATGCATATAAAATTATTACAATGCATATAAAATTATTTACCGCATACAAAAAAATTTTATAACAATAAGCAAGTCTTATTTACAGATTATATAACATTAGCAAGGTTAAGCGTTTGACTGCATAAAACTTAAAACGGTCACACATAAATTATGTCAATAGATATATTACATATTACACAGTTACGTGCTAAAATATCATAATTTGTTTTCGATGTACAGATAAAAAACTTTTACTTACTCTTTCTTTGTTATAACTTTTACTTACTCTTAATTTGTTATATAACTTTGTCGTTACTCTTTCTTTGTTATATTAGATTATATAAAAGAAAGTGTACCAGTAAAATGGGAAATTTATAGAAGGTAAATCACAACATATATTGCCTACCAATTACTTCTTGAACTGCCACAAATGAACAAATTTTATAGTAAATGTGAAATAAATAAAGTTATAAAAAACAAATTATTTAAAATACGTGACAATTTCGTCTCAAAAATACTATAATAATTAAGAACTATAGATACATGCATTATACTTTGACATTTATGTCTGATTAGTGATTATTCACAGACTAAGAAAAAAATTGTAGATAGAACTCGAAGAAGGATTTCTTTTAAAAATTTGTCGCTCACGTTTATTTTCTCAATGGAATGTCCAGGTCTAGATTTATCTTTACGGTCGTTAAGAATTTTGTATACTCTTTGTTTAAAAAAGTTAATGACTCACATATGTTTGCACTATTTTAAGCATTTTATACAAATAATTTTGACACTGACTGTACTATACATATTTATTTATTAAAAAAAAAAAAAAATTCCTTTTAAAATAAAAATTTTCATCAAATAATAGAAATATCAAAAAAATAAATCGTAGAGGATGTAGAAAAGCATCTATGTATATAAGTTTACATATATACCTTGTAAATATTTCAAAAAAAAAAAAAAAATTAAATAAAAAAATTCCCTGTTGAATTACACAGTCTGATGGATAGCTAAATGATGAACGCAATAGGCGCCAAGATGTTAACTCCCATTTGGTTTGTTTTTAATGCTGTATGTCGCTTTAACGGTATATTTGCAGAAAATTTTCTTTAAAAAGAAAATTTTTTATTTTTTTGATTTATAAATTATTTTTGTTGTTGTTGTTTTTATTACTTACTTACTGTTTTTTCTTTTTTTTTTTTTGATAACAATTTGGTCCTGGATTGTGAATTTTATTGTATTATTTTACTTTAGTATAATATCTATCTTATATATAAATACATACTTATGGAAAGTTTACATTCTATAACATCAATTTTCATTTAATTTTCTTTTGTTTTTTTTTTATTTTTATTTTTTGTTACGGTAGTAAAAATTAATATTTGGTTTTGGACTGCTGCATAAATGAAATCCTATATATCAAATTCATTTATTCTTAAGGGAATCTTAGAGTGAAATTGAGAAGAGAGAGAGAGACAGAGAGTGTGTAAATAGTTCTTAAGCGTTATTATTTTTCTTTATTTTTCTCTGTTGGGAAAATGGTGGAAAAAATTTCTTCAAAAGAAATCATTCAAATTTCAAATTAAAAAAAAAAAAAACAAAAAACTAATCTCAAAATAAGTCATTGCATAGAGGAGGACGCTGATAAAGGAAAGCAAAAATAAACTTTTATTTTCTTGAAAAAAAAAAATATATTAATGAAAATATGGATTTAGATTAGCCTTCAGATCATATAGCGAATAAAGTTGATGTAATAAATATATTGTACTATATTTTATTATATAGTATATAGGTATGTGTATGTGTGTAGGAAAAAAGTTAATTTTACGGATCGATTATCAGTATAAGGCTAATTGTATAATAATAATATTAACTGCTTTTACTTTTGTATATTAATATTTATAGTAAATAAAAATTTAAATATAAAAGAAGATGACTACATAAAAAAAAAAAGAATTAAAGAAAAAATTTAAATCGGTGACTTTGAAAAAAAAAATTTTTTAAATTAAAATTTTGGTATAAGTAGAAAATTTTCTTCCATTTTTTAAACTTAAATTTTTTTTTTTTGTGTTTTTATAATTTAAAATGATGAGACCATCAACTTTATATTATTTTAATATAAATTATAAAATTCTCTGTTTAGGTATATTGTACTTTAAGATTTGTTCATAATCTTAAAGTTAATTAAATACGATTTTTACATTTTGTTAAACATTAATAATTTTTAATTAAGTTTAAGATTAATTAGGGTCCTCGGTGGCCTAGTGGGTAAAAGCGTATGAAATACGTTGTAAACACCGAGGTTGTGTGGGTTCGAATCCCACCCACCTCGTAAGAATAATTCCCCCTTACCACATTTACAGCCACGGGTCTGAAAAGGAAAGGTTGTGCAATTTCCTGGTCACAATTATGTGGCAGGGAAATAAAGTAAAAAAAAGAAGAAAACATTAACTGTCGTGAGATACACAATATAAAAATACAAAATAAAAATTTGAATTTGTTTTAAAACGAAAAAAAAAGAAAAAATAAAATAAAAATCAAAATTTTAACATTTAATTATTTTTTTAATTGCATAATTATTTGGACGAAGAGATAAATTTTCAAATTTTCCGTGGTGGACTTAATTACTGTTATATATTTCAATGGAAATGAAGTTAAATCAACTTAATTATTCCGAAAGAAATTAATTTGTTAGAAATATTTGTACTTTTAAGAGTATCTGTAGCTATAATACGTAACTATAGAACAAAAAAATAGATCACTTAATTTTTTAATTTTATTTTTATTTTGAGTCAATAAAATTTTATGGTTTAGATTAAAAAAATATTAAGATTTAAAATCAATATTTTAAAATTTTAAAGTGTATGGTAGGTAATTTAAAAATGGTAAGGTAGATTCAATAGTTTAGCATTTTAAAGTGTTAAGAATTTTTAATATGATTCATTTAAATCGTTTCATTTAATATGTATATGTTTATGTTAAATTTTTCTACAAGTTCATCAGTACAAGAGTTTGGAAAGTCCTGCTTCGTGTACCGTTTTATATGTTGTAATTATAAAAACTTAAGTTATAATATCTTTTTGCTATATTGTACAGATATAAATGTAAACCTAATCTTTTTAGGCTATACGAGATAAAATAGGAGATAGGAGACAATATCAGCTAAATTTACTCAGGCAAAATTAACGTAGTAGGTAAGTGAAATTTAACAAAGTTTAGTTAAAAACAAAAATTTAAACCAGCTATTAAAACAATGACCATAAAATTTAAAAAGAAGCAAAACGTGTTATCTATCAACTTGTTTTTTATAAACGAATTGTGCCGAATTCTTCGTTCACATCGAAATTGTGCCGAGATTTCCAAATATATCCTTAATTTTTTTTTTTGGTTTGTATTCCTTTGGTTCCCTTCCCTTAATGCATTTTTTTTGCCTTTTAGTTATGTTGTATAAATTGTTTATGTCGAAAAATATTAAGAACGGTGTTTTTTCAAACGTTTCCAAAAAAATTCACTGAAATTTTTTTGAAACGATTCATTTGCGGCATTAGTGTATCATCATCAATCAGTGTGCGGCATATTAAATTTTTGTATTTGTTTTTTTTAGGGTTTTTGGTAGGGAAATTAATACGTTTTGCTCAAACAGATGAGAATCTTTAAAAGACACCATAAGAAATTCAAAGATGCTTTGGTATAGTGTTATGTTTTAATTCATTAAACTCACTTCCTTCCGCAATCAGAATAGTGCGAATGAGATAAACACCATTTTTGCTTGCAAAAGATAATGACTAGGCTATAATAAAGAATAGAAGAGAAAGAGAAGAGAAGAGTTTAAAAATATACATAAAACATTGTAAATCATCTGAAGTTAGTATTTTATGTCAAACTAATAATAACGGTATTGGTGATCTAATCGATATAGAAGCGTAGAAATTACGTTATAAGCACCGAAGGAGTGTTGGTTTCTGTGTAAAATCAAACCCGTCGTACGAATAATTCCTTTTTACTATATTTACTACACCTGGAAAGGAAAGGCTGTATAATTTCTTCGTCACATTTATGTGGCAGGGAAATAAACTAAAAAAAAAAACAAATAACATTATACTCTAAATGTGTATTTCTTTAAGTCAATTTTAATAAATTTAACTTTTTAAATAAAACTAACGTTCTAATGTTGAATTGTGTATAAATGCGACATATTAAAATCGTATTATAAAAACATCAACTTTAAAAACATAATTTTATTCAAACATTACAAATTTAATTTGTATCATTTTTGTTCATGACTATAAAAACATGACTATAAGGAAACAATTAAATGTAATAATATAAAAATCTAAATCCCAAATTCCCCGGAATTGTTGCACAAATTTATTATATTTTATTCAATTCCACATACACACAAGCATACACATACTTACAAACATATGTGTTGAATAATTGTTATTAAAAGTTTTATTGCCAAGTATAACTATAGAAATTACATTTTCTTTAACATATTTTTATATTTATATATAAAATATACATATGTATGTATGTAATGTATGTATGTATATAAAATCAGGTGTTTTTTTTTACATTTTATTATTATATTTTCAAATAAATTTAATTTTAAATATAATTTTAATCGATTTATAATGAAAGAAATAAAATTTTCACACCCTTTTTTTTATGTTTTTTTTGTTTTTTTTAATTTTTTTATTTTTTTTTTTTATAGAATTACATAGGAAATAATGTTAGCAACATTTGAAGAAACTTTAACATTAGCAAAATCAATTTATAAGAAAACATTTGGCAAAGAACCAGAAATTGCATCTTGTGCACCAGGACGTGTTAATTTAATAGGAGAACATGTTGATTATAATGATGGTTATGTTTTACCAATGGTAAGTTTTCTTTTTGTTTTTACTTTTATTATAGTCTTATATAAATACATGTAGGCATAGTAATGTATATTACATAATATTGTATATTATGTAATTTCTAAAAATAGTTGTGTTATAAAAATATGTTTTTTTTTTTTTTGTTTTTTGGTTTTTTTTTTATTAAAATAGAATTTTCCTTGAATAGGTTTTATTTTTTTAATTTTCTTTTTATTTAGAAATTATAAATAAAATATAAACAATTATATTGTTAAAAATAAAAATAAAAGAAAAAGAAAAGGAAATAAAATAAGATTTTGTTTTTTTTTTTTAAATTTAGTATATACAAGTCGATACAGTGGCGCTCAGGTAATTATAGTATTATTTTATTGTAGAGTCTGTGAAGAGTTTTATTTTCTCCCTAACAGAGATGGAGATCTGCATGAATATTCTCTTGGCAGTATCAGATTCTTACCGATCAAGTCTGTAGTTCTCTTTTAATATAATTGTACAAAACCTTTAACTATTAACGCAGTGGGACAGTAAAGGAGCAAGGAATCGGCCTATTATTATTATTATTTTTATTATTATACGATTTACGTTATTATGATATAAAATTACTACTTTATTGTTTTTGTTGTTATATGATCTGACCGAGGTTTTAACCTAGAACTGTACGAATTAAAGGCTGGTGAATTTACCTACTAGACAATGAAAAGTGTAGATTTAAGAATAATATTAATGGATTGTTAATAATTTACTGATAAGTTCTATAATTCGCAAGTAATTCTTTAGTAATTTTTAAGAATTTAGTTTATTTGGTTAGAAATTTCAGTCTACAATTGTAAAATCAATCAAAATAAATTGAAATATGATCGAAATTGGATTTAATTGAACAGAAATTCAGAAAAAAGAGAATTAGGAAAACACTCTTAAAATAGGATTTATTAGAATTCAAATCTGATGCAAGTTTTACTGATACATTAGCTCAGCCTTCATTAATAAAAGGGAAAAAAACACTATTAGGGACATTATTGAATTGAGTAGAATTACGATTACTTGGTAATTACTTGGATTCGACTCAATGTGCTAAATAATAAATGATCTTGCACAGCTCTTGCATAAATATGAAAACAAAACTTATGAGTTTGTTAAAAGTATATATCTAAAATTATATAAGAAAAAATTTAGAATATGTTGTCAAAACACAGATATCATTATATTCGCAAAAGCTTCAAAGCAAATGGCACTAGTGTTAATATTATGAAAGAAAGTAGATTAATTCTTCTAAAATTATAGAAAACCTTATCTTTTTGGTTTGGATTCCTAATTTTTTTTTGGGTTGGAACCAAAACCAAAATCTTTAATTATTTTTTTAGACTAATAGAGTAATCCAATACTCTTTTAATCTTTAATTACTCTTTAAAGAGTAATCCAATCTTTAATTACCCAAAATATTGGATTACTCTTTCGAAAAATATGTATATTTCAGAATTAATATACATTAATTTTATTAATTCATAATCATTTGTAAGTTTGTTGTATGGTATCTGATCTTATAAGAATTCTGAGTGTCACTGTAAAAATATATATGTATATACCTAAATATAAAAATAACTTACTTATATGGTTACGTGTTTTCTTTTATTTTTATTTTAGCGATGAAATGAAGATAAACAGAAAATTAATGAGAAACAATTTCTTATTTTTCCAATTTTCACTTCAACTTTTTTTTGTTTTTTTTTTTGGTTTTGTAAATTTTTTCTACTTTATTCTTTTTGTATCTATTTCCTTTTTTTTTCCTTTTTTCAATTTTTATTTAGGCATTGCCAATGGTAACTGTAATAGTTGGTAGTAAAAACGGTACACAATCAACGGTAGATTTGGTCACCTGTTGCGATGGCGCCGATGAACCAAGAAGAGATTTATTTGATAATAAAAGTTTGGCTCCTTGTATACCAAAGTAAGTATAAAAAAAAAACACAAAAAAGGAAAAGAAGGAAAAAAAATTAAGATAGTAATCATTTTGTTTGTTTTTGTTCCTGGATAAGAAATTACTTACATATAACATGTGTTTCGAAGTTTTTAGAATATTATAATTGAAATAATTGAAACAAATGAAAAATAAATAAATAAATTTAAGTTTTTTTTTTTTTAAGTTAAATATTGAAACTAAGAACTGAGATAAGAAATTAACAATTTAGATACCTATAATATAAGTAGTAAAGAAAATTATTTTAATGGTTCTGCTATAAGACAATTATTAAATTCGATTTATACGTTTATTACATTTAAAGGAAAGAATATTAAATTTCTAAAAGTTCTAAACGGTATCTAAAATACGTTGAAAATTAATTGTCTTTTTCGTGTCATATTGTTTACACCTGAGATGCATGCTAGTTTAGTAATTACTTGCAGATGCATATTAATTTAGTAACTGACTTATCACTTAGCATTCAAGAAATGAAATTATATTCGGTTTAATACAAAATTTTAGTCAGAATAGCAATTAGAAGCCAAAAGAAAAGTAGAACAGATTCTAAAAGTTATATATAAAACAAGGATTCTATAAACATCACCTTTTGTGAACATATTGTAAATACAAGGATTTATATAATTTCCTTTTTCTTCTTTTTATATAAAATGATTCTAACAATTTCATTTTTTTAATAATTTGACTTAGTATACTGTAAAGTCTTTACAAGTTTCCAAAATATTTATTTATTGTACTTAAATATACAATTTTATTTATTAAAGTTATTTTATTTATAAAGACACAAATGTTTAGAATGTTTATAACTATTAATTAGATTTGTTTTTTACTGCTTCAAATGTTTATATTATGAATATTTTCTATTTTTTTTTTTTTTTTTGAGGAAAAATCGGAGTGAGAAAAATTTTATAATATAGTTCACTTCACATCTATCCTAAACTACCTAATGAAGTAAAACTGGTTATTTTCTATTTGATTGCAGATTAATGATTAGTTAATGTTGGCTTTATTGTGAATTATTCGGATCTAAAAATAGAAGCGGAGACTCATCAGCATTATTAATAGTTTATTGTTATTTGCAGCTACTGCAAGGCTAGTATTAGTGGTAGCGCTTTTTTTCCAGATGGGTGTCGGGTAACAAATATAATACTTTGTAATTTCTCCAAATGAAGGGATGCAATATTTGATTATGTATATGTAATTGTAGAAAAACACTCGATTTTCTTTTCCTGCTGAAAAACTTGGTTTTAGAATTGGTTTTAGAAATATTTACTTACATTTTCCACTTAGTAAAATAATCAATAAAAACAACGAGTGAATTTTGTAAATTTGTAATAATTTTGACACACTTTGAACCTGTAGAGTAAATTACAATATGGTTCTCGAAAAATTTTAATGTGTTTTGCAAGTAAGGAATACCTGACATATGTGAAGCAGAATAGAATTTTAAAACTGAATCCTGAGGGACACCAGCTCCTCTTTTGGTAACAATCTAAAGATGTGGCATTCACAAAAACGTTAAAACTTCTCTCATTTAAAAAATTTTGAATAATTTTAATAAGTACCAGCGTATATTAAGCCTTTTTAATTTCTGTAGAAGACCATTATATTGCCACACAATATGAAATGCGAAGTGTTGTCTAAAGTACTAATAACATAAATTTAAGTTCTTCTAATTTGCTTTTGATATAATTTTTCATGTGCATTAAATCATGTAAGGTGTTGTGTTCTTTTCGAAAACCAAATTTAACGTTTAGAAGCAGATATTTTTTTTCTACAATATATAAATATTTAAAAATTTTATTATACAATTTCAAATTCTTATATATAAAATATAGAAAATGTAACAATAAATTTAAATTCTGTTTTAAAATACATTTAGATAAAAATTTTCATTTATTCTTTAATTTTTCCTCATTATCCAGAAAAATGTCACATAATTTTCATTTTTATGAAAACAAAATTTTTAAATTCGTTTAAATAGGAAAAATTTTGTTCACTAAATTACATATGATAGTCTCTTCATAAGTTTTCACTTATTCTTTTAAGTATATATTGCTATTAAATAAAATTAGGGTTGCCAAACGAATTCGAAGTTATTTTAAAACCATAGAAGATAAAAATCAAAAATTTAAAAGAAAAATATGATTTTAATTATGTTCAGCTTAAATATTATGTTATTAAGTTTCAAATATTTAATTAACAAATCTCTCACATCAAATTTCTTAAAGTTGTTGTTCAGAGCGATAAGACCGTTGTTGGTTAAAACTGTTATGTTAACCTGAAGATTTTTTATATTATTTAGTTAAAACTATTTGATTATTCTTCTAAAATTTTAAAATTTAAGATTTTGACTCTCAGTTAAATTAATTTTTTTCACATTAGGAGAAGAAAAATGTCATGTGACATTTCATATAACGTCATGTGAAAATCAGTGTATTGCAACGTCATCTGTCTTATGATAAGAATTGATTTACAGTTTGATTTTATATTAAAATGCTTATTTGTATTATTATTATAACACATATTTAGTTAGAAAAAATAAGCAATTTTTTAATATCTGTTGAAAAAGTAAAGTTGTGTAAGGTAAGCGTAGATATTAGAAAGTAATTGAATAAAGAAAATATAACTTATAATTATAAAACTTACCTATTTTAAATGACAAACTATATATTAGTATAGTTAAATGGTAGTTAAGTAGCAAAGATTTAGAATAGTAATTATATTTAATTTAGTGATAATAGATTTTTGAATAAAGAACTTAATCCAGTGCAAAAAAAAAATTTTTTTCATAGAGTTTGGTAACCCTGATATATTGTAACCAAAATTTTTTGATTTAAATATAATTCTTTTAGATATTTTGTTTCATTTACAACGTTATTGAGTTTCATTATAACTATAGAATTTCGTTGAACTTTTAACATCATAAAATATATTTTAAATCTTTTGTATCTTAAATCATTTTTAATTTTTCCTTTTTTGTTTTTTATGAACGTACACTCTATGACTTAATTTATTTTATTATGATGATTATCATCATACAACATTAATATATACGTATATATTTTTATGTTATGGTAGATGGTCTAATTATGTAAAAGGAGTTATAGCTTGTTATGGTCATCCAATTCCGGGATTTAATGCGGTTATTGCAACTAATGTTCCGGTTGGTGGTGGACTATCTAGTAGTGCAGCATTAGAAGTATCTACATTAACATTTATTGAGCAGTTATCTACAGTAAAATATGTTAAAAGGTTTGTATTTTTTGTTTTTAGATTTACAATAGTAATTTTATATTTTTCATTTTGAATACATATATAATATACCTATATAATGGAGAATGGTCCAATATATACATATTTATATATTTACGAGTATATGTACAAACATTATTTTATTGTATGTCATTAAAATATTTTAATTTTTTTGCAATTTTTAGTGGTTGTTTTTAGCTTTAAAAACTAAGAATAAGTAGATGTTAAAAAAGAAAATTTATGTGAAAATTTATTTTTATTTTTCTTTTTTAGTGGAATAATAATTAGAAAAGAAGTGTTTCTTTAAATCTGTTTGTATACATGTTGAAGATTATCGTTATAATGCCAAAAGTAAAAAATATATTAAAATTTGTTATAATTATAATTGTGTTTTATGAAAGAGTAGATTAAAATTTAAATTAATGTTTCACTATAGATATGAATTTATAGTTTCACTGAGATGATATTTTATAATTTCATTAAAAGCTGCTAGTATTAAATTTTAAATAACATTCAAAATAGGCTTCTTCTAACATTGGTCTGTCTGTTTGGGATTTCTGTGAAAACTATGTATCTTACTCTGTTTTGGGTCATCATTCTAACTGCCATCATGTTCTTCTTGCAACTTCAATTCTTTTTGGATTGTTATTCATCATATGGTATGAGATTTGTATACAATTGTGTAACCTTGAAACTGTCATTCTAAAGCCTGCTTTCCTATTATTATCTGAAGTTTGAGTAGGTTGTGATTGTGATTTGTGACCAGCCCAGTGAAATTTTTTTCTGTTCATAGTTATTAACATTTTCTCTTGCCTGGTATATTCTACAATTCCATGTTTTTTGTTTCATCTATTTAGAAGATTTTCCATATTACTTTGCGTATTAACAATAAAATTACAAATTTTTTATTTTTAAGATATAAATAAATTTAGGAACATGGTAGTTAACTATAGAAAAACAATATTTCTTTTAAAAAACGGGGTTGAATGATGAAAAACAAAGAGTTATAAAAACAATTTAAGCATATTCTGAGAGACAAATGGTATTATGCTTCATTCTGAACATTCGGACATTTGAAAGATTTTTTTTTTTTTTTGTTTCTATATTGGGTTTGTGGGAATCTTCAGAAGATACAATGTATCCTGTTTCACAATGTATGTCGAAGTTTTACCGACTGAACCACACTCGTCCTCTATTAAAACTATTCGAACTAAGTAATCATTATTCTTTTGCTAACTTTTTCTTTTTATGTTTCTTAGGTAGGTACTTTCCCTTAAACTCTATGCTTTGCACTAAATCTAAAGGGCTCTTTATTTTGAACCTTCCTGTGGTAGTCTGCTATGTAAGTAGCTTTTACATTTACATGCTGTTTTAGAAAAGCAATATGTTTTATGGTATATCTCTTTATTTCACCTATTACTTTGTGGAAATCTCTATGAATATCACTACTACGCTCTTACCAGAGAGAATTTATCATTTTTATAAAAAATAAAAAAGTAGGCCGTTGTTTTTCAATAAAATAAAAAGAACTAACTATTTTAGACGTTTGTATATCTAGTTAATCTCTATCTAGTATAATCTCTATCTAACTTTAGATAGAGATTATAAATTTTCGAGTTTTCTCCATATTTGTTCAAAAGACATTAAAAACAGTTTAGAATTGTGACTTACATATTTACCTAAATTAAAAGTTAAAGTTCAAAAACTGCTCTATCGTTAGGCGTTATATTACAAAAATGTTAATCAGAACCACCTGAAGTATACACATTTGAAAATAAAACTTCTTCAAACTGTGCTATATAAAAAAGCTATCAAGCTATATAAAAAAGTTGTAGAACATTAAGGTTTTTTTTAATTATGTATAAACGGTGTAAAAGATTTGTAAAGGGGTAGGTAGACTGAAGAACACAAATAAACTAACAAGCAAATTTGATGGTTTTAAAAAAATTTTCTAAAAAAATCCATTTAATAACATAAAAAATTATTTAGCATTATAAAATTCTGACATTATCACGTTATTATTAACCTCTTTAGTGAGAAATTTTTTTTTTTTTATGATGGAAGAAAGCTTTTTTAATTATTTTTATTATTTTTAACCAATATTTCAACATAATTGAACTTTAATTATAATTATTTTAATACAAAACAACGAATCATTAATTTTTATATTAAAAAAAAACTTAGTATACAAATAAAAATAAATTCAAGTCTAAAAGAACATAGAAAAATGATAAGAATCTATAGGTTACAGCTAATATTCTTTTATATTTTCCTCAATTTTTTTTTTAAGATCTAATAAAATTTAATAATATATTTAAGTACCTACTAACCTAACCTACCTAATAATATTAAACAGAAAATCACTTTTGAATATTAGAATGAAAAGAAAATTATATGATAAATTAATTAAATTATTTTTGTACACAAAATTTTTGATATATAAATGGAAAAGAGCAATAATTTTATAATTAAAATTGTAAGAAGAATGTCTATGTGAATTTTTTTTTAATTTCATGGTTAATTAAAAAAATAAAAATGCCTTTAATTTTGGTGAATTAGATGAAGCAATTAAATCTGTTCATTAACTTTCATTATATTCTCTTATATTTTTCCAATAACCATTATCTTTTTTATTTTCAAATTGTTAAAAAGCGTATCATCATTGAATGTATTGTCATCAAATTTTGTAATTAGATGAAAATTTTCATAATAAAAGGGTGAAAAGAATTAGAGAATATTTCTTCAATAAAAACCACTAATCGCCGAAAATAATATTAAACAAAAACATACCAAAATTATTTTAAAGAGGATTAAAACGTGACAAAAAAAAACGTTTTATTTTAAGTTTCAGACCCCTCACTGTTTCATACTATTTCACACATTTGTTATCCCTAAAATAATATAATTAAATTACATTTAATTAAAATTTTGTTTGGAAATTTCGAATTTTAGAGTTTAATTTACAGTATTTCAATTCTAAACTACTTTTTGTACAAAGAAGTCATTCAGAAAGCATTCAAAATTTTATTTAACACATAAAAACCAAATCTAACCCATAAGTTAGGGTTAATTATGAACATGAATTATACATACGCTTCCTTGTCTATTATTATTAGTGTTATATTAATTGTAAGTTATTTATTTCAGAGACCCGGCATTTAAAAGCTACACCTAAAAATATAGAAGCTATGTTTTGGGATCGGTATATGTTAGAGTTGTTTAAATTTTAAGGATCTCATAATAGATACTTTAAATTATTAAAAATTGGTATAATACGGCTAAAACGTATGATATTATCATTGACTAATTTTTGAATATTCATTATTTTTGGTGCTGTAACAGAACGTCTGCGGATTTTCCTTTATTTTTGGAATTAAGATCCAAAAAAAAATTAAAGAATTTTCAAAAAAGAATTAAAGCTAACGGTTTTTAATTTCACTAGATCAAAACCTATAATGGGCTGTAAACCTATTTTGAAAAGAATTAAAGCTCACTAAGTAACACAATATTCTATTAAATATTGGCTTTTCCCCGAAATTTCCCGAATCTTAATTACAATTCAAAAGAAATTAAAGTTCACGGTAATTTATGGACTTTATTTCCGCCGGTATTCTGTCATTATACCGTTATTTTTGTAAATTCAAAAATTGCCATTAAAATTCTACTTTCATTAAATTTTTAAACTTCTTAAATTTAAGGCAATGCCTTGATTCTGCTTTCACATTCAAATTGTGAATAATTGACTTTCAGTGAGCTAATTGTGGCACATACATAATACATTATGTGTAAAGGCCCACATTTACCAAAAGGCAAACAGTTTGTTCAAACAAAAGGCAAACAGTTGTTTTCATATAACGGTAAATTTAAATATTAAATAACAAAAAATGTATAATTTTGATATTATTTCATAAGGTTAAAAATATCTCCTGTCGTTTGACGTTTTTAGATTAGAAAAATGTTAAATGTAGTACCCGATATATATGTTAAAGTAGTACCTGATATATATACATATTTAAAAATAGCGATTTTACTAACTTTGAAGTGTGGGGCTCCGTAATGGGTGGGATGACATAAATTAACTTGTTTCTATAATATTATTTCTTATAAGTGATTTGTCCATGATTAAAATTTCATTGTTCTATCTTAAAGGTTTAAAGGCTTATAAAGGTGTAAAGGTTTTGTAAACAAAAGGATGGAATCGACTAAGAGAGTGAGATTTTCCCAAACTTTTATAAAAAGTATATTTTTTTTTTAAAAAAAGCCTATTTAATTTATTTACATTGTTTATATAATCATTATGTATATGTAATAAGAAAAGAAATTTAATTAATTAAAATTTTCATTATAATAACAATTATTTTAATTTTCCTTTAAAGATTTTTTTTTTGTTTTGTTCTTTTCAAATTTGCAAACTTTTTTGCAATATCAAATCATTTTAAAATTTTTTTCGTTTTGTTTTTATAGTGAATCAGAAAAGGCATTGATTTGCCAAAAAGCTGAACATACATATGCTGGAATGCCATGTGGTATTATGGATCAATTTGTATCTGTAGCAGCAAAAAAATTACATGCACTTTTAATTGATTGCAAGTAAGTTAATTTTATAAGCATATACGATAGATACCTTTTATTAGAAGATTGAAAGAAGAGAAAAAGTCATAAACTATTTTTTTTTTTTTTTTTTTTTTGTTTTTAGAATTTATGAAAAACTTGTTTAATTTTCATTTCAAATTTTTAATTGACTTTTGAAAAGAAATTCTCAAGAAGAGTATATTTAAATAGATTTGGTACAATGGTACATAATTTTATTTTTCTTTTTAATATAAAATTCATTTATAAAAGAATATGGGTTATAAATATAAAATTTTAAATGAAAATCAAATTGAATTGTAAATATTGAAATTTTTAATTATAAAATTGGGATTTTCCTATTTTTTTTTTCGTTTTTTTTTGTTTTTTTTTTGGTTACTTTGTAGAATTGTGCTATTTGTGCTATTTATTTTTGTTCGATATTTGGTAATTCTTTAGGGTAATATGCCAATAAAAATGAAAAATTTTGATTTATATTTAAAGTTTAATAATTAATAATTGGTTTTTACATAAATTTTATCATCATCTTAAAACATGAATCAATATTACTTATTTTGTATTTACATTGAAATTCTTTTAAAACTTTTTAAATAATAAGAAAACTTTTAAATGAAATTTCAATCAATAATTATTAATTAATATTTATTTATGTATTTTTGTAAAAAATTTTTAAAAAATTTATTTTTAATAAAAATGATTTTATTCAAATAAATGGCCTTTAAACAAAATTAACTTTAAAGTCATTAAGTGCCTAAAAATGTAATTTGGTATTAAACCTTTAGAAGCTTTATAATTAAACGCCTTAAATATTTAAATATGCGATTAATTCTTAAAGGTCAGAACGGCTTAAACATACAATGAGGTTTAAATGCTTTAATCACTTTTAAAATTTAATTAACTTTAAAGACTGTTACGATCAAAAAATACAATTACCTCAATGAATCATAAAGAGCCTAAAAATCTAATTAAGTTTAAAATATCTGAAAAGATCCAATTCTTAACATTTCCTTTGACTGAAGAATGCTGGGGGAAGCATATAGTTGAGTAACTTAAGGATCTTGAGATATAAAATTATTACTTATAGACTGAAGAATGGGAAGCATTCATTGATGTTTCTATATTGGGTAACCTCCAATATTTTGAAAATAAAAATTTAGGAAAAAAATCTGAAAAAAAGGCTTGGGAATAAAAATTTAGAAAAAAAATCTTAAAAAAAAATCTTGAAAAACATCTTAGAAAATAAAATCTATTTGGGTTAAAATCTTTAAAAAGAAAATTTGAAAAAAAGAAACTTACAAAAAAAACTTGAATTGAATTTCTTTATTATTTCAAGAGGAGGACATATTTCAACAATAAAGTATCTAAAACCTTTAGGTATCTTTTAATTTTATCTGTCCTCTTATACATTTGATTACCTGTTATAATTTCCTTAGGATTGAGATTTCATGTTAAAGCTATTTTTCATTATTTTAAAAATGTCTATAGTTTGATTAAATAACAATCTGGTATTTTTTTCTACTTTTAAGTAAATATTTCACTATTGATTGAACACATGTTTGTATGTACTTGTTGTTTAAATTTTGTTTTTATAAATCTAATCTTGATATTATTTAAATTAATTCATATTATTTACAATATATTTTAATTAATTTTATTTTTAATAATTATCATTTGACTGACCATTAGTTATTGATGATATTTAAATTACATACCAATATTAAGAATTTTCTCTCATCTTAAGTATAATATTGTGTGCCTTAAGAAAAAATCATTTATATTTAACAATGATATTTGTAAAAATGATGAGGGGTCTCGGTCGCCTAGTGGATAAGAGCGTATAAAATACGCTGTAAATACTGAGAGAGTGTGTGTTCGAATTCCACACACGTTGTAAGAGATATTCCCCCTTACGACATTTACAGCCAAGCCTGAACAGGAAAGGCTGTGTAATTTCCTGTATAAATTTAAGTGGCAGAGAAAAGCAGATATTTTTATGAAAAGTCTCTAAAAAATCTTTAACCCCTCATATCTCGAAAAGGGTCCAGAATAGACCCCTCCCTCCTGTACAATTTTTTAAGTTCGTCTCGGTATGCCCCATCATCCATTTCAAGGAAGACCATCGAGTCGGAAACACCCTGTAAATAGTTTGTAGCTACAATTTATTGACTAAATCAGTCTTAGACACTACCATACTACATTATTTAGTGCACATAACTGACAATTCTTTGTGACAACAGAATACTATAATTATGTATGTATGGGTACACTAAAATCTAATGGAAAACTCAATTAAATAAATTTTTGGTAATGTCTCAGAGCAATCAAATTTTTTAAATACAAAGGATATTATTTTGACTTTAATATACATATATATATATATAAATATATAAATATATATATAAATACAAACAATACATAGATGCATTATTTATTTTAAAACAATTTTAATAAAAAGGGATAAATAAATTGTTCTCAAAGGACATACATATATTATAAATGATAACATATTATAATATGAGATATGAGAAAATATCAGACAACCAATTATTCATTATTATTATTATGTTGAGAAAAATTGGACCAGAAAATTAAAAAATTATAATAAAACTAATTAAGTTATGATAAAAGTTAAAATAAAAATTTAATTAAAATATCTTTGTAATAAATATACCTTAATTTTAAAAGATAGAAACAATTAAGAATTTAGTTTAATTTTTTTGTTTTTCTTTTTATTAATAATTTAAATTTTTCATTTTATATTAAATATTTTTCTTATTTAAATTAATCAAAATATTATTTAAATTGTTGTTCCTAATGAGAGTTAGTAGATTTATTATATTATAATTTAAAGGAAAATTAACAAGGTAGAATGTAAACCAACGTTTTTAAAAGCGCACAATTCCAAAAGGCAATACAAACTGTTTAGAATTGTGACTTGCACAAAAATTTGAAAATTTTATATAAGAAAAAATGTGAAAATAGACTTTTCAAGAATTTTGAGGGGCTGTAAGTCTGGAACCCTATATAACTAAAAAAAAACATTAACACACTTAAAAATATATTACTGGAGCTTTAATTTTTATGTTCTGCCGGAGAAAAACTTGTACAGGTGCTTAAGTTACAGGTGCCTAAAAATAGTAAATTTTCAATTTTTGAGCCCTAATAGTTCTTAGTGGCCGGTACGAAAACATTTTCTAAGAAATTATATTAATATATAATTATATTAATTCCAAAAGTTCTTTCTTGTCTCAAAATTTCAGGTTTCTATCTAAAAGCGTGCCGAAGAAAGAAATGAAAAAAGAAATATCATGCAAAATTTGGTTTTCACATAACAGTAAATTTAAATAGTAAATCACATAATGTTGCATAATTTTGATATTGTTTAATAGAGGTAAGAAAATTTTCGGTCTTTTAGTGTTTTTAGATTGTAGAACTGCTACGCAGAGCCTGAGATATATGCATCTGAAAATAGGGGTTTTTTTCAATTTTGGGGGGCTGTAACTTTGGAGCCCTATACAATTAAAAGAAACCATTAACGCACATAAAAATATATTACTGTAGCATTTTTTTTTTGTCTTGTCGGAGAAAAATGTGTACAGGTGCCTAAGTTACAGGTGTTTCAAAATAGAAATTTTTCAAATTTTTAGCCCTAATAGCTCATAAACAGGGGGTGGTACAAGCAAACTTATACTAATTCTAAAAGTTCTTTCTTGTCTCAAAATTTTAAGCTCCTATCTAAAAGCAGGCCGGATGTAGAAAAATCAATGGATGTTAAAAAATATATATAATTTTGGTATTGATTTATAAAGCTAAAGAAAATTTCTGTCGAATGGCGTTTTCAGATTCAAAATATATTAAGCGGGACATGAAATATACGCGTTTAAAAATAGGGCTTTTTTAAAGTTTGAGGGGCTGTAGTTCCTTGATGGATGGGACTACATGAAAAAGTTGTTCAACAAAATTACATTTTTTATGAGACCTACCCATGGTTAAAATGTTTTTTCTCTATCTTTAACGGTGTAGAAGTTTTGTAAACAGATGGACGGACGGACGGACAGAGTGAAACTAATAGGCACATTTTTTCCAAAATTTTTTTGAAATGTGCTAAAAATTGTCAGTTTCGGGTTAATTATCCTATAAAAATTTTAAATACATATGTTTTTTAACATATTAATTTGTGCGTTGGCAGAGATGCATGTTGCAATTAGTTAAGGTGTTTCCTGGTATTTATCGAAGATATAATTTAAGATTATGGTCCTTCAATCATTATATGTGAAGTATATTCTATTATAAATATTTCCATTTATTTTATTCTATATTAATATATGCATTTTATGTGTGGATATTTTTCTACAGAACTGGAAGAGAAAATAAATAGAAAATAGGAAATAGAAAATAATTTAGAAATCGATTTTAATTGTCTTCTAGATCTAGATTTCAAAAAAGGAAAATTCAATTAAATACTGAAAAGTTCAATGTTAACACAACAATACACAAAAATATAAAAACTTCTTTTTTGTCGCAATATTCTCATATACGAATTGAAGCACAAGAAAAATAACTGGGTGAATAATATTAAATATCTTGGCATATTTTTAAATATGTAACAATGTTTTTTTGAGAACATATCCATAAAGCAGTAAATAAAACAAGTAGGTGTTTAAAAGTATTTTATACTTTCCTGAAAAGAAAGTTATTCATTTCAGTTGACAATAAAATATTAATAAGAAAACCATATTGTCTAGTCAATTTTATAATACGGTTCATCTATCTGTTGAAATTGCTTTAAATTCCTACAACTAAATTATAAAATCTTAAAAAAAAAAAATAAATTGTCAAGATGATATACAATTTATCATTTTATTACTTCTTAAGGCCTTTTATTCTAAAAATTTAAACTACTAATCTTTGAAATGGTTCTCCTAACAAATTTTATGATATATCGCGTAAAGCGTTCACAGCTCATTTAAAAGTGTTCTGATTATTTTTTGATAAATTAGCATTTTCACTAACTCGTCGTTATATTTTAGATTGAGTAAATATCTATAACTGTTTATTAGGCTACAGTAAATAAAACCAAAAATTTGGGATTTCATGGCATGGCTTGGTAATGGTGTTATTACCTTAATCTTTAATTACTATACTAATTATTAAATGATAATACCGTAGAATGCTTTATTTACCGAGCCGAATATTGAAAAAAAAAATGGGATATTTTTAATGCCTTTTACTCACCATGTAAAAATCAAAGGAAAATTCTATTAACGAGAAGATCTGTTTTAAAATAAAATGAGTTGTTTGTTTCCTTTTTTTCAATTTGATTTTATTTCCTTTTTTTTTACTATCTATAATTTCAAATTATTCCCTTTTTTTGTATTGTTGAAATGTATAAAATGCATTTATCCGAAAAAAATTTAACTTTTTTTTTATTTTTCGTTTGTATTTTGAATTGTTCTTTTGTCCTTTTTTTTTATTTTTCTTCTCTTTTGTCCTTTATAAGACACAAACAAAGTAATAATTCACAATTTTTAAGAGTTCCTTGAAATTTCTATGTAATTTCTATTTAAAATATGTGCTATAAAAGTACAAAAAAAAAAAAAAAAAAAAACTAAAAGTTAAAATTTGATGAGTAAAAAAAAAAATTAAAAAAGGATCAAAAAAACTAGTAAATATCCTGTACTTTGCTATAATAATAGCTTTATTTTTTTTTTATGGCATTCTTTATTAAAATATATATGTATATTTTTGTTACATAAGTTGATGGCTTTTTTTTTTCAACAACTTCCACGTACAAAACAAAAACAAAAAAAATTTTCCTATAGTTGGCACACATTTTCAAAATGGTAGTTTTATTTTTTTTTTATAAGCAGATATTATTATAGTTAATAAATTATTTATAGATTTATATATTTTTTTGCTTAGACAATAAAATGTCATTTAACATTTTAAACATTATTATTTTTTTTTTTTTTTTTTGTAAAAGTCCTTTTTTTTTTTCTTATAATAAAATAAAATTGTATTTGACTCTTTTTGTTAAAATGTGCCATGATGTACCCATTAGGAAATTAAAAGATTTAAAATGACACTGTTTTGTTATGACTTCGAGATTGCACCAAAAAAAAAAAAAATAAAAATAAATAAACGGCAATATTAATATAAAGATTTAGAAAAGAAAAACGATTTAATGAAAATTTTTTTTCTTTTTATACAGTGAAGTATCAACAGAAAAAGACAAAAGAGTTAAAAAATAATTAAAGGTTCAAATAGAAATTTACCTTTTTTGTTTTTGGATTTGAGAAAAAGGTTTTTATAGGATTAATAAAAATAAAAGTAATATTAAGTTTGGTGATTGTTTTTTTTTTTTTTTAATTTTTAGGCTGAGTTTAGATTACACCTTAGTTTTTATTAAATTGAAGCGAATTCTCCATTCCTTAAATATCATTTACTCGTTAAATTACAATTAATTTAAATGAAGAAGTTGAAGATAACTCAGTTTATTATCGAAAAGTCAAAGTAAAAATTGTCGAGACCTCTTTTACATTATGTAATTAAGATTTTTAATGATTTTTTCTAGTTCTAAACAAAAATATATTATATATTTTTTAATTTTTTCATTTGAATTTAATCATCTAAGCTTTAAGTAGTTTAAATTTAAAATACCTGTGTTCTTTTTCATCCGGGTCAGTATCAAGTTTTGAAAAAAAAATAATGTGGGTCACTCAAATAAAAAACATTTTAATTTGAATTGTTGGCTATCCTGAGTTTTAAAGATGTCAATATCAAATTTTTTTATACAGATCACAGACCCTGACCCTGAGATATGGGTTATGTTCTTATTGTTTTTACGTGCCATAAATCAAAACTTTATCCTGAACCGAATGAAAAAAAAAACACAGCTACCAAGGCATATAATTTGAAAGAAGCATAATATAACATCGAGGTTTAACACATATATGTTTGATTAATACAAAAAATCATTAAAATATCTTGCTTTAAAATTACTATATTAAATGACATAAAATTTTTAAAATTTTAAAAAAATGTTGATTCTATATGACTAAAAAAATTTTCAAAATTTCAAAAATTGAAAAAAAACAATATTTTTTTTTTTTGACTTAATTTAGGAGTTTTAATTTTTTGGGCTTAATTGAATTAAAATTGGGGGTCAGACACCTTAACTATATTTTATGTCATAAGATCTAAATTATCTTCTAATGGCAATGTTATTGACTTGTTATGATATAATCAGCATAAAAAACATTATTCATTCATATTCAAAAATAGAAAAGATTTTGGTTTTGTTGAAATTTCTAAGATTAGTGTTAACTGTAGTAACAAATATGCATGTATGTGATCCTTTATAGAATAGGAAAATCTTCAATTCAAATTAATTTCAAAAATGTAGAGTATTTATGTTTCAGTTTACCTTCATCAAATCTAATTAAATACTATCGTTAGTAAATACAGTTGTTATTACCGAACAATAAATAATAAAAAATAAGAATTTTTAATATTTAATAGTTTTTTTGTTTCTTTTTGTAACGAATTTTTAAAATATTTTATTTTTAATATTATGTATGTTATCTTAAAATAAAACCATTTTGATTATATTTTATATTAAAATTCCAACGAATTTATATTTAAATTTTATTTTTTCTTTTTCTACATATTATAAAATTTTAAATATATGTATGATTTTAATATATTTCTTAAATCATTTAAAAGATAGAACATTTTATTTTTATCTAAATAAAATATCTTTTAATATTCTTATCCGCCACTGATATATTTATAGTATTTTTAAGTCAGATTCACATTGTTTAACATTTACACACGACATTCGACTTTGAAAAAAAAAGTAAAAAGGATTTTTTTAAAAAATGGAATTGTAAGGAAACAAAGAGGAAAAGAAGATTCTAAAAAATAAATTAACCACACCTTTCTGTTAGAAAATTTTCCGTACATCTAATATGACACTTTGTAAGCTTTCTAAGGAGTTTTTCGATGCATTGTGACAATGTAAAAAATAATGGTAATACAAAAAGATAAAACCGAAATTTGTTTGATTTCAATTAAGTAACCTACAATGTAGTTCCAGTTTTTAAACCAAAAATCAAGAAAAAGAAAGGTTAAATTTTAACATTTTCGGTACAGTATAATTGTTTTTAATTATGTGTTAACTTTAAAAGTTAGGCAACGTTAAATATTAAATAGCTTCGCTCTACAAAATTATCGTTTTTTCCTGGTGTTATGCTTTCTTTAACATTTTTCAAATTCAATCGTTTCCTGCAACAACACAATGAAAAAATATGTAAATTGTAAACAATTCGTATGTAATTGTAACTTAATAGTTGCATTTATATTATAAAATTTATATTTCTCTTTTAGATTCTATTTTAGTTTCATTGTTTTTTGTTTTTGTGTGTTTAATATCTTTTGAATGCGATATTTTTTATAATATTTTTTTCTTTTTTTGTTTTATTTGTTTTGAACATCCAGATTTGGTCTTTCTCAATTTTTCATTGTTCTTGGCAAATATGTTGAATTTTAATAGGATACAAAATCATCTTTTCCTCTTCGTTGCTTATTATACTCAATCCTTACACTCAAGAACAAAAAACCTATAGAAAAAATAAATAAATCAGAAAAGAAAAAAAATGTGGTTAAGGGCAATCTTGTATACTATTAGAGAAAAAAACACAAAATTGCATATTTTTAGGGTTGGCGTAATTTGTTATCCATTTAAATTTATGAAAATTAAATATATTCTTGTAATTTCTGCATTTTCTTAAGTATTTTTTAGCAATTTTTTAAAGAAATTTTGATCTCTGATTTTCAATCCGTATATACCTGTATTTACAACACTTGTACACCGTTTAAGACGCATGAGCAATGAAATTTTAATCATGATTAAGTAGAAGTATAAAATTAATACTATGCATAATACCGCATTCATTACAAAGCTAAACAGTCACTTAAAAATGTAAAAACTTCTTCTTAACCCCAATTCTGCTTAATATTTTTCCAATCATTATTATTTATCAATATATGAATTATATAATTTCTTCCAATTTCATATTTAAATTGAGATCCCATTATATGAGAACGAATATTGCAAGAACTTGATTCTTCTCATCTTCTTGATTCTTCTCTGGCTGAAATTAGAATTTTGATTTTTTTTACAATTAAATAAGCGAAAACGGGTTCTTAAACACGGATTCTTAGGATCTTAAATATTTATAGGGTGTATTTTGGAAGTCAAAATCAACAAAAAGTTGTTCTGCAGGGAGCAGTCTATTTTCATTAGTTTTCGAATTAATAAGACCTAAAGTAGTTTTTTTAATTCTTATTTATTTTGTTTACATATTAAAAAGTACTTAACTAATGAATATAAGCATGGCACACTGTCGGAAAGCCAAGACCATATTTTCTTTCTTAATTTAATTATTTTAAATATCATAAGAGATAGAAAAAAACGGTTTAGACAAACATAAAAAGCTGCTTTCAAGCAATCTAAAATTGAAGAACTATATGTAGTATGTGTATATAGGATTTCCTTTAAACTAAAGAAAGCGTCTTTTCATTTTTCACAACTTTTAAACAGCTTTTAATTATATAATAGTTTATATATAAAAACTCTTTTTGCTTTAAACAGAATAAATTGTTTTTACTACAAATGTAGGCGTAATTTTGATACCGGAAATGATTTTCTACGCCAGAAAGTCAAAAATTGGTTTCTAGTGTAAATGAATTAGGAATTAGAAGAAACAAATATTGAATAAACCTATGGTTGGATAAAAATATATCATAATAATATTCCTATAAATCATTATGTATAGTAGAATATACATTAATTAAGATCACCAGGACCTGAATAGCGTAAAAATAAACGATAAAATATTTGAAATAAAAAAAATTAATTTTCATTTTATTCATCAAATCAGAAAAGTATCTAAAATAAAAGATTGGTTCTAAATGACAACTCTAAAACAAAAAAAAAAAAAAAACACTTATAATATATTTTAATTTAAATATACAAAATTCATTGTTTTTATACTGATTTGAATAAGAAAAGGATTTTTAGGTAATCTTAGATCACCCTAAATTGATGTATTTAGCATTTTATTTGTTTGTTTGTTTTATTTTTGAGAATTTTCGTTGTAGGATTTTGTCTTAACTATTTTTTTATTGGTTTCTTTTCTCTGTTTTTTTTTTTTTTTTTTTTAAATAGTATTTATAGTTTCATTGGTTTGTAACTCTTTAACGTTTTTGTTTTTTTGTTTTTTATTTTTTTTTGTAGATTTGAAAATAAATAAAATTGTTCTGTAGTGAATCCCTAGCAAATTCCATTTCTATAATTTATATTTAAAAAAATAAAAAAAAAAAAGACAACACCAAAAAAAAAAAAAAGATTTAAGGCAAAAAATTGCGCTTTATTTCGTGGTTCCATGGAAACATTAAAGTAAAGAGTAGTGAAATGGGATCTTGTCAGTTTTAACTCTTTTTTCTTTGAATCATTTATGTATTTATCTCGTTTTCTTTTCTATATTTGTTTTTTTTTTTTTTTTTTACTTTAAATATTTTCCAAAATAGAATTTATTTATTTATTTTTTTTTTTTTTTTTTTTTTGTTATAGAACCTTGGAGACATTCCAGATACCATTTGAAATAAAAGATTTGGTGGTTTTAATTTGCAATTCAAATGTTCGTCATGAATTATCTGATAGTGAATATCCGACAAGAAGGAATCAATGTGCTAAAGCTCTTGAATTAATGGGTTTAAAGAGTTATAGGGATGCAACAATGGATCATTTGTCAGGTAAGACATAAAAAAATATAGTTTTCTTTTTATTCTTTAATTTTTTTTTTTTTTTGTAACTTGCTCTTTTCTATGAATTGAAGATTTAAGTAAAATGAATATTAAAATTTACAATTAAATTTACATGATAAATTGTATTTGAAAAAATTAAAGTGTATATAGAATTTAAAAAAAAAAAAAAAAAAAGTGATGATGAGTGAAAAAAGTGATATGAAAAAAAAATGATAAAATTATCGCTTATATAAAACTAATAAAAAGGAGTATAAAGAAAGAAAGCATAAAAACTAAAATTTATTTCTTTTCCTTTTAATTAACAGAACAAATTTAATTTTGAATTTCTGTCGCAATTCTATACGGATACGGACAAATTAGTTTTCATTTAAAATATTTACATAGTTTCTTTCATTGTTAATTAATTTGCAAATAATTTTATTTTTTAAGGCTTGTTTTTGTGCATATTTTAAATTAATAGTGATATCATTAATTTAGTATAGAAATGCTGGTGGTAGGTAATTAATAAATTTAATCCTATTTTTTAGTACTATATACTTGATATGCTTCTAGATATTCACCATTTTGTAAAAGTTCTAAGAGCTAAATCGAAATTTTGAAAAAACAAAAAAAAACAAAAAAAACACAGTGTCAATATTAAAAAGGTGCGCTATGATACCGTATTAGATTTTATCATATCCTTTTCAGATTTTAACTGTTATACTCCTGGGCATATGATTTTTATTGCATAACCACATCTTTTATAATTTATATTGTTTTTATTTCTTTGAAGTTAAGTTAATTGATCTCGAATTTATAAAATTTAGACAATTTTACGTTTGCTTTATTTAGCCGATCATTTTCTGTTCCCATTGAAACTCTATTCGATAATATCTCGTAAGTTCGTATTAGTACTGATACATATTATCTCTAAGTATTTAATCCTTCTTAATTTTAATTTTTTTTTTTTAAATCCTATTTATATTTTTTGTTGTGTTAAATAAAATATTTAATTTTTTTTATTATACTTAAGCAATTTTAAAATATTTATGAAATTATAAAAATTAGATTCATATAATTCTTCAACTTAAGTCATAAATATTATAAAAAAAATTGTACGGGATATATAAAAATATGTTTATTTCTTACTTACAGGTAACTTTCATGATTATTTTTTTAAAAAAAAAAAAGGATTCTTTTTCTAATATTTTATTCCAAATTTTAAATTTATACTCATATTTAGTCTAAAATAGAAAATAAAAATTATAATACCTATATAATATTTTAGGAGCAATGAACTCATTTTTTTAAATTTATTCTTTGACTAACCTAATAATTATATCAATATTTTCCAAAAAAAAAAAAAAAAAATTTACCTGGAAACGGTTTTTTTTTCTTTTGGACTTAATTTAATACTACACAAAAATTCAAACAATAAAATATAAAAAGTTTAGTTCTTTTTTTTTTTGTTTTCTTTCAAATTAGAAACGATCCTAATTTAAAATGACAAAAAGAAAAATAATAATATAACATGATGGTTCTGGGATATCAGTATTCAAATAAATGAACCCACTAACCATAAAAAGGACCAAAGGAATTTAAGTAATTTTACAAAAGACAAAATGTCTTTTGAGAATTAAAAAATGTTAAATGTCACACACAAATATATTTTTTTTATAAATTATTTTATAGATTGGAGTAAATGAAAAGAAATCGCCTCAGATAAGATAAAAGATACTTCAAATATTTTAAAATTCTAAACGAAATCTCATTTTATTTTGGACAATTTATTTACATCAGATTTTCAATCAAAAGAGTTTTCCAATAAAAAGTTTTCTTGGAAGATTTTTCACAAAAAAAAAAAAAATACGCAAACCTTACATTGAACTCAAAAATTTAAAAAAAAAAAAAAAGTTGTGTAGACAGTTGAATTTTCCATTGAATTTAAAATTAATTTTTTAATGCATCTTTGTAAAAATAAAAATTTCTTTTTTTTTTTGATTGGTTTCACTTCATAAATTTTATAGTTTTGTTTACCTATAAAAGTTTATTTTTGCGATTTTTATTTTATTATGTATATTGTATTGTATTGTATTGTATTGCAACTTTTCACATTAAAATAATTCACAATTACTATAATAAAAATTTTAATTTTCGTAATTGCATTTAAAAAAAAAAAAAAAAAAACAAAAAATAAATATTTTTTTTTTAATTGGGTTAACTTAAAATTTTCTCGTATCATATGGTTATTTTAAAACGTTAAAGTTTTCTTTTTGTTGTTTTAAGTATCTTCGACTTTCTGTCTATCTTAGAATCTATTAAAAACATCTTTTTTTTTTTTTTTTAATTTATAAATTAAAAAAAAAAAATCTTTATGATATTGTCAGCTTTGATTAAAGTTTTTTTTTCTTTTTGTATAAATTTAATACTGTATAAATATGAGGACTTCAAGAGTATAAAAAGAAGTTTATTATATTAGTTTTATTTTTTTTTATTGACCATAGAGTTTTTATATGGTAAAAATATTTGGAATTTTTTGATCCTAATTAATTTTGATATGGTAAAACTATTTAGGCGACTTTTTGATCCGAATTATTAAAGTGTGAGAAACTGAACAAATTTAAAGCAACAAAATATTAAAATTATAGTGATACAAATAAAAAGTTATAGAAACATTATTTGAATTCCTTTTACAGAATAAATTACTCTTTTCTACTGCCAACTACACCAACCTTCGAGAAAGAATAGATAGGATTAAATTTGATTATATTAAGTTAGCGTTCCATTTACTAACTACTCTCAACTACTCTGAACTACTCTTTTCGTGTAATGCTTAGTGATGCTTAGTCTAATATGAATTATACAAGACTTATTTAATACTGTACATGCTCCTTAAAGGAGTGAAAAAGGAAAAAGCATAATCCATTATGCTAAGGATAAAGATTTATATAAATTCAAAATTAGAAAGCAATGTTTTGAATTATAAATTTTTTAAATTGAATGAAACAAGGTATTTAATTTTTATATTCTTTTATGATCATATTAATACAAAAAAGTTTATAAAAAGGATAATATAGTTGTTTTTAGATTCAACCATAAGATTTTGTTTATTTTATTTAAAAATTTGTGATATATTTGAGTAATATGTATATATTAAACCCATGCTAAAATTATATGGTCACCAAAACTAGGGATTGTTTTAAGTTTGCTGCAATAACATTTTCATATTTAATAGTAAATGTTCTACTTCTTCTGTTCAGCAGAATCTTAAAAAGTAATCTTTTAAAATAGTAAAATTTAACATTATTCAATTAATTATTTTTTTATCTATTTGCTTCTTCCTTAAATTTTGAGCACATTTCCAAAACAATTTTGAAAAAATGTGCCTATTAAGTTCACTCTGTCCGTCCGTTTGTCCGTCTGTTTACAAAACTTCTACACCGTTAAAGATGGAGAAAAAAAATTTTAACCATGGGTAGGTTTCATAAAAAAATTAATTTTGTGGAACAAGTTTTTCAAGGAGCCTCATCCATCAGGGAACTACAGCCCCTCAAATTTTGAAAAAACCCTATTTTTAAATGCGGATATTTCATATACAGCTTAACATTTTTTCAATCTGAAAACGTCAATCGACAGGAATTTTTTTTACCTTTATGAATCAATATCAAAATTATATATCTTTTTTAAATTTAATATTTAAATTTGCCGTTATGTGAAAACAAAATTTTACATTATTTTTCTACCTTCATAGGGGCTTGAAATTTAAAGGCTAGAAAGAACTTTTAGAATTAGCATAAGTTTCCTCAAAAATTATTATTATTTTCGTTTATTAGCTATTAGAGCTAAAAAATAGAAAATTTGCTATTTTTAAACACCTGTAACTTAGTCATCTGTACACATTTTTCTTTGGCAAGACAAAAAAATTAAAGCTTCAGTAATATATTTTTATGTGTGTTAATAGTTTGTTTTAATTCTATATGGTTCCAAAGGATTCTATAGGGTTCCCCCCAAAATTGTAAAAAAGCCCTATTTTCAGATCTATATATCTCAGGCTCTACGTTGTATTTTTACAATCTGAAAACACTAGGAGACCGGAATTTTTTTTACATCTATAAAACAATATCAAAATTACGTAATATTATGTAATTTACTATTTAAATTTACCGTTATATGAATACCAAATTTTGAATGTTATTTCATTTATCATAACTGCGGCACGCTTTGACATAGAAACTTTGCATTTTGAGATAATTTTTTGTTCAATTTTAGTTTGGTAAGATATAAAAAT
This sequence comes from Poecilobothrus nobilitatus, assembly GCA_947095535.1. Lineage (NCBI taxonomy): Eukaryota > Metazoa > Arthropoda > Insecta > Diptera > Dolichopodidae > Poecilobothrus > Poecilobothrus nobilitatus. The sequence continues at coordinate 76,995,072 of OX352773.1, read as the reverse complement.
TAAAGTTCCAGTAATATATTTTCCTCCTCAAAATTGCAAAAAAAGTCCTATTTTCACATTTTTTCTTATATGAAATTTTCAAATTTTGGTTTAAGTCACAATTCTAAAGAGTTTGTATTATCTTTTGCAGATGTGTGCTTTTAAAAACTGTTGGTTTATATTCGGCCTTGTTAATTACTTTTTTACACTAATTAAAAAATGGTTCCTTATGAAAATTGTTTTATGCTCAGAATATAACAAAAACAAAAATAAAAATGAACATCAATTGAAGATCCAAAATAAAACAATATAAAAAATTTTTATTTATTTATTTTTTTTAATTTTATTAAAAATATATGAACATCTTAATTCTTATTGAATAAGTTTGCGTATTATCTACTAGACAATATTTATCTCAAAATACATTGTGTCTAATAGAATCATTATAAAATTGTACAAAACTAGGTTGCTTAAAGATTATTTAGATGCATTTTATTAATTAAATTCTCAAAAATTACATTATATTTGTAGATTTGTTTGTTAAAATTTGTCTGATTATTTTTGTTAATTTGATGATGCATTAAAATAATAAATGATTCTTAAGTACTTATATATAATTATTTTTTGTAAAATCTAACTTCTGAAATTAGAATAACTTAATTATTTTCAAAATTCCAAAAAATCGATGAAAACGATTTTTTTACTTTTATTTTATTTTTTTGCTTCACTCTGTTTACAATTAGAAAAAAAACGTTTTATAAAACTAATATTATTTTTTAATTTACTTAGAACTAAAGCCTTAACCGTTATTTAATTTGTTTATCTTTTTCTACAATATTATTTACATACTATCCAGATCCTTATTTAATTATTTTTATATGGCAAAAAATTTTATAATGATTTTTTTTTATTATTTTGGAAAATATCAATAAAAAACAAAAATTTTTTAAACTTTTTTTATTAAAATTAAACTTATACTAGCTTAAATTTAATTTAGAACTATACTTAATCTAACTCTAGCTAACTTAAACTAAACCTATTCTATTGATATGAACCTATTCTATGAAACTATTTTATTCGTACTTTTATGAACTATATGCAACCACCAATAGTTTGTTGATAATTGTTTATCCTTTTCAGGAATAAACATGTCATATTTTAATAGATTAGTCTCTGAAATTCTGAGAATTATATTCTATACACTTGCATGTACCCCTTTTATTATAGTGATATAATATAGAGACATGCTCGTGGTTTTGAATATACTATTTAGAGTCAAGATAAATAAAGTGTTCGAGAGCAATGAAACCCCGTTTTTAAAGTATTTTTAATGTACTCCTTGTTATCGTAATATATGTGATATCAGACCATTTTCTAACGTGTTAAGAGATCTGAAATTAGAATAACTTAATTATTTTCAAAATTCCAAAAAATTGATGAAAATGAAGTAAACTCTTATAAAAAATTAACTAAAATTGCATACTTTTAGGAAAAATTTTATATAGTCTGAAAATTATTATCGAAGCTTCTATAATAAATTCCAAATTTTATTATTTAAATTTTAATACATAAAAAAAAAATATAAAATCACTTATAAAAAAATTCATGCTAAATTAAAGATTTTATTCTTTGATTGTAAACAGTATAGGTATAGGTATTAAAAAAGATTCAATCTATTTATTATGGTAACAAATTCTATTTCTTTTCTATTCCATGAAAATTTCTGCCAATATTGAAATTAATTTTCTTCACTTGGTATTTAAGATTAAAATATTCTTCGGTTTAAAATTTAAATCTTATAGATATTATGGAAATATTTTATTTTGTTTATTTTTCATATTAAAAAAAAAAAAATAAAAATAAATTTCTATTCTATTTCACTAATCCTCTCAAAATCGATTTCTTAATTGAAACAAAATATTTTGTCATTTTCTTCTAAAGAAAAAATAATATTAAAAAAATAACATTCAAGGTACCAAAAATAAAACAAAAAAATAAAAAAAAGAGATAAAAATTGAAGAAAGAAAATTTATACGTGGATAATCCAATTATGCAAATAAACAAGAGAAGAGAATATTTTAATTCCTAGACTTGAACAATAAGTACTTAAATAAAAAAAAATTTAGGTATTTTTTTTCGAGAGGAAAAATTTTGAAGAAAAAATTGTAAACATAAGACAAAAATAATTGGCAATTATTTCCATTATATTTTTTATTGTATTCTTTATTTTTGTGTTTTTGTACCTTTTTTTTTTTTTTTTTTTAAATCTATATTTTTTTTGATCTTTACCTTAAAAGTTTAAAATTAACTATAGGTAGGTATCACAAGGTAAATTATTTTTGGCAGGTAAAATTTTTGGTTCATATATTGAATTATTTAGTTTTTCTTATTGATTTTTTTTTTTTCTCACTTTAGTAAAAACAAAAAGTTTTTAAAGAGTTTTTAAGTTACAAAAAAAAAAAAAACAAAAAGTTTAATAAGTTTTGGCAGTAGTTGCCATTTTTTGTTTGTAATATTTTAGTCTACGCAATATTGATAGTACCGTTATGAGTCAACAAATTTAAATTATATTATTAAATTAAATAAGAATGACAAAATTTTTCTTTGAAAATTCCGAAAGTTATTCGACTCCTTGTGTAAATTTATTTATCCGTGAAGTTTTTGAAAAATGCGATTCTTCTGTTCAGTATCTTTTCATAAGTTTCGATCGATAACGAGAGGTTGTAAAATTAATCTATTATGTATTTTAGTTTGAAAATTGTTGAGATGAGAAAAGAAAAGTGAAAAACAATTACTAGTATCAAAAGGAAAATCAAATAAAATGCCCTCATAAACCATTTCGCATGTGAGATTTACATTTCGTATGTGATTTTCCTTGTTAGCGTCTCCTTATTGGATACAACTAAAGACTGTATTTTTTGGCTTACGTAACTTTTTTAATTAATTTACTTTTAATTAAATTTGTTAAGTTTTAAGGTAAAAATTTAATTTATTCGTAAAAATTATTAATATTATAATAAAATTTTCTTATATTTAATACTTTTTAAATTAGATGATCAATTTTTTAAATATAAAAATGTTGAGTTTTTAATAAACTTTAAAATTATGATGGTACAAAAAAAATCTTAAAAATTTAGTGAAGTGTTTTAATATTCAAAGAAAAAATGCTATGCAGAGTATGAGTTTAAAACGAAATTGTCAGAAATTAAAAAGTGTCTACGCATTAGAATATATTATAAACTCCTTCAAAAGTTAATTTTGATCCTTCAAGATGAAAAGAAATCTTTCGTAAGGAATAAAATTAAAGTGTTCTTACAAACAACAAAAAAAAAAAAAAAAAACTTAACAGTTTAGAGTGACAGAAGATCAGAAAATATTTAATAAGAAGGTTAAAGCTATATACATATAATTTTTATTTTTATTGACATTCTAACAAGCATTTTAAATGAAAAACTTTTCAATGTCTTAACACTTAAAAATAATTTAAATTGATTTTTTTTTTCTTTTCTTTTCTTTATATTACAAATAATTAATTAAAATGAAATTATGGTATGCATAAACCAATACAAAACATATATGTATTATATCTTAAAAAAAATTTCTAATTATAGATACTTATAGAATTTATAGACACTTTCAGGATACTTCAATCAATTTTTTGCTTTTCTTAATTGCTTTATTATTTAGAATTAATTAGTCAATATATAATTTTATAAATACGAGAGAAAAAAAACCTCCGTTATATATATATATATATATATCTGTTATACAATTAACAGTTTTTATGAGAAAATTTGCCACAGAAAACAAATTTTTTTTTAAAAGAAAATTCACGTTTACTCAAAATACTATTTGTTAAAATTCCGTTTCTTAAAATTCCATTTAGTCAAAATCCCATTTACTAGGAATCCCATTTTAATTTATTTGTACCTAAGTAGAAATTTTAAAAATAAAAGGGAACGGGTCACAATCCTGCACGTCAAAATCAATCTGCGACAAAGTCTTGCTATTTTTTTTTATTTTGCATTACAAAATCTTTCGCGGATAAAATTTTGTAAAATTTTTTAAATGAATAGATTTTGGCTTTATTTTCAAAGTATGTATAAACAAATAGTTGAGGAGGATTTTAGAGTTGGATTCAAAAGCATGGTTATTCGCCTTTTACAGAATATGTATATATATATATGTATATATGATTTAACAACTTTTACAGGACACTTCGCAACTTGGACACTTAATGTATATCAGATTGTGCTTTAGGAGGGATTTTACAGTTAGATTCAAAAGCAGATTTCTCGCTTTTTCCAGAATATTTATATATATGTATATGTGAGATTCTGAATTAGGAAGGATTTTAGAGTTGTATTCTAAAGCACGGTTATACACTTTATCCAGAACATTTATATATATATATTATATGTATATGTGAGGTTCTGAATTGGGAGGAATTTTAGAGTTGGATTCAAAAGCAGGGTTATTGGCTTTATCCAGAATATTTATGTACATATGTATATGTGACATTCTAAATTACATGCAAGATTTTGTCCTAGTAGATTTTGGAAAAAAAAGATTTTGTTTTAAAAGATTTTCGAAAGCAAGATTTCGTATACAAAATTTTATCGCATTAGATTTTGACGTAAAAGATAATGTAGCAAACCCAAAAAAAAAAATTATTTTAATCACAAAATTAGGGTTTCAGTAATTTGCTAAGTAAGCTTTGCTAGCGCTAACGCTTCTGTACAAAAAGTTTTGTTTAAATTTAAAACAATGTTTGAATATTGTATTTCGGAAGATAACATGTATAAACAAAAGAAACTGTGAGTCCTATGAGTATCAGAGTTGTACTTGTGCCACAAAGTCAGAGTTTCTATAATTTGATGGTAAGCGAAATATAGAGGTGACAGGCCTAATACAGTTGCGTTAAAATATTCGACTATCAAAGCAAACATTATTTCCAGGTTTTTTTTTCTGAGAAATATAAGATTAAAAATATCAGAATAGGTATATATATACTATATATAGAATAGATATACTATATCTAAATATATACAAGTATACAACAAATATCTTTACAGGATGTCTGAAAGTCGAAGGTGACGAGTATAAATGATGTTAAAGAGGAGGTTGAAACAAGCAAAAAATTTTTCCAAAGAAGGTTTTCTCTTTTAAACCAGTTTTCGAGATAACTCGTTATCTCGGAAATATTCGAAACAATTTTATGCTTGTTTGACCTCCTCCTTATCTCTTTTCTTCGTGATCTTCGACTTCTGCACACCCTGTATAATTATTTATAAACATTTTTGAAAGCTTATAAATGTGTTTTTTTTTTAAGTGTAGTGGTGTACCTGTTGTTAACTACTTAAATTAACAAAAAAAAAACAATAACAAAAAACAACAAAACAAGAGTTTCTCTTTCAAATTTTAATTTTAATCTTAAGATATAACTTAATAGTTTTCCAGTAAATTTAAAACAACAAAAAAAAAACCCCACAATTAACAATATTAACATAATATTATTATCTTCTTCTGATTATACTTATTAGCGGAAAATTCTTAATTTTTCAAAATTTTCATAAGTTGTTTTTCTTATAAGTTATTGCTATGGTAACCCAATGATATAAAGGCGTAAAAACTAAATTAAATAAAAATAGTGCGGTTACAATCGTTTTAAAGTTTTATTTAAACAAAAAAAAAATACAAAATTGGTAAGAGGAATGTCTTGAGAAAAATTCAATTTAAAAATTTTTTTTTAAACTAATTAGAAAATTACGGGTATATTTTTCATATATAACATAATAATAAATTTTAACTATTATTATATCTATAAGATACACGTACCTGTAAATTTACCTTTTTTTTTCATAATAAAAAAATAATCTTTGATAGAGAAAAAAAAAATGAAAAATATTTTTTTTATATCAGAAAAATAATGATTACAGGAAAAAGGGTAAAAAGAAGAAAAGGGTTGCTTTTAATTAGATTAATGAGATAGATAATTATACATAGGTATGCATATATGTATTATTTCTAAAGATATATTTTATTTTTACTAATATATTATACATATATATGTATATGTATGCTTATTATATATACATTTTAAAAGGAGAATATCTTTTCATTAATCATTTGACTTGAAAAGCTTTGTTTGTTTATTTTTGTATTTACATTTTCGAAATTGGAGTCTAAAATATATATACATACATACATACAAAATTTAAAGTATATGAAAAGAATTATTATAGAAAAAAAAGTTGATATATATGACGAGATAACAAGGCCTTTGGAAAAAATTCCAAAAAAAATATAAAAAAAAAATATCTTAAAAAGTTGAAGTTCTTTTTGCATCATTTCAATTCATATATGCTTTTCAGATTATTTTTAATATATTTATATAATTAATTTAAAAGTATATAAATAAATATTACATATATATACATATAATTACTTAATATTATATATATGTACATATACATTTAATTAATATCGTATATTAAAAGTTGGAATAAAAAAACAAAAGATCACACTATATTTTGGTTTCACAAAGTTTTTATTTTAAGTTTTAAAAAGAAAATATAATTTCAAATAATTTTTAATAGAATTTTAAAGAATATATAATGGAATATGTACAAGATGTCCTGAAATTAGTAGAATATAATTTAGGTTCAGAGGTTAAAAGAAGCAAAAGGGTTCATAAAAAAAATTTACCGTTTCATTTTAAAAGATGATTTTAGTTAAGAAGAGGTTTATCTTATCACTGTATTAAAAATTACAACAAAAATTTTAAAATGATGTCATCTGACTAATGGTGTAGTGCGTAAGTTACCGGTCTTTCAGACGAAAGGTCTCGGGTTCAAACCCCGGTCAACTCTAAAATAATATATAAAATATAATAAAATAATGTAAACAAAATATTATATATAATTATAATTGAATACTTGTACCGAGATGTACCTCTGTCTTGGATTTTCTTTGATCACCCTCTGTTTATTAGCTATTAGAGCTCAAAAATAGAAAATTTTCTATTTTTAAACACCTGTACACATTTTTCTTCGAGAAAACAAAAAAATGAATTCTCCAGTAAAATATTTTTACATGTGCTAATGGTTTCTTTTAATTGTATAGGATTCCAGAGTTACAGCCCCTCAAATTTGCAAAAAATCCCTATTTTCAGATGTATATATCCCAGGCTCTGCGTAGCAGTTTTACAATCGAAAAATACTAAAAGACCAGAAATTTTCTTACCTCTATAAAACAATATCAAAATTATACAATATTATGTAATTTATTATTGGAATTTACCGTTATGTGAAAACCAAGTTTTGCATGATATTTTGTTTTTTATAACTCCGGCACGCTTTGAGATAGGAACTTGAAATTTTGAGTTTGAGTGAGTAAAGAACTTTTAGAATTAGTATAAATTTAAGACCTATTAGGCACCTGTACAAATTTTTCTACAGGCAAGATATAAAAATTAAAGCTCCAATAATAATAAATTTAGCTGAATTAACGGTTTTTCTTAGTTATATAGGGTTGCGGATTTACAGCCCTTCAAAATTGCAAGAAAGTCTTAAGTATTTCTACATATTTTCTTATATGAAATTTTTTAAATTTTGGTGCAAGCCACAATTCTAAACAGTTTGTATTATCTTTTGGAAATGTGCGCTTTTAAAAACCGTTGGTTTACATTCTGCCTTATTTTTTTATAACTTTACAATGTATTTAATCGAATCTAATTGTAAAAAAATTAAGTGATTTAATAAATGAAATTAAGTCTGAGATTAAATCTTTATAAATAAAACTTTCCCCACTATACCATTGTGCTAGCTTGTTTCGATCTCTTCATTATTTTGTTACATTATTTTTATGTTACATTATTTTGTTACCTTAAATTGAATAACACTTTTATATTTCTATATTAATCGAAATCTCTTTACTTCAAATACATTTGAATTCCTCTTTACAATTTGATTTAATGAAACGGTTAAAGGTTAAATTGTTCTTTTTGCTTTTAAAGCAAAAATTCACCATATTTTTAATTCATCTTTTCGGTTTTCATCTCTAAGGGGGCTTATTAATACTAATATGAACATAGTTCTAACTAAGGATATAATAAATTTACTATTACATTTGTGATATAGTAGAGAAGACGAGATTAATATGGAAAGTACATTATAGTACTCAGCAGTGAATTCTAAAAAATTCGTCGAATAAAATAATCGAGCTAGGATTCTGAAATCTTTACCATTTCATATTTATATAAATTCCAGTTTTATTACTAAACTTGAAAAAGTTTGACTGGCGGGTTTGAATAGCTGCCATAAAAATCCGTTATTTTATATGAGAATAACTTAGTGTTTTTTTAAGCTAGGCATCTGAAAGAAACCTCTACTAAAGGAAGTTACGTTTTAAGTCAACGACCTCTGTAAAATTTAGTTAGGGTAGCGCTAAGGGGTTTGGGTAGTTGTCATGCAGCAGTAAAACTTATTTGATACTTAATATTTTCGTACTTAATTATGCTAGACATCTGAAATTTTGTAGAAGATGATCAAGTTTTTCTGTTTCTGTTTGAAATAACAGGTTCTATAGTAGTTGTCATACAACTCCTAAATTTACATAAATAAATAATACCTACGTACTTAGGTAATTAAATTAAATATCCGAAATATTGTAAAATATATATGTTTAAATTTTATCCGAACAGCATATATTCTGTGTGTGGGTATATATTCTTCTTAAGTGGGTATCCATGACTTGAAATAGCCAACTAAACACTATTCCTTCTTTTTAGATAATTTTAAATTTACTGTATGATGTTTTGATCTAAAAGGAAGAACATCGCTCTTCTTTTTAACTATCTGTGACAGTCAATTTATACAATTATTTTCCATCATTCACATAAGTCCAACTAGATGTATTACTTAACATTATTCTCTTTTCTTCTTTTTTGGATAGCTAGATGGAAATTGGTGGCGAAAATATAGGTGGAAGGCTTATCAAAAGTGGCAAAAAAGAAATAGTTGCCGAACAATCATTTTAGACATTTTATATTATTTTTTGCTTTAGATTAAGAAAAGACGAAGAGTTCAATAGATCTACATCAAAATGTTGCAATATCATTTATATCGCTTAAATAACAATCTAAATCTCAACTTATCAAAATGTAAAGTTTTTTCAGAATGAATATATAGCAGACCAATTCGCCAAATTTAAAAAAAAATGTGATAAAATTCTAAATTTATTAAATAATTTTAATACAAAAGATTCTAACAGACAACCAAACACAAAATTCATAGTCGAATTATATTTTAAGATTTTAAGAATAAAACAATTTTATTCTTTCTAAAGAGATTTAATTCAAAGTACATCATTAGCTAAAAAATAAAAAAAAAAAATAAAAAATTGAAATTGTTTTCCACCAAACTTTACAAAGAATAGATGAAGTTGCGAAATAGATGAAGTTGCGAGTTTTTTGCACTGCAGTGAAATAAGTACTGATTTAATAAAATTTTCTCCACCTCCTATAATATAATATTTTTCTCTAATCTGCCGCTAATCAGTATAATAAAAAATTAAGGTTGAAAGACTTTTTATAAAATTCTCGTAGGTACTAAAAAAATTAATTTTAAAAGTTAAAAAAAAAAATAAGGTAGAATAGAAAACCAGATGTTTTTAAAGGTGCATCTTTTCCAAAAGACAAGAAAAGCAGTTTAGAATACAGTAGCTTTGCATAAATTTTTTTGAATTTCCTCAGAATTTTATATTATGTAAAAAAAATTGTGGAAAATCAAGTGATGCTTTCTTCAGTTATAAAGTACAGCTTTGTAATTAAGAAAGCTGTTAATCCGTGTAAAAATACTGGTATTTAAAAATAGAAAATTATCGCTTAAGATGCCATAAACAAGGGGGTGGTCATTTGACAATAAAGTTTTTTCAAACTTTGACGGTTGTAAGTTCGTAAGGAGTTGGGCTATATAAAAAAAAAGTTATTCTACAGCATTAATTTTTTTTAAGAAACCTATCCATGGTTAAAATTTTATTGTTCTGTCTTGAACCATGTAGAAGTTTTGTAAACACACAAATGGACAGATGGACAGAGGTAAACTAATAAGCAAATTTTTTTTTCATAATTGTTTCGTTTTAATTTAAATAATTCCAAAGCACAACAGAAGGGGTTTTCAAATTTTAAATTATATAAAATTTATTTTAAAACTATTTATACCTTTTTTATTAAGGTGAAAAAAGATGGAAGCCAATATTATATTCCATAGAATTCGCAAATTTTGTATTTACGGCTTGCCACAATACTTCAACATCAAACCATTAATAATTTTTTTTAGTTTAATGCTTTAAATTTTTTAGTTTTTTTTTTTTTATATAAAACTAAACCTCAAACATTTTTTTATAATTTCATTTCTTTTGTTTTGATTTTGTTTTTGTTTTAAAGCTTTGAGTGACGATAAGGATAGCATTTTATTAAAAAGAGCTAGGCATGTTATTACAGAAATTAAGCGAACATTGGAAGCAGCAAAAGCACTAAAAAATCATGATTTTGAAAGAGTAAGTTTTGTTTTTTTTTTTTTGTTTATTTAATTTAATATATTTGTTAGTAACTAATTTAAGAGAATTTTTATGTTAATTCTTTAGAATTTCTAACATACTAACATTATAATTATGGTATCTTTAGATTTAATCTAAAGTAATTTTTATTTCATTTTATTTTAATACACTTAAAAATAAACTGAATTATGTGAAAAAATATACTTATGGAACGTTTATAAGACATATATTAATTTTTCGAAAATATGAGGTGAGAATCAGATAACACCATATTTATTTAGGTAGAAACAGGTAATACTATACCGAAAACTTTGTGTTAAGTTAAAAGATTGAGGTTTTATGATAGTTTGTTTAAATTCGCATAGAAAAATTTATTTAAAAGAAAAATTATAAATTTTAGAACTTAATCTTACACTTCCGTTCGATTTATATCTAATTCTGTTGTAATACATTTAGAATATAATCTAAAATTTTTTTTTTTCATATTGTTTCTACATTCAACTATATTAATTTTTCTTATCAGTCCACGGATCCAATTTCTTTATAGCAACTTCCGTTTTTGCATCAATTTTTATTTGTGTAAGGTCACAATTTAAAATTTGGGTTAAGTTTGGTGTTGTTATAAATGTCATTTGGGGAAATTATTTTTACGACATGTGTAGAATTCCAATAAGCTCTTACCCACTAGGCCACCGAGATCCCTCTAGGATATTTATTTAGATTAGATTACATATCTATGATTTTATTTATTTTAAATTTTGTATTTTTTATAATCGTTCACTTCTATTTCAACCAAAATCTGTGCTTTTATTTGACTTAGTTCGGATCTATAGCTAAGTTAGTATAAAATTTAGGATTGTAAGCCAAAAAATGTAGGGTTCTGTTAAAAGTTTATAAATGTGTCATTAACATTTAGTTTATAATATTTACTGATACTGGAAACAAATTTGAACAGATCTATTAGAACTTCTTTTTAAATTAAAGGTTGCTTCCACATATCACCATATGTTTAAATTTACATACATACATATATTATGACCTAAAGATGCATGGTACAACGAAAAAAAAAAAAAAACTGGTATAAAATAATTATACGTACCCAGGTTGTTGGCTTTAATGAAAATGTGCATGATAAAGATACATAAAATTTTTTTTTTGGAGCTCTTTTTTCTTTTATTCCCATATCCCTAACAATATCAAAATTTTTTTTTTTTTGTTTTTGACATCACGTGAGCTTTTTTGTAAATTTTTTTTTTTTTTTTAAATTATATGTAGGCTTTACATCAAATAAAAATGCAATTCTCATTATGCATTATGAAACTTACTCATACGGTATTTTTGTTTTTTTTTTTAAAGGTAAAAAATAATACAAAAAAGAAAAAGAGACAAAAGAAAAAAGAAAAAGGATTTTGTCTTCTATCCTTTCTTCCTTTTAAAGTGATGAAATTGTGAATCATAAAAATAAAAAGATTTCCCCTATTACATATGGAAAATTGCATGACTATTATAAAGTTCTAAAGTTACCATTTCTAAAGAACGCAGGATAAAGTGTCAAAAGAAAAAAGAGGAAAAAAGAAAAACAAATAAAAGAAACAGTAAATTTTTCTTTTTTGTTTTTTTTTTGGAGTTTTTATTTTTGTTTTTTTTTTCTTTTCCGGTAATTTAATTTTTTCGGAATTAATTTAGAAGCAAAAGTGTGAAAGTTATAATTAAGTGTATAGAACAGCCCTGTGTTGAGAGAATTTGATGAATTTGCAAAAAATAAAAAAATAAAAGCCCTAAAGGGATTTCAAAATAATGTGAAAAAGAAAAAAACAAAAGTTAAGAAATATGGAAAACTAATGTTGAATAGAAACGAATATCATAATATAAAGTTACTACTTAGTTTAAGTAGACGAAAAAAAAATATATATATAGGTATAAGTATGTACATATGTGTTTTTGGTTACGTGCAATTATAATTGTTGCTCAATATATAGAAAAAAAAAACAAAAAAACGTAAGTGTTGAAGTTGATTGCATGGTAAATTTGTTATATTTATATGACGCGTCTGCAATTTTGTGTTAAATTTTATTTTCATTTTAAACAATAATAATAATAATTATTATTATTTTTATTTCTCCCATTTATTTTTAATGAAATTCATCATAAGTGGATTTTAATCAGAGAAAAAAGGATTGTCAGAAACAAAAAAAAAATTATAATTAAAGTAACATGAAAATTCGGATTAAAATGTCTACTGAATTTGTCTTTTAATGTACATATAATAAATTCAAATTAAAAAAAAAAAAAAATTAATTTAAAAATACATTTAAATTTAATTCACAGATTTTTATTTTAAGACATTTTTAGATATGTTATTAATTGTAATAAAAAAAATCCATTAAATAATAATTTATTTTAAAAATATATTTTTTAAGAATTTTCCACCCATGTTTCAATGCCATAATCTAAGTCTAATACTTAAGTATTTTACTTATTCATATTTTCTGTGTAAATCATAAATTATTTGGTATTCATTAAAATTGTCTATTTATGTTAATTTTTTAGCACACATTTATTAAAAACTTTTTTTTTTTATCCATTCCATAACAGATCCTTCAAAGAGGGATTTTATTGGGTATTCTTATTTTTTCAGTTTTAATAAGAATACAATTGACAGGAATTTTAATATAAGCCTTTTTAAAAAAAAACTTATTAATCAAAAGTCTTTTAAACCAAACTTTAGGTTGGGAGCTTTAATATAAATGCAGAATTTGGGATATGGTATAAGGATCTATGGAAAGGATTCTTGTAAAAAGGGATTTAAGAAAATTAAGGATTATGTAGGATGAAAAAAAAAAATTGGGAGGGATATTGTGAAGAGATATGTTATAAAATAAGTACATAATACATAATTGTTTGCAATTTGAAATTATAAATGCACCATTATGTGTCAATTTACACAAAATGTTAACTTCAATATCTCCTTAAAACTTAATATTAGAAACTTGAACTTTTGAGAGGTGTATGTGAGATCTTCAAGAGAGGTTGGTCATAAAATCCCCAAGTCAAAAATTTCAAAACAAAATCCCCAAGACAAAATTCCCACAAATAAAATATCTAAAAATAAAATCCTCAAAGACAAAATTCCCGCAAAAAAAAAAATCACCAAAAATAAAACCACCAAAAAGAATAATATTTTTTATGCATTTAAAAATTAAAAATAATCAATTACATTGTTTTATTTTGTTAGCATATCTTTAATATATTATGAACTTGAACTATGTTTTTTGATATTGATATCAGTGATGTATTAAGGCTTTTTTGGTGGAGGTCAACACCAACCAAACAACTCTAAAATTCCTGCTAATTCATAATATCACATAAACACTATATAGTAAATATTCTGGAAAAAGCAAACATCCTGATTTTGTGTCCAACTCTAAAGTCCCTAACATATTTTAAACATATTAACATATTTTATCGTATAACTCTGATTTTTAGTTCTAAAGTCCCTCCTAATTCAGAATATTAAATATTCATTTATATAAATATTCTTTAAAAACAGAGTACTCTGATTTTGAATCCAACTTTAAAATTTCTCCTAATTATGTTTTTTTTACAGATTACATATTTACATATTTCAACAAATTTTAAATGCAAAAAAAAACCATTATTTGTATATTTTGCCTTAGTGGGATTTTGGTTTTTTACGAATTTTGTACTTATCGCCTTCAATCCCCTTCAGAATGAATATAATTTACTTCAAAATATTACCACAAACTGATACTCCAGAAGAATGTACTTCTCCTCGCGTTAATGGTTTTTCTTAAATATTAAGAAGTTGCTTAGTTTTTTCACAATTCTAAGAAAAATGTTGGTGCAAAAGTCGTTACTTTTTGTGTAGTTACCTTCTTTTGCCTTTTTTAAAAAATACAAAAAACACTTTGTAAAAATAATTGGATTTTTTATTATATTTGTTGCTTATGAAGAAACTGAATAACCGAAACTTATGAAATAAAACTGAGGAGAATTTCCATTTCTTCCTTACACGCGTATCCAAACTATTTTATTAAAATCAATTTTTCCAAACAAAAATAGGAATATTAAATACTCTTGAACCGTAAAACAATATTATCTCATGTCCTTATATACCTACATTTTTAATTTATCTGAAGGACATTTTTACGACAAGATATTTTGTTATTTAATACATGTCATATAAAAAAAAAATTATTGTAAGCATTATTGAAGATTATCTATAAATTTATTAGATAATCCACAACAGGTCCCACAACACGAATCAACTTAAATAAACTTTATTATTTCTGATTAAATCAACAGTTTTAATTAAAGAAAATAATTATAGATATATTTAAAAGAAATAAAAGAAAATTTGAAGTGATAAATTTGATAGTCTTTCAACTATTGATAATTTAATTCAATTATTTAAGCATTAATTAATAGTTTTAGTTTTAAAGGAATATAAAGTTTATTTAAAGAAATGATAATTTCGAAATTGATTGAAATGATAATTTCTCAGTTTGTTTTTCATCTAATGAACCTGAATCAGTACTTTACCTATAATACAAAACCATTATACTAAGAACATGCATATTATGATTGATTTAAAACTTTATTGATTTTATTGACTATATTACGATTTATTCAATCTTCTTCTTCTTTTGCTGCCTATCCCTAATTGGATGTTAGCGGTCATATGATATTTGCAAAGACGTCCTGGAAGATTTTTCGATCCGTTGCTGAATGGATTAAATCGGCAATGTTTCGGATTCCTGTCCAGTTTCTAATGTTGCGCAACTATGTTAGTTGTTATCTTTTTATACCTCTTTTTCCTTCAATTTTTCCATGAACTATTAACTGAAGTAGCTCGTATTTACTTCCCCGTATAATATGACCAAAGTAGGATGTTTTTTGTTTCTTTAGCCTTAAAAGTAGTTCTCTTTCTGTGTTTGCACTACTTTGAACTTTTTCGTTTGTAATGTGATCTGTCCACGATATTTTTAGCATTTTTCGATACATTCACATTTCGAAAGCTTCGAACTTGTTGAGTTCTCTTACTTTTAAGGTCCATGTTTCTACACCATATATGAGTATAGACCAAACATACCATTTAACGAATCGTAAGCGAAATCCCATTTATTGAATGAGCAGGGCTATTTTAAGTATATTTTAAAATCTTATGTCAATTGTTAATATAATTAATTAATTGAATTCAAAAAACTAAATAAAAAGGATATTAAACAAAAAAAAATTTAAAGTTAAAATCTTAAGGACATCTTAAAAATGAATTTTCTTCAAAATAATAAATAGGAGTTTTAATATGTAAATTTATGTAAATTTAAATATGCTCTATGTTTTCTCTCTATGTTTCTTCTCGTCACATAAGTTTAGAATTGGAACGATCCTTTTCTGCACTAATGAAAATAATTTTTTATATAAATTCTTAATTTTTAAATTGGACAAAATAATTTGCATTGTAAATCCACTCCAATTCTCTTATTTGCACTCCAAATTTTTTAAAAATTGTATTGTCAAAAAATTGTACTTTTTTTTTTTATTCCCAACATGTTTTTCTTATAATACGAGTAGAGAGTTAAGTACAGAAATCCCTAGGATCCGATAACAGAGTAATAATAACGCGATATTTTTGTTATTTATTAAATTTCTTTTTAAATTATTATGGTGGATTGGATGTCCGATTTTATAAAAGCATTTTAGATACACTTTCCACATTTTAAATAAACTTCCCCTTCTGATAAATACTTGAAATTTTTGAAACACTTTGGTTCCCAGTGAGAATACTTTATTTTAATGCAAGTATATCAAAAAAACATTGGATAAGTTATTGAGGAAGTTTCTGTTATCACATTACAGAATTAATTAACAGAAATTCTTACAGAAAAGAATTAAATTATACAGAAATATAATAGGAACAAAATTGGGTCTGATACGAAAGGTTGCTTTACAAAATCCCACAAAGACAAAATCCCGATTTTTTTAGTTGTTTTTTTTTATTTATTAAAAACTACAAAAAGTTGTAAATTTTACATAAATATTCTGGAAAAGGTGTTTAACTCTGATTTTGAAATCGACTCTCAAATCCCAAAATAATAATTAAAAATTCACGTATACATAAATACAAAAATATTCTGAAAAAAGGAAATCCAGATTTTGTAATCAACTCTAAAATTCCATATGTATTCCATATCTATTTATAAAAAAAAAAATATTTGCGATTTATTTATCATCTTCCCCTAGTAATAAAAAATCAAATTACAAAAAAGTGGGATTTTTAACAATAGCGGGATTTTGCCTTGGCGGGATTTTGAAAAGCGGGATTACGTTCCACTGTCAACACAATTAAAAAATGAATTTCAATAAAAGAGGTATATACTTGGAAACGATAGATATGATTTATGTGGTTAATATAATTTTAGATTACACATAAAATTTTAAGATAAGTTAAAAATTTATAATATTTAGCATTTATAAAAGATTATGGTCTCAAAATTTATCTTTCATTTTTAGGAAAAAAGAATGTTTTTACCCGTCTTTTCTGAAAAATATTATGGAAAATTTTCTTTTATTTTAATATTTTTTTGAAAATATGGAAAATTTCTGATCTTTTTTACTTTTATAGCTTTAGTATAACGCTTTAATATATATCTATTATAATATTTATAATACATTTTTTTGAAAATATTAAAAGTTAAACAATTTTAAATACAGGGCAAATATATGGGGAGTATGCATAATATAACGTGTATATTATTGTTAAAATTTCAAAGATGAGGGTACTAGCGGAATATATCTCCGGAACGGAATTATGATTTTCTTCTTAAAATTCGTCCCACAAGCGTAAAATTGGGTACAATCTTTTTTCTGCTTCTTATAAATATTATTATAAATAGATTTACTTGACATTTTGAACATTTTGTTGGTTCATTTTTAAAAAAAAACTTTAGAAAGTTTTAATATTTATTTATTTATTTATTTATTTATTTATATTACATACATAAATGTAATGCAATATTATTGAACCATCGCCTACCAAGGCCATTATAGATTTTTATACTATTTTATTAAATTATATACTAATATTATTTATTTTGTTTATATTATATATACTATATATTTACATTATAATTGGTCGTAAAGGAGGGTATGTAAAGAAAAAAAACACTTACGACCTGTGCAGGGATCGAACCCACACTCCTTCGGTTAATACACCACATGCCTACCCACTAGGCTACCGAAGCCGCTTTTTAATATTTAATAATATAAATAAATTATTAAAACAAATTTAGAAAAATTTAAATCAAAAAGTCAAAAGTTAAACATTAAATTTTAACTAAACTTTTTTGAATTTATAAAAAAAAATATACTCGTATATAAAAACAAAATTAAATGATTTTTTGCTGTAGTTATACATTTTCTAGGTATTTAATATAAAATTTAAAATATCAAGATTTTATTTTATTTTAATATTGTAATGTACTGAATTCTTTTTAGTACATTTTTCAAAAAAAAATTAAAAAAATTTACTTATTAGTTTTACTTTGCCCGTTCGTCTGTCTGTTTACAAAACTTTACACAGTTTAAGACAGAACAATGAAATTTTAACCATATTTTTTTTCAAAAAAATATTTGTTGTGTAATGATCTTTTTATGTAGACTCACCCATTATAGAGGTTAAGCCTCTTAAAGTTGGGAAAGGTTCTATTTTCAAATGTGTATATTTCAGATGACAGGTTCTGATTAAGATTTTTTCAATTTATAAAAATGTTGAACAACAATATCATAATTTTTAACATTACAATTTAGTATTTAATTTTACCGTTATGTGATAATAAAATTTTACAAGATTTTGCTTCTTTCATAACCACTCCACGCTTTTAGTTAGAACCTTGAAATTTTAGAAACAAGAGAAATGTTCAGAATTAGAATAAATTACAACAACAACATAATAAATTATATCAGAATTTTTTTTTGTATCTCCCCCTATTTAAAAGGACTGAATATGTAACGTAGACACCTGTTCGAAAATGTTTAAACTAAAAATTTTTTTATTTGTTAACAGTTTTTCTTAACTATACATATATAGGTATAGGGTTTTCTTAAAATTGAAGAAAATGTTTTTTGATTTTCACAATATTCAAAACTGTTTTTTTATTGCCATTTGAAAAATGTGCACTTTTAAAAACCTTTGATTTTATGTACTGTCTTGTTTTTTTTGTTAAGTTTATATATATTGTGTAACATAGTATATAGTTTGTGTTATATATAAAAATCTTATACATATAATCAAACTATTTAACTTATTGAAGGTGTTTTGAAAAGTTCTGTTACATATATTTATTTTATTTTATTTTATTTCCAAATATTTGTAATTTTTTATTATACATGTGTTGTAACTAATTGCAAACCTACTTTTATATTTAAATTCAATGTATCTTAATATATACGTATGTATATATATATATATATAATTTGTCTAAGTACATATATTTCTTTTAATTAAAAATATCTACATCCAATATAAAATATTTTATATTGAAGAATACTTTAACTTTTGATGTATATTAAAAAAAAAAAAAACCAAAAAACAGTTATGGTATAAAAAATGAAAACAGAATATAGAATTTTGTCATTCAAAATATTCGTTATAATTTTAATGTTTATATGTTTCTCAATTACAAAAAGTCAATTTAATTTAAATATTATTAAATATTAAATGAAAACTGGCAATTTTAACTTATACCTTATAACTCACAGATAAAAGAATTAAGTCTTCTTGTGTACAAAATATGGTTTACTAACTTTAGCTTTATTAATTTTTATAAACTTAAAAAGACATTATAATATAAAGTATGAGTTATAATGTCTGTTATAATATTATAAAAAAGATATTCGGGATTCGTAAAAATCATTTATCTAAAATATTGAGAAAATGTTCTTTGTTCTTATTTAAATATTTGCACTTTAAACTAACTCTGAATAAGAATAGCAAAATCGATGACTAATATAGTATTATTAATATTGAATTATATTGAAATTCTAATCTTAGTTCAATAATTATTAAAAAAAGTAAGACATTCAGATTATCAGTGCATGGATTAGTGCTTTGAACATTAACACCAATATAACACGTAAGATTAACATTCAAGTAAAAATAATTTCATTTAGAATAGAATATGACATTTATTTAACTTTATTTGCTTTTAATTTCTCAAACCTCCCCCATTTTCGTTCTTTTAAAATATCTCTAAATTATTTCAATCTAAATAAATAAAGTATATAATATAATGTTATTTATTAGACAAAGACTATAGCTTTCGTTCTTAAGTACCATTAATCCATTTAGATTATGGATTTTTTGAGTTTTGTAATCCATTGTTAATTGGTTTTGTTCTACAATTCGCCTACTCTTTAAGAGAAAAATAACCTTTAACATAAACAGATAACACTTATATTTCACGATTTTTAAAGTAGATACTTAAAATTTCTTAATTAAAATCAATTGCATAGATATTAGAACTGGGTGAAGTTTGCAAGTAAAATATGTGACGCCTAGTAGCCCTACTTGTTTTAAATATATTTTTTTAAATAAATAAAATATTTTTTTGGGCTCATTTCTTATTTCTAGAAATTTTTAATGCTATTAAGTTAGTATTCATATTTCTAAAGTAAATTCACTAGCAGAGTTTCAAAACAATTCTTTTAAATTTATATTTTGCGAACATCAAGGTACTCGCGGTGAAATCGAATTTCTCTATATTGATCTATATAGTAAATCTGAACAATTTGATATGGATCGAGCGCCTTTAATGTCTTACACAACTTGACAAACTATAGCTAATTCAAGTTTATTTCGGATATAATGAGACTCACTCAAGGTCTCATCTCTTTGACGCCGTAATAATGCCCTTAATAAATTAACACTGAAAGGCAAATATTTGATACATACATGCATACAAACTCTAAAATACATTTAGATTTATTTATAACAGTTTCGATTTATAACAGACTTTATAATATATAATTTATTCCCTAACTGTATTTTTTTTTTCCTTAATAAATATGTACAATTAAAATATAAGATACTTTATTATAATAATCACCTAGATTAAAAATTATATGTACAAACTATATACTAGATGATCTTCTTTAGATTTAAATTCTCAACTTCTGTCACATCTAATTTTGAATGAAATGAATGGTTTTAATTATATTGAAAATAATAATTACATATTTTTTTTTCTTTTTTTATTATTATTATTTACTTTTATTTGACATAAAAAATTTCGAGATTTTGTGGAGCAAAACAAAAAAAATCATAAGAGATTGTGAAAGATGAACTCTTCTTTATTTTCATCATTATCAACACCGTTTTGAAAATACTTTTTTAATTTTCTTTTTTTTTTTTGTAGTCCAATTACTAATAAAAGTTTTTTGTAAGTATATATACAAATAAATATATACTACCCCAATTAATGATAATTGGTTTAATTTGATAATTGGATTTGTATTCAAAATACACAAAAAAAAGATGACGAAAAAATGACGTTTGGTTGTTTTAAAGGGGAGTGGTACAAAATTTTGTTTTTCTAAAATCTTGTTTTATCTAAAAATCCTACCAAAACTGGTGTTTTTTATGGGACAGGATCTGTCCTATTTTATTTTTATGGGACAGATGCAATTAGAGAGCATCGCATTTTTACCCGATTATGTCTAAATTTTCCAGAATATGTATGTATATATGTATGAAAGTTTGGGATTATGATAAATTTTAATAGTTGATAACAAAATTAGGGATCGAAGCTTTTTGCAGAATATCGATGTACATAAGTATTTGAAACATTTTTAGATTAGGAGGGATATTATATAGTTGGTTATAAAATTAGGCCGCCAAAATTTTATTTTAAAAATAAAAATTTTAATATAATTTTTATAACAGATTTTTGGGGTGCCCCATTAAAAAATGAGGTAAATAAAAAAATGAAACTGGTCCTCTTGCGCTGATTCACTAATTAATAAATGTCAGCAAATTTTAACGAAAGCAATCGAAAGGCGCGTTTAACTACAGTAGGGATTACAGCACAACAAAAATGTTTGCGGAAACAAATATCAACAAAATAAGGGATATCATCATATTAGAGATGGCAATATTCGTCTTCAAAACATCCAACAACTTAACAAAAAACAATATTAAGTGGGAATGTAGGTATGCCATCTCCAATAGGGAGACTAGAAATAAAGAACTTCTAGCCATACCTATAGCAGCAGAACGCAAGTGCATAAAAAAAGTTTCCTTCCAACGGCCATAAATATATATAACACTGCACCGAAAGTAATAAAAGAAAGTAAAAATGTTGCAGTTTAAGAAAAAGGCGATCAAGTATATAAAAGCAAACACATCTCTATTTACTTAATATAACAAGCAGTTAAAATAATGCTGGGAATAAAATATCAAAAAAGACAACTACACTAAGTAAAATGGAGAAATGACAACTCCAAACCAGTTACTAGCTGTATGAGATGTAAACACACTCACATGTAATTAAAATAGTGTATTCCAAAAGTAAATGTATATGTTGAACTAGAATAAATAAATAAATAAACAAAATTTTGAAATATAAGATTTTTAAAAAGTAAAATTTTAAAGAACAAGATTAAAAAAAGTAGATTTCGAAGGTATAGGGTTCTTATTCATATTTCGTCGATTTTTTAAAATATTGAAAAACCTTTTTAGAATTTGGGAAATTATCTCAACTATTTCAGTTATCTTTCTTTTAAGAATTTGTGACTTTAATATGAGTTTGTGTTCGTTTTTGTGTCTTGTGTTATAAGATCCTCCTTAGATTTAAAAGTTGAATAAACAAAGTTTTGCTTTCAATTTTATTCCAATCATTGCTCTATTATTTTATTTTATTTTTTTACGCATTTCTCTGCCACATAAATGTGGACAAGAAATTACACAGCCTTTGCTCTAGGGTAAATAACTCTTACGACGTGTGTGGGATGTAAACCCACACTCCCTTGGTGTTTTACAGCGTATTTTATACGCTCTTACCCACTAGACCACCGAGGCTCCTTGCTCTTTTAATATTTTTTTTTTTTGTCCTACCGAAGAAAAAAATTCTAAGCTATTTTGATTGTATAAGAGTTGTCGAAACGGAGTAGCTACGCAAATTATTTAATTATTTTTCCACTTTTTGTGTTATAGTATTATCTTTTGTTTTTTTAAAGCTTAAGAATTTCTGTTATATATAACATATAACTTTGATAGTAGCAGTATTATTTCAAAATAACGTAAAAGTTTATTGACCGGCACATACAATTTCAGACATTTTTACTGAACAATTTAAGATTTTAATAATTTATTGATAATTTAAAATTATTATTTGCAATTTAGTAAACAACAATTAGATTCTAAAGAATCCTAAAAAATTTTTTGGAGTTGCAATCTATGTTTTAAGGGAGGTGATTTAAAGGTATATAAGAAAAAATTACATTTAAAACGTGGAAAAAAACTACACCCATTATTTACTATACAGCATTTTGCTAATTTCATGCGTAACAAACAGTTCAAACTATGAGAAATATAAATTATATTAAATATTTGTGATTTTAAAGAATCATTTTTAACCTTTACTAGGTTTTACTTTTTAACCTATTCAGGATTAAATGCATTTAGACAAGATTATATGCCAACAGTATCTAATCAAAACTTTTTTATAATTTTTTATAACTCATGAACGATTTGCGGAAAAATTTATATTAAATGTCGTGAGATTTAAAAAATTATTTAAATTTGCCTATAGGTATAGCTCAATATTATGATTTCCCATGGGTAAGTCCAGTAGTGTTAAATGAACGAAACATTCAATATACACTTTTTATAGTTTAAAAAAATGCTACTGTTATCCTAAAAAACTTGAACTTTTTAATTTTTTTTTTTAATAACTTTATCCTGAAAAGGTTTAAAAGTAAAACCGTTTAAAGGTGGAAAATTTTAAAACCATTTAAAGGTTTTCTAAATCGCTAATTTTTAAATATATTTCAAGTTCGATTTTTTGTTTAACCAAACTTTTCAAACTTTAATTGGATTAAAATGATAATTGCGATTCGTGTTAATTCGAGATCTGCCATTTATTCAAAATTTTTCAATAAAAAATAATTTAAACCAAATTTTTATGTATCAGGATAGTATGATTTTATGTACATACATTGTATTTAGTAAATTTTGTAAAAGATGTCCGTTAAAGTTTTTGATAAATAAAATCATTTTATTTATCAAATCCAATAAAACACCTATGAGATTTATACGTGATACTACAAGATTCACTATAGATTAGATATATTTAAAAAAAAAAATTTCTGATTTTGTTTTTTTATTCGTTTTTCTGTTGAAATACTATTATATTATTTTGGTTTTTGTTTTTTTTTTGTTTTGACGAAAAAATTGTTTTATAGAACCATAGTTTAGGTATTATTTTTATATTGACATATTCAAAGGTATATGCGGTTTCTAGTAAAAGAAAGTAATTTTGAATTATTCTGTTGAAATTTAGTAGCCACAACTTTAAATAAGATTAACTTAATTCTTTATCATTAATAACAGGACATATGAGGACATTTTTTGTATATAGATAAAATGCTAAATAATAGATATGGTGTGTTTTTATGAAAATAAAGCAATTTTTTTAATATACATACATATATTTAGTACATAAAAGTACACTGTGCGAAATTCAATTAAAAGCAATACATTTTTACCTGTTTTAAGTTTTTGAATTTTTTAGTTGATTTTTTTAGTATTCATACATTATACACTAAAATTTTTCTTCCAATAACGAAATGATCATCATAAAGAAGATATAGGCTGATAGAGAACTGAATGCAGATCTAATAAATTTGGAATTCTGGTATTTAAATGAAATTACATACCTATACTATTTGATCTCGATTAGAAATATAGAATGATCTTATTATGAAAAATTAATTTTAACTAAACTCGACTCCTAAAATATTTTGAATTTTAAAATTATCGAAAAATATTTTTTAATTCATCAGATCGATAATTGATTATTATTAGTACTGAATCTCAAATTTAAAAAAGTTAATTTCCACAAATAGAAACTTTGTTGACGGAAAAATTTTATTCTAAGCTTGCTACCTTTTTTAATATCGGATCCTGTAACTGTAAGATTGTTTACATAAATTTACATAGAAAATCTGAATTATTTTATTGAATTTCGTATACAGTTATGTAGATACTATATGATATACAGTATATAATGCTGAGAAATTTATATGTATTTTATATAAAGAAATGTTTATTCAAAAAACATATCATAAAAGGGGCTCTGTGGCCTAGTGGGTAAAAGCGTATAAAATACGCTGTAAAACACCGTGGGAGTGTGGTTTCAAATCCCACACACCTCGCAAGAGTTATTCCCCCTTACGACAATTGCAGTCACGCCTGAACCGGAAAGGCTGTGTAATTTTCTGTCCACATTTATGTGGCAGAGAAATAAATGCATTAAAAAAAAAATATATATATAAAAATTTCAGTCTTAGATAGGTTGAAAAATTAATTTAAGAAAAAAAACTAATTAAAATAAAAGAATAATACATTTCTACCATAAGGAAAATAGCATTTTTTAAAATAAACTAAAGTTGAAAATTTAATGATACAATAAGTATCTACTATAGTATCTATAAGTATTTATTTAGCAAAGTCTTATTTAAAATATGATCAAACAATTTATATCTTAACATTTACAATCAGGAAATCATTTATTGGATTAAAGAGGAATAAGGACATTATATTTCATTAAAAAAAGAAAAATATCTACCTTAAATCTGAAATTAGACAGATTTTATAAGATAAAATATATGAAAAAAATTAAAACTAAGCGTATAGTTATTAACAGTTTTATTAGAGTGTTTCAATTATCTAATTTTACTTAATTAGAATGGAGTAATATTCTTTAATTTTACATGAAGGTGGTTAAAAAATAAAAATATTTTGAAATGCAAAAATAGGTACTAAAATTGTTACAGAATTATTAAAATTCTATTTTTACAGAAATTCTTTCAGATTAAAATTATTCATAGATTTTTATTGTGAAAATTTTTGACTGAAAGAAAAATAAAATAATTAAATGTATATAAGAATATCACTTTTTTTTTTTTTTTTTTTAGAAAATGTATAAATAAATAATATAGAAGTAATACTCTAATAGCAAAATAGGGTTGTCAATAAATTTTGATTCCAAAATTTTGGCATTCATGGTTGAGAGTCTGTTTATATGTACCTATATGAAAATGAATACTATAAATATGTAGCTAATTATATGTTGTATTATAGTTTAGTAATTTTGTTAAAGAAATATTCTAAATGTATTAAAAGTAATGTATGTAATATAAAAAAAATATAACTAACCTTTTACTAGTCCATTGTATTTTAAAACCTCCTCTTTGTACCTTGATACGCTTTATACTAACACTATAAAATGTACTCTGTTTTAGATGTTATCAGGTTCAGTCAGGTATTATATACTATAAGTAGAATTATAAAATTTTTATTATATATTATATTTACATAATATATATAACCATAAAGAAACTATATTTAGTTTCTTTATGACATAACATAATATCTTACAATGTATATAATATTCAGTTCTTTTATATAACAAATTTTACTTTATATTAAAAAATATATAATCTTAAAACTTTAAAACAAATTTTAAATAACCATAATATTATAATAAATTTATATTTACTTTAATTTCTTATTTTTATATAAAAACTGATCAAGAATGATTCATATTACATATTAATTTTAATAATAATGTTACAAATTGTAAACTCACCACACTTAATCGAAATAATTTTTAAAAATTGTTTATATTTTATATGGTTCTTGAATTTGCTTAAAAAAAAAATTTCTTTTAACTACAACTAGATTAAAATTTAATTTTAACTTAACTTTATGTATTATAATTTTATAGAAAATTTTTACTTTTTAAATTGAAATATTTAAAACCATAATTTTTATTAAATTCATTTAATTAATTTCAGTTAATTTCGGGTTACAAAAAATGTATAAAAAATGTGTCTGATATAAATTTTAATAACTACCTTAATATTCTATAAAATTCGAGTATGGTGAATTTATTCAATTAAAGAAAATTTTTGACAACAGTCAATCAAAATGTATACAAATACAATAATATATATATATTAAAATAAATGTACATATGTATACACATTTACTAAGCGGAGAAATAAGGTGGTGGATTAAAAATTTGTTTTTGAGAATATGTTCCATATGAATATTTTATACTTATTAAAAACGCTTAAAAAAACCTTAAATTATATTTTTTGTATATTTATTAAATTTTTTTACTTATTTATATTAATTTATTTAATAAAATATTTAAATTTATGTATTATACATTAATAAAATTCAGTTATTTCTAAAATAAATTTTTGATGAATTTTAATATGTTAATATTATCTTGGTAACTATGTATTGTAGGTAGGTACTTACTCACTTCTATAGTTCTATCTTACATTTTCTAGTTCGTTATTAATTGATAATTTATTTCTTTTTAATCGTATGTAGAGGTAAACCTGTTGAATTACTTGAATATAGGTAATATAATATGCTTCTAAAAAATCGACATCAACAAAATACTATAGATAGGCATTTTTTTTCCCCTTACACACAAATATTCATAGTGCTTTTTTCTACTGTGCTTGTGTTGATCTCTGTGCTTGTGTAGGCTCGTACAAAAATAAGAGTACAACGGTAAATTAATGATTTTTCTATTTTTGAAAACGTACATTATATGAAAAATATTTTATGGGGTGAATTTTTTAAAATTTTTTTGTTTTTTTTTTTTTTTTAATGTTAATATTTAATAGTAATTTTTAACTATTCCGACATTTTATTTTTACTAAACCATTGTTTATAAATATTTTATATCTGTTCAATAACTATTTTATTTATTTTTATCCACAAATTTAATTTTGATGATTGAATAAAAACTTTCATCCACCATTTAAAATTTCTCTATATGTTTCTATATGTGTAAATGTATGTAAACTCTTTAAAGGAAAAATAACTCGGCGCTTAATGCATTTCTATTATTTTTTTTTCTTTTCTTCTTTAAATTCTTAAGATACGATCAATTTAATATCTATAATATTTAGAATTTTATTTTTATTTACACTGAAGAATGATAGTTACTTTATTTTATTTTTTAAATAAATAAAATTGAATCTTAAAAAAAAAACTATTACCGTAAGCTGGAATAAATTTAAAACAACTAATTTGTAACACAACACAACACAACACAATGATATAATATTGCGTCGCGCCGATAATAAATTGTTGTTTTTTTTTGTTGACGCGGCGTCATAACAAATTATAATTGATATTTTAATAATATATATGCATAATTATTTTATAGTTCATTTTATTTTTATTTAATTTAATTATTTTTAATTATTTTAGTTGATTTAAAAATAAAAGGGTTGTAAAAAAGAAATTTAAAATTTAAGGTGTTGGAAAATTTAAAAAAATAAAACCCAAACCATTCAAAAAACTCCACTAAATTTTAAATAAAAAGTGTTTAAAAAATTATACCTACGCAAATTTTCATTTGAATGGATTTTTATTTTTTAATAAATAAAAAACAAACAACTTCACACAATTATTCACAATTAACACAACATTAATATAAAATACATTAAAAATTACGATATTTATATAACATAAATTTATCAAAATTGAATTACAAAATAAAATTAAAAGGAGCAAGAAACAAAATAACGCATTACATAAAATATAAACCAAGCCTAACAACCTAAAAATAAAATAAACATATCACAATTACAAAAAAACATTTCTTTCATAGATTCTAGAGAAAGAACAATGTTTAAAAATTTTCTTATTATATTTCAGTAAATTTTAAAAAAGTTAGTGAAGTTTCAAAAGTTAAGTTTTCATTCTGGTAATCATATATAAACAAAGACGGATATAGAAATAATGTATGGGTGGAGCACTAAATAAAATTACCAAAAAAAAAAATAAAAACACAACAAAAAATATTTTTTAAATTAAAAACTGCGTTCGTCTATTTTTCATCATTGAGAATTTGTCAATAATTTTTTCAATAGAAACTGTAATATCGTTATGAGTATGTAAAAGAATTAAACCAGTTAAGCGTTCTTCTTCCATAGAATTTCTCAACTAAGTTTTCAGTCTTCGCAACATAGAAAAACTTTGCTCTGCTGTGGTGATGGAAATAGGAATAGTAAAAACAAATCTTCAGCAAGTTTAATACATCAGGAAATGTGTCCTGAATATTTTTGTTTTTATTTTTAAATATCATTAATAGTAACTTTCTCCGATTCATTGCCCGATTTCTGCCGCCATTTATTTTTCCATAGTTCAATTTGAGCAACAATGTGTTTCTTACCACATTCAATTAATTTTGAAATGTAATCGGATTCAATAAGCCTTTTAAAATTATTAATGTCTATAAAATTTTTTGGCATAAGCAGCACACAATCCAATATTTGAACACATGAGAAATTGAACTTTGTTTTTATATCAACTAATATTTCGTCCAATATTGGTATGCAAATTGAAATTTTGTAGAATTCTTTAACAGAATCCGCCTTATAATTATAGCAATGTTGCTGTCTTTTAGAAACTCTCAGCTTAATTAACTCAATATCAATTTGCTGTCTTTTAGAAACTCTCAGCTTAATTAACTCAATATCAATTTGCAACCCCTTACATCCGCTAGTGTATAAACCTGAACCTTATTATATACAAAATATTTGAATAAGCTTCTACAAAATCTATTTTGAACATACGTTTTGTAAGAGAACAAATTTATGTTAATATCTTATGAAGACCAGCATATAAATCGATTATTTTCATCTTTGTGAAAATATATTAAGTTCAGCACATTAAATTGGTTTAATATTAGCCGTATAAAAAGAAGAATAAATTTAATTGGTTTGTCTTTATGAATATTAACTGAAATAGTTATGCTTTATAGCATCTTTCATTTAAAGCTGCAATTAAAAAAAAAAAGTTTAGAATTCTAAATATTGTTTTAAAATTCTATCTAACGCTTAGATATACTTGCTAACCACATTGTACAGAATTCAGTTTGAATAGACTTAATTTTTCAAGAAACTTTTTCAAAAAGACTTTATAGTTCATTATATTTGTCTTACTGTGTGAAAACAAGATGTATGGTTAAAGGAGAAAATTAATTTCCTTAAGGACAAAATTAAATTCTTAAGGAGAAATATTTTCAGATGATTTCGAAATTATGGCAAATATATTTTTGTTATTCAGGCTATGGCAAATACATTTAACTAATAGTTAAACTAATATTAAATCAGAATCTTTTTCTTTTAAGTATTCCTAAAGATAATTTGTAAAGATTTGAAACACTAACACCAGCATCTATTCTGACCAAATCTTTTAAGTTTCAGATTAATTAATTGTAAATATGCAGTTTAGCTATTATATAATCCAACATAGTGTACACACTTAAAACAAGTAAATAAATACAGAAAATCGAATTATTTGTACATACAGTTATATTTAAATAGTTGTACGACTGCGTTTTGCTCGTCGCATTTATGTAAAAATAATTCAGTATCATACAAATATCTGTTTTACAAATTTTCATAAATGGCTAATTTGGACTTGGAAAATAATTTATCTTCGTCTTCATTTTCACATAGTGATTCTTAATTATGTAGGTGTATTGTATTTATAGGTAAACATATGTGGGAATTATTATTTTTATCAGAATGTATCTTGTATTACATTCTAAAAATTTGGTAAATTACTTAAACTTTGCTTTTGCGTATTATTCCAGATTTCTCATTTTTCGGCAATTTCAAAACTAATATATAAATATTTTTTAATAAAAATTTTCGATTTGATCTTGATTAAAAAATACAACCAAAAAGCACCACTAAAATAAAGTTATTATTCAAGAAATTTTAAAACATGCGCCAACGTAACAGTCAACTGATTTAATTTTTATATACAGCGTTCAGGTGTTTAGTGGTATTTGACGCAACTGTTTTGCAATCTTATGTCTACTTTCAATTATGAAAAAAGAAATATTTTCGCCACTAACTTCAAGTAGTACCCAATTAGTAAATTTGCTATTGTTTTCTTTTCTCCTTCTTAAACTCCCCTTAAATATGAATGAATACCTAGAGACAGGGTTTATACTTTAACCATCTTTAACATTTTAATTAAGTATTTATATATATATATATATATATATATATATATATATATATATATATATATATATATTTTTGTTTCTAATTCTAAATTAATTTTAAACTTAGTTAATGTCTGATAATTCACCATTTGCATTTGATATTAAAAAGTAATTTTAAATTTGATTGCATCTAGTCATTACTTTTCATATACCGTGGTGAATAAAAATGAAAGAGATAAAAATGAACGGTACGGTAAGTTGTATGTAATAACGTATGTGTGTAAATGTGATGCATTTTTAATGTGATGATAATTTTAGAAGACATCATTTTAATTTTTTTTGGTTTTTATTGTTATCTTATAGATACCACTGTACCAGTTTTCTATTCTTTGCTATAAGTAATTTATGTTCAACATTTTTCGATGATTATCAACATTTAATTAAGCATTGTGTAAAATCAAAGTAATTGGACGAAATGAATGTCTTTATTAAATTAATTTAAAAGTAATTCATTTAGAATAATTTTTTTTTTTTTTATTGAAATGTTTTTACTTTATCCATCATTTAAATTGTTTTTAACCTATCGTTTTGGATTTTTCTTTTCTTCTTTGTGTTATAAATATGTTTTAGTGTGGGAGTGTAGATTCAAATTACAGGGGAAGTATAAGAAACAAGAATTGTTTTTTAATTGAAAAGAAAATTATTGAAAAAGTTATTTACCCTAAAAAAATCCCGTTTGTGACCAAAAATATAATGTAAATATTATATAATAACGGGTGTTTTTTAGAATGATAGAACTTTAAATTGAAATAAAACACATTTAAATTAAGATTGAAGCCAAATTTTGTTTTTTTTTTAAAGATTATTTTATGACATTTAAGTTTTAAAAATAATTAACCGGCATACGTCCACCACGAGTACGGCTCTGAGGGACCATATTCGATCCGACCAATTTTGGACCACTTTTTCGAGTAATTCAGACCTTTTTTAATCAATAACACGGATTATGTTGGCTTCAAAAGCAAATAAATATTGCCAGTTGTACGAACACAAAATTAGAGAAGAAACAAAAAATTCAACTATTAGGTAAAGAAAAGCAGATCATCGTCCTTCAAAGAATAAAGTGATTTTTTTAAACATAGACGATAATTTACCAGTAGAGACAACATATCGAAAAGGATTCTATAAATAGATGTTCATCTTTACGTAAAAAATAAACCAAAAATTTTTCTGCACTGAGTGTAATAAACTTATGTTTTGGTATGGCTATTTTGGTTAGATTCACAAATAAAATTGATGTTCATGTCACAATAGTAAAGTACAAAATATTTTATAAAAAAATCAAAATATGTATTTACAATTCAACAAGGATTGAGGAAAGTTTTAAATTGTATTAATTTTGTTAGATATTATTAATAATATGTGTTCTAGCAACGTTTCCTCAATCCTGTCTCTTTTATCCGACAAAATTAATTTTAAAATTGAAAATATTCTTTCAACTGATACTTAGGTATATAGTGGCTGCAACTAACACAATTGTTGCAATCTTTTGAAATGTAGCATATTTATTTTTTTTAAATTCAATTTTAAACTAAAATAGAATGTAGGGCATTCAGTAAGTCATTATTCGTTATTCATATTTGACTAAGCTTCAATTTCTGGAATCATTAATTTGACTAAGCCGTTCATTCTACAAGAAAAGACGAAAATATTTTTTTATTTATACGCCACCTTACAGAAGAATTATTTAGTTATTATTTTATTATACATATATTGTAATAAGATATTAATTATAAGATATCTATATGATCCAGTGTGGGTTTGAACCCGAGACCTTTCGAATGAAAGGTCGGTTTTTAACCATTTTTTTTTTTTTTTAACTTTATACTCTTTTTAACATTCTTAAATTATTTTAGCCTATAAAAGTTTAGAAAAACAGTTTTTTTTTGTTATATAATTTAATTAACATTTAAACTTATCCTATCGTTTTTATTGTTAATTTTATTAATTATTTTATTTTTAAAAATCTAACTAGTATTGCAATTTAGCAATAGTTCTTAACCACAGCACGGTAGGCGGGATACAATGCAGATCCCAAAATATTTGCATACTTTTCGGTGTTTTTTTTTTTAATGTTTAACAAAACATCTTTAGGAAAAATTCTACAATTCGTTTCTTTATGTTAATACTGCTAGCAGCTGCTAGTACCATCTAGTATTTTTAAAGAACTGTCACGAAGACTCTTTCGGAAAACAGTGGAACTTTATAAAAAAATTATTATTTGTAAATAAATTTTTGTACAAAGATATGATATAGAAATTATAAATTTAATCATCTTTTATTTAAACTTTGATTGAAATCCCTTTATTTTAAATTTTCTTTTTTATTTTTAATTTTTTGTAATATATTTTTTTTTCTTTCTTCTTTAACAGATGGGAATATTAATGACCGAGTCTCATATATCATTACGTGATGATTTTCAAGTATCCTGTTTTGAATTGGATATATTAGTTGATTCTGCTATTAATTGTTCCGGTGTATTAGGATCACGTATGACTGGTGGTGGTTTTGGTGGTTGTACCGTAACATTATTGCGTAAACAATGTGTTCCCAATGTAATGGAAAAAATGCAAAAAGATTTTAAAGAAAACTGTAAAAATAAAAATAATAATATTCATAATAAAAATAATGGTCATTATAAAGTAGATTTTTATGTTTGTGAACCATCTGATGGTGCAAGAATTTTAAATATTTGAATTATTAATTTATATGTAATGTGTAATTTTATATAAATTATCCTGTAATAAAATGTAATTTATACTATATGTGAGATTAAGAAAAGGATAATTGAATTAAAAACTCTTATCTTCAATTGTTTGATAATTTTAAATAAAGTTTCTATTTTATTTTTTTTTTTGGTATATAAAAAAAAATTTTTTTAGTTTTATTTCTTTTAAAGAATTCTTTTCTTCGTTTAAATACAAATTTACAAAATCATGTGAAAATCTCTTATAGCTTATAGTAATCAATTTAAGTTGTTCATATATATTATAATCTATAGGTAAAAATTTATGAATTTCAAATTTCTTTGCAAATGATATTTTTTGTAAAAAAACACGGTTATTATTATCTTTTAGAAGATGTCTCTGATTGAGTATTGGAAACTTAATATGTACCTATTATTTATATTATAAGATGCATTTTATAAGATACCCCTTTTATGTAATATTGAAAATTTTATTAAATTTTACATGTTACATTTCATGTTTATTCAAATAAAAAATCCTAAAATGACAAACTATCATTTAAAAATTTTGTTTATGTATCTAGAAAACAAGTAAATGTAACAGTAAGTCGATGCAACCGACTTATTAATACCCTACACCTGAATAATTCGAATTAAATTAAAAATCCATAAGTGTTTTTGGCAGCTGCTTGAACTTCTTCCCTTTTCTGTCTTATTCAACTCGAATTTCAAGAACGTAACAGAGGCATCCGCTTGGGATATGCTTGACACCCTTGTATAAAATTTTAAGTTTCTATCTTAATTATTTTCGAAGATTGGTAGTCCTTGGGAGGTTTGTGTCAGCTACCCGAATTGCCACTCCAATTCATCGAATCCATCTCAGGAACATAAAGAAAACTTGCCAGAACACCATTCTACTAAAATTTAAAGGTTCTACTTTTGTTGGTTTTGGAGATATGCTCGTTGCTCTTGTGCTCGTCCGGAAGTTTCCAAAATATGAACCCATGGTTCAAATTCTTTTAAATGTCAGTTTCCAATTTTGCAGAAAAGGAAACATAACAGAACACCTTTGTACTAAAAATAAAAGTTCTATCTTTGTTGGTTGTGGAGATATACTCGTTTGCTCTGGGGCTCGTCCGGAAGCTTCCAAGATTTGAACCCATGGACCAAATCCTCACAAATTTCAGAAACATAAATCAAACATGAAGGAACACCATTCTGCCTAATTTAAAGGTTATATCTTTGTTGCATTTGGAGATAATCTCATTTGCTCTGGGGCTCGTTCGGAAGCTTCCAAAACCAAACCCATGGACCAAATCCTCTTAAATTTCAGAGACATAAATCAAACACGAAAGAACACCATTGTACCAAATTCAAAGGTTCTACCTTGGTTCGTATTGGATATAATCTCATTTGCTCTGCGGCTCGTTCGGAAGCTTCCAAAATTCGAATCCACGGTTCAAATTTAAACCCATGGCCAAATCCTCTCAAATTTCAGAGACCTAAATCAAACATGAAAAAACACCATTCGGCCAAATTTAAAGGTTATATATTTGTTGTTTTTGGAGATAATCTCATTTACTCTGGGGCTCGTTCGGAAGCTTCAAAAATCCAAACCCATGGACCACATCCTCTTAAATTTTAGAGACATAAATCAAACTGGAAGAAACATCATTATAAAAAATTTAAAGGTTCTATCTTTATTGGTTTTGGAGATAATCTCGTTTGCTGTGGGGCTCGTTCGGAAGCTTCCAAAACTCGAACCCATGGACCAAATTTTCTCACATTTCAGAGACTTAAATAAAACATGAAAGAACACCACCCTGCCAAATTTAAAGGTTATATCTTTGTTGGTTTTGGAGATAATCTTATTTGCTCTGGTGCTCGTTCGGAAGCTTCCAAATCCAAACCCATGGACCAAATCCTCTTAAATTTCAGAGGCCTAAATCATACATGAAAGAACACCATTCTGCCAAAAGTAATCTTTATTGGTTTTGGAGATAATCTCATTTGCTCTGGGGCTCGTTCGGAAGCTTCCAAATCCAAACCCATGGACCAAATCTTCTTAAATTTCAGAGACATAAATCGAACGGGAAGGAACATCATTGTACAAAATTTAAAGGTTCTATCTTTGTTGGTTTTGGAGATAATCTCATTTGCTCTGGTGCTCGTTCGGAAGCTTCCAAAACCCAAACCCATGGACCAAATCCTCTTAAATTTCAAAGACATAAATCGAACGGGAAGAAACATCATTGTACAAAATTTGAAGGTTCTATCTTTGTTGCTTTTGAAGATAATCTCGTTTGCTCCGGAATCATTCGGAAGCTTCCAGAATCCGAACCCATGGACGGATTTTGTCCAGATTCGAACTTAGCCTTTCTTTCGTAATTAGTAACCTACTATATAAATTTCATCAAGATAGCATCATTATTTTTTGAGTTATCGTGCACACGGACGGACGGACGGACGGACGGACATCGCTAAATCGACTCCGGCGGTGATCCTGATTCAGAATATATATAAATGTCTATACCTAACTCGCTTTTTTTTGGTGGGTACAAACACCATACCAAAGTTAATATACCCTATACTTTAGGTGTAGGGTATAAAAAAGTAAAGAAAAAAAAAGGAAAATTTAAAGGAAACAAAAGAACAAAAAATGAGCGTTTTATTTGAATATATTATATATACATAGATTTTACTATATGATACATATGTATGTATATTGGGTATACATGGATTTTTTATAAAAATGGAAAATTAATAATAAAAATCAGAAAATTTTGAAAAAATATTGATATTGTAAGATAGCTGTACTAAAATTAAAATCGGTTGGTAAATCATTGAGTAAAATGATTTCATTGTCTATCATTTACAGATTAAATATTATGGATTCTATAGTATAGTTTCTTTATGATTTTATTTTATTAATCTTAAAAACAAAACAATAAACTTTTAAATTAAAAACAAGCTCTTCACACAACGCTCAACCTTCAAAATTATTTTCAGCGTTTTAATATTCCACTGTGTTCAACATTTAGTACTTAATTTTAAATTTGTTTCAATCACCCCACCAGTTCAATTTTCGAAATCGTTTTTAAAATTTCAAATTAATAATATATTTAACATGTTGTAATGATTAAAAATTAAAAAAAAGGTTTAAAATAGTATCTAAAATTCTTAAATACTAAATAAAATAATTCAAAAAAAATTTGTAAAACAACGTTAAAAGAAAAAGTCAAAGAAAATCATTAAATTTTGAATACAATCATATCACAATAGCTTAAAATCCTTAAAATCAATTAAAATGGTGAATAAGGTGAAAAAGATGAAAAAAATTAAATACATATATGTAATAAATAAATTATTTGTTAATCAGTTTAAAAGACGCGTTCTGTTCGAAAGGTTTTGGTTTTAAGTCGGTTTCTTTTTTTTTTTCAAGTGAAAACAAATCCAAAGCATAAGAGTAACTATAAGTGATGTGAATCTAAAAAAAAAAATGTAGTTAGTGAATTAGTGAAATTTGATATAATATAATTTAAAAAATATCGGTTTTAATAGCATAAATCTAAAAATAAAATTAAAATAAAATTTTGGCGTCCATTCAATTACACTATAATAATTTTTGACACTAACACATACGTGACGTGATAGGCATTTTAATCAGACCGTTATTATTCTCTTTTGTTTTTACTCACCAGTCACCAACTACCAAGTCACCTCAATCCATGAAAGAAAAGATATGATTGATATGAATTAGTGAAATAAAATAAAAAAATATTTCTTAAAATGTTAAAATATGTTAAATGGTAAATATAAGAATTTGAAAAATTGTAACTATATATAAAGTGTTTGAAAAATCTGGATATACTTACTTTACTAACACGCTGATATGATATCATATAATATATCTCAGTACAATAAACTGTATAAACCATAAGGCATATCAATTTGAAGATTAAACTATTTAAAATAAAATATTTGAATTAAATCACCACACTATTTGGATACAAAATAGTATGTAATATGTATGTAGTTCAGTAGTTTTACAAAATTGTATAAAAGGGGGAAATTTACTTTACTTTACATATGTACGTAGCAGTGTTGAAATGTTTTCTTAAATTTTTTTTGAAATACAATACAATGACATTCTACTCTACCAAAACAATTTTTTACAATAACGCGACCGGCTCGCCTGTTTTAAATCATTGTATGTATGTATGTAGTGTTTTAAACATTTTAGTACCTAACTAGTTTTAATAATTTGCTCCCGCCGTCAGTAATTAAAAACTACCTATTCATTTATCAAAAGAAAAAAATAAAATATATATTGTAATTTTTATTTGTCAATAATAAATAAGAATAAACAATACATACATAATAAATGTTAAAGTAATAATTAAAATATTTAAATTTAAAAGTTAAAACAAAAAAAAAAACACGGTATTACATTATATACATATACATATATATATATATGTATTTGGAACAAAATGCATTTAAATGCACATTATAAACAGTTCCTTTTCCATTTTGGTAAAAATTTCAATAAAAAATATGAGTTAGTGATTAAAAATAGTTTAAGTAGTTTATAAAAAAAAAAGAAATTGTTAAATATAATAGTTATTAAATTAATAAAAATACAGATATTTGTGAATATAATTAAAAAATTTTTATGATTTCATATAAAATTAATTCTAAATTCTAATTCTTATAAATTATAAAACAAAATTAATAAACAATTGGGAATAAAAAAGTAAAGAAGGTGAAAATGTTGAATACAAATTACAAGTGTCAAAAATTTTTTCTCTTTAGTTGTATTAGTCGCAATTTGCAAACTCTACTGTAATATTTTTTATTTAGTAAAAAGAAGTGCATACGGATAACGGGATCGATTACAATCATTTTAATTTGATTTTAATATTTTGTTAAAATAGCGATATTTTAAAATAAATTGTCAAAAAAAAAATTTAATAAAGAAAAATACTTTTTTTATGATTTAATTTTTGTTAAATAACCGGAATAGTCAAAAATGGCTTTAAAATTGACAAATAAAATTCTATTTTGAAAAATCCAACATATAAAATATTATAACTGAATATACCTACACATGTATAAACAAAGTTCAGAAATGATATTTAGTTATACCGCTGGTCGTAGTACATACTACCACAGTACAATTGCACACAGTAGAAAAAGTGTTTTGAATTTTGAGTGTGTGGTTTTGTGTAACAAACAAAATTATAGAAATTCGAAATTTTTTAAGGCTAAATAAAAAAAAAAATGTAAATTTATACATAATTATGTATGTAATTATTTTTATAGAAGTTTGTGAAAAATTTCAAAGAAAAACAAGTAAGGTGAAAATTAAAATTTCAAAAAATTTTGAATTTAAAATTTTGCTTAGGAATTTTTGGGAATAAAATTAATTTATATTTTATTTAAATAAACAATAAATAATTATAAATAAAAAATAGAATAAATATACATTATTATGTATACAGATGTTAATAATAAAATATTTAATAATATAAAAGTTAGTTATGTTGATAAAATATACAAAGAATTTGTAAGAAACAATGTTGTTATATATTTTCATAATTCATAACCTATTTATGTATTATAAATTATATATTATTACATATATTTTCCAATGAACAAAAATAAAAATCAATTCACCATTTATTTCTCCTTGTACAAAATTCTACCATACTTCAAAAATACTAAAACTTTTTTTTCTTTAGCAATGAGTAAAATCACCATACTCATATTTAATGTTAAGGTATTGCAAAAACTGGTATAAAAATAAAATGAATTTTTAAAAATGATAAGTGTGGTGAATATAAATCTTAAATTTATTTAAGATATTTGATTTGTAAATTAAAAGAAATAAAAACAAATGAGCAAATGTTTAAAACCAGAAAAGTTAATTTAATAAATACAATTTTTTTTTTCATATTATCTTTTTACATATTTCAATAAAAAAGTCAAATATCATACATACCTAAACATATAAAAATTGTATAAAACTTCAGTTAAAAAGATTAGAAATTCTTTAGCTAATACAAGAACCAAATTTTAAACAATTTAAAAATTGAACTTCATTTTTATTTAAGTGTGGTGATTTTAATCAATATAATCTGATATGATAATTAGTATGCATTTCAATGAAGTTGGTGAGTTTTTATTATTTTTTGCTTACAAAATAAAAACAAAAGAATTGGTTAATAACATTTACTTTGGTTATTATGGTTATATTATAAATATATCAAATTAAATTATTAATAATTTCTTTTAAAACTATTGAAAATATTTTTTAAATAATGTATAATAATATAATTATAATATTATTATTAAATGTATAATATTGTAATGTGCAGGGTGTACTACTACTGTATGTGATATAATATATTATGTAAAAAATACTTACATATGTATATAAATCAGAGAATAGCATTTGTGTCATGCGTGTAAGGAAATATTACATACATACATATATATGGTAATATGGTAAATTTACATACATATACGGTAATAAGTATGTTTTTAAGTATAAAAATAAATTAAGATATAATTTATATAATATACCTATAATATAATGCATAATATTTAATGGTAATAATTTACTGTATGTGGTATATAATACATAATATAAAAAACATACAATAGTGTTAAGTGTTATTTTAAGTTTTTTTTTTTGTTTTTGTGTCATTTTAAAGGGAATAAATACAAGGAGTGGATATTATTTTAAAAATTACAATACTAAGGTAAGTTATTATAATTTTACTTTTAAATTTATTATTAAATATATGAAGAAAATAAAAAAGAAAGGGGTCTCGGTTGCCTAGTGGATAAGATCTTATAAAATACGCTGTAACACCGAGGGAGTGTGGTGTCGAATCCTTCACATTCCTCCCCACGACATTTATAGCCACGTCTGAAAAAAAGAGCTATGTAATTTCCTGTTCACATTTATGTGGCAGTGAAATGCACTAAAAAAAGTTTTTAAAACATAAATTTTTAATTATATTTTTTTTTAAATAAATAGTTATATAAACATTTTGTATTTCAGCTTACATTTAATTGAATTTGTTAGTATTTTTAAATCCATATTATATCAGCTCGCAAACACATATTACTTATCTATATATATTATTTGATATTTAATTAAATAAAATTTTAATTAACTATATTTTGAATTGGTTTATTTGATAAAAATACTACACTGTGTAACTCAATGTCCTTCTTTTCAATATCTCAATCTTTGGCAAATTGCAATTTCCGCAATTACTTCAATTATGGAAATTTTCTTTGCATAACTATAGGATAATACTTCACGTCACATTGTTTTTTTTTTTTATTCGCTCTTTCCTATATAAGAAAGTTAATTTATTTGTTACTAATAACTTTTTTTATTTTATAATTCCTTTAAATTTCTCTTTATCAAACAATTATTGGCAA
Source organism: Poecilobothrus nobilitatus (assembly GCA_947095535.1). NCBI lineage: Eukaryota > Metazoa > Arthropoda > Insecta > Diptera > Dolichopodidae > Poecilobothrus > Poecilobothrus nobilitatus. The sequence continues at coordinate 76,954,032 of OX352773.1, read as the reverse complement.
AAAAAAAAAAAAACAATAATAATATGAGTTTTCAATGAAGAACTAATCAAATACAATATTAGGAATAGAGGCAATTCTTTACTGAATGCTTCTTATACCTAGCCAGACTTAAGTAAAATTCAATTACAATTAATTTAAATTAAAAAACTTTCAAAAAATAATTGAAACATTAATGAATCGAAATTTCAATTAAAACTAATTAGAAATAGTAATTAAAATAAAATAATTGTCTGAAAAATCATTAATGAATTATTTTAGTTAATAATCATTTAAAGGTAAAAATGTACTTATTCATTTTTTGTTGACAATAAATCTTAAAATCAGGTCACTTCTTGGACTTCTTTTAAATGTTTATTCTTCATTTTTTATCAAATGCCTAAATATAATCATAGTAATGCTATAAAAATAACATTACTATTACTAAATAAATATCATTGTACTAGTAGACAAAATTATAATAATAAGTAACGGTACCAATTCTTGTAATGATACTTAAAACAAAAAAAAATAACCAAAATCGGTACCATTAAAAAATGCAATTTTTATCAGTATTACTTTTGAAGTAGTAAAGCAATTACTTTCAATTACATATATTATATTTTTAATTATTACAGTAAAAATGTATAAACAGCGGTTAACTAAGAAATAAATTATTATTATCTAATGTGATAATTATTATTACTTATCTATTATCTAGTTTGAAATAAAACTTTTCTATGAAAAAGCGACATGCAAAATGTATGTACATATATGAAAACAATATAATAATATAACAAATGAAATGTAGTGAAAATACCATTTAGCGAAAAAACTGCCAAATAGAAAATTGGCCCACATTTAAAATCATATAACCAAAATTAGATAAGATACAAATACTTATCTATTCGTCGAGTCAAAGTATTTCGCAGCTTTATACAAATAAAGTACTGGACATTTTAATTCAGATACTTTCGTCAAATAAAAGTACCTACTTGATTTGATTTTATCATAAAGCAAAGAAAAATAAGTAAGTATTTGAATTTTATATGAATTTTTTTTATTAAATTTCTCAAATACTTTTTTCAAATATTTTTTGGGGCCTTCGGTAGTGGGTAGGCGTATGGCGTATTAACCGAAGAAGTATGAACCCATCACCAATGCACCAATCGTAAGTGTTTTTTTCTTTTCTTTACATAACCCCCTTACGACCAAATACAATGTAAATATACAGTATATAATATAAACAAAATAAATAATATTAGTATATAATTTATTTTGTTTATATTATATATAATAATAATATAAAAACCTATAATGGCCTAAGTAGCCGATGGTTCAATAATATTGCATTACATTTATTTATTTACATAATGTAATAGTAATATAAAGAAATAAATAAATAAAATATTTTTTATTTAGATTAGAGATAATAATATTGTGTCATATATATTATTTAATTTGTAGGTTGTTCCATTTTTTGTTTTGAATTTATTTAGAAAAAATTAGAATAAAAATTATCATTCGCATAAACGACGAATTCAAAAAAATCCAAATCTTCATCAAGGTATCATAGCGGCACGATTTTTTTCTTTTCAATCTTGTTCTATAATATCTTGTTTTTCTAAAGACTTCTGTTTTAAAATCTTATTCCTAAAAATCTTCCAAAATCTTGTTATTTTTATGCGTTAGATCCAATAAGAGCAGAACATTTTTGAGAAGATGCAAAATTATTTCAAATGAATGAAGTTTATATAACCGGCTATGTTTATTGAGAGAGTAATATATTGTAAAAAACAAGATTTCGAAAATTTAAGAAGTCATTTAAAAGAAAGATTTAGTTACTGTAAACAAAATAAATGTACTCATATAGACATCTTGAGGTCCAGAGGAAAAATTATTTACTTTCGCCAAAATCGTATGCACAAATCACCTGCAAATGCTGATATTTATACTAAGTAAAAAATTTTAGGTTTATTAAAAGGTAATGCTAAATTTTAATATATTATATCTATACTTAATTTTCAAATATTAATATATCATATTATGAATTAATTTTATTTTTAAATTATGAAAATATTAAATTTTTTTTATTATTATACTTTGTAATTTTTTAATTTAAATACTTATGTATATAACTTATAATAATTATTAAAATTTTTTAAATTACATGTAATTTTAATTGAATTTTTTTAATTAAAATTAATTCTAACAACTCTAATAAATTGTCTGACTTTTAAAATAATGTATACTTGTAATTGAAGAAATTTTAAATTACTTTTAATTGTAATTGACTATGTAATTAATTACAGAATGTAATTGATTAGTCTTAAGTCTATGGTTAGCAAATGTCAATATGAGGTAATAAAGAAACATAGGAAAAAAGGATTCTTTTTTAAATATTTTTTTTTTTGCGAGGTTAGGTGGGAATCATCGAAAGACACTACAGAGGAGGAAAAACGAGCACGAGTCCTCTATGAGTGTGTTGGACTTTAATCTACTAAACACAACCTCCCTTTTTAGATCAAACAATAGGTTATATGACTTTTAGTACTGGTCAGGGGAAGTTGAGTTAGGGAATAAAAATAGATTTCAAATTCTCAAGCATATTGTGAACAAAGTTGTTAATATTCACCTTCAATCTTTGCACGTTGTAAATGTAATCATCACCAATTCTGGGGAACACATGAGGTGGAAGATGGTTCCACATTCGCGATGTTCGTACTACAAACGAATTTCCATAAGCCGAATTATGCCATCTGGGAATTTGAACTACTAGATAAAAAATTTATTTTTTAATAATTAACATCAAGGTAAACTATTTCTTATTTTGGTTTTTTTTTTTTTCGTGAGAGTTAACTCCTATCAAGAACTATATTAAAAACTATAATATAAAGAACTATAATAAATATAAATACAAATACAACTAAATACAAATATAAATACAAAAAAATATAGAGGGATGCAGTTTTTCTTTGATTTTGAACCCAATAAAAATTTTTGACCATATAATAAGGTTGAAAACTGTTGGTACTAATGTAGCAAAAAAAAAAAAAACATATTAAGAAGCATACTTATTAATTTTACAGTAGATGAACTTGATTTAAAAATTTTTAAGTTCTGAATTTTCTATATGCAAGGGCCAGTATCTAAATTTTATAAATCAGTTAAGTGTATGAACTTTTTAAAAATTTTAATATGTAAATTCTTCATTTTAAATAACTTTCATACTACAGTTGTATTATGCTAGTACAACACTAAAGGCTTAAGTATTAAAAGTAAGAATAATGTCCAAAAATTGAAATATAGACTTTTATTTTACACATTATGATTTATATTTGAAATATCCAAAAAAGCAAAAATCGATGAAGCATCAATAAAATTTTAAATCTCAATTCAATTTTAAATCTCAAGCAATCACAATTTTATTTAAACTTTAAAAGCGGAATCTTAAAATTAACCTAAAGCGGAATTTAAAAAAAAAAATAATAAAGAATCAGTTCATATTGTTTTTATGGAAAAAAAAAAAAAAATTTTTTTTTTGTCTAATTTTCAAAAATGTCAATATAAACTTCATTTAAAATTTATAAAAAAAAAAAAATAATTTTATGATGCCAAAAAACTTTTCAACTGTCATTTATATTATTCATTCTTTTATTTTATCTTTCTTTCTCTTTCTTTTTCACTTGACTCTCATTTCTTTTATCGTTCTTTTTTTTTTTTTGCAATAATAATAACCATTTATTAACCATAAAAGTTATTACTATTATTTTAACTTTATTCTTGTTTGTTTTTTTTTTTTTTTGTTTTATTCTATTCTTATAAAACGGCAGCCCTTATTATAATAGTTGATATTTTATATGTTTAACTTGGATCTTATCCAACATTTATGAACACTTGAGGAAGAAACTGAGGATAACTAAAAAAAAAAAAAAAATTGTCCTGATAATGAGCAACTTAAAAGCCTCTTTTGTGATGAAAATGTTAATTGTTTTTGTAACTATTTTGTATTTTTTTTTTTTTTTTTTTGAAAGCAACAATGACAAAATTAATATTAAAAAAAAGTGAAAGATAGTATGCCTTTTTGTAACGGTAATTTTATAATTTTTTTAAATTTTATTTTATCTTTTGTACACGATTGTTCATCCTTTTTTGTAAAAAACATTTTTTTTTTTTATTTCGTTTACTAATTGTTCCATTTTTAGAGTTATAAGGTCTAAAAACATTTCATAAATATTGTAACAAAATGAAAGGTAAAAAAAAAAGTAAAAATAGGAAAATGAGGATGTGATGGGTAATCTAGGAAAGTGGGAATATATTGGAAATATTCTTTTATTATTAGAATTGATATTCAGTTAATTCGTATTCTATTGTTACATGTGACAGTATTAAGCCATACCTTAAAGTTCTCCTACATTTTAAAGATACAATACGGACTTGAGTCTTGTGATTACTGGTGCGTTAGCTTTCATTAATAAAAAAACAAAAGAAAAAAAGCCTCATCACATTATAGTCTGTAAGTACGTATTTATTATTGTTTATTATTAATTTGTACTCAATGAGGAATGGTATTTGAATCAGAATCGAAAACCCACATTAAAAAATGTTTTTACTTTTACTATGGGATTTGATTTTGGAAAACTTGAATAAGTGATCGCTATACTCTAACCACTATTTCGTACAGACATTTGATACTTCAGTGAAGGTTATTGATTAAAAATTTTTTAGATTTGTGCTAAACACTTTTAGTTGTACAACCTACAATTTGATAAAATTTATGACAATTATTCTATTTCTTGAGACCTTTAATGCAGATTTGATATTGTTTTACGTTGTTTTTGATAATTATTTCCATTGAACCTAATAAGATTTGACTAATCATGTCGACAAAACTGTGGTTTTTAAAAATTCTTTCTACTTATTTATCTTCCATTTTTTCAATTAGACAAGAGAATATTTGAGCATTGATCTTTTAAATCAAATAATTGTTATTTAAATACCAAAATATAACTACTGTTATTCAAATAACGGTAAAATAATTTTCTTTGTATATTTTTCAATTTGTCTATATTAAAATTTATGTTAATTTTATTTTTTAACTTTTCTGTTAAATTTTTTCTATGAATTCTGTTAAATTATAAGATATTAGTTTTTCATGTCGTAAGTTTTCCTTTTCAAAATTTGATTTAAGGAATTTATTTGAGACTAAGTAATAAATCAGTCTTAATTTCTGCAAATGTCTTAAATCATATTATGGTTTCAGTCTAATGCCTAAATTTTAAAGATATTTTTTAATGCATAATGAAATTCATGGCAATAGCAGACGACTTAGTTTCTGGAGCAAAAACTTTTTAAACGATCTTTAATCCTTTTTTTTTTTTTGGAAGTTGTACCAAGAAGAAATAAACAAAAAAAAAAATTATTAACTATTTTTAAAATTCAATATCAATTTAATCTTATAGTTGTCATGAATTAATATATTGTTATTGTGTTTAAGTAATAAAAACAATATTTGTGATGATAACAGAAGAAAAAATTTAAGTCTCAAAAAGTTTTTCTGTTTTTTTTTATTTCAAGTGATTATAAAGTACCTATCATTATACAGATATTGATACAAATTTATAAGCAATTTTTTTTTTTTTGTTCTTCTTTTGTTTTATAGCCTTCCATTTAAAATTTCTGTGCATATTAAAAAGGATAATATGGTAAAAAGAATGAAAAATAATAATAATGGAAAGGAGAATAGAAAAAATGGTACACAATAAACTGAAAATATTCTTAATGACTAACAATATCAGCAATTTTTCGTTTAAAAATATAAAAATTGAAAAGCTTTTGACTTCGATAAAAAGTTATAGTGTTTTTGTCTCGTTTTTTTACTGTAATTGATTTTTTAATATGTAAGCGAAATGTTTTTTAAGAATTTGGTGTTGATTACTTAATAATCAATTTTTAAAAGTGTGGGTTTCTTTGATTTTTTTCATGTCCATTTCATTTTTTATTTGAACAATATTGATGAATATCCTTTTAAATACTTAACAGGTTATTTTTTTTTTTATTATTGAACTGTTGCAGAAGATCTTTAGATTGTTAAGATACTAAAATATTAAACGAAATATGTGAAATTTATATTAGAATTAAAAATACTTTAGAAGAGAATATCTCTGTTTATAGACAATTTAATCTGTTAAGTTATGGGAACTACGATAAAATAATTAAGAGATAAATTATTACACCACACATTCAAAATAATTTTGGAAAGCAAAAAGTTTGCGAAAAAATATTATAGAATTATTAAAAAAAAAAATTTTTAAAAATACATAATTTAAGATGCTTTCAATTTTATTTTGATTTAACTATTTAACATTTTTTATTTAACGTTTTTTTAATTATTTTTTTTCACCATATTTTTTTTTTTTTAAATATCAACCAGTCTGGTTTCGAACACGATCTCTTAGATTTTGAAGAAAAGTTTGAGCTTGTTGTCTCATATTATCTATAGCTGTTTGATTTATACAAGATTTACCTGTAAATAGAAAAAAATTTTTTTTTTTTTAATACATTTCTCTGCCACATAAATGTGGACAGGAAATTACACAGTTTTTACTGTTGAGACGTAGTTGTAAATGTCGTAAGAGGGAATAACTCATACGACATATGTGTAATTCGAATCCACACTCCCTTGGTGTTTATAGTGTATTTTATATGCTCTTACACACTAGGCCATTGAGACCCCTAAGAAAATTTTATTATATGTATAAAATAATTTGTAACCATATAAGTTCTAACAATCTTCAAGTTTTCTATTATCTCAGTAAATATTGTTTTCTTTCATATTGTAATTTAATTTTTAAATCAGATTGTAGAGTCGAAAATCATATGTATACTTATTTATTTACAGTTAAAACTGAAAATATATTACTCCTAAAAGTATGCTTAACGGAGTTGCTATTTTAAAATTTGAATTAATTTAAAATACCAGGGGGGGGGGGCTTCGATAGCCTAGTGGGTAGGCGTGTGTCGTATTAACCGAAGGAGTGTGGTTTCGATCCCTGCACAGGTCGTAAGTTTTTTGCTTTACATACCCCCCTTACGAACTAATATAATGTAAATATATAGTATATAATATAAACAAAATAAATAATATTAGTATATAATTTAATAATAGTATAAAAAGCCTATAATGGCCTTTATATTACATTTTACATTTATTTAATATAAATAAAATACCAGATCTAAAATAAACTTTGTAGCTGAGAGTCTCACTGATATTAGTACAATTTCTTGTAAGTATCAGATTAAAATAAAAAAATAAATAATTAATTAATTTAAAAGGCCATAACATAACATATGATCGTAATAGCTTAATAGCTTTTTAAAAAGGAAAAATATTATGACGTACTTCTAGGTTAGAGTTTCATAGAGGTACAAAAAAAAAACTTTTTAACATTTTCTATTTTTTTAAAGTTGTTAGTTTTAATTTTTTCTTAAAAATCATAATGATTGCGATTCAGAATTATTAATATGAAATAATTTGTCTTTATTGAGTATATATAGATTCGGAAGATTATTCTTCTAATTTAAATGTAACACTATATATAGTCATTTTATTTGATATAATTTTAAATTTAAACATATATTATAATTTTTAAAGAGGTTATGTGCTGGTGATTATCATCAAAGAAGTAAATGAGTTGCAGAACTTCTACAATTTCAGTAATATTGTATTTAATTTTTAACTAGAAATTTTCAATATGGTAACTTATGGTTTACAAGATGTATACTATAATATATATATAAAATTACACCTACTTACTATTTAATTTTTCATCAGCAATAAAACCAGATTCATCTTTTATAACTCGACGTAAACTACCATGATTATCTTCTCCATGGAAATTATCAATCAAGTTAACTTGTTCTGTTTCTTTGATATTGATCTATTTAAATATAGATTAATAGTTAATTAAATTAAAAATTATATATTTAAAACTTTCATTTATTTACCAAAAAATAAAATATTGTGATTGTTAAAATCATATGTAAAAATAATTTAAACATTTTTTTAACAATATTTTAAACTGAAGCTGACCTTGTACTTGGTTAAATTTTAGGAAAATTTTAACTTTCAACTGATTCAAAATTTCTGAAGGACGGTGTTATTTAAATATATTTTTATTTGGACTTTAAAATATTTTAATTAATTTATGGGAATTGTGTAAAAAAAAAAATGTTTATAAATTATAGAATTTACAAACAAATTTTGTTAATAAAAACTGAAAGTATAGGTTTAAAACAATAGAATAATTATAGGTTTAAAATATATAAAGATAGTATTTACGATTTAACAACTTCTAAAAATATTAACAATTGTAACGAAATATTCAATTAAATTTAAGAAGATATGAATCTAAAATATGTGTGACAAATATTTAAACAATTACATTTAATTTTACTTATTAATTATATTATAATTTTTATTTATTTTTTTAACCTATTTCCTAAAATTTTTTGAAAAACTGTGCTTATTAGTTTCACTTTGTCCGTCCGTCCGTCTGTTTACAAAACTTCTACACCATTAAAGATAGAGAAAAAAAATTTTAACCATGGGTAGATCTTATAAAAAAATTTTTTTTAATTTTGTGGAACAACTTTTTCATGTAGACCCATTCATTACGGAGCTACAGCCCCTCAAACTTTGAAAAAGCCCCATTTTTAAATGCATATAAATATCTCATGTTCTACTTAAGATTTTTTCAATCATTCGACATGTATTTTTTTGAAATCAATACCTTTGTAAATCAATATGAGAATTATACAAATTTTTTTTAAATTTAGTGTTTAAATTTACCGTTATGTGAAAACCAAATTTTGCATGATTTTTCTACCCTCATAACTCCGGAACGCTTTTAAATAAGGACTTGAGAGCAGAAAGAACTTTTAGAATTAGTATAAGTTTGCTCAGAAAATTGCTTTGGGCCACCCCCTGTTTATGAGCTATTAGGACTCAAAAGTTGAAAATTTATTATTTTTAAACACCTGTAACTTTGGCACCTGTACACATTTTACTTTGGCAAGATATAAAAATTAAAGCTACAGTAATATATTTTTAAATGTGCTAAAGGTTTCTTTTAGTTGTATAGGGTTCCAGAGTTACAGCCCCTCAAAATTGCAAAAAAGCCCCATTTTCAGATGTATAAGTATATCTCAGACTCTGCGTAATAGTTTTACAATGTAAAAACGCCAGAAGATCGAAAATTTTATTATCTCCATAAAGCAATATCAAAATTATGCAATATTTCGTAATTTACTATTTAAATTTACCGTTATGTGAAAACCACATTTTGCATGACATTTTTTTTTTATAACTCCGGAACTCCTTCAGATAGAAACCCGAAGTCACAATTCTAAACAGTTTGTATTGTCTTTTGGAAATGCGCGCTTTTAAAAACCGTTGGTTTACATTCTACCTTGTTAATTTTAGTTTTTAGAATAATACCAATTATGAAATTTTTTTAATGCTTGTCTGTCCGAAAGTTATATATAGCATTTTCCGATTAAATGAAACCTTTTTTCAATAAAATGAAATTATTTTTCAATTGAATGAAACCTTTTTTAAAATAAATGAAACTAAAAAAAAATTATAAATAAAATTTATTTAAAAAAGGAAAATTTAATTCATTTATAAAAATTAAATAAATAAATACTACTTATAACTTGCAAAATTGCTTTATGGTTATGGATAAGGTAAAAATTCAGAAAATAGATTGTTCCAATTACGTAAAGATATGATCTTTAAGATTCCACAAGGTGCGGAGGATAAATCATTACATTAAATCAGAATTGGAAATACCATGTCCATTTCATAATTAGAACAATCGTTTGATATTAGTTGATTAACACTTTAGTTAATTACATGTAGAAGATTGTGCTCGATCACAGTATCGCATAATATTGAACAAGCATATGTTTTTATTTTCGAAAATAATTTTTTTTATTGGACTGAGCATTGGCGAATAAAGTGGTCAAAATTTTGAAATACTCCTATTGTTCGTAATTATTAATTATTTTGAATTGCTCGTCTTTTCTGAATTTTTCAAGTTTCAAATAGTTGCAAGTTTCATTTATTTCATTTTTGTAAGTTAATTAAATTTTACTTTTTTAAATAAATTTTATTTGTAATTTTGTTTAGTTCCATTTGAATTTTCTGAATTAAATTTCAATTTTTTAAATAAATTTTATTTGAATTTTAAACCTTTCAAAATACCTTTAAAAAAGGTTTCATTTATTTTAAAAAAGGTTTCATTCAATTAAAAAATAGTTTCATTTAATTGAAAAAATGTTTCATTTAATCGGAAAATGCTATAGAAATGGTAAATCAGAAATTTATATCAAATAAAAATAAAATTTAAAATTTTTGAAAATTTAAGCTTAATTATGACATAATTAATGTCTTTTATAATTCTCTATATTAAATCAACGTCAATTTTCTAATTAAATAATTGTCATACTTTTGTTCAACTTTCAAACTTGCCTAATGTACTGTATCTTAAAATCTATTACAATAAAATTATCAAATTGTTTAGGTGATTCATTAAATAAGTTTTCTTTTAAAAAATTATGAAAAATTTGATTATTAGTTTCATTTTATCTGTCCGTCCCGACGTCACTTTGTTTGTTTAAAAAATTTCTATACTGTTTGAGATAAAAAAATTAAACTTTTGACGGATAGGTGTTATAAAAACAGTTTTTATGTAATTACATCCGTTGTCGAGCTAAAGCCTCACCAAAATTGGGGAAACCCTAAATGATTGCACATAAATAAAGTTTCTTTAAAACTTTATTTTGTTTTAACCAACGTGTGATGGCCAAAAATTGAAAATTTACAAAAATAAGACCACTGGAAGCTGAACTCTAGCAGAAACTTATTAAAACTAAGATTTAAAAAATTGAAACCCAAATATTATGTTTTTTACTTATGTTTAACACTTATGTTTAATGACTTTTCTTAATTATACAGGGTTTGCTTAAGATATAGGAATTGTCTCTTATTTTTTTATAATTTTCTAATTTTAGAATGATTTTTATTGTGTTACTGAAAATATTCTTTAAAGCTGCACATTCGTTTGACATAAAAAGCAATTAATTTTTTTTTACTAGTTGCCATGGCCTACTCTTTTACTAATTGTAGCTTTTCGTTTAATTTTTATTCATTTTAGCTCCACTTTAATAGTTGCAACAAAACAACTTCATTAATTAAAATTCTAATACGTTCTTTAGGTTTTCGGATATTAAAGGGCATATTTTCATATTGAACCAAAAAAATTTAAATGAATCTGAAAATTTTTTTTAAAGTGCTTTTGTGCACCACTCTTAACAAACGTTATTGTAACAAAGTTGAACATATTTAACATAAGATTTAATAACGAAACTGTACAGATTTATTTAAGTTTTTTTTTATGATTAAAATTAATCTTTGTTTGATGGGAATATTTTAAATAAGAAATCTCGCAATTTGTTTAAGGCTTACTGAAAATTTTAGAAGGGTTTTTAAAGAACTTGTTTACTTTCAGTTGAAACAGTAGAGTTTAAAAACAAAATTATTTTAAACTTATAATATGAATTTGTTACAAAGGTTGAGTGAAGTAAAAGTTTTTAAAATGATTTAAACATTACCACGATGAACTTTAGTTACTGTCAAAACTAAAATTTTTTTTTCCTTGCCAGCCCTATTATAAGTAGCATAGGCCATACACTAAGTCATTTATTTTTATATTTGACTAAGTTTCAGTTTCGGAAATCATTATTTTCACTAAGCCGTTGATTACCCGGCTTTAGCTACTGTACAAAACTATGAAATGTTTATTTTATTTCTACGCCATCTATTATCTTATACAAGAATTAAGTATATAGTGGAAACTAAAATATTGTTATTAAAATAACAACGTAGAATTTATTTATATTTTATTAATTATTTTTTTACAATTATTACAATAATTAGATGTTTACTACAGAAAAATTAAAATCGAACTCGAAAATAATTAATAAAAGCTAATTTTACCTAATGAACTTAATGAATAGTTCACCTTGAAACAGATATTTGTATAAATAAAATTGAAATGTATCTTTTTTTTTCAATATGTGCCTCTTTTATATTTGATGATTTTTTTCACTTTTCACTTTTATGAAAAAAAAATATCAAAAGAAAAAAAAAAAAATAATTAATATTAAATACAACTATAATATAGAAAATTTTATGCACATGTCAAAGTTCCACGTGTTAAAAAAAAATGCTAAGTAATACATACTTGCTAAAATGGGATATACTTTACTTTAAGTACATTGTTCGATTGTCTTGAAATTTTACATAACGGTACTTAGTGATGTCATCTATATTTCATAGAATATGAATTTTGATGGAAAAGTAATTTAATAAGGTTAAATTGATTATTTTGTAATTTTATTAACATTTTGTAGTATTTTACTTTAACCGTTATATTTTTCGTCTACGATAGTATATATAGGAACCAATTTTTTACAACATTGTCTTTAATAAATATCTTGTTTCATCTTATTCAGTGCTACCGTTTCTGAGATACTGCAGTTCTTCAAAAAGAAAATTTTAGTATATAAAAAAAAAATTTCTCTAGGTTTTCTAGAAACCACTATACTTTATAAATTTTCAAAGACACCCTATATTATTTTTATACTGTTAGAAAGATTTCTGAATTAAAATCTTATTTGATCTAAATCTTTTTTTTTTTTTTAAAGTTATACGTCTTTTCCAGAATTTTTATATAGATGTTGTATATGTGAGATTCTGAGTTAGGATGAATTTTAAAGTTGGTTTGAAAATCAGCGTTTTAATAATTTGTTTAGCGTGGGTTCAAGGGCGGCAGCCTCCACTATATTAAATACAATGTTATTGAAATATGTAGGTATGTAAAAATATAATTAGTAAAGACTTTAGAGTTGCTTACAAAATCTGTATTATGCTTTTTCCAGAATATTTACATTCTATATATATTGTATATATATACGAAATTCTGAATTAGGAGGGATTTTAGAGTTGAATTCAAAATCAGAGTTATACACCTTTTACAGAATACATCTAAATAAATATTGTGGAAAAAGAGAATACCCTGATCTTGAATCCAATCCTAAAACCCCACCTAATTCTGAATCTGTTTTGAAAAGAGATAGACAGAGTGAAAATAATAACACCATTAATATCAAAATTTTTTTTTTTTTCGAAATTTTCGAAAAATAAAGAGACAGATTAGAAAATAAGCTTCAAATTTGGGTTTGATATTCTTCATATTTTTAAAGCTTATCAAATTTCAATTTATTAAAAGATTTATGATAGAAGGACAAAAAGAATTTAAATGGTTTTAGAAAATAGTTTTTACTTGAATACTTAGCTCATTAAATTTTTATAATGAAATGATAACATCAAACACGTGCCTACAATTACAATCTGATGCCCGAACAAAAGTACATTTATAAGTACAGCAATACTTATTATTAATTCAAATCTCTGTAACGAATACAGAATGAAGAAGAAAACGGTTATTATGAATTATATTGTAACTGTTAAATATACATTAGAGCAAAATTTTTTTGAAAAATTATTTATAATAAAAATCTATTGAAAAAATTATCTAAAATTAAATAATAGTTTTGTAATTAATTTTTGTTTTTTTCTTTTAATGTAATTTAAAATTTTTTTTTTTTATACAAACAATTTAAATTAAGTAGTCAACTATAACAATTTTGAAAGTAATTATAAGGTTTTTGAAGGTAATAATAATGTCAAAACTAATTTTGTACAACCATATTAAAAAAAAATAAATAAATAAATATGTATAATATGTAATTTTTTAGCTAAAAATGGATGATGAATTCTAATATCAAAAATTTAAATAAAAATAGAAGCTTAAATTGAATACAAAATTTTCTATTATAGTCTAATATATTCTAATTTTTAATCTTATTATGATTTATATGTGCCAAATTAGTGTTGATTTGATTAGAGTATATATATAGTTAGATAATTTTCTAATCTGCGATTAAAACTTTTAAAATAGAATGTTAGTTTTTTAATAGATCTGCTTCAAAATTTAAAAGATCTTCTACAGATTTGATATGTTTAACTAATATTTTTTTTTTATTTTGCTATTTTCACTTCTATAAAAAGTATAGGGTATTCTATTCAAAAAGTTATAAAAATTATGACATAAATTTTTTGCGCCATCTGTTATCTGTGACAATAATTATTATTTATGTATTTTATATTATATGATATAGAATATAGATAGACTATTATAATCTATTATTTATAATCTCCGTACGACGTTCAACATATAAACACCGAAAATTGATACGTTGACGTTTCCCGAAATAAAACGCCAACGTATGTCAATCTAAAATATGAAAGCTATTTTAAAAAATATAAAAACAAAAACAAAAAAAATAACAAAAAAAAAAGGTCGTGTCAAAATTGGAAATTCGAATATTCAGCGTTTATACATCGCGTATTTCGGTATGGCTCATATAAAATATATGGGCATGAACACATTTTGACAGACGTTATACATCGTACGTTTTTATTTAGGTTGCGCAGTGACGCTGTAGTAAAATAATATTAATATTAATAAGTAATACTATAATACCAATAATAATAGCTGCTACAGTGACAGTGGGGGTTGGCTTCAATAATTACCTCATTTAGTAAGGTGTTATATACTACTGCATCTTGTAACTGTTGTAACGGATATAGTCACTGTTAACAAAATAGTATTAATAATAGGTGGATTCATTGTTTCCTTACAGTCCCACTCCCAATTCAATGTTTCGACATCCATTTCCTATCCCTACTCCCTAGCCAATATACTGTGTTAGCAGATAAGGGTTTCATCCCATTATATTGGCTAAAGGGGAAGCTGTGTTTAGTCAGTCAGTAAAAATCTGACAGTACAAAGGGGAAATTAAATTTTTGGTGTCTTTGGAAAATTTCTCCCACCTCCCTTAGGAAAAAAAAATAAACTATTACTATTGAATATAGCCTGACCGGAGTTTGAACGAAAAACTTATATTCTGTTGAAAGGCCAGTGATTTAACCTATTACGTCATTGATTAGATCTTCCACTTACCGTTCTGTAAAAAAATATTTATGATAATTTAACCAATTTAATATATAGGTTTTAAGGTTGTAAGTAGTAAGGGTAAAACAATACAGTTTTTAAAGTGATATAAAGCTCATCACATTTTATATATAGATAGATCTTTTACCTTAAGGAGCCTCGGTGGCCTAGTGGGTAAGAGCGTATAAAATTCGCTGTAAACACCGAGGCAATGTGGGTTCGAATCCCACACACGTCGTAAGAGTTATTCCCCCTTACGACATTTACAGCCACGCCTGAACAGGAAAGGCTGTGTAATTTCCTGTTCACATTTATTTGGTAGAGAAATGCATTAAAAAAAAAAAATATTTTACCTTTACATTAGATAAAGGTAATAACAAGTTTATGAGTTCTTTTGCTTTCGGATGTAGGCCATCAAGAGATTTTATTTGTTTTATCCATAAAAAAAATAATTTTGTGGAACAACTTTTTCATGTAGCACCTCTCATTACGGAGCTACAGCCCCTCAAACTTTGAAAAAGCCCTATTTTTAAATGCATATATCTTATGTTCTGCTTAAGATTTTTCCAATCTGAAAACGTCATTCGACAGGTATTTCTTTTATCTTTGTAAATTAATATCAAAATTAAACAATTTTTTTAAATTTAGTATTTAAATTTACCGTTATGTGAAAACAAAATTTTGCATGATTTTTCTACTTTCATAACTCCGGTACGCTTCTAGGTACGTAGAGGCTTGAAATTTTGAGGCAAGAAAGAACTTTTAGAATTAGTATAAGTTTGTTCAGAAAATTTTTTTGGACCACCCGCTGTTTATGAGCTACTAGGGCTTAAAAATTGAAAATTTGCTATTTTTAAACACCTGTAACTTAGGAACCTGTACACATTTTATTTCTGCAAGATATAAAAATTAAAGCTACAGTAATATATTTTTGCGTGTGTTAAAGGTTTATTTTAGTTGTAAAGGGTTCCAAAGTTCCAGCTTTTTAAAATTGCGAAAAAGCCCCATTTTCAGAAGTATATATCTCAGGCTCTGCGTAATAGTTTTGCAATCTAAAACCGCCAGAAGATCGAAAATTTTATTATCTATATAAAACAATATCAAAATTATGTAATATTTTGTAATTTACTATTTAAATTTACCGTTATGTGAAAACCACATTTTGCATGAAATTTCTTTTTTCATAACTCCGGCACGCCTTTAGATAGGAACTTGAAATTTTGAGACAAGAAAGAACTTTTAGAATTTGTATAAGTTTCCTCAGAAAATTTTTTGGTAGCACCCCCTCTTAAGAGTTATTACGCCTCAAAAATTGAAAATTTGCTATTTTTAGACACCTGTAACTTAGGCACCTGTATTAATTTTTCTTCGGCAAGACATGAAAATTAAAGGTTCAATATTATATTTTTATGTGTGTTAACGGCTTTTCTTAGTTATATAGGATTCCGGAATTACGGCCCCTCAAAATTTCAAAAATGTCCTATTTTCACATTTTTTCTTATTACATGAAATTTTCAAATTTTTGTGTAAGTCACACTTCTAAACAGTTTGTATTGAGTTTTGGAAATGTGCGCTTTTAAAAACCGTTGGTTTACATTCTACCTTGTTTTTTTTAACATATAGTCGTTTTAGGATCTGTAAAGTAAATATGCATGTACGACGAATGTTCTGCATTGAGGGTACTGTACTAGATTAATTGTACATTTAAGCGATATAAGTGACACTGCGACATTTTCATATAGATCCATTGTGCTACCCCTGTTATATGTTGTGAATTTTGGGTCTATTTATAATATTTCTGCCAGCTCTACTGCTTTTAAGAAAGTAAAGATCTGTATAGTTTTTTTCTTCTACTAGATTTATTTGTTTTTTTTTTTGATGTATGAACCATCTATGTACTCCTGATTAAACATTGTTAATTTAAATTTAAACAAATTTTTAAGTATTTGCGTAGCAAAATTAATGAATGAGTTATCATAATTTGTATTTACGTTTTGTATTTAATTTTTTTTTTCTTTTGCTCTCAGTAATGTTTTAATTAATTACAAATTTAGTAATTTAAAAATTTTTGTCTTACTTATATATTTGCATTAGAAATTTGTCACATGTTTCCTGTGATATATCTAAAATTAGTTTCTCACACTCAATTTAAAAGCAATTTAACTTTAAAATAGTTTAATTATTTCAAATTACCAAAAAAACAAAAAATGCCATAATTATTTAAATTAAATTGTATTTAAAATGATTCAACAGATATTAATTGTAATTTCATTTTAGCTTTTGATTTTTTTTTTAGTATAAGGAAAGTATTGTAATCAGTAATAATGAAATCAAGATTTAAATGAATTTTAACGTGGCCGACTCGAAAATATAAACAAGTTGAAAATGAAAATAAATTTATAGAATATTTCGATTTAGACCAGTGGGGAGGGATGGACCAGTCCAAAATTAAAAAATGATTAACACAAACAAAAATATAATATTGGAGCTTTAGTTTTTGCATATTACTTCAAAAAAATTTGGACAGGTACCAAGTTACAAGTTTGAAAAATAGAGGATTTTCATTTTTTTGACCCCTTACAGCTTCTAAACGAGGGGCGACACAAAAATATTTCCTCAAATGACTCATACTTATTTCCAAAGATCCAATTGCAAGTTTCTAAGTTACACGGTTTGAAAGATCCAAATTTTTTCAAAAATTGAGTTTCACATAACGGTATACTAAAATACCGCATGGCAAAGTCACATATTTGTTTTATAACTATATAAGTATTTATAAAGTGTATAAAACCAGCTATCGTTTGACGTTTCCAGATTGAAAATATGCCTTATAGAACTAGACTATAACTGTACTATAACAATTTAAAAATATGGCTTTTTCGAACTTTGTAGGGCTGTAGCTCCACAAAATTTTTTTTTTTTGGCGATGTTTATTCGTAGTTAAAATTTCATTGCTTTATTTCAAACAGTGTAGAAGTTTTGTAAACACCCAGACAGACAGATGGACGGACGGACAGAGTGGAACTAATAAGTACATTTTTAAATGTACATTTAAAAATGTGCTAAATATGAAAAAAGTGAGCAATGAAATTTACCACATTTATTTTTTTTTTAGAATCAGCAAACTTAGTTATATTTTGGTAGAAATTAGGTCAGATTCGGATTATTTAAAACATAATTTTTTCAATTTGTGTTCAAATAGAAATTCTAGAATGAGTTTTTGTTCCGGCACACATTATCCGTTATAAAATTCGACACACATTATTGTTGCATGTACAGTAATTGTAAATGAAATCTCCTACATATAATTATGATTTATTTGTTCTTGTTTTGATTTCTTTGTTTTGGTCTCTTAAAACTAAGTGCTTTTTAAGTTATAAAATTTAAAAGTTTTCACATTTTTTGTTTTTATTGAGATGACCAAAAACCAGGCTTTAAAAAAAAAAATTATTAAAATCTTATAATTATGCTTGTTTTAATAAGAGTTTATAGATACTTATTTAAAAGCAGACTTTTTGAACTTTGAAATCAGAATGAAATTTACAGAATGTTTATACATGCGGTTTAGATCGTGTAATGGTCTTTTGGTCCAATTTAATGGAACTAAAACCTAGTTCCAATATTTAAGAAGGTAGAAAAATCTCAGTTTACGCTATATAGTGAATTGGATCTATTTTCCATTATAGGCTACATAATGGGAAATCTCAGCTTAGTCTATATACTTAGTGGAAGGATCTATATATTGGTACAAAACAGTGTAGTTAATTAGGAAAACACTATATGTATATAAACATATATAAGAGAAATAGTCAATGGGAGAACAATTCAAATTTTTTTTTTTCTTTTAATTATTTAGTAGTGAAAAATTTTTTATCTTTCATTTTACTTTTTTAAATCAAAACTGATTGTTTTGCAAAATTTTATTTAAATAGTTAGCTTTAATGAGGTTAATAATTGTTCAAATATGAGTAATCTCTAACCAATTAACTCTCAATGAAGGAAAAATTTAAAAATTTTCATTCTATTTAAGGTGAAAACATTTTTGAAGTTAATTCAGTTTGATAATTTTGCTTTTGTTGGTGGTATCACCAAAATAAAATAATAAAGAGAGAAAAAAAAAAAAAAACATTAGCAAAATGACTAAAATTATTTTCACAATTGCATTATCAGTTTTTGTTTTGGTTTATATTAATGCAGAAAGCTCTAGCAGTGAAGAATCTCTAGAAAGTGCACAAATATCGAAAAGATCAATTAGATTAGATGATGATGGAGAACAAAAAGATAAAAAAAATATTTTTAAAAGATCTGTTAATTTAGATGATGATCAAAATCAAAAAGATAAAAAAGAAATTTTTAAAAGATCATTATTTCAAAAGATTTATAAAAGATCAGTTGCATTAGATGATGATAAAGATGATAAAAATAAAAAAACTCTTTTTAAAAGATCACTAGTTGGATTAGATGATGATAATGATGACAAATCTGGGAAACATGTTGAATTAGATGATGATAAAGATGATCAAAATAAAAAAAATCTTTTTAAAAGATCACTATTTGGATTAAATAATGATGATGATGATGATGATGAAAATGGAAAAAATTTTGCATTAGATGATGATAAAGATAATCAAAATAAAAAAACTCTTTTTAAAAGATCACTAGTTGGATTAGATGATGATAATGATGACAAATCTGGGAAACATGTTGAATTAGATGATGATAAAGATGATCAAAATAAAAAAAATCTTTTTAAAAGATCACTAGTTGGATTAGATGATGATAATGATGACAAATCTGGGAAACATGTTGAATTAGATGATGATAAAGATGATCAAAATAAAAAAAATCTTTTTAAAAGATCACTAGTAGGATTAGATGATGATCAGAAAGATAAAGAAGGAAAAAAAAATATATATAAAAGATCACCAGATGGTAAACCACCAGCTGAACGAAAACCTACTCCAAAAGATTCCAGTGAAGAAAAATCAGTATCTACTGCTGCAAGTTCTTAAATAATTTGAAATTTTTAAATAATTTTACACTAAAAAATTGTGTACTAAATAAAAAATAAAAAAATTTTTCTATAAGTTATGAAAATATAATTAAAAAATTATGAATTAAATATTGTTAAAAAAAATAATTGGCGACAAAAAATTAATAAAATTAATAAAAATTATATTGCATGAGTTCTCAATTGTTTTGGTTTTAATTTATTTAAAATTTAGGAATTTTTTTCAAAGTCTAGATCAATGATTTTTATTCCTACTGGATTTTTTTTTTGATTCAATATTTGATTAAGAAGAATGTCATTTCATTCGCTATCTGCCTCATCTCAATAATCTTCCCAATCAAATGAAAATTAATTTTATAAGAATTAATTTCAAGCCTTCTAGCAATGGCAAAAAAATTTTCCGTTAATAGAAATAAAATTTTATATATTTTTCTAATTGTTCCCTTGCCATTTGTGCCATTTTAATTGCTGTTGGCTGTGTTGTAAAAAAAACGCCTTTACATGTAATTCACAAAAATTTTGTTTTTTCTTTAAGTGAAAAATATAGCAAGATTTTTTTTACAGTCGAAGATGATAATAATGAATGTGCTTCAGTTTCGAGATGATATGTCGGATAAGTCTCCCAAAGGACGCTTCAAAGTTATTTTTTTAAATGTAAATTCGCTTGAACTCGAGGATTATTCATACGATTTTTTCTTTCTCGGCCGACATGCTACTGTATTGAGTGATAGAAAAATTTGTGCTGGGCAACTTGGGTATTATTTTTTGTAATGCATTTAATATACGAAAAAAAAAAATATTTGCCTTCTATTTGACGTTGATCCTTCAAATCAAAATCAATATATATATATATATGTTTTTTGAAAGCAATATTGATTCTGGTTTCTCGAGTTTATCAATAACATTCATCATTATTGAATAACTGAAGGTAATAAGATCTCAGGATTATTTTTTTTTTGGCACAATGTAACTTAATTTCATTCATTTTCTTTCTCGTCGTTAATTTTCTTGCGAACATCATCTTGATTTTAATATCTCAATGTTGCTACAAACTCTAACCGCTGCAATGGCAATTAACGTAAAGCTTGGGGACAGCAAAGTTTTGACAATGATTCAAAAGAATTGACAAAATTTATTTTTTTTTAGTCTATTTCTCTGCCACATAAATGTGAACTGGCAATTACACAGCCTTTCCTTTTCAGCCATGGCTGTAAATGTCGTAAGGAGGAATAACTCTTACGACGTGTGTGGGATTCGAACCCACACTCCTTCGGTGTTTACAGCGTATTTAATACGCTCTTAACCACTAGGCCACCGAGGCCCCTAAAAATATTAAATATTTTCTAATTTTTCTTATTTTTTCCAATATTTTTCTTAGAATAGAGCATTTTATTGATGGTTACAAAATTAGCGTTATGTATATATTCTGGAAAAAGCGTATTCATTATTTTCTATTCAACTCTAAAATCTCTCCAAATTCAAAATCTATAAAGTTTTACATACATAAGTACATATTTCAATAAGAAAACAAAAATCCAAAATGTATGAGGAATAAAGTATGAAAATGTATTTTTTTATTAAAGTTGTTGTTTTAATTTCGCATTTGTGTCCTCTTTTGGGACTATTTGCCAACCCATACCATACTTATTATATGCAGTTGAAAAGTGTGTGAAAAAACCTTTCTAACGGTGTAATATTAAATATAGGTTGTCTTTAAAAATTTCACATTTATTTTCACAGTGAGTTTTTTGAAAATTTAGAATTTATTTTTTTTTATACCAAAATTTCTTTTAACTCCAATATCTTAGAAACGGTAGAAAGATAGTATTATGCTCTACAATATTGTAGAAAATTGGTTCCTATATTCTGTCGTAGAGGTAAAATATAACGCTTTAAGTAAAATACTACAAAATGTTAAGATAATTTTGTAATGTATTTTTTGACCACTAGATAGCGGAATCGGCCCTAATGCGCCATATCTATTCGGAAACATTGAGATATAAAGTATTGTTATGTGTTAATGTCATCTTAATAATTTGTAACCCTTTTGCATAGATTTTTGAAAGTCAAATTTAAGCTTTTTGAACAAAATATAAAATATCAATAATTAATATATATGTATGTATGTTTTAAATCATTGCAAATCATTCACAATCATTTTATTTAAACTTTTTCTATTAAATATTATAATACATATTACCAAACATTACACAAACAGAAAAAAAAAAAAAATAAATTATTTTATAAACTAATTATAAATATACTGAATATTTCTTATATAACA
Source organism: Poecilobothrus nobilitatus (assembly GCA_947095535.1). Lineage (NCBI taxonomy): Eukaryota > Metazoa > Arthropoda > Insecta > Diptera > Dolichopodidae > Poecilobothrus > Poecilobothrus nobilitatus. The sequence continues at coordinate 76,931,618 of OX352773.1, read as the reverse complement.
ATGATATATTTTAAATTTATATATAATATATTATATTATTTAAGTGTGTACTGTGTATATATTTATATGTTTTAAATTGTGAATATTTAATAATTATGTATTTAATATATAATTTATTCTTCATCTTTATCATCATCATCAGTTGGTGGTTTCTTTTTTTGATTACGACCATTTGGTTTATTTTGTTCACTTGGTGATCTTTTATAGATCATTTTATCATCATCTTGTTTTTTATTATTATCTACAAAATAATCAAATACTGATCGTTTTATTAAAATTTTATAATCATCGCCATCCATTTGTTTATTATCATTATCAATATCACTTAAAAGATCAACTGATCTTTTAACAATTTCAATTTCTTCTGGATCATCTTTTTTGTGTTTATCATCTTTTGGTGGTGATCTTTTAAATATACCTTTACCAGTTTTGGTATCATCATTATTATCAATATTTTTTTCTTCACTGCTAGGAAAACCTTGTCCTACTGTTAAAGTAACAGCAAAGATAATGTTAAGTAAAAAAATAGTTAAAAATAATTTTGACATTATGTTAAATTTTTAATTTATTTTTTTTTTTTTTTTTGAAGATTATCTCGACTTCTGAAAAGTTGTTTTAAAGTTTTAAGGAACCTTTTTCTAAACTGAATTTTTATTTGAATATCATTTCCTTTAAATAGTATTGAAAAGTTATTGAATTTTATTATCAGAATAAAAAACATTTCGCAATTAAAATTTTAAACATATGTCCATGAACAAATAAATGTTAACATGATCATGTTAAAATTAATTTATTTATGTTTTTATAAATAAAATTTTACAAGTTTTGATTATTTAATTAAAAAAAAAAAAAAAAAACTTCCTGTTTCAAAAATTATTGAAAATATTGAGTCATTTAGAGAATTAATTTAAATTTAAATTAATACATTCTTTCAATTAAATTTCAATTATTTAGTATAGTTATAGTAATTAAATGATATCTGTAAATTTAAAATTTACTTTTCTAAAATTAAATGTTAATCAATCGGTAGAAATATTTCGTTCAGTAAAAATCTGAATTTTTTGAAAGTCAACTGTTGAAGTAATATAATCTAGTCTAGAAGATATTTATAATATTTGAAAAAAAGTTTAAATTTTAATATTAAATTTTTTATTTAAAAATATCAAAAATACCCGTGACGATTAGATGTAAAAATGTACAATATGTAACAAAATTTTACATTACTTATAGCCATTTTGAACACGCATTCTTGTAGTTTGACGATGTCCTTCAAAAAAAAAAAAAAAAAAAAGGTTTTTGGTACTCGTAATTTTTGTTTTTTTTTTTAAAAAAAATTTTTTTTTTTTTTTTTCAAAAAGAATTTAAACAAATTTTATTTTAAAACGATATGGGACCTTGGTGTCCTAGAGGCCAGTCGGTAATAACATATAAAATACGCTGTTAACACCGAGACAGTGTGTGTTTGAATCTTAGACATCTTGTGAGAATATTTTTGCCTTACGATATTTATAGCCACACGTGGAAAGGAAAGGCAATGTAATTTCCTTGTCAAATTTATGTGGCAGGAGATTAAAAAAAAAACAAAAACAATATATGAATATATTTTAGGAAATGTTTCGTTCTACAATACTACCGGAACTCTTCAGTAAGCAAGTAGTATTGATATGCTTGTTTTAAATTTCAACAAGTCTTATTAAAGAAAATTTCAGAAAATCTTCTGTGAAGTAATAAGACAAGTTGAAAAAAATATCCATAAAAACTAAGTTTTAAAGCTAAAATAATAAAATCTAAAAAAAAAAAAATTTTTCTTTCTTAGAATTTATTATTTTAGCTTTAATATATGAATACTTATATGTAAAAAATTTAAGTTAGTAAAATCCTAGTATAGGGTTGTTTGTTATTATTTAAAAGACTAAAGCAAGTGTAGAATTGTACAACCAGTGTAAAATTAATTTGTATGAACATTTTTTTAGTCTAGATGTAAGAATACACTGAATATACTCACTAGTTTACATCTAATTTTGCGTATAATCGTGGACACCCTTATATTTTTTTTATTTATTAATTTAATTTATTATTGAAATATAGGAAATATAAGAGAATTGATCTGATCTGATCTTAGTAATTGTATTTTTTTAGTATTATTATTTAAGTATTTTGATATTTTAGTTTATCATGGAACTGCTATCCTGTATACAAATTATTTCAATGTACGAACAATTCCGTCGAAGAGTATAGTCCAACATTTGCGTTTATTTTGTTCTTAGGTGATAGCTATTGCTGTGATATTTTTCATTTATTGTCTTTGGTATTTATGTCCGTAAAATAATCGATGGCTTCAAATTGTATTATTAATCTGATTCTGGATACCAATCGCTTTAAGCTAATATTAAGTCAAATTTTGCCTTTTTTTAGAAATTGCAGTAGGGATTATTTATATAAACTGCGTATTTTATATATTTATATGTTTTATTTATTTAAAACGTGACTTTTACATTTTTTCGAATTTTTTTCAAGATTGTGGTTATTTTTCGAAGCGTATAGACAACATTAAGCTATCAAGAAGTTAACATTGATATGTTAAGAATTATCAAGCTATTAACATTTATCATTGCATCTAGTCTGTAGATATATATAATGGGTAAATTATTCACATTAATAAATTACTTATGCTATTATTTAAAAGAGGATATATTTGTAACGGTAAAATCTTTTATTGTAATTTGTTATTTATTTCTATGAGTTGTGTGGCATTTCTATATTTATCATCATTCATTGAAATCTTGAAATACATGTATATTTTTTACTAATATTATTTTTAAAATCACATTTTAAATTGTACTTACAGCTGGTTGAGACAGTGGTGAGAAGGTTTATCATTCGAGGAGTCCAGGTTAATTATACTTACAACTGATAGGGGCGGTAGTTATGGTGTTTTGACATTCGAGAAGTTCAAGTTTGAATTTTAGTAAAACTGATGTGTTTATATTTTAAAAATATGAACAAAAGCATTATAATTTAAAGCTATGATTGATATTAAATTAAATGAAATTGTTGAATAATTCTGTTTTAATTTTGTGTTTATTAAAATTTTGTTAAATAAAATAATTTTAGCTTACAATGAGAGTCTTTTTACTCATTTTAGAGACATAATTTTTTCCTAATACCTATTTGTTTATTTTTATATTCCATTATTCTTAACGTTTCGATTTTTAAAGGATCCTTATTCAATATAAATCGTTTGTATACATCTCCCATAATTTTTTATTCAATTTCTCGAATTTTGCTCTTTAATTCTGAGAAATATTTTAAAATTATATTGTCAAATTTTTATATAAAGTTAATAAATTGGGTTTTATAAACTATGCTATAACATGCAATTCTAACATTGGAATCTTAATAATTAAGAAATTACAATTGTGATATTCTTCCCCAAAAAATAAATATGCAGCAAATTTCATTGAGTACATAAATGGCTTCACGCCATACGGATTTTCTCTGTTCTCAAACTTTGTGAGTTTAAGTATAAAATATTAGTACTTTGTTTATATTTTTATAACAATAGGGCATCGGTGGCCTAGTGGGTAAGAGCGTATAAAATACGCTGTAAACACCGAGGGAGTGTGGGTTTGAATCCTACACACGTCGTAAGAGTTATTCCCCCTTACGACATTTATAGCCGCGGCTGAACAGGAAAGGCTGTGAAATTATTCTGTCAAAATTTTAAAACTTCTTTACAAAAAAAATTACATTCTTACTACGTAGTTGCTCATTCCTACTACGTGGATCAACCTAAGTGGTACTCTACTGGTTATAGTAATTCGCCCGCTTCCAAAAACTGACCAAAAAATTCAAGATGAATCTGAACAGATTCATCATTCACTTACCTTTCAACTCTTCTTTATACGGATTCTTCCCATCCGTATCCTATCCCAACTACTACTTATAGTTACAACTACTTTTTGAAACATAGAAACATATTCCTAGATTGTAATTTAAGTAAAAAATAAAATAAAATCAAAGTTATATATTGCCTTAAAATTTTAATTTTATTGTGGAAATTTTACATAATTTATTTTTTTTTTTTAATATTTATTTAAAATATATATATATATTTTTTTTTTATTTAAGATCATTTAATCTTGATTTTATGATTTCAAAAAACCTCATCATTTCATCACTTTTTTGTTTTAAGTTAAGGGGCTACTGTTGCTGTTGTTGTTGTGGTTGATCTTCTGCGATTTCTACAAGCAGCATCCTCTGTAATTTACATATAATATGTAATTTTTTTAAATTTTATCAGGTATTACCAGAAGAAAGTAAATCCATTTTTATACTAACCTTTCGGTTTAACTAATCCTACACCTTGGGATTTAAGTGCTCCTATTAAAGATTTTGGTCCCCCAATAAATTGTACTTGTTTATCATCTTTGCTGTCATCATTATCATTTGGCATAGCCTAATAAAAACAAAAATAAAGTTTTAAAATAAATTTTATTATGTTTAGCTGTAAGGAACATGTAAATGTTTAGAAGTACGCAGATGAAATGATTATAAACATAATTTTTTGAGTATGTTTTATGTTGCAAGCAACAATGAAATCTTACCAAAATTGTGGTGGCAGCAATTAAAACAAATAGAAAAGTGAAAATAAATTTAAACATTTTTTGAAAGGCTTGAATAACTTTTAAGTTTGTCCGAAAGAATTAATAAATTGAATTGAACTGATGATAATAAATGTAAAAGGTAAACTATTTATATGAAAATGTTGACTTAAATGTTGACTTAAATGAAAATTAATTAAAAATTTGACGATGTTTTAAAATGAAAAGTGATCTGCGTACTGAGAAATAGGAAAAAAGAGGTTGGAAAAAATATAGAAAAATGTAATTTTTTAAATTGTATTTTGTCAAATGTTATTTTTAAAAATGTGCTCATATATATTCAAATTGTACTCGTATTTAAACGTTTATCAATACAAGAAAATTGATATTCATTTAATAGTTTTTTTTTTTTTTGAAACTTTACATTGTTTATTAATTTTAGTTGTAGCTTGTTTTTGCTTTGTATTTTGAGATTAACAACATTTTTTTTATTTATAAATACTTATATTATTCATAATATTATTTAAAATAATAACAAATTAGTCATAAGTACTTATATATATATATGTTTTTTTAATTTCGATTACAATTTATTTTAATAATCAACCTAGGTTAGGTTTGATTAAAGTGGCTACCGAAAACGCACACTTAGACCATATTTGGTCCATTGTGATACCACATATAAATTTTTCTATTCCAATCGCTAAAACAATTTTTAGCTTTTTGGAACGCGAAGAATGCTCTTCACATTTTTACCTGTTAGATCGCTAAGGTTGTTGAAGAGATCACCCTAAGTTTTTATAATTTTGATAAGTAAAGTTTTTATGTAAGTACAGTTTATAATGCTTCTAAAATTTTTTTTATTTAAAATGCTAAACGCAAAAGTAAATCATTCCAGAAGTATTAATAAAATCATGGAATGATTTACTCACTTATGTCGCCATACTTCAAATTAAAGGTATTTGAGTTGCTTGTGTTTGAACTCATACTAATTTATTATCTAGAAAATAAAATGAAACGTATTTTATCTTTATTGAAAATATCCTTCCTAAGCTACTTTTAAAATAAAACTAAGAATTTAGTTTTCTAAACTCATGAACCGTTTAAAAATATCTGAACCATACTGAATCTAATCTATTCTGCCGTTAAATCAAATTTCAAAACCCATTATTTTTTATAATTTTCATACTTTAACCGTTCTATATATCTTCTATTTAAAATATTATCCTATCATAATCGGCTAATGTTGCCTTAAAAAAAAAGAACAACAAATTGTATTAAAATAAATGTAATTGTACATATATTGGGGTCCCTAGGGATAATTCATTCATTTTGGTGGAAATTATTAATAGAGAATACTATATAATGAAACGGATTGAAAATAAGCTCTTTCATCCATTACAAATTACATGTTTACTAAAAAAAAATTGAAGATTGATGAAATTTAACTGAAGAGTGTTGAAAGTATTGTGGAATTTTCCGTATGACTCGTATATCATGAAATAAATAATTAGTTATATATTAATATTTGTAAAGGTATTTTAAATTACCATTATTTTTTTTTAATTCTTACCAATACAACCATAAATACAGCAACTAATAACAAAAAAGAATAAATAAATTTTTCCATTTTTCAATTTTAGATAACTTTTAACTAAATAAAACTAATTGATTTTTTCCACTTTTGGAAGTAACTGATGACAATTGTTTAAATAGTTAATGTATTTATATAAAAATATTGAATTGAATTATAGTTTAAACTTTAAAGTATAGAATTATTTATCGAAAACATATAATTTTAGAATAAATTAAAATTATCAAAAAACAAAAAAGCGATAATGGAATATTATTAATAAAATTATATAATTATTTTTTTTACATCATAAGTAGATTTATTAATATATATATATAACTAATTCTTTAATTAACCAAAAAGAAAAGTATAAATATCATAATATCATATATCATATCATATACAGGGTAATTCAATAACGAGTGTCTGCACATATACTGCACCCTGTGGGGAATAATGTGGAAACCGAACTTTTATGTTTTCGGTTGGAAAAAATGTTTTTTAGGTATTTAAAAACTTTAAATAGCCATTGTTTCATACTTTAATTTGGTAGATTCAATTATGTCCCAAAAACTGAGAAAAGATAGAGATTTTAAATTAATACATTTTTATACATTTCAAAAGTGCCTTTCTCATGCTATTAAAAACTTTTTTCAGAATGCTCTAATCTTGTTCGATCTAGCCGCCATATAAAAGTGTAGCCCCCCATAAAAATGTCCAATCTAGCTTCCATACAAGAGTTTTATTTCCACATTATTCTCCTACAGGGTGGTATATGTAAAGGCACTTATTAATGAATCTCCAATGAATCATATATGTATGTAGACAAAATAAAATCAAAAATAAATAATAATTCTTGTATAAGATAATAGATGGCGTAGGAATAAAAAATATTTGTGTTTCATAATCTTATAAAAAAGTTACGGTCGAGTTATCAACGGCTTAGTGAAATTAATGATTTCAGAAACTTAATCTTAGTGAAATATGAATAATAAATGACTTTAAGGTCCTAAGTTCCTGGAATATAGATGTGGAAGGGAGAAAAATATTTTTTTACTTATGTTATTAATTTTATTTTACTTATCTAAAATTTATATGTTTTAAATTTCGATCAATTTATGTATTTTAAGTATAATACGTATATATTATCGAAGATTTTAAAAAAGGTGAAAATATCTCGATAGTTTCATTTTTTATTAATTTAAGTGAACTCTTTGACATGGATCTGATAAGTTTTTAAAGCTTTTTTCACCAAAGTGGTAATTTTGTAAAATATATGAAGGGAAACTTAACTTCAACTCTGGTTGAATATGTTCTCTCACGTTTTGAAAGTGCACTAAGGACTGACGCTCAGCCTTCATCAATCAAAACAAATTACTTTAATGTTTTTTAATAAAATTTTGTTAATTTTTTTTTTAATGCTTTTCTCTGACACATAAATGTGGACAGAAAATTACACAGCCTTTCCTGTTCAGGTGCGACTGTAAGTTTAGTAAGGGGGAATAACTCTTACAACGTATGTGGGATTCGAACCCACACTCCCTTGGTATGTACAGCGTATTTTATACGCTCTTATCTACTAGGCTAACGAGGCACCATTTTGTTAATTGAATACATATATAAATATACTTACATAAATTTTTGTAATAAAAATTTTTCAAATTTTAATATCCATTTCAAAAATTTTTAAAATTTTCATTTTAAATTCAATAAAATTCATTTTAAATTCATTTTAAATTCATTTTAAATTCAATAAAAATAAAAATACTGAAATGTAGTGGTATTATTATATTTTTTTTTGCTTTGCTGAAATTGTGTTATTGTGTAAATTAATTTATAGTTTTGACCAAGTTGTATATTAGTTCTAAAAATAACATATCTTTCACTATGCGATAGGTTTTGTACTCTTTACTCAAAACCTTTCAGTAATATAAAGATATAACGATTATCTGTAACGATTATAAACGATTATCAATATTATATTAATCGTATGTTATCTTTAGCATCTTTAGTATATTATAACCTATTGGGAAGGGAAGTGGTGCTACACCACCACATATTAGATGTAGAATTAGCATATTAGAATTTTTATAGAAAAATGTAGTTTAGAAGAGGTGTAGAATTCTATAAAATCCAAAATAAGTTTTCTTTGCGTGTGTTATAATTTGATTTTGTAAAATGGATTGTACTTTGAATAATTTTGTAAATAAAAACTGGAAGTATCTAAAAATATCACATTTATTTGTTAAAATGATTGTTAAAATTAATAAGAAATAGTATTGAGTATAAAGAGGTTGATTTCCTAAATCGTTGTTAAAGTTATTGTAAATTTACAACTTTTACATATGAAATAAGTTTTAGAGTCTTTTTTTAATTAAAAAAAAAAGAAAAGAAATATATTTAAAATTTCATTTCTTTTTTGTTCAATGCTAAAAAAAAATTAATTTATTCAAAAGGATTTTAGGCTATGTCCATTTTATTAATATAATTAATTATAAGATAATAATTGTTTAAAAATTTTTTAAAGTTAGTTAATAATTTCGTTAAAAATTTGGAACAACTTAAAAATATATTTAAATTTAATGATATTTTTAAAGTCTGTAGGGCATTTTTTATTTAAAGTCCATATCTTTTTTTCTATTTAATTAAACTTTACTTTTTGTTAATTTAAAATCTTTGAAATATTCTTTGATTATTTGTTAATTTAAAAAATTAATAAGAGTATATAGTTAACAGTGCCAACTCTAGATCGAACGAAATACGAACATAAGTTATGCAGTTACTAATTGCATATTGCATAATTATCTTTCACAAAATTTAATATATCTGACTTAATTACGTACCTAGATAAGTATATACTTATGTAAATTTTTTGAGTTATATGACAGCTATTCAAACCAGCTTACTTACAAACTTACAATTTTACAAAAGTGAAAAGGTAAAAACGGATGGACAGGGCTAAATTGACTCAGAATTCAATTTTGATCAAGAATAAATATATTTTGCAATATTTATCTCGTTTCCTTTAAGGTATCACAAACGTAATGATAAATTTAATATACCCTGAAAATTATGTTCGTTTACGAGCATAAAAAAACGTTTATATAGAATAAAACACAATTTTGTTTTGGACATAATACAGTTTTTATTGATATTTCGATCAATTCTTTTTCAAAACCAAATGAATCATTTCGGAACCGCTTTTCCCAAAATTTTCTCAATTGCGAGAACAAGAAAAATAAGATGATTGTAACTTCGAGAAGGCGGAAGATTGACAAAATTTTCTTTTTTAGAACAACTGCGTAGTTTTAAGAAGAGGAACTTGACAAAATAATCTTCTACAAAATTTTTCTTTTCAAATCGTGTTAAAATTTCGCTTTTAAAAATATCCTGTTTTATAAGGCACAAAACTCCAGTAGTTAATCCAGTTATACATTTGCTGAAATATATTTTGTGAAAAAAAATTTCATCGTGGACCGAAAAGAGCTTAAAGTTTTTAGGATGATAGTCAATATACTGTATAGTCTATACCTACTCTATAGTTTATATCATCAAAAGAAATACTTCAAAGCGACGATTTGGCACTTACATCATAATTAATGATGTCTGTAATCTTAAACATTGAATAAAAATATTACTTATACTTTAAATCTTTGTTTGCAAAAGTATCTATAGATACGTCAAAATTCTATTCACATATTGGTTTTTGAATACAATTAGTATAGTCACCATGCTGACATAAAGTTACAAAATGTCAAAAAACGTAAGTATCAAATTTTTCAAGTACAATGCAAAAGTGACATTTAAATGAAATAAAATAAATAAAATGAGTAAAGTTAAAAATTAAAATCAATAAAGAGTATAAAATACACGAAGTACTAAAATAATAGTATTAAAATATTCTAATAGTACACTATGTTATATAATTTTTGTATGTAACTACATATATATTTATTTGAAAATTGTAACAATATCTTTTCGTTAATTTTATTTAAGAATGGTCACTTGTTTTCTTTTTTTACGAGGGTCGGTGCAAAACTTCAAAATTTATCCAGAAGAAATGCACATAATCCTTCCGGATAGCGTTGGAATTTAACAAACCAAAACCACAATTATTAAAAATCAAAGTTTAGGTTGGGATCTTTCATACAAATGGACAGTTTGGTTTACGGGATAGGGATGTAGGAGGGATTCGTGAAAAAAAGGAATTTAGGAAAAACAAAAATTTAGGATTATAAAGGGTGGGTATGAAAATTTGGAGCAACATTTAAAAGAAGGATGTTAATGTTCTTTTTAAACATTACTACATCCTACTCATATGAGTTGCCACATGAAATTTAAACAAAATAAATAACAATGCATAATGACAATTAACAATTAGCTGTCAAAGTTAAAATTTTGAGTTAAAATCAATTCTTAATAAATTTTTACGCGAGGGCTGCAATGACAACTTGATGGTTACTACCATTGTGTGCATTTGTATTGTTTTCAATCTGTTTAACTTTAGAAATATTATTTCGCTGCGATGGCTTATCTAATAGTACTTAAGATAAAAAGATATTATAAACATAACTTAATTCATTATACATTTGTCAATATTATATAGTATAGATATATAATATAATAAAATAATTTACTATTTTTGATGTGACTTTTTTAGTTAGAATGAATAATAAAAAAACATGTCCCCTGTGGATAATTTACGTATAAATTTTATCTGTATATTATAGTTGTAAACTATAAAAAATAAAAAGTTCACTATGCATTAGTCATATTTTTGGTTTTTTTTTTATATATTAATTTGTTAATATAGTTTTTTATATCTTAGTATAAAAATAATATACGTAAAGGATTTTTTCAATTATAAATAGAACATTAACCTGTCTCAGTTCACATAAATAGGAGTGATTATTAAAAATACATAATACATATATGTATGTATATGTATTAATTATATTAAATTGTACTAAACTTTATATAGTAACGTTTCATGAAAATTTTCTTTAAAACCGATTTTATGAATATAAATTTACTTACATTGTTTTTTTATTATTATTATTAACAGCTTTTATTGAACTTACTCGTGATTAAAGGAATCGTGGATTCTTGCAAGCTATTTTAGACACACTTCCCGTTGAGCGGGAGACATGAAATTTTGGACACAGTGTAGATTCCGATGACAATACATGATTCTAAAATAATAATGCCAAAAAAACAGTAAAGGAGTTAACTAAATTAGCAAAATAAAATATTCATACAAAGATATTACAGATTTTTTAACAGAATTATTACAGAGTAAAATAAAAATATGAAATTTGCGTTGACATGTGGGTGTTTGTTGTTGCCTTTTAATTAGCTGACAAAACTAAATATATGCATATATATAATTTTATACATTTAGTATTTTGGTTTGATTTATACATTCTTCTTTTTCGTGAAACACAAAAACAAAGAAACGGGAATACGTTACGCGTTAACCGTCTTCCCAGACTAGTCTTCTTTCTTCTTCTTCTTTTTTTTCCTAAGGGAGGTGGAAATTTTCCAAAGACACCAAGGATTTCCCCCTTGGTAGTGTCAGATTCTTACTGACTAAACCCACCTCCCCCTTTAGCCAATATAATTTGATGAAACCCTTACCTGCGAACACAGTATATTGGCTAGGGAGTAGGGATAAGAAATGGATACGGAAACATTGAATTGGGAGTGGGACTGTAAGGAAACAATGAATCCGCCTATTATTATTACTATTTTTCTAACAGTGACTAAAGCCGTCACATCAGTTACAACATGTAGTAGTAGTATATAGTACAACATGAGGTAATTATTGAAGGCAACCCCCACTGTCACTGTAGCGGCTGTTATATTATTGGTATTAGTATTCTTATTAATATTATTATTATTTTACTACAGAGTCAGCACCATCACCATCAGTGGATTACAACGTGCAGCAGTATATAACACCTTACTTGCATGATATAACCAGAGATAGCTCCACGGTAGTCTAGTTTTTTCATTATGTTTCGTCCCTCTTTCCTATAAAGGGATTTTGTGGTTGTGGAATTTTTGTCTTCTTTTTTAAAAATAAAATTTTATGCGGTGAACCTGAGAATCTACAAATACAAAGAAAAAAATAAATAAACACTTTTATGAAGTTTAAAAAAAAACGTCAAACTTCAAACAATATTCTATTCTATATATATTCTATATTTATATTCTTCTCTCTTCAAAATTTATTTTCAAATAGACATACATACATATAAAAAAGAATCTACTTTTTGAAGAACAGTATGGAAATAAAGCGGTGTTAAAAAGTAAAAAGAATCTGAATCTCAAAGACTTGTTTGGAAAAAGCCGAGTAATGGTTATAATACGATTGCAAATAGCATTTAGTGATACTATTTTGTTAATATTTTTTTTTTTAAGCAAATTCTCATTCCGTATACATAATTTTATACTTTTACTTTAAAATGTCTGTAATTAATTCTGTAATGTAGAAAACAAACTACCGAACTTTTGTTTTTGCTTTCTTTTTTCAATATTCATCGTCAATTTTTTTTTGTGTTGTTTATGTTTTAAAGAGTTTTGTGTACATGTCTCCAGCTTTTATATTAATTTCACGGGCTTTATGGCACATATATAAATGCTAGAATGAGATAAATTTTTTTTAAAGAAATTTCCATCGCAACTATATAATTTAGAAAATTACAGAAAAATTTCCAATTAAAAATTTATTTTCTACTTTTTAGGTGAAAAAAGCTGTTTTTTTATTATTATTTTATTTAAACTTTGATTTTCTTTACTTTTATCATTTATGTATAAATATATAAAGAAAAATATGGTAAATAACAAGTAGTACCACTTCATGTTCAACTTTCCCAATTTAACAAATCACATTTTTTTATGCTAAAAGTTGGAAAATTTGCCACAACCGTAAGAGAATCCAAAGAATCCAAAAAACAACCGTAAAAGAATCCAATCATGAAACTAGTGTTATGAATAAACAATCGCTTAAAAATTCAAAGTTTTCTTTTTTGGTGTTAGGAGTAATTTAGAAAATTGAAAAAATATTGTTAATAAAATATGTTACTACGAGTGTATGTGTACTCGTATTTTGCTCTGTTTTGTAATTTTATTGTTTTTTTTTTTATGTTTTTTTTTTGTTTTATCTGCAAATAATTTTTAAATCCAATTAATGGTAGCAGACCAGTAGTTAATCAAAAATGAATTACAATTAATTTAATTTTAAAACTATTGCCAACATAAAATCAAGAATATATTAAATTGTCGATTTTGAAGATTGTAGATTTATTGTGGTTAGTATATTATTATTACATTTTAATGTTTTATAATAAATTTAGAATAATGAAAATAAATATTTTTTTTTTTTTAAATTATTTACATATTTATTTCATTCTGTCATAATAACGACATTAATCCTTAAACTAAAGTAAATTTATTTCAAGTACAAAACGATAAAACAATAATTTAATACATTTTGTAATATAAAAAACAACTTTTTGAATAAACCTTTTAAAGGTTTAATAAATTTTAATTAATTAATAAAAAAAAAAATTATTTATTTATTTATTTATATTAATTTTTCAAATAACCATGGGCTTTTTAACAAAAGTGCAAAAAATGCAATTTTTTTCATTAAGAGCAATGTTTTGCTTTTAAATGCACGTTTTTTTCTTTAACAGCAAGATTTTACTTTTAACTGTACGTTGTTTTTTCAATTTTAGTACAATGTGTGGTCCAACAAATCAATTCGGCTTCAACAATCGAATTACGAAATGCACGAACTAGAAGAAAAAAATTGATCTTTATAGATGAAAATGGTTTTAATTTGCACTTCAGAAGATCTTTCACAAGAACCAAAATAAATGAACGCGTTATTGCTAACATTGCATTAATAACATCTATGTGCAGCAAAGGTTTGATACACACTAATATAATTTCGAATAACACATGCAATTCAGAAAAATTTTATAAATTTTTGAAGGAACTAGTTGAATTGCTTGACAAATGAAGTTATATGGCAGGTAAATGGCTTATCATGGATAACGCAGCGATTCATAAAACCCATATGGTTAGAGATATTTTACAAGGGAAACCTATATACCATTTAAACTTTCTATCGTCGTATTGCTGAATCCAATTGAGAACATATTAAAAAATTATAGTAAGAAAAATGCTTTGCGGAAAAGGTGTATAAGTAAAACATGGTCTACTAAGGCCGTTGTAGGTTAAATGTTATTATTTTATATAGCAGTATCTGGCAATTTTATTTAATGTTTATATATTAATTGAATGTCTACTATCAATGGTTCACCTAGAATAGGTGAATAGAAATGCCTATACAAATTAAAGAATATTCCGAAGATTATATCAGAGACTACATAATATGTATGTAGTATACTACTATGTAGTCTCTGATTACATATAAACCTTTTGCATTCAAATGTAATTTCATTAAGAAAGCAATAAATTAATAAAAATGCATATTTTCAGGAGGATTTATTTTAATAAACTGTTGCTTTTGAAATATTTTTTATTTTATATAATATTTATTTTATTATACATAATTTTTTTTTTTAAATTAATACAATGAAATGCTTTAGTTCATGATTTGTAGTTTTATGGCCCCTCTATACACTAAATTCTTAATGCAAATTAATAAGAGTTAAGACATCTACAAAAAATTAAATAAACCTATAAGTATTGTAGGAAAATTTCGTAAATTATTACATATTGAGTGGTGTTAGTTAATAAGGCGTTAAAGTTGTTTTAGAAAACAATATAAACAGTTTAAAGCTTTTACGATCTAAATTTATAGTCGCTATCCTCTTATCATAATCAAATAAAAAGAGCAGGTAATACATTAAAATATCTTGCAAAGATAAAAATAAATCTATAATTTCATTTAATTTTCTAAATCGAAATATTTAAATAGAATCAAATTTATTTATTTATTTATATTAATATTACATACATAAATGTAATGCAATATTATTGAACCATCGGCTACCAAGGCCATTATAGGTTTTTTATACTAATATTAAATTATATACTAATATTATTTATTTTGTTTATTTATATACTATATATTTACATTATATTTGGGGTACGTAAGGGGGGTATGTAAAGAAAAAAACACTTACGACCTGTGCAGGGATCGAACCCACACTCCTTCGGTTAATACGCCACATGTCTACCCATTAGGCTACCGAAGCCCCATAGAATCAAAGAATACAATTGAAAATTGTTAATTTCTTTATATTGCATAAATTTAGGATGTAACTGATATAGTTACTTTATTTTTTTTTTTAATCAAAAAATTTTTAATTAAATATTTTATTTTAAACTAAAAGAATTTAAAATTTGTATAAAATTTTTCAGAAATGTTGAAAAAAAAAATTATAGTCTTTAGTGCATTTTCAAAATTTTTATTTAAAATTTATTTCAAACTATATACATACATACATTAAAAATCTTTTATTAGTGTTAGAAAAAAATTAAAATTAAAATTAAAATCTTTTATATATATATTATGTACATTTTAGCTCCAATTTTTGAATAAAAGATTAATATTTATTTTCATCAAATTGCTTCAAATTAATTTGTTGCTGGTGTAGTGCTTGAATGTCTGCATCCAGCTTCTAAAATATGATAAAAAAAAAAAAAAAAACAATAAAAAATATATCTATATAATATGCATATATATAGAAATTTGATTTTTTAATTACTGTCATTGCTTTTAAATCCAACTATTTTTGGATTAAAATGTTTTCCTTCATGTAGATGACGGCCACCACCTTGATTATTGCCAACATCATCATCATTATCAAACTTAACTTGGTCACGATCGTTTTGCTATATAAAATTATTGTTTGTAATATTTTTTTTTAATAAATTAGAATTTTGTATAATTATATAATAAATTAAATGTCAAAAGATTGATTTTATATCATTAACAAAAAAAATATACAAAATTTTTAGATGATAAACTAACATAAAGGTTGCAATAGTGCGCCATAACTATTTTAATTTCACCTGAAAGAAAGCGTATTTAATTAAGAGTAAGTATCGACAGGAATTTTAAAATTTTGAAAAAAAACACGGATAAAGAGTTTCTTTTGAGGAACTCTAATGATTTTTAGAGACTGTTTAAAAGTTAGTAATGAAGTACATAAAAAAAAGTTTTTTTTTAAGAATCGAAAATAAACAAAACTGTTTAATATGAAACTAATACAGCAACACAGACTTTTTTCTTTATAAAAATCTTGTATAAAACAGAAAAAAATTTTACAAACACAAGCAAAACAAATAAAGAAATTTTTCGGTTTTACTTGAAATCTTTTTAATTTTACAATCGTTAAAATCTCGCTTTTAAAATAATCATAATGTGAAGTATTTTAAATTGGTTACAAGATGAGGATTATACACTTTTGCCAGAATATTTATGCAAGTATATAAGTTGTGTTTTTGTTATTGATTCGATCACGGAGCTTTTATGAGTTTTCATAAAACAACGTTTATCCATAGCTTTTTATTAAGATCTCCATATAGATTTTGGGCAATTTATAAATTTCCCCTTTTTTTGACAGGACAGGTGTGACAATTTACAATTAAGAAAATTTGACAATAAATTTTTATATTTTAAAATGTAAAAATATTTTTTTTTACAAAAATAATGCAAGGAGGAAACAAATGCCTAAGTTCCTAAAAATAATACATTTTTAATTTTTTATCTTTGTTTTTGTTAAAAATTGATTGATTGATTGGTGGCCTAAAAACTGCAACCACAACCAAAATAATGGACATAGTTAGAATAGTTTGCCGTCAACAACAAAATATGCAAACTACCAAAACGGTCAAAATTGCTTGTCGGGAAAAAATAAACTGCAATAGTAATAATGTAAATGTAATAAGTAAAATAAAAAAAAAACAACATCTAATGACAACAAAATATTTTATACAACAACAAATTATATTATTACAAATTAACAACAAAAAAAGGATTAAAAATTGAAAAAATTAACAACAACAAATGACTTAAATAGTACATACATGGATTGAGCAGTATAAGAATGCGTACAATTAATATGCATAATTGTATTGGTATGTATATAGTTGTATGTATAATTATATTATCCAACTGAGTGAACGCTTGATAATGAAGAAAGAATCTTCTTCGACCTTCTTAGAACGTCACTACATCGTCGAATCAATTGCGGTGTTTTTATATATACGCGCTGAACCCGGTAAGTTTATTTATTTACATTAAAGTAAATAAAATAAACAAAATTACAATAATTCAAATTCATTCATTCAAATCCGTTTTTTATTTTCTTATTATTTTATGTTTATGTCAAATTCTCTAGTTTACTATTTCCCGATTAAGGATTGTACGGTTCTGGTTTTGTATAGTTTCCATTTACAGATCAATAAAAAACGTATTTACAATATATTATGTATAAATATATGAGTGATTTTCAATTAGCAAGTATTTTGTAGTTTGATAAGACATTAGATTTTAAAACGGGAGATAAAAACACAAGATTTAAAAAAAAAAGTCCGAGATTTGATGAAAGGAATTTTGAAACACCAAATTTCGTAGAGCAACCTTTCATTTTTATCATTATCATCACTTTACTTTTAAATTTCTATTATTTTAATCAAATCCTCGATTAAAATAAATTTTAGAATTTTAAAATTAAAAATATATTCTGCTATTTAAAATAAAAAAACAAAAAATACTTACAGCAAATGCAACAGAAATTAAAACAACAAATAAAATGGCAACAATTGATTTATTCATATTTAATAATTTCTTTTTTTTTTTTTTTTTTTGATTTAAATTTCCGCTTAACTTTAACTGAAGTATAGAACTTAATAAAGTACTGTGGGAAAATTTCATATTTATATATTAAAAACTTTTTAATTATCCCACGGCAAAAACAGAAAAATTACTTTTATGATTTTTTATTATAATGTGGATTATAAAAATTTAATTATAATTTTTTTTTTTGTTTTCTTATTCTAAAATTGTTAACTTTCATTATAGGCGTTAAACTAATATTACATATAACTAATATTAAATTCGTGTTTGCAATTTATTTAATTAAATTTTACTGTTATTTAAAAAAAAATATTGAACGGAAGCTTTTTGTATTTAAATTGATTAATTATTTAAAAATGTTATTTTTTGTTATTTTTGTTGTTATTTTATTTATTTTTTTTTGTATAGGATGACAATTGCAATGATTTTAGATCTTAATTATTTAAATTAGTGGTAATAAAAATAAATAAAACGGATAAAAAAAAAAAAAAAAAACAAATAAATGAAATGTAAATTGGATGATTGTACCTATACAGCTTTCAATATCACTAAATTTGACACTTGTAATAAATTTTGAAATGTTGAAAGAAAATTATTTTCATCGTTAACGTAATTGACTACATTTAGAAGGAAAGTATCTTTGAATCGAAAAGTAGGCTAAAAGAACTTTTCAAATGTTTTCAAGTTTCTATAAATCTTAATTTTTTAAAATCAAATTGTTATTAAATGGGTAGGAGGAAAAATTCACCCAAAACAAAATTCATAATAACTTTTGCTACAAAAAAAAAATCTACAAATTGTTTTATGTTGAAATTTTTATATAAAAAAAATAATTAGGAAGGACTTTCGAGTTGGTTACAAAATCAGATTTTCAATAATTAGTTCAGCGAGGGCGTGGAAGTGACAGTCCGCACTATATTAAATTCTTTGATGTTGAAATATGTATGTAAAAAAAGAATTTAGAAGGACTTTAGAGTTGGTTACAAAATAAAGGTTTCAATAATTTATTTGACGTGAGCTTGGGAGCGACAGCTCCTTTTATTTTATTTTTTTTTTGATGTTGTAATATGTATGCAGTCAAAATAATTAAGAGAACCTAGACTTGATTACAAAATCAAATTTTTTTGTTTTTCTACTTTTTTGTGGATTTCGAATAAGTGGATTCATGTTTGTGAATTTTGGCTTTTGGATTTTTATATATAAATTTTTGTAACCATTATTAAATGACTAAAGTAAATGATACATTATCATTTCATTAGTGAGTGAATTCAAAATAATAAAAGTAATTTTAAGGATATAATAGATTGATAAGAAATATTTTGCTTGCTAATTGCTCAACAGTTAGAACTATGAGATTGTCTACAGCAAGGGTATATTTTGGCACAATAAGAATGTAATGCTAAAAAAATCAAAATATTATGAGCAATAGGGAGGCGAATGGGCAATAGGAGGATATTATGGGTAAATGAAGATCTAAAGCGAAAAATGGAATATTATATATGTATAAAGAAATCATTTCAATGTAATCGAATTCAATTATTTCTTGAGGCAGTATTAGTCTATTTCTTTATAATTTTTTGATATATAAGTTTTTATTTGAGTGTTTGAGTTATAAGCAATAATGAAAATTGTTTCTACGTATTTGGATATTATTATAGATATTTACATTAGATTATTTTGAATATGTATTTATGAATTATAAAATATAAATTAAAATTATTTGTTAACATTTTATATTTTGTTCAGTTACATATTGTAATTTGTCTTTTAT